>CM055127.1:260244887-262644887 GCA_029206835.1 Rana muscosa | reverse complement strand
TGATACCCAACATGTCACGCTTCAAAATTGCGTCCGCTCGTGGAATGGCGACTAACTTTTACCCTTTAAAATCTCCATAGGCGACGTTTAAAAAATTCTACAGGTTGCATGTTTTGAGTTACAGAGGAGGTCTAGGGCTAAAATTATTTCTCTCGATCTACCGATCATGGCGATACCTCACATGTGTGGTTTGAACACTGCTTTCATATGCGGGCGCTACTCACGTATGCGTTCGCTTCTGCGCGCGAGCTCGGCGGGACAGGGCGCGTTCCTGGCTCCTAACTTTTTTTAGCTGGCTCCCAGATTCCAAGCAAATTTGTCAAGCCCTGGTGAATACCGGTCAGTGCTTAGACCCCGCACCTCAGGTGAACCCGTGTCATCAGCCAGGGTGACCTGTGTGAATACCTGCTCTGCTGCTATAGCTACTGGCCTCTGAGCCTGACTCCAGACCGTGACACAACCCTAGACACACTAGGAGTTGGGACGGTACCAATACTGACTTCTGAGTGTTCAGCACCCAACCAAGTATCGGAGGGTCTGACAGGTTATAGACACGCTCACTTCTAAATTTAAGCTTGAAGTGACCCTCAGAAGATCGTCCAAGTTGTCCATAATAGCAAAACCACGCTGTCCTAATAGGGCCAGAATCGGGGCAAGCACCTAGGTGAACACCCTTGGTGCCGATGCCAGGCCAAGGGGAGAGCCACCATTGGTAGTGGTCTTCCCCGGCTGCCAATGCAGACATCTGATGCCTGGTGCATATGGGAGACATGCAGTATGCGTCCCTGATGATCAAGAATGCCGGAAAATCCCCTGGATGGAGGGCAGCGACAACAGAGCGATCCAACTCATTTCCGGAATCTTTGTACTTTCACAAAGCAGTTGAGGGTCCTGAGATCCAAGATTGGACGAACCCCCTCGAGTACTACGAACAGATTTGAGTAGAACCCCTGAACCCGTTCCTGTACTAAGACAGGAAGGTCTACCCTGCGTCTCAGCAGGTCTTGGACCGCCACATGTAGGGCTTCCCGACAAGTCAGCTGAAGCTTTTAGAGGGGGAAAAAAAATTCTGTTCGGCAGGCAAGGTTGGGCTTGCAAACCCAGGGACGCTAGTGTCCCTCAGCAGGCGCTTTATCAGCCTGGGGTCATTTACTTGCTGAACTAGGCAGACGAAGGGACCGTTTGTGCGTGGTGAAGGAGGGCCCTAGCCTATGGCGTGGCTCCTTACCTTTTTTGGATTGCAGAAGCAATGTGCTCTTACCTCCTGTAGCATCTTAAATGATGTCATCCAGAGAGGCCCCAAAAAAGACTGTCACCCTAAAAGGGCAGATCCGACAGGGCCTTCTTGGAAGATTAGACCGCAGACTAGCATCTTAGCCAGATCAGGTGGCGTAACTGAGGCTCAAGACAGCAAGGGGATAGTATCCATGTCTGACTTGCAGACAGACTCAAGGCCCTGTACCAACTGGTCGGCCAGAGCTACCTCGTACGGCCAAGCCTCCCATGCTTTTAACCCCTGGAGTAGCATCTTTGCCTACTCAGTAAGTGTCTGAGGCATCAGAAAAACCCCAGCCAATGCTGGACGTACTGCTGAGCCCCCCACTGTGTATAGGTAGCGAGTGTCCCTGAAGACAGGAGCCCCTTCCACTGGAATCGTGGTAACTTGTTAAGTCTGGACACAGGGGGGTCTACTATCGGGGGAGAAGTCCATCTCTTCAGGAACTCTCCTCAAGGGGTACCGGACTACCAAACAAAATATAAAAAAAATTTGGGGCTGCGAAAAACCCTCAGTGGGTCTTCCCACTCCTTGTACAAGAGCTTATCAAAATAAGACACACAAGGAAACACCTTAGCAGTGCAGTCCGGCTTACGGAACCCAAAGGGGACCGGTGTCTCTGCTGCTTATGCAGCATTCTCTATTTTTAGCGTATTCAGCACTGCAGAAAAAAGGTCAGATACCAAAGCCCTTTGCGTGCTGTACTGGACTTGGAGCATTCTCACTGTCCGATCGATCACAGTCTGCAGTCTCTGATGCCTCAGAATCCGGGCCATGAGCCATACCTGGTTCTGCATCAGAATTATCCCTGGAGGATTGCGGGGAACGGGGGTGTTTACTACCCCCCGTGTTCCCGTGTGCCGCTTCCACCCTGGCAACAGACATAGCGTTCACAGATACATCAGGGGCACCAGCTACCAAGTCAGGTGTTTCAGGGGAAAAAAAGTCTGCTTCAGACGCCCTGCTGACCCACACGCTGACACCCACAGGGCTCTAGGCAAGGTATCAATAGGCCACCCTCCTAGCTGCTTTAGAGATGCAGGGTCTCCCAGAGGACTCACCCTTGGAACGGTACCGCTATGCTGCCGTGTGCTCCGCCTGTGATGCTATCCCACCGCTGCCTGTGTTAGTCTGATTCTCATCAGCGTTCCCTGTGTGGATTCGCGCCAGTGAAAAATGCACCCTAGAGGCTGGAGACTACCGCAAAATGGCCGCCGAGCGGCCTATTGAAACAATATGGACTCTTAGAAAATGGCCGCCAAGCCGAATATAGAGGAAAAAGCGGCCGCAGGCCAAAAGAAAATGGCCGCCGAGCAGCGGTATCTATATACAGGCGTGAATCATAAGAAACATGGCCGCCGGGCAGTCGATAGAGGCCAAAGCGGGTGCGAACCACAAGAAAATGGCCGCCGAGCGGCGATCTATACATATAGGCGCGAAACCACAAGAATAATGGCCGCCGGACAGTCACTAGAGGCCAAAACAGGCATGGACCACCGCAAAATAGCCGCAGACAGCATGGTGGGAGAGAGCGCACACACACACACACACGTAAGCAAAATGCCGAACTGGAAAACAATCGTTATAATCTGAAGTTTACTCTGTCTTGTGATTTGAAAGTAATACATTTTTTGGACATCTCTATTTACATTAACTCCGATGGTACTATTGGCTCTTCTTTATTCAGAAAGCCATCAGCAGGTAATACTATATTATATGCAGCCAGTTCCCTTCCTAAGCCTCTCGTGCAGAGCATACCCTATAGCCAGTAACTCTGTTTAAGGAAGCTGTGTCGGTCCATGAACGAAAGAGTAATATGCATGACAGCACATAATCGAAGATCGCAGGAACCAAAAAAATAATAATCTTTTCCCCGGACCAATGTGCCTGGAGGGAGCCATGTCCTACTTCTTGCTAGACAGAAAAAAAAAATGATCTGCGAGGTACAGAGAGAGGGATTATACCCAGAGGGTCCACCCACTGGGCGGTGCTGTAGAAGGTGTGATGCAACACTTTTTACAAGTTTTTCTGCCTAGTCACTCCTAAATAAACGGATAATAACCACTATGTCAATAGGAAGCTGTGTCGGTCCATGAACGAAAGAGTAATATGCATGACAGCACATAATGCCTTTCATGCATGTTACAGAACAGTTTTTCACCTCACATCACCATACAGCAGTGATCTTCACAGCATAAACATCAGCTCTCTGGACTGTCCCTATTACACAATAGGCATCTGCATAAATATGAATAGGCCTTTAAAGTAGAACTAAAAGGCAAAACTTCTCTTTCGTTTTGTATAGAATATGGAAGGATTATAACCTCGTCACTTTCTTTTTTGCCATCTGTTCCCCATTAGGGAGATTTCCTTTCACCTCCTGTCCTATAGCCAAAACAGGGTGTGAGTTTAACCACTTAAGCCCTGGACCATTTTGTAGCTAAAAAGGACCAGGCCCCTTTTTGTGATTTGGCACTGCGTTGCTTTAACTGACAATTGCGCGGTCGTGCGACGTGGCTCCCAAACAAAATTGGCGTCCTTTTTTCCCACAAATAGAGCTTTTATTTGGTAGTATTTGATCATCTCTGCGGTTTTTACTTTTTGCTATAATAAATATCCCCAAAAAAAATAATAATATATAAAAAAAAAATTCCACAGTTTAAGCCGATACGTATTCTTCTACATTTATTTTATTTATTTTTTTACCAAAAGTATCGCAATAAAGCGTATGATTGGTTTGCGCAAAAGTTATAGCTTCACCAAAATAGGGGACTGTTTGTAATTTTTATATATATATATTTTTTTTACTAGTTATGGCGGTGATCAGCGATTTTTATCGTGACTGCAACATTATGGCGGGCACATCGGACACTTTTGACACCATTTTGGGACCATTGTAATTTTTACAGCGATCAGTGCTATAAAAATGCACTGATTACTATAAAAATGACACTGGCAGTGAAGGGGTTAAACACTAGGTGGCGCTGCAGGGGTTAAGTGTTTCCTAGGGAGTGATTGTTTCTGTGAGGGGGCGTGGCTAAACTTGACACGTCACTGATGACCGTTCGCGGGGAATGGTCATCGGTGCAGTGTCACTAGGCAGAATAGGGGAATGCCTGGTTTACAAAGGCATTCCTCTGTTCTGCTCTTGCCGACCGCAATTGCCCAGGGCGGCAGATTTAAAAGGGACGTACCTGTACGCCCATATGCCTGCCCGTGCCATTCTGCCGATGTACATCGGCGTGCGGCAGTCGGCAAGTGGTTAAATCTCTCCAAAGGGAGGGAATCCCTGGTTGTCACCAGAGCTGGTGTCTATTGGAAGATTCCTCTTTTATTCTATTCCCAAAATTTAGGATTTTAATTTCAGTTTTGGTGATAATGGGCACCAGGACAATTAGAGAGTCTTTGTAATTAATAATGAGGACATAGACAGCAATAAAAACCTGATGGTGTTCTAATCCCTCTCCACGTTAAAACAAAACAAGTTGAGCCTTTAGTAGTACTTTAACTGTGCCCTAAAATCATCCTTCAATACTACGTTTATAAAATTGCAGCCCTTTTGCAGCATAAAAAAATACTAGTATACACGTCAAATTTAGGACAGTTAATGCTTGACATTATTATCACCATATACACCTGTGCAAGCCTTCCAATTCCTCTTCTCTTCAACAGTATAATGAGGTCCATAAAATACTCAAATTAATTACTTTGAAAAATCATATGTAATTCAACCCATAATATCACCATTACAAACGTTATCCACAGGATAATCCATCATGCTCATTTCGATTTCTGTAACATATAGACACGCTCCATTACTTTTTCTATCCACCTTGTCCCTCCAAAAACCAGTATAGCCTTGAATGTCCTAGTCATGCAATTCTACCATTCAAGTATTCTACCCTTTTGCTTGCTAGAATTGCACCATTTGTGAACATACATTTTAAATTCACTTCTGTTTTGAAAACTGATTAATAATAATTTTGTTGAAATTTTTCAGCTGCATTCTTCTTCAACCTAGCTTAAAAGGGTAACTCCATTTGCGTATAAAAAAATATAGCAAATAATGAAAAATGTTATAGCATATACAATTGCTACACAAACCATGTTGTAATTTATTGTTATTGACAATTATCGTATTTATCGGCGTATAACACGCACTTTTTTCCCCTTAAAATGGCTGCCTTGGAGGGAACGAGCGCCGCCGAAATAGACAAAGCCGAGTGTACTGTGTACTCGGCTGCGCTCGCAGTCACGCCCAGTCCCACCTCCAGCCACTGGACTGGTGTTATGTCCATCAAAAGGAGCCGGGCCAAGGGATGGGACTGTGCGACGAGCCGATTACACAGGACATCCAGCTCTGTATCTCGGCGGCGCTCGTTCCCTCCTCGGCTCAATGGCAGAGCAAAAGAGGGATGGTGGGAGGTAATTCAGGTGCGGTTTGATTCCACTTTATTGAACAATTAAGAAAACACTCTATTATTATTATTATTATTATTATTAAGTAACGGTGGCAGTCTCCTTCTAAACTCCGAAGATGGACACTGGTCATGCTGCCAATGATGGGCAAAGCTGCAGATGGACACTGATAAGGCTGCATTGATGGGCATTTAAATTTGTAAATTTTGTTTCCTTAAACTTCCCTCCTAAACTTGGGGTGCATGTTATACGCCGATAAATACGGTACCTTTCCTTTTCAATTCACAGTGCTGTAGAATCCAATGCAATATGGCAACCTGGAGGCATTCTGTACACAGTTTGTGTACAGAATGCCACCAACAATGCAATTTCCTGCTTGTGTGATTGGCTCACTGATTTTTCCAGAACTCTGCACTAAGATAAAAGTCAAATTTTAGGCACCCACTGCAAATGAAATGTAAGTTTTGGTGAGACACTCTTTAGGGGTTAATAATTTAAAAAAGGAATGAATGAGGCCCTAGCATTCATGCGGGGCTCCATGGGACAGTACCAAGGAGGGCTGCCTAGCTTCCCCCCCCCCTTTTTCCCCTTTTAGGTTGCTCCAGGTGATGGCTGATTGTGGAGCGGCATAGCAACAGGTCCCGCTTGGTTGAATCCGGAGGGATTGAGCCAGGCAGTGTTTATAAAAGCCAGCGGCTTTCCCGCTCCGTTCACAGCCTGAGGGGACCCCGCTGAAGACGGAGCCTGTGCTGCTCCCACCCTCCCTTATACATAATATATATTGTATTTGTCATGGCGTTTGCCATCCAGTTCAGTTCTGGATGGACTACTTGATAATATTAATTAAATAATTTATGGTTAAGTAATTTTAAGATTAAATATTTTCCTGTTATGGATGTTTATTTCTTAATAAACGCCATGGCCATTAGCCAACATGAAAAGAATTGTGTGATGTTTATTTATTTAATCCTTAGTGCTGTCCCATGCAGATGCTGAAGCTTTCCTCATCAGAACTCAGAAAGTGCACCAGCTGATTCAAATGAATTCGTCATTCCTTCATTCAGAATGAGTATACGATCAGTCTGGTAAAATAAAGAGCCATTTCTTCTACGTGTGAATCTGAACAAAGTTTGTTAAAAGCTTTGCAATGTACATCAATTACCCAGAGGGGTTTGTTTTTTTCTCAACAAAAATTTAGTTATGCTGCGTACACACGATCGGAATTTCTGACACCAAATGTTCGATGTGAGCTTTTAGGTCGGATATTTTGACCATGTGTAGGCTCCATTGGACATTTGCTGTCGGAATTTCCGACAACAAATGTTTGAGAGCAGGTTCTCAATTTTTCTCACAAGAAAAGTTCTTGTCGGAAATTCCGACCGTGTGTAGCCATTTCCAACGCATAAAAGTGCTGCGCATGCTCGGAATCAATTTGACGCATGCTCCGAATCATTGTACTTCATTTTTCTCGTCGTAGTGTTGTACGTCTCTGCGTTCTTGACCATCGGAATTTCCGAGCAACATTTGTGCGACCGTGTTTAGGCAAGACAAGTTTGAGCCAACATCCATTGAGGGAAAAATAAATTAAAAAAAACACGGTTTTGTTGTCGGAAATTCCGATCGTGTGTACGCAGCAGTACACTTTCCTTGTGTGAAACGCAGGTACAGCAGGCCTTTTGAATTAATAGACTTCTGTGCCTGCACAGATGTGAACCTAGACTGACATATGATTTATAGGAGGTCTCTGATCAAAGTGATACTATATATTGGTTAAAAAAATTATTCAAGTATGTATTCTTAATTCACAAAATGACATTCTGTTGCCCTCAGCCTCCTCCAAATCCCCAAATTCCTTTTTCTATGCTGTAGTATAACTTGGCATGGTGACAACGTTTGTGCCTGATGGTCCTACTGTATGTAAGAAGGTAGCCAAAAGCAAAAGAGAGGCACCTTCTCAGTGTAAACAGTGTCATTTTATGGTACAAAGAAATAAAAACAAACACTCACATGGAGGTAATCTGTGATCAGCAGTAAAGAATAGTCCTGCAATGGCGAGTCTCCTATAGCAGGACTATTCTTTCCTTATGCTGATCACCGATTACCTCCATGTGAGTGTTTTTATTTCTTTGTACCATAAAATGACACTGTTTACACTGAGAAGGCGCCTCTCTTTTGCTTTTATCTACATGTATTGGAGTGTGCTTCCACGTCCCTGAAGAAGCTTGCCCTGAGTTGTGGACTGTTCTTCACCATCACTGGATTTCTTCATCCATCATTAATCCATTTATTAAGTATTCCCCTGTCCCATGCCCATATACTTTATCACCAGTTCATGGTTTCCTGGCATCAAGGACTACAGTTTGTGCCAGAAAACACCCCCACCCCCCTTTGTTTGTAAGAAGGTAGCCACCTTCTCTTGCTTGTACGCAGCATTACTCTTTATATATGCCTATACATATCCATATCATAGCCAAAGCAGACCCTCTTTCATTCAAGTACAAGAGATGTGTTTAGCATATAGTTTGAGTAAATATATATCCCCGATATATGATGGAAAGCAGCTACTACCTAACAGCGATATCACTACACTAAATGCAGAATCAGAATAAAATAGTGAAGCGCTTTCAACTAAAAACTCTAAAGCGACAAATGCAATAATTATACGAAATGTGTGTAATATATATATATATATATATATATATATATATATATATATATATATATATATATATATATATAAAATGTATCAAAAAATTAAGAACAGAGTCTATTTGATAAAACAGCGCTTAGTATTGGATAATGTCCAACTTCAAAAAATGTATGCGGTATGGTGGAAAAGAAATAAAATCACAAAGGATGCAGTAAAGTCACAGTTCTTAGTGTGGTAGGTGTTTCTAAGAGATGGATGAATCGTGCACCCTACACCAGCTCCCAATCTTCACCACAGATGTGATATAAGGTCCCCCGCTGGGGTTCAAACTCACCAGAACAGTAAATCAAATGAGCCTTGCAAGATAAATTCCTCCTAATTCAAACTTCCATCACCACCTCAGGAATCGGTATGGGTTAAAACTCCATTCGAGGTACATATAAAACACAAATTCACTGACATAGTGTAATCCTGCTTTATTTTAAATTAACCCATATAAAACATATTCCCGCTTCCAATATACGTACAATAGTTCAACTTGTAAATGACATATAGGAATGAAACATAATCACCGCTCTCCTCCGAACACAGGGGCCGCACTCGTGCTGCAAGCGCAAAACTACAGACGCTTCCTGGTTACGTTCTGGTTAGCGGTGGAACGCACACTCCTCACTTCCTGGATACGCCGTTGTAGCCACGCCCTGACGCGTTTCGTCACTTCCGACTTCAACAGAGGGCGTGGCTACTCGGCGTAAACACGGACCTTATATTATCCCTCCTCCACGGCCATTGGATAGGACAGCCCTACTCGTCCGCTCCTATTGGTACAGAGCCCGAGCGGAAGACGAGACGGACGTCGGCCGTGTTGAGTCACAGGGAATGCATAAATGCATAAACAAGCTCCGTGACATAAAGACTGCACTTTTTCAAAAAATAATAATAACTGGTGAAATGCGGTTTGTTTAAACTATGAAAAATATTTGGTTTTCACCTAACAGTATATTTTCAATATAATAAATGTGCCACATTTCGAACACTACTAATCACTCTATTACAAACAGGGGGGTTGCGATGTCACAGCCCCATATGTATAATATATTAAAAAGTGTGCCTTAATGGTCATTAAAATGAATGTCTGACTGTCGGTCACAGAGGGCCAATTAGGTATCCGTGATTTCAGTGGGTTAAATGAGAAATGGACACCCAAGTTTTTTATATGTCCATATCCCCAGTGTTTAACCCACTAATCACTGACAGTAGAATTAATACATAAAACAACAAGGGGAACACAATCAAAACTGGAGTATTTGCTACTATATAAATATAGCAGATAAAATACATACAATGTTAAATCTCAATAAGCATTACATGTATGAAAAGTAATGGAGAATAAAAAAGCATAAATTAAATAAAATAAAATAAAAATAAAATAAAATAAAATAGACAAGGCTTGGAGTAAAATGAACCGTATATATAAGACTGGATTTTGATAAAATCGTTCAAAGGTGATATGCCAAAATTAAAATCCTTAATAAAAATACGATGAGAAATAAAATGAAAACAGAGAACCTCAAATATCTAAAAAATTACATCACTTTAAAAATGAAATAAAATAATAATAGATATTTGTATATTCGTGGATAACAGTTGATAATATAAGAGGGGGCACAAATGCTTTAATAATCACTGATAAAGCAGTTGATATCTAAATCAACGTTTAACCCCCTCGGTGCCAATGTATCAACTGAAAATATCCATTGAGTTTCTAGTTTGGAAAGTTCTCTTACAAGATTTGCCCCCCTCCATGGAGGTTTAAGGTGATCAACCCCCCAAAATTTTAGGCCTGCTGGATTTTGATCATGAAAGAGCTTGAAGTGTAAGGACACGTTATGGTCTTTATAACCTAGTTTGATATTTGCTATGTGTTCAGCTATCCTTATTTTGAGTGCTCTTTTAGTGCGACCTACATACATAAGTTTGCATGGGCATTCCAGGATGTAGACCACATAGGTTGTGTTACATGTAATAAAATCATTTATTTGGAACTCAGAATTATTAGAGGTAGAGACAAAGGTCTCAATAGCTCTTAGAGGTCTTTCAACTTCTCTACATGGGCGACATTTCCGACAAGAGAAGAACCCATCTCTATCCCAGAAAGATGGAGGTTTTTTTGGGGGGTCTAATACCTTTTTAACTATTCTGTCTCCATAATTTGGAGCTTTTCTGTAGATAAAACCTGGTTTCAGTGGAATAACATTCCTGAGTATTTTATCAAGTAAAAGGATGTGCCAGTGAGAGGAAAAGATCTTTTCAACTTCTTTATATTGTGAGTGATATCCAGAAATGAAGCTCCACTCATGTATATTTTTGTTATGCAGAGGTGCGGTATCCGTTAGACAAACTCTTCTAGGTATTTTTAGGAGGTCACTTATAATTGTATCAATGCATATTTCTTTGTAGCCTCATTAAAGAGGGTATAGAACTTTTGGAGAAGAGAAAGGATATTATCATCAGGCCCGCAGATAAAGGTGGAGGTGTCGTGATCTTAACGAAAGAATTTTATCATGAACAGATGATGGAAAGGTTGTTAGATAAAGAGACTTACCGTATGCTAAACAATGATCCCACTTCACAATATGAAGAAAATCTTGGGACACTTGTAGAAGCTGGTTTTCAGAAAAGAGCTCTCTCTATGAAAGAACGCAAATATTTGACACCAAGCGCTAGTAGAATACCCACCATCTACACTTTGCCCAAGATTCATAAAGATCTCAACCGCCCTCCAGCAAGACCCATAGTAAATGGAATTGGGTCTGTTACCGCTCGAGTGGGCCAATATCTTGACCACTTTCTTCAAAAAAGCGTTACCCAGACACGTGCATATTTAAAGGACACTAAGGATTTACTCATATTACTTGAAGAGATTGATTTAACTGGGAAAGAAGAAGTTTTTCTGGTAACAGCTGATGTGTCATCTTTGTACACTGTGATTCAGCACGATGACGCTCTCTTAGCCCTCAATTGGGCATTATGCAAAAGAGACGATATCACATTCGCTCAAAGAATCTTTTTACGGAACTGCTTGGATTTTTGTCTTGCAAGTAACTATTTCTGGTATGATGGCCATTTTTACTCCCAGAAAAAAGGGGTAACTATGGGGGCTAAATTTGCCCCGAGTATAGCTAATTTATTTATGGCGGAATGGGAGGATAAGACCATTTTTAATCACAGGAGAGATCAGCTGATTTTATATCGATGATTTATTTTTTATCTGGGCGGGTACTTTATCTTCATTGGAAATGTTTTTAGAAGAACTAACGGACAATAAGTGCAATATTAGACTCACTAGTGAATACAACCAACAAAGTATCCACTTTTTGGATTTGAATATTTTTCGGACTGGTAATAAATTGGGAACAAAAGTCTACTTTAAGCCAACTGACTCTAACAGCTACCTCCCAACACAAAGTGGACACCACCCGATGTGGCTTAAGAACATACCGAAAGGTCAACTAATGCGAGTTCGTCGAAATTGCACTAACGATGAAGATTACAAGTCCCAAGCACTGACCCTAAAAGGAAAATTCATAGAAAAGGGCTACAAAGAAATATGCATTGATACAATTATAAGTGACCTCCTAAAAATACCTAGAAGAGTTTGTCTAACGGATACCGCACCTCTGCATAACAAAAATATACATGAGTGGAGCTTCATTTCTGGATATCACTCACAATATAAAGAAGTTGAAAAGATCTTTTCCTCTCACTGGCACATCCTTTTACTTGATAAAATACTCAGGAATGTTATTCCACTGAAACCAGGTTTTATCTACAGAAAAGCTCCAAATTATGGAGACAGAATAGTTAAAAAGGTATTAGACCCCCCAAAAAAACCTCCATCTTTCTGGGATAGAGATGGGTTCTTCTCTTGTCGGAAATGTCGCCCATGTAGAGAAGTTGAAAGACCTCTAAGAGCTATTGAGTAGGGATGGGCCCGGTGCTCGATTCGAACCCATGTTCGAATCGAGCATCGGGCGTTCGCTCGCTCGTCGAGCCCAGAACTATTTGGGCCGTTCGCATCACATTCGTGTGATGCGAGCGGCCCCGCAATGCATTGCGGCCGGCGCGGCCGGCGCAGTGCATTGCTGGCTGATGATTGGCCAAGCATGCACTGTGACCCCGCATGCTTGGCCAATCACAGCGCCCGAAACTCGGAGAGCAATAATTGGCTACAGACAGGACGGCTGTAGCCAATTACAGCTCAGGGGCTTTAGTACACGCCCCACCATTTAAAAGGCCGCCACGCCATCGGCCCCGGTCACATGAGTTCCGGCTTTAGGAGAGATTAGTCTGCTGATTCTGTCTTTGCTTGATACTGAAAGATTTGCTCTTCTTTGCTAAACCATTGGCTATTTCTTTGCTAAACCATTGCTACCTAAGTCATTGATCGTTCATTGCTGCTGATTGCACAGTTAGTGTGTTATTAGCTGCTGCTGGGGATTAGTCTGGTGCGTGCTTACTGTTAGTACAGTATTGCAGTAGTACCAACCGCAGTGCTGTTAGCACAGCATTGCACCCCAACAGCACCCATAGGACTTCTAGTGTGTTAGTGGCAGCAAACAGAGCTCCTATATTTTCTTCTCAGCAGCACCCATAGGACTTCTAGTGTGTTAGTGGCATCACACAGAGCTCCTATATTTTCTTCTCAGCAGCACCCATAGGACTTCTAGTGTGTTAGTGGCAGCAAACAGAGCTCCTATATTTTCTTCTCAGCAGCACCCATAGGACTTCTAGTGTGTTAGTGGCAGCAAACAGAGCTCCTATATTTTCTTCTCAGCAGCACCCATAGGACTTCTAGTGTGTTAGTGGCAGCAAACAGAGCTCCTATATTTTCTTCTCAGCAGCACCCATAGGACTTCTAGTGTGTTAGTGGCAGCAAACAGAGCTCCTATATTTTCTTCTCAGCAGCACCCATAGGACTTCTAGTGTGTTAGTGGCAGCAAACAGAGCTCCTATATTTTCTTCTCAGCAGCACCCATAGGACTTCTAGTGTGTTAGTGGCATCACACAGAGCTCCTATATTTTCTTCTCAGCAGCACCCATAGGACTTCTAGTGTGTTAGTGGCAGCAAACAGAGCTCCTATATTTTCTTCTCAGCAGCACCCATAGGACTTCTAGTGTGTTAGTGGCAGCAAACAGAGCTCCTATATTTTCTTCTCAGCAGCACCCATAGGACTTCTAGTGTGTTAGTGGCAGCAAACAGAGCTCCTATATTTTCTTCTCAGCAGCACCCATAGGACTTCTAGTGTGTTAGTGGCATCACACAGAGCTCCTATATTTTCTTCTCAGCAGCACCCATAGGACTTCTAGTGTGTTAGTGGCAGCAAACAGAGCTCCTATATTTTCTTCTCAGCAGCACCCATAGGACTTCTAGTGTGTTAGTGGCAGCAAACAGAGCTCCTATATTTTCTTCTCAGCAGCACCCATAGGACTTCTAGTGTGTTAGTGGCATCACACAGAGCTCCTATATTTTCTTCTCAGCAGCACCCATAGGACTTCTAGTGTGTTAGTGGCAGCAAACAGAGCTCCTATATTTTCTTCTCAGCAGCACCCATAGGACTTCTAGTGTGTTAGTGGCATCACACAGAGCTCCTATATTTTCTTCTCAGCAGCACCCATAGGACTTCTAGTGTGTTAGTGGCAGCAAACAGAGCTCCTATATTTTCTTCTCAGCAGCACCCATAGGACTTCTAGTGTGTTAGTGGCATCACACAGAGCTCCTATATTTTCTTCTCAGCAGCACCCATAGGACTTCTAGTGTGTTAGTGGCAGCAAACAGAGCTCCTATATTTTCTTCTCAGCAGCACCCATAGGACTTCTAGTGTGTTAGTGGCAGCAAACAGAGCTCCTATATTTTCTTCTCAGCAGCACCCATAGGACTTCTAGTGTGTTAGTGGCATCACACAGAGCTCCTATATTTTCTTCTCAGCAGCACCCATAGGACTTCTAGTGTGTTAGTGGCAGCAAACAGAGCTCCTATATTTTCTTCTCAGCAGCACCCATAGGACTTCTAGTGTGTTAGTGGCAGCAAACAGAGCTCCTATATTTTCTTCTCAGCAGCACCCATAGGACTTCTAGTGTGTTAGTGGCAGCAAACAGAGCTCCTATATTTTCTTCTCAGCAGCACCCATAGGACTTCTAGTGTGTTAGTGGCAGCAAACAGAGCTCCTATATTTTCTTCTCAGCAGCACCCATAGGACCTATAGTGTGTTAGTGTCAGCACCCATAGGACCTACAGTGTGTTGTGAGCACACATAGGAGTTCTATTTTTTATACTATATACACTACCGACTACAATGGCTGGAAGACCGCCAAGGAGAGGCAGAGCGTGCCGAGGCAAGAACACAGGGCAGGCAGGCTCTGTTTCTAGAGACAACAGTGCTGGCCGTGGACGTGGTTGTGCATCGTCATCAGCACGTGGCCATGGGACACGCTTGTCTTTGTTTTCGGCAGCTGGACATGTGGAGCCGCATCATGCCGAAGGCTTGGTAGAATGGATGACCAAGCCCTCCTCATCCTCCTCATCCTCTCTCACCCAGGCTCAGGGTACTGGCAGAGCAGCTGCCAACGCGTACTCAATGGCATCATCAGCCACCCCTTCCCTAGACCCACCATGTCCTCCTGAGGAGTCCCCCGAACTGTTTGAGCACAGTGTTGGGTACATGCTCCAGGAGGATGCCCAACGATTCGAAGGCTCGGATGATGATACCCAGCTTGAGGAAGTCAGTAGTGTGCGCGCAGAGAGAGGGGATGCTGAAGGACAGCAATCTGGCAGTAGTGTTCCACCAGCTGCAGCTTACTGCCAGGTTTGCTCTAGTGGTGAAGAGGGAGGGGATGATGAGGTCACTGACTCCACGTGGGTGCCTGAAGGGAGAGAGGAGGAGGAGGAGGAGGATGCAGCGTCACATGTCCAACGAGGCAGGATGCCCCCTGGAGGCCAGCTAGAGGCCAGCACAGCAACTGTACCACACCGCAGAGCTCCGCCTGTGCAGGGCGCTGCCTCTGCACGTTATCACAAAAGTTCTTTGGTGTGGGCCTTTTTTGAGACGAGTGCATCAGATCGCACCACTGCTATTTGCAATATTTGTCTCAAGCGTATCTCGCGTGGCCAAAACATCAGCCGCTTGGGCACCACAAGCATGAGCAGACATATGTCGACCTGCCATGCAGCTCGTTGGCAAGCACACATAAAAGACCCACACCAAAGAACAAAGCGGACCTCTCCTTGCTCCTCATCAGCTGGGATCTCCATCCCCACTATATCTTCAGTCCTCTCTGAAAGCTGCTCTGAGAGGACTGAAGGTGTAGAATTAGGTGTGTCACAACCAAGTACTTGCAGTACACCGACGTCCGATTGTAGCAGGCAAATTTCCCTGCCCCAGCTGCTGGACCGTCGAAAGAAGTATACTCCCAGCCATCCACATGCCCAGCGGTTGAATGCTAGCTTGGCTAAATTGCTAGCACTTCAACTGCTGCCTTTTCAGTTGATAGACTCGGCCCCCTTCCGTGAGTTTGTTCAATGTGCGGTTCCTCAGTGGCAGGTTCCCAAACGCCACTTTTTCTCACGGAAGGCGATTCCGTCTCTCTACTGGCATGTGGAAGGCAATGTCCATGCCTCGCTGGACAGGGCGGTCAGCGGTAAGGTGCATATTACCGCTGACTCATGGTCCAGCAGGCATGGACAGGGACGTTATCTTTCTTTCACGGCCCATTGGGTCACTCTATTGGTAGCTGGGAGGGATGCAGGACAAGGTGCAGTAGTGTTGGAGGTTGTTCCGCCACCACGCCTCCAAAATGCTACTACTGGTTGTGACACACCTCTCTCCTCCACCCCCTCCTCTTCTTCTTCCTCCATGTCCTCTTCGAGTGCTCTGTCCTCGGAACCAGCGGTGCTCCGTAGGCGTACAAGGGGCTACGCGAGTACGCAGGCAAAAAGATGCCATGCCGTGCTTGCGCTGGTGTGTTTGGGGGACAGGAGCCACACTGGGCCAGAGGTTCTGGCAGCTCTGCAGGGGCAGGCCGAGAGGTGGTTGACGCCACGCCAGCTTAAGCCAGGAATGGTCGTTTCTGATAATGGCACCAACCTCCTCTCCGCCCTGCGACAGGGGCAGCTCACCCATGTGCCCTGTATGGCTCACGTCCTCAACCTGGTGGTGCAGCGGTTCTTGGGCAGGTTCCCAGGCTTACAGGATGTCCTGAGGCAGGCCAGGAAAGTCTGTGTGCATTTCCGCCGATCTTATAATGCCAGTGCTCGGCTGACTGAGCTGCAAAAGGAGCTGAACCTGCCCAAGAACCGCCTAATATGTGACATGCCCACCAGGTGGAACTCAACGTTGGCCATGCTGCAGCGACTGCACACGCAGCAGAGGGCCATCAATGAGTACCTTTGCGACTACGGCACCAGGACAGGGTCAGGGGAGCTTGGCTTTTTTTCCCCACGCCAGTGGAGCATGATCAGGGATGCATGCACTGTCCTCTCACCATTTGAGGAGGCCACGAGGATGGTGAGCAGTGACAGTGCATGCATCAGTGACACTGTACCTCTTGTCCACCTGTTGGAGCATACGCTGCGTGGGATAATGGACAGGGCACTTGAGGCAGAACAGAGGCAGGAAGAGGAGGACTTCCTTGTCTCTCAAGGCCCCCTTTATCCAGACAATGTTCCTTCTGTCCCACCCATCACACAGGAAGAGGAGGAGGAGGAGGAGGAGGAGGAGGAGGATTGTGTGAGCATGGAGGTGGAGCCTGGCACTCAGCATCAGCAGCAGCAGTCTTTTAGGGATGATGTACAGTCCCAACAAACCAGTGGACTTGTACGTGGCTGGGAGGAGGTGGCTGGCGATCATGTCATCCTCAGTGACCCAGAAGACTCCGGACCGAATGCCTCAGCTAACCTACGCTGCATGGCCTCCCTGATCCTGCAAAGCCTGCGGAAGGATCCTCGTGTTCTTCGGATCAAGGAGAGTGACCATTACTGGCTGGCCACTCTCCTTGATCCACGGTACAAGGGTAAGGTTGCGGACCTTATCTTGCCGTCGCAGAGGGAGCAGAGGATGAGACATCTCAGGGAGGCCTTGCAGAAAGGTCTGTGCAACGCGTTCCCAGAAACTGGGAGGTTACAAACTCCTGGTCCTGGACGACAAGTTGCTGAGGCTTCGGTCAGTAGCAGAAGGAGCGGTGGGGAAGGTGGACGTCTGACCGATGCGTTCAGACAATTTTTTAGTCCGCAGCCCCAAGGTATGATCGGTTCCAGCAACCATCGCCAGCGTCTGATATACATGGTGCAGGAATACCTAGGGGCAAGGTCAGACTTGGACACCTTTCCCACCGAAAATCCTCTGGCTTACTGGGTCCTGAGGATGGATCACTGGCCAGAGCTTGCACAGTATGCAATTGAGCTACTGGCCTGTCCTGCATCCAGCGTTCTTTCCGAATGCACATTCAGTGCTGCTGGAGGATTTGTCACCGATCATAGGGTGCGCCTGTCCACCGACTCGGTTGATCGACTGACCTTCATAAAAATGAATCAGTCTTGGATCACCACCAGCTACCAGACACCTGAAGCGGATATAACGGAATAATTTATAATGTCACATCCCTTCAAGACTGCCTATGCTGATGCTGAGTGACTGTCCTGTTATGTTCACTGACTATCCTCTTCCTCCTCCTCAATGATCCATGCCACCACACCAGTGCCTAAGGCACAATTTTTCAGCCCCTGTATAACAGGGGCGTGTAATTACAATTTTTTAAAAAGATGCTTCGCAACAGGTGTGACTGCTGTGCTCAGAGTACAGTATCTGTGAGGGGTTGCAGTGTTGTGGCACCAGCACCAGTGCCTAAGGCACAATTTTTCAGCCCCTGTTGGGGCGTGTAATTACAATTTTTAGGCAATGCTTTGCAACAGGTCTCATTGCTGTGCTCAGAGTACAGTATCTGTGAGGGGTTGCGGTGTTGTGGCACCAGCACCAGTGCCTAAGGCACAATTTTTCAGCCCCTGTATAACAGGGGCGTGTAATTACAATTTTTTAAAAAGATGCTTCGCAACAGGTGTGACTGCTGTGCTCCAAGTACAGTATCTGTGAGGGGTTGCAGTGTTGTGGCACCAGCACCAATGCCTAAGGCACAATTTTTCAGCCCCTGTTTAACAGGGGCGTGTAATTACAAATCTTGATCTAATAGTTCACAGCAGGGCCCATTCCTGCGCCCACCAAGAGTAACTATGAGGGCCTACAGTCTTGTGGCAACACCGTCCACCACCACCACCACCACCACCAAAGGCCCAATTTTTCTGCCCTGTTCAACAGGTGCATGCAATTACAAATCTTGATCTAATAACTCACAGCAGGGCCCATTCCTGCACCCACCAAGAGTAACTGTGAGGGCTTACAGTCTTGTGGCAACACCGTCCACCACCACCACCACCACCACCAAAGGCCCAATTTTTCTGCCCGGTTCAACAGGTGCATGCAAGTACAAATCTTGATCTATTAACTCACAGCAGGGCCCATTCCTGTGCCCACCAGTCTTGTGGCTACACCAACATCTAATAGGGCAAATTTCTGCAGAGTATATACGGCAGGCCCCTACTTTCAAACATCCAACTTACAAACGACTCCTACTTGCAAACGGCAAGAGAAAACAGGAAGTGAGAGGAAATCTACCCCTAGGAAGGAAAATTCTATCCTGTTAGATTTAATTTGGGAAAAAGGTATCTCCTCTCTACTGATGCTTTATCACCAATCCTTGTTTCAATTAAAACCCCACTTTTCCAAAAACATTTGTCATTGGGACGGAAAGTGAGGTGACATGTTCTGAACAGATGTGCAAAGACAGCAAATGTTACAGGGGTGATAACCCCTCCCTATGTTCTCCAAAAAGCTTAAAAATAGATTTTTTTGGGATGTAGCTACACTTCATAATGTACCTGTTCAGATTCTACTTAAGAACAAACCTACAGTCCATGTCTTGTTTGCACCACCTATATACTGCTGTTCAGAGTATATAGGGTTGTAGGTATAGGGTTTTATTTTGGGTGCGGGGTCCCCCTTAGTATCCATACAAGACCCAAAGGGGCTGGGGTGGGGGGGGGGTGATGGGGTAGCCATGCCATTTTTCTCAAGGATTTTCAGCCATATGGCGGCCAGGACAAGACATGACATTAAAGCCGCAAGTGGTTTTAAATGGCTTCTTTTTTTCCTTTACAAATGTCATTTTGTGCAAGGACAGTTCTAAACACGGGAAACACATGCCACTTCACAGGCATACTTTAGACACCCCCCAGGTACCATATTTAAAGGAAAATTTCACTTTTTTTTTTTCACTTTATGCATCATTAAAATGACTGCTCCCGAAAAAACTTTAGTTTTTAAAATTTCTTTTTGCATTGATATATGTCCCCTGGGGCAGGACCCGGGTCCCCAAACCTGTTTTATAACATTAACATGCATATTGGCCGTTGTAATTAGCAATTTTGATTTCGAACGTTCGCGTCCATTATAACGAATAGGGTTCGAAAATTCGCGCAAACTTTCGGTCCGTTCGAAGGTTCTGGTGCGAACCGAACCCGGGGGTGTTCGGCTCATCCCTACTATTGAGACCTTTGTCTCTACCTCTAATAATTCTGAGTTCCAAATAAATGATTTTATTACATGTAACACAACCTATGTGGTCTACATCCTGGAATGCCCATGCAAACTTATGTATGTAGGTCGCACTAAAAGAGCACTCAAAATAAGGATAGCTGAACACATAGCAAATATCAAACTAGGTTATAAAGACCATAACGTGTCCTTACACTTCAAGCTCTTTCATGATCAAAATCCAGCAGGCCTAAAATTTTGGGGGGTTGATCACCTTAAACCTCCATGGAGGGGGGCAAATCTTGTAAGAGAACTTTCCAAACTAGAAACTCAATGGATATTTTCAGTTGATACATTGGCACCGAGGGGGTTAAACGTTGATTTAGATATCAACTGCTTTATCAGTGATTATTAAAGCATTTGTGCCCCCTCTTATATTATCAACTGTTATCCACGAATATACAAATATCTATTATTATTTTATTTCATTTTTAAAGTGATGTAATTTTTTAGATATTTGAGGTTCTCTGTTTTCATTTTATTTCTCATCGTATTTTTATTAAGGATTTTAATTTTGGCATATCACCTTTGAACGATTTTATCAAAATCCAGTCTTATATATACGGTTCATTTTACTCCAAGCCTTGTCTATTTTATTTTATTTTATTTTTATTTTATTTTATTTAATTTATGCTTTTTTATTCTCCATTACTTTTCATACATGTAATGCTTATTGAGATTTAACATTGTATGTATTTTATCTGCTATATTTATATAGTAGCAGATCCTCCAGTTTTGATTGTGTTCCCCTTGTTGTTTTATGTATTAATTCTACTGTCAGTGATTAGTGGGTTAAACACTGGGGATATGGACATATAAAAAACTTGGGTGTCCATTTCTCATTTAACCCACTGAAATCACGGATACCTAATTGGCCCTCTGTGACCGACAGTCAGACATTCATTTTAATGACCATTAAGGCACACTTTTTAATATATTATACATATGGGGCTGTGACATCGCAACCCCCCTGTTTGTAATAGAGTGATTAGTAGTGTTCGAAATGTGGCACATTTATTATATTGAAAATATACTGTTAGGTGAAAACCAAATATTTTTCATAGTTTAAACAAACCGCATTTCACCAGTTATTATTATTTTTTGAAAAAGTGCAGTCTTTATGTCACGGAGCTTGTTTATGCATTTATGCATTCCCTGTGACTCAACACGGCCGACGTCCGTCTCGTCTTCCGCTCGGGCTCTGTACCAATAGGAGCGGACGAGTAGGGCTGTCCTATCCAATGGCCGTGGAGGAGGGATAATATAAGGTCCGTGTTTACGCCGAGTAGCCACGCCCTCTGTTGAAGTCGGAAGTGACGAAACGCGTCAGGGCGTGGCTACAACGGCGTATCCAGGAAGTGAGGAGTGTGCGTTCCACCGCTAACCAGAACGTAACCAGGAAGCGTCTGTAGTTTTGCGCTTGCAGCACGAGTGCGGCCCCTGTGTTCGGAGGAGAGCGGTGATTATGTTTCATTCCTATATGTCATTTACAAGTTGAACTATTGTACGTATATTGGAAGCGGGGATATGTTTTATATGGGTTCATTTAAAATAAAGCAGGATTACACTATGTCAGTGAATTTGTGTTTTATATGTACCTCGAATGGAGTTTTAACCCATACCGATTCCTGAGGTGGTGATGGAAGTTTGAATTAGGAGGAATTTATCTTGCAAGGCTCATTTGATTTACTGTTCTGGTGAGTTTGAACCCCAGCGGGGGACCTTATATCACATCTGTGGTGAAGATTGGGAGCTGGTGTAGGGTGCACGATTCATCCATCTCTTAGAAACACCTACCACACTAAGAACTGTGACTTTACTGCATCCTTTGTGATTTTATTTCTTTTCCACCATACCGCATACATTTTTTGAAGTTGGACATTATCCAATACTAAGCGCTGTTTTATCAAATAGACTCTGTTCTTAATTTTTTGATACATTTTATATATTTACTGTTTTATGGGTGTCAGTTTCTTTCATCTATAATTTTAAACAGCTGCTGCTATTTCTTATAAGAACACCTTTTATCATTAATGTGATATTGGTTATATCTAATTTTATATATATATCTGTATGTTATCTTTTTACTTTATTATTATTATTCTGATCTCAGAATAAGTTAATTGGTAAACCGTTCCCCTTGGCGCCGAGAAGTGCACTTGTGGGCCCCTATAGTTTATGTGCACCTTTTTTAGATATATATATATATATATATATATATATATATATATATATATATATATATATATATATACACACACACACACACACATACACACACACTAATAGGGTGAGTCACTCCTCTTGCATCCGTGTAACTTCAAGGAGGTGTCACGGTGGGCTCCCAATTATCCACCAACTGACAATAAAAGAGAAACAAGGGACATGATCTCTAATGCAAAAAGTTTACTGAATAATTCTCTCCATACAATACGTAAACTCAGCAGCAACTGTCCATTTTCGAGCATACCATGCTCTTCATCAAGCTGTTGATACGGCTTGATGAAGAGCATAGTATGCTCAAAACTGTACAGTTGCTGCTGAATGCATGCATCGTATGGAGAGAAATATTTAGTAAACTTTTTTGCACTAGATTGTGTCCCTTCGTTTTCATACAGTGATTTATACAGTGCTGTGATAAAGTATTTGCCCCCTTCCTGATTTTTTTTTTTTTGGCATATTTCTCACACTTAAATGATTCAGATCAAACAAAATTTTAATATTTACACAAAGATAACCCAAGTAAATCCAAAATGCAGGTTTTTTTATTATTATTTAATTTATTAAGGGAAAAAAGCTGGTCAAACCTGCCTGGCCCTTTGTGAAAAAGTAATTGCCCCCTCCAATGCTGAATCATGAATCAACTGTGATTAACCACAATTTTTTGGAAAGTTGAGGTAAAATTTCACTTGCCACACCCAGGCCTAATTACTGCCAGACCTGTTGAATCCAAAAAAAAAAATCACTTAAATAGAAGCTGTCTGACAAATTGAAGCACGCTAAAAGATCTCAAAAAGCAACACATCATGCCGTGATCTAAAGAAATTCAAGAACAGATAAGAAACAAAGTCATTGACATGTATCAGTCTGGAAAGAATTACAAAACCATTTATAAGGTTTTGGGACGCCATCGAACCACGGTGATAGTCATTATCCACAAATGGAGAAAGCTTGGAACAGCGGTGAACCTTCCCAGGAGTGGCCGGCCAACCAAAATGACTCCAAGAGCACAACGATGACTCATCCAGGAGGTCATAAGAAAAACACAACATCTAAAGAACTACAGGCCACATCTGCCTAAAGTAAGATCAGTGTTCATGATTCAACAATAAGGCCTCATGCCCACGGATGTTTTTACAGCCGCTTTTTTGACAGCTTAAAAACGCCTGTCCATGTTAGTCTATAGCTTCATGCCCACCTAGGCATTTTTGAGCTGCAAATAGCATAGGCGTTTCTAAGCTGTAAAAAAAAAAAACAGGACCAGTGCGTTCCGCGGCGTCGGTGTTAGGCATAAAAAAAACCGCAAAGCGTTAAAAAAATGCGCAAAGCGCAAAAACGCAGTGATTGCGTTTTTGAGCTCCGGCGTTTTTTGTTTTTTTTTTCCCCCAAAAATACGGTCGAAAAATTTATACAATAACATGGACAGGTGTTTTTAAGCTGTAAAAAACGCTCAAAAACGCGGCTGTAAAAACGTCCGTGGGCATGAGGCCTTAGAAAGAGACTGGTCAAAAATGGCATCCATGGGAGAGTTCAAGGCCAAAGCCACTGCTGACCAGAAAGAACACAAAGGCTCATCTCACATTTACCAAAAAACATCTTGATTATCCCCAAGACTTTTAGGCAAATATTCTGTGGACTGATGAGACAAAAATGTTACTTTTTGGAAGGAGTGCGTCCCATCTGCCATAAAACGAATACAGCATTTCATAACAAGATCATACCAACAGTCAGACATGGTGGTGGTAGAGTGATGGTCTGGGGCTACTTTACAGTTTCAGGACCTGGACCACTTACCATAATTGATGGAACCATGAATTCTGAGCTCTACCAGAAAATCCTAAAGAAGAATGTCCGGCCATCGGTTCGTGACCTCAAGCTCAAGTGTACTTGGGTTATGCAGCAGGACAATGATCTGAAACACAACAGCAAGTCCACCTCTAAATGATTCAAACAAAGCAAAATTTAGGTTTTGGCGTGGCCTAGTCAAAGCCCGGACTTAAATCCAATTGAGATGCTGTATCATGACCTTACACAGGCCATTCATGTTGGAAAATCCTCCAATGTGGCTGAATTAAAACAATTCTGCAAAGAAGTGTGGGACAAAATTGCTCCACAGCAATGTGAAAGACTCATTGCCACTTATCGCAAACGCTTGATTGTAGTTGTTGCAGCACAACCAGTTATTACCGGTAAGTTTAGGGGGCAATCACTTTTTCACATAAAGCCAGGCAGGTTTGGACAGCTTTTTTGCCTTAATAAATGAAACGATAATTTAAAAACTGTGTTGTGTTTACTTGGGTTATCCTTGGGTAATAATAAAATGTGTTTGATGATCTGAGTCATTTAAGTGTGATAAAAATACAAAAAAAAATAAATAATCATAAATATGCACACACAAAATAGTTCATATGTAAATCCTACAAACAATGTATAAGAAGTGCCACAGAAGATCAATGATGAAAAAAAAAAAATTTAAAGTCTGTATAGTCCCATAGACCATACAATATCTGTGCAATCAAATGAAAAACGAAAAAAAATAAAAAAAATAGATAAACAAAGAACTTCCTCCAATCCACAATATCTTAAGAAGTGCGAAACGCCACCGCAGTGCCCTTCACCACCCCTTGTGGGTATTCCCCCACCCGATACTTTGGACCCCACTAATATGTGAAGTCATATGTGCTTTGTATGTACAGGTACTCCTCACTTAACGACCAGGTTATGTTCCAATAACCAGGTCATTAAACGAATTGGTCGTTAAAAGAGGAGCCAGAAGTTATCAATATTTTAAGTATTCCTAACTACTGTACTGTAATGTGAAAAAAAAAAATCTAAAAACACAAAACCCCAGCTCAATAACATTGTTTTAATTTGCATAAGTACAGAACACAAATTAAAATTCTGTACAGTACAATACAATGATGTATAGCTTGTCGTTTGGGTGGGGAGAGCTGGTCATAAGTCCGAGTGGTCGTTAAACAGGTAAGTCGTTAAACGAGGAGTATCTGTATTGACTCTTCATTCCATACATTTTACCATCAGATCGCAAGTATTTTCTTGATAGCCGATAAACCAAGGAAGGAAGCACAGACATCCAATAGTGCAGACAGCTTAAATCATATTTATTAATAAAAACAAGTATTGCACTTATATGTATTCAATAAAATCAGGCATGGTATATAAACAGGCAAAACACTGTTCTCTAACATGGTGTCCAAGCCCCGCATGATTAGGTCATTGCCAACTTGACTTTCTCAAAGCATTCTTTGAAAGAAAGCCATATAAGCACTACGCGGCAGGTGTCCCAATACTTTTGACAAGTTTGGACACTAGCAAGTCATCCCAGTGCGCAGCTCATTAAACTAAAAATCTGACCACTTCCTGAAAGTCTTAATTTCTGGCTGGGCTGGCCCCTGCTCCTGTTACCTTCCCCTGCTGCCATGTACACAAACAGCAGGAGCCTGCACAGCTACCACTTAGCAAACATTAGGATTTCAGGCAATATTAATAATTATCTATGCAAACTGAATTGCCAGTTGGAGCAGAGTTGTTAGTGCACAAAAATGTAACCAATGTGTGGTTTGTAATATGTGAAGAATGGAAGAGGAATAACTGCTGGCATTATACAGTACTCTACTGCATGGAAGCTCCTACAATCAGCCCCTTAGTCCTGTCATCTAATCATAAGGGGCTGTTCAGTGAGTCCCAAATGTAAATAAATGATATCAGGAAACACTACAAAGCATCATTTGAGTGACAGCTGTCTGCCTTGGGCTACTGATATCACATCCAAGATGGCAGCACCCAGCTGCAGTCTCAGTCCTGTGCAATAGCGTATCAGCAATCATTATAGGGAGCTTTAAACGAAGGAAACAAGCTTATTTGGCATACAGTCCATGCAAAGATTGTTACTAATAGCAACAGTATAGGTACAGAATCCTTTGAAGCTTAAAGAGGTGGTACAGCCCCTGCACGAAAAATTAAAAGTCAGCAGCTACAAATCCTGCAGCTGCTGACTTTTAATATATGGACACTTACCTGTCCAGGGATCCCAGCCGATCTTCTGATCGGCTGTAAGGTGCAGCCGCCCCTATTCCTGGTAAGGAAACCCGGCAGTGATTTCGGCTTAACAGCTGGTTCCCTACTGGGCATGCGCGAAGCACGCTGTACTTTCTAATTGGCCGAGTGGCGGAAGAAGGAGGGGGAGGAGGCGGTCTCATCTCCTGGAAGTGGGAAACAGTACCTGTCAAAAACAGGTAACCATTTCCCCCCTAAAAGGTGCCAAATGTGGCACCGGAGGGGGGAGGAGACATATAAGCGGAAATTCCAATTTTGAGTGGAACTCCGCTTTAAGATCTCTTTCATGTGCATTACATTGTAAAGGCCTTATAAGATAACATCCTTGGATGTCCTTCTCTTTAAATTACAGCCTAGCTTTGTGAACTGTCTTCAAATGATTTTTTGCCTTCCAGCCTTTTTGTTTTTATACCTTTAAAGATGAATGGAAATAGCTTGGTATTGCTCATTCCACCCCACTAATCTGTCCATCTGATTCACTACAAGCTGACCCCTGCAAAAAAAATGGGTTGCCCATTCTTCTGTTTTTAGAATCCCCCAAAATATGTCTATGCGTCATGCATTACAATTTCCATGACTACAGAGATCCTGACTGCTAGTGGAACCAGCAAAACTAGTGTATATTTTAGTCTTGGAAGCTAGAACTCCATTTACACCAGAAGCCACTTAAAAACGGTAAGCTACTAGAAATTGTCAGATCGCTTTATTTATAGCACGCAAAGTCCTTTACCACTCCCCTTCTAATTAGCTATGCAGAGTGGTTGGCCAAAGAAAAACATGCTTTTAAGATCAGAGTGAGAGAGCCAGTATAAAATAAGAAAGATTATTTCTTTTTAAGAGGGAATGAAAAATGACAAAATATTAAATCTGAGGCAAAAAATTATAAGTTCCCATGCAAACACCACAAGCAGCAGCGACTTCTTTTGTTCTAATTGTATGTATACCAGAAAGCATTCAACAGAAAGCTCATTGAATAAGTAAACATAATTACTAACAATCTGTCTTTATTAATGTGACAAAGAATACAGACTGCCCTATTAATACATCCTGATCTATTTCTTGTGTGGCCTGTGTTCCAGAGGACAAGTCACATGGCACTGTTAACAAATAATGAAAAGCAACTCACAGAAAGAGCACAGAACTGTGACCATACAGAGGTGATTAAAGCCATTGGCTCTAAACAATACAGCAATGAAAAAAGAAAATGTATGTATCCCAAGCCTGATTACAATTTACGAATGTTCAAGTGGCTATATACCTCCTGTAGCACGCAACTCCCTCACCTTTGCTTCCTCAAGTTGTCTGAAAGGTTTGATCAGCAATTATTGGGCATGTGCCTGTACAACAAAGGCAAAATTTCACCTCTGTAGCATACCATAACAAATGATACCACTGGCATTCATCACTCCATATATAGGAAGGGTATTATTCAAAAACACCAAAGGTGCTTGTTTAGTTACCCCAGCTAGTGCATGAGCAACAATATGGTGGTGACGTGCTGTGATATCAACTATAAAGCAAACCCACACTGGTCTTGAACCTTAACAACTGTACATTGAAGCAAAGATTATCTTGCATAATGTTTCAAAAGGTCCAATTTATACATTTTTGCAGTTTATGTGAACATTCCATAACTTTAAACAATAGAAGGATCCATAAGTGGCTACATACCTCCTAGAGCATACACATGAATACCTCCCACATCCTTGCCTAAACAGAAAAACCACCATAACATAGTGGAATGACATTTGTGAGACATGTCCCCTTCATCAGTCTCAAGCTACCCTCCAAACGAAAACATTATCAAACTGATGTTGGCTCATTAGTAACCAATCTGCACTCACTAACCTAATTCATAAAAAAGGGTCTATATATGTCTCTGGGCTTCAAGCTGGTTCTGCTACTGAGCATTTGGGAAGCAATTCCTGACATTATTCATGTACTGCTACTTGGTACTTTTGGTGTCTGGAATCTGCTCCTGATCTTGGTTTGAGAACCTTGTATCGTATGATGGCTTCTTTTACTCAACTGCCCTTGGTAACAGTCAAGCTTAGACTCTGGCTTCTGCTGTCTGTATGTCGCCTGCTTCGACCTTCTGCTGGTCTGCCACCCACTCTGACCTCTGGGTTGAACCTGACCACGACTCTGCCTCATGACTTGGTACCAACTCTGAGTTGTCAGCTGTTCCCAGCCAGGCAGTCCCACAGATAGCCCTAAAGCCAAACGCAAGCGGCTCTAAAGTCAACTGCATTCCCACCAACAAGGACTCTGATGAGGACAAGACAGTAAAACTTGCATTTTGCCAACAATCTTTTTGCCACCAGCTAGTGACACAGAGGGTCCACCTCATCTGTGACATAGGAAATGTTAAATTGCTAGGTTCTCTGGGATGACCATGCATTATGACACCACTAGTTTACCATTTTTTTTTTACAATAGTGATAATTTTGGCTGTAGAAATACAAACTGCTAAACAAAAGCCTATAAAAAGGATATCCTTTTTATGGCTCCTATTTAGAAAAATGAGATACCAATCGCCTTACCTTGAACTGACAATCACATGTCACACTGTCTCCGATTCTTAAACACTCTCCGTCAAATTTACAGGTATTGGTGTCACATAGAAAAAGATCATTTTCTCTGTCATCAAAACCTGAAATATAAAAAAGGTAAAAAATAAATAAAAAATATGAACTGAAATCAAGAAAAATAAAAAATAAATAATAGAATAGGTGATTTACTTTTATTAGCTGACACTTTTTTTCTTACTTTCAAGTTCATAAGGGCTGGATTATTGTTTGAATTAGACACAGCAGGGAAATTTATTGAGACTGGAGCAGCTGGAATCTGGAGCAGCTGTGCATGACAGCCAACCAGCTTCTAGCTTTCGTTTTCAATTGGCTATTGGTTGGTTATCTGATTGGTTACCCTGCACATCTGCACCAGATTCGGTCTGCTCCCGTTTTAGCAAATTCTCCCCAATATTGCCAAGAACAGAAGGAACATATTCTGGTTCCTAAAATGAGATCAGTCTTTCTATAACGTTTTTACTCGATGACATACTAGGACCCTTACATTAAAGTGTAATAATAGTAATGGACAATGGTAATTATTTTTTATTAGTGCCTAATTTGATTGCAGATTGATCGCCTCTAAAAGCCTAAACTGCAAGGAATAAGGGTACCCTGTTCTTTACTCATGGATGTGAAATAAGGCAGCATTCTTCATAGGCTTTTCTTCTTTTTTTTTCTATGGACAGTATAAGACATCTGGGTAGGGGGGAGGGGTGTTTAGAAATATCAGAGTTCAGCTTGAAAGATACAATATTAAACAGAACATACCCTTATACATTAGACTTCAGATCCATTAAGATTTAACTGTATTGATTCTTTCATTACATTCTTCTGTTAGAAACCACATCATCGTATTAAAAATGAAAGAAGAGTCAGCAGACAACAGCAGAGTCCTTAACATATTTATACTGTAGCCGATTTGCCCTTTCTGGGTAGAAGGATAGGTTTTAACCAAATATTAGGAAAGAGTTGCATACAGAATGCACAGCCATGTGGGATGTATACTGTAACCCAGAGATAACATATTGCTCTTATAGAATACATACAAAGCTAATAACCCATAACAAACCTATCACTGCCTTCATAAAGGATACTGTTAGTTCAATACAGACATCAGTAGCTTATTATTGACAAGGACAATAAAAGGGTAAGATTCTAAAAGCTAAAAATAAAATAAAAAATAAAAATAAAAAAGCCATGATCGCCCAATTATCTTATTAAATAGGTTTCAGCCACAGAGATGATTTACAGGTGCAGTAACTCCAGGGCTCATCCTTCCTTATTTAATTAGCATATTTCACAACTTGGCAGTCAATACAACACCAGTCATGACCTAATGCTGAAATTTAGATAAGGTTACCACAGCTAAATTGATGCGACAAGGAAGCATTTTGGATTTTTGTCCTGAAAATGACCTTTTTTTTTTGTTTGGCGTAAGGGGGTATCTGCATTAGCAATTAACTCCCCAGTGACTGTAGCCATTGCAATGGCCCACAAATCCTGATACTTCAGTTTTCATTCATTCTTTCATTTATTTGTAGTTAAGGAGAGCAAGCAATTTGTCACTGCTCATACTGCAAAACCACTAGATATTGCAATGCTTTATTTTTAAGCAAATATAAGTAGACTGAAGATATTGCCCAACCTTATTTATTTTTTTCAGCCTTTAAAAAAGCAAAGAAAAAAAAACAACAAGTTTAAACATAGTGTGATAGTATATGTCCATATGTATGGAATGCTGCAGTTTGACATCCCTTGATGTTTGGCTGCACAAAGTCAAATCTGACACATGACAGACAAACAATTCTACTGTCTGCAGGCTTTCTTCTGTATCACTATAGATTGGTCTATTGGTCAATTAACAGTATATATAAATTATGAATCATTCATTACGCAGAGCACGATATGAAAGTTTTCTATGTTCAAAAAAAAAAAAAAAACACTGAAATAGATGATGTTCTACCAGTCATGTGCATAAAAATCATCAAAATCTACTTCAGCCAATAAATCCCATGTCAACAGAACTTTTTGTTGCCTTTCTGGAATAGCTAATATGTGAAAGGATGGGGAAAATGTACATATTGCTATTGCCTTGATTAATCACCATGGAATGCCAACATTTCCAAGTCATTGTATACAGTAACTACTAACACATCTAATAATCCAAGCACAATGCAAGAAAGATTAGTAAACAATAGAATAAAATAAAAAAAAAAGGAAGAAGAGTTGTGTTTTTATACATGGTGGGTTGTAGATTTTATTTATTTTTTTACAGGCACCTTAAAGTTGAACAGGTAATGAAACTTTACAGCATATTTTTTTATAGGTGTATTTGTATTTTTCAGTATTGTGGAAATCTTTTGTAACTTACATTAAACAGCACTGCTTACAGCAGACATGATTTGCATCTTGGAGAATAGATAGAGATAGATAGATAAAAATATGTATATTTTTATATGAACACACACACATACATATATATATATATATATATATATATATATACACACACACATACACACACACACACACACACACACACACACACATATATATAAAAATCTAAAAAATACATAGGGGGGAAAAGAATATAACAAAATATGTACACATATAGGAAAAAATATAAAGGAATACAAAGATTTATATATATATATATATATATATATATATATATATATATATATATAAATAAAAGATAAATCAATCTAAAATATATATATATATATATATATATATATATATATATATATATATATATATATATATATAGTGGAATATACATATGGAAAATATACATATATATAGGAATATGGGGAAATTTATTTTATATATATATATATATATATATATATATATATATATATATATATATATACACACACATATACACACACACTATATATATATATATATATATATATATATATATAAACAAATGTTTGTATATGTATCCACCATCCATCCATGTCGGTGATAATGATTGTAGTGATTTTAGGCATCCCACAAGTGAAGTGAATGAAAGGTTTGGAATGGCAGCAGTGCTGTGGGGATAGAATGGACTATAGATTAGTATGTAGGATAGACTAGGTTGACAGAGGCATAGTACGGGGGCATAACAGAGACATAGTACAGAGGCATAGTACATAGCACGGAGACATAGTACATAGCACGGAGGCACAACATAGGCAGAAAGGCTATGCTAGTCTATGTGTCAATGTCTGCAGTAGAGGATCACTTACCAGAACAGTTCCAGCCTGTCGGGGTTTGGCAATCACTGAGGGAGGTAGGAAAAGCTGCAAGTTTCCCCGGTCGAGCTATTATTAGTAGAAGAGACGGTAGGAGCAAGGAGCAAAGGCAATCCCAAAGTGTCCAGCAGCAGCCCGGTCTGTGCGGCTCTCCCCCCACCATGTCTATAGAGGCAGGCGGCACTCGGAGATGGGAAGAGAGGAGCAGCAGCTTATCATGACGGGATCCCCGGCCGGCCGGCAATGACACTCTCCAGTCCTCCCAGTCACTCTCCAGTCCCCTCCAGTCACTCTCCAGTCAGTGCAGCAGGACGACAATTCCAGACGGTGCCGGAGACAGAGCGCAGCGATGGGGAGATGGCAGAGCAGCACCGACAGTGCCGGGAGGGGGGAGAGGAGAGCGGAGGAGAGGGGCGGAGAGATCCGCACTGAGGACAACACACACTGGAGACTGGGAGCCAACCTATGTGCTGACACCATCCCCGGCATCCATTGTATCAATAACACTACCGGCTGTATCAGTTCTTCTATAGGAACAGATCATGGCTCTCCCACATCAGATGTCAGGGTGTGATAGATATCCTTATTGTGTAACATCTATACACATCCACTGTTCAATGGCCGTATATCTCGTTTTCCTGAAATCCTGTCAACCTGGATTTCTCTGCCTCCTGGTGTGAGCTCCCAAACCTTTCCTTTTTTCCCTCACTTCCTGTTTGGAACCAGCATAGCATGTGTAGCGCCCCTTTACTTTCAGGGGAGCTAGGAACCTACATTTAGGGGTTGATCTGGGTTGGTAGCCAGACCCAGATGACTTAAGCCCCGTACACACGATCCGATTATCGTACGACGGATCGTACGACTTTCTTCGCTTAATAGTCGCAAGTAAAATTGAATAGGTTATTAAAGTCACGAAAATTCTCGTACGACAGAAAAAAAAAATCGGAAGTGATGTCATGTGTTGTAATGTATTTGTATTGTATTTTCGGACGACAACTGTACTGACTAAACGAAAATCGTACGATCTGGCATCGTACGAAAAAAAATTCCATGCATGTCCGATAGAATAATATTGGATGAACTGTCCTGATCGGCTCTCGAAAGCTCTGTACTAACGATCCGATTATCATACGATCGTTTCGAAAGCGACATTTTTCGTGCGATTTTCTTGTCGTGTGTACGGGGCTTTAGGGTTGCCACCTTTTCTTCAAGTCAAACCCGAACACTTTAACGACGCACAGCAATTTCTTTTTTATAGAATAAACTATACATATATTTTGCTATTGAATAAAATTTCTAATCATATGAAGTTAATAACAATAGTCCCCTTTTACATCAGAGTCCACAGAGTTTCACTTTTACATCAGAGTCCACAGAGTTCCCCTTTTACGTCAGAGTCCACAGAGTTCCCCTTTTACGTCAGAGTCCACAGAGTTCCCCTTTTACGTCAGAGTCCACAGAGTTCCCCTTTTACGTCAGAGTCCACAGAGTTCCCCTTTTACATCAGAGTCCACAGAGTTCCCCTTTTACATCAGAGTCCACAGAGTTCCCCTTTTACATCAGAGTCCACAGAGTTCCCCTTTTACATCAGAGTCCACAGAGTTCCACTTTTACGTCAGAGTCCACAGAGTTCCACTTTTACGTCAGAGTCCACAGAGTTCCCCTTTTACATCAGAGTCCACAGAGTTCCACTTTTACATCAGAGTCCACAGAGTTCCACTTTTACATCAGAGTCCACAGAGTTCCACTTTTACATCAGAGTCCACAGAGTTCCACTTTTACATCAGAGTCCACAGAGTTCCCCTTTTACGTCAGAGTCCACAGAGTTCCCCTTTTACATCAGAGTCCACAGAGTTCCCCTTTTACATCTGAACTCACAGAGTTCCCTTTCACTGTAAGGGGCAGACTCTGATGTAAGGGAGAACTCTGGGGCCTCTGACATAAGGGATGCTCTGGGAACCCTGATTTCAGTGGGAACACTGAGAACTCTGATGTACGGAGAGGACTCTGATGTAAGGGGGGACACTGTGGCCTCTGATGTAAGAGGTGCTCTGAGAAGCCTGATTTACCTTTGTGTACTCACTCAGAGGCAGGAGAGAGAAGGGGGGAGACTTTAGTCACAGAGAGGGATGGATGGTTTGCTCACTCACCCCTTGGCAGCCAGTACCTCTCATCCAGATGTATCTGAGGCTGTTGGACATCAAATTTCCGGCCCCAACTTTATTTTTCTAAGGCACAGGAATTGGAGTGTGGGCAGACACAGAGGGGAAGGGGTGGTGGGAAGAGGTGTAGATCGAGCCCTCTCTCCTCTCCCGTATGTGTGTGTGTTTGGGGGAGGGTCGTTAGTGCTGGCTTTGGGCAGTGTGAAAGAGAGTGTAAGAGCCACTCTCAGCTTAGACAACTGCAGCCAGAAACCCTCTTAGGAAGCCATAGTCCAGTCTAAATAATGTGTCCGGGTTCCAGGCAGACTGAAACCCGGACGCATGATTGCAAACCCGAACTGTTCAGGTGAATCCTGGACAGGTGGCAACCCTAAGATCACTTAAAGGGGTTGTAAAGGTTTGTTTTTTATTTTTAAATAGGTTCCTTTAAGCTAGTGCATTGTTGGTTCACTTACATTTTCCTTTGATTTCCTTTCTAAAGGTTTTTTTTCTTTGTCTGAATTTCTCACTTCCTGTTTCTCCTCAGTAAACTTCACACCATCATCCGAGCGGTGTTTAGTCGCCCAGAACAGCTTACTGAACAGCTTACTGAGGAGGAACAGGAAGTGAGAAATTCAGACAAAGAAAAGAAAGAAAAAAAAACATTTAGAAGGGAAATCGAAGGAAAAGGTAAGTGAACCAACAATGCACTAGCTTAAAGGAGCCTATTTAGAAAACAAAAAACGAACCTTTACAACCCCTTTAATCACTTCCATACAGGGCTTTTTATACCACTTCCATACCGGGCCTATTCTGGCACTTCTCTCCTACATGTACAAATCATCATTCTTTTGCTAGAAAATTACTCAGAACCCCCAAACATTATATATGTTTTTTTTAGCAGACACCCTAGGGAATAAAATGACGGTTGTTGCAACTTTTTATCTTGCACGGTATTTGCGCAATAATTTTTCAAACGCCTTTTTTTGGGGGAAAAAATGGTTTCATGAATTAAAAGATAACAAAACAGTAAAGTTAGCCCAATTTTTTTGTAAAATATGAAAGCTTATGTTACGCAGAGTAAAAAGATACCTAACACGTCACGCTTTAAAATTGCGCACACTCATGGAATGGCGCCAAACTTCGGTACTTAAAAATCTCCATAGGCGATGCTTTGAAAATTTTTACAGGTTACCAGGTTAGAGTTACAGAGGAGGTCTAGTGCTAGAATTGTTGCACGCGCTGTAACGCACGCGGCGATACCTCACATATGTGGTTTGAACGGCGTTTACATATGCGGGTGGGACTTACGTGTGTGTTCGCTTCTAAGCGCAAGCTATTGGGGATGGGCGTTTTAAAAAAAAAAGATATTTTTTTATTGAACTTTTTTTTTACACTTTTTTTTTTTTTTATCACTTTTATTCCTATTACAAGGAATGTAAACATCCCTTGTAATAGGAATGTGTGTGACAGGTCCTCTTTATGGAGAGATGCGGGGTCAATAAGACCCCACATCTCTCCTCCAGGCTGGAAAGCATGAGATCGTGAAAAAAAATTCACTGATCTCATACTTACAGCCGCAATGGCGGCTTTGTTTACATTTGAGGACCCGGGCGTGACGTCATCACATCGCGCCCGGGCCTCCGACGATCATAGAGATGACTGGTGACCATCTGGTCACCAGTCATCTCTATGCTCGTCACGTGAACCACCACCGGCGCCGACGATTCTCTCCGGGTCCCCGATGGCACGGGAGAGCCCAGGGAAACACCGGATGGCGGCGGGAGGGGGGGGATGTCCCCTCCCGCCGCTTATAAGAACGATCAAGCGGCGAAATTGCCGCTATGATCATTCTTATGGTGCGCCGGATCGCCGGCTGAAAAAAAGGATATCTGAATGATGCCTCTAGCTGCAGGCATCATTCAGATATCCCCCCCTCAAACCCAGGACGTCATATGACGCCCACCTGGAGGGAGAGAGGGTTCCTGCCGGCGTCATTTTACAATGGCCCAGTATGGAAGGGGTTAAATTGTTAGGTTTTGTTCTTCTGCTTTTGCCAAGTGGTGTTGCTGGTGCACAGTTCCCTGTGGCCTGTAGGTGGCGCTGCCATAACAGGTCAGGGTTGAACTGCTAGTGACATTACTGTACCTTTGGGTGTCCTCTCCAGGCAGCTGTACGGGGGTGTGGTCGGCCCGCTGTGCTTGCTGGGAGAGGATACAAAAGGGGTGGATGCCATGTTAGCCGGGAGAAGGAGGGGTGCTGAGGAGCAGTACCGCTTGCGTCTCGTGGCCCTCCAGGCCATGGGAGTGCGCAGGGGAAGATCAGTCTCAGGCACCTTTAGCCTGGGGCTGCAACTTTGCTTATAGGTCCAGCACCTTTAGCTGGCCTACCATCTAAAGAGGAATTCCAGGGCACTCAAGGGTGACCCGTTCTGGAGAGGGAGCCAGGGTGAAGGAAGTCACCGCCTCGGATGAGGCCTGGTCACCTACAGAGGGATTCCACAAGTCCGCCACAGGCATTGTAGCGTGCTTCAACTTGCACCTAGGTCCTTATGCTACAAGTGCTGGGAGGTTTGGAACTAGGCAAATGGGTTCCGATCGTATCCCTAGGACAGTAAAGTAAAGTTCGTGCATCACTCAGGCTGCTAGGACCGTGAGAGGGAACTATCCGGGTAAGCAGAGTCCACTTAGGATTGAGTGGTGATATTAAGTGCCTGAACCTACCTCCTGTTATTCTATTCTTCACCTTTCCTGTCCGGTTTCAAGCATAAAGAAAATAAACCTTCAGCCATTGAGGTTTAACCTTGTCTGGACATTGGCCTTATTGATACACAAGCAACAGACTTTTCCCTACACTCTAGGGAAAGGAACCAGCCTAGAGGATGTAACTTGCTGCGGAACCCAACAACTGTGAACACTGCTTAATCTCTTTAAAGAGGAGGGTATGGGCATATAGCACGGTGTGCCTTGTCTTACAAGTTAGCCAGGTGAGAAAAAGGTCTGTGTGCTACACATGTAAGGTGCAGTCATGTACACAGCTCTAGGCCGGTGTTCCTCAATCTTCCTTCAGTCAAGGCACTCTTTAAAACTGATGCACCCCATTCTAAAATGGAAAAACGATTCTAATAGTTTAATATGATGAAGCAACATCCACACACGTAGGACAGCCGATGTTCGAGGGGATTTATTCTTCCAAAGCAAAAACACTTTTGCAAACTGGTACTGACCAGTATTCCAATGTTTCTCATCTCCCTCAGTTTTTTTCCCCCATCACTCAGCTAATGTGACCCCAACACTGATAGAGAGGGGCAGGAGAGGAGGATACAAGAATGCTGTGCAGGTGACTGACATCCTCCATAACAACTGATGATACCCAGTGGCGGCTGGTGTTTTGTTTTTAGGTGGGGGCACCCCCCCTTGCGGGAGGACGGTTGAGTAGGCCGGCACTTACCCCATCTAGGTGGCTGGCAGGCAGGCAGCGTGTCCTATGGGCGAATATTAATTCGCTATCGTCACACAACTGGGTGGGCTCGAAGCGCAATGCCCTGTGTCCCGAGCCCACACTTTTTTGAAGCCTATTAGAGCTTCTTGTTTTAATCATATGCTTAACCCCCCACCCCCCCCCTCATTGGAATCCATGGTCCGATGTCCCTGCATGTAGATCAGGGGGCCGAACAAGGGATCGGGGGGTGGCGCCCATGCATCCCTAATGGATGGGCCACCACTGATGATACCATTGGCCATTAGGAGGTTGGCAGCTAGAAGGTTATAATAATGCACAATGAAAACCAGTGGCTTTGTGCAACTAGAAGCCAGGCTTCATCCACACGCTGGCTTGTATAACATTTTTGGGCAATTTTTTGTCATTTTGCCAAGGGATCCCCCAAGAAACCTCAAGGTACCCTTGTTGAAAAAGGCTGCCATAGGCACCCTACAAATCCCATAGTCCATAGAACATTTCGAGAGTCAGCAAGAGAAGGTGGCTACCTTCTTACAAACAAAGGGGAGTGGGGGTGTTTTCTGGCACAAACTGTAGTCCTTGATGCCAGGAAACCATGAACTGGTGATAAAGTATATGGGCATGGGACAGGGGGATAGTTCATAAACCGGGCATGATGGATGAAGAAATCCAGTGATGGTGAAGAACAGTCCACAACTCAGGGCAAGCTTCTTCAGGGACGTGGAAGCACACTCCAATACATGTAGATAAAAGCAAAAGAGAGGCGCCTTCTCAGTGTAAACAGTGTCATTTTATGGTACAAAGAAATAAAAACACTCACATGGAGGTAATCGGTGATCAGCATAAGGAAAGAATAGTCCTGCTATAGGAGACTCGCCATTGCAGGACTATTCTTTACTGCTGATCACAGATTACCTCCATGTGAGTGTTTTTATTTCTTTGTACCATAAAATGACACTGTTTACACTGAGAAGGTGCCTCTCTTTTGCTTTTGGCTACCTTCTTACATACAGTAGGACCATCAGGCACAAACGTTGTCACCATGCCAAGTTATACTACAGCATAGAAAAAGGAATTTGGGGATTTGGAGGAGGCTGAGGGCAACAGAATGTCATTTTGTGAATTAAGAATACATACTTGAATCGTTGTTTTTTTAACCAATATTTAGTATCACTTTGATCAGCGACCTCTATAAATCATATGTCAGTCTAGGTTCACATCTGTGCAGGCACAGAAGTCTATTCATTTGAAAGGCCTGCTGTACCTGCGTTTCACACAAGGAAAGAGTACTGCCGCGTACACACGATCGGAATTGCCGACAACAAAACAGTGGTTTTTTTTTCCTCGATGGATGTTGGCTCAAACTTGTCTTGCCTACACACGGTCGCACAAATGTTGCTAGGAAATTCCGATGGTCAAGAGCGCAGAGACGTTCAACACTACGACGAGCCGAGAAAAATTAAGTACAATGATTCCGAGCATGTGCAGCACCTTTGTGCGTCGGAAATGGCTACATGCGGTCAGAATTTCCGCCAAAAACTTTTCGTCGGAAAAATTGAGAACCTGCTCTCAAACATTTGTTGTCAGAAATTCCGACAGCAAATGTCCGATGGAGGCTACACACGGTCGGAATATCCGACCAAAAGCTCACATCAAACATTTGTTGTCGGAAATTTTTAACCACTTCAGCCCCGGACCATTTGGCTGCCAAAAGGACTGGGCCACTTTTTGCGATTCGGCACTGCGTCGCTTTAACTGACAATTGCACGGGGGTGTGATGTGGCTCCCAAACAAAATTTACGTCCTTTTTTCCCACAAATAGAGCTTTCTTTTGGTGGTATTTTTATTTTTTCCGCTATAAACAAAAATAGAGCGACAATTTTCTAAAAAAATAAAATAAAAAAAAACTATATTTTTTACTTTACTAAAAAAAAATATACATATATATATATATATATATATATATATATATATATATATACATACATACATACATAAATATATACATATATACACGCTACATATTTTTGGTAAAAAAATAATAAAATCGCAATAAGCGTATATTGGTTTGTGCAAAAGTTATAGCATCTACAAAATAGGGGATAGTTATGGCATTTTTATTAATATTTTTTTAATTAGTAATGTCAGCGATCTGCGTTTTTTATCGTGACTGCGACATTATGGCAGACATATCGGACACTTTTGACGCTATTTTGGGACCATTCACACTTATACAGCAATCAGTGCTATAAAAATTTACTAATTATTGTATAAATGTGACTGGCAGTGAAGGGGTTAACCACTAGGGGGCTAGGAAGGGGTTAAGTGTATCCTAGGGAGTGATTCTAACTGTTAAGGGCCGTGGCTACGAGTGACACATCACTGAACGCTGCTCCCAATGAGAGGGAGCATAGATCAGTGTCACTAGGCAGAACAGGGAGATGCCTTGTTTACACTGGCCTCTCCCCGTTCTGCAGCTCTGTGACCCAATCGTGGGACACCGGTGGACATAGAGTCCACGGGCACGGTCACGGAGCTTGCGTCAGGGGCGCGCACGCACAGCAGGAATTTCAAAGTGACATAAATATAAGTGTAGCGGGTATGTACTTTCCCGGGTGTAATTTGAACTTGGCAGAGACATCATTGATGTGTAGTTCCCTGCGGCCCCGTGGGTGGTGCTGTCGCCCTGGGTTGGGGTTGAATCATTGCTGTGTGCTGTGCCTCCTTTTTGTCCTCTCTCGGCAGCAGTATGGTGGGGCGGGGAACCCGCCGTGCTTGCTGGGAGAGGGTATAAAGGGGCCGGCCATCTTTGTCACGGGGTCGGAGTCCCAGGCACCTTCAGCCTGCAGGCGGTGGTTTGTGTCGGTCCTCTGGGCGGCCTAGGCCTAGAGGACAGTCGGAGGTCGTGTTCCATCTCAGGCACCTTTGGCCTGGGGTGAGGTACTCGGATGGAGGTCTGGAGCTCAGTGCCCAACACTGAATTCCGCGAGGGAAAGAGATCCTAGGGAACCCCGGGAGTGGGTACCCGAATCCGGAAGGCGTAATGGACCGGTGGGAGCTCCTCACTTGAAGACCCGGTGCAGCATATTGCCGGTGACGGGTGAGTCTCTCGTCGGAGACCGCCTGGAGGGAAATCTCCCCTCGGTCGGAGACCACAGCCCACTTTCAGGGAAGAAAGTGGAGAACGCATTGTGTCTGGGCCTATTCGCATCCACACCTCCTTTCCTGTTCTGTTCCTCAAGGGAGTTCAACTGATTGTGTTCATTCAAGAAGAATAAAGGAGTGTTGGACTTTAATGGTGTGGGGCTCATTTCCTGACAAACATTGTTCAAGGTAACTCTGGGATGGAGGATCCAGGTGCACGGCACTGACCCAAAGGTAAAACAAGAACGTTGCCTATACCGCACTGACACAGGTGGTGGAGGCCAAGCGTGGTGTCCCCGCTTCCTCTCCTCTAAGATAACCCCTAGACAAGAGAAAAACGAGCTGAAGACAAGAGTGGAGTGAGGGGGGCGCTACACGTGGGGGCTCGTCCGGGATAGTGTTGTGCACCACGGAATTGAACGTGTCTGCTGGAGGAGTTACGTGAATAGGCAGGCCTTCATTGGCCGAAGTGCATCCCTGCTCGAAGTCGTGGACATGACCCAATGAAGGGAAAGGCCCGCGCAGAAGAGTGGAAAAAGGGGGAAACTCAGCCGTGTGAAGTAGTACACGTGGGGGTTTCTATTTGCACTGCGCCACCAGGCACACCCCCATCGCTTAGTTCATGGGCGTGACTCAGAAAGGAAAAAAGAAGAAAAGCCTGCGAACTGGAGCAAAGGGGAGGAGTCCAATACGTGTGAAGGACTACAAGTGGGACGTTGGCGCAAAAACTTTGCAGTGTGCGATGGATCAGCAACAGGTCACCATGTTCGGACATACCTTGCGGATTCCAGTTCACCCTTCCACCACGACATTGACTGCTGATGCTCCGGTAACAGATACAGGGATTCGGCTAAAGCCAAGGGGTCGATTCGCCCTGTATTCGTGCATGGACGTTGAGGCCCTGGGTGTGATTTGTCCCGACTGTTCGGGACTGGTGTGCCAACTGAAGCCATTCGGGCGATGTGAGGCCTGTGGGGAGTTCCTGTTCAAAGTGGATCCGGCGGTCGAGAGGCCGAGAACCATTTACCCCGGCCGTGCTACAGGCAACACCACTCAGAGAGGAGGAATCACTGCTGTGAGAGCCATCCCTGCGCACACTGCAACGACTGCGGAGGAGGTCGTAAAAACCCAACGGGAGAAATCCGAGGATGCTGACTCGGTCACCACTGTCTCGCAGCGTCCACCGCCGAAGAGAAAGACCGGTATGGTAGCCCCGGCCAGCGGTTGTGGTGGACCGTCTCGCCCGCTTACGACCGGCCAGGATGGATCCATCTACGAGAGTTCCGGACGTCCCGCTTCAAGTAAAGGCCGAGGTAAACCAGGCGGAGAGATTTGGTGTGTGGGCGGAGGTGTCGGGAAGTCATGGCCCAGTAAGTCCGCGGGAGGTGGTGGCTCCGCTTCTACAACCGGCTACATACCCGCGGAGGAGTGTGACACCTCCAACCTGGAGTCGCTCTCGGACATGGGAGACGACGTGGCAATAGACGAGCTGTTTGCCGAGAAGGGCTGGGACAAAGTACCTCTCGCTTCATCTCGGAGGACCAGAGATCCACCCATGTCTACAGGGGAAAGTACATCCCGGGTGGAGGCACCAGCGCCTGAAGAGAAGTCCCGTCCCCAGCCTGCCGCTACATCCCCGGTACAGTCTGTACCGAAGGCCGGGGAAAAGAGACTGTTGCTGCGGGCACCTATGCCCAGACCAGATGTGGTCAAGGTCCCTCACCACCCGGACTCAATAGTTTTGCCTGGCGAAGGGGACAAAGCTACCATGCCTCCTCTGGCGAGACTACAACGCCTGTTTGGCCAGAAGGTTGCTGCAGAATACGGATGGGAGTATCCGTACTTGTCGAAGGAACTGCTTTATGAGGTGGAAGTGTGCCGGGAGCGCTGGTACAATGACTTTGTTTGGACCCACATTCAGGTTCCACACGCCCGCAGGTACCTGGCATGCTCTCCCAAGGCCTCTCAACGTTTCAAGGACTGCAAGGCAGAGTAGTGGATGTTAGGACGACACATCCATGCAGACAAGGTGCTGATCCGGCGTAAGGAAGGAGAAGATGTGGAATATCTTCTAGAGACTATGGATCAACACTTGAAGCCACTTGTTCTGCCGCATCCCCGCTTTTACCTGTAGGAGAGAAAAGACTCCGTTTGTTGTGCTGCTGAACTTTCTGGGGCTGTTGCTTTTGTGCCCAGAGGAACGAAGAACTGTTCCAGTTGTTTTCCACTTTTCCCACAAGAGATCATGGACTCTGGGGTAGATAGGGCCCAAAGAGAAGAGGAAAAGTTCCACGAGTGCAGTTACCGCGATACTGTTACCAGGTGGCAGTGTTGCGCAACGTTAAAACACTTTTCACGCACTCACTCTTTGGAGAAAAGGGATTTCTTCCCGGAGAAGTTTCTTTTCTCTGACACGAATACATGTGTCAGGGTTTATGTGTGTTAATTCTCTTTCTTTTCCCTCTGCAGGAGAGCATCTCATCAAGATCACTGGGAATAGGGTGGATCTTAGTCAGGATGGGTGGGAAAAGTATAATGTGACCATGTGATTCAAAGTTATGGTTAAGTGCTGTTGTTTCTTTTCCCCTTTTTGTTTCAGGGCTCAGACACAATTGCTCCAGTAGGGTAGTTTTTCTAAAAAGTTTTTATTTTTGTGCAAATTGTTAGTCGGTTTCTGGATTGGACTATGACAGCCGTTGAGGGCATGGTTTACTCCAGACACTGGGGACCAGTGTCAAAGGACCAGGGGGAGAGTGTAGTGGGTATGTACTTTCCCGGGTGTAATTTGAACTTGGCAGAGACATCAGTGATGTGTAGTTCCCTGCGGCCCAGTGGGTGGCGCTGTCGCCCTGGGTTGGGGTTGAATCATTGCTGTGTGCTGTGCCTCCTTTTTGTCCTCTCTCGGCAGCAGTATGGTGGGGCGGGGAACCCGCCATGCTTGCTGGGAGAGGATATAAAGGGGCCGGCCATCTTTGTCACGGGGTCGAAGTCCCAGGCACCTTCAGCCTGCGGGCGGTGGTTTGTGTCGGTCCTCTGGGCGGCCTAGGCCTAGAGGACAGTCGGAGGTCGTGTTCCATCTCAGGCACCTTTGGCCTGGGGTGAGGTACTCGGATGGAGGTCTGGAGCTCAGTGCCCAACACTGAGTTCCGCGAGGGAAAGAGATCCTAGGGAACCCCGGGAGTGGGTGCCCGAATCCGGAAGGCGTAATGGACCGGGGGAGCTCCTCACTTGAAGACCCGGTGCAGCATATTGCCGGTGACGGGTGAGTCTCTCGTCGGAGACCGCCTGGAAGGAAATCTCCCCTTGGTCGGAGACCACAGCCCACTTTCAGGGAAGAAAGTGGAGAGCGCATTGTGTCTGGGCCTATTCGCATCCACACCTCCTTTCCTGTTCTGTTCCTCAAGGGAGTTCAACTGATTGTGTTCATTCAAGAAGAATAAAGGAGTGTTGGACTTTAATGGTGTGGGGCTCATTTCCTGACAGACATAGTTCAAGGTAACTCTGGGATGGAGGATCCAGGTGCACGGCACTGACCCGAAGGTAAAACAAGAGCGTTGCCTATACCGCACTGACACAGGTGGTGGAGGCCAGGCATGGTGTCCACGATCCCTCTCCTCTAAGATAACCCCTAGACAAGAGAAAGACGAGCTGAAGACAAGAGTGGAGTGAGGGGGGCGCTACATAAGTCACTTTGCCCAGCGTGCCATTCTGCCGATGTATATGTGCGTGAGCCAGTCTTTAACCGGTTAATGTGGTTTCACACCATGTTTTCCCAATGTGTGGGTATACCATTAAGAATTAATGCTACCCTGCATCTGTTACATAGATATCCCATTATTCTGAATCAGCCAAAATCCTCCAGCCATACATGGATCAAAATTCAGCTGGTTCAGCAGGGACCGGCCAAATTGCCACCCAGACTTGTTGGTTGGAGGCTAGACAGTGGGGACCTTGAGTGGAGAGAGTAAACAAATTTTGCTTTTGACTGCTGGTGATTGCTGTGTGGCATTTTAGGTTCTTTTTGGGGCTTTTCCTTGCAGCTTTTTAACACATTTCTGGCACTTTTTAAACAGTCTTTTTTTTCTTCAGCCTACTAATTAAGGGGAGTGGTTAATTGGTCACAGGTGCTTGAGGCCTTTATAAATTCCTGTAGAACTAATTTTCGATAACCAGCACTATAGAAGGGACAGACTGCACCTAAATGAGGAGGGTGCAGATCAGCTGGGAATGAAGATAGCCAAAAAGTTAAAGGGGTTTTTAAACTAGGCAACGAGGGGAGGGTCCAGAGGTAGAGATAGTCAGTGTGGAACATATTACAGAGGGTAGTATTGGGGGCATTAGTGGTAGGTTGACCAAATCACATAAACCCAAGGTAAGTATAGTAGCAAGTCCTAGTTGCAACCTCGGAACACCCAATAAGAGGATAGTATGCGACCAGTCTAAACTACGGGGCATGTTCACCAATGCCAAGAGCCTGGCAAACAAGATGGGTGAACTAGAGATACTGTTATAGGAGGAGAATTTGAATTGTGGGAATTTCAGGGACCTGGTTTAACAGCTCTCATGGTTGGCTGGCAACCATTCAAGGGTATACCCTTTATCGCAAGGATAGAGAGGGTAAAAAAGGTGGAGGGGTATGCCTATATATCAACAATAATGTACAAGTGAATGTGAGAGAGGACATCACTAAGGGAGCTAGGGAGGAGGTGGAATCTTTATGGGTAGAGCTCCAAAGTGATGAAGCTAAGGGGAAAATACTGGGAGTATGCTATAGGCCCCCTAATCTGAGGGAGGAGGGGGAGACAGATCTCCTATCACAATTTGGATTAGCAGCAAGGATGGGAAGTCTTATCATAATGGGGGATTTTAATTATCCAGACAGACTGGGTGGAGGGAACCAAGCATTCATCTAAGGCTCGCCAGTTCCTAAATGTCTTGCAAGACAATTTTATGGGTCAGATGGTTGACACACCAACTAGAAATAGGATTTTTATAACAGCTTACTTGTAAAATCCTTTTCTTGGAGTACATCACGGGACACAGAGCCTAGTAATTACCAAGTGGGTTATATTCCACCTTCAGGTGCTGGACACTGGTGTAATCAATTAGACAGGAAGTTTCCTCCCTATATAACCCCTCCCATACTGGGAGCACCACAGTTTTGTAGCAAAGCAATAAGTGTCCCAATATCCCCAAACAAGAGGGACGGGAGCTCTGTGTCCCGTGATGTACTCCAAGAAAAGGATTTTACAGGTAAGCTGTTATAAAAATCCTATTTTCTTTATCGTACATCACGGGACACAGAGCCTAGTAATTACTAAGTGGGACGTCCCAAAGCAGTGCCTACTGAGGGGAGGGAGACACAAATAAAGCAGACCGCCATCAGACGTGAGGACCTATACTGCTGCCTGCAGCATACTGCGCCAAAAAGCGGCATCCTCTTGCTGTCTTACATTCACCCAATAGAAATTAGTGAACGTATGCACCGGCGACCAAGTTGCGGCCTTGCAAATCTGAGTCATAAAGGCTTGGTAATGCACCGCGCTTGAAGCGCTTATTATCCTGGTAGGGTGTACTCTAAAGGAAACAGGGGAAAACCCTCCTTAAACCACAAGCCTGAATCATAACCTGATGAATCCACATAGAAACAGTTGATTTAGACGCTGCCTGCCCTTTCCTGGGGCCTCCTGGTAGCGCAACATCAGTTTTCCGTATCTGAGCAGCCACTTTAGATAGGTCTTGACTGCTCTCACTCTAACAACAGAGCGTAACCATTATAATAGCTGATTTGAACGCTGCCTTGCCCATTTCTAGGGTCTTCTGGCAACACAATCAAAACGTCAGTTTTCTATATCTAAAACCTTCAGATAGATTTTAACTGCTCTCATCTATATTGAGAGAAAAGTAATAACTCTTCCTTCCACAGAACAAGGTTCTGAAAAAAAAAAAGGAAGGCAAGAAACATCTTGATTCAAATGAAAAACTAGATCTTCTAGCAAATAAGGCTGGGTGAGGATTTAACATCACCCAATCCTAAGAATAATTAAGTATGGCTCAATACAAAGAAAGCTGCCAATACTGAAACTCTCTAGCGGAGGCTACCGCAACCAAGAACACCAATTCCCTTGTTAGACGGATGAAGGGAAATATGGTGCATCGGCCCAAGGTGCTGACCTTGTAAGCCGACAAAACTAGACTCAATCCCCCAAGCACAAGGATGACCTTACTGGCGGACTTATACGCGTTACCCCTTGTATAAAGGCCCAGATCAAAGAGTGCGAAGCAAGCGGCCTTTGAAAATACTGACAAGGCCAAGATCGGATCCTTGATGGAATTTAAGGCTAGCTCCATCTCCTTTCCTAATGTAGGAAGGCAAGAATTTTACCTATAACATACTTCCAAGGATGCCACCCCTTGGTTTCACACCAGGAACATGGGCCTTCCAGATCCTATGATACATGGTCCTGGAGGCCAGCTCTCCTGTACGAATCAAGGTAATTTGACGCCGATTCTGAAAGCCCTGATCCTCAAGAATGCGGGCTAAAACAGCCAGACCATTAATTCCCATGTTAGCAAGACAGGATGGAATACCCCCTTGCAAAGTAGGTCTGGACAAGATGTAAGGGACCCTGGGTCCTCTATCACCCTTACGATCCCTGCACAGTAAGGTCGTCTGGGTCATGCCGGAACTATTAGGCCGGCTTCTGTTCCCCTCAGATGTTGCATAGAAGCCACGGTAGTCGCGGCACTGGGGGGGAGAGAACGCACAAACCAGTGACAACTGGTCCCACGAGATCACTAATGCATCTGTCCCACATGCGATCGGATCCTTTGTCCTTGACACAAAGCTGTCTAACTGTAACGCCGAGTGCTCCGGGTGTCCCATCCAGCCCAGAGCACTCACGGCGTCGTCCCCTCTGCGGCGCTCCGGCCAGCCCCCCTGGCCGTGGGCGCTGCTCCGCTCTCCTCTCCACTTACCTTCCTCTTCCTGCTTCCTCCCGGCGCGCGCGGCCCCGCTGTGTTCTAGGGCGCGCGCGCGCCGGTCTTCTAAAATTTAAAGGGCCAGTGCACCATTGATTGGTGCCCGGTCCAATTACGGTTCCACTACCCAAAACCTATTTAAACCCACTTCCCCTTCCTGTCCTTGCCGGATCTTGTTGTCCTAGTACCTTGCGGAAGTATTTTGAGTTTACCTTGCCTGTGTACCTGACCTTCTGCCTTTGTCTGACCACGAACCATTGCCGCCTGCCCTGACCTTTGCTACGTCTGACCTTGCCTCTGCCTAGTCCTTTTGTACCGCACCAGCCTCAGCCGCCAGAGAGGTGGAGTCGCTACTGGGGGACACGACCTGGTTGCTACCGCCGCAGCAAGTCCATCCTGCCTTGCGGCGGGCTCTGGTGAAAACCGGTAGCTGCTTAGAACCGGTCCCTCGGTGTGATTCGTACCATCCCCTCTCTGGTACAGTGGATCCACCTCCTGCCTCCTCTATAGTCGCCTGCCCGGCCCGTGACAGTAGATCCGGCCATGGATGCCGCTGAGGTGCCGCTGCCTAATCTCGCTGATCTCACTACCGTGGTTGCCCAGCAGTCGCAATTGATTGCCCAACAAGGACAGCAGCTGGCGCAGTTGACCGCCATGGTCCAGCAGCGTCTGCCGCGACAAGTTCCAGCATCTCCTCCTCTCCGAGCAGCCGCGTCTAGTTCAAAGATCCGCTTGTCTCTTCCGGAGAAATTTGACGGGGATTCTAAGATGTGCCAGGGATTCTTGTCTCAATGTGCCCTGCATCTTGAAATGATGTCGGACCAGTTTTCCACAGAACGCTCTAAGGTGGCATTTGTGGTCTGTCTGTTGTCTGGGAAGGCCTTGGCCTGGGCCACGCCACTCTGGGACCGCAATGACCCTGCTACGGCCACCGTTCAGTCCTTCTTTGCTGAGGTTCGTAGCGTTTTTGAGGAACCAGCCCGAGCATCATCCGCTGAAACCGCCCTGCTTAACCTGGTCCAAGGAAACTCCTCTGTGGGCGAATATGCCATACAGTTCCGCACACTGGCCTCAGAGCTAGCCTGGAATAATGAGGCTCTCTGCGCAACCTTCAAGAAAGGCTTATCCAGCCACATCAAGGACTCTCTGGCCGCACGAGACATACCCTCCACCCTGACAGAGCTTATCCACTTAGCTACCCGCATTGACATCCGCTACGTTGAAAGACGCCAAGAGCTTCGCCTGGAGAAAGATCTTGTTCGTACCAGGCGTTATCCGCGCCTGGCTCCTCTCTTCCTGAATCCTACGCATCCCGATACCATGCCTCCTGTCGAGGAGGCCATGCAAGTCGACCGATCTCGTCTGACCCTGCAAGAAAGGTCTCGCCGTAGGAATGAGAACTTATGCCTCTATTGTGCGAGCTCTGAACATTTCCTAAAGGACTGCCCCATTCGTCCTCCACGTCTGGGAAACGCTCGCACCTAGTGAGCGTGGGAGAGGCGTTACTAGGTGTGAATTCTTCCTCTCCACGTCTGACTATTCCTGTGCGGATCTCTCCTTCTGCCGGCTCCCCCTTCTCTGCGGTGGCCTTCCTGGACTCCGGTTCTGCAGGAAACTTTATTGAAGCCTCCTTCATCAACAGGTTCAACATTCCTGTTATCCGTCTCATCAGACCCTTCTTCATTTCCTCCGTAAATGGAGAGAATCTGGATTGTACCGTGCGTTACCGCACCGAACCCCTGCTCATGTCCGTTGGGGTCCTTCACCAAGAAAAGATTGAATTCTTTGTTTTGCCGAACTGTACTTCTGACATCCTTCTTGGCCTACCCTGGCTCCAGCGTCATTCTCCTACCCTCGACTGGACCACGGGAGACATCAAATCCTGGGGCTATTCCTGCCACAAGCATTGTCTTAAGTCTATACCTACCAGTCGATTTCCCATTTCTACTCCTTTGCCTGGCCTTCCCAAGGCCTATCAGGACTTTTCCGATGTTTTTTGCAAAAAACAGGCGGAGGTCTTACCTCCACATAGACCCTACGACTGCCCCATTGACTTGCTCCCAGGTACTACACCACCCCGTGGCAGAATTTACCCTCTCTCCTCTCCCGAAACCAAGGCCATGTCCGATTACATACAGGAGAAACTCAAGAGAGGGTTTATTAGGAAATCATCCTCTCCAGCCGGAGCGGGGTTCTTCTTCGTTACCAAGAAGGATGGTTCACTACGCCCTTGCATAGACTATCGTGGTCTTAATAAGATCACTGTTAAAAATCGCTACCCTCTGCCTCTCATCTCGGAGCTCTTTGACCGTCTGCGCGGAGCAAAGGTTTTTTCAAAATTAGACCTCAGGGGCGCTTATAACCTCATCAGAATCCGTAAAGGAGATGAATGGAAAACCGCATTTAACACCAGAGACGGCCACTTCGAATATCTCGTCATGCCTTTTGGACTTTGCAACGCCCCTGCAGTCTTTCAGGATTTTGTCAATGAAATCTTTCGGGACATACTATATACCTGTGTGGTTGTCTATCTTGACGACATCCTAATTTTCTCTACCAACCTTGAGGAACATCGGCTCCATGTCCGTCAAGTACTCCAGCGCCTCCGTGTAAATCATCTTTACGCTAAATTTGAAAAATGCCTTTTTGAGTGTAGCAGCCTTCCTTTCCTAGGTTATCTGGTTTCAGGACAAGGTCTTCAAATGGATCCTGACAAGCTTTCCGCAGTCTTAGATTGGCCACGTCCCTCTGGACTCCGTGCTATCCAGCGCTTCCTTGGATTCGCCAACTACTATCGCCAGTTCATACCCCACTTCTCCACCATCGTTGCACCGATAGTGGCGCTGACTAAGAAAAACGCGAATCCAAGGTCCTGGCCACCTCAGGCGGAAGAAGCCTTTACTCACCTAAAAACCGCCTTCTCTTCGGCACCTGTTCTATCTCGACCAGACCCCACTAAGCCGTTCTTCCTTGAAGTTGACGCCTCCTCGGTAGGAGCCGGAGCCGTTCTTCTTCAAAGAAATGCTAAAGGAGGAAACGTCACGTGTGGTTTTTTCTCTAAAACCTTCTCCCCTCCTGAAAAGAACTATTCCATAGGTGACCGTGAACTGTTGGCCATCAAGTTGGCATTAGAAGAGTGGAGACATCTCCTGGAAGGTTCTCTTCACCCCATCTCCATCTACACTGACCATAAGAATTTGTCCTACCTTCAGTCCGCTCAGCGCTTGAATCCTCGCCAGGCCAGGTGGTCATTGTTCTTTGCCCGGTTCAATTTTCAGATCCATTTTCGTCCCGCAGACAAGAATGTCAGGGCGGATGCCTTGTCCCGTTCCTCTGATGCCTCCGAAACCGGGAACCCCCCACAACACATCGTACCCCCTGAGTGCCTGATTTCCTCTGCTCCCGCTGCTCTGGTGCCAGTCCCTCCAGGAAAAACTTTCGTTCCTCCAGGCCTTCGTCTCCAGATACTTAGGTGGGGCCATTCCTCCCATCTAGCCGGCCATGCTGGGATCAAAAAATCCTTACATTTATTGGCCAGACACTATTGGTGGCCTACCCAGGAAAGAGATATGACTGACTTTGTACGAGCCTGCACTATCTGTGCACGTGACAAAACTCCACGCCTGAAGCCTGCAGGTCTTCTCCTTCCTCTACCGGTGCCTGAACTACCATGGTCCCACATTGCCATGGATTTCATCACGGACCTTCCGTTGTCTCATGGTAACACTGTCATCTGGGTGGTCGTTGACCGCTTTTCGAAAATGGCTCATTTTGTCCCTCTTCCTGGTCTGCCTACTGCACCTCAGTTGGCGAAGCACTTTTTTCTTCAAATTTTCCGTCTCCATGGCCTTCCCTCACATATCGTCTCGGATAGAGGCGTTCAATTTATCTCAAAATTTTGGAGAGCTCTCTGTACTCAACTTAAGATTAAATTGAATTTTTCTTCTGCTTATCACCCGCAATCCAATGGACAGGTGGAGAGAGTTAACCAGGTCCTTGGTGACTACTTACGACATTTTGTCTCCGCCCGTCAAGACGATTGGGTCGACCTATTGCCCTGGGCGGAATTCTCATACAATTTCAAGAACTCTGAATCGTCCTCCAAATCACCTTTCTTTGTGGTCTACGGCCGCCACCCTTTGCCCCCCCTCCCCATTCCCACTTCTTCTGGAGTTCCTGCCGTGGATGAATTAACCCGGGACTTTTCCTCTATCTGGAAAGAGACTCAAAACTCGCTATCACTGCCCTCTGCCCGCATGAAGAGACATGCAGATAAAAAGAGAAGAATTCCCCCTGTCTATCTCCCTGGTGACAAAGTGTGGCTCTCCTCCAAATATGTTCGGTTTCGGGTACCTAGCTACAAGCTGGGCCCTCGTTACCTCGGACCTTATAAAATCAAAAACCAAATCAATTCTGTCTCTTACAAACTCCATCTTCCTCCTTCTCTTCGCATCCCCAACTCTTTTCACGTGTCTCTCCTTAAACCCCTCATTCTTAACCGATTTTCCCCCAAGGTCACCGCTCCTGCTCCGGTCTCTGGTTCCTCCGATGTCTTTTCGGTGAAAGATATCCTCGCCTCCAAGGTCGTCCGAGGTAAAAAAATCTTTTTAGTTGATTGGGAGAACTGTGGTCCTGAAGAGAGATCCTGGGAGCCTGAGACCAACATTTTAGACAAAGAGCTCATCCGTAGATTCTTGGGCTCCAAGAAAAGGGGGAGACCTAAGGGGGGGTACTGTAACGCCGAGTGCTCCGGGTGTCCCATCCAGCCCGGAGCACTCACGGCGTCGTCCCCTCTGCGGCGCTCCGGCCAGCCCCCCTGGCCGTGGGCGCTGCTCCGCTCTCCTCTCCACTTACCTTCCTCTTCCTGCTTCCTCCCGGCGCGCGCGGCCCCGCTGTGTTCTAGGGCGCGCGCGCGCCGGTCTTCTAAAATTTAAAGGGCCAGTGCACCATTGATTGGTGCCCGGTCCAATTACGGTTCCACTACTCAAAACCTATTTAAACCCACTTCCCCTTCCTGTCCTTGCCGGATCTTGTTGTCCTAGTACCTTGCGGAAGTATTTTGAGTTTACCTTGCCTGTGTACCTGACCTTCTGCCTTTGTCTCTGACCACGAACCATTGCCGCCTGCCCTGACCTTTGCTACGTCTGACCTTGCCTCTGCCTAGTCCTTTTGTACCGCACCAGCCTCAGCCGCCAGAGAGGTGGAGTCGCTACTGGGGGACACGACCTGGTTGCTACCGCCGCAGCAAGTCCATCCTGCCTTGCGGCGGGCTCTGGTGAAAACCGGTAGCTGCTTAGAACCGGTCCCTCGGTGTGATTCGTACCATCCCCTCTCTGGTACAGTGGATCCACCTCCTGCCTCCTCTATAGTCGCCTGCCCGGCCCGTGACACTAACTTCTTATTGAACCTGGACACCAATAAATTTTATGTCCGGGGTAGCCTTTGTCTGGCATCTGGCCAGAAAAAAGTTGGGGTGTAGAGGTCATTCTCCCGTGAACAATTGTTGACCACTCCAGAGAACTGCCTGCCAATTCTCCATTTAATGTAATGAAGATTGTCAATAGGCAAGGCACAAGTTCCTCTGCCCAAGCCAGTACATGGCTCACTTTTCTCTGGCTGCGTGACTTCTAGTGCCTCCTTGGTAAACAAAGTAAATCACTGGTGTGGCATTGTCGGATTGTACTCTGACAGAACAATCCTGCAATTTTAATGCCCAGGCCCTTAAGCTAGACGTGCCATCCGTAGCTCTAGAATGTTGACGAATAAGGCTCACTTGAGGCTTGACCACTTCCCCTGGGCACTGGTCTCTTCCAGGCCTGGCCTCCATCCCTAGAGGCCAGCCTACATAGCCGCCACCTCCCAGGTAACTGGCATGAAGGATCTTCCTTTCTGACAATCTTTTGGTTAAGAACCACCAACTAGGACTCCAGCGTATACCTGGGACCAGACCCTTTGGATAATGCTAGGTTAGGACCCACTTGTTCCAGGCTGACAGAATCATTTTTATAGCAGCCTTGAAAGAAATTGAGCAACCGCTTTGAATGAAGCCACCATCTTCCCTAGCACCTTAAGCAAAAGGCAAATGTAAGTAACTCTTCCTTGCCTTGACCACATAGAAAAGCTTTCTTATAGCGCTGCCTTTGTCTGAGGCAAAAAACTCCTTTTTGGGCTGTGTCCCAAACATTCCAAGCTTCTTACTGAACGTAAGAATGTACTTTTAGACTGGGATCCTAACCCAGGAGTACCAGATACTTGACCATGCTGGACACACTTAGGTCCAGCCATGCTACTGACTGATCTATCAGCAGCAGATTGCCTCTGTATGCCATTACTGCTATACCCTGGGCCTTTAGACCTGCTAGAGGTGGGCCCTAGTACCCTGTAAGCCCGGGCACAGTGGCTAACTTAAAGGGCAAGACCACCAACTGGAAGAGGTGCTGTTCTCCTGCGAAACGCAGACAATCTCTGCGGTCCCATGTAAATAAACACATATGCAAATGGCTCCCCAAAAGTGTATGTGGCAAGTGTTAAAACCTTATGCCTCTATGGAAGCGTGCGTTCATTGAAGCATGAATTCATATGTAGCGGGGGTCCTAAATTTAGGGATTGTTATACTAAATTTAGGGGTGATTCGAGTGGTAGTTTGGCTCGAGTCTTTCAATTTGCTAGACTCTGCCTTGCTGCTTTTTTACCTGGTGTGCAGTTCCCCTAAGAAGTATGGGTGGCGCTGTCACTTGTACTCGGGGTTGAACCACAGGTGATGGGGTAGCGATTTAGTGTCCTCTCTCGGCAGCCATGCAGTGGGCGTGGTCAGCCTGCTGTGCATGCCGGGGGACGATACATAAGGGGCAGACGCCACCTGGGAGTTGTTCTTGGTTCCAGAGTCGGAGTCCTGGTGCGTGGTGCATGGCCCTCCAGGCCATGGGGCCACGTGTGCATCAGTCCCAGGCACCTTTAGTCCTGGAACTGCAACTTCAGCCCTGGGCCCAGCACCTTTAGCTGGAGTCCACTTCGGGAGGAGGAATCCCAGGGTGCCGCCTTGTGAGGGGACCCGTTTCTGGAAGAGGAGGCTGGGGAGGACCGTTCCGAAGGACTGGTGAGAGATCACAGTGAAGGAAGGGGCCCAGTAACTCTTTGGAGGGATGTCATCCATCCGAAAAAAGGGATCCAAACAACGGGACCATTAGGAGGTTTGGGACACTATAGATTCTGTGGCAGAGGATCTCCTGAGCGCATCCATTAGGGAATCTGATAGACTGTTCGAGCTACATGCCGGCTGCTAGTGCCCTTGGGTGACTATCCGGGTGTGGACCTTGGAGTTACTTGGGGTATAGAGACTTTGTCCTTACATTCTAGGGACAGAAACCAACTTTGAGGAGAACCTTGCTGCAAGACCCATAAGTTAAAACAAGTGTGCTTAACCTCTGCAAACTAGAGGGTACGGGCATGGTGGCATGGTGTGCCTTTTTCTCCTATGAGCGAGCCAAGGACATTGGAGAAAGAGGGTCGGTTGCTACACATACAAATATGTTTTAGGCACAACATAAAAAAGTGTGCGCTGTATACACTGTGACAGCAGGAAGGTAAAGTCACCTGGTTGCATCCAGGGGGGTAGATATATTTCGCCCAGATTCAGGCTTTACGCCGACTTATACAACTAGGTGGAGAGTTGTATAAGCCCAGCTGAGGCTAGTGGGCTCATGGATGACTCATACCTCTAGGGAGAGTGTGGGGCGTCGTGCAGACAGGGAGTTGATGAGACCAGCTGAAGCTTGTCAGCTCATTTAGGCCTCTATAAGAACTCCCAGATTCATTAGGTGTTTGCTCATGCCTGGACCCAGACCTGTGTGGACTGTCTAGGGAGAGTGAACCCCTGTGCGGTGAGACAAAGCCTGTGTGGCTATTTGCTTGGACATTTAAAACCAGGGACTTAGGGACTAGGACAGCACTAGGCTGATCCCAGTTGTTAGTTAGGAAACCTGTATGTTTAGTCAGAGGTCAAGTTGACCAGGATTTATTTTGTTTATGTTTCTTTTGCTTTGCTGTGTTTTGTCACTGTAAATAGAAAATAAACCGCACCTTTTTGATTTTGAAAACCACAACCTCCGTTTGCTGGGCCTGTTTTTGTGTGGGGAGCCCATCCCGGGGGTCACACACACCCGCTGCCGAGCTAACCCCCTCACAGTTGGTGGAGAACCAGTGGCAGTTTTTTTTTAAGCCAGCATGGAGGAGATACTGAAGCAGCTGGCTCTAGCAAATGCCAATCAACAGCAGACAAATGCAGGTTTGCAAAAGAGCCTTGCAGCTCATCAACAGAGCCTTGCAGCTCAACAACAGAACTTCGCAGCCCAGCAGCAAGCTCATCAACAGAGCCTTGCAGCCCAGCAGCAGACAAACACAACTTTGCAACAGAGTCTGGAGGCTCAGCAACAAGCCCAGTAGCAATCTGAGGCCCGCTTCATAGACCTGTTGCAGAAGCAAGAGCAGAGACTACAACAACAGATGGAAGCAGTAATGCAGCAACGTCCGCAGACCAGTGAGGAAAGCCGTCCCACTAATACCGCGTCCTTTGGGGTGAGTCGTTTATTGACAAAAATGACTGGAGAGGATGATCCAGAGGTATTTTTGACCACATTTGAAAGGACCGCTGAAAGAGAAAAGTGGCCTGAGGAGCAGTGGACTGGACTGGTGGCTCCTCTGTTAACTGGTGAATCGCAGAAAGCTTACTATGACCTAGAGCCTAACCAAGCAAAAGACTATGTGATGCTAAAAGCTGAAATTTTGGCAAGGCTGGGTGTCACCCAGGCTGTCCGGGCTCAGCGTGTGCATAACTGGACTTTCCAGCTTGGAAAACCCCCAGGTCTCAAATGTATGATCTCATTCACCTGAGCAGAAAGTGGCTACAGCCAGAGACTTTGTCCGCACCAAAGATTGTGGAACGTGTTGTAATGGATCGGTTTTTGAGAGCTCTTCCTACTGCCATCCAAAAGTGGGTAAGCCATGGAGACCCAGAGACGGCCGATGGTCTTGTGGATTGTGTGGAGAAATACTTGGCTACAGAGAACCTGACGGACTCTTCCAGAGACACTCGGACTTTCCACCCTAAGACCAGACCATCCCCAGGGGCGGATAAGAGGATTCCAAGGGGTGAGGGTGGAGAGAGTGAGAGGGTGGGAGCTCTACCCCAAGTTTGGCGAGAACAGCCTGGGAAATCAGCGGCTCAAGAGGCGGCAAGAAGGATCGTTTGCTACCGCTGCCGGCAAGCGGGACATATTGCAGCCAATTGCCCGGTTGTGGAGGAACCCATGCAGTGTGACTTTCTGACGGGCAGACGTCAGTCGCTGTGTGCGACAGTCGCATGCACTGCCATTCGAGGAACTGAGAAACATTTATGCAAAATGTGTGTTAATGGTAGAAATGTTGTGGTATTGCTGGATTCAGGTAGCCTTGTGACCCTGATAAAGGCTGAGTTAGTTAAAACAGAGGTCTCTGGGAATAGCAAGGTAGCTGTTATTTGTGTGCATGGGGACACCCGAGAGTATCCAGTGACTACAGTGTGTTTCGAGACCCCCAAAGGTACCCTCTCTCATCCAGTGGGCTTAGTATCTCAGTTACCGCATGACGCCATTGTGGGAAGGGATTTTCCGAAGTTCTGGGAACTGTGGGATGATCCTGAGCCCCCCACTGGTGCCCCTATGTACCAGGAATGTGATAGCCAGAACTCCCCTGAGAGTGGTGAGGACTCTCCGGAATTTCCCTTATCAGTATTGGCAGGGGAGACTAAAGAAACTGGAGAGGAGCCCACCTCCTCAGACGAAAACCTACCGTCTGTGGAGTTTTCTGATCTTGAGGTTCACAGGGAAAACTTTGCCACAGAACAGTTGAAAGACCCCGCCCTAATAAAGGCACGGGAAAACGTAGTGAAAATAGATGGCGAGTTAGTGAACCCAGATAATACCTGCACTTACCCATACTTCAGCGTAGAGAAGGACCTACTGTATCGGGTGGCAAAAAGGGCAGAAGAAACCGTTGAGCAGCTTGTGGTGCCCAAACCTTACAGGAAGTTGGTGTTGGAGTTGGCCCATGGGCACATTCTTGGAGGTCATCTGGGGACAGAGAAAACCCGAGAGAGGGTATTACAGAGATTCTATTGGCCGGGGGTGATGAAGGACATAGAAAATTATTGTTCCTCCTGCCCTGTGTGTCAGAGGTCGGCCCCGATGCCACATTTCCGTAGCCCGCTGGTCCCTCTACCCATCATTGAGGTCCCGTTTGAGAGGATCGCCATGGATTTGGTAGGTCCTATAATCAAGTCCGCTAGGGGGCACCAGTACATATTAGTTATAATGGACTATGCCACCCGTTATCCAGAAGCGATCCCTCTCCGAAATACCTCGGCCAAAACCATAGCCAAAGAGCTATCTCTTGTGTTTAGCCGGGTGGGTATTTGTAAAGAACTGCTTACGGACCAAGGTACACCCTTTATGTCCCGGGTTATGAAGGAGCTGTGTAAATTGTTCAAAGTGACGCAATTACGTACATCTGTGTATCACCCCCAAACCGATGGGCTGGTTGAAAGATTCAACAAAACCCTAAAACAAATGTTGAAGAAAGTGGTGGATAGAGATGGAAAGGATTGGGACTGTCTACTTCCTTATCTGATGTTTGCTATTAGGGAGGTGCCCCAATCCTCTACGGGATTCTCCCCCTTTGAGTTACTGTATGGGAGACACCCAAGAGGGCTGTTGGATATTGCCAAGGAAACTTGGGAAAGTGAGAGTTCTCCCCACAGGAGTGTGATTGAGCATGTCGCCCTGATGCAAGACCGAATTGCACAGGTAATGCCCATCGTGAAGGAACATTTGGCCCAAGCGCAGTTAGCACAGCAGAGAGTGTACAACCGTGGAGCCAAGACCCGTACCTTTTCCCCGGGGGATAGGATACTGGTACTTGTCCCTACGGTTGAAAGTAAATTCCTTGCCAAATGGCAAGGCCCCTACGAGATAATGGAAAAAGTGAGCGAAGTGAATTACAAGGTCAGACAACCAGGAAGGCGAAAGCCCGAACAGATCTATCACGTTAATCTGTTGAAAGCCTGGAGGGATAGAGAGTCCCTAGTCGCAGACACTTGGTCACCAGCTCAAACTGGTTGCGTGATTCCTGAGGTTGGAATAGCAGCCACCTTGTCACAACCCCAACAACAGGAGGTTAAGGAGTTTGTGCTTCGCAACAAGGAGGTATTCTCTGAGCTGCCGGGACAAACATCTGGGGTAGAGCATGACATCATTACCCCGCCCGGTGAAAGGGTGAAGTTAAAACCCTATCGGATCCCAGAGGCCCGACGGGAGGCAATACGGGAGGAAGTACAGAAAATGCTGAACTTAGGGGTGATAGAGGAGTCCCAAAGTGATTGGTCTAGTCCCATTGTGTTGGTGCCTAAACCGGATGGGAGCTGGCGATTTTGTAACGATTTTCGTCAGTTGAACAAAGTTACAAAATTTGACACCTACCCCATGCCACGTATAGATGAGTTGATCGACCGGCAGCCCGATACATGACGACTCTTGACCTCACAAAAGGGTATTGGCAAATCCCCCTGGCCAAGTCGGCCAAAGAGAAAACCGCATTTGTAACCCCAGACGGGGCGTTCCAATATAAAAGAATGCCGTTCGGGTTACAGAATGCGCCGGCCACATTCCAGCGGAAAATGGACCAGATGCTGAGGCCCCATCGGAAGTATGCTGCGGCTTACCTGGATGACGTAATTGTCCATAGCACAGATTGGGCCTCACATCTGCCAAAAGTGCAAGCAGTCCTGGACTCTGTTCGGGAAGCGGGGTTTACGGCTAACCCCAAGAAGTGTACCATTGGGCAGGAGGAGGCCAAATATCTTGGGTACACCATTGGGAGGGGAGTAATAAAACCCCAACTCAACAAAGTCGAGGCCATCCAGAGTTGGCCACGTCCCAACAGCAAGAAGCAGGTACGAGCCTTTCTGGGAATCGCTGGGTATTATCGGCGATTCATTCCCCACTTTGCTTCTAAGGCTGTGCCCCTAACCAACCTGACGAAGGGGAAAGGGTCGGTCATGATTAAATGGACCCCCGAGGCTGAGGCAGCATTCCAATTCTTGAAACAAGCCTTATGTAGCCAGCCAGTGTTGTACTCACCCGACTTCTCTAAAGACTTTGTCGTACAAAGTGATGCGTCAGATGTGGGGTTAGGAGCAGTATTGTCCCAGGTCTGGAACGGGGAAGAGCACCCAGTCATTTACCTCAGCAGGAAGTTGAAGTCCCATGAGGTAAATTACGCCACCGTTGAAAAGGAGTGTTTAGCGGTGAAGTGGGCTCTAGATTCCCTTCGGTACTACCTGCTAGGTAGGCACTTTGACATGGTTACGGATCACGCTCCGTTAAAGTGGATGGCTCAAAACAAGGAAACAAATAGAAGAGTGAATAGGTGGTTCCTGGCCCTCCAGGAATTCAACTTCACAGTAAAGCATCGCCCTGGCGTTCAAATGGGGAATGTGGATGCTTTGTCTCGAGTACATGAATGCCTGATTGCTGGTGTTCCAACCCCGAGGTTAAAACAAGAGGGGGGGTATGTGACAGCAGGAAGGTAAAGTCACCTGGTTGCATCCAGGGGGGTAGATATATTTCGCCCAGATTCAGGCTTTACGCCGACTTATACAACTAGGTGGAGAGTTGTATAAGCCCAGCTGAGGCTAGTGGGCTCATGGATGACTCATACCTCTAGGGAGAGTGTGGGGCGTCGTGCAGACAGGGAGTTGATGAGACCAGCTGAAGCTTGTCAGCTCATTTAGGCCTCTATAAGAACTCCCAGATTCATTAGGTGTTTGCTCATGCCTGGACCCAGACCTGTGTGGACTGTCTAGGGAGAGTGAACCCCTGTGCGGTGAGACAAAGCCTGTGTGGCTATTTGCTTGGACATTTAAAACCAGGGACTTAGGGTCTAGGACAGCACTAGGCTGATCCCAGTTGTTAGTTAGGAAACCTGTATGTTTAGTCAGAGGTCAAGTTGACCAGGATTTATTTTGTTTATGTTTCTTTTGCTTTGCTGTGTTTTGTCACTGTAAATAGAAAATAAACCGCACCTTTTTGATTTTGAAAACCACAACCTCCGTTTGCTGGGCCTGTTTTTGTGTGGGGAGCCCATCCCGGGGGTCACACACACCCGCTGCCGAGCTAACCCCCTCACAACACGCATACATATAGCACGTGTGCTATGGAATGGGCATCTTGCAAGCAAGCGTTTGAGAACGTGTTATGCAACATTGCGCAACATGTACCCATGCAGACACGTATTCCTATGATAACACAAGGAATCCTGTATAATTAAGGAAACTTAAATTATCATGCCTCATTATGCAACCATGCAACTTTAGGCGATCATGCATCCTTATGTGATTCAGCATCTTTTATGCGATCAAACATCTTATGCATTTTAAGCACTACTGTGCGGACATGTACCCTTGTGTGATCAAGCACTCCTGTGCGATCCAGCATCTTTATGCCATCAAGCATTTTTATGCAATTTTAGGCATTTCTGTGAAAACAAGCCTCTGTGTGACCAAGTATCCTTGGGTAAGCAAGGACTCGTGATATCAGGCAACCTTGTGTGATCCAGCATCTTTATGCAATCAAGCATTTTTATGCGACTTTAGCCATTTCTGTGCAAACAAGCCTCTCTGTGCAACTTAAGCACTTTAATGTGACTAAGCATCCTCATGCGACTATGTAAAAAACATGTAAATCCATACAAACAGAAAGATGTATCTTTATGTGATCAACAATAAATATGTTCTGTTACTTGTTTTTACCCCACATGCATTTTGTACACTCCAAACTCATGTATTTTATGCAAACATGTGGACTGGTAAAGAGGAAGTTATCCTCTGTAGACGTGCGTTTCCGCAATCATGCGATATAGCTGTTGTGCGTTAGCAATGTGCACCAGCAACAGTGCATCCCAGCAGTTGTGCGTTTGGCTAGCCTGAAGCCAGCATCAGGATGAGGATCCTGTGGAGGTTTTTCTAGCAACCTATACTCCGACTACAGTTTTTAGGAGGAGAAAACAACAACTTATGCGGGTGCCCAACCAGCTGAAATAAACGGTTGCAGTAATGGATAGAGTGGGAAGGTACAAGCAACCTATGGGATTTTTTTTTTTTTAAAACCCCAAGGAGGAGACAGAGGCTTTGGCCGTCTAGGCTGAGTGTAAGTTGTATGCAGTATGAATCTCTGAAAAAAGACTGCAGCTGCAACTCCAGAACTTGAGGCTTCTGATACCTCCGCCTCGTTAGCCTGCACCTGTTCCCTGTCCTCTGACGGTGAACTTTCATCCTCAGGACTTTTAGGCCTGGTTCACACTGGGGCGACAAACGCTCCGACATTGGGAGCTCATGTCGCATGACGTGTGAAAATCAATGTTTCCCTATGAGAGCCGTCTTAACTGGTCCGACACATGTCGGTCCGACTTTGAGAATGCTCCCTGTACTACTTTGGTCCGACTTTGATCCGACTTCAGCCCATTGACTATCATTGAAGTCGGATCAAAGTCGGACCGCAGTCTTGCATGATCCGACTTTGGCATGCGACTTGTGCTGTACTGCTCTTGAGGGGGAACTCCAGGCCAAATTTTAAATAAAAAACCGGCATGGGTTCCCCCTCCAGGAGCATACCAGGCCCTTGGGTCTGGTCTGGATTTGAACGGGCACCCCTACGCCGAAAAAACGGCGTGGGGGGTCCCCCCAAAATCCAAACCAGACCCTTATCCGAGCACACAACCTGGCCGGCCGCAGGGGAAGAGGGGGGGACGAGAGAGCGGCCCCCCCTCCCTCCTGAACCGTACCAGGCCGCATGCCCTCAACATGGGGGGTTTGGTGCTCTGGGGCAGGGGGGCAACCTGCGGCCCCCCCACCCCAGAGCACCCTGCCCCCATGTTGATGAGGACAGGGCCTCTTCCCGACAACCCTGGCCGTTGGTTGTCGGGGTCTGCGGGCGGGGGGCTTATCGGAATCCGGGAGCCCCCTTCAATAAGGGGGCCCCCGGATCCCGGCCCCCCCACCCTATGTGAATGAGTATGGGGTACATCGTACCCCTACCCATTCACCTGGTGGACAAAAAATTGCAATAAAAAAACCACACAGCTTTTTAAAGTATTTTATTGCACAGCTCCGGGGGTCTTCTTCCGACTTCGGGGGTCTCCGGTGTCGTCGCCGCGCTCTCCGGTTCTTTCTTCCGCCGGGCCTCCGCTAACTTCTTTTTAGCTCTTTTGCTATCGAAGGCCCGGTCTTCTCCGTCGCCTTCTTCTTCTCCCGCTCTCCGGTTCTTTCTTCTGCCGGCCCCTCCACTAACTTCTTTAGCTCTTTCGCTAGTGGAGGGGCCGGGCTTCCCGTCGCCGTCGGCGTCTTCTTCCCTCTTCTCCTCCTCGATGTTGACGCGTCGCTTCCTCCCGCTGTAATACTGGCTCTCCGCTCCGCTCCGCATTAATATAGGCTTCCCATGACGTCACATGTTCCCATGACGTCACAGTCACATGCTCCGGGGCCATGTGCCCCGGAACATGTGACTGTGACATCATGAGAAGCCTATATTAATGCGGAGCGGAGCGGAGAGCCAGTATTACAGCGGGAGGAAGCGACGCGTCAACAACGAGGAGGAGAAGAGGGAAGAAGACGCCGACGGTGACGACGGGAAGACCGGCCCCTCCACTAGCAAAAGAGCTAAAGAAGTTAGTGGAGGGGCCGGCAGAAGAAAGAACCGGAGAGCGGGAGCAGAAGAAGGCGACGGAGAAGACCGGGCCTCCGTTAGCAAAAGAGCTAAAAAGAAGTTAGCGGAGGCCCGGCGGAAGAAAGAACTGGAGAGCGCGGCGACGACACCGGAGACCCCCGAAGTCGGAAGAAGACCCCCGGAGCTGTGCAATAAAATACTTTAAAAAGCTGTGTGGTTTTTTTATTGCAATTTTTTTCCACCAGGTGAATGGGTAGGGGTACAATTTACCCCATACTCATTCACATAGGGTGGGGGGGCCGGGATCCGGGGGCCCCCTTATTGAAGGGGGCCCCCGGATTCCGATAAGCCCCCCCGCCCGCAGACCCCGACAACCAACGGCCAGGGTTGTCGGGAAGAGGCCCTGTCCTCATCAACATGGGGGCAGGGTGCTCTGGGGTGGGGAGGCCGCAGGTCGCCCCCCTGCCCCAGAGCACCAAACCCCCCCATGTTGAGGGCATGCGGCCTGGTACGGTTCAGGAGGGAGGGGGGGCCACTCTCTCGTCCCCCCCTCTTCCCCTGCGGCCTGCCAGGTTGTGTGCTCGGATAAGGGTCTGGTTTGGATTTTGGGGGGACCCCCACGCCGTTTTTTCGGCGTAGGGGCGCCCGTTCAAATCCAGACCAGACCCAAGGGCCTGGTATGCCTCTGGAGGGGAACCCACGCCGTTTTTTTTATTTAAAATTTGGCCTGGAGTTCCCCCTCAAGATTCATACCAAACACAGTGCCTGATATTGGCGGGGATCCAAGTCGGATCCCCGTTCATTGAAAGTCGGACATATGTCGGCTTCATGTCGCAGGGCAAAGTCGGATCCAAAGTAGGACAGATGTCGTGTCGCACTAGTGTGAACCCAGCCTTAATCCTCGTTTGAGGATTCAGGCTGGGTTCACACTGGTCCGACAAACGCTCCGACATTGGGAGCTCATGTCGCATGACGTGTGAAAATCAATGTTTCCCTATGAGAGCCGTCTTAACTGGTCCGACACAAGTCGGTCCGACTTTGAAAATGCTCCCTGTACTACTTTGGTCCGACTTTGATCCTACTTCAGCCCATTGAATATCATTGAAGTCGGATCAAAGTAGGATACTTGTCCTAACCATCCGACATTTGACATCCGACATGGTGATTATAGCAGCAGTAAAAGGAATTTATCTCACCCTGGGATTGTTTTGATTGGTCAAAGGACAAATCAGACTAGCACAATGTCGGATCAAAGTAGTATCCTGTTCATGAAAGTCGGATGGATGTCGGACCAATGTAGGATCAATGTAGGACTGATGTCGCAGAGCAAAGAAGGATGAAAGTCGGATGAATGTCGTGTAGTATCAGTGTGAACCCAGCCTTAGCCCACGTTCACACTGGGGCTGCGGGAGTGAAGCCTGCGAGTTCAGCTGAACTCGCACGATTTCACTCCCGCTGGCAGTCCCGATTTCAGCTCGATTTCAAAGACATCTGAAACAGATGTCAATGTAAATCGCGGCTGAAATTGCAAAAAGTAGTACAGAAACTACTTTTTGTAATCGGTGCAGCGCCGCAGATGCGGCATCGCACCGATTAGGACGGTGCCATTGGCCGCAATTTGCGGCAAATTTCGCCGATTTGACATGCGATTTGACATGTCAAATCGCATGTCAAATCGCATCAGTGTGAACCAGGGCTTAGAGCAGGAAAAGGGGCACACCCCGGTTTCTTCTTCTTGTGAGGATGCTGCAAATATAGCAATTAACCTCTTATAGAACAACAAATGCAATGCAAAAAAATGTCCAAACTGACATATGCAGGGTGGCTGAAATGCCTGACAGGGCCAATGGCTCAACCTGTGGGCTGCCTCAAGTCTCTACAGGGGAGGTTGGCATCATGAAAGCATGATTAGGACCAGCAGATTCAGGTGGCAATACCTTAGTGCCCTTTTATATTCCCGCTCTGATGTCTGGGCTTTTATTTGAAGGTGCCTGCCCTGCGCCTGCACCAGGAGTGTCATGTACCTGGGTGTATTTGAACCAGGATCTTCCTGGTCCCACAGCTGCAGCCTTACCTGTTGTGCTACGGAGGAGATCTGGAGGTTTGGAAATGTTTTCTCAGTATTAAGCATTACCTTGGACTCACTAGCCCCACCTGCTGCCAGCTGTGAACAATTTTCAATCAAAGCAGCCCATAAAAAGGAAGTGATGCTATCTCTCAGCGCCCGTTTGTGTGGAATAGCTCCCTGGGTGTTGTGACTGCTTTTTGATTTTGATTTTTGTGTTGAACTTCTGCCTGAATTCCTGACTACTCTCTAGCCTGCTGATTTTGTACTTCACCGCCAGCTTGTGTATGACCTTTGCCTGCCCGACCACTCTCTGGATTTCGATCGTGTACCGTTTTGCCTGATCTGTTGCCAACCTAATCTGCCCGACTACGTTTTAGCCTGAATCCTCAGCACACAAGTTCCACTTCGGACACTACCTATCACAGGTACCTTATATTACAAATGGGCCACAATGACAGTGGACCCTGCTGAGATTGTTAAGGCGATTTCACGTCAGGGAAAATTGATTGGAGCTCATGAACAGCATCTTTCTTCCCTGGACGCCAAGTTAGATGAACTTTGTACTATGCTTAAATCTAGTTTGCCTGGTTCCTCTGCAATGGTTCAGACTCCGGATCCTACTCCTGCTACGATCCATCCCGCCTCTTCTGTACCACCCAAACTTCCCTTGCCTGACAAATTTGGTGGTGATACGGAGGACTGCAGAGGCTTTTTAAATGTTTGCCGTTTGCATTTACGCAACAACCCTGGGACCTTTAGCACTTTGTCTGCCAAAGTTACTTTTGTAATCTCCTTGTTAAAGGGGAAGGCCCTGGCCTGTGTCTCTCCTTATCTGGAACGCAATGATCCTGTGCTGCAAGACGCTGACAAATTTCTGGCTTCTCTCCAGACTGTATTTGACAAGCCAGATAGAGCTTCTGCAGCTGAGTACTCACTCTTGGACATGAAACAAGGCACCAGGTCTGTGGCACAATATGCTATTGAGTTTCGTACCCTTGCTGCTGAGACTATTTGGGACTCAAGAGCATTATGTGCAGCCTTCCAAAAAGGTCTCGCAGATCACATCAAAGACGAATTAGTCTATAAGGATTCCCCAGAAGACATAGAGAAATTCATAGAGCTCTGTGTTCGTCTGGATGCCCGGTATCATGAAAGGTGCCAAGAGAGACTTAGAACTCGCAAGTTTCCTTGGTCAGTTTACCGTTTGGCCCCTAACTTCCAAGCAACACCTCAGCCAGAACCTGAAATCTTAGTTGAACCCCAGGCACCTGTGGAACCCATGGATGTAAGCCATCTCCACCTAACTGTGTCAGAGAAACAAAGGAGGCGTGCATTGGGCCTATGCCTATACTGTGGGCTTAAAGGACATTTATTATCTGTCTGCCCTTCCCGTCCAGTAAAAGGCAGGGTCTAACCAGTGTTGGAGGAGCTGGCTTAGACCTTACAGATATATTCTCCAAGACCAAAATTACCGTTCCTGCAATTATCCATTTACCCTCTAAACTTGTCTCCTGTGAGGCTTTTGTGGATTCTGGAGCTGCTGGCATATTCTTGGACTACACTTTTGCTAAAGAAAATAATATCCCTTTTGTTCAAAAATCTAGACCCCTGAACATTACCACCGTGAATGGACAACTCTTGGGAGATGGCATTGTAAAATTTGAGACTATGACGATCACCCTTCAGGTAGGCGTACTCCACAAAGAGGAAGTTGTCTTGTCTCTTATTGATTCTCCACTTCTGCCCGTTATCCTTGGTTACCCAACAACATAACCCTTCTTTTGATTGGGAAAATGGAGAACTAACCTCTTGGGGGTCGTTCTGTCATTCAAACTGTTTGTCTCAACCCAAAAGACTTTCTGCTTGTATGTTGGTTTCCGTGGCCGTCCCACCTACATTGCCTGATGAATACCATGCGTTTGCAGACGTATTTTGCAAGCAAAAGGCAGAGGTTTTACCTTCACATCATTCTTTTGACTGTGCAATTAAATTGATTCCTGGAGCACCTCTTCCCAAAGGAAGGACCTATCCCCTGTCTTTGCCTGAACAAAAATCCATGGAGGAATATGTAAAAGACAACTTGGAAAGAGGTTTTATCCGACCCTCTTCTTCTCCAGTAGGGGCAGGTTTTTTCTTTGTTGAAAAAAAAGATGGGGGTCTTTGACCATGCATAGACTATCGAGGGTTAAATCAAATCACCGTAAAAGACTCCTACCCTTTGCCTCTCATTCTTGAACTGTTTGATGTACTTAAGGGGGCTGTTATCTTCTCCAAGCTAGACCTATGAGGGGCTTATAATCTGATTCGAATTAAAGACGGGGATGAGTGGAAGACAGCATTCAACACTCGTAATGGACATTTTGAAGATCTGGTTATGCCATTTGGGTTGTGTAACGCCCCTGCTGTCTTCCAACGTTTCATGAATGAAATTTTTCATGATTTCAGCAACAGTTTTGTGATCATCTACTTGGACGACATTTTAATCTTTTCCAAGACTCATCTAGAGCACATCTCGCATGTAAAGCAGGTATTGCAACGACTGAGAGAAAACCATCTTTACGCAAAGATTGAGAAATGCAGTTTCCATCAAAGCCGTATTCCTTTCCTTGGATACATTATAAGTGCTGTCGGTTTCCAAATGGACCCTCAAAAACTTTCCGCTGTGTTGCAATGGCCCCAACCGACCACTTTAAGAGGTGTCCAAAGCTTTCTAGGGTTTGCAAATTACTACAGACGCTTCATCAAAGGTTTTGCCTCCATTGCGGCCCCCCTTACTGCTATGACTAAGAAAGGTACAAATTGTAAGGTATGGTCCTCAGAAGCAGAATCGGCTTTCCAGCAATTAAAAGACATGTTCAGCAAAGCTCCAATTCGTCAGCATCCAAATCCCGATCTCCAGTACATAGTTGAGGTTGATGCCTCTGAGGTAGGAGCAGGTGCCGTGCTCTCCCAGAGACAGCCTAAGTCCGATAGAATCCATCCAGTAGCATTTTTTTCTAGAAAGTTTTCTCCAGCGGAGATGAATTACGATGTTGGGAATCGAGAACTACTGGCCATCAAATTGGCATTGTCTGAATGGCGACATCTTCTGGAAGGGGCTCCCAAACCTTTTTTCTATCCTCACTGACCATAAAAACCTACTGTATCTTCAGACCGCAAGACGTTTAAACTCACGTCAGGCTCGATGGGCTCTGTTTTTCTCCCGTTTTAATTTTGTTCTTTCTTATGTTCCTGAGCATAAAAACAAGAAAGCCGATTCTCTTTCCAGACCGTTCGCTACCTCTGAGGAAGACCAACCTACCGAGCAGTATATAATCCCAACTCACAAAATTGTCACACAAATCTCTACGGCTCTTTCCCAACAGTTACGAGAAACCCAGAATCGTGTTCCCCAAGGCTTGAAGATACCACCAGGTCGCCTGTTCGTAGCCCCTAGCCTCAGAAAACCTGTACTCCTCTGGGCACATGATGGTGTGTTATCTGGTCATCCTGGTGTCACCATCACTCTTAAGACCTTGCAGCGTCATGTCTGGTGGCCTCATATGAAAAGGGATGTTACTGACTATGTGGTTGCCTGTCCAACTTGTGCTGCTAGTAAAGTACCCCGTACATTGCCTACTGGACTGTTACAACCATTTTCGGCACCTCGTCAGCCTTGGACCCATTTGACTATGGACTTCATTACAGACTTACCCAAGTCCGAGGGCATGACTGCTATATGGGTCATAGTGGATCACTTTTCCAAAATGTCTCATTTTGTGCCGCTCCCGGGATTACCTACAGCGGAAGCACTGTCTACTCTCTTCCTTTCCCATATTGTGAGATATCATGGCATACCTACCAATGTCATCTCAGACCGCGGATCCCAGTTTGTTTCCCGATTCTGGAGAGCGTTCTGCAAGAAACTGGGAGTAACGCTTTCACTCTCTACCTCACATCACCCTCAAACAGATGGTCAAACCGAACGCATGAACCAGACCCTAGAAACCTATCTTCGACATTATGTCAATGCCTTACACTCCAACTGGTCTGAGTATTTGCCTTTAGCTGAGTTCGCCATTAATTCCCGTTTGCACAGTGCTCTTCATACCACACCATTCTACGCAGCCCTAGGCTATCACCCTCAGACTTTTCCCCTACTTCAGCCTTCTTCTGGTGTACCAGCAGCAGATCAGTGGGTGAATGCAGCACAGGTCCAGGGTAGTGGAAACCCTGTCTAGGATCCCGTTCCCTGAAGGTCTGTTGACTTAACTCATCGTGATGGGTGAAGATTGGGTCTGTGCTCAGCATCCTGCGGCGGGGATAAGGTAAGTGAAGACAATCCTAGGTAAATACCTTAAGGATTATCTTCCATGAGTAGCTGCATGTCTTAGCTGTTTTCCACAACTAGAGGCAGTAAAGAGACATACCTGGTGTTTTGTTTACCATGCTCTCCAGGAAAGAAAGCTCAGTGTCAGCCGATCTGTTGAGCGGCTCGCTTCCTCCCCTTCAGGCACTGCCACAGTTGTGTGGGGGAGTCCCTCGTAGTCCGGGTCCACGGCGCTCCTTGGGGGCTCTCTCTCCCCCCACCTCCACAATTTCCCTACATGCGTGAGGGGGGGCGCACTTTTGTAGGCGGGGGGACAATGTGGTTGCTGCTGGCACGTGTGTGAACTCTGGCTCCTTGTAAGGTACCTGTGATAGGTAGTGTCCGAAGTGGAACTTGTGTGCTGAGGATTCAGACGAAAACGTAGTCAGGCAGATTAGGTTGGCAACAGATCAGGCAAAACGGTACACGATCGAAATCCAGAGAGTGGTCGGGCAGGAAAAGGTCATACACGAGCTGGCGGTGAAGTACAAAATCAGCAGGCTAGAGAGTAGTCAGGAATTCAGGCAGAAGTTCAACACAAAAATCAAGATCAAAAAGCAGTCACAACACCCAGGGAGCTATTCCACACAAACGGGCGCTGAGAGATAGCATCACTTCCTTTTTATGGGCTGCTTTGATTGAAAATTGTTCACAGCTGGCAGCAGGTGGGGCTAGTGAGTCCAAGGTAATGCTTAATACTAAGAAAACATTTCCAAACCTCCAGATCTCCTCCGTAGCACAACAGGTAAGGCTGCAGCTGTGGGACCAGGAAGATCCCGGTTCAAATACACCCAGGTACATGACAGGGCCCCCTCCCCAGTGAACCCCTCCGGGGGCCTAGCGGGGCTTAGTGGGAAAGGAGGCATGGAAGTCTCGAATAAGAGAAGGGGCATGCAGATCTTTGGCTGGAACCCAGGAACGGTCTATGACGGGATATCCCTTCCAATGAACCAGATACCAAAGGCCACGACCCTGTCTTCTAGAATCAAGAATCTTGGAGACTTCAAACTAATTTTGTCCATCAACAAGAACAGGAGGAGGTATCTGTTGCGCTCTGGAGTAGTGATTGAAAATTGCTGTTTTGAGGAGGGAAACGTGGAACACAGGATGAATCCGGAGAGAGGAGACTGGCCCGACTCGAGCAATAATTCTGTAAGGACCAATGAATCGGGGGCCCAATTTGGTAGAAGGTTGTTTCATCCTGCCAGAAAATCTTTGGTATGTGGATATAACCAAAGTACTGGAACCCAGGATCCAGCCCTCCGAAGAGAGGCATTACAGGCAAAAACCTTGTGCTTCGGATACGAGGCCCCAGGTACCATCCACTTTGGCCCAAGGCACTTTGGATGGATCTGGTCTTTATGGAGGCTATTTAAATCCAGCATGGATACCTCCAGTGGAGCTCCTCAGAGCACATCTTCACTCGTGACCAACACATTAGACACTGATGAAAAAACTGAGGTGCTCCCAGTATGAGAGGGGTTATATAGGGAGGAAACTTCCTGTCTAATTGATTACACCAGTGTCCAGCACCTGAAGGTGAAATATAACCCACTTAGTAATTACTTGGCTCTGTGTCCCGTGATGTACTATAAAGAAAAAGCGTTACTGGATCTACTGATTACCAACAGATCTGATCACGGATGTGGAAATATGGGGCAATTTAGGTAACAGCAATCACAGGTCAATTGGCTGCAGTATAAATCACACAAATAGGAAACATAAGGGGAATACAAAGATATTAAATTTCAAAAAAGCCAACTTCCCTAAACTACGAACCTTGCTAGAAGGCATAAATTGGGATAAAATCTTAGGAACAAACACGAGGAGAGGAGAGATGGGTTTGCTTTAAGAACATATTAAATAAGGGCATTAGCCAATGCATCCCATTGGGTAATAAATTTAAAAGAGCGAACAAAAGTCCTGGATGGCTTAACTCCAATGTAAAAATGCATATAAAAGCAAAGGAGAAGGCCTTTAAAAAATACAAGGTTGAGGGATCATCATCAGCATTCAGACTTTATAAAGAATGCAACAATAAATGTAAGGGTACAATTAGGGTGGCTAAGATAGAACATGAAAGACACATAGCGGAGGAGAGCAAAAAAAAATCCCAAGAAATTCTTTAGGTATGTTAACAGTAAAAAAAGCGGACTGACCATATTGGCCCCATAAAGAATGAGGAAGGTCACCTGGTTACAAAGGATGGGGTGATGGCGAAGGTATTACATTTATTCTTCTCCTCAGTCTTCATGAGGGACTTCAGTAACAAAAACGGCAGTGTTTATCCTCATGACACATCACAGGAAGCACCTCAATGGTTAACAGAGGACAGAATTAAAATTAGACTTGGGAAACTTAACATTAATAAATCACCGGGACCAGATGGCTTGCACCCGTGGGTACTTGGGGAACTCAGTCAATTGCCAGACCATTGTTCATAATTTCTACTGACTGGAATGGTACCAGCTGATTGAAGAAAAGCCAATGTAGCACCAATATTTAAAAAGGGCCCAAAATACATCCTTGGGAATTACAGACCAGTTAGCCTAACATCAATAGTATGCAAGCTCTTGGAGGGGATAAGGGACTATATACAAGATTTTAGTAATGAGAACAGTATCATTAGCAGTAATCAGCATAGATGGATGAAGAATCGTTCTTGCCAAACCAATCTATTAACCTTCCAAGAGTGGGTGAGTTGCCATCTAGACAAAGGAAGGCCCGTAGGCGTGGTATATCTGGATTTTGCAAAAGTATTTGACACAGTTCCCCATAAACGTTTACTGTACAAAATAAGGTCTGTTGGCATGGACCATAGTGTGAGTACATGGATTGAAAACTGGCTACAAGGGCGCGTTCAGAGGGTGGTGATAAATGGGGAGTACTCGGAATGGTCAGGGGTGGGTAGTGGGGTCCCCCAGGGTTCTGTGCTGAGACCAATCCTGTTTAATTTGTTCATAAACGACCTGGAGGATGGGGTAAACAGTTCAATCTCTGTATTTGTGGACGATACTAAGCTAAGCAGTGCAATAACTTCTCCGCAGGATGTGGAAACCTTGCAAAAAGATCTGAACAATTTATTGGGGTGGGCAACTACATGGTAAATGAGGTTCAATGTAGAAAAATTAAAAATAATGAATTTGGGTGGCAAAAATATGAATGCAATCTATACACCGAGAACCTCTGGGGCAGGGTTTCTCAACTCCAGTCCTCAAGGCGCCCCAACAGGTCATGTTTTCAGGCTTTCCATTATTTTGCACAGGTTATTTGATCAGTTTCACTGCCTTGTAATTACCACAGCTGTTTCATCTGAGGGAAATCCTGAAAACATGACTTGTTGGGGCGCCTTGAGGACTGGAGTTGAGAAACACTGCTCTGGGGGAATCTAGGATGGAAAAGGACCTGGGGGTCCCAGTAGATGATAGGCTCAGCAAGGTTCTGCTAACTAAGCAAACAGAATATTGGCATGCATTAAAAAGGGGATCAACTCCAGAGAAAAAACGATAATTCTCCCGCTCTACAAGACTCTGGTCCAGCCGCACCTGGAGTATGCTGTCCAGTTCTGGGCACCAGTCCTCAGGAAAGATGTACTGTTGGAAATGGAGCGAGTACAAAGAAGGGCAACAAAGCTAATAAAGGGTCTGGAGGATATTAGTTATGAGGAAAGGTTGCAAGCACTGAAATTATTCTCTCTGGAGAAGAGACGCTTGAGAGGGGATATGATTTCAATTTACAAATACCATACTGGTGACCCCACAACAGAGATAAAACTTTTTCACAAAAGGGAGTTTAACAAGACACGTGGCCACTCATTAAAATTTGAAGAAAAGAGGTTTAACCTTAAACTACATAGAGGGTTCTTTACTATAAGAGCGGCAAGGATGTGGAATTCTCTTCCGCAGGCGGTGGTCTTAGCGGGAAGCATCGATAGTTTCAAGAAACTATTAGATAAGCACCTGAACGACCACAACATACAGGGATATACAAGGTAATACTGACATAATCACACACATAGGTTGGACTTGATGGACCCGTGTCTTTTTTCTACCTCAACTACTATGTAACTATGTATGGTCAGGGAGAATGCAGAAGTCGATCGACTTCTGTACAATCACCCTGTTGGACTTTCTCCACTCAAACAGTGCTACAGGCTATAGCTGGCAGCTCTGATCAGTGTATTCTGATGGCGAGGAAGTCTCCCTGCTGTCAGAATACAATAGCTTAGCAGGGAGGTTCCCTCCATCCACATTAAGTGTTTGGATAGGGGAATGGGAGTCTGTTTTTTTCGTTCAATCCCCTGGCTGAACAGAAAAAAAAGGCTTATCTATGGGCTGCTTAACAGTGTATGGTAAGCCTAAGCTGCGTGTGAATTAGTAAACTGATCTGATTGGCTGATCAATTAATTCCTGTGCCCACATATGGGGTCTGAAGATGATTTTTCTCTCATCTTTTACCTAGTGTATCAGCAGGCACCCTGGCACCAGAATTTAGCCAAGGCTTCTCATATGGTGTAACAGACCTGTGCTTGAGACAAAAGACAGAATACCCAGTTTGCTCCAGGGATAGACATGAAGAAAGCCAACACTGAGGCCGCGTACACGCGACCGGTTTTCTCGGCAAAAAATGACAAGAAAACTGCTGGGAGAGCTTTTTTGCCGAGAAAACCGGCTGTGTGTACTCGGGTTTCGGTTTTCTCATCAAGAAAACTGCCCAGATTCCCAGACGAGAAAAAAGACGACCTGCGGTCCTTTTTCTCGTCGAGAATCTCGTTGGCCTGTTTCTCGATGAGAAACCCGAGCGTGTGTACACTTACCTGTCGCCATGGAAACCCGCGCATGCTCGAAATAACTTTGACGCATGTGCGGTAGCTTCCTAGGCATAGGCATAGGGTGTAGCAAGATGGCGGCGACGGCATCGAATGTGACGAGCGCAGCTTGTCATAGTCGATGACGTCACCGCGTTCGTGCCATTCAAAAGAACGGCGGTTCTTTTGAATCGTACGTGTGTACACTCGGCCGGGACAAGTTTCTTCTCAAGATTCTCGTCAGGAAAAACAACGTTTTTTTCCTGACGAGAATCTCGGCCGTGTGTACAGGGCTTGACATTAGCACTCAGGGATGTTTGAGAAATTGAATAAAATGATGCAGACCTTTGCCAAAAGGGGAATGCTCTGCCAATGCAGCACTCATGAGATCAGGGAATCTTGAAATACATAAGTAAACAAAAGAGAAGCAATTTCTGTTAACATTTTGTTAAATATAAATGTAATAACGAGTGCATACTCACAAAAGCCAAAGTATAAAAGTGTAATAAAACCCAGAAACCAGGAACTCACAGTGCTCACATAATCAAATCATCACTGACGTGTTTCGAGGGACATGCCCTCTTCTTTAGAATGAAAAAATAGTAAACAAATAATGATGTTGGTCCAAAAATTAGCACACTAAAAGCTCAATAACACCTGCATTGATTTCTAAAGATTGATCTGTCATGGACTGCTTTTCAGAGAGGGATACATGTGCAGCTGAACAGGATTTTTGAATGGAAATATATGGTGCTACAACAGTGACACGACGTGCAATAGCTGCAGTGCCTTCTCTATAAACTTCATTGCAAAACTGCTTTTAAAATGCTTTGCAAAGTGCCCTTATAGTATATTTACAGCACATTTCCCTAGACTTGAATAGAAAGGGATGACTAGCATCACTGCCACTCTAAAGCCTCGTACACACGGACTTCCATCTGACTTTTCCATGGATTTTTGTCCGAACGGAGTTGGGCGTGAACGCCCATAGCATGCACACATTCAGACTTTTTCGCCAACAGACATGAACGTAGTGACGTTTCAACGTACTGACGAGACTTCAAAAGAGGAAGTTAAATTTTCTGGCGTCACCCTTTGGGCTCCTTCTGCTAAGCGCGAGTTAGTAGAGGTTTGGCGTGGGCTGATTCGTGGTTCTCATTTTCCTTCGTTTCTGAACGTCCGTTCGTGAATCCGCCATGTTGCGCAATCCTGATAGAGAGCGTGCTATATATAGCCTTGGAGTTCTGGCTATCTCTCATGCCCAGTCCAGGTCAAGGAGTAGGAGGAGGACTGTTTGGACAAAAAATTGGTTGCTTCAACGTGACCAATTTTGTCACATGACATTGCTGAGGGAGCTACAGGAGAATAATCCTAACGATTATAGGAACTATCTCTGGATGTCAGACTCCTGCTTTCAGCACCTTTTGTCCTTGCTGTCCCCCTACATTAGGAAGCAGGACACCTGTATGAGGACTGCTATTCCAGCAGAGCAAAAGCTAATTTTGCGCTACTTGGCGACAGGGAGAACATATTAAATTTACAACAGGTATCTCTCCCCAGGCTCTTGGCCATATCATTCCGGAGACATGTTGTGCCATTATTCAAGTCCTGCAGAAGGACTATATTCGGGTATGTATTTTTATGTCATCTCCAATTCTAACTACTTCCTTTTTTCTAATGTTTGATTATGTATGTTTTCTTACATGATTTACAGTAATGTAATTTGCTGTGAATGTCCTATATTTAGAATTTATGTTATTTTTCATGTCCTACATGCATATTTGTCTTCACTTACCTCCCCAGCATGCTATCCTGGGCACATCCACATTTAGAGCATATTATCATATTTTTTTGATATGTTATTTTTTGTGGATTACCCTAAACATCCCCTAAACTGTGTCACATTTGTATTGTTGGGCTCAAATTCCTGCAGAGTGCAAGAGATCCTTTTTTTGGGTACACAAACTAATTTGTAACCCTCCCTCCCCTCCCAAAATGCAGAATCAACTGATCCAACTACTCTATTTGATAATTTTTCAAAAGCCATACACAGTATACCTTTTTTATTGTTGTAATATTTCTGTCTGAATTCTCCAAAGCATGTAGTCACTATCATGTAGTACACTATTAATTTCTGCTCATCACTTCTTTTAATGTTATTTAATGCATGTAAAATAAATAATTTTTTAGTTATATTTGATGGCACTTATTATCTTCCCACTGGGCTGCCAATATTAAAAAAACAGAGAGGCTTACAAAATGTACCTTCATTTGTTCCTCATTTTGCTCTAATGGAGGTGGAGAGGGTTATTACCTGTCCCAAAACTCTACCCATTCAACCTCACCCCCCTAAAAAAATGGAATGTGCCACCAGAGGGAGTGAGGAAGCATATAATTAGAACTGTTATCCTTTTTTGTCTAAATACTGCTTTAAATGTTCGATTTATATGTTGCCACAAGAATGTATGTGTCATAAATTATTGTCATTTTATGTGCTCAAGTAGTAATTTTTATTTGGTTTTAAATCCACAGTTTCCTTCCAACCCCCAGCAATGGCAGGATGTGGCGGCCCAGTTTTAAAATTTCTGGAATTTTCCAAACTGTGGGGGTGCCATTGATGGAAAACATGTCCGGATCATCCCACCACCCAACTCCAGCTCTTACTATTTTAATTATAAGGGCTTTTGTAGTATTGTATTGCTTGCTATAGTATCAGCGAACTACAAGTTTTTATATCTTGATGTGGGGATGAATGGGCGCCATTCAGATGGAGGTGTGATGATGCACACCGCGTTTTACCACCGCCTCCAGAATGGCACATTAAATTTGTTTTTGTTTTTATAGCAGATGAGGTGTTTGCTCTGGGGCCTCATCTTATGAAGCCCTTTCCAATGAGGAACCTTACCCCAGAGCAGCGCATCTATAATCATAGGCTCTCTCGTGCCAGGTGGGTTGTAGAAAATGCTTTTGGCATACTCTTAAATCGTTTTAGGCTTATTTTAACAGCCATAAATTTGGCTGAATATAAACAAAATCATGTGGTGTTGTGCTGCTGCATCCTCCACAATTATTTGAGGAGGAATGCCAACAACTACATCGGATCAGTGGCTACAGAGGATCCTTCAGGTTTTCTGCCAGCTGAAGAGCCAGTGATGCCAGCTCTGGAAACTGGTCGTGTTGCTGTCTCCTCACAGAATGCCTGTGTTGTCCGGGAACAATACAAGGAGTATTTTGTGGGTAGTGGGGCAGTGCCTTGGCAGCAAAATTTAGTTGAGAATATGTAATAAGCTATTTCTTGTTCATACATCACGGGACACAGAGCGGCATAGTCATTACTATGTGGGTTATATAGAATTACCTTCAGGTGCTGGCACTGGCAACTTCCAAAACAGGAAGTACCCTCCCCTATATAAGCCCCTCCCATCCGGGAGCACCTCAGTTTTTTGCCAGTGTCTAAGGTGTTGGCCAAGGTTAACATGTATTCATCTGGGCTTGTGTACAGGTTCTCTGGGCCTTAGCAAGCTATTCCGGATCCGACCAAAAAAGCTTCATAGCTAAACGGTCGGTACCCGGGCCTTGCAGAGAAGAGCAGGGTTTTGCCTGTAATGCCTCTCTTAGGAGGGCTGGACCCTGGGATCCAGAGCTCTGGTCATACCCAAAACCAAGAGGCTATCTGTGCAGGGTGCTATACAGGTCCAGGGGAGTGGAATCCTTGGGAACCCGGTCCCTGAAGGTCTAGTACAATGCCTGCCGTGAGAGGTGAAGTTTGGGCTTCTGTGGACCAAACAAAGTCCTGCGGCGGGGAAAAGGTAAGTGGGGGCCCCTCAGGAACTTGGTTCTATTGAGGGGACCCCCAAGCCTAATATGTCTTTCTGCCTGTTACCTAAAGGTATTCCCGCTAATAGCTGTATATGCCTAAGAAATCCTAGAAATGTCTTTTCATAAAGGAAGTTTAAAAAACTGTAAACCTAGAAATGTTTTTCATAAAGGAGGTTTTAAAAAAAAAAAAAAAAAAAAAAGACAAAAGTGCGGTACCTGTGTTTGTCCACTAGAGGCCGCTGTGGAACGTCTTTTTTTCTTGGGACTATTCCTTCCATGGTGAAAGTCCAGGCAGATGAGTGAGCTCTCTATCAGGGAAGCTGCATTCCTCTGTCATGCTGCCAAGTAGTTTCCTTCCATCCCCGAGTCCTGGTGAAACAGGGACCCTGGCTCCTCTCCCTACATGGCGCCAAGAGCGCACACGTGCACATGCGCGCGCGCGCACACACGCTTTCTTTTTATAGATTTAGCTTCAAAAAAGGGGGCGGAGCCTGACGGATGACGCGCTCTGTGCGCCCAGCGCTTCTGCGCATGTGCGGGCGTCCCAGCAAGATAAAAGGACTCAGTCCACGCTGCTTGCTATGGACACAGAGCATGAAAGGAGCTGGTAGCATGGTATAGGGGCTTACAGCGGGCGGTTGATACAGGCATCCCCAGAAAGACGCATTAGTAGACACCCACTGATGTACATAGCAGCAAATTGCATTAGACTATTTCAGTAAAGGGGTGTATTGCGGCTGGAATACCTCAGCTTTGAACTAAGGAATATGCCGCCTAAAAAACTCCGAGATATACCTCTCAGGAAGTGTAGGGGGTCTCCATCGGGCTCTGAGGATCTGGAGCAGTAGTCTGCACCTTCCTCCCCTGAGAAATCAGAGGTTAATACCCATAAGGAACCCCCGGGAGTGCCAGGTACTGCGGCTGTCCTCAGTCCACCTGCTCCTGCATATATAACAGAGGAGGTTTTTGCCTCAACTCTGGAGGGATTGGTGGCAGCATTGATCGCTTCTTCTCTACAGGAAAGAAAGCGTGCCAGATCTCCATCCCCTCCATTAGAGTGCCTGTTGGCAGAGCAACAGTCCCAGGAAGGGACTGACCTACCTGAAGGGGATCAGGAGGAGGTTAACTCTGTTTTTGAGGAATCGACAGTAGATGAACCATTTTCAGCATCACAGACTGAAAGATTGTGGGTCCAGACCCTAACTGACATGGTTCGATCTGCATTTAAAATGCCTCTTGTTGAACCATCAACTACTGCTGTCTCCTCATTGGGGTCGCTAAAAGCTCCCCAGATTAATTGCTCCTTTCCAATTCATCCATTATTGGAAGGACTTATATACCAGGACTGGGAACATCCTGATAAACTATTTGTTCCACCTAAGAAATTTCAGGTGATCTATCCCATGGAGGAAAAATTCACCCAGAGATGGAATGTTCCTACGGTGGACGCAGCCATTTCTTCTGTGAACAAATCACTGACATGTCCAGTAGATAATGTTCAAATGTTCAAAGATCCAGTAGATAAAAAATTGGAGTCTTTATTAAAATCTGCTTTTTCCACAGCAGGGGCTGTTACACAGCCAGCAGTGGCAGCTATTGGGGTCTGCCAAGCTTTAAAGGATCAAATGAAAATGGTCCTGAGGGATTTGCCAGACCAGCAGGCCCAGGCTCTGGCTAATCTGCCTAGAGCATTATGCTTTGCGGTTGACGCCATCAAGGATTCTATCCATCAGGCCTCCCGCCTCACACTGTCTTTGGTACATATGCGTAGGCTTCTGTGGCTCAAGAACTGGTCTGCTGAAGCTCCCTGTAAGAAGCTCTTAGTTAGCTTCCCATTTCATGGAGAACGCCTTTTTGGCGAAGACCTGGATAAATATATCCAGAAGATTTCCAGTGGTAAAAGTACTCTCTTACCAATTAAAAAGAGGTCTAGGGGTCCATCTTTTAAGAGGGCTACCTCTCCTATCCCTGGGACGTCTGCTACTAAGCAGTTCCGACGGCCTCCTCGGTCAAACTCAGGAGGTAAAAATCAGGGACAGTCACAGGGTAATAAAAAACCCTGGATCCGAAGAGGTACTAAACCAGCCTCCAAGTCAAGCCTATGAAGGGCTGCCCCCACTCAAACGGGTGGGGGGAAGACTTCAGTTGTTCACAGAGACCTGGCGGGAGACAATCAAAGACGGATGGGTGCTCTCCGCAGTAACTCTGGGATACAAGTTGGAGTTAAAAGAGTCTCCTCCTTCCCATTTTATGTGGTCAGGCATGCCAAGAGACCCTCTGAAAAGAGGGGCTCTCCTATTGGCGTTAGAACAACTATTGCTCCAAGGAGTAATTATGGAGGTTCCTATGGAAGAGTGGGGGTTGGGTTTCTACTCAAACCTTTTCACAGTCCCGAAACCAAACGGGGACATAAGACCCATATTGGACCTAAAGAGTCTAAACAAATTTCTAAACGTCCGGTCTTTCCGGATGGAGTCGATCCGATCGGTCACCGCTGCCCTACAGGGGGAGGAATGGTTAGCCTCGATCGACATCAAAGATGCTTACTTGCATGTTCCCATCTTTCCAGGTCATCAAAAATTTCTACGCTTTGCAGTAGAAGGGCGCCATTTTCAGTTCAGAGCCTTACCATTCGGTCTGGCCACAGCACCACGAGTGTTCACAAAAATTCTGGCCCCACTGTTGGCCGATCTAAGAACACGAGGTGTAACGATAATGGCATACCTAGACGACCTGTTGTTGATGGACCACTCAGTTGCCAAGCTAGAAGTGGTAATTGTCGATACAATCAAGTATCTAGAATCTCACGGTTGGGTCATCAACCTGGACAAGTCAGCCCTACAGCCAGTGAAAAACCTGGTATATCTAGGGCTACGGCTGGATTCAGACCAGAGGAAGATTTTCTTACCTCTAGACAAGGTATCCTCTTTGAGGGGCTTGGTCCGTCTGCTTTGTGCAAAAAGACAGCCGTCCATACGCCTGTGCATGAGGCTGCTAGGAAAGATGGTAGCATCATTCGAAGCTGTGCCATACGCCCAATTCCACTCAAGGAATTTACAGAGGGTCATATTGTCAGCCTGGAATGGAAAAATTCAGGCTCTAGACTTCCCGATGGCTTTGTCCCCTTCCGTTCGGAAGAGTCTCTGCTGGTGGTTGATCCCCCAGAATCTCCAGAAGGGAAAACCCTTCAGTCCGATATCCTGGAAGGTGGTCACTACAGATGCCAGCCTTATAGGCTGGGGGGCAGTACTGGAGCAATGGTCTCTCCAGGGCAGATGGTCAAATGTAGTAAAAACCCTGCCCATCAATCTCTTAGAGATACGAGCAGCCCGGTATGCCCTAGTAGCCTGGACATCCAGACTCCAAGGGTCCCCTGTCAGAATTCAATCAGACAATGCCACAGCAGTGGCATATATCAATCATCAGGGAGGCACCAGGAGTCGTGCAGCCCAGAGGGAAGTAAGTCACATCCTGGAATGGGCAGAAAAGCATGTCCCATGTATATCAGCTGTCTTCATTCCAGGGGTGGAGAATTGGAAGGCGGACTTTCTGAGTCGCCAATAGTTATGCCCAGGGGAATGGTCCCTTCATCCCGAGGTCTTCCGAGCAATATGTCAGCGGTGGGGAACACCGGATGTAGATCTGCTAGCATCCAGATTCAACGCAAAGGTGGACAGATTTGTCTCCCGGACAAGGGATCCCCTCGCTTGCGGCTCGGATGCTCTGGTGTTCCCTTGGGATCAGTTCAGACTGATATATGCATTCCCTCCGCTACAATTGTTGCCTCGACTCCTTCGCAGAGTCAGGTTGGAAAAGAAGCCGGTGATCCTGGTGGCTCCAGCGTGGCCCCGAAGGGCCTGGTACGCGGAGATCATCAAAATGTCTGTGGGGAGTCCTTGGACCCTTCCACGTCGTCCGGACCTGCTTTCGCAAGGACCGATATACCACCCTTCCTTACTAACTCTAAGTTTAACGGCCTGGCTATTGAATCCCACATCCTAATAGAAGAGAGGTCTCTCTAACTCTGTGGTATCAACTATAATCAATGCCAGGAAGCCTGTATCCAGGCAGATTTACTATAGAGTTTGGAAGGCGTACATCACTTGGTGCGAGGCCAGAAAATGGCATCCACGTAAGTACGTTATAGGCAGAATTCTGGACTTCCTACAGTGGGCTGTAGACAGGAAGTTTGCCTTAAGTACTATCAGGGGTCAGGTTTCGGCCTTATCAATACTATTTCAAAGGCCCCTGGCTATGCATTCACTTGTCAAATCCTTTATGCAAGGGGTGACTCGTATTATTCCACCGATTAAAGCTCCCATATGCCCATGGGATCTAAATTTGGTTCTGTCGGTTCTGCAGAAGCAGCCATTTGAACCTTTGCGGCACATTTCCTTGGTTCTACTCACCAGAAAATTGATATTTTTAGTAGCCATATGCTCGGCTAGAAGAGTGTCGGAATTAGCCGCCATGTCCTGTAAAGAGCCATATCTGGTTATTCATGAGGACAGACTAGTGTTACGTCCTCACCCAGCCTTTCTTCCTAAGGTGGTATCGAGGTTTCACTTGAACCAGGATGTGGTTCTTCCTTTTTTCCCCAAACCAAGCTCGGTAGAGGAAAAGTTATTGCATTCTTTGGATGTAGTAAGAGCAGTTATAGCTTATCTAAAAGCCACTGCTCAGATTCGTAGAACGGATTCTTTGTTTGGTCTGCCGGAAGGCCCCAGAAAGGGTCAGGCAGCATCAAAATCTACTTTAGCCAAGTGGATTCGACAGGTCATAATACAAGCCTATGGCTTGAGAAGTAGACCGCCTCCGTTCAAAGTTAGGGCGCACTCCACGAGAGCAGTTGGAACTTCATGGGCAGTGCATCACCAGGCCTCCCTGGCTCAAATTTGTAAGGCCGCAACATGGTCTTCAGTACACACGTTTACTAGGTTCTACCAGGTGGACGTTAGAAGTCAGGAGGATGTCGCCTTTGGGCGCAGTGTGTTGCAGGCTGCAAAAGATCCTCATGCCTGATGGCGCCCAGCTTATGTATGGTGTATCCCCCCCCCTCATTTGGCATTGCTTTGGGACGTCCCACATAGTAATGACTATGCCGCTCTGTGTCCCGTGATGTATGAACAAGAAAGTAGGATTTTTAAAACAGCTTACCTGTAAAATCCTTTTCTTGGAGTACATCACGGGACACAGAGCTCCCACCCCTCTTTTGGGGACACGTATTGCTTTGCTACAAAACTGAGGTGCTCCCGGATGGGAGGGGCTTATATAGGGGAGGGTACTTCCTGTTTTGGAAGTTGCCAGTGCCAGCACCTGAAGGTAATTCTATATAACCCACATAGTAATGACTATGCCGATCTGTGTCCCGTGATGTACTCCAAGAAAAGGATTTTACAGGTAAGCTGTTTTAAAAATCCTACTATTTTCTTTATAAAACAAAAATATCTTTGAAATACTGTTGTCTGTGTTTATTATCTTTGCAAATCTCCTTATAATATAATTTAATTTTTTTTGTTTAAAAACCATAATTGGAATTTATTTGCTCTAAATGTTGCCTTGAGCTATGTAGTGTATTATGTTGTGCCGTGGGTCTGCTACACACATTTTTAAGTACACTGTCAATGTAACTACACCAACTGAACAAATATACTGTTCTTATTAACCACTTCCCACCCAGTCAATAGTGAATTGACGTCCGGGAAGTGGTTGCATTATCCATACTGGACGTCATATGACGTCCTGCAGGATAATGCCTTGCGCGCGCCCGCGGGGGTGCGCAGCGCGGTGATCGGGGACGGCATGTGTCCCTCGGACACAGCGCTTCCCCGATCACGGTAAACAGCCAATTTTATTGGCTGTTTACCATGTGATCGGCTGTGTCAAAGTCACAGCCGATCACCTGTCAAAACAGACTCGGCGGCGCGCTCCGTGCGCGCCGCCACAGGCTTGCAGAGCGGGGATCGGGGAAGGCGAGTGTCCCTTGGACACAGCGCGTCCTTGATCAGAGTAAACAGCCAATGAATTGGCTGTTTACCACGTGACCGGCTGTGTCCAATCACAGCCGGTCACAAATGTAAACAAACTCCACAGGAGTTACTACCTGATCCCTGCTCTCTCCTCACACACCGATCTGTGAGGAGAGAGAAGAGATCAGTAAGTTAGCTCAGTGTAGTTTGTCTACATAAGTTTACAGTGCACAACACGCCCCCCCCCCATAAAGAGGACCTATCACACAGCCCAGCACATCAATCAGCCCATCTGTCAATCAGCCCATCTGTCAATCAGCCCATCTGTCAATCAGCCCATCTGTCAATCAATCAGCCCATCTGTCAATCAATCAGCCCATCTGTCAATCAATCAGCCGATCTGTCAATCAATCAGCCCACCTGTCAATCAATCACCCCATCTGTCAATCAATCAATCAGCCCATCTGTCAATCAATCAGCCCATCTGTCAATCATCTGTCACAGGCCCACCTCCATCGGTACCGCCATTGGTACCGCCACACAGGCTACCAGTACTGCCATTGGTACCAGTACCGCCACCAGTACCGCCACCAGGCCCAGCATCTATACTGCCACACAGGCCCGCTACCAGTATCACCACTAGTGCCGCCATCGGTACCACCACCAGTACCACCACCCGTACCACCGTCGGTAGTGCCACCACCACCTGTACCGCCATCGGTGACATCACCACCCGTACCGCCATCGGCATATGCCATTCTTGCCATGTCGGATGAAGAGAGCAGCGGGGAGCTCCCATTATCCAATTCTGGTTCGGAATACGAGCCAGTGGAGGATAGTGGCTCAGAGTCCGAGTCCCCGGAGGAAACCGTCCCTCCCAAAAGAATGCGATCAGCACCAAGATCAGCACCAAGATCAGCACCAAGATCAGCACCAAGATCAGGAGAACTGCCCACCACCAGCAGCGCCATACCCCAGGAAGAGGAGCCCAGTACAAGCAATGGAAATGCACGCCCAACCCGAAGAATCCAGCCCCAATCCTACCTTCCCGATGCCCTGGCAAACCCCTTATGGTTGCCTGCCAACTCAGGATCCGCTATCATCCCCCCTTTCACCGCACAGCCAGGTGTGCAGCCCGACACTACAAATTTTTCTAAATTTGATTATTTTTGTTTATTTTTCCCACAAGATTTGCTGCAGAATATAGTGGATCAAACGAATCTGTATGCATCCCAATTTATTGCTGCCAACCCCGATTCTTCCTACGCCCGCATGTTCCAGTGGCGACGTCTAACATTGGAGGAATTTAAATTATTTTTGGGCCTTATGTTCAATATGGGGCTTACAAAAAAGAACAAAGTCCATTCATATTGGTCCGAACGCCCCATCCAACACATGCCCATATATTCCGCTGTCTTGTCCAGGAAAAGATACGACATGATTATGCGCTTTCTCCACTTCAATGACAATTCACAGTGCCCTCCCCGAGATCATCCCAACTACAACAAATTGTACAAGATACGCCCCCTAATCAATGCCTTTTCCCAGCGATTTGAAGAAGTTTTCATCCCAGACCAAAAAATTTGTGTGGACGAGTCTCTCGTACATTTCACCGGCCGACTGCAGTTCAAGCAGTACATACCAAGCAAGAGAGCCAGGTATGGGTTAAAATTAAATAAATTATGTGATCGAGCCACTGGATACGTCTGCAAATTCAGAATCTACGAAGGCAAAGACTCCCAGCTCCAGCCCCGTGATTGCCCCACATATATTGGAACCAGTGGGAAAATTGTCTGGGAGTTGGCATACCCCCTGTTCGGAAAAAGTTACCATTTATATGTTGATAATTATTATACCAGCCTGCCCCTTTTTCGCCACCTTTACAGTAAACAAACCCCGGCCTGCGGTACCTTAAAGAAAAACGGAAGGGATTCCCACAAAATTTATTGAAAAAAAATTGCGACCTGGAGAATCGGCATCCATGAGGAACGAGGAGGTGTTGGCCATGAAGTGGAGGGACAAGAAAGATGTCCACATCCTCTCTACGATCCACAATGACACCATGGTGGAGATCCCAAGAAGACGCGGCTCCATTGTAAAGCCCGAATGTGTCCACGACTACAATTTGTACATGGGGGGGTGGATTTAAATGACCAGATGCTACAGCCCTACTTATCAACCAGAAAGTCCCGTTATTGGCACAAAAAAGTTGCGTTTCACCTGTTTCACATGGCCCTTTTTAATTTGTTTGTCTGCTACCAAAAAGCAACTCAAAATCACCGACTCCACTACCTCCAATATATCGAAGATATCATCGATGCCCTCATTTACCAACAAGATCCCGCCCCAGGAAGCATTCGCTCTGATAGTGTGAGTCGGCTTCACGAGCGACACTATCCCTTTAGCATCCCCCCCACAGAATCTGGAAGAAGACGCCAAAAGAAATGCCGTGTATGCAGCAGAGGAGGAGTAAGAAGAGACACCAGCTATTATTGTCCCGATTGTCCCTCCCAACCTGGCCTGTGCATCAGAAATTGCTTCAAAAATTATCATACATCCATTAGTTCCCCTTATTATTAACAGACTGCCATTTCCCCATTTGCCTGCTACCATGTTACTAACTACCTTCCATGTTAATTAACTGACCCTGGCCAGTTTACCGACGATGTCTTTGCTTGCCGATTTAAACCACGTTTCTGACCTCCACGTGCACCAACCTCAGCCTGTTTACCGACGATGCCTCTGCCTGCCGATTTAAACCACGTTTCTGACTTCCACGTGTACCGACCTTGGCCTGTTAATCGACCATGTTTTTGCCTGCCACTTGGACTGATCTTTTGGCCATCTACTTTTAGTACACAAGGGTTTCACGTATGTGAGGGGCTTCAGAATAGCGTTCTGAGTAGAGAAAACCACTTTTTCGTTTTCTGTGCTCCAAGAACAGGGTCTGGTTGCCCGGAGGCTTCAAAGCGATTTGGGTGGGAGAAGCCTCTACTCCTGTCCCCCTGGCCCTAAGCTTGATGGTCCTTCCTGCTGCCTGGACCAATAATTTGGCTGTGCTGACCATATTACTGCCTGTAATGACCCATGACATTATGGACCATGTTTCTTCCTGCTGCTTGGACCAATACTTTGGCTGTGTTGACCATATATCTGCCTGCTGCCTCTACTGACTTTGGACAGCATTTCTGCCGGGACACCTCTGCCTGCTACCTGGACCTGTGCTTTGGCTGTGCTCTGGCTGTGCTGACAGTATCTCTGCCTGTGCGAACTATGGACAGTATTCCTGCCTGCTGCCTGGATGATTGCTTTTGCTGTCGCTGACCTCATCCCTGCCTGCTGCCTGGACCGATGCTCTCCTCTGTGGACCACTGCACTTCTAAAACCACAGGTAATCTTTTGTTATTTGGTATGTACCTGCTATGTGTTAGATATATGAAGGGCCTTCAAAAATGTGATCGGTAGTCAGAAAATGATATGTGCAATTAATGCTGCTAGAATGCCTGGAGGTGCTACTTGGATGTTGGGCCTCTGTATGTGGCCAGGCTGTTTAAAAGTCTCAAACATGTGGTATCGCCATACTCAGGAGGAGTAGCAGAATGCATTTTGGGGTGTAATTTTTGCTATGTACATATTATGTGTTAGAAATATCTTATAAATGGACAACTTTGTGTAAAAAAAATGCATTTAAATTTTTTCTCCACATTTTCCAAAACCTTCTGGAAAAAAATGAACCGTTCAAAAGACTCATAATGCCTCATAGATTATACGTTGGGGTGTGTGCTTTCCAAAATGGGGTCATTTTGTGGAAAATTCTATTGTCCTGGTGCTCCAGGGCCTTCAAAATTGTAATAGGTGGTTGAGAAAGGATATGTGCGATTTATGCTTGTAGAACACCTGAAAGTGCTACTTCAATGTTGGGCCTCTGTATATGGCCAGGCTGTGTAAAAGTCTCACACATGTGGTATCGCTATACTCAGGAGGAGTAGCAGAATGCATTTTGGGGTGTTATTTTTGCTATGTATATGCTATGCGTTAGAAATATCTTATAAATGGACAACTTTGTGTAAAAAAAATGCATTTTCATTTTTTTCCACATTTTCCAAAACCTTCTGGAAAAAAATGAACCATTCAAAAGACTCATAATGCTTCATAGATTATACGTTGGGGTGTGTGCTTTCTAAAATGGGGTCATTTTGTGGAAAATTCCATTGTCCTGGTGCTCCAGGGCCTTCAAAAGTGTAATAGGTGGTTGAGAAAGGATATGTGCGATTTATGCTTGTAGAACGCCTGAAAGTGCTACTTCAATGTTGGGCCTCTGTATGTGGCCAGGCTGTGTAAAAGTCTCACACATGTGGTATCGCTATACTCAGGAGGAGTAGCAGAATGCATTTTGGGGTGTTATTTTTGCTATGTATATGCTATGTGTTAGAAATATCTTATAAATGGACAACTTTGTGTAAAAAAAATGCATTTTCATTTTTTTTCCACATTTTCCAAAACCTTCTGGAAAAAAATGAACCGTTCAAAAGACTCATAATGCTTCATAGATTATACGTTGGGGTGTGTGCTTTCCAAAATGGGGTCATTTTGTGGAAAATTCCATTGTCCTGGTGCTCCAGGGCCTTCAAAGGTGTAATAGGTGGTTGAGAAAGGATATGTGCGATTTATGCTTGTAGAACGCCTGAAAGTGCTACTTCAATGTTGGGCCTCTGTATGTGGCCAGGCTGTGTAAAAGTCTCACACATGTGGTATCGCTACACTCAGGAGGAGTAGCAGAATGTATTTTGGGGTGTAGTTGAAATTATGCATATGCTGTGTGAGAGAAAAAAACTGTTAATATGACCAGTTTGTGTAAAAATAAATAAATAAATAAATAAATTTACATTTTCCCAAGAATTGTGGGAAAAAAATACAACTTCAAAAAACTCACCATGCCTCTTAGTAAATACCTTGGACTGTCTACTTTCCAAAAAGGGGTAATTTTGGGGTATTTGTACTTTCCTCGCTTGTTAGTGTCTCAAGAAATGAGATATCCCTTCAGTACATCAGGCGTGATCAGATGTGATAAATTTTCAGTGATTGCCACCATAGTTTGTAGACTCTATAACTTTCACAAAGACCAAATAATATACACTAATTTGGGTTCATTTTACCAAAGATATGTAGCAGTATACATTTTGGCACAAATTTATGAAGAAAAATTACTTATTTGCAAAATTTTACAATAGAAACTAAAAAAAAGTGTTTTTTTTTTAAAAATTGCTGTTTTTTTGCTTATATCGCAAAAAATAAAAAACCCAGTGGCGATTAAATACCACCAAAAGAAAGCTCTATTAGTGAGAAGAAAATGATAAAAATTTTGTTTGGATACAGTGTAGCATGACTAAGTAATTGTCATTCAAAGTGTGAGAGTACTGAAAGCTGAAAATTGGTCTGGGCGGGAAGGTGCATAAGTGCATGGTATTGAAGTGGTTAAGCATAGAAATAAGAAGCCACACATTGTAAATCCAAAACATATTTACTTTCACCACATTGAGATGTGTTTTTTAGGGTTTTACAACAAACCAACATTGTTATTTGTGTAGTAAGATTATTGTTTTGTTTCTTATCAACTTTGAGGTGGCTAAACATGCATCTTTGAAAGCAGAGCAATACACATCACCAAATCAGTACCTACAAAATTGAACGTAAAAAGGCCATACGAGACATTTTTCATTGTATTCTCAACCTGAGAATAGATTGCCTTCCTCAGGTGGAAAGAGCTCATCCCTGTCCGAGCCAAATGTTCAAGAGGCCTAAATGGAAAATTGCACTTCTGATACCCTGCCTAAAATGTCATTACGTAAAGATTATTAACCAAAGCCCACTGTGTCCACATGTGCTAGCTGACATCACGGGATATCACTGTTTTTGTGTTGATGGCAGCTAGAACATGTTGTCACAGTGGGGGTGTTTCAACCACTAAAAAGGTTTATGGAAGTGCTGATGGTATCAGAATAAATATAAATTGGTGCCTTCGTCCCATTGAGTATTGTATAGGAGGAAGAGGCTTAAATGGACTATGTGGGCACCGTATGTGAGACCAATGTACAGTCAAAGGTATAAATATAAAAAAGGTTTTTATTACACAGATATAAAACAAATTTACCATGTACATGTTTATAGATTAAAAATCGTTGTGACAAACATAAGACCACTCATATAGGCATACCATTGTTGCCAATGGAATATCATACATATACAGTAGCATAGTATACAAGACTCGACATGTTTCGCGTTTTATGATTCCGTAGAATCCACTTCTTCAGGAGCTAGATACTATCAATATTTTTCAGTAGATAAATATGAGTTTTTGTCACATGGCTATAAACAAAGAAACGACATGGTTAATATAAAATGGAAAAATGTGGATGTATGAAATTATGTTTTACAATAAAAATTGAATCCATCACATGAACCATAAAGCCAGACAGAGCCCCAAAGTCTCACCATGGGAGCTGGGCCACGCAGTGGCCGAGATGCGGATCAGTCAAATGGGTCCGCCCTGGAGGATAAACTGGACCCTCACCAAAGAACACAGATTCCAGAGGTATATATCTAAGATAAAAGTAATAAATAAACATATCAGTGTATCATTCCATTATTGGCTGCACTGAGCAGGCCAAATAGTGGATGGTATACCCTGAGTATTAATTTCCATATGTAGGTATAGCCATACCTCCTGAGGCGACACATCCAATTCATCCCAGAGGCATCAAGCACATGGAGCAGAGGATAATGAAGATAATTAACCCTTCTGGTTACAGAGAGGGCTGTGGAATAAATAGCAAAGATGTTATTAAATAACACTACGCTATATATTAGTTTGGGTCTATCTGGTAAGTCTATTTAGAATCTGACCACAGATGGAAGTGTCCCTGAGTGCCTTGGGGAGAGTATAACATGTAGGCATGTCTATATAAAGACAGGATGTTGACTTAATTGGGATCAGCTGACAAGCATGGTGAAATTAGTGCTGGTGTATCTGTGTATGTGAATGTGATAAAGATAAATATATAATCAGATATATACATATATACATACATACATATATATATTGTGAGGGGGTTGGCTCGGCAGCGGGTGTGTGTGACCCCCGAGGTGGGCTCCCCACACAAAAACAGGCCCAGCAAACGGAGGTTGTGGTTTTCAAAATCAAAAAGGTGCGGTTTATTTTCTATTTACAGTGACAAAACACAGCAAAGAAAAAGAAACATAAACAAAATAAATCCTGGTCAACTTGACCTCTGACTAAACATACAGGTTTCCTAACTAACAACTGGGATCAGCCTAGTGCTGTCCTAGTCCCTAAGTCCCTGGTTTTAAATGTCCAAGCAAATAGCCACACAGGCTTTGTCTCACCGCACAGGGGTTCACTCTCCCTAGACAGTCCACACAGGTCTGGGTCCAGGCATGAGCAAACATCTAATGAAGCTGGGAGTTCTTATAGAGGCCTAAATGAGCTGACAAGCTTCAGCTGGTCTCATCAACTCCCTGCCTGCACGACGCCCCACACTCTCCCTAGAGGTATGAGTCATCCATGAACCCACTAGCCTCAGCTGGGCTTATACAACTCTCCACCTAGTTGTATAAGTCGGCGTAAAGCCTGAATCTGGGCGAAATATATCTACCCCCCTGGATGCAACCAGGTGACTTTACCTTCCTGCTGTCACATACCCCCCCCTCTTGTTTTAACCTTGGGGTTGGAACACCAGCAATCAGGCATTCATGTACTCGAGACAAAGCATCCACATTCCCCATTTGAACGCCAGGGCGATGCTTTACTGTGAAGTTGAATTCCTGGAGGGCCAGGAACCACCTATTCACTCTTCTATTTGTTTCCTTGTTTTGAGCCATCCACTTTAACGGAGCGTGATCCGTAACCATGTCAAAGTGCCTACCTAGCAGGTAGTACCGAAGGGAATCTAGAGCCCACTTCACCGCTAAACACTCCTTTTCAACGGTGGCGTAATTTACCTCATGGGACTTCAATTTCCTGCTGAGGTAAATGACTGGGTGCTCTTCCCCGTTCCAGACCTGGGACAATACTGCTCCTAACCCCACATCTGACGCATCACTTTGTACGACAAAGTCTTTAGAGAAGTCGGGTGAGTACAACACTGGCTGGCTACATAAGGCTTGTTTCAAGAATTGGAATGCTGCCTCAGCCTCGGGGGTCCATTTAATCATGACCGACCCTTTCCCCTTCGTTAGGTTGGTTAGGGGCACAGCCTTAGAAGCAAAGTGGGGAATGAATCGCCGATAATACCCAGCGATTCCCAGAAAGGCTCGTACCTGCTTCTTGCTGTTGGGACGTGGCCAACTCTGGATGGCCTCGACTTTGTTGAGTTGGGGTTTTATTACTCCCCTCCCAATGGTGTACCCAAGATATTTGGCCTCCTCCTGCCCAATGGTACACTTCTTGGGGTTAGCCGTAAACCCCGCTTCCCGAACAGAGTCCAGGACTGCTTGCACTTTTGGCAGATGTGAGGCCCAATCTGTGCTATGGACAATTACGTCATCCAGGTAAGCCGCAGCATACTTCCGATGGGGCCTCAGCATCTGGTCCATTTTCCGCTGGAATGTGGCCGGCGCATTCTGTAACCCGAACGGCATTCTTTTATATTGGAACGCCCTTTCTGGGGTTACAAATGCGGTTTTCTCTTTGGCCGACTTGGCCAGGGGGATTTGCCAATACCCTTTTGTGAGGTCAAGAGTCGTCATGTATCGGGCTGTTCCCAGCCGGTCGATCAACTCATCTATACGTGGCATGGGGTAGGTGTCAAATTTTGTAACTTTGTTCAACTGACGAAAATCGTTACAAAATCGCCAGCTCCCATCCGGTTTAGACACCAACACAATGGGACTAGACCAATCACTTTGGGACTCCTCTATCACCCCTAAGTTCAGCATTTTCTGTACTTCCTCCCGTATTGCCTCCCGTCGGGCCTCTGGGATCCGATAGGGTTTTAACTTCACCCTTTCACCGGGCGGGGTAATGATGTCATGCTCTACCCCAGATGTTTGTCCCGGCAGCTCAGAGAATACCTCCTTGTTGCGAAGCACAAACTCCTTAACCTCCTGTTGTTGGGGTTGTGACAAGGTGGCTGCTATTCCAACCTCAGGAATCACGCAACCAGTTTGAGCTGGTGACCAAGTGTCTGCGACTAGGGACTCTCTATCCCTCCAGGCTTTCAACAGATTAACGTGATAGATCTGTTCGGGCTTTCGCCTTCCTGGTTGTCTGACCTTGTAATTCACTTCGCTCACTTTTTCCATTATCTCGTAGGGGCCTTGCCATTTGGCAAGGAATTTACTTTCAACCGTAGGGACAAGTACCAGTATCCTATCCCCCGGGGAAAAGGTACGGGTCTTGGCTCCACGGTTGTACACTCTCTGCTGTGCTAACTGCGCTTGGGCCAAATGTTCCTTCACGATGGGCATTACCTGTGCAATTCGGTCTTGCATCAGGGCGACATGCTCAATCACACTCCTGTGGGGAGAACTCTCACTTTCCCAAGTTTCCTTGGCAATATCCAACAGCCCTCTTGGGTGTCTCCCATACAGTAACTCAAAGGGGGAGAATCCCGTAGAGGATTGGGGCACCTCCCTAATAGCAAACATCAGATAAGGAAGTAGACAGTCCCAATCCTTTCCATCTCTATCCACCACTTTCTTCAACATTTGTTTTAGGGTTTTGTTGAATCTTTCAACCAGCCCATCGGTTTGGGGGTGATACACAGATGTACGTAATTGCGTCACTTTGAACAATTTACACAGCTCCTTCATAACCCGGGACATAAAGGGTGTACCTTGGTCCGTAAGCAGTTCTTTACAAATACCCACCCGGCTAAACACAAGAGATAGCTCTTTGGCTATGGTTTTGGCCGAGGTATTTCGGAGAGGGATCGCTTCTGGATAACGGGTGGCATAGTCCATTATAACTAATATGTACTGGTGCCCCCTAGCGGACTTGATTATAGGACCTACCAAATCCATGGCGATCCTCTCAAACGGGACCTCAATGATGGGTAGAGGGACCAGCGGGCTACGGAAATGTGGCATCGGGGCCGACCTCTGACACACAGGGCAGGAGGAACAATAATTTTCTATGTCCTTCATCACCCCAGGCCAATAGAATCTCTGTAATACCCTCTCTCGGGTTTTCTCTGTCCCCAGATGACCTCCAAGAATGTGCCCATGGGCCAACTCCAACACCAACTTCCTGTAAGGTTTGGGCACCACAAGCTGCTCAACGGTTTCTTCTGCCCTTTTTGCCACCCGATACAGTAGGTCCTTCTCTACGCTGAAGTATGGGTAAGTGCAGGTATTATCTGGGTTCACTAACTCGCCATCTATTTTCACTACGTTTTCCCGTGCCTTTATTAGGGCGGGGTCTTTCAACTGTTCTGTGGCAAAGTTTTCCCTGTGAACCTCAAGATCAGAAAACTCCACAGACGGTAGGTTTTCGTCTGAGGAGGTGGGCTCCTCTCCAGTTTCTTGGGTGTCCCCTGCCAATACTGATAAGGGAAATTCCGGAGAGTCCTCACCACTCTCAGGGGAGTTCTGGCTATCACATTCCTGGTACATAGGGGCACCAGTGGGGGGCTCAGGATCATCCCACAGTTCCCAGAACTTCGGAAAATCCCTTCCCACAATGGCGTCATGCGGTAACTGAGATACTAAGCCCACTGGATGAGAGAGGGTACCTTTGGGGGTCTCGAAACACACTGTAGTCACTGGATACTCTCGGGTGTCCCCATGCACACAAATAACAGCTACCTTGCTATTCCCAGAGACCTCTGTTTTAACTAACTCAGCCTTTATCAGGGTCACAAGGCTACCTGAATCCAGCAATACCACAACATTTCTACCATTAACACACATTTTGCATAAATGTTTCTCAGTTCCTCGAATGGCAGTGCATGCGACTGTCGCACACAGCGACTGACGTCTGCCCGTCAGAAAGTCACACTGCATGGATTCCTCCACAACCGGGCAATTGGCTGCAATATGTCCCGCTTGCCGGCAGCGGTAGCAAACGATCCTTCTTGCGGCCTCTTGAGCCGCTGATTTCCCAGGCTGTTCTCGCCAAACTTGGGGTAGAGCTCCCACCCTCTCACTCTCTCCACCCTCACCCCTTGGAATCCTCTTATCCGCCCCTGGGGATGGTCTGGTCTTAGGGTGGAAAGTCCGAGTGTCTCTGGAAGAGGCCGTCAGGTTCTCTGTAGCCAAGTATTTCTCCACACGATCCACAAGACCATCGGCCGTCTCTGGGTCTCCATGGCTTACCCACTTTTGGATGGCAGTAGGAAGAGCTCTCAAAAACCGATCCATTACAACACGTTCCACAATCTTTGGTGCGGACAAAGTCTCTGGCTGTAGCCACTTTCTGCTCAGGTGAATGAGATCATACATTTGAGACCTGGGGGGTTTTCCAAGCTGGAAAGTCCAGTTATGCACACGCTGAGCCCGGACAGCCTGGGTGACACCCAGCCTTGCCAATATTTCAGCTTTTAGCATCACATAGTCTTTTGCTTGGTTAGGCTCTAGGTCATAGTAAGCTTTCTGCGATTCACCAGTTAACAGAGGAGCCACCAGTCCAGCCCACTGCTCCTCAGGCCACTTTTCTCTTTCAGCGGTCCTTTCAAATGTGGTCAAAAATACCTCTGGATCATCCTCTCCAGTCATTTTTGTCAATAAACGACTCACCCCAAAGGACGCGGTATTAGTGGGACGGCTTTCCTCACTGGTCTGCGGACGTTGCTGCATTACTGCTTCCATCTGTTGTTGTAGTCTCTGCTCTTGCTTCTGCAACAGGTCTATGAAGCGGGCCTCAGATTGCTGCTGGGCTTGTTGCTGAGCCTCCAGACTCTGTTGCAAAGTTGCGTTTGTCTGCTGCTGGGCTGCAAGGCTCTGTTGATGAGCTTGCTGCTGGGCTGCGAAGTTCTTTTGCAAACCTGCATTTGTCTGCTGTTGATTGGCATTTGCTAGAGCCAGCTGCTTCAGTATCTCCTCCATGCTGGCTTAAAAAAAAACTGCCACTGGTTCTCCACCAACTGTGAGGGGGTTGGCTCGGCAGCGGGTGTGTGTGACCCCCGAGGTGGGCTCCCCACACAAAAACAGGCCGAGCAAACGGAGGTTGTGGTTTTCAAAATCAAAAAGGTGCGGTTTATTTTCTATTTACAGTGACAAAACACAGCAAAGAAAAAGAAACATAAACAAAATAAATCCTGGTCAACTTGACCTCTGACTAAACATACAGATTTCCTAACTAACAACTGGGATCAGCCTAGTGCTGTCCTAGTCCCTAAGTCCCTGGTTTTAAATGTCCAAGCAAATAGCCACACAGGCTTTGTCTCACCGCACAGGGGTTCACTCTCCCTAGACAGTCCACACAGGTCTGGGTCCAGGCATGAGCAAACATCTAATGAAGCTGGGAGTTCTTATAGAGGCCTAAATGAGCTGACAAGCTTCAGCTGGTCTCATCAACTCCCTGTCTGCACGACGCCCCACACTCTCCCTAGAGGTATGAGTCATCCATGAACCCACTAGCCTCAGCTGGGCTTATACAACTCTCCACCTAGTTGTATAAGTCGGCGTAAAGCCTGAATCTGGGCGAAATATATCTACCCCCCTGGATGCAACCAGGTGACTTTACCTTCCTGCTGTCACAATATATATATATATATATATATATATATATATATACTGTGAGGGGGTTAGCTCGGCAGCGGGTGTGTGTGACCCCCGAGATGGGCTCCCCACACAAAAACAGGCCCAGCAAACGGAGGTTGTGGTTTTCAAAATCAAAAAGGTGCGGTTTATTTTCTATTTACAGTGACAAAACACAGCAAAGCAAAAGAAACATAAACAAAATAAATCCTGGTCAACTTGACCTCTGACTAAACATACAGGTTTCCTAACTAACAACTAGGATCAGCCTAGTGCTGTCCTAGTCCCTAAGTCCCTGGTTTTAAATGTCCAAGCAAATAGCCACACAGGCTTTGTCTCACCGCACAGGGGTTCACTCTCCCTAGACAGTCCACACAGGTCTGGGTCCAGGCATGAGCTAACATCTAATGAAGCTGGGAGTTCTTATAGAGGCCTAAATGAGCTGACAAGCTTCAGCTGGTCTCATCAACTCCCTGTCTGCACGACGCCCAGCACTCTCCCTAGAGGTATGAGTCATCCATGAGCCTACTAGCCTCAGCTGGGCTTATACAACTCTCCACCTAGTTGTATAAGTCGGCGTAAAGCCTGAATCTGGGCGAAATATATCTACCCCCCTGGATGCAACCAGGTGACTTTACCTTCCTGCTGTCACATACCCCCCCCCTCTTGTTTTAACCTCGGGGTTGGAACACCAGCAATCAGGCATTCATGTACTCGAGACAAAGCATCCACATTCCCCATTTGAACGCCAGGGCGATGCTTTACTGTGAAGTTGAATTCCTGGAGGGCCAGGAACCACCTATTCACTCTTCTATTTGTTTCCTTGTTTTGAGCCATCCACTTTAACGGAGCGTGATCCGTAACCATGTCAAAGTGCCTACCTAGCAGGTAGTACCGAAGGGAATCTAGAGCCCACTTCACCGCTAAACACTCCTTTTCAACGGTGGCGTAATTTACCTCATGGGACTTCAACTTCCTGCTGAGGTAAATGACTGGGTGCTCTTCCCCGTTCCAGACCTGGGACAATACTGCTCCTAACCCCACATCTGACGCATCACTTTGTACGACAAAGTCTTTAGAGAAGTCGGGTGAGTACAACACTGGCTGGCTACATAAGGCTTGTTTCAAGAATTGGAATGCTGCCTCAGCCTCGGGGGTCCATTTAATCATGACCGACCCTTTCCCCTTCGTCAGGTTGGTTAGGGGCACAGCCTTAGAAGCAAAGTGGGGAATGAATCGCCGATAATACCCAGCGATTCCCAGAAAGGCTCGTACCTGCTTCTTGCTGTTGGGACGTGGCCAACTCTGGATGGCCTCGACTTTGTTGAGTTGGGGTTTTATTACTCCCCTCCCAATGGTGTACCCAAGATATTTGGCCTCCTCCTGCCCAATGGTACACTTCTTGGGGTTAGCCGTAATCCCCGCTTCCCGAACAGAGTCCAGGACTGCTTGCACTTTTGGCAGATGTGAGGCCCAATCTGTGCTATGGACAATTATGTCATCCAGGTAAGCCGCAGCATACTTCCGATGGGGCCTCAGCATCTGGTCCATTTTCCGCTGGAATGTGGCCGGCGCATTCTGTAACCCGAACGGCATTCTTTTGTATTGGAACGCCCCGTCTGGGGTTACAAATGCGGTTTTCTCTTTGGCCGACTTGGCCAGGGGGATTTGCCAATACCCTTTTGTGAGGTCAAGAGTCGTCATGTATCGGGCTGTTCCCAGCCGGTCGATCAACTCATCTATACGTGGCATGGGGTAGGTGTCAAATTTTGTAACTTTGTTCAACTGACGAAAATCGTTACAAAATCGCCAGCTCCCATCCGGTTTAGGCACCAACACAATGGGACTAGACCAATCACTTTGGGACTCCTCTATCACCCCTAAGTTCAGCATTTTCTGTACTTCCTCCCGTATTGCCTCCCGTCGGGCCTCTGGGATCCGATAGGGTTTTAACTTCACCCTTTCACCGGGCGGGGTAATGATGTCATGCTCTACCCCAGATGTTTGTCCCGGCAGCTCAGAGAATACCTCCTTGTTGCGAAGCACAAACTCCTTAACCTCCTGTTGTTGGGGTTGTGACAAGGTGGCTGCTATTCCAACCTCAGGAATCACGCAACCAGTTTGAGCTGGTGACCAAGTGTCTGCGACTAGGGACTCTCTATCCCTCCAGGCTTTCAACAGATTAACGTGATAGATCTGTTCGGGCTTTCGCCTTCCTGGTTGTCTGACCTTGTAATTCACTTCGCTCACTTTTTCCATTATCTCGTAGGGGCCTTGCCATTTGGCAAGGAATTTACTTTCAACCGTAGGGACAAGTACCAGTATCCTATCCCCCGGGGAAAAGGTACGGGTCTTGGCTCCACGGTTGTACACTCTCTGCTGTGCTAACTGCGCTTGGGCCAAATGTTCCTTCACGATGGGCATTACCTGTGCAATTCGGTCTTGCATCAGGGCGACATGCTCAATCACACTCCTGTGGGGAGAACTCTCACTTTCCCAAGTTTCCTTGGCAATATCCAACAGCCCTCTTGGGTGTCTCCCATACAGTAACTCAAAGGGGGAGAATCCCGTAGAGGATTGGGGCACCTCCCTAATAGCAAACATCAGATAAGGAAGTAGACAGTCCCAATCCTTTCCATCTCTATCCACCACTTTCTTCAACATTTGTTTTAGGGTTTTGTTGAACCTTTCAACCAGCCCATCGGTTTGGGGGTGATACACAGATGTACGTAATTGCGTCACTTTGAACAATTTACACAGCTCCTTCATAACCCGGGACATAAAGGGTGTACCTTGGTCCGTAAGCAGTTCTTTACAAATACCCACCCGGCTAAACACAAGAGATAGCTCTTTGGCTATGGTTTTGGCCGAGGTATTTCGGAGAGGGATCGCTTCTGGATAACGGGTGGCATAGTCCATTATAACTAATATGTACTGGTGCCCCCTAGCGGACTTGATTATAGGACCTACCAAATCCATGGCGATCCTCTCAAACGGGACCTCAATGATGGGTAGAGGGACCAGCGGGCTACGGAAATGTGGCATCGGGGCCGACCTCTGACACACAGGGCAGGAGGAACAATAATTTTCTATGTCCTTCATCACCCCCGGCCAATAGAATCTCTGGAATACCCTCTCTCGGGTTTTCTCTGTCCCCAGATGACCTCCAAGAATGTGCCCATGGGCCAACTCCAACACCAACTTCCTGTAAGGTTTGGGCACCACAAGCTGCTCAACGGTTTCTTCTGCCCTTTTTGCCACCCGATACAGTAGGTCCTTCTCTACGCTGAAGTATGGGTAAGTGCAGGTATTATCTGGGTTCACTAACTCGCCATCTATTTCCACTACGTTTTCCCGTGCCTTTATTAGGGCGGGGTCTTTTAACTGTTCTGTGGCAAAATTTTCCCTGTGAACCTCCAGATCAGAAAACTCCACAGACGGTAGGTTTTCGTCTGAGGAGGTGGGCTCCTCTCCAGTTTCTTGAGTCTCCCCTGCCAATACTGATAAGGGAAATTCCGGAGAGTCCTCACCACTCTCAGGGGAGTTCTGGCTATCACATTCCTGGTACATAGGGGCACCAGTGGGGGGCTCAGGATCATCCCACAGTTCCCAGAACTTCGGAAAATCCCTTCCCACAATGGCGTCATGCGGTAACTGAGATACTAAGCCCACTGGATGAGAGAGGGTACCTTTGGGGGTCTCGAAACACACTGTAGTCACTGGATACTCTCGGGTGTCCCCATGCACACAAATAACAGCTACCTTGCTATTCCCAGAGACCTCTGTTTTAACTAACTCAGCCTTTATCAGGGTCACAAGGCTACCTGAATCCAGCAATACCACAACATTTCTACCATTAACACACATTTTGCATAAATGTTTCTCAGTTCCTCGAATGGCAGTGCATGCGACTGTCGCACACAGCGACTGACGTCTGCCCGTCAGAAAGTCACACTGCATGGGTTCCTCCACAACCGGGCAATTGGCTGCAATATGTCCCGCTTGCCGGCAGCGGTAGCAAACGATCCTTCTTGCGGCCTCTTGAGCCGCTGATTTCCCAGGCTGTTCTCGCCAAACTTGGGGTAGAGCTCCCACCCTCTCACTCTCTCCACCCTCACCCCTTGGAATCCTCTTATCCGCCCCTGGGGATGGTCTGGTCTTAGGGTGGAAAGTCCGAGTGTCTCTGGAAGAGGCCGTCAGGTTCTCTGTAGCCAAGTATTTCTCCACACGATCCACAAGACCATCGGCCGTCTCTGGGTCTCCATGGCTTACCCACTTTTGGATGGCAGTAGGAAGAGCTCTCAAAACCGATCCATTACAACACGTTCCACAATCTTTGGTGCGGACAAAGTCTCTGGCTGTAGCCACTTTCTGCTCAGGTGAATGAGATCATACATTTGAGACCTGGGGGGTTTTCCAAGCTGGAAAGTCCAGTTATGCACACGCTGAGCCCGGACAGCCTGGGTGACACCCAGCCTTGCCAATATTTCAGCTTTTAGCATCACATAGTCTTTTGCTTGGTTAGGCTCTAGGTCATAGTAAGCTTTCTGCGATTCACCAGTTAACAGAGGAGCCACCAGTCCAGCCCACTGCTCCTCAGGCCACTTTTCTCTTTCAGCGGTCCTTTCAAATGTGGTCAAAAATACCTCTGGATCATCCTCTCCAGTCATTTTTGTCAATAAACGACTCACCCCAAAGGACGCGGTATTAGTGGGACGGCTTTCCTCACTGATCTGCGGACGTTGCTGCATTGCTGCTTCCATCTGTTGTTGTAGTCTCTGCTCTTGCTTCTGCAACAGGTCTATGAAGCGGGCCTCAGATTGCTGCTGGGCTTGTTGCTGAGCCTCCAGACTCTGTTGCAAAGTTGCGTTTGTCTGCTGCTGGGCTGCAAGGCTCTGTTGATGAGCTTGCTGCTGGGCTGCGAAGTTCTGTTGTTGAGCTGCAAGGCTCTTTTGCAAACCTGCATTTGTCTGCTGTTGATTGGCATTTGCTAGAGCCAGCTGCTTCAGTATCTCCTCCATGCTGGCTTAAAAAAAAACTGCCACTGGTTCTCCACCAACTGTGAGGGGGTTAGCTCGGCAGCGGGTGTGTGTGACCCCCGAGATGGGCTCCCCACACAAAAACAGGCCCAGCAAACGGAGGTTGTGGTTTTCAAAATCAAAAAGGTGCGGTTTATTTTCTATTTACAGTGACAAAACACAGCAAAGCAAAAGAAACATAAACAAAATAAATCCTGGTCAACTTGACCTCTGACTAAACATACAGGTTTCCTAACTAACAACTAGGATCAGCCTAGTGCTGTCCTAGTCCCTAAGTCCCTGGTTTTAAATGTCCAAGCAAATAGCCACACAGGCTTTGTCTCACCGCACAGGGGTTCACTCTCCCTAGACAGTCCACACAGGTCTGGGTCCAGGCATGAGCTAACATCTAATGAAGCTGGGAGTTCTTATAGAGGCCTAAATGAGCTGACAAGCTTCAGCTGGTCTCATCAACTCCCTGTCTGCACGACGCCCAGCACTCTCCCTAGAGGTATGAGTCATCCATGAGCCTACTAGCCTCAGCTGGGCTTATACAACTCTCCACCTAGTTGTATAAGTCGGCGTAAAGCCTGAATCTGGGCGAAATATATCTACCCCCCTGGATGCAACCAGGTGACTTTACCTTCCTGCTGTCACAATACACATAACCATAAATAAGTAATAACATAAATCAATGGTTGTGCTGTAAAATGTGCTAGAGTTATAAAATAATTAAATGCAAAGTTTGTGTGTTGAGTGAAAAAATAATAAATTGTTACCATAATGGCTAAAAAAGAAGATGTGAAAAAAATGACAATATATGATATAATAGCAATGCATGGATCCCAGATTCCTATATCTAGCAGGCTTCCCCGATAGAATAGGGTTTTATAATTAGAGGAGTAGTGGTGACAATATCTTAATTCTATGAATGTATTTCCCCATCTGCTAAGAAAAACAAATCAGGGACTACATGTGGTACTTACTGCTGATGTCAATGGGAAGAGTAAGGATGTGTCCTCAAAGCAGCATACAGCTGATGTGTCAGCTGTTGTGTCTGCTTTTATCTGTGTCAAGTGAAGGTCCCGCCCCGCTGGCGTCCATGACGCTAAGCGTCTGACATCGCCAGATAATTGTCCCGTGGTGCGCATGCGTTGGGAAACGCATGCGTGGTCATCCTATCTGGTGGGTGCACCAACAAAAGGACAGATAGTGCCCCAAAGCAGCGATAGTCGCTGGGACATTTCCCACAGGACATGGGTCCCCAAATGGCGGCACCACAGGATGATCCGCAAATCAGTCGGTGGCGCAGATCCCGGGCCGATGCCATGGGCTCCATCTTGGAAGGGGGCATGCCCCTCCTCAATGTCTGAAAACAGTGGGACAGTCTGGGTCCCCCCCAGTGGTGAAACAGTAGAGCTGCATTCCACTATGCCAGCCACTGTGTCACTCTGGGAGAAGGCTTCAAAAAGATGGACACAAGTATAAAGATTAATGCCAAGGCACTCAGGGACACTTCCATCTGTGGTCAGATTCTAAATAGACTTACCAGATAGACCCAAACTAATATATAGCATAGTGTTATTTAATAACATCTTTGCTATTTATTCCACAGCCCTCTCTGTACCCAGAAGGGTTAATTACCTTCATTATCCCCTGCTCCATGCGCTTGATGCCTCTGGGATGAATTGGATATGTCGCCTCAGGAGGTATGGCTATACCTACATATGGAAATTAATACTCAGGGTATACCATCCACTATTTGGCCTGCTCAGTGCAGCCAATAATGGAATGATACACTGATATGTTTATTTATTACTTTTATCTTAGATATATACCTCTGGAATCTGTGTTCTTTGGTGAGGGTCCAGTTTATCCTCCAGGGCGGACCCATTTGACTGATCCGCATCTCGGCCACTGCGTGGCCCAGCTCCCTTGGTGAGACTTTGGGGCTCTGTCTGGCTTTATGGTTCATGTGATGGATTCAATTTTTATTGTAAAACATAATTTCATACATCCACATTTTTCCATTTTATATTAACCATGTCGTTTCTTTGTTTATAGCCATGTGACAAAAACTCATATTTATCTACTGAAAAATATTGATAGTATCTAGCTCCTGAAGAAGCGGATTCTACGGAATCATAAAACGCGAAACATGTTGAGTCTTGTATACTATGCTACTGTATATGTATGATATTCCATTGGCAACAATGGTATGCCTATATGAGTGGTCTTATGTTTGTCACAACGATTTTTAATCTATAAACATGTACATGGTAAATTTGTTTTATATCTGTGTAATAAAAACCTTTTTTATATTTATACCCTTGACTGTACATTGGTCTCACATACGGTGTCCACATAGTCCATTTAAGCCTCTTCCTCCTATACAATACCCAATGGGACGAAGGCACCAATTTATATTTATTCTGATACCATCAGCACTTTCATACACTTTATTAAGGTGGATAACACACCTCGAGGCGACTTTATAATAAGTGCTTTATATACTTTTCTTCTAAGCATTTTACCCTTATTTCTTTAAGGATATAACTTTTCTATACATATATCGCCATTCGCCCTGTTGCGGATTTTCTATGTGTTGTATGTATATACTTGTTATACATGTTTTTTATCAAAAACATTTGTACCCATATTACAAATTTTTGTATCATCATGACATTAATCTTTATACTTGTGTCCATCTTTTTGAAGCCTTCTCCCAGAGTGACACAGTGGCTGACATAGTGGAATGCAGCTCTACTGTTTCACCACTGGGGGGGACCCAGACTGTCCCACTGTTTTCAGACATTTAGGAGGGGCATGCCCCCTTCCAAGATGGAGCCCATGGCATCGGCCCGGGATCTGCGCCGCCGACTGATTTGCGGATCATCCTGTGGTGCCGCCATTTGGGGACCCATGTCCTGTGGGAGATGTCCCAGCGACTATCGCCGCTTTGGGGCACAATCTGTGCATTTGTTGGTGCACCCACCAGATAGGATGACCACGCATGCGTTTCCCAACGCATGCGCACCACGGGACAATTATCTGGCGATGTGAGACGCTTAGCGTCATGGACGCCAGCGGGGCGGGACCTTCGCTGGACACAGATAAAAGCAGACACAACAGCTGACACATCAGCTGTATGCTGCTTTGAGGACACATCCTTACTCTTCCCATTGGCATCAGCAGTAAGTACCACATGTAGTCCCTGATTTGTTTTTCTTAGCAGATGGGGAAATACATTCCTAGAATTAAGATATTGTCACCACTACTCCTCTAATTATAAAACCCTATTCTATCGGGGAAGCCTGCTAGATATAGGAATCTGGGATCCATGCATTGCTATTATATCATATATTGTCATTTTTTTCACATCTTCTTTTTTAGCCAGTATGGTAACAATTTACCGTATTTATCGGCGTATAACACGCGCCGGCGTATAACACGCTACCCAAGTTTAGGAGGAAATTTTAGGGAAAAAAACTTTTAGGAGGGAAGTTTAAGGAAAAATAACTTACATTTAAATGCAGCCTTGTCAGTGTCCATTGCAGCCTTGTCACAGTGCAGCCTTGTCAGTGTCCATTGCAGCCTTGTCACAGTGCAGCCTTGTCAGTGTCCATTGCAGCCTTGTCACAGTGCAGCCTTGTCAGTGTCCATTGCAGCCTTGTCACAGTGCAGCCTTGTCAGTGTCCATTGCAGCCTTGCCCCAGAGTCCATTTCAGCCTTGCCCCAGTGTAGCCGTGCAGCCTTGCCCCAGTGTCGCCGTGCAGCCTTGCCCCAGTGTCGCCGTGCCGGATTTTAAAATTGGCGCCGAGACTGTGCAGAGCGGGGCGGACGCCGCCGAGAACGCAGGGACGCAGGGACTGGGCGGAGCCGCCGCCGAGATACACATAGCCGAGTGTACTCGGCTATACTCGGCTTTTCTCGGCTCCGCTCACAGTCACGCCGAGTCCCGCCCTATGATGGACATAACACAGGTCCAATGGCGGGACTGGGCGTGTCTGTGAGCGGAGCCGAGAAAAGCCGAGTATAGCCGAGTACATTCGGCTATGTGTATCTCGCTCCGCTCTGCTCACAGTCAGCGGAGACAGCCCAGGGATGTGGGTATCGGCGTATAACACGCACCCACGATTTTCCCCTGATTTTCAGGGGAAAAAAGTGCGTGTTATACGCCGATAAATACGGTATTATTTTTTCACTCAACACACAAACTATGCATTTAATTATTTTATAACTCTAGCACATTTTACAGCACAACCATTGATTTATGTTATTACTTATTTATGGTTATGTGTATATATATATATGTATGTATATATGTATATATGTGATTATATATTTATCTTTATCACATTCACATACACAGATACACCAGCACTAATTTCACCATGCTTGTCAGCTGATCCCAATTAAGTCAACATCCTGTCTTTATATAGACCTGCCTACATGTTATACTCTCCCCAAGGCACTCAGGGACACTTCCATCTGTGGTCAGATTCTAAATAGACTTACCAGATAGACCCAAACTAATATATAGCGTAGTGTTATTTAATAACATCTTTGCTATTTATTCCACACAGGGGCGGATCCAGAGTATTTTCTCGGGAGGGGCACTGCCAAAAAATGATTTTTTTGTGGGAAATTTATCGGGGAAATGGTTGGTGTCGGCGCTTCAATCATCCCGGCACCAGGGTTGTTATGGTGTCAGGATGATTGAAGCGCATTATTTATATTATTACATTGTAATATGAAATTAAATAGTTCAATGCAGAATCAGTGGGAGCCCCGAGTGTGTCACTTGCCACTGTCGCCTGCAATTAGTGGGAGCCCTGAGCGTGTCACTTGCCACACGTTGTGGATTGTCACTTGCCACGTCACCTGCCACATATTGTGGATTGTCACTTGCCACACCTTGTGGATTGTCACTTCCCACATCACCTGCCACACCTTGCGGATTGTCACTTGCCACGTCACCTGCCACACCTTGCTGATTGTCACTTGCCTGCCACCAGATGCAGATTGTCATTTGCCACGTCACCTGACACAATTTGCGGATTGTCACTTGCCACGTCGCCTGCCACACCTTGCGGATTGACACTAACTTGCCTGCTAAGGTGTAGTTTTGGTTGTCTCTTGCTGTGTCCCAGACTCCCAGAGTCAGGCAGCAGAGAGATAATGTAATCTCTCTGCTGTCTGCACAGTGAGGGCGGAAGTCACTGCAGGAATGCAGGGCAGGCACGGGCGGTGAGAGATGATCTCATCTCTCTGCTCCCCCGCTCCCGGCTAGCTGATTGGCCAGCTGCCACACTGAGCCTGCTCTCTCACTCTCACCTGCGCTGCCAACACACTGAGCAGCACGGTCTGCCCACAAACCGCATCACCCCCCGACAACAAACCGCGCCGCAAGCGGAGCCGCCCGCTTTCTTACCCGTCTGTGGAGCCGCACGCTATTGCACCTGCCCACAGAGCGGCCTGACGTGACTCACTGACGTCACTCGTTGCTAGACGCCAAGCGGCCCAGGCGTTAGCAGCGAGTGCAGGGAAGAGGCTCCACCCACCTCCTCCTCCGCTCCTGGTATTGTGTCAGTGCGCCACGTAACTACATTAGACGAGTCTCTCTCTCTACGCCGCTGATCGGCTGATGTGAGAAACTGAGAGAGAGACTCAGAGAGGCAGCGGCAGCCGCAGAACAAGTACTGTATATACTCGAGTATAAGCCGACCCGAATATAAGCCGAGGCACCTAATTTTACCCTAAAAAACTGGGAAAACTTATTGACTCAAGTATAAGCCTAGGGTGTCCTAGGCTTATACTTTCCTCACTTTGCCTCACTGTGCCCATGCCTCACTGTGCCCATGACTAGACTGATGTTTAACATGGAAGTCTATGGAAGGAGTGCCCGGCTTTGAAAAATCGGTTCTCCCAGACACCAAGCTTTTCAAACTTATAGAGGAGACATGGGGCTACATGTGTGCCAAGTTTGGGGTCCAGAGGACCTACGACCGGCCGGTACCGGGGCCGCAAAATCACTGGAGAAATGACCGTTTAACATTGGAGTCTATGGAAGAGGTTCCCGGTTTTAAAAAATCAGTGCTCCACGGCCGTAGGTTCCCCAGACACCAAACTTTGCACACTTATAGAGAAGACATGGGGCTACATGTGTGCCAAGTTTGGGGTCCAAGGGACCTACGACCGGCCGGTACCGGGTCCGCAAAATCACTGGAGAAATTACCGTTTAACATTGGAGTCTATGGAAGGGGTGCCCGGATTTAAAAAATCAGTGCTCCCCGGCCGTAGGTCCCCCAGACACCAAACTTTGCACACTTGTAGAGGAGACATTGGGCTACATGTGTGTCATGTTTGGGGTCCAGGGTTTCTACGGCCGGCCGGTACCGAGTCCCAAAAGTTCGGGAGATCAGGCGCAAAAAAAAAAAAAACAGAGCAAGCAAGTAAGTGTGACAGATGGTCTCGGGGGGGGGCAATTGCCCTGTTGCCCCCCCTGGATCCGCCACTGATTCCACAGCCCTCTCTGTACCCAGAAGGGTTAATTACCTTCATTATCCTCTGCTCCATGCGCTTGATGCCTCTGGGATGAATTGGATGTGTCGCCTCAGGAGGTATGGCTATACCTACATATGGAAATTAATACTCAGGGTATACCATCCACTATTTGGCCTGCTCAGTGCTGCCAATAATGGAATGATACACTGATATGTTTATTTATTACTTTTATCTTAGATATATACCTCTGGAATCTGTGTTCTTTGGTGAGGGTCCAGTTTATCCTCCAGGGCGGACCCATTTGACTGATCCGCATCTCGGCCACTGCGTGGCCCAGCTCCCATGGTGAGACTTTGGGGCTCTGTCTGGCTTTATGGTTCATGTGATGGATTCAATTTTTATTGTAAAACATAATTTCATACATCCACATTTTTCCATTTTATATTAACCATGTCGTTTCTTTGTTTATAGCCATGTGACAAAAACTCATATTTATCTACTGAAAAATATTGATAGTATCTAGCTCCTGAAGAAGCGGATTCTACGGAATCATAAAACGTGAAACATGTCGAGTCTTGTTTACGATGCTACTGTATATGTATGATATTCCATTGGCAACAATGGTATGCCTATATGAGTGGTCTTATGTTTGTCACAACGATTTTTAATCTATAAACATGTACATGGTAAATTTGTTTTATATCTGTGTAATAAAAACCTTTTTTATATTTATACCTTTGACTGTACATTGGTCTCACATACGGTGCCCACATAGTCCATTTAAGCCTCTTCCTCCTATACAACACTAAAAAGGTTTGTGAAACTACAAGTGCACTTGCCACTGCACTTGTAGTGGCTAATTTTGTTTTGTTAGTTAAAAAACACACACTGTGTTTCTTAACATTTTCAATCTTCATGGTGGCAAACCTTATTCTCAATTTTAAAATGTAAAATACCCAAATACGAAAAACAGTATGAAAAATGTAATTTTGAGGACAGTGTTTGACAACTCTCCTTCTCCAGGTGCATTTTCAGGTCTTATTTTCTCTCTTTGTAACTATAGTCACAGGTGCAGTGTTATTTTTTTTACTTACAATCCAAAAAGATTTTGTGTATACTGACTACACTAAATCTAAAAGGACGTGGTCAAGCACCTAGAGAAGGGGGGTGGAGAAACACTGACCTCCAAACCTAAAAAAAAAACAACATACATTTTTAAGGGGTTGTAAAGGTACAATTTTTGTACCCTAAATAGCTTCCTTTACCTTAGTGCAGTCCTCCTTCACTTACCTCATCCTTCCATTTTGCTTTTAAATGTCCTTATTTCTTCAGAGAAATACTCACTTCCTGTTCTTCTGTCTGTAACTCCACACAGTAATGATGCAAGGCTTTCTCCCTGGTGTGGAGTGTCGTGCTCGCCCCTCCCTTGGACTACAGGAGAGTCAGGACACTCTCTACGTTGCCGATAGAGAAAGGACCTGTGTGTTAATCGGCGTCCTGACTCTCCTGTAGTCCAAGGGAGGGGGCGAGCGTGACACTCCACACCAGGGAGAAAGCCTTGCATCATTACTGTGTGGAGTTACAGACAGAAGAACAGGAACTGAGGATTTTTCTGAAGAAATAAGGACATTTAAATGCAAAACCAAAGGATGAGGTAAGTGAAGGAGGAGTGCACTAAGGTAAAGGAAGATATTTAGGTTACAAAAATTGTACCTTTACAACCCCTTTAAGTGAATTGTCATGCGATTTTACATGAGAAATCGCATGAAAAGACACTGCATATGGCATTGTTCATTATTAATAGGAAATCACAGTAATTCCAAGGAAGTAGTGTGATTTCAACATATCAATAATCAGAGTCTGTGCTTAAAAGTATAGTAAAAACAATAAACAAAAAATAACAAAAAAAACTTAAAATTTTGCTAACAGGTCTACATAATCCTGCATACACCTCAGAACACCAGTGGCAGCCTCCTTTATTTGTTCAAGTTCAGTCATTGCCTGCAGAATATCAGCACTGATACGACCAATTGTGCATCTTGGTAGTTCGTGGCGTTGGAAGAAGAGAAAACATACAAATGGTAATGGAGGTCAAGTGGCTGAGGCCCTAAAAAGTGAATTATGGTCACATTAGTATTCAAGCCAATTTCGTTAAATACTTACCTAGACAGTAAATTTGATTATGAAACCTGCTTGCTCTTCAGACACCTACACTACTAGGAATGTACACACTGTAGCTACTCTATAATCTTGTTCCTGATGCCTGTGTCTCCCAAACTTGGTTACATAGCAACACTGCCAGCTCATTCCACCTCCTGTCTCCTTCTACATGCTAATGTTCAATGCACTACATACTTTGCTTCTGTGTTTGGGTGTTTATTTTTAGGAAATGTTATCAATCCCTAGACATGTCTAGACCACTGGTGGTGCGTCCATAGAGGGCGCCGGAGCACCGCCCCCTCTCAGTCTTGTACCGCCACTGAAAGACAATACACAGATTCATGTATTGCGTGAATCTGTGTATTGTCGCCGCTTCCACCCACTATTCAGATGGCCGGCCTCCTGTTGAGCGCCGGACATCTGAATTAGAGCGGTGGGTGTGTTTTGGAAGTGTCTATCAGAGCCAGCGGCTCTGATAGGCTTTACAGTTACAGACCTCACGCTGTAATTGGCTTCCAAATAGTTGACAAGGGGACTCAGAGGGGATGCGTTCCTTGGAAAACACTGACATACATCTCAGCCAATCATGCTCATCGGATCTGGTTACCGGTAACCTGATTGGCTGAAGCAACATTGAGGGCGGGAGAAGACATTGAGGACGGAAGAAGGACGGCGCCGACCCGAGGTATGTAAGTGCAGGGCTGGGGGGAAACTGGCTTTATTTGGGGGGAAAATGTCTGCATTTGAGGGGACAAACTGGTGCCGTTTGGGCACAGTGGCTGCGTTTAATGGGCACAGTGGCAGAAATTTAGTCAAATTTTTTACACTTTGTTTGCGCCCTACAAAAAAATTAGAACACCAGCTGCCACTGGCTAAACATTTGAAGACATATGTTCAAAATACTTACTGGGGCAAACAACAGGCTCTACTAAATCATCTTCAATTTGATGCACTACTCTCTGCATGACTTGTGTCTGGGGATGTGATGTCCACTGGAGGCTCTTTGCTGGGTCCAGCTCTCTGATCACACTCCTCCAAATGTTGGAGCTGACCGCACTCACGTTCCCCTAAAAAATAAATAAACAACATTCATTAAGCCACCCAAAATGTCAAATCGTTTGCTAGAATCCCTTGAGCTGAATTAGGAGACCAACCTTGCACTAGTGACAATGTTTTTTTCAGACTAGTGGACTATCATGTGCAATATGCATTTTTGAAATAACAAAAATGCATTGTAAAAGGTAGATGATGTAATTTAAAATGATCACAAAAATGCCTATATGCCAACATAGAAAAAATAATGCAGTTGACACCCACCACTCTTGTGTCCTATGGGATAGGGGATCTATGATAAACATTCTAGCAGGCGTGACTCTGTGTGTCTGTGATCCCCAGGGTCTCTCCTCTACCCATGTCTACCCTGGAAAGGCATCAGTAATGTGCAGTGATGATACGCACAGCAAACCTTAATGATTATTTACCCCTTATTAAAGTTACGTCCTGAGACCATGGCCTTTGTACCACCTAGAAACTCCCCTGTCGGAGGATATACATATTGAATTTGAGTGTTGACTTACGATTTGGGGATGATGCTGGCCCTGTTGTCTCCCCTGTTGGGGCCTGGCCAAGGGAAGCCTCCCTTTGTCCCCTCTGGTGGCTTGTCTGCTGTCTTTCTCTGTGCCTTTTTCCTGTGAATATCATTACATACTGTATATTAATTCTTGCACCAAAAAAGGATAGTCAGAAAGAATATGTTTAATTCATATCTGCATTAACTGTAATTAACTTATTCTTTTCCCCCACAAAAAAACAAAAACAAAAACAAAAATATATCAAAAAATGTACAGACAGCTAATTCAAACATCAATATAATGACTACAGTCATGAATTGGGCTTACTTCTTTTTTTAATGATGCAGTGAATGGAGTCCTTTCTCTCTGTGTTTTAAATCTGACCATCGTTTGCGAATTTGATCTTTCGTTCGGTTGACCCCATATTCACGTTCCAATACCGCAAGGACCTTCTCCAGAACATAGTCTTTATGGCTGTTGGGCCTGTCATAGTTCTCCAGCTTACAGTCATAGTCATATTTATCAAAGATGCGCACCATCTCCACCATCTCCCCCTTGCTCATGGGGGTGGCCTTGTGTTTGCGATAATCACCACCGCGGGGCCTGGTCGTTCTCGGTGATCCCGCCATCATGTTCTCCCTCACGAATGTTCCGCCGTGTATGTTGCAGGCATAAAAAAGAATGTGGGCACTCCCCAGCATCATGACATACTGAGAGCGGAGTTTGACGCATGCGCAGGGTATATAAATCCCTAACGACCGTTCGACGAACCGGACACTAGAACGTAACTTTAAACTTGGGAAACGAAAACAAGCCGAAGAGATAGTCGAAAGAAAGGTACGTGACAACATTGTGACAGTGTGTGCATGGACACATAGGATAACACTGAATGTGTTCAGTGGCAGTTGAAAAAAGTGTACAAATGCCTCTGAATGCGCGTTTACCAGCGTCTCGTGTGCATGGGGCATAATGCCATATACTGCTTACATAAAAGCAGGGCTGCCATCAGGGGGGTACAGACAGTACACCTGTAAGGGTCCCAGAGGTCCCCAGGGCCCCGGATGGCAAAACCCCCATTTATTAAACTTGTTCGTCAGCACCCAAAGCCCCCCGACCTCAACAATTTGGTGCGTCAGCACCCCCCGCTTCTGTAATCGGGGCGGCAGCACGCCCCCCCCAGTTCTCCTATGCTCCAGGGGGCACATGTCTGAAGCTGTGCAAGGGGCCCCAAAATTCATGATGGCGGCCCTTCATAAAGGCCTATATTCTAAGCAGGTTAGGAGCTAGAAGCTAAACATTATTGGTTTGTCTTGTGTTCTTTCTTGCAGCCATCTGATCTAATTGAAGTTAAAATTAAGGGGACAGTATTGAATACACCTGAATTCATGTCAGACTTCATTGAACAATACAGGTCTCACTCCTGTCTGTGGCAGGTAAAACACAAGGACTATTCAAATAAAAATAAAAGGCAGGCAGCAATTAATCAATTGGTGGAATTGGCGCAGACTGTGTACCCCAGGGCAGACGAAACGACGGTCAAGACAAAAATTGGGGGCCTCAGGAGTATGTACAACAGGGAGATAAAGAGGATCGAGGAATCCAAGAGATCTGGAGCAGCAGCAGAAGACGTTTATGTCCCAAAGCTGTGGTACTTCTCAAGCCTGGGATTTTTGAAGGACCAAACTGTGCCACGCAAGCATAATTCCACACTACCCTCCACATCAGCTGAGGCTACAGATACTGAGGCGGATCCGACACAGGAAGAAGAGGAGGAGGAGGAGCTCAGCTTGCCCCAGGTATAGCATTGTCGAAAAGATTTAAAAAAAATATCCAATGATGTAAATGTGTTGTTATGATGGTTCCAAAATTATTACATAAACAAAGTGATTAGAAAAGATAAAATAGACAGAAGTTAAAACTAAAAATGTGGACAAGAAGGAGAAATGCTGGAGTCACAATGATAGCCTTTGCTTTTTGAACACATTCAAGTTGGAAAAGTAATGAGATGCTAAAATGTGTTTGGGATTGATGACTACTAATAAATAATATTCTAATTATGTTGCTTTTTCAGACCCAGGAAAATTTGACCCAAGAAGAAGCAGGGCCCAGCAGCCAAACAACGGAGTCCAGAGTCCCTACCCTGTGCCCTCCCACCAAAAGGGGCAGGAAGAGGCACCACCTGGATGAGGCCACAGCCGAGTTCCTAAGTAGGGCTACATCTGTAATCACCACAGCACCCGATAGTGCAGAAGGCTTTGGCTGTTTTACAGCAAATAAGCTCCGCTTGGTTGACGCGGATCAAAGAGAGCTATGTGAGGGGATAATCATACAGCTCCTCAGCAAGGCCAGGAAACGAGAGCTAACCCCAATATCACATGTGTGTGATTTTGACCACACAGCTCATCAACAGCAAGCCTACCCACCCCATCCAACCTACACACCCCATCCAAACTACCCACCCCAGCAAGCCCACCCACCCCAGCAAGCCAACCCACCTCAGCAGCAAGGGGGTCAGTGGCCACATCAGACCCTGGATCCCCAACAAGGCCAGTGGTCTGGGGAGTTTAGGGGCTACTAAGTTCAGATTATTTTCTACGTTTAATTTAATTTCATTTGTTGGTTTTATTTTTTGTAGGATCATGTTGATTTTTTAGGGACAACAATTTTTTTGGATGACAAAGAAAATGTCTAGTCATTATTTTAGTTGTGTTGGAAATGCACAGTATACAAAAAGGCCTCAGCTGATGTGGATCGAAGTGTGGAAAGCGATGTACGTGTTTCAGGTATGACAAAAATACCAGCCCCTTGGAGTACCACAGCCTGGGGACAGATATGTCTTCTGCTGCTGCTCCGCCTTCTTTTTGAGTTCATGACCTTCTTTGGGCTCCCTGTTGTATGTACTCCTCAGGTTCCCAATTTCGACATTAACTGAATTTTTGTATGCCCTGGGGTACAGAGGCTTCGCCAATTCCACCATTTGATATATTGCTGCCTTCATGTTATTAATTATGATATGCCATTATTCTGTTTATTTTGAATTAAATAAAAAATAAAATGTGCAAAAATGTATGGATTCTGTGTTTTACATTAATAATTACAGTTTGGGAGTAGGCAGGTACATTTTTAAAATTAAGGGACACAAATATAGTAGCTGGTGATTTCATCATCAAAAACATAGGGGATAATGGGGTTGTGCTAACTTGACCTAATAAATAATATATATAAATCTGCTTTTTTAATATAACAAAAACACAAATCCATAATAGGAAAGACGTTGGTTTTGATTTACTCCGTCTGTATCACCAGCAAAGCAGCTTATATTATTATTATGGCATTATAAAGAATAAAGAAAATGTGCGCTGAATTTCGAGAATTCATAATTGCCGCGTTATGAATGTGATATCTCCATAACGAACGCAAGTTTTACAAGACAGAAGGCTTCCGGCTGGTCCTTGCTTCTGAGCATGCGCGTTCGTACCTAGGACAAAAGTCAGATGGTTTTCTGTACACACGGTCGGACTTTGGTCCATCGGACTTTTGTTGGCCAAAAGTTTGTCCGTTTGCAGACCGAACTTTTGTCCGATGAAAACCAAAAAAGTTTGTCCGATGGAGCGTACACACGGTCGGATTTTTTGTCAAACTTGCTCAAAATTACGTTTGTTGGCAAAAAGTCCGACCGTGTGTACGAGGCTATAGTCAAAAAGCCAAGTTAAAATTGCTGCTCCACAATGCAAAGCGTTTGTATATTTGCAGCTGCAGCCAGGGGATTTCCTGGGGTGGTGAGATGCAATCATGTGACAGCTTCCCATGGGTTCTGCTGAACTGGGTTTGGACCGAGTTCAGACCATACCCATCTCATCCCTGGCTGAATATGGATGAGCAGATGGTTTGGTCCAAACCAGACTATCTGCTTGCGCATTTGGTTTATTGACTAAACCTGCCCATTTAGCCTGTCAGGGCCCCAAACTGAACCTACGAGCTCTGTTGTGTCTAAAGATGTCTTTTCTTGCTGAGCCACCTGAAATGCTGGACAGCTCCCTGGACAATTCCTTGAATGATTCTGCCTTGAACCTTGTTTGTCTTGCACTTTGAACCCTTTGCTCCTCCTATGAACTTCCTATTAAAGCCATGCCTTTGCACTTCCTGTTCCTTCTAGCTATTATCTCGCTCCTGTCACTCCTGCTGCCATCCTTATCTTCATTACCACTCATTTCAAACACTCTGCTTTTTCCTCGACTAGGCTTCCTCTTAATACCAACCTTTGGCTTGTTTACGGACTACACATCTGCTTATCTCTACATGCTATATCTGCTACTGGACCCTGACTTGCTCACTTCCCGGTGGGACGATCCTGAAGACTGACCTGGTACTAACACACAGCAAAACCCATTTCCACCATCAGGAGCTCTGGTGAACACTGGTTAGTACTTAGACTTTGCACTTCAGGTAAGCAATCCTCCCATCCTCTCCACGATCTGGGCCCTGCCCATCCGGTGGCGTCATTTCCTCCTGTGTGGTCCATGCTGAGCAGCCCGGACTTCCTGACACCTCCTGCATCCCAGCTCTCTGCTCCAAAGCCATCTGGACCCCATGAAACACACTGGATAGTGGCAGCCTTAACACTATGTGTGTGTTCTGTCTATCTTCTTCACAGGAAGTATTGATAGTTATAAAAAAAAACTATTTTATGAGTATCTTAGTGAACACAGTATACAGGGATAATTTTTGACATGGACACACACACACACACACACACACACACACACACACACACACACACACACACGTTGAACTGGATGGACTGGTGTCTTTATTCAAGCTTACCAACTATGTAACCATGTAATTAATAAATATACTGTTGGATGGTGGGAAAACAGGTAGTTATGGACCAGTAAGAGAAGAGGGAGGGAGAAATGCGCCAAGCCGCCAACAGTGTAGCAAGTTTTATTAGTAGAAAAAGTAAAAATACAAAGCTTATGCACTCACATACAGTAGGTGCTGCCGATATTGTGTCAATCTCGCCGCTTCTAGCGGCGACATTGACACCCTATGAGCTCAGTCGCGAGAGCCAGCGCCAAGCTGTCTCGTCATCGGGAAAGGAAAAATGTTCCTTTCACGATGAGCGACACGCATTGCCGATAGACGGAGATCCGACGTGGATTCCCGCCAATACCAGGCACTGTGTTTGGTATGAATCCTGAGCGGGAACTCCACGCCAATTTTTAAAGAAAAAACAGGCATGGGTTCCCCCTCCAGGGGCATACCAGGCCCTTGGGTCCGGTCTGGATTTGAAGGGGAACCCTACGCCGAAAAAACGGCATGGGGGTCCCCCTCAAAATCCAAACCAGACCCTTATCCGAGCACGCAACCTGGCAGGCCGCAGGGGAAGAGGGGGGATGAGAGAGTGCCCCCCCTCCCTCCTGAACCGTACCAGGCCACATGCCCTCAACATGGGGGGTTTGGTGCTCTGGGAAAGGGGGGCGACCTGCGGCCCCCCCACCCCAGAGCACCCTGCCCCCATGTTGATGAGGACAGGGCCTCTTCCCGACAACCCTGGCCGTTGGTTGTCGGGGTCTGCGGGCGGGGGGCTTATCGGAATCCGGGAGCCCCCTTTAATAAGGGGGCCCCCAGATCCCGGCCCCCCCACCCTATGTAAATGAGTATGGGATACATCGTACCCCTACCCATTCACCTGGTGGAAAAAAATGGCAATAAAAACACAACACAGCTTTTTTAAGTATTTTATTGCACAGCTCCGGGGGTCTTTTCCGTCTTCGAGGGTCTCCGGTGTCGTCGCCGCGCTCTCCGGTTCTTTCTTCTGCCGGGCCACCGCTATCTTCTTCCAGCTCTTTTGCTAGTGGGGCCCGGTCTTCTTCGTCGCCTTCTTCCCTCTTCTTCTCTCCGGTTCTTTCTTTCTCCTGCTGGGGCTCCGCTATCTTCTTCCAGCTCTTTTGCTAGCGGAGGCCCGGTCTTTCCCATCGTCTCGTCCGGCTCTCCGTTGTCCTTCTGCCGGCCCCTCCACTATCTTCTTGCAGCTCTTTTGCTAGTGGAGGGGCCGGTCTTCCCGTCGTCGCCGTCAGCGTCTTCTTCTCTCTTCTCCTCCTTGATGTTGACTCGTCGCTTCCTCTCGCAGTAATGCTAAATCTTCGGTCCGCAGAGATTTATATAGGCTTCTCATGACGTCACAGTTACATATTCCCATGACGTCACAGTCACATGCTCCGGGGCCACCCGGAGCATGTGACTGTGACGTCATGAGAAGCCTATATAAATCTCTGCGGACCGAAGATTTAGCATTACTGCGAGAGGAAGCGACGAGTCAACATCGAGGAGGAGAAGAGAGAAGAAGACGCCGAAGGGAAGACCGGCCCCTCCACTAGCAAAAGAGCTGGAAGAAGACAGTGGAGGGGCCGGCAGAAGGACAACGGAGAACCGGACGAGACGACGGAAAAGACCGGGCCTCCGCTAGCAAAAGAGCTGGAAGAAGAGAGCGGAGGCCCGGCAGAAGAAAGAAAGAACCGGAGAGAAGAAGAGGGAAGAAGGCGTCGGAGAAGACCGGGCCCCGCTAGCAAAAGAGCTGGAAGAAGATAGCGGTGGCCCGGCAGAAGAAAGAACCGAAGAGCGCGGCGACAACACCGGAGACCCCCGAAGACGGAAGAGACCCCCGGAGCTGTGCAATAAAATACTTTAAAAAGCTGTGTTGTGTTTTTATTGCCATTTTTTTCCACCAGGTGAATGGGTACGATGTACCCCATACTCATTCACATAGGGTGGGGGGGCCGGGATCTGGGGGCCCCCTTATTAAAGGGGGCTCCTGGATTCCGATAAGCCCCCCGCCCGCAGACCCCAACAACCAACGGCCAGGGTTGTCGGGAAGAGGCCCTGTCCTCATCAACATGGGGGCAGGGTGCTCTGGGGTGGGGGGCCGCAGGTCGCCCCCCTGCCCCAGAGCACCAAACCCCCCATGTTGAGGGCATGCAGCCTGGTACGGTTCAGGAGGGAGGGGGGCCGCTCTCTCGTCCCCCCCTCTTCCCCTGCGGCCTGCCAGGTTGCGTGCTCGGATAAGGGTCTGGTTTGGATTTTGAGGGGGACCCCCATGCCGTTTTTTCAGCGTAGGGTTCCCCTTCAAATCCAGACCAGACCCAAGGGCCTGGTATGCTCCTGGAGGGGGAACCCATGCCGGTTTTTTCTTTAAAAATTGGTGTGGAGTTCCCGCTCAGGATTCATACCAAACACAGTGCCTGGCATTGGCGGGAATCCACGTCGGATCCCCGTTCAATACAGTGCTGCGTCTCCTCGCCATTGCAGCGAGCGCGAGATGTGTCGCCACCCTGTCGCCGAGATGTCGGCACCCCTGTCGCCGAGAATCTCCGCGATAGGATCGCAATGAATATACAATGTCGGCGGCACCTACTGTATATCACTGGTGTTAAGCATTGAAACAAGCTCTATGTAAAGGTCATCTGTTTCGAATCCAGACCATGCAAGAGCCCCTGACAGGAGCACCGTGAAGCTGCGGCAGGATTCCAAGCAAGCTGTTAGGAAGCCATCCCTGTGAATTGTTTCATCTGAAAAAAGCAAAAGTGATATTTACAAAGAAAAAAAAAGCAATTAACCACTTAACGACCGGCGCATGTACATATATGTCAGCAGACTGGCACTTACAGGCAAATTCACGTACCTGCCTTCCCGCGGGTGGGGGGTCCGATCGGACCCCCCTCGGTACATGCAGCGGTCGGTATCGCTTCAGGAGCGATCCGGGATATGGGGGCAGCCATTGGTTTCTGGCCACCCCCTCGCGATCGCTCCCGGCGAATGAAATGCTTCCCCTTCCTGTGTAATGTAAACACAGGCAGGAGGAAGTGATGTCACTCTCCTCGTGGCGGTCTTTTCGTCCGGCGGGAGGAGAGGAAGACATCTAAAAGTAAGTTGCACCAACAGCCCACTGACACCAGTACACGTAGGCACACAAATCACCACCCAGATCACCCCCAGTACCCCCCAGTCACAGTGTCACCGTTTGCAGTGGTAATTTTTTTACTGATCACTGCAATCAGTGTCATTTGTGACAGTAAAAAAAGTGTCAGGGCAAATAGCTGTAGGTCCCTTTAGGTCCAGGGTAGCCCTCTAACCCCCCTAATAAAGGTTTAACCCCTTGATTGCCCCCCAGGTAACCCTTTCACCACCTATCGCCAGTGTCACTAAGCGATAATTTTTCTGATCGCTGTATTAGTGTCGCTGGTGCCGCTAGGTAGTGTAACCTGGGGGACAGGTAGTAGGTACAAAAACTCCCTGGGATGAGCAGGCACAGATACCAAGTCCATTGGATCAGTGAAAACAGTGTTGTTTATTGGTGCTATATACAAAGTCTAATGACAGGTGCTGTACAGTGTGGTGAAAACAAACAGAAGAAAAAATAGCTAAACAAAAGCCTAGCCGTGTCTCGGCTCTAACTACACAGTATGTACAGGCCCTCACTACCAGGCTGGACAAGCCTAACGCTTGTCAGCTTCCACATTCACAGGGTAACAAGTTTTACCAACCTTCTTGCTCTCACAAACCAACGTTGTCTGTGTTTCCCAGACTGAGCAAAGGCTGTCTGCTCAGGTGAGCTTTTAATTAACCTGTGGGAGAGAACCAACACCTGAACTGGACCCTGGCTCAGAGATCCCTGAATGTATATGAGAGGAGCCTGGGAGATGTATAAACCCCGAATAGGACTTTCCCAGGCTCTCTCTGGGATGCTCTGTCACACATCCTCCCCCCTTGTTTCAACCCCAGGGTTGGAACACCTGTAGCCCAACAGGAGTGAACACGGGAGAGGGCATCTACATTCCCCATCTCAACACCTGGCCTGTGTTTTACTGTAAAGGCGTAGTCTTGTAGGGCCAAAAACCACCGGTTCACCCGCCTATTAGTCTCCTTCTTTTGGGCCATCCATTTCAGGGGAGCATGGTCAGTTATCAACTCAAACTGGCGCCCCAACAAGTAGTACCTGAGCGCGTCCACGGCCCACTTTATGGCCAGACACTCCTTTTCAATGACTGCGTACTTCTTTTCATGGTCATTGAGCTTTCTGCTTAAGTACACCACAGGGTGTTCTTCCCCATTGTGTACCTGTGAAAGTACTGCCCCGATACCCACATCAGATGCATCCGTCTGGACCAAAAAGTTTTTGGAGAAATCGGGGGAGTATAGGATTGGCTGTGCACAAAGAGCCTTCTTCAGTACTTGAAAAGACTCTTCTGCTACTGGAGACCATTTCACCATTACGGAGGCTTTCCCTTTTGTAAGGTCTGTCAGTGGGGCAGCTATAGTTGCGAAATTTGGGATGAATCTTCTATAGTACCCCGCAATGCCAAGAAAGGCCCTGACCTGCTTCTTGTTTGCAGGACGTGGCCACTCCTGGATGGCTTCTATTTTATTCACCTGGGGCTTTATGACACCCCGGCCAATAGTGTAGCCCAAATACCTGGCTTCCTCTAGCCCAATGGCACATTTTTTGGGATTTGCCGTAAACCCTTCTTTGAAAAGGGAATCCAGGACAGCCTGGACACGGGGCAAGTGAGACTCCCAGTCAGTGCTATGCACCACTATGTCGTCCAGATAGGCTGCAGCATACCGTCGGTGAGGTCTTAGGGTCCTGTTCATAGCCCTCTGAAATGTTGCAGGGGCATTTTGCAACCCAAAAGGCATTTTCTTATACTGAAACGACCCCTCCGGGGTCACAAATGCAGTCTTTTCTTTGGCCCTACCAGTCAGGGGTATTTGCCAATATCCTTTGGTCAAGTCCAAAGTGGTCAGATAACGGGCCTTGCCAAGTCGGTCTATAAGCTCGTCTACCCTGGGCATTGGGTATGTGTCAAACTTTGTTACCGCATTAAGCTTCCTGAAGTCGTTACAAAACCTCCAAGTGCCATCCGGTTTTGGGACTAATACAATGGGGCTAGACCAGTCACTATTGGATTCCTCAATAACATCTAGCTCCAACATCCTTTTAACTTCCTCACTGATGTCCTTTCTTCTAGCTTCGGGAATTCGGTATGGTTTGAGCTTGACACGGACCCCAGGTTCAGTAACAATATCATGCTGAACTGCTGAAGTCGTGCCCGGCAACTCTGAAAGTTTCTCTTTATTCCTTATCAGGAACTCTCTAGCTTCCTGTTTCTGGGAACATGACAGGGTGTCTGGAATCGTGACCTCAGGGATCAGAGGGGATTCAGTACCCTTAAGGGTTACCGGGAGAGACCTGGCAGTTAATGCCAGTCTATCCTTCCAGGGCTTTAACAGGTTTATGTGGTAAATCTGTTCGGGCTTCCTTTTACCTGGTTGATAGACCTTGTAATTGACCTCCCCAACTCTTTCAATTACTTCAAAGGGTCCCTGCCACTTAGCCAGGAATTTGCTCTCAACAGTGGGAACTAACACGAGGACCCGGTCACCAGGTGAGAAAACACGAAGTTGGGCCCCCCTGTTGTATATCCTCTGTTGGGCGGCTTGGGCCTGCAGTAAATGTTCTTTTACTACCAGCATGATTGCTGCAATCCTATCCTGCATTTGAGCGATATGCTCAATAACACTTTTGTGAGGTGTCTGCTCCCCCTCCCAAGTTTCCTTGGCTATGTCTAAGAGTCCCCGAGGGTGTCTCCCATAAAGCAGCTCAAATGGAGAGTACCCCGTAGAGGACTGGGGAACTTCCCTGATGGCGAACATCAAGTAAGGTATCAGGAAGTCCCAGTTTTTCCCATCCTTATCAACAACCTTTTTTAACATACTCTTTAATGTCTTATTGAAGCGTTCCACCAAGCCATCCGTTTGAGGATGGTACACTGAGGTACGCAACTGCGTCACCTTAAATAACTTGCAGAGCTCCCTAGTTATTCGTGACATGAATGGGGTACCTTGGTCTGTAAGGACTTCTTTCGGGATGCCAACCCGACTGAACACCATAAACAGCTCTTTGGCAATGTTTTTAGCAGATGCAGTGCGTAAGGGAACGGCCTCGGGGTAACGGGTAGCGTAATCCATGATCACGAGGATATGTTGATGACCGCGGGCAGATTTGGGGAGTGGACCCACCAGGTCCATGGCAATCCTTTCAAAGGGCACTTCAATAATGGGCAAGGGCACTAACGAACTCCGAAAGTGGGGTTGGGGGGCTGACATCTGACATATAGGACAGGATTGACAATAATTCTCGATATTTTTCCATATCCCAGGCCAGTAAAACCTGCGCAACACCCTTTCAGTGGTTTTCTCAACCCCTAAATGGCCTCCTAGCAAATGCCCATGGGCAAGTTCCAACACCACCCGTCTGTATAGCTTAGGGACTACCAACTGTTCAACCACTTCATCATTAGTTTTACATACACGATACAGTAAATCCTCATTGCTGCAGAAATATGGAAAACAGGGCCCGTCCCCCGGTTCGACAGGTACCCCATCAACCACCACCACATTTTCCCAGGCCCTGGCAAGGGTAGGGTCTTTTCTCTGTTCCGTACCAAAATTTTCCTTGTGCACATTTAGATCGGTAAACTCTAACGTAGGCTCAGATTCAGCAGACGGCTGTCCAGCTCTACTGGTTGTGGGGACTTCTTCAGGCTCCCCCAGATCTCCTGCCATAACTGAGAAAGGATCACCCGGAGAGCCCTGAGAGGAGTCCCCTGAACTCACAAGGTCAGTAATGGCCATGAGTTCTGGCTCTGCGACTGAGTTAGGTACTGCGACTAGGTCGGGACAATCCCACAGTTCCCAAAACTTAGGGAAGTCCCTACCAATGATAGCCTCGTGCACCAAGTGGGGCACCAGTCCGACCGAATGGGTCACCGTACCTAAGCCAGTTTTAAACTGAACAGTGGCTATTGGATACTCGCGGGTATCCCCATGTACACAGATCACAGCAATTTTTTTTGCATGAAAATTCACAGTTTCAACCATCTCAGCTGTAACCAAAGTAACTAGACTTCCTGAGTCCAGCAAGGCCGTAATAGGCTTATTATTAATAGTCACTTGACACATGTGTTTTCCCACATTTGGCACTGCAGCGCATGAAACGGCAGCAAACATAGACTGCCTTCTAAAAGATAGATCACACTGCATTGGTTCATCTGTTAATGGACAGTTTGCTGCAACATGTCCCAGTTCTTGGCAACGAAAACACCTGATGTTTCCCCAATCTGGTTTGCTGACAGGCAGTGGCTTCCCTTGCTTGGGCTGCCAAACTTCAGTCCTGGCACCAAAATTCCTCCCCCCTATTTCCTTGCCATGCTTACCACCCACTTCCCCTGGAACAGTCTTACCGGTTGCCTGGGGAGACCGTGGTTTTGGATGGAAAGTCCGTGCGGCTGTAGGGGTGGTGACCAGGTTCTCTGCAGCAAAGTACCTCTCAACGAGCTCCACCAGGTTGTCTGCTGACTTGGGGTCTCCTTGACTCACCCACTTCTGCAGGGGAATTGGCAGTGACCTCAGGAATTGGTCCATGACCACACGCTCCACTATTTGTGGCGCAGACAGGGACTCCGGCTGTAGCCATTTCCCCACCAGGTGGATCAGATCAAACATCTGCGATCTTGGGGGCCTCTTTTCTTGGAAGAACCAGCTGTGGACCCGCTGAGCTCGAACAGCCAAGGTAACGCCAAGTCGTGCCAGGATTTCCCGCTTGACCTTCTCATAATCTCCCGCTTCTGCTGACTCCAGATCATAGTAGGCCTTCTGCGCTTCTCCAGAAAGTAAGGGGGCGATCAGTCCTGCCCACTGGGTTTGGGGCCAACCTTCCCTCTCAGCGGTCCGTTCAAATGTTAGTAGGAAAGCCTCTGGATCATCATCTGCCGTCATCTTTGAAAGAAAGCGACCCACATGGATGGTTGAGGGCTTGTCTCCAATATCCTTCATTATCGCAGGTGACCCCTGTGCTAGCGTCTCCAAAACCTCAGTAAGGGTTTTCCTATCCGCTTTTGCAGCAGTGGCAAGCTGTTCAAACAGCCTCTGCGATTGCTCCTGTACAGCACCAATCTGTTGGAACAGCACCTTGGTTTGCTCCTGTGCGATAGCGTTGGCTTGCTGTTGTGCAGCGTTTGCTTGCCGCAATTCAGCGTTAGTTTGCTGTTGTGTAGCGTTTGCTTGCTGCCATGCAGCGTTAGTTTGCTGTTGTGCAGCATTTGCTTGCTGCAACGCGGCATTTGCCAACACCATTTGTTTGAGGAGGTCCTCCATGTTGTCACTTTAGGTACTGGCCTTTTAAGTAGTAACTTACTACAGCTGGTCGCAGCCTCCACCATATGTAACCTGGGGGACAGGTAGTAGGTACAAAAACTCCCTGGGATGAGCAGGCACAGATACCAAGTCCATTGGATCAGTGAAAACAGTGTTGTTTATTGGTGCTATATACACAGTCTAATGACAGGTGCTGTACAGTGTGGTGAAAACAAACAGAAGAAAAAATAGCTAAACAAAAGCCTAGCCGTGTCTCGGCTCTAACTACACAGTATGTACAGGCCCTCACTACCAGGCTGGACAAGCCTAACGCTTGTCAGCTTCCACATTCACAGGGTAACAAGTTTTACCATCCTTCTTGCTCTCACAAACCAACGTTGTCTGTGTTTCCCAGACTGAGCAAAGGCTGTCTGCTCAGGTGAGCTTTTTATTAACCTGTGGGAGAGAACCAACACCTGAACTGGACCCTGGCTCAGAGATCCCTGAATGTATATGAGAGGAGCCTGGGAGATGTATAAACCCCGAATAGGACTTTCCCAGGCTCTCTCTGGGATGCTCTGTCACAGTAGCCAGTTATTTTTTAGGTTCACCGCCAGGTTTTTATAGTGTCAGGTACCCCCATATACAACCTAATAAACGTTTTAACCCCCTGATTGACCCTAGAGTTAACCCTTTCACCAGTGATCACCGTATAAGTGTTACGGGTGACGCTGGTTTGTTAGCCTGCTTTTTATAGCATCAGGGCACCCGCCGTATATAACCCAATAAAGGTTTAATCCCCTTCTCACCCGGAAGGTGATATCAATTAGGTTTTAGTGTCAGGTAGGGTCTGCTTCGCCCCAGGCAGTGTCAGGTTAGTGCCAGTAACGCCAACACCCACACGCGAAGCATAGACCTCCCTTAGTGGTATAGTATCTGAACAGATCAATATCTGATCTGATCTATACTAACGTCCCCAGCAGTTTAGGGTTCCCAAAAACGCAGTGTTAGCGGGATCAGCCCAGATACCTGCTAGCACCTGCGTTTAGTCCCTCCGCCCAGCCCAGCACACCAAAGTGCAGTATTGATCAATCACTATCACAACACACATAACTGCAGCTTTCGCAGAGACAGGCCTGATCCCTGCGATCACTAACAGTTTTTTTTGGTAGCGTTTGATACAGTTGCCAACAGTCAGGTGCTTTTTTACCTGTGAATCCTTACTAGTGTACCACTAAATTTAGAGCCCAAAATGGCAAATCGAAGGTACACTAGTAAAGAGGCCTACGAGATTCTGAGCATGATAGATAGTGAAGAGGAGGTCACTCATCTGTCAGAATCAGGCTCAGAATAGGATCCTGTAGGACTTCCGGTTCCGGCGCCGTATGGAGTAGCTGCCCTCCTCACTAGCTCCGCAGCTCGATCCTTTAAAACGGCATATAAAAACAAAAGACACCTACCCTGATCATCCGCTCACCCCCCTGGACATCCACGGTCGCGCCATGGACCATTTTGTCGAAAAAAATGGCGTCCGCACGTACGCGACCGCTCCACTGATACAGCTGCAAATCGAGGCCGCGGCTTTGGCCTACACGGCTCCTTCCTCAGACGCGGTGCCTGCAATGGAGGTAAGCGGCGATTTGCCCATCTCCCCATCGCAGCCTTCTCCTCCTCCACCTCACACTGAGGACAACACCACTGACAGAATCGCCCAGGCTGTAGCAGCTCTCCTCACCCCCATGATAACTGCCTCTGTGGAGAAAGCGGTCAGTGCAGGCATGCAGCAGCTCAAGGTCCAACTAGGGGAACACTCCACTAGGCTGAATGAGGCAGAACATCGCATATCAAACTTAGAAGACGAATTATACCAAACCCAGACCCTGGAACATGTCCAGGACAAAACTAATAAGTACATTTTGGACAAGCTGGACGATTTGGAAAATAGGTCCAGAAGGTGCAATCTGCGCTTCATCGGCATCCCAGAATCCCTACAACCATCAGCCCTCACGGACCTCTGTGCGAGACGTATCCCAGAGTCCTTAGGCCTCCCCGTCACATGTACCGTGGAAAGGGCTCACCGCATGGGACTCTTTAACTCAGATCGCAAGTCGCCACGACCGATTATCGCCAAATATCTGAATTATGCAGACAAAGCCTCCATTCTGCAAAAATTCAGGCAATCCAGATCCCTCCAGATAGACGGTATGAAGATCTTGGTTTTTGCGGACTACTCCATAGAAGTATCCAAAAAAAGGAAGGCTTTCCAGCAGGTGTTCTCAGAATTGCATCAACAACAAATCAAATTCACTCTGGCCTTCCCAGCCACCCTGCGGCTCAAAGCACCCAATAGAGACCAGCTCTCCTTTCAAGACCCATCTGAAGCAGAAGCCTTCCTACGCTCTCTCCACTCGGGACCTCACCTCACCTCAGCCCCTCATCCAGGACGACTCCAATCAACCGAGGTCTCGACCAAAGAAGCCTGCGCAAAGACTCTCCAAAAAGATTCAGGCCCTCGAAACCAGACCAGCGCCAATCCATGCTCAGCTGAGTCAGCTATTACTCCATACCCATTTTCTCAGCTATAATCACGCCTGTTCCGGCCAGACAGCCCTGCCCCGGAGGCGGGATACTTCACCGGTCTCTCCTTCCGACTTCAACAACCAGACTTTCACTTTGGTGGTAGGCCAGTCCTTTCCTTTCTCCTTGTATTTTTGTATATGTTCATGAAAGTTATGATGTTTTTGCCTTGCTGGTACTATTGTATGTTCCCTCTGGCCTCCCTGCGTAGAGCCTATTTTCTCTCTCCCCATACATGAACCGAATCGGCAGTACTGACCACCCCTTAATACGGGGGTTCTTTTGTTAAGACTGCATTATTCGGGTCTTGCACTGGGAGCTGGACTACACAGCGACTCCATGCGGAAAAAAGTGAAGTCCATACGATATGTTTTTTTGTTCTTACCCACTGACCCCCTCCCCCACCACCTTTCTTTTCACTTATTTCACCCACGCCAAGGTATACTTCCAACACCTGACACTACGTCACCACCTTCCAGTAGCGTAGACAACTCATTGCCCCATACTACACCTACAGATCATCTCCATGACCTACTTCGAATTAACCATATAACACCAGCCCAGTTCCTCTCAATTGCCCCCCTAATATGAAAATAGTCTCCTGGAATGTAAAAGGGCTCTGTTCCCCTAATAAGAGACTGAAAATTCTCCGCCACCTAAAAAGATTCAAAACAGATATTGCCCTCCTACAGGAAACCCACATCTCCGCTTCCGATTTTCCACGCATGAAAAAGCTATGGGTGGGTACAGTCCTAGGTTCCGAATCCCTGGGACGCAGAGCAGGGGTCCTAATACTCATCCATAAAAATCTTCCCTGCACGATTATCTCCACCCACTCAGATTCACAAGGACGACTCCTTTCAACTCATGTTCAGATAGGGGCCAGAGTCTTCATCTTCTCCAACATTTACGCCCCCAATAACCCCCCCAAACAATTCTTTAGCCAATTGTCTACTTGGCTCCTTCGGGACCCTCATCTCCCACATATCATCAGCGGAGACTTTAATACTACCCTTCACCCAATAGATGACAGATCTTTCACCAGGAGTCCCCGCTCTCTATCTGCTCCCAGTGATCCGACCCTCCTCGCCTCCACGATTGACTCCCTTCACCTCCATGACATTTGGCGTCTCAGACACCCAGCTGACAGAGAGTTCACCTTTTACTCCAACCCCCACAACGTCTTCACCAGGATTGACTACCTTTTCTGCTCTGACGACATTGTCCCAATGATATCGGATTCTGACATTCATGACATTGCTATTTCGGATCATGCTCCTGTCTCGGTATCACTCGACATCCCCGACCTTCATCCAAACCCCAAAATGTGGCGATTCCACTCTTTCCTACATAACAATTCCGACTTCCTCCAGTACATAGAGAAATCATGGTCCGAATACTCCTCGGCCAATGCCTCACACCTAGACAACCCTAACTTGTATTGGGAAGCTGGCAAATCTTTCCTTAGAGGCCGGATCATATCATATGCCGCCTCTTTCAAAAGAAACGCTTTAACAAATTACAAATTGGCTAGCTCCCGGCTACACCAAACTCAACGATCCCTATACACGACTGGCTCCCCTGAAAATAGGAAGGCTTGGCAAGTAGCTAAACAAGCCTTTGAAGCGTGGGCAGACACCCTTGAACTGACTAAAAAGGCGCACATAGACGCCTCTCTACACAAATTTGGGAACAAAGTAGGGAAACTGCTATCCAGACTCTGTAAGGGTCCACATCGTCCGACCTGTATCTCCTCCCTCCGAGACGTCACGGGCACCATCAACACCTCACAACAAGACATTAACGAGGCTATGCTCCACTACTACTCTTCCCTATACGCGGCCGATCCCATAGATAAACCGACAGCACTATCCTTTCTTGAGAAAATATCCCTCACCAAAATCACCCCCTCACAACTAGAAAGCCTAAACTTGCCCATATCCCTCCCTGAGATATCATTAGCCATCCGGAATCTAGCCCCATCTAAAGCCCCTGGCCCCGATGGCTTCACAGGCTAATTTTACAAGTCCCTAAAAACACTTTTGGAACCCACCCTACATAAGGTATACCAACACATATGGTCTGGTGGCCCGTACTTACCTACTGGGAACCAAGCCACCATAAAATTACTATCCAAAAAAGGCAAAGACCCCCAAGAACCAGGTTCCTATCGTCCTATCTCACTTTTAAACCTTGATGTCAAGATTCTCTCAAAAATCGTTGCCACTAGATTAGCCTCCATCATTCCGTCTTTGATCCACTCAGCTCAATCGGGTTTTGTAAAAGGCAGAACTGCCACCCTAAACATCAGGAAAGTGATGCTGGCCCTAGAACATGCCAAAAACAACCTGAGGGGTGACTATGCAATCATCACCTTAGATGCGGAGAAAGCCTTTGACAACGTTAGTTTTGAATGGCTTTCTTTAGTCATGTCCACTATGGGCTTCACCGGCCCCTTTGCCCACCTTATAGAATCCATGTATACCGCCCCATTAGCTAGGCTGGTGGCAGCAGGCCTTCTATCGGCTGAATTTCGTCTCCATAAAGGCACTAGACAGGGCTGTCCCTTGTCCCCGCTCCTCTTTAACATAGCATTAGAACCCTTATCGTGGTTTTTATACCAAACGGCCCCGCTCCATGGCATTCAAATTGGTGATCACGAGTTACGCACTTCCCTCTTTGCTGACGACGTTCTTATTTTCTCTTCCAACCCATCCTCGGATATGCCCTTAATCAAATCCATATTCGATGATTTCAGACTGTGCTCAGGCCTTCGTATAAATTATAGCAAAAGCGAAATCCTCCCCATAGGCTCGCGCCCGACCCTCCCTGGATCCGTCACTCTATTTTCAAGGTAGCGAATTCCCACATCACCTACCTAGGGATCAACATAGGGAAAACACCTTCCTCTCTCTATCATCTCAACTATCCCCCTCTACTCACGAAAATATCTCAAGAACTTGATACAGTAATTGGATGGATCTGCCTCTTTCGCTCCTGGGAAGATGTCACCTGGTGAAAATGGTCAGCTTCGCCCGTTTACTCTACCCACTCCAAACCATCCCACTGCTTCTGCATCATAAACATACTAAAGTTCCTAATGCAGCCATCTCTAAATTCCTTTGGAAAGGCAGGCGACCGCGCATAGCCCTCCAGAAATTATATCTTCCCAGGCGTTAAGGGGGTATTAGTCTCCCGAATGTTAGAACCTATAACCTAGCTAGCCTACTACGGACAGGTCTAGACTGGATAGCCCAAGCATCCCGCTACTCCAATTATGCTTAGAAACCCAAATGGCACACCCATACTCCCTAGTAGCCCTCCTCCACTGCAAGTGGAAATCTGTTCCAATGCTACTCCAACATAACCTTCTACTAAGAGACACGGCCATTGCATGGAGGGAAGTCAGAAAAAGCCTGAATCTTTCACCCTTCATATCTGGCCACCTTCCAATTCAAGGTCACCGAGTTTCATCCCAGGTCTGGAACATCGACCCTATGACACCTGGCATCGGAAAAGACTTACAAAATTTTCACAGCTGTGTGACCCGGAGACTGGTCGTCCCATTAAATTCCAAACCTTAGCCGACACGTTCTCACTTCCACAATCCCACGCTTTTCACTATGGACAATGCGTCAGTTTTCTGAAAGATGCATGTAGAGACGATAACAAAAGGTTCAAAAATTCTGTCACGGAGGTCCTCCTTTCGGAAGGCTCATACAAGATATCGGATATATCGAACTCTTCTACTAAAAACAACATCCTCCCTAGCATCCTCGTCAGTGGCCAATTGGGCCAAAGACTTCCCAGACACGGAGCTGGTCAACAAACTCTTACAGGGCCTAAATACTATACATAAACTGATCCCTAACGAAATATGGAGGGAAACTCAGCTGAAAATTGTTCATCGGGCCCACATTCCTTTTCTCTACGCCAACCAATCGCAAACTTCTTCTACATGTCCTCTCTGTCGTCAACTCAAACCCTATGGAAGGTAATAGTACAGCGCTGCATATAGACCAGTAAAAACTGGACTGTAACTCAAATGTGACCATAAATGGAAACACACAAAAAAGTGAGAAGGGGCAGGCTGAACGCCCTACCCAATATATATAAAATGTCCACAATAATAAACAAAAACAAAAAAAATTAAGAGTGTCCAAAACAGTGGGTAAATAACAAGGAATGGATGTAAAACTTCTGGCACAATTCTTCACGTGGATGGTGACATTCATGTGTGCTTACCAGAAACGTTGGACCCGAATGTCAAATGACAGCGGATCAATCGAGCTTGAGAGTATCTCCAACGGCTGCTCCAACGTCCCCGGATCTCTGATGGATGTAGAGGTATACCGGCTAGACGATCGGATGTCTTCAATCCTGGGTGGAACTGATGGATGCAGTACTTCTCGGGTCTCCAATACCCCCAAGGCTGGAGATTCCACCAGAAGACTGGCACTCTGGATCCCGGTATTCAACTGGACGATGGGATACGATCAAACTTAAATGGAAAATACCCCAACAAGGGTATTGTAGAAGGACCAACTGGAGAAAACTGAAAAAACTTTTCCTCACCGATTTCATGCAAAGAGAAGAAAAAAATAGGGGGCTCCAATGGTGTAGGTCAAAAAAAAATTGGGTTTTTAATCAGAAAAACACCAACATACAAAGATAAAAAGTGATCACAGTTCATATATTAAAAGACAACATGGGAAGCAAAATGCATAGCCCAGGGTGGAATCTCCAGGGTATTGGAGACCCGAGAAGTACTGCATCCATCAGTTCCACCCAGGATTGAAGACATCCGATCGTCTAGCCGGTATACCTCTACATCCATCAGAGATCCGGGGACATTCCTGTGGAGCAGCAGTTGGAGATACTCTCAAGCTCGATTGATCCGCTGTCGTATGACATTCGGGTCCAACGTTTCTGGTAAGCACACATGAATTTCACCATCCACGTGAAGAATTGTGCCAGAAGTTTTACATCCATTCCTTGTTATTTACCCACTGTTTTGGACACTCTTAATTTTTTTTGTTTTTGTTTATTATTGTGGACATTTTATATATATTGGGTAGGGCGTTCAGCCTGCCCCTTCTCACTTTTTTGTGTGTTTCCATTTATGGTCACATTTGAGTTACAGTCCAGTTTTTACTGGCCTATATGCAGCGCTGTACTATTACCTTCCATTTTGTTTGAATTTGTCACATTCCAGCACAGCTGCTTCACCTCCCTCTATAGAGTTGTTATTATTTATGTGTTTTTTGGGTAGTGCATTTATTTCTTTTTATCACTGTCAACTCAAACCCTCCCTGACACATCGCTTCTGGTCGTGCCCCTACATATCAATTTTTTGGGATCAAGTCCTAGCTTACATCTTCAAAGTGACCCTGTTGAAACTACCTAAAGACCCCTTCCTCCTCATCTTCGGCTACTGGGACCCTCTGTTGCTGCCTTGGTCCCCCAATGCCCCCCCCCCTTCTCATAAAAACTGGTCTTTGATATGTCTACTACTCGCCAGGAGAGCCATCTTGAAAAATTGGATATCCAACAGTTCCCCGAAAATTTCACAAGTCAAAAAGGACCTTCTGCTGCTTCTTTTCAAAGACAGACTCAATACAGACTTCTCGCATGAAACTGCAAAACAACGTTTCTACCACAGATGGCAAGCTTATATGGTTTACACGCTCTCCCCGGAAGACCGGGCGAAACTCGAACTGGTTTCATTCTCCTACTACAGGCCCCCCCATCACCTCCAGTGATTCTACTCTCTCCCTCTGTGAATCCTCTATTTGAGGGGACTCAATCTCCAACACCTCAAAAGGATGAAATCCAAATTTTCTCTCTACCATTGGTCTCCATCCATCCACCCGACACTTGAACGAGAGATGCACTCTAGATTTTGCCAGTGCAACTTGATGTCTACCTCCTTGCTACCCCGCATGACAAGACCTTAGTGACTGCTTCCATCTCCCCCCTCATCTCTCACCCCCCCCTTTTTTTTTATTTTTCTCTAGGTTTTTTTTTGTTTTGTTTTGTTTACTTAAATCCAGTAATCCTAGGGTCCTCCCCAGTTTCAGATCCATCCAGTTATCCCCCCCTTACATAGAGATGTTTAGTCTCAAAAGCTCTTACCTCCTATTTGTTGTTTATCTCTTGCATGGGACCCTCTCATGTATCCCCTAGGATGCTGATTGTTATCTGCTCATTGTTATCTCCTATTATTTAATTCACTGAGTTGCCACAACTATTGATATGTGAAAATACAATTACTTTTACTTCTATTGTTGTTATATTCTGTATGACTTTTACCTTTCAATAAAATCTATTTAAAAAAAAAAAGAAAAAAAGAATAGGATCCTGTAGACGACAGCGGCTATATGACAGATAGCTCTGATGAAGGTGAGGTCCCTGCTAAGGTTAGGCGTACCCGATCCTCTGATGTTGAGGAGCAAGAACCACAGGGCTCTCGTATTATGGAGCAGAGAAGTACTAGCGCCGCTATTTCTTCTGGTGAACTGGCAAGCACTAGCGGCCTAGTACACCCTGGACGTACATCCATCACTGCAGTAACACTTGGTGGCGAGTCCCATAAGTGCAGTTCAAGCTGGCGAGGTGGCAAGCACAAGTAGTGTCCCGCTGCCACCAAGAAGACAAAGGCAGGCCCATCGTGCCCATCCTGTAGAATTCGCCTATCCTGATTGGGTGCCCAACACTTCTGCAGAACCCGTACTTCCCCCATTCACTGGCCAACCTGGTATTCAGGTGGAAACAGCTGTCTTTACGCCACTTGATTATTATTTGCTGTTTTTCACGGAAGATCTCTATAGATCTATTGTGGACCAGAGTAATTTATATGATGGTCAATTCATCGCCGCCAATCCCCAGTTGCCTTCCCTTGCCAGAGATTAGAAACCAATTACGGTTTCCGAATTTAAAACCTTTCTGGGCCTTTCCCTCGACATGGGCACACAAATTCTCGTCGTTGCACGCCTATTGGTCCACGTGCCCAATTGACCATATGCCCGTGTTCTCTGCCTTCATGTCCAGGGCACAATACGAGCAGATCTTGTGGTTCATGCACTTAAACGACAATGAACTTTGTCGTCCACGTGGAGACCCTGAATACGATCGGCTCTACAAAATTTGGCCCCTCATAAACCACTTCAACAAATGTTTTGCAGCCTTGTTTACTCCCGATCAAGTGTCTGCGTTGATGAGTCCCTGATTACATTTTCTGGCCGCTTGTCTTTCAAACAGTACCTTCCCAGCAAGCGTACCAGATACGTGGTCAAGCTCTATAAGTTCTGTGACAGGGCAACAGGCTATGTATGGAGCTTTATGGTTTATGAGGGAAAACACAGTCACGTAGAGCCGGAGAACTGCCCAGATTACATAGGGAGCGCTGGCAAGATGGCGTGGAACTTGATGTCACCCTTATTCGGAAAGCGGTACCACTTGTATGTGGACAATTATTACACGAGCGTGCCAATTTTTAGTCACTTGTTTGATCATCAGATTGGAGCATGTGTCATTGTGCGACCTAATCGCCGGGGCTTTCCCCAGGGGCTTGTAGATTCTCGTCTTAGGCTGGGGGAGAGAGCCTGCTTGAAGTGTAATAATTTGCTCGCTGTGAAGTGGAGGGATAATAAGAATGTTTTCGTTCTTACCTCCCTTCATGCAGACAGGACAGTCCAAATTCGTATGGTGACTGGTGTTGTGGAGAAACCCCTCTGTGTCCACGAATATAACCAAAATATGGGAGGGGAGGACCTCAACGACCAGTTGTTGGTGCTGTATCACATTGCCCGTAAGGCAAGACACTGGTATAAAAAAGTCTCTCTATCCTTATTTCAATTGGCTTTGCTGAATGCTCATGTGCTATACAGAGCTTCAGGCGGGACTTTATCCTTCCTTAAATTCCAGGATGAGATAGTCACAGACCTCCTGTATCCAGGCGATTCTGCACCTCACAATTCCCAACCAAATGCAGCAAGCCAGCTGCATTAGAGGCATTTTCCATATGTCCTCAAGAGTACCCCTACCCAACGAGCCCCCCAAAAAAGATGTTGTGTCTGTAGCAAGCGCGGATTTAGGCGTGACACCAGTTATTGTCCACACTGTCCTGACGATCCTGGTCTTTGCATTGGTAAATGTTTTGAACGCTTCCACACACTAGGGAAGTTTTAGCGTAGGGTACAGCATTTCACAGACTAGGACACACTTACACAGGATCTCCCAAGATGCCATCGCATTTTGAGAGACCCGAACCGTTAATTGTTAGTTACAAAAAAAATTCAGGTGCGCCATTCAGCTGGATCGCAGATTTATTTGTCTTGACAGCAACAGCGTTTGCTCCCACAATACATAAAGCCGTGACTCCAGTGCTGGGGGTGATTTCACCACCACAGTTAAAAAAAAGAGCATATATGCTGAAGCATGGGGCAGCAGAGGCGGAGGAGCGATTTTGCTCCTAATGCCACGTACATACTGTCGAAATTCTGATGGAGGCTTGCCCATGGAAAAGTCAGACCGTGTGTACACGGCATAACTTTTTTGCGGGAGGATGCCCCCATGCTTCGGCATATATAAATGGTGCATGTATGCCCATCATTAGAAGTGGGTGGATGAAGGGAGGTATTCTAATGGTGGGCATACCCACCGATTAATCTTTTTCGTTCAGCCAACAGGTTGCATTTAAAAAAAAGGATTACAATACATGTCCAACAAGGACCAGCAACGTACTGGGTTGCTAGACTTTGGATGGTTAGACCAGAATGATGCCTGCAGGTTTAGGTATCATCTTGGTATCATTTTCAGCCAGCGGTCGGCTTTCATGTAAAAGCAATCCTAATTAGCCTCTAGACTGCTTTTACAAGCAGTGTGAGGGAATGCCCCCCCCCCCCCCCGGATATAAACAGCATCATTGGGAAATTGGGAAAGCATTTTATCACACCGATCTTGGTGTGGTCAGATGCTTTGAGGGCAGAGGAAAGATCCAGGGTCTAATAGACCAAGTTTTATTTTATTTTTGTAAAAAAAGAGTACCTGTCACTACCTATTGCTATCATAGGGGATATTTACATTCCCTGAGATAAAAAAAAGCACCCCTGTCCCCCCCTGCTCTTGCGCAAAGGCGAACGTAAGCATCATATGTAAACAGCAATTGCACCATGCATGTGAGGCATCACCGCGAAGGTCAGATCGAGGGCAGTAATTTTAGCAGTAGACCTCCTCTGTAAATCTAATGTGGTAACCTGTAAAGGCTTTTAAAAATGTATGTAGTTTGTCGGCACTGTGCGTTTCTGCGCAATTTTAAAGCATGTCGTGTTTGGTATCCATGTACTCGGCCTAAGATCATCTTTTTTATTTCATCAAACATTTGGGCAATATAGTGGGGCTGATTTACGAAACATTTGCGCCATGAGTATTGGCACATCTGCGTGCGCAACGGCTGTTTTGGTATTTACAAAACATTAGCGCCGGTAGCGCAGCGCTATTTCCCATTTACTATAGTGTTCTCGGCGGACGGGAGGAGGCGCTCAGTGTGCCACTATGGACCTGGCGCACGGCATCTTAAAATCTAAATATAAAGAAGCTGGAAGTGCCAATATAATGGGGGTGATGTGGGGTGATGTGAGGAAGTTTAGTGACACCTGCCCAAATAACAAATATGCCCAAAATAGAGTGAGAAAGTAACTTTTTCAGAACCAGCCCGCTGCGCCGGCAAGTACGTTTAGAACTGCGAGAGGTTTTTTTGAGCTCAGCGTTGGAATTTTACTTGTTCAAACACGCCGGTTCACTGCACCAGCAAAATCTTAGTAAACGTCAAGTCACGTAAATCAATTTGCATAAGTTGAACAGGCGCAGCTCTGAACTTGCCGTTATATAACAGTGCGCCAGCAAAATGACATTTCTAAAGGAAAAAAAAAAGGCATTTAAAAGCACCGGCGGCTGTAATGAATTGTCGGCTCCTGGCAATATAGAGAAAAGTCATTGAAAGTCTTTGATAAAAAAAAAAAAAATGCGTGGGGTCCCCCCAAATTCAATTACCAGGCCCTTCAGGTCTGGGATGGATATTAAGGGGAACTCCACGGCAATTTAAAAAAAAAATAGCGTGGGGGTCCCCGTAAAAATCCACACCAGACCCTTATCCGAGCACGCAACCTGGCAGGCCGCAGGAAAAGAGGGGGGACGAGAGAGCGCCCCCCCCCCTCATAAACTGTACCAGGCCACATGCCCTCAACATGGGGAGGATGTCCCCATGTTGATGGGGACAAGGGGTGGTTGTGGGGGTCTGCGGGCAGGGGGCCCCCAGAACAAAGGGGACCCCCAGATCAAAAATGTCAAAAATCTAAAAAATGACAATAGCCGGTTTTTGACAATTCCTTTATTAATGTCTTCTATTTTCTTCCATCTTCTTCCATCTTCTTCTTCCAGCTTCTTCTTTTCTCCATTTGGGTTTCTTCCTCCATCTTCTTCATCTTCCTCTTCATCTTCATCTTCTTCTTCCTTCTTCCTTCGATGTTCTCATCCGCATCTTGCTCCGGCTTCTTGTTCCCCTTCTTCTTTCTTCGGCCGCTCCGCTTGAATTCGAGTTTCCTGCTGTGTGACGCTTCAGTTCTTCAGTTCTCCTCTGGGTCCACTGCCACCCGGTGGCTCCGCCCCCCTCTGACACCACGGGAAAGTCCCCGTGAAATCCATATGAAGGAAGATGAAGATGAAGATGAAGAGGAAGATGAAGAAGAAGATGGAGGAAGAAACCCGAATGGAGAAAAGAAGAAGCTAGAAGAAGAAGGTGGAAGAAGAAGATGGAAGAAGATGGAAGATAATAGAAGACATTAATAAAGGAATTGTCAAAAACCGGCTATTGTCATTTTTAACATTTTTGACACTCTTTTTGTGAAATTATAGGGATACATTTGTACCCCATTACCATTTCACACAGGGGGGGCGGGATCTGGGGGTCCCCTTTGTTAAAGGGGTCTTCCAGATTCCGATAAGCCCCCCGCCTGCAGACCCCCACAACCACCGGCAAGGGTTGTGGGGATGAGGCCCTTGTCCCCAATCAACATGGGGACATGGTGCTTTGGGGTCACAGACCCCCAAAGCATCCTCCCCATGTTGAGGGCATGTGGCCTGGTACGGTTCAGGAGGGAGGGGGGCCACTCTCTCGTCCCCCCCTCTTTTCCTGCGGCCTGGCAGGTTGCGTGCTCGAATAAGGGTCTGGTGTGGATTTTTAGGGGGACCTAAGAAGGGACGGGGTGCTTGTTCGCTTAGATGACATTGCAGTTTCTCACTCTCAACACATGATCGACATGAATAGACAAATCGAGGATTTGGATAACAGAGGAAGGAGAAACAATATAAGAGTTAAGGGGGTCCCCGAGTCTGTCCTCCCGGACCATATTAGACCTGCACTAACCGCCATCTTCAATGGCCTAATAGACAGACCGGAGCAATCCCCCATAGACTTTGACAGAGCGCACAGAGCGCTCCGACCCAGAGCACCTGATGGCAACCCCCCCAGGGATATTATATGTTGTCTACCACTTTTTGGCCTGAAAGAGGACATGTTGCAGAAAGCTAGAACAAAGGAACAAATCTCCTATGAAGGCACAGAGATACAACTGTTCCAGGATCTATCCCCCATTACGCTTAAAAATAGGAGAGCCTTGAGACCACTCCTGGAGGTGTTAAAAGACAAGGGGATAAATTACAGATGGAAATTCCCCTTTGCTTTACAGGCCTCCTCCCAGGGAAGACAATATGTGCTCAGAATGCCTGCAGATCTGCTAAAATTCTGTGAGGACCTCCAGATAGCTACGGTTAACCTCCCAGATTGGTATGAGGAATTCCAACTCCCACCGGCCATCAATAACCCACAATTTACTCCAAATAAATCGGCAGCCCGTTCCCCCTTCCAACATGGATCACAGTGTAGGAACAACAACAGAAGTAACTTTGATTCCCCAGCCTCATCTAAAAAACTGTAAAACCCAAAGAAGACAGGATACCAGCCAGCAATGAGACCCCCTCCTCCTGTCCCTGTTTGATGGGCAATTGTTCTTCTCGTGTTACTTTGTTCCACTCACCTTTAATAAAAATTCACCACCTTGTGTTGTCCGGCATAACGGGTTACAAGATTCTGCAAGCATCCTTCTCTCAGTTGCAAAGGAAGGTTGTTCCGACGGAATGCAGCACATGTGAATGTTTTTACACCGCCTTTCTCACTAGAATATGCTTGGTAACTTAACCACCTATCCCTATTGCCCATGTATACCTAACAATGTTATCTTTATTACCTTTCTCTTCTCAACGTGCTCCATTTCTACTCCTTGGACCTCCCCCTGAATGGTTCGCTGGGGAGCAACCAAGTTTAAAGTAGGATCCAGCTGAACCATCCCAGGATCAACAGAACAGTGAGTTTTTCAAGATCCTTACTCCACACGCCATACTGAGATCATTACACGAACTATAGCAATGAAAGAACTATATTCAACCAGTTTAAACAGTCGTGGAACTCACAGTCACAGTTCTCGATATGTCGCACTTCCACGCTTGGGCACTAGATGAAGCAGTGGTATTGATAATCAACAAAGCATAATTAGCAATGATAGTCATGTTGTTATTAGGAGATCTACAATTTATTGATTTGATGATATTGAATTTACAGTGCCCCTTTCACTATACTAAGACTCCTGTTCATCAACCCAAAACAAGAATAGTTGCAGAAAAATGGGTACAAATCGAGCTCTAAAATGCACTGCCAGATCTTTACTCTCATATGTTGGCTGGTTACTAATAAGTTTATAGGTCCCTTGGACCACTACCTAACTTTACTTCTGTGGGGTATTACCCTTTTCCATTTTGCGAGAAGGTTTGACCCATAGAATGTCTTACATAAGGTACAATGTTATTGGTTCTTGTTAATAAGTTTTTTTTTATACTGCTAATTCAAGTTCACTATGAATCCTAGAGCATATTTCATATTCCATTACATGATGTGGTAAATCACCCACATCTGACCATTATGTTAGGTCTTAAATAATAGCTAATATTCTTAAACTCTGTTATCCCAGGTCCCTCTGTCCTTCCCGAGACCGATTACATAACTAACACGCACCAGTTTTTGATTTGAGTTAATCAAAGACTCATTGTCAGTATCTCGCTGGCGTGCCTGTTTTATAGGACACTGATTAGCTCCCCACTTCCTAGGTGGCCTCCGAGCTCACACTCAACCTCATCCCCCCTCCAACCCCTAAACAAACTCCTCCCCACCTTCAGCCCTCCCTCTCCCCCTCCCCCTTCTCCCCTGTAACCCCTCTTTTTTATCTTTTCTTAAACTTAAAGACTACTCAATTTCAAACACAGTCTACCCTATCTATAGATTCATCAGTCTTTGGTCTAGACACCTCTTCGCAGTATCTATCATGGCCTATGCATTCCTGGGTAAGACACCAACCCTAATATCACACAATGTCAATGGCCTCAACATACCTGAAAAGAGGTCCAAACTATTAAAAGAACTGAAAAAGACCCGACCACAGATGGTATTTCTACAAGAAACACATTTTAAAAGTGATCGCATGCCCAAGCTCACAGACAACATTTTCACACAAGTGTTTCATGCCACCAACCCCTTGGCAAAAACCAAGGGAGTATCCATTCTAGTCAACAAGAACGCACCTTTTGACATAAAACAACAACACATAGATCCAGAAGGTCGCTATATCTTCCTAAAAGGAACTTGAGAAGGCTCCCCAATTACGTTTGCTAACGTTTATTTCCCGAATTCTGCACATATAACATTTTGCCGGAAAATAATTGATGACTTAAAGTGGTTTGCTGAAGGTTGCATTATATTAGGTGGTGACTTTAATATCCCTCTTGCCCCACTGAAAGATACATCGACAGGTCACTCCTCAGTTACATATAGGGTCCTCAAGAAAATGAAAACTTTATTAAGCTCTTTGTCACTTGTAGATACATGGAGGTTCGCACACCCAGCAGACAGGGACTACACCTTTTTTTCCCCACCACACAAAAGGTATTCGTGGATCAACCTGGTTTTCATCTCACAAAGAGACCTTCACAACCTGATAAGGGCAGAGATAGGTATTATGGCACTCTCTGACCACTCCCCCACAGCCATATCACTAAGATTCACCTCGTCCAAACAATCATCGTTTAATTGGAGACTCAACGCTACACTGTTGACCGACCAGACAATCAAAGATGACCTTAGTGACACGATAAATTCCTACTTTAGGAACAAAGCAGAAACAGATACTAACCCCTTGAACAACTGGGAAGCCCATAAAAGTGTTATACGTGGGGAACTCATAAAGTGGGGCTCTAGAAAAAAGAAGGAAAAAGAGAAGGAAATCGATAGACTTTCCCAACAAATTGCTAAACTCGAATCGCAACACAAAAAATCCCTCTCGACCAAATTAGAAGACGAATTGACACAATGCAGAATTGAACTGAAATTACTTTTGGACTTTAAAATCAAAAAAGCTCTTTTCTTCAAAAAAAGTATATATTACGAGCAAGGAGACAAAAGTGGAAAACAAATGGCAAAAGCCCTTAAAGATGCAACATTTTCGGGTCACATACAGGCAATCAGAGACAAAAACGGCATTCCCAGACATAAACCCAAAGATATGGCCAAATTATTTCACGAATTTTACTCTAAACTATACAATCTCCCTGAACAACATAAACCTGCCCACTTATCCCTGCCGAAAAAAGACATAATTCAAAACTTCCTAAATGACAGCAAAATACCCGCCCTCAAAAAAGAAGATGTAGACAAACTGGAGACGCCCATAACTATAGACAAAATTTTAGGAGCTATTAAAGATCTCAAAACAGGGAAGAGCCTAGGTCCGGACGGCTTCACCTCTCAATATTTTAAAACTTATTCACACTTGCTAGTTAAACCCCTACTATCAGCTTTTAACTTCCTAGCGAAGAACACACATAACTCCACCTCGCTACTAATGGCACACATAGCGGATGTCCCCAAGCCAGATAAAGATCATTCAGACTGTGCAAATTTTAGGCCCATATCACTCCTGAATACCGACCTGAAGCTTTTAGCCAAAATATTAGCTAATAGATTAAAACCCCTTCTAGCTCAGGTTATAGGACCGGAACAGGTAGGGTTTATGCCTGGTAGAGAAGCACGTGACAACATAGCTAAAGCCCTAAACTTAATACACTATGCCCGAAGTTCCAAGACAAAAGGTTTACTGCTTTCCACGGATGCTGAAAAGGCTTTCGATAGGAAGAAGACGACGATGAAGACCGGGACCCCGCTAGCAAAAGAGCTGGAAGAAGATAGCGGGGCGCCCGGCAGAAAGAACCCCGAAGTCGGAAGAAGACGACGATGAAGAACGGGAACCCGCTAGCAAAAGAGCTGGAAGAAGATAGCGGGGCTCCCGGCAGAAGGACCCCCGAAGTCGGAAGAAGACGATGATGAAGAACGGGAACTCGCTAGCAAAAGAGCTGGAAGAAGATAGCGGGGCGCCCGGCAGAAAGACCCCAAAGTCGGAATAAGACCCTGAGCTGCCTAATAAATTACTTTAAAAACCTGTGTTGTGTTTTTTATTGACTTTTTTTCCACCAGGTGAATGGGTAGGGGTACGATGTACCCCATACTCATTCACATAGGGTGGGGGGCCTATATCTGGGGGCCCCCTTATTAAAGGGGGCTCCCGGATTCCGAAAAGCCCCCCGCCCGCAACCCCCGACAACCAACGGCCAAGGTTGTCGGGAAGAGGCCCTTGTCCCCATCAACATGGGGACAAGGTGCTTTGGGGTGGGGGAGCGCAGGGTGCCCCCTGCCCCAAAGCACCCACCCCCCCATGTTGAGGGCATGCGGTTTGGTACGGTTCAGGAGGGGGGGCGCGCTCGCTCGCCCCCCCTTTCCTGACCTGCCGGGCTGCGTGCTCGGATAAGGGTCTGGTTTGGATTTTGGGGGGACCCCCACGCCATTTTTCGACGTAGGGGGTTCCCCTTAAAATACATACCAGACCTAAGGGCCTGGTATGCTCCTGAAGGGGAACCCATGCCGGTTTTTTAATTAAAAATTGGCGTGTAGTTCCCCTTCATGATTCATACCAAACACGGGACAGTGAGCACGAGGCTGCCGAGAACCAGCGCAATGGCATCAACGACATTCTCGGCCAGGTAGTCGCCTCTAGGACACGACTTGAGTGGCTGCTTCACGCAAATTCGCGCTGTCCCTGTGTCAGCTGGCGCACGAGTCAACCCGCGAGTCGGATCGTCTTCATCCGACTTCCCGGGCGACCTCTATTCAAATGAATGGGCTCCCATAGGGAACCAATCATTTTCAATAGAGCGCCGCTCAAATTTTTATTTACTATAGCAGTGCGCCGCCGGTACCTGAGCTCAATTAAGGATTTATCCGGCGCACCTATTAAGGTATGAACCGGCGCAGCACACTGTTTATAGTAAATCACCCCCAGTGTGTTTTAGTGCATTAAAATTAAAAAAGTACCAATTACACTTACTGGTAATGGGTTTTCTAGGAAGTCTTCCAGGACGGCACACCTGAGATGATGGGTTCCACCTGACAGGAAACACAAACAGAGTTTAAAAGGCCCCACCCTTCCCTCTGTCCCTCAGTTATGACAAAGTATAAGCCTACACCGGTGTCAGAGGGTACCTTCTGTGAGAATAAAACATCACCAACAATTAAGGGTAGGGAAGTAGGTCTGCCATCCTGGAAGACTTCCTAGAAAACCCGTTACCGGTAAGTGTAACTGGTACATTTCTCTAGTCATCTTCCAGGACAGCACACCTGAGACGATGAGCAAGATGTTCAGGCCTACCTTAGGGTGGGATCACCGCCTGTAGGACCTTCCTGCCAAACGCCAAGTCCTGAGGGGACAACAGCTCCATTCTGTAGTGTTTCAGGAAGGTATTTTGGCTCGTCCAAGTTGCTGCTCTGCAGATTTGATCGATCTAAGCGCCTGCCCTCCCTGCCCAGGAGGTCGCCAGAGATCTAGTTGAGTGAGCTTTAATATGAGCTGGAACAGGTTTTTCTGACTGTTCATAGGATACTGCGATAGTCTGTTTAATTCACCTGGCCATCATAAGTTTTGAGGCCTGAAGCCCTTTCCTTTGACCGGAGAAAATAATTAGTAAATGATTTAATCTCCTGAACTCACTCACTCTGTCTAAATAGACTAGAAGACATCTTCTAACGTCTAACAAATGAAACTTTTCCTCTTTGTCATTTTTGGGATTCTGACAAAAGGAGGGGAGTACAATTTCCTTTGACCTGTGGAAATCTGTGGTCACTTTTGGCAAATATAAAGGATCCTGTCTGAGGATTACCCTGTCCTCCTAGGAGCAACAAAAAGGGCTCTTTTATAGTCAGAGCTTGTAGGTCGCCAACCCTTCTGGCTGTGGTGATCGCCAGGAGGAAGGCCATTTTAAGTGAAAGAAACTTAAACAGAAACCTGAGCCAACGGCTCAAAGGGCTCTTTGGTTAGAGCATCTAATACCAGGGATAAATCTCAAGGTAGGAACCTGTTTGTTCTCACCGGGGTTACCCTTTCCCTGGCTGTCAAATCTCTTTACCAGTGGGTTCAGGGACAGTCTTTGGTCTAAAAACACTGATAAGGCTGTGACCTGGACCCTGAGGGTTTTGACTGCTAGGCCCTGGTCAGCCCCCTCTTGGAGGAAATCCAGGACCGTCGGGATCGTTTGGAGAGAACCTTCTCTAGACCGAGCCCAGCGAGAGAAGAATTTCCAGACTTTCAAATTTGCCTAGTGATTGGCTTCCTACTCAGCAAAAGTGTGTCAATCACTTTTTCCGAACATCCCCTGCGCCTGAGGATCTCCCTCTCAAACACCATGCCGTCAGGGAAAGAAAACCTGGATCGGGATGTAACACTGGTCCCTGGGAGAGGAGATTGCGTCTGGACGGGAGATGCAGTGGAGGAGCAATCGACCACCTCCTCAGGGTGTGGAAACATGCCCGCTTCGGCCACCAGGGCGTGATCAGAATAAGGCACCCATTTGAATGGGATAGCTTCTGCAATACCCGGGGAATGAGCATCAGGGGAGGGAACGCGTACGCCAGAGCGAACTCCCAACTTTGGGCTAAGGCATCTATTCCTTGGGAGCCCTGCTCCTTGGAGAGAGAAGTACTTGTGAACTTTCCTGTTCTTCCTGCAGGCAAACAAGTCTATCTCTGGTTTGACAAAATGTCGGCTTACCAGAGAAAAAACTTTGGTGTTTAGCTCCCATTCTCCTTGATGAATGTGTTGTCTGCTGAGAAAGTCTGCCTGAATGTTGAGGGACCCTTTTACATGGACTGCCGAATCTGAGGCCTCGTACACACGGCCGAGAATCTCGTCAGGAAAAAACACATTGTTTTTCTTGACGAGATCCTTGGACAAGAAACTTGTCCTGGCCGAGTGTACACACGCTCCATTCAAAGAACCCGCGGTTCTTTGAATGGAGCGAACGCGATGACGTCATCGACTACGAGGAGTGTGCGCTCGTCACATTCGATGCTGTCGCCGCCATCTTGCTACGCCCTACCTATGCCTAGGAAGCTACTGCGCATGCGTCAAAGTCAATTCGAGCATGCGTGGGTTTCCACGGCGACAGTTAAGTGTACACACACACACTTTTCTCGTCGAGAAACATGCCGACGAGAATCTCGACGGGAAAATAGAGAGCTGGTTCTCTATTTTTCTCGTCGAGATTCTGGTCAGTTTTCTCGACGAGAAACCATACACACGAACGATTTTCTCGGCTAGAAAGCTATCTCGGCAGTTTTCTTGTCGTTTCTTGCCGATAAACTCGTTTGTGTGTACGAGGCTTAAGAGAATATATTTCTCTGCCTCCCCCAGGATTTCCTGGGTTAGTTTCATCAGCCTGCTTGACCTTGTTCCCCCCCAATGGTTTAGGTAGGACAGGGCCACTGCATTGTCCGAGAAGATCTGTACTTCTCTTCCCTGGACCTGATTTCAGAAAAAGTTTAACGCTTTTCCGACCGCTAACAACTCCCTGAAATTGGAGGAAGCTTTGCTCTGCTCCCGGTCCCAAGGTCCCTGGGCGAAGAGATCTCCCATATGAGCTCCCCAGGCACTTGCGTCCGTAGTCAGAATCAGCGGATTTTGTTGGGTCCAGGACCGACCTCCCGACAGGTTGTCTGGGTTGAGCCACCAGTCTAGGAAGTTTTTTGTTTCTTCCGAGAGGGGAACTGTTATGTCCAGGGATTCTCTTCTCCCATCCCAGGAGGAGAGAAGGAATTCCTGGAGCCCTGAGAATGGAATTGGGCCCAGTGGACCGCTGGGATGCAGGATGACATAAGTCCTAGAACTCTCATCATGGTCCTTAGAGAGGCCTCCCCGGCACCATGGAGAGTAGACACTGCTCTCTGCACTTTTATGATCTTCTCTTGTGGAAGAAAGATCCTTTGGCTGACTGAGTCTACCCTGTACCCTAGAAAAATCTTGGATTGTGAGGGATCCAGGGAGGACTTCTCTCGGCTGATCAGCCACCCCAGGGATTCTAGGGTGGACAGCACTTTGTCTCGGTCTAACTGGAGCTGTTCCAGGGCCGGACTGAAATTTAGTTCTGGTTTAGCTTTCGTAGGTTTATGATCAGCTGGAATTTGCCAGTTTTTTTGGTACCACAAATATGTGGGAATAAAACCCCTGGCCGCTCTGATCCACGGAAACAAGGATAATGACCTCCTGTTCTGCCAGTTCGGACACTCCCCAAAAGGCCCCTCGCTTTTAATGGATCTTTGGGGAGATGAGTAAGGATAAAGTTTGGAGGAAGGAGGAACAGAAATTCTAATTTGTAACCCTCCCTTATCAGGTTTAGAATGTAAGGACTCTGCGTGATGTTTTGCCATTGGGGGAGGAACCACGAGAGCCTTCCACCAACTTTCCTGTTGGCGTCATTTGGACTCCTTGTTGGAAGTACCGGGCCCGGAAAAAAGGATTCCACCCTTTTTCTTCCCCCTACCAAATCACCACTTTTTCCTTGGCTCCCTTTTCCCCTTATAAATGGTCTTTAGCAAGGGGGCCTCGAAAAAAAATTCTTCCCTTTATCCTTTTTGGGTTTTGCAGGGAATTTGCCTTTTTCTGTCGAATGGGACAGTACCTGCTCTAGGTCTGAACCGAAGAGCAGAGATCCTTAAAAGGGTATACCACAAAGACGAGACTTGGATGTAACATCTCCATCCCACGTCTTTACCCAAAGGGCTCTTCTAGCAGAATTTAGAAGTGCTGCCGACTTGGCAGTAGTTCTAACCGTCTCTAACGCGGCATCTGCTAAATAGGCTACTGCCTTGCCAACCACCTCCAGAGAATCCAACACCTCCTTAGATTTACTCTTGTGAGCTACGTGATCTATTAACCTGCGAACCCATGCGTCCGCGTTTCTGGCGACACAGGCGGAGGCTAATGCTGGGCCCATAGCTGCAGCGTTAGTGTCCCAGGCTCTGCGGAGCAAGGTTTCAGATTTCTTGTCCATTGGATCCCGAATGTTTACGGATTCTTCGAAGGACAAATCCAAACGTTTGGATACTTAAGCCAACGAAGCATCCAGACGCGGAACCTTAAAGAATTTCTCTTTTTCCTCAGTCTTAAAGGGGCACCTACGCTTCCAGGTTTTAACCCTTAAAACTTTGCACTCAGGATCTTTCCATTCTCTTACAATTATATCTTTAAGAGATTGGTGTACTGGGAAAGATTTGGCCTGAGTTTTGCAAAGTCCCCTATACACTCTATCCTATGCAGAGACTTGAGTGGATGGTAACAATGTCCTCGAAGGTATATATAGCCTTGAGGAGACTCTCCATATCTTCAGCTATAAAGAGATGTCCCCCAGGTCTAACCTCACAGAGACTATCCTGGTCAGAATTCTCTCCTTTCTCTCGGGAGCTCTGGTCTGAGGCCTCTACCTCTTCAGAGTAACCGAGAGTCGGTCCCTGGGATCCTTCCGTAACACTTGCTGGGGTTCCCATCAGAGGGGGAGCTTCTTCCTGCTTCTCTAACGTAGTTCTGAAGGACTGAAGGGTAGCTAGCATCTCAGACTGTAATGCTCGGCACGCCTTCATAGCCTGCGCTGTCTCCTTCCCAGCTAGTTTGTAGATGCATCTGAAGCAAAAGGGTTTTGCATGATCCTGTGGGAGTTTCTCATTACAATTCCCACAACGCTTAGATTTACTAGTGGCTTTGGACCTAGACCTACTGGTCGTCCCCTGGGCAGGGCATTCAGTCTCCGAAACGACAAGAATAGACCCTGTGTAAGCCATTACCCATCAGGTATCTTGTAGGGGAGAGGGAAATAGGGCCACCCCAAAACAGCTCTCCCGCACCAGCTGGTTCACTCTGTGGTGACCTCTAATGCTGCTGGAATCGGTCCGTCCTTCTCCATTCCGCTTAGGCCGCCTACCCGCCAGGCAGGATCGCTCTGGGTGGATGTGAGGGACACAGGACCGTGGACCCCCACTCCGTTAGAATTTGCCACACCGTTCGCCGCCATTTTGTTGTAGCCGGGTGCGGCGGAAGTGACCTCACTCGAGCGCGCCGCTGGCATCCGGACATGTGCACTGGCCTCCAGACGCCGCCGACAGCTCAGAGTGGCAATCAGGAGATCCCTCGGCTCTGCCGGCCATCCTGACCTAGGATATAGCGCGCCTGTGGATACATCCTCCCCCCCCGCGATGGGGGGTATGCGAGCAGCTCCTTCATACCATCCACCACTTTCAGGTAGGAGGAGAGAGTGGCTTGTAAGGTCCCTGGGGAAATGGACACCCTCACTGTGTCCAGTGCCACCAGTATCTCACTCCTCAGCTGCGCTTTCCCTTTGAGTATCTAGTAAAATGGAGCCCCCACTGGGACGTGACAAAGTCCTGTCAGAGCCTGCAGCCACCACTGGCTGCATTTGGTCTGAAATCCTAGGGGGGAGACCTTAGTCCCAGACCTTGGTCTTAGAAAATAAAAAAATAAAAACTGTTTCGCTGCCATGCTGTGTGAAACACGATCAATAACTGAGGGACAGAGGGAAGGGTGGGGCCTTTTAAACTCTGTTGATTGTGTTTCCTGTCAGGTGGAACCCATCGTCTCAGGTGTGCCGTCCTGGAAGATGACTAGAGAAAGGTGTATTTTTTCCCAAAAAAATGCGTTTGAAAAATCGCTGCGCAAATACTGTGTGGAAAAAAAAATGCAACACCCACCATTTTAATCTGTAGGGCCTTTGTTTTAAAATATATAATCTCTAAATATATGATCCAAGAAATGAATTACCTGTGTATAATAGGTATCTGGCGGATGATGAATATTATAAAGATTATCCTAACTGATACCCACCTTCCTCTTTTTTAGGACAACAGGGGAGGGGAGGGGAGGAGCCAAACAGGAGAATCATCACGAAAAATTACCTACACGACTGAGAGAATTGACAGTGGATTGAAAAATAGATCCATATTTAATCCTCAGAACCCAAGTAACCATTTCATTGAAGTCTTCCAGAGTTTAGTGTTGAAGGATATGGAGGAGTTGACCCCTAAGACAAAGAGTGAACCCTGAATATATAAAGGAATGTATCAGATCACTTGAAGATAGGAAGGACATCATTGTGCGCCCCGCTGATAAGGGGAGGGGGTGTTGTAGTGATCGATAAAACTTTCTACATCCATCAATTGCTGGTATGACATATAAAAAACTTGGATGTGACCCTACAGAATCCTTCAGCATTCAGTTGGACTGATTGGTGGAGTGGGGTTATGGCATTAATGCCTTAAACTCCAAAGAAAGACGATATCTGGTACCCAGTGTGTGTAGAATACCTATTATTTACACCTTACCAAAAATACACAAGAATTCTCAAATTCCTCTAAACTCCTTTTAAACTCTGTTGATTGTGTTTCCTGTCAGGTGGAACCCATCGTCTCAGGTGTGCCGTCCTGGAAGATGACTAGAGAAAGGTGTATTTTTTCCCCAAAAAATGAGTTTGAAAAATCGCTGCGCAAATACTGTGTGGAAAAAACAAATGCAACACCCACCATTTTAATCTGTAGGGCCTTTGCTTTAAAATATATAATCTCTAAATATATGATCCAAGAAATGAATTACCTGGGTATAATAGGTATCTGGTGGATGATGAATATTATAAAGATTATCCTAACTGATACCCACCTTCCTCTTTTTTAGGACAACAGGGGAGGGGAGGAGCCAAACAGGAGAATCATCACGAAAAATTACCTACACGACTGAGAGAATTGACAGTGGATTGAAAAATAGATCCATATTTAATCCTCAGAACCCAAGTAACCATTTCATTGAAGTCTTCAAGAGTTTAGTGTTGAAGGATATCGAGGAGTTGACCCCTAAGACAAGAGTGAACCCTGAATATATAAAGGAATGTATCAGATCACTTGAAGATAGGAAGGACATCATTGTGCGCCCCGCTGATAAGGGGAGGGGGTGTTGTAGTGATCGATAAAACTTTCTACATCCATCAATTGCTGGTATGACATATAAAAAACTTGGATGTGACCCTACAGAATCCTTCAGCATTCAGTTGGACTCATTGGTGGAGTGGGGTTATGGCATTAATGCCTTAAACTCCAAAGAAAGACGATATCTGGTACCCAGTGTGTGTAGAATACCTATTATTTAACCGTAAGACAAGAGTGAACCCTGAATATATAAAGGAATGTATCAGATCACTTAAAGATAGGAAGGACATCATTGTGCGCCCCGCTGATAAGAAAGACGATATCTGGTACCCAGTGTGTGTAGAATGTAAAAGGAGGGAACAAGCTTTTGGGCCCGCCTTCATGGGCTTGCTGCAGCCCCGCCTACTTCCCGCCAAAAGATTTGTAATAATTCTGAGGTAAAAAATTAGTAGTACAATTTATGTGTTACTGTCCCTTTAAGGATTCGAGATGAGGTTTTTTTAACCAATTAGAAGCTGTGAAAGCTTCTGGAAGGTATTGGTACCCCTATATAAAGGGGGCTATGTGGAGTTTCCCCTCACAGCTGGTCAAGCCTTAGGCAAAAGAGCTACCCACCCTACCCTCCCTGTCGTTGGTACTTATGTGGTTTAAGTCACCCTGGATTTCTAGGGGGGATGTTTAATGTTAATTTAATTATTTGGCTCGAGTTCCAATAACTGAGCTTACATATTTATTGGATTTCTGATTTATGGAATTTTGATTTAATACATATTTTAATAATATTTACTATTTGATACCAATAAAGTGCCACGGCCATTATTTATGCCAAATATATTTTCGTGTGTTTTTTACATTATTTATTAAGGCGTAAGGTTTTTTAGAATGTTTTTTCTTATTTTGATTTTAATTGTGAGATGTGGGCTAAAAACAATCACATACCTATTATTTACACCTTACCAAAAATACACAAGAATTCTCAAATTCCTCTAGCTCGCCCTATAGTAAATGGGATAGGGTCGGTAACAGCCAGATTGGGCAAGTTTTTGGACAAATTGCTCCAGCCTAGTGTGAAGATAACTAAAGCCTATCTGAAAGACACTTCGGAACTGCTGCAATTGATGGAAGACATACATTTAAGCACTACTACTGAAACATATATAGTAACAGCTGACGTATGTTCTCTACACACCATCATCAAACATGAAGACGCAGCACTAGCGCTTAACTGGGCACTAAGTAAAAGGGATGAGATCCCATATTCACAAAAGACGTTTTTGGGACATGCATTAGACTATTGCATGTCACACAACTACTTCTGGTGGAATGGACAATTTTACTCGCAGCAGGTTGGCGGGGCTATGGGCACTAAATATGCCTCTAGCCTAGCCAACCTGTTCATGTCTGAATGGGAGGACAGGCAGGTTTTTAGTAAGAAACGTCCTCAATTGAAGTTCTACCGCAGGTTCATTGATGACCTCCTGTTTTAATGGGAGAGAATGCGTGAATCTGCTGTGGAATTTCTAGAAGGTTTAAACCAGAATGAGAACATCAAACTGGATTACCAGATAAGTGAGGAGTCAGTAAACTTCCTGGATTTAACCATTCAAAAAGATAATAAATTGAACACCAAAGTATACTTTAAATCCATTGACCAAAACAGCTATTTGTCAATTAGAAGTGGACATCATCTGTCATCATGGGCATCCACTCCATAGGGCAAGGGGGGTCAATTGCCCCCCCCTAGAGACACACTATATTTATATGGACATGGAGTGAAGCGGAATTATCCTCAAGAGCTATTTCACACTGCCAGCTGGCCACCACTGGCTGCATTTGGTCTGAAATCCTAGGGGGGAGACCTTAGTCCCAGACCTTGGTCTTAGAAAATAAAAAAATAAAAACTGTTTCGCTGCCATGCTGTGTGAAACACGATCAATAACTGAGGGACAGAGGGAAGGGTGGGGCCTTTTAAACTCTGTTGATTGTGTTTCCTGTCAGGTGGAACCCATCGTCTCAGGTGTGCCGTCCTGGAAGATGACTAGAGAAAGGTGTATTTTTTCCCAAAAAAATGCGTTTGAAAAATCGCTGCGCAAATACTGTGTGGAAAAAAAAATGCAACACCCACCATTTTAATCTGTAGGGCCTTTGTTTTAAAATATATAATCTCTAAATATATGATCCAAGAAATGAATTACCTGTGTATAATAGGTATCTGGCGGATGATGAATATTATAAAGATTATCCTAACTGATACCCACCTTCCTCTTTTTTAGGACAACAGGGGAGGGGAGGGGAGGAGCCAAACAGGAGAATCATCACGAAAAATTACCTACACGACTGAGAGAATTGACAGTGGATTGAAAAATAGATCCATATTTAATCCTCAGAACCCAAGTAACCATTTCATTGAAGTCTTCCAGAGTTTAGTGTTGAAGGATATGGAGGAGTTGACCCCTAAGACAAAGAGTGAACCCTGAATATATAAAGGAATGTATCAGATCACTTGAAGATAGGAAGGACATCATTGTGCGCCCCGCTGATAAGGGGAGGGGGTGTTGTAGTGATCGATAAAACTTTCTACATCCATCAATTGCTGGTATGACATATAAAAAACTTGGATGTGACCCTACAGAATCCTTCAGCATTCAGTTGGACTGATTGGTGGAGTGGGGTTATGGCATTAATGCCTTAAACTCCAAAGAAAGACGATATCTGGTACCCAGTGTGTGTAGAATACCTATTATTTACACCTTACCAAAAATACACAAGAATTCTCAAATTCCTCTAAACTCCTTTTAAACTCTGTTGATTGTGTTTCCTGTCAGGTGGAACCCATCGTCTCAGGTGTGCCGTCCTGGAAGATGACTAGAGAAAGGTGTATTTTTTCCCCAAAAAATGAGTTTGAAAAATCGCTGCGCAAATACTGTGTGGAAAAAACAAATGCAACACCCACCATTTTAATCTGTAGGGCCTTTGCTTTAAAATATATAATCTCTAAATATATGATCCAAGAAATGAATTACCTGGGTATAATAGGTATCTGGTGGATGATGAATATTATAAAGATTATCCTAACTGATACCCACCTTCCTCTTTTTTAGGACAACAGGGGAGGGGAGGAGCCAAACAGGAGAATCATCACGAAAAATTACCTACACGACTGAGAGAATTGACAGTGGATTGAAAAATAGATCCATATTTAATCCTCAGAACCCAAGTAACCATTTCATTGAAGTCTTCAAGAGTTTAGTGTTGAAGGATATCGAGGAGTTGACCCCTAAGACAAGAGTGAACCCTGAATATATAAAGGAATGTATCAGATCACTTGAAGATAGGAAGGACATCATTGTGCGCCCCGCTGATAAGGGGAGGGGGTGTTGTAGTGATCGATAAAACTTTCTACATCCATCAATTGCTGGTATGACATATAAAAAACTTGGATGTGACCCTACAGAATCCTTCAGCATTCAGTTGGACTCATTGGTGGAGTGGGGTTATGGCATTAATGCCTTAAACTCCAAAGAAAGACGATATCTGGTACCCAGTGTGTGTAGAATACCTATTATTTAACCGTAAGACAAGAGTGAACCCTGAATATATAAAGGAATGTATCAGATCACTTAAAGATAGGAAGGACATCATTGTGCGCCCCGCTGATAAGAAAGACGATATCTGGTACCCAGTGTGTGTAGAATGTAAAAGGAGGGAACAAGCTTTTGGGCCCGCCTTCATGGGCTTGCTGCAGCCCCGCCTACTTCCCGCCAAAAGATTTGTAATAATTCTGAGGTAAAAAATTAGTAGTACAATTTATGTGTTACTGTCCCTTTAAGGATTCGAGATGAGGTTTTTTTAACCAATTAGAAGCTGTGAAAGCTTCTGGAAGGTATTGGTACCCCTATATAAAGGGGGCTATGTGGAGTTTCCCCTCACAGCTGGTCAAGCCTTAGGCAAAAGAGCTACCCACCCTACCCTCCCTGTCGTTGGTACTTATGTGGTTTAAGTCACCCTGGATTTCTAGGGGGGATGTTTAATGTTAATTTAATTATTTGGCTCGAGTTCCAATAACTGAGCTTACATATTTATTGGATTTCTGATTTATGGAATTTTGATTTAATACATATTTTAATAATATTTACTATTTGATACCAATAAAGTGCCACGGCCATTATTTATGCCAAATATATTTTCGTGTGTTTTTTACATTATTTATTAAGGCGTAAGGTTTTTTAGAATGTTTTTTCTTATTTTGATTTTAATTGTGAGATGTGGGCTAAAAACAATCACATACCTATTATTTACACCTTACCAAAAATACACAAGAATTCTCAAATTCCTCTAGCTCGCCCTATAGTAAATGGGATAGGGTCGGTAACAGCCAGATTGGGCAAGTTTTTGGACAAATTGCTCCAGCCTAGTGTGAAGATAACTAAAGCCTATCTGAAAGACACTTCGGAACTGCTGCAATTGATGGAAGACATACATTTAAGCACTACTACTGAAACATATATAGTAACAGCTGACGTATGTTCTCTACACACCATCATCAAACATGAAGACGCAGCACTAGCGCTTAACTGGGCACTAAGTAAAAGGGATGAGATCCCATATTCACAAAAGACGTTTTTGGGACATGCATTAGACTATTGCATGTCACACAACTACTTCTGGTGGAATGGACAATTTTACTCGCAGCAGGTTGGCGGGGCTATGGGCACTAAATATGCCTCTAGCCTAGCCAACCTGTTCATGTCTGAATGGGAGGACAGGCAGGTTTTTAGTAAGAAACGTCCTCAATTGAAGTTCTACCGCAGGTTCATTGATGACCTCCTGTTTTAATGGGAGAGAATGCGTGAATCTGCTGTGGAATTTCTAGAAGGTTTAAACCAGAATGAGAACATCAAACTGGATTACCAGATAAGTGAGGAGTCAGTAAACTTCCTGGATTTAACCATTCAAAAAGATAATAAATTGAACACCAAAGTATACTTTAAATCCATTGACCAAAACAGCTATTTGTCAATTAGAAGTGGACATCATCTGTCATCATGGGCATCCACTCCATAGGGCAAGGGGGGTCAATTGCCCCCCCCTAGAGACACACTATATTTATATGGACATGGAGTGAAGCGGAATTATCCTCAAGAGCTATTTCACACTGCCAGCTGGCCACGTTATCGGTAAAGCGCCGCTAGTTTTAGCAGCGCTTTATCATCGTTTTAGTGGCGCTATTCGGCCGCTAGAGGGGGGGGTTTAAATTTTTTTAGAAATTGCTAATCAGACAATGGCAGCTTGATGCTTCTTTTAAGCTTTTGCATCAGGTTTCTCAAACCTTTGCATGCCTGCGCTTTATGTCATAATGACTAAGCCCCTCCCCTTCATGACATTGTCAAAAAGGGACCGAGCATGGATGACCTTAAAATGATGCTCCCCCTGAAAAAAGTTCAGCGGACGCCCATGTCCGTCATGGATTAGGAATATTCCAAAAAGGTCAAATGCTGAGGGTTTGTCGGAACTGTACGAAGTTGATTGATTACCAGCTACAATCTCAAGTTTTGAAGACTAAATTCCTACAGAAGGGGTACATGGAAGATTGTCTTTATGAAATTATCCAGGAAGTATCAGAAACACTAAGATAACTATGCCTGAAAAAGAATCCTGTGGAGCAGATACCAAATAATGAGCACCGAGTGGGTTTTATATCAGATTTCCACTGCCAGTATAAAGAGATAGAGAACATCTATAAGAACTGGCATATACTGGGTAGAGATAGACACCTAGGTCAATTAGCGACTCAACAACCCAAGTTAATTTACAGGCGAGCTCCTAATTTTGGAGACCAAATAGTTTGAAAAATCTTTGACCCTCCAGATAAACGTTTTTTGAAGATTGATTTAAAAGATTTTTGCCTGTAGAAAATGCATCTGCTGTAGAACTGTTCGGGTAGGCCATAGAGGAAAAACTGAAGTATCAAACAGTGATGGTGAATCCTTTGATATTAAGGAATTCATTACATGTAATTCCACACATGTGGTGTATTTAATGTGGTGTCCATGTGGGTTACTTTATGTCGGTAGGACAAAAAGACTTCTGAGAGTGCACATATCTGAACATTTAGCAAATATAAGAAAAGGGTTCCGGTACCACAGTGTATCGTTACACTTCAAGGACAAATACAATTTTGTGGGATAGACACTGTACACCCTGCCTGGAGAGGCTCTAATAGGGTGAGAGACCTATCCCAAAGAGAAACCCGCTGGATTTTCCTGCTTAAATGTCTAATGCCGCGTACACACGGCCGTTTTTCTCGTAGAAAAAAACGACATTTTTCCCATTCGACGAGAAAAACGATAGTCTGTGGGCTTTTTGACGTTTTTTTCGACGAGAAAAACTGCATTAAAAACGACGAGAAAAATTAGAACTTGTTCTAATTTTTCTCGTCGTTTTTTTCGACATGTTTTCCGCGGCAGTGTTTCCCATAGGGAAACACTGCCGCGGAGCCTACACACGGTCGTTTTTTTCGACCAAAAAAAAAATGACATTTAAAACGGTCGTGTGTGGGGGGAACAAGCTGTTCCTCGTTTTTAACGTCGATTTTCTCGACGATGTTTTCACCGTCGAAAAAATCGATCGTGTGTACGCGGCATTAGCCCTAGGATGTTAAACACTGAAGTTGACTTAAACTGCTTCATCAATCATTTTTGACCATTTCTTTATCTCAAAATATTTTTCTACACTTTTTCTATTTTTTTTGGTAGTCAAAAGGAATTTTATATATATATATTATTTCCTGTCGCATCATCAGAGCTAGCATCATGATCATTAATTTCAATGGCTATGAGGTGCTGTTGGAGTGATTTCAATGGCTGTTAGGAGCTGTTGGACCTATATGCTGTTGATGCCTTTGGGTAAAAACACAATGGAGGTGTACATAGCAAAATATATATATACTTCTCCATTTGTATACACCATTCAGCATCATGGTCCTTTTCCAGCAAAGGGTAATGGTGTACTAGCACCAGAGTTTACGATTGCTGTTTCACGACCACACTGACGCCTTATTATATGGGGATACTGTTTACCCTAGGGATGTTGGCACACTTGCCATGCTGTGCCATCTGTGTCTGGGGTATCCTGGGTCTCAGTGGGAGGCACTATCTATGACCACACTTGATGTGATGTCCCATTATATTAGATTTAAATCGGGAGTGACATCCTTAGAATGCTAGTGAATTATAAGATATTTACATATTCTCCAATTTTTAACATTATTAATCAATTAATAATTCGTGCACTGTTGCATTGAGTTGTTCACTGCGATTATGCAATGAACATATTGGCTTCCTGCCCGCTAATATATCCCAGTATATTCTGGGATATATTTTGGTAATATATTAATTAAGAGATTCTCTGTTTTACATTTACACGTAGTTATTTTCTTTTAATTTCTCTTTTAACAGGCTCTCCTTTTTGAAGCCACTGTGTTTATTAAGGGAGCAATAGTGAATCGCAATCTGTAGACTAATAACTTTGCACAGTGTTTTCACCGTTATATTTTATGCTACACACCACATTTTAAACAATGAGGATGACTCACTAGGAATAACTGTACTGTGTTGTGAAAACATATAACCTTGCATGAAGAATTGGCTCTGTTGAACTGCAGGCACTTATCGTCTGTGTTTTGCGGTCATGGGGACACCTGATGTATGGATGCGTAGGGTTAAGTCCTATGTGAAAGGCAGATGGGAGGGTATAAAAGAAGGATGTGGGGGAGAGAGCAGCCAATCCCATGAATAAGTCCAAGTGACGAAACGTCGGGGGCGTGGCTGCAAGATCACGATCTGCACTGACATGACACGCTGAGGCTAAGAACGGTACACTGATACTGCGATCCGGGACTCAGGAGGGGTGAGAGATACAGTGCAAGCTCACATCTTGGGTCAGCCGTGACTGTCAAACACTGCAGTGTCACTACAAACTTGTTTTGTTTGCTGTGATTTTCAAAGCTGTTTTTTTTCAATTTAAATGTGAGTGCAATATTTGAAGTGGTGTAGTGTGTTTTAATAAAGTGGATGTTACAATTTCACACTATGGGAGCTCCTCTTTTTTCCTTACATGGATGGAAAATCTTATGCTGAAGCACAAGTTCTCAGTTTGATGGCCGTTTACCTTCTAGTGGAGGCAAAAAAAGCTGGTGAGTGTAATCACAGAGGGGGCTGACACGAGCACGATGGTGTGGTGGATTAATACTTCACATTAAGAAGGTAGAATCTTTCTCTGGATTTTTTCTTTCTTTACTTTTTCACCGATGGACTTTGGTCATGTTTTCATTAAGTGATTATAATTTAGATACTTAGTGAGTGGTAATTTATTACTGGTCACATTTAACGCCACAAATTTTACCTATGCTTCACATTGTTGTGTTTAGCTGTATATTTCATTTACAGTTATTTATTTTATTTAAGTGGCAGCTTTCGTTTTTACACATTTTCTTGGCGCAGTGGTGGTTATATAGATTAGAAGCGCATTATATCTGTATACCAATTTTATTATTAAAATATATAATTTTTGAGGGTACAATGTAATTTTCTTGCAAAAAAAAAAAAAAAAATAGGATTTTTTTGTACTCACCGTAATATCCTTTTCTCTGACGTCTATGGATTGACACAGCATCTTCAATCTTGACAAAGTGGGTTATGTTCCTGCTCATAGGAGAAGACTAGGCAGAATGTTAGATGTTTCAACATACATTCCCTTACCAGAGCTGAACAGCCCCGCCCAGGGTGCAGTCTCTCCGGACATAACCCTCCTACCTGCAGCCAGCAGCCTCAGTTCTTATTAAAGCAGTACAAACTCAAAAAAAGGAGGAGGGGTGGGTGCTGTGTCAGTCCATGGATGTCAGAGAAAAGGATTTTACGGTGAGTACAAAAAATCCTATTTTCTCTTACCGTCCATGGATTGACACAGCATCTTCAATCTTGACAAAGTGGGAAGTCCCAAAGGAGTGTCAAAGAACGAGGGGTGGGAACAGTATCAAGGAAAAACCAAACTTCACCCCAAACAAGCAGAGCTCCTCAACGGAGGAGTTGCAACATTAAACAGCCGCCTGCAAAATATTGCGGCCGAAGGAAGCATCACAAGATGCAGCCACATCAACCTTATAGAACTTTGAAAAGGTATGTGCGGACAACCAGGTCGCCGCCTTGCACACTTGTGCAACAGATGCTTGATGTCTCAAAGCCCAGGAAGCACCAATTGCCCTGGTTGAATGCGCAGTAACCGAAAAGGGAGGCGCCCGCCCCTTAAGGGCATAGGCCTGTATGACAGTCTGCCTGATCCACCGAGAAATGGTGGCAGACGAAACCACTTGGCCCTGTTTCGGACCAGACATAGACACAAAAAGCTAGTCAGACTTGCGAATCGAAGCCGTAGCAGACAAGTACACCCGCAGGGCACGTACCACATCTAACGTGTGGAGCGCAAACTCTCTGGGATGCGACGGAGGAGGACATAAGGATGGAAGCACAATGTCCTCATTAAGATGGAAAGCCGAGACCACCTTTGGAAGAAAAGAAGGCTGCGGGCGTAGCACCGACTTATCCTTATGGGGAATCAAGTATGGCGGTTTGCAAGACAATTCAGAAACCCTTCTGACAGAAGTAATGGCTACCAGAAAAGTCACCATCTGAGATAAGGTTAAGAGAGGAATCCACTTTCAAAAGGAGGTTCCTGAAGAACTGAGAGCACCAAATTCAAATCTCAAGGAGGAAGAGGTGGCTTAACAGGGGGAGCACATGTCGGACCCCCTGTACGAAGGTACTAATCATAGAATGTCCCAATAGCGGCCTCTGAAAGAAAATAGCCAAAGCTGAAATCTGGCCCTTAATGGTGCTTAAGGCAAGCTTTTGGGTCACAGCACGCTGTAAGAACAGCAAGATTCTGGGAATGGAATACGTCCGTGGATGTTAATCCAGCTCCTCGCACATAGCGATGTAGGCCCTCCAGGTACGGTGGTATATCTTCCTGGAAGAAGATTTCCGTGCCTTCAGCATGGTCGAGATGACCGAATCCGAGAGACCCCGGTCTATCAGCACCTGGCTTTCAATAGCCATGCCATTAAAGCCAGCGACTGTAAAGCAGGGTGAAGTATGGGACCTTGAGACAGAAGGTCCTCCCGTATCGGCAGTCGCCACGGAACGTCCGCCACTAGGCGCACAAGATCGGCGTACCAAGGACGCCAAGGCCAATCTGGAGCGATGAGGATCACCGGAAACCCCATTGGCCTCCACCCTGCGAAGCAATCGAGGAAGCAGCTTCAGTGGAGCATCGGCATAAATCAGCCAATACCGACCCCACTGGGCCACCAACGCGTCTGATGCGTCTGCCCAGGGATCCCTGGACCTGGCCACAAATCTCGACACTTTCCGATTGAGTCAAGAGGCCAATAGGTCCACATCCGGCATGCCCCACCTCCTGCAAAAGAGGTGAAACACCTCCGGATGCAAGGACCATTCCCCCTGGTCCAACATTTGTCGGCTCAGATAGTCCGCCCACCAGTTGTCCACTCCTGGAATGTAATGTAAATGGCAGATAGAGCCGGCACACTTCTTTCCGTCCACCTTAGAATGTGAGCGACCTCGGACACCGCAGCTGAGCTCCGAGTTCCCCCCTGATGGTTGACATAAGCCACCGCAATGGCGCTGTCCGATTGGATCCTGACCGAGCGTCCCTGCAGTCTCCTCAACCACGAGGAAAGGCACAGTCTGATTGCCCGGACTTCCAGGACATTGATAGGCAGACAAGACTCGTCCAGGGTCCAGAGCCCTTGGGCTGACAGAACTCCCCAGACTCTGCCCCAGCCCGAAAGACTGGCGTCCGTCATGATCACAGTCCACTGGACAGGAAGGAACGACTTCCCCAACCTAAGGGCCGGGAATCTCAGCCACCACTTCAGGGATGCCCTGACCAGGTGACTCACCTGGATCTGACGATCCAGTGATAATAGAGACTTGTTCCAGCAAGATAGGATCTAATTTTGCAAGACTCGAGTGTGGAATTGGACGTAAGGCACCGCCTCGAAGGAAGCCACCATGAGTCCCAGGACCCTCATGCAAAAACGGAGTGACGACCATTTGCGGGACGTCAGCACCCGTACCGCAGATTGAAGAGTCTGTAATTTTTCTAAGGGTAGAAAAATCCTTGCCTCCGAGGAGTCCAGGACCAATCCTAGGTACTCCAGATGCTGAGTCGGAACCAGGACCGACTTCTGTATGTTCACCAGCCAGCCGAATTCTCGGAGGGCCTGACTAGCTATCACCATATTTTCCTCTAATTCTGAGCCAGAGTCTGCTCTCAGAAGGAGATCGTCTAGATAGCCCATGATAGCAATGCCTCGCTGTCTCAGCAAAGCTAGAATCGGGGAAAGCACCTTGGTGAAAACCCGCAGTGCTGACGCCAACCCGAAGGAAAGACCCACAAACTGATAGTGGTCTTCGCCTTTCGCGAAGCGCAGAAACTTCTGGTGACCCGCGCAGATTGGGACATGCAAGTAGGCGTCCTTGATGTCCAAGGATGCCAGAAAATCCCCCGGGTGGAGCGCAGCAATCCCTGAGCGAATGGATTTCAATGCGGAAATTTCCGAACCTTCACAAAGGCATTTAGGGCCTTGAGATCCAGAATTGGACGGACTCCGTCCTTCTTTGGGACCGCAAACAGATATTAATAAAATCCCTGAAACCTCTCCTTTGACAGTACCAGCACAATTACTCCGCACCTCAGCAAGCCCTGCACTGCCCCTAATAGGGCAGCCCGACGCGCTGGAAGGAGAAAGAGATTTGAGGGAAAGAATCTGTCTGGTGGCCAGGAAAGGAACTCTATCCTGTATCCCCGAGGTAACCACCTCGCATACCCACTGGTCGGAGATCTGGGAGGTCCACCGATCCGTGAACCTGCGAAGTCGTCCCCCCACCCCAGAGTCGGGCGGGGGCAAGACTTCATGCGGTGGTGGGCTTGGTAGGCTTACGCACCCAGGGAAGTTTCTGTCCCCCAGCAGCACCTTTGTCAGTCCGGGAGAAAAAACCTCTTCTGAGTGGGAAAGGAAGGACCCGGCTTACGGCGCGGCTCCTTCGCCGTAGGAGGCTGAGGAAGAAGGGTGCTCTTACCCCCCGTGACATTTTTATTAATGTCATCCAGGGAAGTACCAAATAGCCTTCCACCCTTGAAAGGCAAATCCGTCAGGAGCTTCTTAGAGGCCAGGTCAGCAGACCAGCATTTTAACCAGATTAGGCAAAGCAAAACCACCGCAGACACTGAGGCCCTAGAAATTTGATTTCACTCCTCACTGCCTATCACAGTTTCGGAAGCCATGGAATGCCCAGATGGCACAAAACCCATCAAAATGACCCCATTTTGGAAAGTAGACACCCCAAGCTATTTGCTAATAGGTATGGTGAGTATTTTTTCTCAAAGTTTTGAAAATTGAAGAAAAAAAAAATTTGAAGAAAGAAAATAATGTATTTTTTTTTCAATTTTCAAAACTTTGTGACAAAAAAGCAATATCTGCATGTAGCGGGACCACCAAAAATGGGGTCGCTAAGCCTGAGTAATAGTATGGCTCTGATTCTACAATTCTGCTTAAAATGGACTCTGCTCTGCCATGTTGTTGCCTGGTGTATAGTTTCCCTGGGCCTGTGGTGGCACTGTTGCCCAGGTCTCGGGTTGAACCACGGGTGACATTGTTGTGTGATTGGGTGTCCTCTCTCGGCTACCGTGCAGTGGGCGGGTTCGGCCTGCTGTGCATGCCGGGAGAGGGTACATAAAGGGCAGACGCCATGATTTAGGGAGGAGTATGCCCCATTGGGGTGGTGTGCCAGGGGGATTGTGAGGAGGACTCCTGGTGGCGAAGTCACGCCCATTGGCCTAGCTGGCTTGGGGTGCGTGAATTGGCCGAGGAGTCTTGGGCACCTTCAGCCCTAGGCTACAGAGTTCCAGGAAGGCCCAGTACCTTCAATTGGGTCTACAAACAACACACTGGAGTCCCAGGGAACCCGTCTGAGGGTGGCCCGCTCTGAAGGAGAGGAAACCAGGGGAGGACCTGTCCGATGGATCGGTGAAGGAATTCACAGTGAAGGAGAGGCCGGGTTGCCTATCAGAGGGAAAGATTTGTGAGTTGCAGTATAGCTCCTGTAGTGTGTCTCATTGGCACATATGGTCTCTACTAATCAATGGGGGTTTCAAAGTTCTAATTCAGTAACTAAAGGATTCTGTGGCAGGGGATCTCTTGGACTTGTCTGTGAAGGGGACTAAATTAAAGAAACTGTTCGTGCTTCACTCTGGCTGCTAGAACTGTGAGAGGGATCTATCCGGGTGAGCAATTCACACTCAGGCTTGAGTGAAGAATAGGGTAACTGGGTGCCGTTTGCCTGAACCTGTCCCCCTACCTGCTTTTGTTGCCATCTTCAACCTATTCCCAAATCTGTTTCAAGCAAGATAAAATAAACTTGTCTGTTTGGACTTTAAACACTGTCTGGACATTGGCCTTCTTTTGGGGAAAAGAACAGACTTTTCCCTATATTCTGGGGATGAGAACCAATGGACAGGAGGTAACTCGCTGCAGGACCCAAAATTGTAAGAACACCGCTCAACCTCTTATACCAGGAGGATACGAGCATGTGGCACGGTGTGCCTTTATCCCTGCAAAGGCAAGGTAGGCAGGAGAAAAGGGTCCGTTTGCTACATGCAAAATACTCACCATACCTCTCAGCAAATGGCTTGGGGTGTCCACTTTCTAAAATGGGGTCATTTGGGGGGGGGGGGGGGGGGTTTCTGCTATTTTGGCATTTTATGGCCTTCAAAACTGATAGGTAGTGAGGGGTGATATTAAAAAATTGCGCCCTTAGAAATCCTGAAGGCGGCAATTGGTTTTCGAGGGCCCCGTACGCGGCTGGGCTCCCAAAAAGTCCCACACACACACTTTTTTTTGTCATTATTCAATCACTTGGGACAAAAAAAAAATAATTCAATGGGCACAACATGCCTCTCAGCAATTTCCTTGGGGTGTCTACTTTCCAAAATGGGGTCATTTGGGGGGGGGGGGGTTGTACTGCCATGCCATTTTTGCACCTCAAGAAATGAGATAGGCAGTCATAAATTAAAAGCTGTGTAAATTCCAGAAAATGTACCCTAGTTTGTAGACGCTATAACTTTTGCGCAAACCAATAAATATATGCTTTGACGATTTTTTTTACTAAAGACATGTGGCTGAATACATTTTGGCCTAAATGTATGACTAAATTGAGTATTAGATTTTTCTTATAACAAAAAGCAGAAAATATTTTTTCTTCCAAATTTTTGGATTTTTTCCGTTTATATCGTAAAAAATTTAAAATAAATAAAAATCGCAGAGACAATCAAATACCATCAAAAGATATTTGTGGGGGAAAAAAAGGACGCAAATTTTGTTTGGGTACACCATTGCATGACCGCGCAATTACCAGTTAAAGCAGCGTAGTGAAAAATTGTAAAAACACCTCTGGTCTTTAATAGACATGTGCACACTGAAATATTTCGTTTCGGAATTTCGTTTTCGTCCGAAAAATAAATGTATTTAGTTACTCCCGAAATTCGTTTTTCGTTAAAAATTGCATTCGTCCGAAAATCCGAAATAATTAAGGTCGAATCTGTCATTGAAGGCTTATATGGGGTGTGTGTGTTCTAAGAAGATTCGACGGAGCAGCTAAACTATTCGACGCAGCAATCGTACATTTCAGGTCGAATGTTCCGCCTACAAGCTAGCTATAGTAGAATTCTAATGTTGTATGACTAGTAATAATAATTATATTTATTAATTATTATTACTAGTCATTCAACATTAGAATTTTTCTATAGCCCATGAGCGGATGCATTTAACCGGAAATGTACGATTGCAGGCAGCATCGTACAGTGAGTTTAACTGCACCGTCGAATCAACTTAGAACTTTTGACAGACACCGACGTTTGAATGTTTTTCAATGCTTTGTCGAATCTTCGTCGAATCTTCGTCGTTCATGTTGAATGGATGGTCTATCCCAACAGTCAGCCAACTACTTTCACATTCGTTTGTGCACGGCCTCCGACGTTGTGTCAGTGTCAGATAATATGGCGACCCATTTCGACCACATGGAGGACGTTCCTGGGCCTTCTATGGAGGCAGCAGCAGCAACATCCCCATCATCCAAAAAGCGGCGCTTGGGGACACAAGCTGCAACCAGCAGGAAGCGTAACCTTATGTGGACTCACATTGAGTCCCAGGTCCTTGTAAAGGAAACGCTTCCTTGCTGGATACAGCTGTGTGGCCCCCGCTCCAGGGATACCACTCAGGAGTGGAAGCGGGAGAAGTGGGAGGAGATCTCCAAAAAAGTTGAAGCGATGTATCGCCATCGGCGTGACCCGATTGCCTGTTGGAAAAAATTCAGCGACATTAAGCGGTAAGTAACATGTCTGATTATATTTTTTTTTACATTTTAACCACTTCAGCCTCGGAGGATTTGGCTGCCAAATGACCAGGCCACTTTTTGCGATTCGGCACTGCATCCTTTTTTTCCCACAAATAGAGATTTCTTTTGGTGGTATTTGATAATCTCTGCGTTTTTTTTTTTTGCGCTATAAACAAAAAAAGAGCGACAATTGTGAAAAAAATTGCTATAATAAGTACCGTATTTATCGGCGTATAACACGCACAATTTTCCCCTGAAAATCAGGGGAAAATCGTGGGTGCGTGTTATACGCCGATACCCACATCCCTGGGCTGTCTCCGCTGACTGTGAGCGGAGCGGAGCGAGATACACATAGCCGAATGTACTCGGCTATACTCGGCTTTTCTCGGCTCCGCTCACAGTCACGCCCAGTCCCGCCATTGGACCTGTGTTATGTCCATCATAGGGCGGGACTCGGCGTGACTGTGAGCGGAGCCGAGAAAAGCCGAGTATAGCCGAGTACACTCGGCTATGTGTATCTCGGCGGCGGCTCCGCCCAGTCCCTGCGTCCCTGCGTTCTCGGCGGCATCCGCAGAGTCTCGGCGCCAATTTTAAAATCCGGCACGGCGACACTGGGGCAAGGCTGCACGGTGACACTGGGGCAAGGCTGCACGGCGACACTGGGGCAAGGCTGCACGGCTACACTGGGGCAAGGCTGAAATGGACTCTGGGGCAAGGCTGCAATGGACACTGACAAGGCTGCACTGTGACAAGGCTGCAATGGACACTGACAAGGCTGCACTGTGACAAGGCTGCAATGGACACTGACAAGGCTGCACTGTGACAAGGCTGCAATGGACACTGACAAGGCTGCATTTAAATGTAAGTTATTTTTCCTTAAACTTCCCTCCTAAAAGTTTTTTTCCCTAAAATTTCCTCCTAAACTTGGGATGCGTGTTATACGCCGGCGCGTGTTATACGCCGATAAATACGGTATCCCCAAAAAATATATAAAAAAACAAATTTTTTCCTCAGTTTAGGCCGATACGTATTATTCTACATATTTTTGGTAACAAAAATTGCAATAAGCGATTATTGATTGGTTTGCGCAAAAGTTATAGCGTCTACAAAATAGGGATAGTTTTATAGCATTTTTATTATTATTTTTTTTTACTAGTAATGGCGGCGATCAGCGATTTTTATCGTGACTGCGACATTATGGCGGACACATCGGACACTTTTGATGCCATTTTGTGACCATTGTCATTTATACAACAATCAGTGCTCTAAAAATGTACTGATTTTACACCATACACAGTTCACACAAGCGCATAATTAGAAAGGTGGACTGGACATCTATATTTAATCGGCACAATCACAATCCTTTCTTTTATATTTTTTGTGCACCAAAAAAGCATACGTTTTTCTTAAAATAAATCTGGTTAATAAAAAAATGTGCAAATCTTGTGCTACATGAAAAAATGCGCCTAATCCAAAAATTCCATTTGCATTGTTTCATTCTACGGGTTCATTCTACATTTGTTTCATGTGTTGATGTCATTTTCAGATTACAATTGTAGTTTAATTATGGAACCTGTTTCTCTTCTCTTTTTGTTTTGCAGTTCCATAGCGCGTAAACGCCGGCAGTTGGGGTGCAGAGGGAAGCAGGTGCCTCTCCTCCCCCATGAGGCAGAGCTTTTAGCGGGTATAGGGGAGGATGAGATCACCCATCTCCTGGCTCACCAGGGTTGGTGTCAGAATTGCATTGTGCAGGACATTTTTTTTGTCAAGCATCCGACATTTACCATATTGTGTTTGATTTTATTTAAAGATTGCATCCAGTCCCAGCGCTGCCGGAGGTGGAGGGCGGAGGAGCAGGAGTCCTCCACGTCATCAACGCCCAGTAAGTAGTGTAGTAGTGACACTAATACAGTGGGTCCTTTTCCATTTGTCCAGCCTTCCATTGTCGATTCCAGTGTCATTGCTTCTCGCTCAAGCAGTGACAGGTAGAGTCTCTGCGACGTTCTGTCAGGTAATGCAAGCGCTTGCGTAACTTGCGTAATCTGACAGAACGTCGCTGCTCTGAACTGAGGCACCTAATCAGTGGCGGTGCACCTAGCACTCGCCGCTGGAACCAGGACAGGTAAGTGCCTCGTTTTTTTTTTTTATAGATTTTTTCTAAATTGTTGAATGCATGTCCCTGCCTTGTAGATAAACGTTAGTGACCTGACCTGTATTGCCATGCTAATGGATAATTAATTTTATCTATATACAGTATTTATTTATAGTAATTTGAAGCTTGAACATTGTAACGTTCATCATTTCTCCTTTATATTAAAGGTGTCATCCAATTAGAGGGGGAGACTCAGGAGGAGGAGGCTGAGGCGGCAACGCCCACATGTAAGTTAGTATAATCTTGCTGGTGTCTGCTGTGTGATCATACATGTTTCAATGTTCTTGTACTAATGTGTGAGATTGTTGTACACTGCAGATTGTAATGTTCTTTTCTATATTAATCATAATCAACAGCTGCTGAGGCTGAGCAGGAGGTGGAGGAGACCTGCCCTGTAGAGGCTGCTGGGGATGCAGAAGATGGTGAACAACCAGACGCGGCAGATCCAGGGAGTAAGTATAACTTTTTTTGTATTTTCCAGGCAAATATAGTATTTTAAATATGAAATGCTGTTGGCGTACCTTGTCTAGAAATGGTTGTGATTTATTCTCCAAGGCTTCGGTTTAGCTGGAATTACTAATTATTAGTCCCCCTCTGCAGCTGATTCCAGTCTTCCTGTTAGCGTGACCTGTGCTTGTTATTTCCTCAATGTCACTTCCCTGATCACGCCACCTTCTTGCTGCAGTTCAGATTCCCAGTCTGAGCCAATCACTGTTAATCATCGTGAATAACACAGCAGGCTGGAAGGGGTGTGTCAGACAAGAATCTCCAGCTATTGGCTGGCAGTCCCTGGACATGGTCAATCTCTGGCATGCCCCTAATGCATGCATTAACACTTTCCTCATGATGTCTGGTGCCTCCTCTTTGGCATCATCTAAAGCAGGGGTCTCCAAACTGCGGCCTGAGGGCCAGATGTGGCCCTTTGGTAGCCTTTATCCGGCCCTTGGGGCACTATTCCTCCCACTGACACCAACAATGGGGCATTTTTTCTTCTATGGATACTAATGATGGGATACTATTCCTCCTACTAATAGGGGCACCACTCCTATTGACCACCAACCCTGAGGCCATATTTATTCTCACTGATGATGGGCCCATGACATTTTCTGCCCCTGTGGGCCACAATCCGGCACCCCTAAAGTCTGAAGGAAAATAAACTGGCCCTCTGTTTGAAAAGTTTGAAGACCCCTGATATAAAGCAAAAAATTGTAAATGACCTTGTAGATCTTTGTGCAGGCAAATATCTATAAGAAGTTGAGTCTTTAGGCTATAGTGCAGACTCCAGAGTGTATTGTGTTGCACATTGGCAAGGCTGTTTACTGATATATTTTACATGTATCTTGGAGTTTTTCTTTAACTGCTCCTTTTTGTCTAGTGGTTTTTGTTTTAGAAGTTTTAGACATACTGATCCTTGGATTCCCAGTGGTCGGACACAATTCCATGCACCCTCTCTCTCCTTCACTTACATGGTCTAGGCTTCTGAAGTTATTATAAGACCTGCACAGGTCTTGAAGGCTCAGGGAGAGACCAGACTACTGCAGTAGCAGAGGGGAGCAGATGAAGCACTGGATATCGAAGGTTCAGTGATTGTAAATTCTCTGTTATACCTCCTAGCCTAGACCAGGAGTGAGTAACCTACCTAGCCTAGAACAGAAGTGGGGCTTATTCAATCAGTGGCTATATAAAATTATCAACTTTAAAAAGTAGCCTGCTATATTTTATTAAACAACTTTTTGTTAGGTCATCCCTTATACAATGGCTTGAATGGCTTCTCTTTGGTGAGTGTAATGTTAATAGCTGGTATAGCTGATATGTTTTTCTGCAAGTGCAACTGATCTTCTATATTTGCGACAGTCAATCAGTCTGGATGAGGTAGAGTAGTTAGTGGTCAGTGTGACGGATCTCAGATACCCCAGGTGGGAACATCCGCCAGACCTGTGTCTCCTGTCCTCCAAATGCACCGGCAGCCTGCAGATTCGCCATAACCAGCCCTTAACCCCTCAATCAGGAGACAATCCACACAGGTGTTGAGGGTTAAACATGCAGAGCATCAACAGTTTATTAAATCCAAAACATACACTTTTACACACAGTTAGGGACACTCCCCTTAGCCTTGTCATAGAGGGGGGGGTAGGGGACAGGGAAGAACCAATGGGAACTGAACATTGAAACAGAGACTACAGTTAAACATAAAGGGATTATGGTAAGCAGGCAGCCCTTCAATACACATCCCCTGCGGAGAGATGTCTGCAGTCCAGACCATTGTCTATGTGCCATGAACCAACACAATTAAGCACAGCAACAAGAGGGGGGATGGGGGGGGGAGAAGGGATGTAGCAATACATTACATTATCTCAATACCAGCTTTCCCCAAGTCTCTCAGTCTCTTCTGGGCCATAATCTGTGGGTAAGAGGCCAGCCCTCAGTCCCTTCCAAAACACACAGTGACAGTGGGTTCTGTCACAGTCAGCACTTAGGCATCCATTACACCTTAAGATTTTCTCCAGCCGGCCGTGCGACCAAGCGGATAACATCTTTGGGAGATTCTCCTTTACACTGCTCGATGTGTAGAGGGGAATCCCTTTGTACTCTGGCCGGGGAGGACACTCAGCTCCGCCTCGGTCATTGTACAGTAAAGTACTACACCTTCCTGCACAGCTCAGCAAACCTGGGATGACGCAGCAAATTGACACAGACACCACTATCTCCTACACACAAATTGATTAGGTGCATCTCACTGAATATCAAAAATGGAAAACTGGTATGTAGAAGTGAAAACATCTCAAGATGTTACATGATTGTCTACAAGCGTTTTGAGATAATTGTCTTTATATAATGTTAGGGTGAAGAAGTCATGTGTATTGTATTATCTATCTAATGTATTTTCTTTTCTTCACAGGTGAAGTCTTCATTCTTCACCTCCACCCGGTGGACGAAGGCCTGGACCTGCCCGCGTCTGGTGATTGTCCTTCCTCCCCAGCGGTTTCTCCGGCGCATGTTCTCCTCCACCCTTCACTATCCCCCCACCTGGACACACCCATTAGTGCCTCCTCCCCAGTGCGTCCTGGTGAGGATTCTCCAGCCGCTCCAGTACACATCCCCCCTCCAGAGCCACATGTGAATGCGTATCTGCGACGCATTGTGGAGGTCCAAGAGAGACAATATGCCGAAACCAGGAGGCTATGTCACTCTTTGGCCCTCCACAATCGCCGGCAGCTCCGTCACTATGTGGCTCTGGAGAGGTACCAACGCAGCCTTAGGAGCCAACTGGAGGCTACTAGGTACCTTGGTGAACAGATGGCTGGCATCAATATATCCCTACAGCGACTGGTCACCAGGTTGGGGGAGAATATTTTTTCATAATTTTTTTTATTTTATTTTTTATTCATGTTAAAAATAAAAATGTTTTTGTTCAGAACTAATTGTTTTCTTGAATCTTGCTTTCCTTGTTAGGTTCATTAATCATTATGTGATGTTTATCTAAATGAACTAGTCCATTTATTGTTACTATCTTACTAGAGGCCTTATAATTGTCTTTTCTACATTTAACCATCAGGCTGAAATTTAAGAGATTTCTTTCTACACTATTTCAATGTGCAAAGGGTAATTCCATTTATCCTGTGTCCAGTCACGCCGTTCAGCTTTCCCCCCACCAGAATACTAGGGATGAGCTGAACACCCCCCGGTTCGGTTCGCACCAGAACCTGCGAACGGACCGAAAGTTTGCACGAATGTTAGAACCCTATTAAATACAATGGATGCGAACGTTCTAAATCTAAAGTGCTAATTATAATGACTAATATGCATGTTATTGTCCTAAAAAGGGTTTGGGAACCCGGGTTCTGCACCAGGGGACATGTATCAATGCAAAACTAAGTTTTAAAAACTGCCGTTTTTCGGGAGCATTCATTTTAATGATGTATAAAGTGAAAAAAAAAAGTCAAATATTCCTCTATATATCGTACCTGGGGGGTGTCTAAAGTATGCCTGTGAAGTGGCATGTGTTTCCCGTGTTTAGAACTGTCCCTGCACAAAATGACATTTGTAAAGGAAAAAAAGGCATTTAAAACTGCTTGCGGCTTTAATGTAATGTCTGGTGCCGGTAATATGGATGAAAATCTTTGAGAAAAATGGCATAGCTACCCCATCACCCCCCCCACCCCAGCCCATTACCAGCCCCTTTGGGTCTTGTATGGATATTAAGGGGAACCCCACACACAAAATAAAAAAGGCCCTATATACTCTGAACAACAGTATACAGGCGGTGAAAACAAGACAGGGACTGTAGGTTTGTTCTTAAGTAGAATCTGTTTGTAATTTTGAACAGTATTATTATAGAACAGCAATGACGGGTATATACAGGTGTATACTGAGACACTAACTCCTGCAGATGCCTTTATTAGAGAACAGCAATGACGGATATACAGGTGTATAATGTGCCACTAACTCCTGCAGATGCCTGTATTTGAGAACAGCAATGATGGATATACAGGTGTATACTGTGCAGAAGGCTTAGCAAAAATGACACTGACACTGTCCCCTGCCTATCCTTCTCTGTCCCTGTATACCAACACACTGTAAATGCACAAGGTTTAGCAAAGAATATCACTGACACTGTCCCTGCCTATCCTTCTCTCTCCCTGCACGCCAACACACTACACAAGGCCGCCGCGCTGGCGGGCTTTTATAGTGTGGGGCGTGTACTAAACCCCCTGAGCTATAATTGGCCACAGGCATCCTGCCTGTGGCCAATTATGGCTCTCCTCGCTGCCGGCGCTGTGATTGGCCAAGCATGCGGGGTCACAGTGCATGCTTGGCCAATCACAGCGCCGGGATTGCACTGCAATGGCGCAGTGTATTGTGGGCCGTTCGCGTCATTCAAATTTGTCGCGAACGGCCCAAAACGTTCTATCTTCATCAAACGGTCGAACAGCCGATGTTCGAGTCGAACGTATGTTCGACTCGAACACGAAGCTCATCCCTACAGAATACACAGCAGATAGTAACAGCAGGGGTTAACCATACAGTCCTCAACAGTTCACAGGGCATAGGTTGCAGGCTTGCAATCATGAGGGCAACAGTTAACCGGACAGAGGTTCCCAGGCGAGCGCAATCACAAGGGGCAACAGTTCAAAGGGCAGTCATCATTTCCAGGGCTTGAGTAACATGGCAGCAGGGTAGATTACTCACACTGGTGACTTCGGACAATTGCAGATGGTCATGAAACAGGTGGAGGATCAGAGAGGGCCCTGGTGTCCCCAGGGTCAGAGACGGCAAATGGGAGGGGTCCTGGGCATCTGGATGCAGTTCAGCAGTGACCAACTAGTCTATCTTGCATAGAATCACGTTTCCAGCTGTATGCTTCTTTGTTCTATGTTGTGTTGGTAACAAATTCTGATCCTTGAGTTGACAGTCTCTCCATCAAGAGGAACTGTCATGCTGTTGAGGTCATCTTTAATCATTGTCTCTTATTTCCAGACCATCATACAAAAATGGTTAAATTAGCACACGTTGCTATTTGTATTTACAAAGACAGCAACACGTGAGCAGTAGCGCCACGTCAAGGCTTCAACCCTTGCTACTGTCCATTCACACAACATTCATTCATACAATCACGCACACTCTAGTCACTCTACACAACACTCATTACAAAAAGGGTGATGGAAGGAATAAAGGGAAAAATTTGGATTGCTTAAAACAATATAATTCTATTTAAATCTTGGGGTCACACTAAAGACAACTGCTATTGTCAAGTGGTAAGAAAAAAAATATATTTTTCCTCAACATTTGGATGGTTCCTCTGAGTCCCATCTATCTTCACATGGTGATAATGGTTCAGGTCTCACAAGTTAAGGGTAGGGTAACCAAGCTTGGGGAGGTTAAATGTCAGGAAAGTTATTTGTTCCATCAAATGGGGTGTCAGTTGTGCACGGTGTGGATTAAGGATGTTCCCAGTAATAGAGAAAACTCTCTCACTTTGCACAGTGATTGGAGGACAGGATAGTAGTTGCTGGGCAACCAGACAAAGACCAGGCCACAAACTTTTCTTACTATCCCAATAGGTCAAAGGGTCCTCTGTAGGAAGCAAAGGTACTTCATATAGGTAGGCCCTGACCATTTCAGAGGCACTGCTCTCTTCTCGATTACCTGCTGCTTGACCTGCATCCACCAGATTGTCAAGTGCCTCTACCCAACATGCAGATGCTCCACTTGGTTGTTTTTGAGTGATGGTGCCAAGTCTTGGAATAGCAGACATGGCAGGTGAATCTTCCAAACTGGCCTCATCTGGCATACATCTCTGTTGCTGCAAATTACGGACCCTTTCAATCAATTTTTCTTTCCAGTAGGAGAGGCTGTTGTCTCTGAGTGCCAGTTTACCTTTGATCCTGGGATCACATAGGGAAGTCAGCATGAGTTCAGGGCTTTTGCGGACACGATCATTTAGCCGATCTTTTAAGTTGGCTTGTAGTTTTCTGATGAAAGATGCTACATCGGCATGAAGTGGGCTGCCACAAAGAGGCTCACTGTTTTCTAGGAACGATCCCATCTTATCTATGAGATAGGTAAACAAGGGTATGACCTGTCCTAGGCTGGCATTGCTCTGACTCAAGTTTTCCGTCACATTCCGAAAGGGTTTTAAGACAGAAACGAGCTGCCCAATTATACACCAGTCATCACGTCCCAGTGTGGAATCAATCCCAATGCTGTGGTGGGATGATAGATTGTGGATGGCTGTCTTTTGCTCCAAAATGCATTCCAGCATTTCCAGGGTATAGTTCCACTGGGTGCTGACATCTTGTTTCAGTCGATGTATTGGGAGCCCTGATTGTTCTTGCTCCTCCCTCAACAGTTGACTAGCCCCTACACTGCGGTGGAAATGCCCTGCAATCTTCCTGCAAAGGTCCAAGATTTGAGCAATCTTGTTGTTTTTCTCCACTGGGATTGCACCCTTGACCACTAAATGCAGTATGTGTGCAGAACAGCGGACACCGACAAAAGATCCATCTTGGAGCGCTTTAACCATGTTTGAACCTCCGTCTGTCACTATGAACCCAACAGAAACATTGGTGACTGCCAGCTCTCCAAACCAATTGGCCAACATTGATCTAATTGCCCGCAATATGTTGGCAGAGCTGTGTTTGTCATCACGGACTTCTGTGTGGAGCAGGAAAGCTTGATAACCCTGCTGGTCTTGCGCTGCAGACCGTCCTGATGAAGTTTGAACACTTACACTAGTGCCACCACCAACAGGCACAGTGGCCTGCCACCAGTGTGCAGTCAAAGACAGGAAAGCGTGTTGACCGCTGGGAGCTGTCCACAAATCAGTGGTCAAATGAATTGTCTGACCCTCGGCTTTGGCCATTTTTTCCTTCAATACTGCAACGCACGAATGGTATAGTGCTGGAATAATCTTTCTGCTGAAAGTTGTTCGTGCAGGAACAACGTATCGTGGAGCAAGGGCATGCATGAGCTGTTTAAACGGCTCCCCTTCAATCATGCAAAAAGAGGCTCCTCCAACAGCAATGAATTGGCCAATGAGGCGGGTGATCTTGTTGGCCTGCTGTTTTGACATGCCCTTGGAACTAAAGCCAACAAAACTATCTAGGGTAGGCTGATGATGTCCTTGGGAGGATGAGGAGCCTGATTGGGTCTGCAGTGGAATTACTGCACGTGGACGGCTTGTCTTAAATGAACCCTCTCTATTGGCTGTGCTCTGAGTAAGTGGTGTGGTTGAAGAGGTACCACCAGTACAGTCAGAGTCCGTTATGCTGCTTCCTGCGCTACCATCTTCTTTTTCTGCCTCTGCCCGCAGTAAAGTAGAGTGGTGGTAATTTTTTATGTGTAGGTTCATACCAGCATTGGTTAAATGTCCCAACTTTTTACCCCTACTCACTTGCTTCCCACACAATTTGCACTTTGCAAAGAACCCGCCTTCCAATGTTTGAAAGTATTTCCAAACGTTGCTGCGGCGGGATGAAGCCCCTTGACCCTGTTGATCTCTAGTATGGGCTGATATAGCTGCAGCAGGTAGCACACCAGTGGTGGAAGCTGTTGCCACTACAGTTACACTTGGTGAACTAGTGCTAATGGCAGGGGTGCTGGGGAGGTCGGTGTTATCATCACAGGATTCTTCCTCCATAATAACAGAGGGAGAAGGGGAGTTAGCAGCAGATGAAAAAAGTGAACTGCTACCTGTCCTACTCCTCACAGAATATCCCTCTTGCACTTTCTCTAAGTCATGCTGTAAGTCTTGTGGGGTAAGACTGTATAAAACGTCTGCAGTGGTTGGGGAAAGAGGAGCATCACATTCAAAATCATTCTCTTGGGGCAATGAAGAAAACGTCTCACACTCTGTCTCTGCTGATGTCTCCCTCAATTGCTTCTTTGGGGAGCTGGGCAGTGGCACTGGCAGTGGCACTGGCAGTGTCATTGGTGGTGGTGATTGTATCGGCAACTCCACTTGTTTTATACTATGTTTCTTGCCTATCCCATAAAAATACGAAGCCATGACACCTGTAGAAGAAGGCGCTGCACTGGCAGTGGAAGCGGCAGCAGATGTTGGTGGTCTGGCAGGAGGAAAACTAATAGTAGAACTGGTGGTGGTGGAACTAGCTTTGCTGGTGGCAGTGGTGGTGACACCCACTGTTGTGGATAGCATGTTTGTGGCGGCAGAAGTGTCAGAGACACTAGTAGCAGAGACCTTGCCACTTTTTTTTAGCAAGGTGTCCACCACGACCGCGACCATTACCTCTACCTGCCTTCACTTTTCTCATAGAATGGTACATTGCTGTTGCTGTATATAGTTCAAACAGAAAATGGACTGGTGATAGTGATCACTGATCAGACAGGTAACAAGATAGGGTATATAGAACCTATATAGAATCTCAATCTATAATATAGAATCTATAATAGTAAACCCCCCCCCCCCCCTACAACACAGGCAGCCTCTGAGGCTATCACAATACTAGCAAGTTCACTAGTAGTTCACAACACTAACAACACAATAGCAGCAGATTATTATGAAAAAGTGAACTTGATCTGTAGCTTGTGCTTATGCTTAAATGCTAATAATTCAGGTTCTCTGAAAAACGGACCAGCAAGATTAACTGTCTTCTGAAATGATTCAGCGTGTGTGTCTCTCTCTGCTAGCAATCGTAAGTGAAAGTAAGTTGGCTGTACATGTGTACTTAGTTCTAGCTATTTTACTGCTCCTCTTCTTTGGTTACAATCAGCCAATAACATTCATCATCATCATTATTTTTATTTTACTTCCCCCACCCAATTCCAGCAGCGAATGATCTTTTTTATCTATGTCGAATCTTTTCTCTCTATAATGTCGAATCTATTCTCTATAATGTCGAATCTTTTCTCTCTATAATGTCGAATCCTTTCTCTCTATGTCGAATCTTTTCTCTCTATGTCGAATCTTTTCTCTCTATGTAGATTAATCTTGGAAGTAAAGGTTAGGCACATTCGACCACAGGTTCGATAGATACAGATTGTTATTGTTAGCGTCGTGTCGAATCTCCTATCTATATCGAACTCTTGTCACAACGAAAACGAAAATAAAGCATTTGTTTATGTCGGATCTTTCGGTTTTCATATTCTGTGCTTTCGTTTTCATTTGTTAAAACGATAACGAAAATACCTGAAATTCGGACGAAAATGCATTCGGACGAAAACGAATGCACATGTTTAGTCTTTAAGCTGCATAATGGTCCGGGGCTTAGGTGGTTAAAATAAATGCTAAATCTTCTTGTAAAAAAATAAATAAATAAAATGCTAAATGACATTTCCCAGTCTGTATGTGATGTTTGTATACAAAGGGGCCAGTGATTCTCCTCCACATCTATATCAGACTTTTCCTAGATTCTTTTTTTTAAAGAGGGCTTCCAGATTCTGATGAGTACCCCAAGCAGACCCCCATAACCGTCAGGCCAATATTGTGGGGAAGAGGCGCTTTACAACATCAACAAGTTTGCAAAAATACTGCATTTCTGTCACCATGAACCCCATCCCTAACTCAGACTCCAACAGGAAATACAGCAAATGTAGCCTCTCACCATTTCCTAAAAACTGAAAATTTGTTGCCAAATACTTACCATAATTATCCTTTCCTTATAGACTCCATGGCAGACTACATGTGGGTTAACCCCGCCTCCTCTCCATTGCTATAGGACCCCCTACCCATAAATTTGAGCTCACCTCCATGGACTATGTTATATAACTAGCCGACTTAGTCCAATTCTCATAATCTTATTCATGGGAACTTCGTCTGACATGGAGTCAGGAAAGGAAAATTATGTTAAGTATCTGGCCACAAAATTTCAGTTTTCCTGACAGACTCCATGGCAGACTACGTGTGGGAAATAACTAGCCAAGCCACACGGGAGGGTATGCTGAACAAAGAATATTTTGGAGGAAAGGGAAGCAGGTTCAATAAAATAATGTGACATGAAAGTATTAATCGACGACCATGAGGCAGCTTTGCAAATCACATCAGGAGTCACATGTCGAGCTGCTGCCCATGAGGCTGCCATGCCTCTGGTGGAATGAGACATCACCGCCTCTGGAGGAGCAAAGCCCTTCGCCCTGTAAGCTTGTTGAATGGATTGAACAATCCAGGCCGCTATTGTTCCGGAAGAAGCGCGTTTTCCTCTGTTGCTGCCAGAGTGTAATATGAACAGATGAGTGGAACATCTGAATGATGAAGTAACTTGTAAATACTCTTTCAAGGTTGCACCCACATCCAAGGGATGAACATCTGTGGACTCAGGAGATTTGAATGTAGGAAGCACTATCTCCTGGTTTTCATGAAACACAGAAGTAACTTTTGGCTTGGATCCAAGCATGGGAATAAGGACCACCCGGTCCGGGAAGAAAGCCTATTTTCCGAAACTTTTGGCCGAAGTGATGGCCACCAGAAAAAGCAGTTTTATTGACAAGTCCTTAATAGAAAGATCTTATTGTTGAGGACTGACAATGAGTCAAGGACGAGTGGAAGATCCCAATTGGGGAATCTAGGTTTGCTCTGAGGCCTGAGTCTCGATGCCCCACAAAAGAACTGCCGTATAAGTGAGTGAACTGCCCATGATGTTCTGGAGAAGGCTGACAAAGCTGAAACTTGCACCCTAAGGGAGCTAACGGATAAAGGAAGATCCAGGCCAGACTGGAGAAAATGCAGGATATCTTGGACTCCAGGGTCTCTACATGATTTGCCTGCAGAAGTAGAGAAGTTAACAAACTTGGCCCATATTCTACTGTAAACTCTGTTTGTACTCTGTTTTCTAGAACTCATGAGGGTGAAAATTACTCTCGAAGCACACCCGAGAGACTCTAGCCTCTCCCTCTCAAGAACCAGACCATCAGTCTCAATATCGCTGGGCAAGGGTGCAGGGTCGCCCCCTGGGAAAGGTCCGGACTGAGAGGGAGAGGTAACGGGTCCCGAACGCTCATTTGGTTAAGGAGGGGGAACCATGGCCTGCTCAGCCAGTAATGTGCTATCGTCACCACCTCGACTGCTTCCATCTGAAGCCTCTGTAGAAATTTGAGGATGATCGGAGGTGGAGGGAAGGCATACGCCCTGTTGAAGTTCCACTGACTCGTTAACGCATCAACTCCGAAGGCTTGACTGCAACGACCTCGAGTATAGTATTTGCCGATTTTTAAGTAAGCAGGGGGATGCAAACAGATCCACCTCGGGATCGACTCCCAGCGATAGGATCCCCTTGAATGTCTGTGGATGCAGTGACCATTCGTTGTTGTCCAGATTGATGCCGGACAGGAAATCTGCTTGGTTGTTCTAATCCCCGGGAATGAAGACTATTGATCAGATTCTTCTGGGCCCAGGACATGATGGGCTCGACTTCCTAGAGAAGGGTGGAGCTCCGAGTGCCCCCTTGCCTCTTTACGTATGACACTGCTGTGGTGTTGTCCATTTTGAGTAACACCAACTTCCCTTTCAGGAGGTGAGAAAAGAATTGAAGGGCACACCATGTCGCACGCAGCTCCAGGACGTTTGAACCTGGATTGTGGAGACTGGCATCCCATTTGCCTTGTGCCAGTTCTGACCCACAATGGGCCCCCCAGCCCGCATTGCTGGCATCGGATGTGACAGTCACCCAATGGATGGGAGCAAGAGAGTGGCATGTTAGCAAGTTTTTGCGTTGAAGCCACCAAAGGAGACTGTTCCTCAAGTTCTCCGAAATAACTGATTGATGTCCTCTGACCTCCATTGCTGAAGGAGACCTGCTTGAAAGGGACGAAGCCTCCACATTGCCCATTTGACCATAGGGGATGTGGCAACCATTGTGCCGACTATCTTTAGGCACTGTGAAGCCCTCAGGTGTGAAGAGTCTAGGGCTAGGGAGATTCTTTCCCGGATGACCAGGATTTTTTCTTCCGGAAGGGAGATAGTACGCTATGGTGTTGAACTGGGCCCCTAGATAGACTAGGCACTGGGTCGGCTCAAACTGACTTTTCTCCCGGTTTAGAAGCCATCCGAACTCTATTAGTGTGGAAATAACTTGTTCCCTGTGAGTTAGAACCTGCTGCCTGTCCTGGGACAATAATAACAGTTCGTCCAGGTAATGGTACAGACGTACTCCCTGTGTTCTGATACGAGACACCACCGCCAGAAGGACTTTTGAAAAAACTCTTGGAGAAGTCGTCAATCCGAATGGAAGACATGTAAACTGTAAGTGCTCTTGTCCGACCTGGAACCAAAGGTATTTGTGGAATCCTTCTGTCACTGGAACATGAAAATAATGCATCCTTTAACCACTTGCCGACCGCCTCCTGTACATTTACGTTGGCAGAATGGCACTGACAGGCACATCAATGTACCTGTACGTCCCCTTTAAGTGCCTGTCTGTGTGGTCGCACGCACGCCGCCGGCAGCGCGCTCACGACCCTGCCCCCATCCCCGTGAGTTGGACCGTGGGTCCCGCAGACTTGATCGCCGCGATTGTCTCACGGAGGAATAGAGCCGGGAGATGCTTGTGTAAACAAGCACCTCCCTGCTCTGCCTAGTGACAATGACACGGATCTCGGCTCCGTGTACTCGGAGGGGAGATCGGTGTCATGTGACAGAGCCCAACCCCCCCTCAGTTAGAAACACAATGCAGGGAACACTTAACCCCTACAGCGCCACCTAGTGGTTAACCCCTTCACTTCCAGTGCCATTTTTACAGTAATCAGTACATTTTTATAGCACCGATCACTGTAAAAATTACAATGGTCCCAAAATGTGTCAAACGTGTCCGCCATAATGTCGCAGTCACGAAAAAATAAACACACTGATCGCCGCCATTACTAGTAAATAAAATTTATAAAAATGCCATAAAACTATCCCCTATTTTGTAAATGCTATAACTTTTGCGCAAACCAATCAATAAACACTGATTGCGATTTTTTACCAAAATTATGTAAAAGAATAATACGTATCGGCCTAAACTGAGGGAAAAAAAATTATATATTTTTTGGGGATATTATAGCAAAAAGTAAAAAATATTGTTTTTTTTTTCAAAATTGTCGCTCTATTTTTGTTTATAGCACAACAAATTAAAACCACCAAAAGAAAGCTCTATTTGGGGGAAAAAAGGTTGTCAATTTTGTTTGGGAGCCACGTCGCACGACCGCGCAATTGTCAGTTAAAGCGACGCAGTGCCAAATCGCATAAAGGGGCCTGGTCATTTAGCTGCATATTGGTCCGGGGTTTAAGTGGTTAAATCTATCGAAATTAACCAGTCGCCTGGTTGAAAGATTTTCTGGATGGTAGAGAGTGATTCCATTTTGAACCTTTCGTGCTTTATGAATTTGTTCAGAAAGGCAAGGTCTATAACTGGGCGCCAGGAGCCATTCTTTTTCTGGACTAGAAAGAGGGGGAATGGAATTCCACGTTCTTCGGCACGGGCACCACTGCTCCTTGATCTTTCAGAGCATTTACATATGACAGCAGAACTTGACGCTTTGCCTCTGACCATGGAAGTGAGGTAGGAACTGGTCTGCAGGGAGGAATCTTGGTGAAGGACCACGTGTGGCCTGTGGAGACCGTTTTGATGGTCCAATAATCCGAGATCGAGACCGCCCAGATGTGCCGGAAGAGATGTAAGCGGGCCCCTACCCGACACGCCTGGGTGGGCCCAATCTCAAAAAGATTTTGTTGGCTCGCGCCCGCCGGGTGCCTGTTTCTTGGCGGACTTTTGAAAGGGTGCCTGCCCTCTATTCCAATTCCAATTTCTCCTGAAATCCTGTCCGGGATTATTAGGAACGCGCTTCCATTGAGCGCTCTGTACTGAGTCTACGCTGAGGCCTACTTTGATTGAATATGCGCCTGTCCTGGGGAAGGAACCCCGACTTCCCGTCTGTAGCTTTAGAAATAGCACCATCTAGTTTATTACCAAACAAGGAGGACCCCTCAAAGGGCATTTTACACCAAGCCTGCTTGGATGCTGGGTCAGCAAGCCAGGGGCGCAACCATAGGGACCGTTTGGCCGTGACCGAAGATAGCATAGATCTAGCCAGCAGACGAATGAGGTCAATTGATGCCTCCAGCAAAAAGGCAACTGCCAGTTTAAGTTCTTGCACTGCTGAACCTTGTGCTAGTTCCTCTGAAATTCCTTTCAGAACAGAATCCACATTTTCTACCCAGGCTTCCATAGCTTTAGAAGTAACTGCAAGGGCTAGGGCTGGTTTGCAGGCCATTCCGGCCAAGCAATAGATCCTTTTGAGTTCTTGGTCAATCTTATGTTCCAGGCCATCTTTAACCACTTAAGCCCCGGACCATTTCGGGCCATTAGGACCAGGCCTGTTTTTGGGATTCGGCACTGCGCTGCTTTAACTGTAAATTGTGCGGACATGCAATGTTGTACCCAAATGAAATTTGCGTCCTTTTCTTCCCACAAATAGAGCTTTCTTTTAATGGTATTTGATTGCCTCTGCGATTTTTATTTTTTGCGATATAAACGGAAAAAGACCGAAAATTTTGAAAAAAAATGATATTTTCTACTTTTTGTTATAAGAAAAATCGAATAAACTCAATTTTAGTCAGACATTTAGGCCAAAATGTATTCAGCCACATGTCTTTAGTAAAAAAAATGTCAATAAACGTATATTTATTGGTTTGCGCAAAAGTTATAGCGTTTACAAACTAGGGTACATTTTCTGAAATTTACACAGCTTTAAATTTATGACTGCCTATCTCATTTCTTGAGGTGCTAAAATGGCAGGGCAGTACAAAACCCCCCCAAATGACCCCATTTTGGAAAGTAGACACCCCAAGGAAATTGCTGAGAGGCATGTTGAGCCCATTGAATATTTTTTTTTTTTGTCCCAAGTGATTGAATAATGACAAAAAAAAAAAAAAAAAAAAAAAAATTACAAAAAGTTGTCACTAAATGATATATTGCTCACACATGCCATGGTTATATGTGGAATTGCACCCCAAAATACATTTTGCTGCTTCTCCTGAGTACGGGGATACCACATGTGTGGGACTTTTTAGGAGCCTGGCCACGTACGGGAACCCGGAAAACAAGCACCGCCTTCAGGATTTCTAAGGGCGCAAATTTTTGATTTCATTCCTCACTACCTATCACAGTTTCGAAGGCCATAAAATGCCAAAATAGCACAAAACCCCCCCCAAATGACCCCATTTTAGAAAGTAGACACCCCAAGGAAATTGCTGAGAGGCCTGTTGAGCCCGTTGAATATTTTTTTTTTTGTCCCAAGTGATTGAATAATGACAAAAAATAAAAATAAAAAATAAATTACAAAAAGTTGTCACTAAATGATATATTGCTCACACATGCCATGGTTATATGTGGAATTGCACCCCAAAATACATTTTGCTGCTTCTCCTGAGTACAGGGATACCACATGTGTGGGACTTTTTAGGAGCCTAGCCGCGTACGGGACCCCGAAAACCAAGCACCGCCTTCAGGATTTCTAGGCACAAATTTTTGATTTCACTCCTCACTACCTATCACAGTTTCTAAGGCCATAAAATGCCAAAATAGCACAAAACCCCCCCAAATGACCCCATTTTGGAAAGTAGACACCCCAAGCTATTTGCTGAGGAGGCATGGTGAGTATTTTACAGCTCTCATTTGTTTTTGAAAATGAAGAAAGAAAATTTTTTTTTTTTTTTTTTTTTTTTCAATTTTCAAAACTTTGTGACAAAAAGCGAGATCTGCAAAATACTCACAATACCTCTCAGCAAATAGCTTGGGGTGTCTACTTTCCAAAATGGGGTCATTTGGGGGGGTTTTGTGCCATCTGGGCATTCCATGGCCTCCGAAACTGTGATAGGCAGTGAGAAGTAAAATCAAAAATTTACACCCTTAGAAAGCCTGAAGGCGGTGCTTTGTTTTTGGGGTCCCGTACGCGGCTAGGCTCCCAAAAAGTCTCACACATGTGGTATCCCTGTACTCAGGAGAAGCAACAGAATTTATTTTGGGGTGTAATTCCACATATGCCCATGGCATGTTTGAGCAATATATCATTTAGTGACAACTTTGTGCAAAAAAAAGAATTAAAAAAAAAAAATTGTCTTTTTTCCGCAACTTGTGTCAACATATAAAATATTCCATGGACTCGACATGCCTCTCAGTATATAGCTTGGGGTGTCTACTTTCCAAAATGGGGTCATTTGGGGGGGTTTTGAACTGTTCTGGCATTTTATACACAACATTAGGAAGCTTACATCCACTCTTCTAACCACTTGCAGACAAAGCCCTTTTTGACACTTTTTGTTTACATGAAAACATATTTTTTTTTTGCAAGAAAATTATGTTGAACCCCCAAATATTATATATATTTTTAAAGCAAAGGCCCTACAGATTAAAATGGTGGGTGTTGCATTTTTTTTTTCTACACAGTATTTGCGCAGCGATTTTTCAAACGCATTTTTTGGGGAAAAAATACACTTTTTTTAATTTTAATGCACTAAAACACACTATATTGCCCAAATGTTTGATGAAATAATAAAGATGATCTTAGGCCGAGTACATAGATACCAAACACGACATGCTTTAAAATTTCGCACAAACGCGCATTGGCGACAAACTACATACATTTTTAAAAGCCTTTAAAAGCCTTTACAGATTACCCCGTTAGATTTACAGAGGAGGTCTACTGCTAAAATGACTGCCCTCGATCTGACCTTCGCGGTGATACCTCACATGCATGGTGCAATTGCTGTTTACATATGACGCCAGACCGACGCTTGCGTTCGCCATTGGGCAAGAGCAGGGCAGGACAGGGGTGCTTTTTTTTTTTTTTTTTTTTTTTTTATTATTAATTTTGCTTTTTTATTTTATTTTTAAATTGTTCCTTACATATATTTTTTTTTTTATAATTTTTATTGTTATCTCAGGGAATGTAAATATCCCCTATGATAGCAATAGGTAGTGACAGGTACTCTTTTTTTGAAAAAACTGGGGTCTTCTAGACCCTAGATCTTTCCTCTGCCCTCAAAGCATCTGACCACACCAAGATCGGTGTGATAAAATGCTTTCCCAATTTCCCAATGGCGCTTTTTATATCCGGGGGGGGACATTCCCTCCCACTGCTTGTAAAAGCAGTCCAGAGGCTAATTAGCCGCTGTGATTGCTTTTACATGAAAGCCGGCCGCTGGCTGAAAAGAATGATACCAAGATGATGCCTAAACCCGCAGGCATCAATCTGGTATAACCATTCAAAGTCCAGCAACATACCAGTACGTTGCTGGTCCTTGTTGGACATGTATTGTAATCTTTTTTTTTCATGCAGCCTGTTGGCTGAACGAAAAAAGAGATTGATTGGTGGGTATGCCCACCATTAGAATACCGCCCTTCATCCACCCACTTCTAATGATGGGCATACATGCACCATTTATATATGCCGAAGCATGGGGGCATCCTCCCGCAAAAAAGTTATGCCGCACACACATGGTCAAACGTTTCCACGGGCAAGCCTCCGTCGGAATTTCGACCGTATGTATGCGGCATTAGGAGCAAAATTGCTCCTCCGCCCTGCTGCCCCTGCTGCCCCCATGCTTCGGCATATATGCTTTTTTTTTTTTAACTGTGGTGGTGAAATCACCTCCTACAGCACTGGAGTCGCAGGGATCAGGCCTGTCTCTGCGAACGCTGCAGTTATGTGTGTTGTGTTTTGTAAGTGACAGTGATCGATCGATACTGCACTTGGGTGGCCTGGGCTGGACGGAGGGGCAAAACGCAGGTGCTAGCAGGTATCTGGGCTGATCCCGCTAACACTGCGTTTTTGGGAACCCTAAACCGCTGGTATAGATCTGATCAGATCAGATATTGATCTGTTCAGATACTATACCACTAAGGGGGGTGTATGCTTTACGCGTGGGTGTTAGCGTTACTGGCACTAACCTGACGCTGCCTGGGGTGTGACGCAGACCCTCTCTGACGCTAAAACCTAATTGATATCACCCACCGGGCGATCAGGGGGTTAAACCTTTATTGGGTTATATACGGCGGGTGCCCTGACACTATAAAAAGCAAACTAACTAACCAGCGTCACCCGTAACACTTATATGGTGATCACTGGTGAAAGGGTTAACTAGGGGCAATTAGGGGGTTAAAACCTTTATTAGATCATATTTGGGGGTACCTGACGCTATAAAAACCTGCGGCGAACCTAAAAAAAATGACTGGCTACCGATTGGCATCACCGACACGAAGACAGCGATCAGAAAAACGATCGCTTAGTGACAGTGGTGATAGGGGGTGAAAGGGTTACCTGGGGGGTGATCAAGGGGGTTAAACCTTTATTAGATAATATATTGGGGTACCCGACGCTATAAAAACCTGCGGCGAACCTAAAAAAAATTACTGGCTACCGATCGCCATCACTGATGCTAAGACAGCCATCAGAAAAATGATCGCATAGCGACAGCGGTGATAGGGGGTGAAAGGGTTACCTGGGGGGCGATCAAGGGGGTTTAACCTTTATTAGATAATATATTGGGGTACCTGACGCTATAAAAACCTGCGGCGAACCTAAAAAAAATTACTGGCTACCGATCGCCATCACTGATGCTAAGACAGCATCAGAAAAACGATCGATTAGCGACAGCGGTGATAGGGGGTGAAAGGGTTACCTGGGGGGCGATCAAGGGGGTTAAACCTTTATTAGATAATATATTGGGGTACCCGACGCTATAAAAACCTGCGGCGAACCTAAAAAAAATTACTGGCTACCGATCGCCATCACTGATGCTAAGACAGCCATCAGAAAAATGATCGCATAGCGACAGCGGTGATAGGGGGTGAAAGGGTTACCTGGGGGGCGATCAAGGGGGTTTAACCTTTATTAGATAATATATTGGGGTACCTGACGCTATAAAAACCTGCGGCGAACCTAAAAAAAATTACTGGCTACCGATCGCCATCACTGATGCTAAGACAGCATCAGAAAAACGATCGATTAGCGACAGCGGTGATAGGGGGTGAAAGGGTTACCTGGGGGGCGATCAAGGGGGTTGAACCTTTATTAGATAATATATTGGGGTACCCGACGCTATAAAAACCTGCGGCGAACCTAAAAAAAATTACTGGCTACCGATCGCCATCACTGATGCTAAGACAGCCATCAGAAAAATGATCGCATAGCGACAGCGGTGATAGGGGGTGAAAGGGTTATCTGGGGGGTGATCAGGGGGTTAAACCTTTATTAGGGGGGGTTAGGGGGCTACACTGGACCTAAAACTAAACTTTAGTGACACTTTCACAGTCACAAATGTCACTGATTGCAGTGATCACTAAATAAATGGTCACTGCAATCAGTGACACTGTGACTGGGGGCTGGGGGGTGATCTGGGGGGTGATCTGGGGGGGTCTGGGGGTCCTGGGGGGGGCGATTAGTGTTCCTATGTGTCCTGGTGTCAGTGTAGTGTTGTGCTCACTGACCTGATGTCTTCTCTTGTACGGCGCTCGGTATATGTGAGCGCCGCACAGGAGATGACATCACTTCCTCCTGCTTCCTCTGTCTGACACAGACAGAGGGGGCATTTCCATTCGCCGGGAGCGATCGCGAGGGGGGGGCCGGAATCGAAAGGCCGCCCCCTCATCTGGGATCGCTCCCGGTGAAGTAACGACCGCTCACGGCACAGAAGGGGGGTCCGGATGGACCCCCCAACTGTACAAAGGCAGTCACGTAGATCTACGTGATTCTGCCTGTCCGTGCCATTCTGCCGACGTAAATCGGCGGTGGGCGGTCGTTAAGTGGTTAAAAGATACCGTATCTTCTAGCGGAAGGGTAACATGCTTCGCTAAGCGCATCACTGCTGCATCAACGAATGGAGCATTTTCCAAATGCTTTACATCCTCGGCTTTGAAGGGATATAGTCTGAAGGTTTTGTTTAGCATAGAAACCTTATCTCCCTTGCTCCATTCTTCCTCAAAAACTGGGAAGTTTGAGCGTTCTTTCCCCAATTGTTTAAAAAGTTCTGTTTTCTGGGGGGGCAGCGGTATCCTCCAATTTTAGGGTCTGCTTGACTGCCTTAATTAGTGGGGACACTAAGGCATAGTCGAAGCCCACAGTAAATTCCTCTCCCTCCATCTCGCCTTGCAAGAAATCATGGGAGGCATCATGGGGCTGGAAATGGTCGGGATCCTCCTGGGCCTCGTCAACCAGGGAGCCAGACAAGGTGGTGGACTGGCTCCGCGTGTGGGAGGTGTCCATTTCCTTCATAGACTGTTGCACCACACGCTTAAGAGACTCTAAGTTTTGTTTTTCCATCTCTTTCTCAGCGACCGCTCGGGCATAACATGGGTCGCATAGCGCACATGCGCAAAACCAAGCCTCAGTTTCACTGCCGCCTCGCGCGGACGGGGACCAGGAAGAGATGCGGCGTCCTGGAACGCAAAAAGCGTTCCACATGCCGGACGAGAACGCGTCTTAATGTAGAACTAAGGGGGAGTGAGATAACACTCATAAACCAATCTGCCATGGAATAATGAGAAAAAAGGAAGTCTTCAGACCTTGCCAGCTGGCCGATGTCTATCCCGGTACTCTGGGCCATGTCCCTCCACCATCAGGGTATTATAGGCCTGGAAACCACTCGCCCGCTCTTAGCTGGGTCCTGGGTGCTCCGCAACTGGTACCGATCCGACGGACATACTGGACTTGCATAGAATGTTGTGATGTAGGGTCCACGTGAGGAGGACAGAAAAGGAACATGGTCCATGGAGGTGAGCTCAAATTTATGGGTAGGGGATCCTATAGCAGTGGAGAGGAGGCGGGGTTACCCACACATAGTCTGCCATGGAGTGTAAGGAAATTCCTTTATTACATTTTTGTGTTTTCTTTTTTTTTTACATGTAGGGAGGTGATGAGGATTTTTTTTTTTTACTCACTATGATTGTTTATAGTAGTGATAAGAATTAAATTTATACATTCAGTGTGTACTATTGTGATTAGTTGTGATTGGCCACAGCTAACCACATGGTACAGATGGGCTGTTATTGGACCTGTATGTGCCATGTGATCACTGTGACCAATCAGAGATTACCACAATAGTACACAATGGATGGCATGATTGGAAGCAATTTTCATGTGATCTGCTGTGATTGGTCACAGCAATCCCATTGTTCTGGCAGCGGCCTGGTACACTGATCTGTCATTCGGAAAAAGCCGGTGACAGATAATGCCGGAGTGAGGCCCGTGGGTGCAATCCTGGGAGGATCTTATATGATGTTCACCCAGAACAAGGGAGCTCCTGCCTGGCTGTCATTTTACAATAGGTCAGGTGGGAAGCAGTTAATAAAGGGCCACACTGCAGAGCTCTTTCCATTTGCTGCCTATTCAAATGCTTGTGTGCTGTCCTGCTTGCTGAGCTGGTCAACTTCTGTCAAACACATAGCTGAATTCTGAGTTGTATTTAATATTTTGGGAATATTTGGGTATAGGTGGATGGGAGGGGATTTTGTGGAATGTGGAGTAGTGGTTTTAGTGTGATTTGTGCACTCTGTTTTGACAGTTAAACATTTAGGATAATGCAATGTGGAACTGTTTAGTCACTGGACAATCTGTACAAGTTTAGGGCTTTAGCTTTCCTATAGCTTTTAGATCTGCCGTGGCATCTACTTCCACCATTCAATGAAGGCCTATTGACCCTGGATAAAACTAGAAAAGCATTTTTTTTTACATTGCAATAAATCCAATTGTATTTAACCACTTCAATACAGGGCTTTTTGTACCTATTCAATACCGGGCCTATTCTAGCACTTCTCTCCTACATGTACAAATCATCATTCTTTTGCTAGAAAATTACTCAGAACCCCCAAACATTATATATCTTTTTTTAGCAGACACCCTAGGGAATAAAATGTCGGTCATTGCAACATTTTTTCTTACACGATATTTGCGCAATAATTTTTCAAACGCCTTTTTAAAAAAAAAAAATGGTTTCATGAATTAAAAAATAACAAAACAGTAAAGTTAGCCCAATTTTTTGGGAAAATATGAAAGATAATGTTACGCCGAGTAAATAGATACCTAACATGTCACGCTTTAAAATTGCGCACACTCATGGAATGGCGCCAAACTTCGGTACTTAAAAATCTCCATAGGCGATGCTTTAATTTTTTTTACAGGTTACCAGGTTAGAATTACAGAGGAGGTCTAGTGCTAGAATTGTTGCACGCGCTCTAACGCACGCGGCGATACCTCACATGCGTGGTTTGAACGGCGTTTACATATGTGGGCGACTTACGTGTGCATTCGCTTCTGATCGCGAGCTACCAGGGACAGGGGTGTTTTAATTTTTTTATTTTATTATTTATTTATTTTTTTTACTTATTTATTTATTTTTTTACAATGATTTTACTTTTTTTTTTTTTGATCACTTTTATTCCTATTACAAGGAATGTAAACATCCCTTGTAATAGGAATGTGTGTGACAGGTTCTCTTTATTGAGATATGCGGGGTCAATAAGACCCCACATCTCTCCTCCAGGCTGGAAAGCATGAGATCAGTGACATTTTTTTCACTGATCTCATACTTACAGCCGCAATGGCGGCTTTGTTTACATTTGAGGCCCGGGCGTGACGTCATCACATCGCGCCCGGGCCTCCGACGATCATAGAGATGACTGGTGACCATCTGGTCACCAGTCATCTCTATGCTCATCACGTGACCCCACCAACGACGCCGGAAGATTCGCTCCGGGACCCCGATCGCACGGGGGAGCCCGGAGAAGCACCGGATGGCGGCGGGAGGGGGGGGATGTCCCCTCCCGCTGCCTATAAGAACGATCAAGCGGCGTAACTGCCACTTTGATCATTCTTATGGTGCACAGAATCGCCGGAACTTCAAAAGGATATCTGAATGATGCCTCTAGCTGCAGGCATCATTCAGATACCCCCCTACAAAGCCGAGGACGTCATATGAGGTCCTCCAGGTACAGGAGCATATCATCCGAATAGAGACCAAGGACCTCGGTCACCCGTCCCATGCTGAGGCCTTTGATGTTGGGGTGTGCCCTGATGGCAATAGCAAGAGGTTCCACAGCTAAATCGCACAGCAAAGGGGATATAGGGCAACCCTGGCGAGTACCTCGGGACAAAGCAAAGGAGGCTGAAATCCTACCATTTACTTGGTTCCGTGCAGTGGGCGCCTGGTAGAGGAGCCATTTGACAAAGTTTGGGCAGAAGCCAAACCTGCGGAGGCACTCCCACAGATAGTTCCATTCCACGGAATCAAACGCCTTAGCGGCGTCCAGGTTGATCACTACCCTGGATCTAAGGTTATCATGATTAGCCTGGAGATTCATAAAGAGTCTGAGATTAAATGCTGTATTCATTTGGGCATGAACCCTGTCTGATCTGAATGTATTAAACAGAGTATGACTTTGTTAAGCCTCAGGGCAAGAATTTTAGCAAGGATCTTAACGTCTAGCTGCAAGAGAGAGAGAGTGATACAATTCTGGGAAAAGTGGGTCTTGACCATGTTTGGGTACTAGGACAATGAGAGCTTCACCCATGGAAGTCGGAAGTGTGGCAGAGTTGAATATATGGGTATATAACGCTTGCAATTTGGGGATGAGGATCTCTTGAAATTAGTTTTAGAACTCTAGAGGAAGACCATCAGAGCCAGGTGTCTTTGAGGGGGGAGATGTGCCAGGGCCTCTGATATGCAGTCTATGGTGATAGGTGCTTTTAGCTGGGCAATCTGAGAATGGGTAAGGGTGGGAAAGTCAATGTCCGGGAGGAACAGGGTCAATTCGTCTTTAGAGTGACTAGCAGTTGAGGTATACAGGTCAGAATATAACCGCCTAATCTCACCTGCCACTTGGACAGGGTCTGTGATCATGGTTCCAGAAGCCGACTGGAGCTGAAGGTGGGCCATATAAGCGAGCGGTTTACCTGCGTGCTCGCCATGTTCGAAAATGTGCTGCTTGCTAAAAAATATACCTTGTTAAGCTTTCTCAAAGTGTAGTTGGTCAGTGAGTCTAGACTGCAAATGCACAAGGGAAGCGTCAGGCGCGGAAGGGTCAGTGAGGAACACTTGTTCATGGGAACTCAGACATTCCTCGGCCTGCTGTAATAAGTTTGGATGAGGCTGTGTCTATTAATGTGTGCGGATAGAATCATACAGGCATGAAACTTGAAGGCCTCCCACACCTCACCAGCCGATGCCGACCCCAGGTTGGTGTGAAAAAAATAGACCCATTCTCGTTGGATGACATCCATGTCAGACATGAGAGTGAACCAAAACAGGTTCAACTACCATATGCAGGTCGAAGGGACAGAAGGTAGGCGTAGGGTAACCCAATAAGGGGAGTGATCTGACAGCACCCTGACGCTAAACCCGACATCAAGGTCGGGCACCAGGGAGGGAGAGAGCAAAAGCAGATTGATTTGAGACATGGCAGACTGAATGAGTGAAGCAGGAGTAGGCGACTGTGGTCGGATACTTGTGCTTCCAAGTGCCTATCATGGCAAGCTCTAAAAGGAACCTCAACAAAATCTGGTAAGCAAGGGCTAGGGTGGCACCTGGGCAAAAGGGCTGAGTCTATCAAGGCTGGTGTCAATCATGTTGAAATAGCCCATCCATATAAAAACAGAGACCGACTCTGTGGGTCCGACTGCAGACAGTGAAGCTGGAATTGTACCGATTTAGAAATTAAGATGGCAACTCCACGGGAGTAAGGTGTACGGGGTTGTGGTAGAACCAACCGACCCAGGTTTTCTTAAGCGCCATTTGCATCTGTCCTGTAATAGGAGTCTCCACAAGGACAGACATCCGCATGCAGAGATTTGAGGTGGGAAAGGACAGCAACCCATTTGGGTTTGACACGTAGCCCACGTACATTCCATGTAACTAGCTTAAGAGAGTCCATGAGAGGTTTGGGGGTATATGAGCACGCAGTCGGACCAGCAGGGAACAGCCTCCTATTAAACAGTCAAGCATTACAAGTACAGTGCAGCACAGCATAAACCATAAGGAAAGCATTACATATGTAGACATGGCAGGTCTGTGTAAGTGAGCTGCATAGTTCAATGGCCTGCAGTTACTGGTTGCACAGAGAGCCAAGGAGGGTAGTATATGACCAGGAAGGCATGATATCCAATGAGTACAGTCAAATTGAGTTATGAGGTAAGTCATATATAAGTAAATTAATACACAACATATAAACTGCGCCAACACTGGACCAGCAAAGTGAAAAAACAACTGCCCACCACAGCTGGGGGGGGGGGGGGGTGCAGCAGCTTGGCCAGTGAAACAAAACGTGAAAATTTTGCAGTGTTCACCAGGTCAGAAAAAGGAACATAAGTACAAGTGTAACCATGGTGGCCATGGGGGACCACGACTTGTAACTGAAGAGTGCACAATGGTGAGGGGTGGAAAATATACCAACAATTCAGGTGAGTGCAGACAGTTTGTCTGAGGATGGCTAGAATCATTGGGGATTGGGGGCATAAGGATATGTGGGTTGTGTTAAAAGGGGGGCAAGGGGTATAGATATCTCTGGGGCTGGTCAAAAGGCATCAAAGTGAGCACAAATGTGTGAAATAATAGGCAGAGCATCACTCACGGTACGTTTAGAATTGGCCAATCTGGAGCGCAAACTGTGGGACCAAAAGCCAAAAAATCCCGTTCACAGGGGGAGGAAAAGGGTCGAACACCGGATGCCTAGGTAGGAGCAGGGCCAGCCACGTCACAATGTTGCAGCCAGGACAGGACCACAGAAAGATCTTCAAAGAATTGGGCCTTGCCATCACAGATCACTTGAAGTCTTACCAGGAACAGCATTGCATAGGTGAGGTGGTGTATGCGTAGTTGACACTTAGCCTCAATGAACTGTGCCCTTTTTTGCACCTCGGCGGGGAGGTCTGTGAACACAGCAATATGTACCTTACCGAATGGGATATTGCGTCTCTCACGGGTTAGGCACAGAATGGTGTCCCCATCACAGTAGTTTAAAAGCTTGGCTATGATGGTGCATGGAGGAGCACTGGATGGGGGAGAGCGAGCAGCCAGGCGATGAGCACGTTCCACAATGTAAGTTGATGAGGCCTCTCTGCTAAAGCTTTTGATAAGCAGTTGCTCAAGAAAGGAGGGGGGGTCAGAGCCTTCTGCCCTCTCAGGCAGACCCACAAAACGGAGGTTGCATCTGTGGAGTCTGTTCTCCCTATCGTCCTGTTTACTCATTACTAGTGTTGAGCGAACCCGAACTGTAAAGTTCGGGTCCGTACCGAACTTTAGCTTTTTCCCGAACCCGGACTTTGCGCAAAAGTCCGGGTTCGGGTTCGGGTTCGGCAATCTAATTACGCAGTTAGAAATGCTTCAGGGGCCAGCCAATCACCTTTTGATTAGCTGGTGTGCCCTTAGAAGCCATCATAGCCATGCCTACTAATGGCATGGCTGTGATTGGTCAGTGCAACATGTGACCCAGCTTCTATATATGCTAGAGGCACACAGCACACACGTCACTCTGCTTCAGAATAGATAGGGAGAGGATATTGTCTGCTGCTGCTGCTTTTAGGGAGAGATAGAAAAATACATGAGTTAGTCCTGATTCTGGAATCTGAGGGAAAAGATAGAGAGACAGTGTAGTGTAGGGCCAGGTTCCTGTTTTTTGCTTTTAGGGAGAGAGATATATTATATAAGAATAGGAGTCCAGATTCAGAGATATAACTCAGCGATCTGCATAGGTTTACCTGTTTGTGTTGCAGTGCAGTCTTTTTACACTGCTATGAGCCCAGTGTCAGAGAAAATCTACCTTTTATCTGAAAGCTCAGTGCACCAGCACTGCATATATTACGTTGAGAGATACACCGTTTCCATACTGTGGGTGTATTCTGCTCTTGGGAAAAGATCCATTTAGGACAAAAAAAAAAAAGGCACTTTATTGTGCTCTTTTCCAAAAGACCCATTAACCACTTAAGCCCCGGACCATTTGGTAGCTAAAGGACCAGAGGTGAATTCAGAATTTTGCACTGCGCTGCTTTAACTGTAAATTGTGCGGACATGCAATGTTGTACCCAAACGAAATTTGCGTCCTTTTCTTCCCACAAATAGAGCTTTCTTTTAATGGTATTTGATTGCCTCTGCGATTTTTATTTTTTGCGATATAAATGGAAAAAGACCGAAAATTTTGAAAAAAAATGATATTTTCTACTTTTTGTTATAAGAAAAATCAAATAAACTCAATTGTAGTCATACATGTAGGCCAAAATGTATTCAGCCACATGTCTTTAGTAAAAAAAATGTCAATAAGCGTATATTTATTGGTTTGCGCAAAAGTTATAGCGTCTACAAACTAGGGTACATTTTCTGGAATTTACACAGCTTTTAATTTATGACTGCCTATCTCATTTCTTGAGGTGCTAAAATGGCAGGGCAGTACAAAACCCCCCCAAATGACCCAATTTTGGAAAGTAGACACCCCAAGGAAATTGCTGAGAGGCATGTTGAACCCATTGAATATTTTTTTTTTGTCCCAAGTGATTGAATAATGACAAAAAAAAATAAAAATTACAAAAAGTTGTCACTAAATGATATATTGCTCACACATGCCATGGTTATATGTGGAATTGCACCCCAAAATACATTCTGCTGCTTCTCCTGAGTACGGGGATACCACATGTGTGGGACTTTTTAGGAGCCTAGCCACGTACGGGACCCCGGAAACCAAGCACCGCCTTCAGGATTTCTAAGGGCGCAAATTTTTGATTTCACTCCTCACTACCTATCACAGTTTCGAAGGCCATAAAATGCAGAATTAGCACAAAACCCCCCCAAATGTCCTCATTTTGGAAAGTAGACACCCCAAGCTATTTACTGAGAGGCATGATTAGTCCATGGAATATTTTATATTTTGCCACAAGTTGCGGGAATATGACAAACTTTATTTTTTTTGCACAAAGTTGTCACTAAATGATATATTGCTCACACATGCCATGGGCATATGTGAAATTACACCCCAAAATACATTCTGCTGCTTCTCCTGAGTACGGGGATACCACATGTGTGGGACTTTTTGGGAGCCTAGTCGCATACGGGACCCCAAAAACCAAGCACCGCCTTCAAGGTTTCTAAGGGCATAAATTTTTGATTTCACTCCTCACTACCTATCACTACCTATCACAGTTTTGAAGGCCATAAAATGCCAAGATGGCACAAAACCCCCCCAAATGACCCCATTTTGGAAAGTAGACACCCAAGCTATTTGCTGAGAGGCATGTTGAGCCCATTGAATATTTTTTTTTTGTCCCAGATGATTGAATAATGACAAAAAGAAAAAAAAAAGAAAAAAATGTACAAAAAGTTGTCACTAAATGATATATTGCTCACACATACCATGGTTATATGTGGAATTGCACCCCAAAATACATTCTGCTGCTTCTCCTGAGTACGGGGATACCACATGTGTGGGACTTTTTGGGAGCCTAGCCGCGTACGGGGCCCCAAAAGCCAAGCACCGCCTTCAGGATTTCTAAGGGCGTACATTTTTGATTTCACTCCTCACTACCTATCACAGTTTCGAAGGCCATAAAATGCCAAAATAGCACAAAACCCCCCCAAATGACCACATTTTGGAAAGTAGACACCCCAAGCTATTTACTGAGAGGCATGTTCAGTCCATGGAATATTTTATATTTTGCCACAAGTTGTGGGAATATGACAAACTTTGTTTTTTTTGCACAAAGTTGTCACTAAATTAGATATTGCTCAAACATGCCATGGTTATATGCGGAATTGCACCCCAAAATACATTTGGCTGCTTCTCCTGAGTACGGGGATACCACATGTGTGGGACTTTTTGGGAGCCTAGCCGCGTACGGGACCCCAAAAATCAAGCACCGCCTTCAAGGTTTCTAAGGGCATACATTTTTGATTTCACTCCTCACTACCTATCACAGTTTTGAAGGCCATAAAATGCCAAGATAGCACAAAACCCCCCAAAATGACCCCATTTTGGAAAGTAGACACCCCAAGGAAATTGCTGAGAGGCATGTTGAGCCCATTGAATATTTTTTTTGTCCCAAGTGATTGAATAATGACAAAAAGAAAAAAAAATTTACAAAAAGTTGTCACTAAATGATATATTGCTCAAACATGCCATGGTTATATGCGGAATTGCACCCCAAAATACATTTGGCTGCTTCTCCTGAGTACGGGGATACCACATGTGTGGGACTTTTTGAGAGCCTAGCCACGTACGGGCCCCCGAAAACCAAGCACCGCCTTCAGGATTTCTAAGGGCACAAATTTTTGATTTCACTCCTCACTACCTATCACAGTTTTGAAGGCCATAAAATGCCAAGATAGCCCAAAACCCCCACAAATGACCCCATTTTGGAAAGTAGACACCCCAAGCTATTTGCCGAGAGGCATGGTGAGTATTTTACAGCTCTCATTTGTTTTTGAAAATGAAGAAAGACATATTTTTTTTTATTTATTTATTTCTTTTTTCAATTTTTAAAACTTTGTGACAAAAAGCGAGATCTGCAAAATACTCAACATACCTCTCAGCAAATAGCTTGGGGTGTCTACTTTCCAAAATGGGGTCATTTGGGGGGGTTTTGTGCCATCTGGGCATTCCATGGCCTCCGAAACTGTGATAGGCAGTGAGGAGTGAAATCAAAAATTTACACCCATAGAAATCCTGAAGGCGGTGCTTGGTTTTCGGGGTCCTGTATGCGGTTAGGCTCCCAAAATGTCTCACACATGTGGTATCCCCGTACTCAGGAGAAGCAACAGAATGTATTTTGGGGTGCAATTCCACATATAACCATGGCATGTTTGAGCAATATATAATTTAGTGACAACTTTTTGTAAATTTTTTGTCCTGGCATTTTATGCACAACATTAGGAAGCTTATGTCACACATCATCCACTCTTCTAACCACTTGAAGACAAAGCCCTTTCTGACACTTTTTGTTTACATGAAAACATATTTTTTTTTGCAAGAAAATTATGTTGAACCCCCAAACATTATATATATTTTTAAAGCAAAGGCCCTAAAGATTAAAATAGTGGGTGTTGCATTTTTTTTCCACACAGTATTTGCGCAGCGATTTTTCAAACGCATTTTTTGGGGGAAAAACACACTTTTTTATTTTTAATGCACTCAAAAACACTATATTGCCCAAATGTTTGATGAAATAAAAAAGATGATCTTAGGCCGAGTACATGGATACCAAACACGACATGCTTTAAAATTGCGCACAAACGCGCAGCGGCGAGAAACTACATTCATTTTTAAAAGCATTTAAAAGCCTTTACAGGTTACCACGTTAGATTTATAGAGGAGGTCTACTGCTAAAATTACTGCCCTCGATCTGACCTTCGCGGTGATACCTCACATGCATGATGCAATTGCTGTTTACATATGACGCTAGGCCGACGCTTGCGTTCGCCTTTGCGCAAGAGCAGGGGGGGACAGCGGTGCTTTTTTTTTTTTTTATTTTTTTTTTTTATTATTTATTTTGCTTTTTTATTTTATTTTTAAACTGTTCCTTCCATATTTTTTTTTTATCATTTTTATTGTTATCTCAGGGAATGTAAATATCCCCTATGATAGCAATAAGTAGTGACAGGTACTCTTTTTTTGAAAAAAAATGGGGGGTTAGACCCTAGATCTTTCCTCTGCCCTCAAAGCATCTGACCACACCAAGATCGGTGTGATAAAATGCTTTCCCAATTTCCCAATGGCGCTGTTTATATCCGGGGGGGGGGGCATTCCCTCTTACTGCTTGTAAAAGCAGTCTAGAGGCTAATTATCTGCTAGAATTGCTTTTACATGAAAGCCGGCCACTGGCTGAAAAGAATGATACCAAGATGATACCTAAACCTGCAGGCATCATTCTGGTATAAACATTCAAAGTCCAGCAACATACCAGTACGTTGCTGGTCCTTGTTGGACATGTATTGTAATCTTTTTTTTCATGCAGCCTGTTGGCTGAACGAAAAAAAGAGATTGATCGGTGGGTATGCCCACCATTAGAATACCTCCCTTCATCCACCCACTTCTAATGATGGGCATATATGCCGAAGCATGGGGGCATCCTCCCGCAAAAAAGTTATGCCGCGTACACACGGTCGGACTTTTCCACGGGCAAGCCTTCGTCGGAATTTTGACCGTATGTACGCGGCATAAAAGGTTATGCTGCGTACACACGGTCAAACTTTTCCACGGGCAAGCCTCCGTCGGAATTTCGACCGTATATACGCGGCATTAGGAGCAAAATCGCTCCTCCGCCCCTGCTGCCCCCATGCTTCGGCATATATGCTCTTTTTTAAACTGTGGTGGTGAAATCACCTCCTACAGCGTTGGAGTCACGGCTTTATGTATCGTGGGAGCAAACGCTGTTGCTGTCAAGATAAATAAATCCGCGATGCAACTGAATGGCGTACCTGCTAAGCAAATGATGGTTAACATTAAAACAAAGTAACATTACAGTACAACAGTAAGACCTTACCATACCATACCTGCAAAGCAAATACCAAAACAAAACCTAGTAAAAAATAAAACATTTTTTTAACGCAACCTGTGCCTAAAATATATATATGCCGAAGCATGGGGGCATCCTCCCGCAAAAAAGTTATGCCGCGTACACACGGTCGGACTTTTCCACGGGGAAGCCTTTGTCGAAATTTCGACCGTATGTACGCGGCATAAAAGGTTATGCTGCGTACACACGGTCAAACTTTTCCACGGGCAAGCCTCCGTCGGAATTTTGACCGTATATACGCGGCATTAGGAGCAAAATCGCTCCTCCGCCCCTGCTGCCCCCATGCTTCAGCATATATGCTCTTTTTTAACTGTGGTGGTGAAATCACCTCCTACAGCGTTGGAGTCACGCCTTTATGTATCGTGGGAGCAAACGCTGTTGCTGTCAAGATAAATAAACCCGCGATGCAACTGAATGGCGTACCTGCTAAGCAAATGATGGTTAACATTAAAACAAAGTAACATTACAGTACAACAGTAAGACCTTACCATACCATACCTGCAAAGCAAATACCAAAACAAAACCTAGTAAAAAAAAAAAAAAAAATTTAACGCAACCTGTGCCTAAAATATATATATGCCGAAGCATGGGGGCATCCTCCCGCAAAAAAGTTATGCCGCGTACACACGGTCGGACTTTTCCACAGGCAAGCCTTCGTCGAAATTTCGACCGTATGTACGCGGCATAAAAGGTTATGCCGCGTACACACGGTCGGACTTTTCCACGGGCAAGCCTCCGTCGGAATTTCGACCGTATGTAAGCGGCATTAGGAGCAAAATCGCTCCTCCGCCCCTGCTGCCCCCATGCTTCGGCATATATGCTCTTTTTTTTTAACTGTGGTGGTGAAATCACCTCCTACAGCACTGGAGTCACGGCTTTATGTATCGTGGGAGCAAACGCTGTTGCTGTCAAGATAAATAATTCCGCGCTGCAGTTGAATGGCGCACCTGAAAACAAAAAAATTACATACCTGAAAAGTAAGCATGATAAAACATTGCAGAATGGAATACAGTAAAAAAGAGCAGAACAATAGAGAGAAAATAGAGAGAGAGAGAGAACAATAAAACGACAACTATTTTTGGTTTTTTTATTTTATATTTTTTTTGTGTTTTTGTTTTTTACGTTTTTTTTTTTTTTTTTTACACTTTTTTTTTGTAACTTTAACAACTGTAATCGTTCGGGTCTCTCAAAATGTAATGGCATCTTGGGAGACCCTGTGTAAGTGTGTCCTAGTCTGTGAAATGCTGTACCCTACGCTAAAACTTCACTTTTGAGTGGTAGCGTTCAAAACATTCACCAAGGCAAAGACCAGGTTTGTCAGGACAGAGTGGACAATAATGACGAGTGTCACGCCTAAATCCGCGCTTGCTACAGACACAACATCTTTTTTGGGGGGCTCGTTGGGTAGGGGTACTCGGGAGGACATGCGTATAATGCCTCTTATGCAGCCGGCTTACTGCATTTGGTAGGGGATGGTGAGGTGCAGAACCACCTGGATACAGGAGTTCTGTGACAATCTCATTCTGGAATTTTAGAAGAGATAACGTCCCGCCTGAAGCTCTGTATAGCACATGAGCGTTCAGCAAAGCCAATTGGAATAAGGATAGAGACACTTTTTTGTACCAGCGTCTCGCCTTACGGTCAATTAGATACGGCGCCATCAACTGGTCGTTGAGGTCCACCCCTCCCATATTTTTGTTATATTCGTGGACACAGAGGGGTTTCTCCACAACACCAGTCGCCGTACGAATTTGGACTGTCGTGTCTGCATGAAGGGAGGTAAGAAGGAAAACATTCTTATTGTCCCTCCACTTCATAGCGAGCAAGTTATTACACTTTACGCAGGCTCTCTCCCCCAGCCGAAGACGGGCATCTACAAGCCGCTGGGGAAAGCGATTAGGTCGCACGGTGCCACATGCTCCAATCTGATGATCAAACAAGTGACTAAACAGTGGCACGCTCGTGTAATAATTGTCCACATACAAGTGGTACCCCTTTCCGAATAAGGGTGACACCAATTTCCACACTATCTTGCCAGCGCTCCCTATGTAATCCGGGCAGTTGACCGGCTCAACCTGACTATCTTTTCCCTCATAAACCATAAAGCTCCATACATAGCCTGTTGCCCTGTCACAGCACTTATAGAGCTTGACCCCGTATCTGACACGCTTGCTGGGAAGGTACTGCTTGAAAGCCAAGCGGCCAGAAAATTTAATCAGGGACTCATCAACGCAGACAGCTTGATCGGGAATAAACAAGGCTGCAAAACGTTCGTTGACGTGGTTTATGAGGGGCCGAATTTTATAGAGCCGGTCGTATTCAGGGTCCCCACGTGGACGACAAAGTTCATTGTCGTTGAAGTGCATGAACCGCAAAATCTGCTCGTATCGTTTCCTGGGCATGGAGGCAGAGAACACGGGCATGTGGTCAATTGGGTGCGTGGACCAATAAGCACGCAATGACGGGAATTTATGTGTGCCCATGTTGAGGGAAAGGCCCAGAAAGGTCTTAAATTCGGAAACCGTAATTGGTTTCCAATCTTTGGCAATGGAAGGCAACTGGGGATTAGCGGCAATGAATTGACCAGCATATAAATTACTCTGGTCCACAATAGATCTATAGAGATCTACCGTGAAAAACAGCGAATAATAGTCAATTGGCATAAAATCAGCTGTTTCAACCTGAATACCGGGTTGGGCAGTGAATGGGGGAAGTACGGGTTCTGCAGAAGTGGTGGGGACCCAATCAGGATAGGCGAATTCTGCAGGAAGAGCACTATGGGTACGACGGGCCTGCCTTTGTCTTCTTATTGGTGGCAGCGGGACACTACTTGTGCTTGCCACCTCGCCAGCTTGAACTGCACTTATGGGACTCGCCATGTCACCAAGTGATACTGCAGTGCTGGATGTACGCCCAGGCTGTACTAGACCGCTGGTGCTTGCCAATTCACCAGAAGGAATAGCGGCGCTAGTACTACTCTGCTCCATGATACGAGAGCCCTGCAGTTCTTGCTCCTCAACAACCTCAGAAGATCGGGATCGGGTACGCCTGACCTTAGCAGGGACCTCAACTTCGTCGTCAGGGCTATCTGACGTGGGGCCGCTGATGTCACTGTCTTCTACGGGAAGATATTCTGAGCCTGAATCTGACAGATACGTGACCTCCTCTTCACTATCTGTCATGCTCAGAATCTCGTAGGCCTCTTTACTAGTGTACCTTCGTCTTGCCATTTTGGTCTCTAAATTTAGGGGTACACTAGTAAGATTCACAGGAAAAAAAGCACCCGACTGTCGCCAGCAAATATATCAAACGCTACAAAAAAAACTGTTAGCGGTCGCAGGGATCAGGACTGTCTCTGCGAACGCTGCAGTTATGTGTTTTGTGTTTGGTAAGTGACAGTGATCGATCGATACTGCACTTGGGTGGGGTGGGCTGGGCTGGGCTGGGCGGAGGGGCTAAACGCAGGTGCTAGCAGGTATCTGGGCTGATCCCGCTAACACTGCATTTTTGGGAACCCTAAACCGCTGGGGACGCTCATATAGATCTGATCAGATCAGATATTGATCTGATCAGATACTATACCACTAAGGGAGGTGTATGCTTTGCGCATGGGTGTTAGCGTTACTGGCACTAACCTAACGCTGCCTGGGGCGACGCAGACCCTCTCTGGCGCTAAAACCTAATTGATCTCACCCGCCGGGCGATCAGGGGGTTAAACCTTTATTGGGTTATATACGGCGGGTGCCCTGATGCTATAAAAAGCAAACTAACCAACCAGCGTCACCCGTAACCTTTATATGGTGATCACTGGTGAAAGGGTTAACTAGGGGCAATCAGGGGGTTAAAACCTTTATTAGGTTAAATATGGGGGTACCCGACGCTATATAAAAACCTGACGGGTTACCTAAATAACTAACTGGGTAACCAGTGTCACCAGTGACGCTTATACGGTGATCACTGGTGAAAGGGTTAACTCTAGGGGCAATCAGGGGGTTAAAATAATATATGGGGGTACCTGACGCTCTAAAAACCTGCGGCGAAACTAAAAATAAATAACTGGCTATCTAGGGCACCACCGGCACTAAATACAGCGATCGAAAATACGATCGCTTAGTGACGCTGGCGTTAGGGGGTGAAAGGGTTACCTGGGGGGCGATCAAGGGGTTAAACCTTTATTAGGGGGGGTTAGGGGGCTACCCTGGACCTAAAGGGGCCTAAACCTAACTGCCCTGCAACTTTTTACTATCACAGATGACACTAAATGCAGTGATCAGTAAAATAAATGATCACTGCAATCAGTGACACTGTGATTGGGGGCTGGGGGGTGACCTGGGGGGTGATCTGGGGGTGACTGGGGGGTGAAATGTGTGCCTATGTGTACCTAAGTGTCAGTGGACTGTTGGTGCACTAACCTGCTTCCTCTCTCCTTGGCGCCGGAATCGAAAAGACCGCCGCGAGGGAGATGACATCACTTCCTCCTGCCTGTGTTTACATCACATGGCGGAGGAAGCATTTTCATTGGCCGGGAGCGATCGCGAGGAGGTGGCCGAAATCGAATGGTCACCCCCTCATCTCTGATCGCTCCCCAACGATAAACGGCCGCTCACTGTATAGGAGGGGGTCCGATCGGACCCCCCAACTGTACAAACGCGATCACGTACACTGTACGTGATTGTGCCTGTCGGTGCCATTCTGCCGACGTATATATACAGTGAGCGGTCGTTAAGTGGTTAAGGGCAAAAAAAATAAAAAATTTCCATTTTATTTTGCTCTTGCAAAAAAAGACCCGTTTAGGGCAAAAAAAATAAAAATTTGCACTTTAATGTACGCTTGCAAAAAGACCCATTTAGGGCCACAAAAAATATGTGTGTTATACATATGTGGAGGCGTGTGAAATAAACCATTTCTATATATTTGTCTTCTACTGTGCTATACTAAAAAAAAAAACATTTTTTTTTAATAGCATTTTCTGTAGTTCTGTAGCTGTGCGATTCAGCGGTTACGTACTGTGGGTGTGTTGTGGTCTTCCAGAAAACGCCATTTAGGGCCACAAAAAATATTTTGCAGTGTGTTATACATATGTGGAGGTGTGTGAAATAAACAATTTATATATAGTTTTCTTCTACTGTGCTATGCTAAAAAAACAAAAAAAAATTTTAATAGCATTTTCTGCAGTTCTGTAGCTGTGCGATTCAGCGGTTACGTACTGTGGGTGTTTTGTGGTCTTCCAAAAAACGCCATTTAGGGCCAAAAAAAATATTTTGCAGTGTGTTATACATATGTGGAGGTGTGTGAAATAAACAATTTATATATAGTTTTCTTCTACTGTGCTATACTAAAAAAAAAACATTTTTTTTAATAGCATTTTCTGCAGTTCTGTAGCTGTGCGATTCAGCGGTTACGTACTGTGGGTGTGTTGTGGTCTTCCCAAAAACGCCATTTAGGGCCACAAAAATATTTTGCAGTGTGTTATACATATGTGGAGGCGTGTGAAATAAACCATTTCTATATATTTGTCTTCTACTGTGCTATACTAAAAAAACAACATTTTTTTAATAGCATTTTCTGCAGTTCTGTAGCTGTGCGATTCAGCGGTTACGTACTGTGGGTGTGTTCTGCTCTTCCAAAAACACCCATTTAGGGCAAGATCCTAAATTTGTAAAATATGAGGAGAAGGTCAAAGGGACGTGGTGGCCCCGGTCGTGGTGCTGCTGGTGGAGCTCCTGTTGCAGGGAGAGGACGTGGTGGATCTGTGCCAGATACACGCACAAGTGAAACACCTTCCTCAGGTGCGAGTAGGCGACCGAGCCTGCGGCGGTATTTTGTCGCGCCTAATGAGGCTGTACGAATGTTTAGGCCAGGACAAGTACAGGCGATAGTAGATTGGGTTGCTGACAGTGCCTCGGGTTCCTTCACATTGTCTCCCACCCACTCTTCTGATGAAAGATCAGAGTTGGCACCTGAAACCCATGTCCATCAGTCTTTCACCTCACCCCCTTGCAAATCAGCCAAGCAGTCTGAGCCCCAAATCATGCAGCAGTCTCTTCTGCTTTTCGATGACTCTGTTAGCAGGGTTTCCCAGGGCCATCCACCTAGCCCTGCCCCAGAAGTGGAAGAGATTGAGTGCACCGATGCCCAACCACTTATGTTTCATGATGAGTACATGGGAGGACCATCGCAGCACGTCTCGGATGATGATGAAACACAGGTGCCAACTGCTGCTGCTTTCGCAATTGTGCAGACAGACAAGGAGGGCAGGGGTGAAGACTGGGTGGAAGATGATGTGGAGGACGATGACCCCACATGGAATCAACGTTATGCAGGTGACCAGTGTAGTTTGGAGGAAGAGGCGGTGGTCGCACAGAGCCACCAGCACAGCAGAAGAGGGAGCAGGGTGCAAAAGCGGAGCGTCCGTCCCCTAGATAGTATGTCTGCTACTGCCCAACGCAGCAAGGGACCAAGCACACCAAAGCCAGGTCCAAGGAGTTCCCTAGCGTGGCAGTTCTTCACACAATGTGCTGATGACAAGACACGAGTGGTTTGCACGCTGTGCAATCAGAGCCTGAAGCGAGGCATAAACGTTCTCAACCTGAGCACCACCTGCATGACCAGGCATCTAAGTGCAAAGCACGAGCTGCAGTGGAGTAGACACCTCAAAAACCAAGAAAGGTCTCTGGCTCCTCCTGCTTCCTCTTCTGCTGCAGTCTAGGCCTCTTCATCCACCTCTGTAGTGACAGTGGCACCTGCCACCCCGCAAACAGAGGATCTGCCAGCAACACTACCACCTGGGTCACCAACCATCTCCACAATGTCCCATGGAAGCGTTCAGCTCTCTATCTCCCAAACATTGGAGCGGAAGAGGAAGTACCCCCCTAGCCACCCCCGATCCCTGGCCCTGAATGCCAGCATTTCATAACTCCTGGCCTTTGAAATGCTGTCATTCCGTCTGGTGGAGACGCAGAGTTTTAAAAGCCTGATGGCATTGGCTGTCCCACAGTACGTCGTGCCCAGCCGCCACTACTTTTCCAGGCGAGCCATCCCTTCCCTGCACTACCAAGTAGGGGACAAAATCAGGTGTGCACTGCGCAACGCCATCTGTGGCAAGGTCCACCTAACTACGGATGCGTGGACCAGTAAGCACGGTCAGGGACGTTATATCTCCCTAACAGCACACTGGGTAAATGCAGTGGCGGCTGGGCCTGAGGCAGATAGCAGTTTGGCGCATGTCCTTCCACCACCGAGGATTGCAGGGCGCTTCAGTTTGCCTCCTGTTGCTAACTCCTCCTACTCCGCTTCCTCATCCTCTACCGCCTCCTCATCCGGTCAGCGTAACACCTTCACCACCAACTTCAGCACAGCCAGGGGTAAACGACAGCAGGCAGTTTTAAAACTTTCCTGTTTGGGGGAAAAAACCCACACCGCGCAGGAGTTGTGGAGGGACATGGAACAACAGACCAATGAGTGGTTGCTGTCAGTGAGCCTCAAGCCCGGCCTGGTGGTGTGCGATAATGGGCGAAATCTCGTAGCAGCTCTGGGCCTAGCCGGTTTGACGCACATCCCTTGCCTGGCGCATGTGCTGAACTTGGTGGTCCAGAGGTTCCTTAAAAATTACCCCAATATGCCAGAGCTGCTGCAGAAAGTGCGGGCTGTGTGTGCGCACTTTCGGCGTTCTCACCCTGCTGCTGCTCGCCTGTCAGCGCTGCAGCGTATCTTCGGCCTTCCCGCTCACCGCCTCATATGTGACGTGCCCACAAGGTGGAACTCCACCTTGCACATGCTGGCCAGACTGTGCGAGCAGCAGAATGTATTTTGGGGTGCAATTCCACATATAACCATGGCATGTTTGAGCAATATATAATTTAGTGACAACTTTTTGTAAATTTTTTTTTTTTTTGTCATTATTCAATCACTTGGGACAAAAAAAAAATATTCAATGGGCTCAACATGCCTCTCAGCAAATAGCTTGAGGTGTCTACTTTCCAAAATGGGGTCATTTGGGGGGGTTTTGAACTGTCCTGGCATTTTATGCACAACATTAGGAAGCTTATGTCACACATCATCCACTCTTCTAACCACTTGAAGACAAAGCCCTTTCTGACACTTTTTGTTTACATGAAAACATATTTTTTTTTGCAAGAAAATTATGTTGAACCCCCAAACATTATATATATTTTTAAAGCAAAGGCCCTAAAGATTAAAATAGTGGGTGTTGCATTTTTTTTTCCACACAGTATTTGCGCAGCGATTTTTCAAACGCATTTTTTGGGGGAAAAACACACTTTTTTATTTTTAATGCACTAAAAAACACTATATTGCCCAAATGTTTGATGAAATAAAAAAGATGATCTTAGGCCGAGTACATGGATACCAAACACGACATGCTTTAAAATTGCGCACAAACGCGCAGCGGCGAGAAACTACATTCATTTTTAAAAGCATTTAAAAGCCTTTACAGGTTACCACGTTAGATTTATAGAGGAGGTCTACTGCTAAAATTACTGCCCTCGATCTGACCTTCGCGGTGATACCTCACATGCATGATGCAATTGCTGTTTACATATGACGCTAGACCGACGCTTGCGTTCGCCTTTGCCCAAGAGCAGGGGGGGACAGCGGTGCTTTTTTTTTTTTATTTATTTATTTTATTATTTATTTTGCTTTTTTATTTTATTTTTAAACTGTTCCTTCCATATTTTTTTTTATCATTTTTATTGTTATCTCAGGGAATGTAAATATCCCCTATGATAGCAATAAGTAGTGACAGGTACTCTTTTTTTGAAAAAAAATGGGGGGTTAGACCCTAGATCTTTCCTCTGCCCTCAAAGCATCTGACCACACCAAGATCGGTGTGATAAAATGCTTTCCCAATTTCCCAATGGCGCTGTTTATATCCGGGGGGGGGCATTCCCTCTTACTGCTTGTAAAAGCAGTCTAGAGGCTAATTATCTGCTAGAATTGCTTTTACATGAAAGCCGGCCACTGGCTGAAAAGAATGATACCAAGATGATACCTAAACCTGCAGGCATCATTCTGGTATAAACATTCAAAGTCCAGCAACATACCAGTACGTTGCTGGTCCTTGTTGGACATGTATTGTAATCTTTTTTTTCATGCAGCCTGTTGGCTGAACGAAAAAAAGAGATTGATCGGTGGGTATGCCCACCATTAGAATACCTCCCTTCATCCACCCACTTCTAATGATGGGCATATATGCCGAAGCATGGGGGCATCCTCCCGCAAAAAAGTTATGCCGCGTACACACGGTCGGACTTTTCCACGGGCAAGCCTTCGTCGGAATTTTGACCGTATGTACGCGGCATAAAAGGTTATGCTGCGTACACACGGTCAAACTTTTCCACGGGCAAGCCTCCGTCGGAATTTCGACCGTATATACGCGGCATTAGGAGCAAAATTGCTCCTCCGCCCCTGCTGCCCCCATGCTTCGGCATATATGCTCTTTTTTAAACTGTGGTGGTGAAATCACCTCCTACAGCGTTGGAGTCACGGCTTTATGTATCGTCTGAGCAAACGCTGTTGCTGTCAAGATAAATAAATCCGCGATGCAACTGAATGGCGTACCTGCTAAGCAAATGATGGTTAACATTAAAACAAAGTAACATTACAGTACAACAGTAAGACCTTACCATACCATACCTGCAAAGCAAATACCAAAACAAAACCTAGTAAAAAATAAAACATTTTTTTAACGCAACCTGTGCCTAAAATATATATATGCCGAAGCATGGGGGCATCCTCCCGCAAAAAAGTTATGCCGCGTACACACGGTCGGACTTTTCCACGGGGAAGCCTTTGTCGAAATTTCGACCGTATGTACGCGGCATAAAAGGTTATGCTGCGTACACACGGTCAAACTTTTCCACGGGCAAGCCTCCGTCGGAATTTCGACCGTATATACGCGGCATTAGGAGCAAAATCGCTCCTCCGCCCCTGCTGCCCCCATGCTTCGGCATATATGCTCTTTTTTAACTGTGGTGGTGAAATCACCTCCTACAGCGTTGGAGTCACGCCTTTATGTATCGTGGGAGCAAACGCTGTTGCTGTCAAGATAAATAAACCCGCGATGCAACTGAATGGCGTACCTGCTAAGCAAATGATGGTTAACATTAAAACAAAGTAACATTACAGTACAACAGTAAGACCTTACCATACCATACCTGCAAAGCAAATACCAAAACAAAACCTAGTAAAAAAAAAATAAAAAATTTAACGCAACCTGTGCCTAAAATATATATATGCCGAAGCATGGGGGCATCCTCCCGCAAAAAAGTTATGCCGCGTACACACGGTCGGACTTTTCCACAGGCAAGCCTTCGTCGAAATTTCGACCGTATGTACGCGGCATAAAAGGTTATGCCGCGTACACACGGTCGGACTTTTCCACGGGCAAGCCTCCGTCGGAATTTCGACCGTATGTAAGCGGCATTAGGAGCAAAATCGCTCCTCCGCCCCTGCTGCCCCCATGCTTCGGCATATATGCTCTTTTTTTTTAACTGTGGTGGTGAAATCACCTCCTACAGCACTGGAGTCACGGCTTTATGTATCGTGGGAGCAAACGCTGTTGCTGTCAAGATAAATAATTCCGCGCTGCAGTTGAATGGCGCACCTGAAAACAAAAAAATTACATACCTGAAAAGTAAGCATGATAAAACATTGCAGAATGGAATACAGTAAAAAAGAGCAGAACAATAGAGAGAAAATAGAGAGAGAGAGAGAACAATAAAACGACAACTATTTTTGGTTTTTTTATTTTATATTTTTTTTGTGTTTTTGTTTTTTACGTTTTTTTTTTTACACTTTTTTTTTGTAACTTTAACAACTGTAATCGTTCGGGTCTCTCAAAATGTAATGGCATCTTGGGAGACCCTGTGTAAGTGTGTCCTAGTCTGTGAAATGCTGTACCCTACGCTAAAACTTCACTTTTGAGTGGTAGCGTTCAAAACATTCACCAAGGCAAAGACCAGGTTTGTCAGGACAGAGTGGACAATAATGACGAGTGTCACGCCTAAATCCGCGCTTGCTACAGACACAACATCTTTTTTGGGGGGCTCGTTGGGTAGGGGTACTCGGGAGGACATGCGTATAATGCCTCTTATGCAGCCGGCTTACTGCATTTGGTAGGGGATGGTGAGGTGCAGAACCACCTGGATACAGGAGTTCTGTGACAATCTCATTCTGGAATTTTAGAAGAGATAACGTCCCGCCTGAAGCTCTGTATAGCACATGAGCGTTCAGCAAAGCCAATTGGAATAAGGATAGAGACACTTTTTTGTACCAGCGTCTCGCCTTACGGTCAATTAGATACGGCGCCATCAACTGGTCGTTGAGGTCCACCCCTCCCATATTTTTGTTATATTCGTGGACACAGAGGGGTTTCTCCACAACACCAGTCGCCGTACGAATTTGGACTGTCGTGTCTGCATGAAGGGAGGTAAGAAGGAAAACATTCTTATTGTCCCTCCACTTCATAGCGAGCAAGTTATTACACTTTACGCAGGCTCTCTCCCCCAGCCGAAGACGGGCATCTACAAGCCGCTGGGGAAAGCGATTAGGTCGCACGGTGCCACATGCTCCAATCTGATGATCAAACAAGTGACTAAACAGTGGCACGCTCGTGTAATAATTGTCCACATACAAGTGGTACCCCTTTCCGAATAAGGGTGACACCAATTTCCACACTATCTTGCCAGCGCTCCCTATGTAATCCGGGCAGTTGACCGGCTCAACCTGACTATCTTTTCCCTCATAAACCATAAAGCTCCATACATAGCCTGTTGCCCTGTCACAGCACTTATAGAGCTTGACCCCGTATCTGACACGCTTGCTGGGAAGGTACTGCTTGAAAGCCAAGCGGCCAGAAAATTTAATCAGGGACTCATCAACGCAGACAGCTTGATCGGGAATAAACAAGGCTGCAAAACGTTCGTTGAAGTGGTTTATGAGGGGCCGAATTTTATAGAGCCGGTCGTATTCAGGGTCCCCACGTGGACGACAAAGTTCATTGTCGTTGAAGTGCATGAACCGCAAAATCTGCTCGTATCGTTTCCTGGGCATGGAGGCAGAGAACACGGGCATGTGGTCAATTGGGTGCGTGGACCAATAAGCACGCAATGACGGGAATTTATGTGTGCCCATGTTGAGGGAAAGGCCCAGAAAGGTCTTAAATTCGGAAACCGTAATTGGTTTCCAATCTTTGGCAATGGAAGGCAACTGGGGATTAGCGGCAATGAATTGACCAGCATATAAATTACTCTGGTCCACAATAGATCTATAGAGATCTACCGTGAAAAACAGCGAATAATAGTCAATTGGCATAAAATCAGCTGTTTCAACCTGAATACCGGGTTGGGCAGTGAATGGGGGAAGTACGGGTTCTGCAGAAGTGGTGGGGACCCAATCAGGATAGGCGAATTCTGCAGGAAGAGCACTATGGGTACGACGGGCCTGCCTTTGTCTTCTTATTGGTGGCAGCGGGACACTACTTGTGCTTGCCACCTCGCCAGCTTGAACTGCACTTATGGGACTCGCCATGTCACCAAGTGATACTGCAGTGCTGGATGTACGCCCAGGCTGTACTAGACCGCTGGTGCTTGCCAATTCACCAGAAGGAATAGCGGCGCTAGTACTACTCTGCTCCATGATACGAGAGCCCTGCAGTTCTTGCTCCTCAACAACCTCAGAAGATCGGGATCGGGTACGCCTGACCTTAGCAGGGACCTCAACTTCGTCGTCAGGGCTATCTGACGTGGGGCCGCTGATGTCACTGTCTTCTACGGGAAGATATTCTGAGCCTGAATCTGACAGATACGTGACCTCCTCTTCACTATCTGTCATGCTCAGAATCTCGTAGGCCTCTTTACTAGTGTACCTTCGTCTTGCCATTTTGGTCTCTAAATTTAGGGGTACACTAGTAAGATTCACAGGAAAAAAAGCACCCGACTGTCGCCAGCAAATATATCAAACGCTACAAAAAAAACTGTTAGCGGTCGCAGGGATCAGGACTGTCTCTGCGAACGCTGCAGTTATGTGTTTTGTGTTTGGTAAGTGACAGTGATCGATCGATACTGCACTTGGGTGGGGTGGGCTGGGCTGGGCTGGGCGGAGGGGCTAAACGCAGGTGCTAGCAGGTATCTGGGCTGATCCCGCTAACACTGCATTTTTGGGAACCCTAAACCGCTGGGGACGCTCATATAGATCTGATCAGATCAGATATTGATCTGATCAGATACTATACCACTAAGGGAGGTGTATGCTTTGCGCGTGGGTGTTAGCGTTACTGGCACTAACCTAACGCTGCCTGGGGCGACGCAGACCCTCTCTGGCGCTAAAACCTAATTGATCTCACCCGCCGGGCGATCAGGGGGTTAAACCTTTATTGGGTTATATACGGCGGGTGCCCTGATGCTATAAAAAGCAAACTAACCAACCAGCGTCACCCGTAACCTTTATATGGTGATCACTGGTGAAAGGGTTAACTAGGGGCAATCAGGGGGTTAAAACCTTTATTAGGTTAAATATGGGGGTACCCGACGCTATATAAAAACCTGACGGGTTACCTAAATAACTAACTGGGTAACCAGTGTCACCAGTGACGCTTATACGGTGATCACTGGTGAAAGGGTTAACTCTAGGGGCAATCAGGGGGTTAAAATAATATATGGGGGTACCTGACGCTCTAAAAACCTGCGGCGAAACTAAAAATAAATAACTGGCTATCTAGGGCACCACCGGCACTAAATACAGCGATCGAAAATACGATCGCTTAGTGACGCTGGCGTTAGGGGGTGAAAGGGTTACCTGGGGGGCGATCAAGGGGTTAAACCTTTATTAGGGGGGGTTAGGGGGCTACCCTGGACCTAAAGGGGCCTAAACCTAACTGCCCTGCAACTTTTTACTATCACAGATGACACTAAATGCAGTGATCAGTAAAATAAATGATCACTGCAATCAGTGACACTGTGATTGGGGGCTGGGGGGTGACCTGGGGGGTGATCTGGGGGTGACTGGGGGGTGAAATGTGTGCCTATGTGTACCTAAGTGTCAGTGGACTGTTGGTGCACTAACCTGCTTCCTCTCTCCTTGGCGCCGGAATCGAAAAGACCGCCGCGAGGGAGATGACATCACTTCCTCCTGCCTGTGTTTACATCACATGGCGGAGGAAGCATTTTCATTGGCCGGGAGCGATCGCGAGGAGGTGGCCGAAATCGAATGGTCACCCCCTCATCTCTGATCGCTCCCCAACGATAAACGGCCGCTCACTGTATAGGAGGGGGTCCGATCGGACCCCCCAACTGTACAAAGGCGATCACGTACACTGTACGTGATTGTGCCTGTCGGTGCCATTCTGCCGACGTATATATACAGTGAGCGGTCGTTAAGTGGTTAAGGGCAAAAAAAATAAAAAATTTCCATTTTATTTTGCTCTTGCAAAAAAAGACCCGTTTAGGGCAAAAAAAATAAAAATTTGCACTTTAATGTACGCTTGCAAAAAGACCCATTTAGGGCCACAAAAAATATGTGTGTTATACATATGTGGAGGCGTGTGAAATAAACCATTTCTATATATTTGTCTTCTACTGTGCTATACTAAAAAAAAAAACATTTTTTTTTAATAGCATTTTCTGTAGTTCTGTAGCTGTGCGATTCAGCGGTTACGTACTGTGGGTGTGTTGTGGTCTTCCAGAAAACGCCATTTAGGGCCACAAAAAATATTTTGCAGTGTGTTATACATATGTGGAGGTGTGTGAAATAAACAATTTATATATAGTTTTCTTCTACTGTGCTATGCTAAAAAAACAAAAAAAATTTTTAATAGCATTTTCTGCAGTTCTGTAGCTGTGCGATTCAGCGGTTACGTACTGTGGGTGTTTTGTGGTCTTCCAAAAAACGCCATTTAGGGCCAAAAAAAATATTTTGCAGTGTGTTATACATATGTGGAGGTGTGTGAAATAAACAATTTATATATAGTTTTCTTCTACTGTGCTATACTAAAAAAAAAACATTTTTTTTAATAGCATTTTCTGCAGTTCTGTAGCTGTGCGATTCAGCGGTTACGTACTGTGGGTGTGTTGTGGTCTTCCCAAAAACGCCATTTAGGGCCACAAAAATATTTTGCAGTGTGTTATACATATGTGGAGGCGTGTGAAATAAACCATTTCTATATATTTGTCTTCTACTGTGCTATACTAAAAAAACAACATTTTTTTAATAGCATTTTCTGCAGTTCTGTAGCTGTGCGATTCAGCGGTTACGTACTGTGGGTGTGTTCTGCTCTTCCAAAAACACCCATTTAGGGCAAGATCCTAAATTTGTAAAATATGAGGAGAAGGTCAAAGGGACGTGGTGGCCCCGGTCGTGGTGCTGCTGGTGGAGCTCCTGTTGCAGGGAGAGGACGTGGTGGATCTGTGCCAGATACACGCACAAGTGAAACACCTTCCTCAGGTGCGAGTAGGCGACCGAGCCTGCGGCGGTATTTTGTCGCGCCTAATGAGGCTGTACGAATGTTTAGGCCAGGACAAGTACAGGCGATAGTAGATTGGGTTGCTGACAGTGCCTCGGGTTCCTTCACATTGTCTCCCACCCACTCTTCTGATGAAAGATCAGAGTTGGCACCTGAAACCCATGTCCATCAGTCTTTCACCTCACCCCCTTGCAAATCAGCCAAGCAGTCTGAGCCCCAAATCATGCAGCAGTCTCTTCTGCTTTTCGATGACTCTGTTAGCAGGGTTTCCCAGGGCCATCCACCTAGCCCTGCCCCAGAAGTGGAAGAGATTGAGTGCACCGATGCCCAACCACTTATGTTTCATGATGAGTACATGGGAGGACCATCGCAGCACGTCTCGGATGATGATGAAACACAGGTGCCAACTGCTGCTGCTTTCGCAATTGTGCAGACAGACAAGGAGGGCAGGGGTGAAGACTGGGTGGAAGATGATGTGGAGGACGATGACCCCACATGGAATCAACGTTATGCAGGTGACCAGTGTAGTTTGGAGGAAGAGGCGGTGGTCGCACAGAGCCACCAGCACAGCAGAAGAGGGAGCAGGGTGCAAAAGCGGAGCGTCCGTCCCCTAGATAGTATGTCTGCTACTGCCCAACGCAGCAAGGGACCAAGCACACCAAAGCCAGGTCCAAGGAGTTCCCTAGCGTGGCAGTTCTTCACACAATGTGCTGATGACAAGACACGAGTGGTTTGCACGCTGTGCAATCAGAGCCTGAAGCGAGGCATAAACGTTCTCAACCTGAGCACCACCTGCATGACCAGGCATCTAAGTGCAAAGCACGAGCTGCAGTGGAGTAGACACCTCAAAAACCAAGAAAGGTCTCTGGCTCCTCCTGCTTCCTCTTCTGCTGCAGTCTAGGCCTCTTCATCCACCTCTGTAGTGACAGTGGCACCTGTCACCCCGCAAACAGAGGATCTGCCAGCAACACTACCACCTGGGTCACCAACCATCTCCACAATGTCCCATGGAAGCGTTCAGCTCTCTATCTCCCAAACATTGGAGCGGAAGAGGAAGTACCCCCCTAGCCACCCCCGATCCCTGGCCCTGAATGCCAGCATTTCATAACTCCTGGCCTTTGAAATGCTGTCATTCCGTCTGGTGGAGACGCAGAGTTTTAAAAGCCTGATGGCATTGGCTGTCCCACAGTACGTCGTGCCCAGCCGCCACTACTTTTCCAGGCGAGCCATCCCTTCCCTGCACTACCAAGTAGGGGACAAAATCAGGTGTGCACTGCGCAACGCCATCTGTGGCAAGGTCCACCTAACTACGGATGCGTGGACCAGTAAGCACGGTCAGGGACGTTATATCTCCCTAACAGCACACTGGGTAAATGCAGTGGCGGCTGGGCCTGAGGCAGATAGCAGTTTGGCGCATGTCCTTCCACCACCGAGGATTGCAGGGCGCTTCAGTTTGCCTCCTGTTGCTAACTCCTCCTACTCCGCTTCCTCATCCTCTACCGCCTCCTCATCCGGTCAGCGTAACACCTTCACCACCAACTTCAGCACAGCCAGGGGTAAACGACAGCAGGCAGTTTTAAAACTTTCCTGTTTGGGGGAAAAAACCCACACCGCGCAGGAGTTGTGGAGGGACATGGAACAACAGACCAATGAGTGGTTGCTGTCAGTGAGCCTCAAGCCCGGCCTGGTGGTGTGCGATAATGGGCGAAATCTCGTAGCAGCTCTGGGCCTAGCCGGTTTGACGCACATCCCTTGCCTGGCGCATGTGCTGAACTTGGTGGTCCAGAGGTTCCTTAAAAATTACCCCAATATGCCAGAGCTGCTGCAGAAAGTGCGGGCTGTGTGTGCGCACTTTCGGCGTTCTCACCCTGCTGCTGCTCGCCTGTCAGCGCTGCAGCGTATCTTCGGCCTTCCCGCTCACCGCCTCATATGTGACGTGCCCACAAGGTGGAACTCCACCTTGCACATGCTGGCCAGACTGTGCGAGCAGCAGAATGTATTTTGGGGTGCAATTCCACATATAACCATGGCATGTTTGAGCAATATATAATTTAGTGACAACTTTTTGTAATTTTTTTTTTTTTTTGTCATTATTCAATCACTTGGGACAAAAAAAAAATATTCAATGGGCTCAACATGCCTCTCAGCAAATAGCTTGAGGTGTCTACTTTCCAAAATGGGGTCATTTGGGGGGGTTTTGAACTGTCCTGGCATTTTATGCACAACATTAGGAAGCTTATGTCACACATCATCCACTCTTCTAACCACTTGAAGACAAAGCCCTTTCTGACACTTTTTGTTTACATGAAAACATATTTTTTTTTGCAAGAAAATTATGTTGAACCCCCAAACATTATATATATTTTTAAAGCAAAGGCCCTAAAGATTAAAATAGTGGGTGTTGCATTTTTTTTTCCACACAGTATTTGCGCAGCGATTTTTCAAACGCATTTTTTGGGGGAAAAACACACTTTTTTATTTTTAATGCACTAAAAAACACTATATTGCCCAAATGTTTGATGAAATAAAAAAGATGATCTTAGGCCGAGTACATGGATACCAAACACGACATGCTTTAAAATTGCGCACAAACGCGCAGCGGCGAGAAACTACATTCATTTTTAAAAGCATTTAAAAGCCTTTACAGGTTACCACGTTAGATTTATAGAGGAGGTCTACTGCTAAAATTACTGCCCTCGATCTGACCTTCGCAGTGATACCTCACATGCATGATGCAATTGCTGTTTACATATGACGCTAGACCGACGCTTGCGTTCGCCTTTGCCCAAGAGCAGGGGGGGACAGCGGTGCTTTTTTTTTTTATTTATTTATTTTATTATTTATTTTGCTTTTTTATTTTATTTTTAAACTGTTCCTTCCATATTTTTTTTTATCATTTTTATTGTTATCTCAGGGAATGTAAATATCCCCTATGATAGCAATAAGTAGTGACAGGTACTCTTTTTTTGAAAAAAAATGGGGGGTTAGACCCTAGATCTTTCCTCTGCCCTCAAAGCATCTGACCACACCAAGATCGGTGTGATAAAATGCTTTCCCAATTTCCCAATGGCGCTGTTTATATCCGGGGGGGGGCATTCCCTCTTACTGCTTGTAAAAGCAGTCTAGAGGCTAATTATCTGCTAGAATTGCTTTTACATGAAAGCCGGCCACTGGCTGAAAAGAATGATACCAAGATGATACCTAAACCTGCAGGCATCATTCTGGTATAAACATTCAAAGTCCAGCAACATACCAGTACGTTGCTGGTCCTTGTTGGACATGTATTGTAATCTTTTTTTTCATGCAGCCTGTTGGCTGAACGAAAAAAAGAGATTGATCGGTGGGTATGCCCACCATTAGAATACCTCCCTTCATCCACCCACTTCTAATGATGGGCATATATGCCGAAGCATGGGGGCATCCTCCCGCAAAAAAGTTATGCCGCGTACACACGGTCGGACTTTTCCACGGGCAAGCCTTCGTCGGAATTTTGACCGTATGTACGCGGCATAAAAGGTTATGCTGCGTACACACGGTCAAACTTTTCCACGGGCAAGCCTCCGTCGGAATTTCGACCGTATATACGCGGCATTAGGAGCAAAATTGCTCCTCCGCCCCTGCTGCCCCCATGCTTCGGCATATATGCTCTTTTTTAAACTGTGGTGGTGAAATCACCTCCTACAGCGTTGGAGTCACGGCTTTATGTATCGTGGGAGCAAACGCTGTTGCTGTCAAGATAAATAAATCCGCGATGCAACTGAATGGCGTACCTGCTAAGCAAATGATGGTTAACATTAAAACAAAGTAACATTACAGTACAACAGTAAGACCTTACCATACCATACCTGCAAAGCAAATACCAAAACAAAACCTAGTAAAAAATAAAACATTTTTTTAACGCAACCTGTGCCTAAAATATATATATGCCGAAGCATGGGGGCATCCTCCCGCAAAAAAGTTATGCCGCGTACACACGGTCGGACTTTTCCACGGGGAAGCCTTTGTCGAAATTTCGACCGTATGTACGCGGCATAAAAGGTTATGCTGCGTACACACGGTCAAACTTTTCCACGGGCAAGCCTCCGTCGGAATTTCGACCGTATATACGCGGCATTAGGAGCAAAATCGCTCCTCCGCCCCTGCTGCCCCCATGCTTCGGCATATATGCTCTTTTTTAACTGTGGTGGTGAAATCACCTCCTACAGCGTTGGAGTCACGCCTTTATGTATCATGGGAGCAAACGCTGTTGCTGTCAAGATAAATAAACCCGCGATGCAACTGAATGGCGTACCTGCTAAGCAAATGATGGTTAACATTAAAACAAAGTAACATTACAGTACAACAGTAAGACCTTACCATACCATACCTGCAAAGCAAATACCAAAACAAAACCTAGTAAAAAAAAAATAAAAAATTTAACGCAACCTGTGCCTAAAATATATATATGCCGAAGCATGGGGGCATCCTCCCGCAAAAAAGTTATGCCGCGTACACACGGTCGGACTTTTCCACAGGCAAGCCTTCGTCGAAATTTCGACCGTATGTACGCGGCATAAAAGGTTATGCCGCGTACACACGGTCGGACTTTTCCACGGGCAAGCCTCCGTCGGAATTTCGACCGTATGTAAGCGGCATTAGGAGCAAAATCGCTCCTCCGCCCCTGCTGCCCCCATGCTTCGGCATATATGCTCTTTTTTTTTAACTGTGGTGGTGAAATCACCTCCTACAGCACTGGAGTCACGGCTTTATGTATCGTGGGAGCAAACGCTGTTGCTGTCAAGATAAATAATTCCGCGCTGCAGTTGAATGGCGCACCTGAAAACAAAAAAATTACATACCTGAAAAGTAAGCATGATAAAACATTGCAGAATGGAATACAGTAAAAAAGAGCAGAACAATAGAGAGAAAATAGAGAGAGAGAGAGAACAATAAAACGACAACTATTTTTGGTTTTTTTATTTTATATTTTTTTTGTGTTTTTGTTTTTTACGTTTTTTTTTTTTTTTTTTTACACTTTTTTTTTGTAACTTTAACAACTGTAATCGTTCGGGTCTCTCAAAATGTAATGGCATCTTGGGAGACCCTGTGTAAGTGTGTCCTAGTCTGTGAAATGCTGTACCCTACGCTAAAACTTCACTTTTGAGTGGTAGCGTTCAAAACATTCACCAAGGCAAAGACCAGGTTTGTCAGGACAGAGTGGACAATAATGACGAGTGTCACGCCTAAATCCGCGCTTGCTACAGACACAACATCTTTTTTGGGGGGCTCGTTGGGTAGGGGTACTCGGGAGGACATGCGTATAATGCCTCTTATGCAGCCGGCTTACTGCATTTGGTAGGGGATGGTGAGGTGCAGAACCACCTGGATACAGGAGTTCTGTGACAATCTCATTCTGGAATTTTAGAAGAGATAACGTCCCGCCTGAAGCTCTGTATAGCACATGAGCGTTCAGCAAAGCCAATTGGAATAAGGATAGAGACACTTTTTTGTACCAGCGTCTCGCCTTACGGTCAATTAGATACGGCGCCATCAACTGGTCGTTGAGGTCCACCCCTCCCATATTTTTGTTATATTCGTGGACACAGAGGGGTTTCTCCACAACACCAGTCGCCGTACGAATTTGGACTGTCGTGTCTGCATGAAGGGAGGTAAGAAGGAAAACATTCTTATTGTCCCTCCACTTCATAGCGAGCAAGTTATTACACTTTACGCAGGCTCTCTCCCCCAGCCGAAGACGGGCATCTACAAGCCGCTGGGGAAAGCGATTAGGTCGCACGGTGCCACATGCTCCAATCTGATGATCAAACAAGTGACTAAACAGTGGCACGCTCGTGTAATAATTGTCCACATACAAGTGGTACCCCTTTCCGAATAAGGGTGACACCAATTTCCACACTATCTTGCCAGCGCTCCCTATGTAATCCGGGCAGTTGACCGGCTCAACCTGACTATCTTTTCCCTCATAAACCATAAAGCTCCATACATAGCCTGTTGCCCTGTCACAGCACTTATAGAGCTTGACCCCGTATCTGACACGCTTGCTGGGAAGGTACTGCTTGAAAGCCAAGCGGCCAGAAAATTTAATCAGGGACTCATCAACGCAGACAGCTTGATCGGGAATAAACAAGGCTGCAAAACGTTCGTTGAAGTGGTTTATGAGGGGCCGAATTTTATAGAGCCGGTCGTATTCAGGGTCCCCACGTGGACGACAAAGTTCATTGTCGTTGAAGTGCATGAACCGCAAAATCTGCTCGTATCGTTTCCTGGGCATGGAGGCAGAGAACACGGGCATGTGGTCAATTGGGTGCGTGGACCAATAAGCACGCAATGACGGGAATTTATGTGTGCCCATGTTGAGGGAAAGGCCCAGAAAGGTCTTAAATTCGGAAACCGTAATTGGTTTCCAATCTTTGGCAATGGAAGGCAACTGGGGATTAGCGGCAATGAATTGACCAGCATATAAATTACTCTGGTCCACAATAGATCTATAGAGATCTACCGTGAAAAACAGCGAATAATAGTCAATTGGCATAAAATCAGCTGTTTCAACCTGAATACCGGGTTGGGCAGTGAATGGGGGAAGTACGGGTTCTGCAGAAGTGGTGGGGACCCAATCAGGATAGGCGAATTCTGCAGGAAGAGCACTATGGGTACGACGGGCCTGCCTTTGTCTTCTTATTGGTGGCAGCGGGACACTACTTGTGCTTGCCACCTCGCCAGCTTGAACTGCACTTATGGGACTCGCCATGTCACCAAGTGATACTGCAGTGCTGGATGTACGCCCAGGCTGTACTAGACCGCTGGTGCTTGCCAATTCACCAGAAGGAATAGCGGCGCTAGTACTACTCTGCTCCATGATACGAGAGCCCTGCAGTTCTTGCTCCTCAACAACCTCAGAAGATCGGGATCGGGTACGCCTGACCTTAGCAGGGACCTCAACTTCGTCGTCAGGGCTATCTGACGTGGGGCCGCTGATGTCACTGTCTTCTACGGGAAGATATTCTGAGCCTGAATCTGACAGATACGTGACCTCCTCTTCACTATCTGTCATGCTCAGAATCTCGTAGGCCTCTTTACTAGTGTACCTTCGTCTTGCCATTTTGGTCTCTAAATTTAGGGGTACACTAGTAAGATTCACAGGAAAAAAAGCACCCGACTGTCGCCAGCAAATATATCAAACGCTACAAAAAAAACTGTTAGCGGTCGCAGGGATCAGGACTGTCTCTGCGAACGCTGCAGTTATGTGTTTTGTGTTTGGTAAGTGACAGTGATCGATCGATACTGCACTTGGGTGGGGTGGGCTGGGCTGGGCTGGGCGGAGGGGCTAAACGCAGGTGCTAGCAGGTATCTGGGCTGATCCCGCTAACACTGCATTTTTGGGAACCCTAAACCGCTGGGGACGCTCATATAGATCTGATCAGATCAGATATTGATCTGATCAGATACTATACCACTAAGGGAGGTGTATGCTTTGCGCGTGGGTGTTAGCGTTACTGGCACTAACCTAACGCTGCCTGGGGCGACGCAGACCCTCTCTGGCGCTAAAACCTAATTGATCTCACCCGCTGGGCGATCAGGGGGTTAAACCTTTATTGGGTTATATACGGCGGGTGCCCTGATGCTATAAAAAGCAAACTAACCAACCAGCGTCACCCGTAACCTTTATATGGTGATCACTGGTGAAAGGGTTAACTGGGGCAATCAGGGGGTTAAAACCTTTATTAGGTTAAATATGGGGGTACCCGACGCTATATAAAAACCTGACGGGTTACCTAAATAACTAAATAACTAACTGGGTAACCAGTGTCACCAGTGATGCTTATACGGTGATCACTGGTGAAAGGGTTAACTCTAGGGGCAATCAGGGGGTTAAAATAATATATGGGGGTACCTGACGCTCTAAAAACCTGCGGCGAAACTAAAAATAAATAACTGGCTATCTAGGGCACCACCGGCACTAAATACAGCGATCGAAAATACGATCGCTTAGTGACGCTGGCGTTAGGGGGTGAAAGGGTTACCTGGGGGGCGATCAAGGGGTTAAACCTTTATTAGGGGGGGTTAGGGGGCTACCCTGGACCTAAAGGGGCCTAAACCTAACTGCCCTGCAACTTTTTACTATCACAGATGACACTAAATGCAGTGATCAGTAAAATAAATGATCACTGCAATCAGTGACACTGTGATTGGGGGCTGGGGGGTGACCTGGGGGGTGATCTGGGGGTGACTGGGGGGTGAAATGTGTGCCTATGTGTACCTAAGTGTCAGTGGACTGTTGGTGCAATAACCTGCTTCCTCTCTCCTCGGCGCCGGAATCGAAAAGACCGCCGCGAGGGAGATGACATCACTTCCTCCTGCCTGTGTTTACATCACATGGCGGAGGAAGCATTTTCATTGGCCGGGAGCGATCGCGAGGGGGTGGCCGAAATCGAATGGTCACCCCCTCATCTCTGATCGCTCCCCAACGATAAACGGCCGCTCACTGTATAGGAGGGGGTCCGATCGGACCCCCCAACTGTACAAAGGCGATCACGTACACTGTACGTGATTGTGCCTGTCGGTGCCATTCTGCCGACGTATATATACAGTGAGCGGTCGTTAAGTGGTTAAGGGCAAAAAAAATTAAAAATTTCCATTTTATTTTGCTCGTGCAAAAAAAGACCCGTTTAGGGCAAAAAAAATAAAAATTTGCACTTTAATGTACGCTTGCAAAAAGACCCATTTAGGGCCACAAAAAATATGTGTGTTATACATATGTGGAGGCGTGTGAAATAAACCATTTCTATATATTTGTCTTCTACTGTGCTATACTAAAAAAAAAAACATTTTTTTTTAATAGCATTTTCTGTAGTTCTGTAGCTGTGCGATTCAGCGGTTACGTACTGTGGGTGTTTTGTGGTCTTCCAAAAAACGCCATTTAGGGCCAAAAAAAACATTTTGCAGTGTGTTATACATATGTGGAGGTGTGTGAAATAAACAATTTATATATAGTTTTCTTCTACTGTGCTATACTAAAAAAAAAACATTTTTTTTAATAGCATTTTCTGCAGTTCTGTAGCTGTGCGATTCAGCGGTTACGTACTGTGGGTGTGTTGTGGTCTTCCCAAAAACGCCATTTAGGGCCACAAAAATATTTTGCAGTGTGTTATACATATGTGGAGGCGTGTGAAATAAACCATTTCTATATATTTGTCTTCTACTGTGCTATACTAAAAAAACAACATTTTTTTAATAGCATTTTCTGCAGTTCTGTAGCTGTGCGATTCAGCGGTTACGTACTGTGGGTGTGTTCTGCTCTTCCAAAAACACCCATTTAGGGCAAGATCCTAAATTTGTAAAATATGAGGAGAAGGTCAAAGGGACGTGGTGGCCCCGGTCGTGGTGCTGCTGGTGGAGCTCCTGTTGCAGGGAGAGGACGTGGTGGATCTGTGCCAGATACACGCACAAGTGAAACACCTTCCTCAGGTGCGAGTAGGCGACCGAGCCTGCGGCGGTATTTTGTCGCGCCTAATGAGGCTGTACGAATGTTTAGGCCAGGACAAGTACAGGCGATAGTAGATTGGGTTGCTGACAGTGCCTCGGGTTCCTTCACATTGTCTCCCACCCACTCTTCTGATGAAAGATCAGAGTTGGCACCTGAAACCCATGTCCATCAGTCTTTCACCTCACCCCCTTGCAAATCAGCCAAGCAGTCTGAGCCCCAAATCATGCAGCAGTCTCTTCTGCTTTTCGATGACTCTGTTAGCAGGGTTTCCCAGGGCCATCCACCTAGCCCTGCCCCAGAAGTGGAAGAGATTGAGTGCACCGATGCCCAACCACTTATGTTTCATGATGAGTACATGGGAGGACCATCGCAGCACGTCTCGGATGATGATGAAACACAGGTGCCAACTGCTGCTGCTTTCGCAATTGTGCAGACAGACAAGGAGGGCAGGGGTGAAGACTGGGTGGAAGATGATGTGGAGGACGATGACCCCACATGGAATCAACGTTATGCAGGTGACCAGTGTAGTTTGGAGGAAGAGGCGGTGGTCGCACAGAGCCACCAGCACAGCAGAAGAGGGAGCAGGGTGCAAAAGCGGAGCGTCCGTCCCCTAGATAGTATGTCTGCTACTGCCCAACGCAGCAAGGGACCGAGCACACCAAAGCCAGGTCCAAGGAGTTCCCTAGCGTGGCAGTTCTTCACACAATGTGCTGATGACAAGACACGAGTGGTTTGCACGCTGTGCAATCAGAGCCTGAAGCGAGGCATAAACGTTCTCAACCTGAGCACCACCTGCATGACCAGGCATCTAAGTGCAAAGCACGAGCTGCAGTGGAGTAGACACCTCAAAAACCAAGAAAGGTCTCTGGCTCCTCCTGCTTCCTCTTCTGCTGCAGTCTAGGCCTCTTCATCCACCTCTGTAGTGACAGTGGCACCTGCCACCCCGCAAACAGAGGATCTGCCAGCAACACTACCACCTGGGTCACCAACCATCTCCACAATGTCCCATGGAAGCGTTCAGCTCTCTATCTCCCAAACATTGGAGCGGAAGAGGAAGTACCCCCCTAGCCACCCCCGATCCCTGGCCCTGAATGCCAGCATTTCAAAACTCCTGGCCTTTGAAATGCTGTCATTCCGTCTGGTGGAGACGCAGAGTTTTAAAAGCCTGATGGCATTGGCTGTCCCACAGTACGTCGTGCCCAGCCGCCACTACTTTTCCAGGCGAGCCATCCCTTCCCTGCACTACCAAGTGGGGGACAAAATCAGGTGTGCACTGCGCAACGCCATCTGTGGCAAGGTCCACCTAACTACGGATGCGTGGACCAGTAAGCACGGTCAGGGACGTTATATCTCCCTAACAGCACACTGGGTAAATGCAGTGGCGGCTGGGCCTGAGGCAGATAGCAGTTTGGCGCATGTCCTTCCACCACCGAGGATTGCAGGGCGCTTCAGTTTGCCTCCTGTTGCTAACTCCTCCTACTCCGCTTCCTCATCCTCTACCGCCTCCTCATCCGGTCAGCGTAACACCTTCACCACCAACTTCAGCACAGCCAGGGGTAAACGACAGCAGGCAGTTTTAAAACTTTCCTGTTTGGGGGAAAAAACCCACACCGTGCAGGAGTTGTGGAGGGACATGGAACAACAGACCAATGAGTGGTTGCTGTCAGTGAGCCTCAAGCCCGGCCTGGTGGTGTGCGATAATGGGCGAAATCTCGTAGCAGCTCTGGGCCTAGCCGGTTTGACGCACATCCCTTGCCTGGCGCATGTGCTGAACTTGGTGGTCCAGAGGTTCCTTAAAAATTACCCCAATATGCCAGAGCTGCTGCAGAAAGTGCGGGCTGTGTGTGCACTTTCGGCGTTCTCACCCTGCTGCTGCTCGCCTGTCAGCGCTGCAGCGTAACTTCGGCCTTCCCGCTCACCGCCTCATATGTGATGTGCCCACAAGGTGGAACTCCACCTTGCACATGCTGGCCAGACTGTGCGAGCAGCAGCAGGCGATAGTGGAGTTTCAGCTGCAGCAATCACGCGTGAGTCGCTCTGCGGAACAGCACCACTTCACCACCAATAACTGGGCCTCCATGCGAGACCTGTGTGCCTTGTTGCGCTGTTTCGAGTACTCCACCAACATGTCCAGTGCCAATGACGCCGTTCTCAGCGTTACTATCCCAGTTCTATGCCTCCTTGAAAAAACGCTTCGGGCGATAATGGAAGAGGATGTGGCACAGGAGGATGAGGAGGAGGAGGAGGAAGCGGGATCATTTCAAAGGCTTTCAGGGCAGTCTTTCACAAGTGGCTACGAGGGTGGGTTCCTGCACCAACAAACGCCAGGTACACAATTGTCCGGCAGAAAGGGCACAGTTCTGGAGGATGACGAGGTGGAGGAGGAGATGGAGGAGGAGGAGGAGGAGGAGCCATTTTCACAGCAGGGTGGCACCCAGACCAGCTCATGGCCATCACTGGTGCGTGGCTGGGGGGATACAGAGGACACAGACGATACACCTCCCACAGAGGACAGCTTTTCTTTGCCTCTGGGCAGCCTGGCACACATGAGCGATTACATGCTGCAGTGTTTCCGCAATGACCGCCGAGTTGCCCACATTTTAACTGGTGCTGATTACTGGGTGGCCACCCTGCTGGATCCCCGTTACAAGGACAACGTACCGTCCTTAATTCCCTCACTGGAGCGGGATCGTAAGATGCGCGAGTACAAGCGCACGCTGGTAGACGCGCTGCTGGTGGCATTCCCACCTGACAGCGGGCATACGGTGGAAGCACAAGGCGAAGGCAGAGGAGGAGGAAGAGGTCGCCAACGCAGCCGGGGCACTGGCAGCACCTCAGAAGGCAGGGTTAGCATGGCTGAAATGTGGAAAAGCTTTGTCAGCACGCCACAACAACCAGCACCACCAGCTGAGATGGAACGTCTTAGCAGGAGGCAGCATTTCACCAACATGGTTGAGCAGTATGTGTCCACAGGCCTACACGTACTGGATGACGGGTCTGCCCCCTTTAACTTCTGGGTCTCCAAATTGGGCACATGGCCTGAGCTTGCCCTTTATGCCTTGGAGGTGCTGGCCTGCCCTGCAGCCAGTGTATTATCTGAACGTGTATTTAGCAAGGCAGGGGGCGTTATCACAGACAAGCGCAGCCGCCTGTCCAGAGCCAATGTGGACAAGCTCATGTTCATTAAAATGAACCAGGCATGGATCCCACAGGACTTGTCCGTACCTTCTGCAGAATAGACATGTATACCGGTGTTGTGACAAAAACTGTCCGGCCATCGGATTGTGTCCGGCCCGTACTGTGAAGGCGCAGTGCTTGCGCAGTACAGAGGACAAGGAGATTCACAAAATCTCCGAAGATGAACGGCGCCTGCGCCGTGAGTGCAGGTTCAAGCCCCAACATCCAAGTGGACATACGGTAGCACATAGTAACAGGGCCCCTCACGGGCTCGCTTCCATCGCCACGCTTCGGGCACGGCCTCACTTGGCTCGGCTTGAACCACGGATGGTGTGGCCTTCACCTGAACTCACCACGCAGGCGCCGTTCATCTTGGGAGATTTCCGAAATCCTCTTGTCCTACATACTGAGCAAGCGCAGTACAGGGTGGACACTATTCGACGGGGGACAGAATTCGACACATCACTGGCCTTACCCAGCCATTGTTGTATTTTTGAACCAGTGTTGGCTACCTCGTCCTCCTCCACCGCCGCTTCCACCTACACAGCCACATCCACCGCCACCTCAACCTCCTACTCCATATGGACCTCGTCCTCCTAGGTCAAGATTATAATTTTTATTTGATTTTTTTGTAGCGCACAGATCCTTTCCCCCTTACCTGCCTTTATGTTGTTGGCTCCTCGCAGGAGGGAGAAAGGCACACCGCACTACCAGCCCGTACCCTCCTATATAAAGAGGTTGAGCGGTGTACTTGACGGGCCGTGTCCACAGCCGGAGTCAAAACTCCTCCAGAGGATGATTCTCACCTCTCCTGTAGGTAGAGGCAAGTCCTTTAATTCCCAGTAAAGTCAATGTCCACACCAGCTGAAATTACAACTCTTATTCTCTCATGGCAAAATAAACTCTACTCGGATAGAAAAGGTTAGAGCAAAGAAACAGGACAGCTTAAGGTGTGGAGGAGGTCCAGGCACAAACGTAGCACATTCAATTTACTGCTTAGGTTTCTCAAACAGTTTTAGGTGCACGGTCTCTGCCACAGACCTTGAGGTTGGTCTCTGCCACAGACCGGGTGTACAAGGCCCCTGCCACGGACCTGGAGAACTTTGGTCTCTGCCACAGACCAGGGTGTATAAGGCCCCTGCCACGGGCCGGGTGAATAAGGCCTCTGATACAGTCAAGATGACCTTGAGCTTCTCCTTCTACGAACCTAGCCCATATCAAGGGGAAGACATCTCTCCAGGGAGTCAACAGACCCTTCCTTCACCGTGACTCCCGCATCGGTCCATCAGAATGATCCTCCCTTCCCTGGAACATGGTCCCCTACACGAGGCGGCACCCTAAGACTCCTCGACCCTTAGCGGACTCCAGACGAAGGCTCTGGACTCCAGGCTTTACTCGCGCACCTAGGCCTCCATACCCAGGGCAGCAGGAACTCCAGGATAGTACCTCACCCCGGGCTAAAGGTACCCGAGATGGAACAGGAACACATGCACCCAGGCCGAAGGCACCTGGGCGTGGACCCCATGGACATCAGCCCCCAGGCCAAAGGTCTGCCCCTTTTATATGCTCTCCCGGCATGCACAGCAGGTTCCCCGCCCCGCTGTACTACTGCCAAGAGGGGACACAAAAGTCACAGCACTGTATCGGCGGTTCAACCCTAGCCTACCATGGCAGCGCCACCTGTAGGCCGCAGGGAACTGCACACCAATACTGTCCCCCGAGGACAAAATGGTCCATGAATCCTACAGAATTAGGGTGTTTGAGCCTATTTACCACTCAAACACTTCCCTTAAATTTAGCACCCCGCTACATTTTTATTTCAAAGTATTTTATTTTCCCACTAGCTTATCCATTAAATTGAATAATTTATTCCAGAAAGGGCGTATTCTGGGGCATTCCCACCATATGTGTGGCATCGTGCCGTTGAGTTTCTGAGGTTCTTAATGACTTCCTGTACCTCTTCTGCTGAAAAGGGGGCCTCCAGCATATGTTTTTATTTTTGTATTTTTTTAATGTTATTTTAAGTTATTTCCCTATCCATTTGTTTGCAGAGCACTTGCCATGCTCTTAACAACATTTTGCTGCCATTTGCAGCCCTCTAGCCCTTTCCATTACTTTTTTAGAGCCTTTTTAGTCCTTAGAAGTCCGGGTCCCCATTGACTTCAATGGGGTTCGGGTTCGGGTTCGGGTTAAAGTTCGGTCCCGAACCCAAACTTTTTTCCAAAGTTCGGCCGAACCCGTCGAACCCGAACATCCAGGTGTCCGCTCAACTCTACTCATTACAGCACTGAGTTGATGTTGCAGCCATTCAGTAGTTATCTGCAAAGGGTGGAATTTCGGCTTCTATGTGACCGACCCTGCGTTCTGTCTCAGTTGCTCTCTCCCTTAATTTGTGGATGTCCTGTCGGATAAGAGAGATGTCGACTTTCACCTCCTCTATTTTAGAGGTGAGGGTAGTCTGGCATAGAGAGACGGCCTCTAGGATCCTGGCGGTGTCCCCCAAGGGTTGTTCTTCCTCCTCTGGGACGGGGGCAATGCCATCCTTCTCTGCCTGGTCTTGCCCCTTGTGGCGATATTTGTCCAGCTTGGCAAGGGCCTCGGAGACCCGTTTCGGTGGCGATATGGATGCGGGTGCACTGAGAGACACTGTAGGCAGCTTGTCAGTGTGTTAGAGGAAGGATTACCCCCAGGATTACCCCCCCAGGATCGGTGTAAAGGATAGGTCTTCAAACGGAGCTCTCACTCTGCACACCCTATGCCATGCAGCTCCAGTCCAGGCCCCTACTGTTTAGGATGTTGTTACACACATCCCTAATTATATCCGCTTTCTTTATTCATCTCCTTTCCACTCTACAACTTTAATAAACACTCTGAATGTCAGATTGTGTGTGCTAAGCTTCAGTGTACACTTCCTTTCTCTCTGTGATCCTCATTCTTCACCTTGTTGGCAACAATGGGACTAGATTTCGTGAGATAGAAAATAAAATCCTATGCACCTTGGGTAGGAATAAACATTCAGAACACCATTATTAATCTGTGATCAGCCTGCAAGCGAGTACCAGTGAATTGGGTTTTGGGTACAGGGAACTTACTAATAGGGATGAGCCGAACACCCCCCGGTTCACACCAGAACCTACGAACGGACCGAAAGTTCACTCGAACTTTAGAACCCTATTAAAAATCAATGGACTCGAACGTTAGAAATCAAAAGCCCTAATTATAAAGGCTAATATGCAAGTTATTGTCTTAAAACGGTGTTGGGGACCCATGGGCCTGCCCCAGGGGACATGTATCAATGCAAAAAAAAGTAAAAAAAAAACTGCTGTGATTTTAATGATGCTTAAAGTAAAAAAAAGTGAAATATTCCTTTAAATATCGTACCAGGGGGGTGTCTATAGTATGCCTGTGAAGTGGCACGTGTTTCCCGTATTTCGAACTGTCCCTGCACAAAATGACATTTCTAAAAGGAATAAAGTCATTTAAAACTGCTTGCGGCTTTAATGTAATGTCTGATCCCGGCAATATGGATGAAAATCATTGAGAAAAAAAAAGGCATGGTTACCCCCCACCCCAGCCCATTATCAGCCCCTTTGGGTCTTGTATTGATATTAAGGGGAACCCAGCACCCAAATTAAAAAAAGGCCCTATATACTCTGAACAGCAGTATACAGGCGGTGCAAACAAGACAGGGACTGTAGGTTTGTTCTTAAGTAGAATCTGTTTGTAATTTGGAACAGGTAAATTTTTTTAGTGTAGCTCCAGCCAAAAAATCTATTTTTAAGCTTTTTGGAAAACAGAGAAGGGTTATCACCCCTGTAACATTTGTTTTGCTGTCTGTGCACCTCTTCAGAACATTTCACCTCACTTTCTGTCCCAATGACAAAATGTTTTTTGAAAATTTGTTTTTTTTATTGAAAGAAGGATTGGTGATAAAGCATCAGTGGAGAGGAGACACCTTTTTCCCATATTAACTCTTACAGGAGATAATTTCCCTTCCTAGGGGTAGATTTCCTCTCACTTTCTGTTGTCTCCTTCCGTTTGCAAGTAGGAGTCGTTTGTAAATTGGATGTTTGAAAGTAGGGGCCTGCCGTATATACTCTGCAGAAATTTGACCCTTAGGTGTTGGTGTTGCCAAAACACTGCAAGTCCTCACAGTTACTCTTGGTGGGCGCTGGAACGCCCTGCTGTGAATTATTAGATCAAGAATTGTAATTACATGCCCCTGTTAAACAGGGACATACAAATTGGGCCTCAGGCACTGGTGCCACAACACTGCAACCCCTCACAGATACCGTACTTGGAGCGCAGCAATGAGCCCTGCCGCAAAGTATTGCACCAAAAATTGTAGTTACACGCCCCTGTTAAATAGGGGCATACAAATTGGGCCTTAGCCACTGGTGGCGGTGCCCAATTTTTTTTTTTTGCATTTTTTTTTTTTTTTGCTTGGGCTGCTGCTGGGGTAACATAGTCTCTCCTGAGAGGGAGAGCGTCCCCAGTCAGCTCCTGCGGGGGATTCCTCCCCCCTCCCTCTGCTCGCTGACACTGCATTATGCGAGCGCTCACACAACCACAGCCGCCCAATCTGCTCCTTTCCCTGCATCCTCATTGGCACGGAGAAGAGCGAGTTGCAGAAAGGACTCCACGAGCACTGTGGGAGGGGGGGGGAGAGGGGCCCAAGCCTTCATCTCAGTTACTGAAAAAACAGACTGATTTCTCCCGTCCTTAGGACAGGAGAACCAGCCTGTAAATTCCGAGAGTGGTGACTGCAAGCTGAGCCGAGTGTCAGTCTGACACTCTTTCACAGCCCAGCGAGTCCAACCACCCCCCTCACTCTCCTCACATACGAGCAGGGAGGAATACAGCTCCTCCTCCTCCTTCCAGTCCCGCCCACATTATCCCAGCGTGCTGTATCTGAAGAGAGGGGATGTGTGGGCGGGAAATATGAAAATCAGCAGCATTCCTGGCTGTGTGTGAATGATGCCTGAGATTCTATCCTGGACTGTGGGCAAGTCTGTGCACTGCAGACTGCAGTACACTGTAATCACTGAACTGCATTATCTCCATCCCTTCTCTCCCCCATCTCTCTCCCTCCCCCTCTCCTGTTCTTTCAAGACATTCACAATTTACTTTCACTTTCAGCTAGGCAGGTAATATACGGTGCACATTTCTTTCCTGCATCCACAGATTGCAGGAAAGAAACTTGCATAATTCCCCCATCAACACAGACAGTGCTGACAGGGGAATATCCCTCCTGCCCAGCAATTGTATTCTCCCGACAAACAGTGATTATCACTAGTGGCTATAGCAACCACTAGTGATAATCATAAGAGAATCTGCTCATTAATGGTTCGAATCTCAGCCAGTTCCTGCTGAACCAGCTGAGATTTAAACTGTCTATGGCTGGTCTTGGCTCTTAGGCAGCCCATACATTGATCACTTTTTTTCATTCAACTATTAGGTTGAATGAAAAAAAAAGGAAATGATCCAATTCCCCCATCTACACATTATAGGTGGATGGGGGAATCCTCCCAGTGTGGACCAGTGCTGGAACAACCAGAGTTGCTGTCCTGTCCCGGCTATTCACCGCGCTGGTCTCTGTCTCCATGGTAGCGGCGGAAGCACATTGGAACCCAGTGCTGGTTACCTTATGGGGCTGATGTACAGGAGGGCCAGCACAATTTGTTGTTAGAGATGGGCTGGGCATGTTCAAAATTCCACATGCCAGAGCCTGCCAGGAAGCCCACACTGCACAGCGCTAATCACAGGCAGTGAGACATTTCCCGGTCCGCAGCTCCACAGATCAGGAAATGTCTCACTGGCTGTGATTAGCACTGTGGAGTGTCGGCTTCCTGGCGGGATCGGGCATGTGGGATTTCAAACTCACCCGATCCCATCTCTATTGGTTTTAGACAGTTGAGCTCCCTGCAGGTTACTTAGCAGCAGTGGAGCCTTCTCTGACATGCTGATCATGATGCAATCCAGGTGATGCTCCTAGTCAAATCCTAGTGTTAAATATCAGTGATTTTATTGATCAAAGCCCACATTTTACAGGCATAGAGCCCACATGGCTGCTGAACATACGGTTGATTATATATATGTGGTTGTACTCTTGATGCTAATAAATACTGTGTTTATTAGATCTGACTGGGAGCATCACTAGGATCACATCCCGATCAACATGTCAACAGAGAAGGTTATACAGCATTACTGCTGCTAGGTGACCAGCTGGGGGCTCGGCTCTCTATAACCAATAGTGCCAGCCTTCCCCTACATGCACGCATAATGTCCCCAGCACAAAGTCCTAATAGACTGCCACCGGTGCCAAGGAGACAGATGCCAGAGCAGCGCTGTCAATAACAGGACAGCTGGGGAACCCCACAGTGGCAGAACACCAGGGCCCGGTGGCAAGACAACCTTTGCAATCCTGATAGTTCTCCCACTTTGGACCCTTATATTTTCTTGGTGTGCTGGTGACATACAGTGGGGCAAAAAAGTATTTAGTCAGCCACCAATTGTGCAAGTTCTCCTACTTAAAAAGATTAGAGAGGCCTGTAATTGTCATCATAGGTATACCTCAACTATGAGAGACAAAATGTGGAAACAAATCCAGACAATCACGTTGTCTGATTTGGAAAGAATTTTTTTTGCAAATTATGGTGGAAAATAAGTATTTGGTCACCTACAAATAAGCAAGATTTCTGGCTCTCACAGACCTGTATCTTCTTCTTTAAGAGGCTCCTCTGTCCTCCACTCATTACCTGTATTAATGGCACCTGTTTGAACTTGTTATCAGTATAAAAGACACCTGTCCACAACCTCAAACAGTCACACTCCAAACTCCACTATGGTGAAGACCAAAGAGCTGTCGAAGGACACCAGAAACAAAATTGTAGACCTGCACCAGGCTGGAAAGACTGAATCTGCAATAGGCAAGCAGCTTGGTGTGAAGAAATCAACTGTGGGAGCAATAATTAGAAAATGGAAGACATACAAGACCACTGATAATCTCCCTCGATCTGGGGCTCCGCGCAAGATCTCACCCCGTGGGGTCAAAATGATCTTAGGAACGGTGAGCAAAAATCCCAGAACCACACGGGGGGACCTAGTGAATGACCTGCAGAGAGCTGGGACCAACATAACAAAGGCTACCATCAGTAACACACTACGCCGCCAGATCCTGCAGTGCCAGATGTGTCCCCCTGCTTAAGCCAGTACATGTCCGGGCCCGTCTGAGGTTTGCTAGAGAGCATTTGGATGATCCAGAAGAGGATTGGAAGAATGTCTAATGGTCAGATGAAACCAAAGTAGAACTGTTTGGTAGAAACACAACTCGTCGTGTTTGGAGGAGAGAGAATGCTGAGTTGCAACCAAAGAACACTATACCTACTGTGAAGCATGGGGGTGGCAACATCATGCTTTGGGGCTGTTTCTCTGCAAAGGCAACAGGACGACTGATCCGTGTACATGAAAAAATGAATGGGGCCATGTATCGTGAGATTTTGAGTGCAAACCTCCTCCCATCAGCAAGGGCATTGAAGATGACAATGATCCCAAACACACCGCTCGGGCAATGAAGGAGTGGCTTCCTAAGAAGCATTTCAAGGTCCTGAAGTGGCCTAGCCAGTCTCCAGATTTCGACCCCATAGAAAACCTTTGGAGGGAGTTGAAAGTCTGTGTTGCCCAGCGACAGCCCCAAAACATCACTGCTCTAGAGGAGATCTGCATGGAGGAATGGGCCAACATACCAGCAACAGTGTGTGACAACCTTGTGAAGACTTACAGAAAACGTTTGACCTCTTTCATTGCCAACAAAGGATATATAACAAAGTATTGAGATGAATTTTTGATATTGACCAAATACTTATTTTCCACCATAATTTTCAAAAAAAATTATTTCCAAATCAGACAGTGTGATTGTCTGGATTTGTTTCCACATTTTGTCTCTCATAGTTGAGGTATACCTATGATGAAAAATACAGGCCTCTCTCATCTTTTTAAGTGGGAGAACTTGCACAATTAGTGGCTGACTAAATACTTTTTTGCCCCACTGTATATCTCTTGTTTTCTGCCACCCTGGTGGGGCCCCAGTATAGTAGGAAGGGAGCTCACTGCAGAACATGTGAAAGGGCCCGTTGTGGGATCGTAGTAAAGGGCCCCAGGATATATATATATATATATATATTGTGGCCGAGCGTCCCAGAGAGAGCTTGGGAAAGTCCTGTTTGGGGTTTATACATCTCCCAGGCTCCTCTCATATACATTCAGGGATCTCTGAGCCAGGATCCACTTCAGGTGTTGGTTCTCTCCACCAGCTTAATTAAAAGCTCACCTGAGCAGACAGCCTTTGCTCAGCCTGGGAAACACAGACAGCATTGGTCTGTGAGAGCAAGAAGGTTTGTAAAACTTGTTACTCTGTTGGATGTGGAAGCTGACAAGCGGTAGGCTTGTCCAGCCTGGTAGTGAGGGCCTGTAAATACTGTGTAGTTAGAGCCGAGACACGGCTTGGCTTTTGTTTAGCTATTTTTTCTTCTGTTTGTTTTCTGAACACTGTACAGCACCTGTCATTGACTTTGTATATAGCACCAATAAATAACACTGTGTTTTCACTGATCCAATGGACTTGGTATCTGTGCCTGCTCATCCCAGGGAGCTTTTGTATCTACTACCTGTCCCCCAGGTTACATATGGTGGAGGCTGCGACCAGCTGTAGTAAGTTACTACTTAAAAGGCCAGTACCTGAAGTGACAACATGGAGGATATCCTCAAATAAATGGTGTTAGCAAACGCTGCACAGCAGCAAGCAAATGCTACACAACAGCAAACTAACGCTGAATTGCGGCAAGCAAACGCTGCACAACAGCAAGCCAACGCTATCGCACAGGAGCAAACCAAGGTGCTGTTCCAACAGATTGGTGCTGTACAGGAGCAATCGCATAGGCTGTTTGAACAGCTTGCCACTGCTGCAAAAGCGGATAGGAAAACCCTTACTGAGGTTGTGGAGACGCTAGCACAGGGGTCACCTGCGATAATGAAGGATATTGGAGACAAGCACTCAGCCATCCATGTGGGTCGCTTTCTTTCAAAGATGACGGCAGATGATGATCCAGAAGCCTTCCTACTAACATTTGAACGGACCGCTGAGAGGGAAGGTTGGCCCCAAACCCAGTGGGGAGGACTGATCACCCCCTTACTTTCTGGAGAAGCGCAGAAGGCCTACTATGATCTGGAGTCAGCAGAAGCGGGAGATTATGAGAAGGTCAAGCGGGAAATCCTGGCACGACTTGGTGTTACCTTGGCTGTTCGAGCTCAGCGGGTCCACAGCTGGTTCTTCCAAGAAAAGAGGCCCCCAAGACCGCAGATGTTTGATCTGATCCGCCTGGTGCGGAAATGGCTACAGCCGGAGTCCCTGTCTGCGCCACAAATAGTGGAGCGTGTGGTCATTGACCAATTCCTGAGGTCACTACCAATTCCCCTGCAGAAGTGGGTGAGTCAAGGAGACCCCAAGTCAGCAGACAACCTGGTGGAGCTCGTTGAGAGGTACTTTGCTGCAGAGAACCTGGTCACCACCCCTACAGCCGCACGGACTTTCCACCCAAAACCACGGTCTCCCCAGGCAACCGGTAAGACTGTTCCAGGGGAAGTGGGTGGTAAGCATGGCAAGGAAATAGGGGGGAGGATTTTTGGTGCCAGGACTGAAGTTTGGCGGCCCAAGCAAGGGAAGCCACTGCCTGTCAGCAAACCAAATTGTGGAAACATCAGGTGTTTTCGTTGCCAAGAACTGGGACATGTTGCAGCAAACTGTCCATTAACAGATGAACCAATGCAGTGTGATCTATTTTTTAGAAGGCAGTCTATGTCTGCTGCTGTTTCATGCGCTGCAGTGCCAAATGTGGGAAAACACATGTGTCAAGTGACTGTTAATAATAAGCCTATTACGGCCTTGCTGGACTCAGGAAGTCTAGTTACTTTGGTTACAGCTGAGATGGTTGAAACTGTGAATTTTCATGCAAAAAAAGTTGCTGTGATCTGTGTACATGGGGATACCCGCGAGTATCCAATAGCCACTGTTCAGTTTAAAACTGGCTTAGGTACGGTGACCCATTCGGTTGGACTGGTGCCCCACTTGGTGCACGAGGCTATCATTGGTAGGGACTTCCCTAAGTTTTGGGAACTGTGGGATTGTCCCGACCCAGTCGCAGTACCTAACTCAGTCGCAGAGCCAGAACTCATGGCCATTACTGACCTTGTGAGTTCAGGAGACTCCTCTCAGGGCTCTCCGGGTGATCCTTTCTCAGTTATGGCAGGAGAGCTGGGGGAGCCTGAAGAAATTCCGACAACCAGTAGAGCTGGACAGCCGTCTGCTGAATCTGAGCCTACGTTAGAGTTTACCAATCTTAATGTGCACAAGGAAAATTTTGGTACGGAGCAGAGAAAAGACCCTACCCTTGCCAGGGCCTGGGAAAATGTAATGGTGATTAATGAGGTACCTGTCGAACCAGGGGACAGGCCCTGTTTTCCATATTTCTGCAGCAATATGAATTTACTGTATCGTGTATGTAAAACTAATGATGAAGTGGTTGAACAGTTGGTAGTCCCTAAGCTATACAGACGGGTGGTGTTGGAACTTGCCCATGGGCACTTGCTAGGAGGCCATTTATGGGTTGAGAAAACCACTGAAAGGGTGTTGCGCAGGTTTTACTGGCCTGGGATATGGAAAAATATCGAGAATTATTGTCAATCCTGTCCTATGTGTCAGATGTCAGCCCCCCAACCCCACTTCCGAAGTCCGTTAGTGCCCTTGCCCATTATTGAAGTGCCCTTTGAGAGGATTGCCATGGACCTTGTGGGTCCACTCCCCAAATCTGCCCGCGGTCATCAACATATCCTCGTGATCATGGATTACGCTACCCGTTACCCCGAGGCCGTTCCCTTACGCACTGCGTCTGCTAAAAACATTGCCAAAGAGCTGTTTATGGTGTTCAGTCGGGTTGGCGTCCCGAAAGAAGTCCTTACAGACCAGGGTACCCCATTCATGTCAAGAATAACTAGGGAGCTGTGCAAGTTATTTAAGGTGACGCAGTTGCGTACCTCAGTGTACCATCCTCAAACGGATGGCTTGGTGGAACGCTTCAATAAGACATTAAAGAGTATGTTAAAAAAGGTTGTTGACAAGATGGGAAAAACTGGGACTTCCTGATACCGTACTTGATGTTCGCCATCAGGGAAGTTCCCCAGTCCTCTACGGGGTACTCTCCATTTGAGCTGCTTTATGGGAGACACCCTCAGGGACTCTTAGACATAGCCAAGGAAACTTGGGAGGGGGAGCAGACACCTCACAAAAGTGTTATTGAGCATATCGCTCAAATGCAGGATAGGATTGCAGTAATCATGCTGGTAGTAAAAGAACATTTACTGCAGGCCCAAGCAGCCCAACAGAGGATATACAACAGGGGGGCCCAACTTCGTGTTTTCTCACCTGGTGACAGGGTCCTCGTGTTAGTTCCCACTGTTCAGAGCAAATTCCTGGCTAAGTGGCAGGGACCCTTTGAAGTAATTGAAAGAGTTGGGGAGGTCAATTACAAGGTGTATCAACCAGGTAAAAGGAAGCCCGAACAGATTTACCACATAAACCTGTTAAAGCCCTGGAAGGATAGACTGGCATTAACTGCCACGTCTCTCCCAGTAACCCTTAAGGGTACTGAATCCCCTCTGATCCCTGAGGTCACGATTCCAGACACCCTGTCATGTTCCCAGAAACAGGAAGCTAGAGAGTTCCTGATAAGGAATAAAGAGAAATTTTCAGAGTTGCCGGGCACGACATCAGCAGTTCAGCATGATATTGTTACTGAACCTGGGGTCCGTGTCAAGCTCAAACCATACCGAATTCCCGAAGCTAGAAGAAAGGACATCGGTGAGGAAGTTAAAAGGATGTTGGAGCTAGATGTTATTGAGGAATCCAATAGTGACTGGTCTAGCCCCATTGTATTGGTCCCAAAACCGGATGGCACTTGGCGGTTTTGTAACGACTTCAGAAAGCTTAATGCGGTAACAAAGTTTGACACATACCCAATGCCCAGGGTAGACGAGCTTATAGACCGACTTGGCAAGGCCCGTTATCTGACCACTTTGGACTTGACCAAAGGATATTGGCAAATACCCCTGACTGGCAGTGCCAAAGAAAAGACTGCGTTTGTGACCCCGGAGGGGTCGTTTCAGTATAAGAAAATGCCTTTTGGGTTGCAAAATGCCCCGGCAACATTTCAGAGGGCTATGGACAGGACCCTAAGACCTCACCGACAGTATGCTGCAGCCTATCTGGACGACATAGTGGTGCATAGCACTGACTGGGAGTCTCACTTGCCCCGTGTCCAGGCTGTCCTGGATTCCCTCTTCAAAGAAGGGTTTACGGCAAATCCAAAAAAATGTGCCATTGGGCTAGAGGAAGCCAGGTATTTGGGCTACACTATTGGCCGGGGTGTCATAAAGCCCCAGGTGAATAAAATAGAAGCCATCCAGGAGTGGCCACGTCCTGCAAACAAGAAGCAGGTCAGGGCCTTTCTTGGCATTGCGGGGTACTATAGAAGATTTATCCCAAATTTCGCAACTATAGCTGCCCCACTGACAGACCTTACGAAAGGGAAAGCCTCCGTAATGGTGAAATGGTCTCCAGTAGCAGAAGAGTCTTTTCAAGTCCTGAAGAAGGCTCTTTGTGCACAGCCAATCCTATACTCCCCCGATTTCTCCAAAAACGTTTTGGTCCAGACAGATGCGTCTGATGATGGTATCGGGGCGGTACTTTCACAGGTACACAATGGGGAAGAACACCCTGTGGTGTACTTAAGCAGAAAGCTCAATGACCATGAAAAGAAGTATGCAGTCATTGAAAAGGAGTGTCTGGCCATAAAGTGGCCCGTGGACGCGCTCAGGTACTACTTGTTGGGGCGCCAGTTTGAGCTGATAACTGACCATGCTCCCCTGAAATGGATGGCCCAAAAGAAGGAGACTAATAGGCGGGTGAACCGGTGGTTTTTGGCCCTACAAGATTACGCCTTTACGGTAAAACACAGGCCAGGTGTGGAGATGGGAAATGTAGATGCCCTGTCCCGCGTTCACTCCTGTTGGGCTACAGGTGTTCCAACCCTGGGGTTGAAACAAGGGGGGAGGATGTGTGGCCAAGCGTCCCAGAGAGAGCTTGGGAAAGTCCTGTTCGGAATTTATACATCTCCCAGGCTCCTCTCATATACATTCAGGGATCTCTGAGCCAGGATCCACTTCAGGTGTTGGTTCTCTCCACCAGCTTAATTAAAAGCTCACCTGAGCAGACAGCCTTTGCTCAGCCTGGGAAACACAGACAGCATTGGTCTGTGAGAGCAAGAAGGTTTGTAAAACTTGTTACTCTGTTGGATGTGGAAGCTGACAAGCGGTAGGCTTGTCCAGCCTGGTAGTGAGGGCCTGTAAATACTGTGTAGTTAGAGCAGAGACACGGCTAGGCTTTTGTTTAGCTATTTTTTCTTCTGTTTGTTTTCTGCACACTGTACAGCACCTGTCATTGACTTTGTATATAGCACAAATAAATAACACTGTGTTTTCACTGATCCAATGGACTTGGTATCTGTGCCTGCTCATCCCAGGGAGCTTTTGTATCTACTACCTGTCCCCCAGGTTACAATATATATATATATATATATATATATATATAATTGCATTTTATAGTTGGCCCCCCTACTTTTGTCCCTGTCCCCCTGTGTTGCGTTTGTTAAAAATATGATTTTTATTATATTACTCAGACATAGGATACATGGGACAATTTTACAATAGTGAGTTGGTCAGATTACTGTTAGTTTTTTGGTTTGAATAGATTTCTCAAACAAATGCTGTTTTCATACAATGGAGTTTAGATACCATTGTTGTATTATAGCTACAGTAAACAAGTAAGACATTACTTGTTTGAGATTTCTTTCAGCTCTCAAACTGAAAGAATGACGGTTAGATTACTGACAGATTTGGTTTAAGTAGACAATAGGTAGATAGCATTGTTGTATTCAACAGCTACAGTAAACAGGTATGTTTGCTGTTGTTTGGTAACTCAGCCTGACACATAAAAACAGGCATAGGCTAGGACACAGACACACAACATCATGTTGCTGTAACATCAGAAGAAGCCACTCATGATAGAAGAAGAAGATGCCTGATCACCAGCAATGGAGATTATGAACATAGCGTAATCGAAGTTAAGTAACCTTTAAATGTATTTGTACTGTTATAGACCATAGGCTGTTCATTTGCTAGGCATTTTGCTTTTTATAGAGATCTGTCAGTCTTGTATTGTAGTCCTAATATTGTAATAGTTTTGTATGTACAGCATCTTGTATAGTAAAAGCACATTTACACACTGCAGAAGTCTCAGCTTCCTTGCTATACCACAGAGTAACCTTGTTGGATAGATGCAAGCAAAACATTTGGGGGGCTCGGCCGCAATCTGTGCTATAATTCAATTGAAGCAGACTTGTTTTTCTGTAGTGTGTTGTGTAGCTTGTGCTAGGTAAAATGCTGCGTAAGCTGTTTAGGAAAAACAAGGCTGCAGAGGGTTCTGGTGACCAGAAGAAAGTGTGCAGCTTACCTATCTGGGCCAGAAATAATGAATGGGAGCCTCTTGCTAAAGAATTTGTGAAGTATGCTTCTCCCTTGAAGCAGACTTGGGGTGATAAAGTCTCAGATCATTTTGTAGATTTTAGCCTTAAGGGGTTGGATTTAAGTAAGAAAGAGAAGAGGACAGTGTCCACAGTGGGTTGGTACTTCCTCCATGCTCTCTATACTGAATCACATAGAAGGGAGAAGACAGAGGCAGAAGTTATGGTATTAAAAGACCAGCTAGCAGTTGCTTCAGAGTGTGTACGTTCAACCGCTAGTCGGGCTGATGATTTGCAAGAGCGGTGTGCAGCCCTCATGACCAAATCAATTAATGCCTTAAGGAAAAGGAAGGGGCGTAAACCTGTTAGTAAAGCCAGGGTACGTGCCATTGTCACATCCCAAAATTGGGATTGTGAGGATGTGCTCTCCTCAAATGATAGTGAGGATGAGGACATAGAGTTTTGATATTTCAGATGATGGTCTGCTAGTGGTAAAGAAAAAGTATGCCAGACCTCTCATTACTAAGCATAGGAAATGGCAACATGATAGAGAGGATATGGCAGATGGGGAGGTGCATTATCGCAACCCCAGAAATGTTGAAATTGAAGAAGTACGGGAGTTTACACAAACTGAACTCCATGAGCTGGCAAAACAATACAAACAAAGGTCTGGGGAGCCCCTATTGAGTTGGCTCCTACGCTTATGGGATGAAGGGGCGGACAGTGTTGTTTTGTCAGGTAAGGAAGCAGTGGCTATGGGAGTGTTAACCCATGATCCACAATTGCGCCAGGCAATGCGAAAAGCCAGAGAGTCTAGTGTGAATTTTTCACTGTTAGACCTTGTGAGAGATGGAATAGTCTGAGTATATGCTAGTCCTACTGACCTGGAAAATACCTACTCCTGGAGATCAATAGGAGAGGGTATTTCCAGGTTACGTGAGATGGGTTGCATAACCGGACTAAATACATTTCCAGAATGGATAGGTCCATATATGGAACCCTTTACGTCTGCTCTGTGCTCTAAGCTGATGAAGTCTGTGCCATTTAATCTCAGGGCTCCATTATTGTCCTTGTTGGGAGGCCTGGGATTAAACAGCAAGATTCATGAAGCCACTACCCTTTTAAGCCAGTTGGGGGAGATAGAGGAGGCTAAAACAAAACCTGTCAGGGCAGTAGATAAGGTCAAGGTCAGACAGGAAGAATACAAGCAGAAAAGAACAGAGAAGAAACGGAATGAGGTAGAGAAGACAGAAGGTGAAGAGAAAACCAGGCTAGTTATTTCTAGAAAATAAATGTGGGTGGACCTATTAAAGGCAGGAGTACCTAAAGATGAGATAGATGGCATTTCTACTGCAGAAATGCTGAAGAGGTGAAAACATTTAGTAGGGAAAACTGTCAGGGTTAGAAACACTACTCCTAGTGAAGATAACATCAGTCTAGACTTAGAGGAAACAGAACAGACCCCTCCTGTTAGCCCCAAACCAATTCCCAAAACTGAACATGAACCCAAACCCAAATCCCTTTATCCTGGGGAGGAGTTTGAGAGAATCAGAAAAGGGGATTGGGAGGTTCCTTATCCTTTATGAAGGGAAGGTGAGTCTCCTGTAATAGCAGTGAGGGCAGTGACAGCAGGAGACCGACGCCCATATGCACCTGTCACTGTATGGTGGGGGAAGTCATCTTCTCCTACACATGTAATGGCTTTAGTTGATAGCGGAGCTGAAGTTACACTTTTGCAAGGAAATCCTTCCCATCACAAAGGAGAAATGATTTATGTAGAAGGTTTGGAAGGGCAAACTACACCAGCAGTTAGGATACGGGTGAAATTGGCTATTGACAAGGGATCAGGATTTATGACAAATGTTTTGATATCAGAGTTACACGGAAATTTTCTTGGGATGGATGTACTTCAAGGTCAGTCAATTCAGACTGAAAGAGGTACATTCACATTCGGGTATCCTGATAAAGCGTATCTGGTAAGGGCGGTGAAGGCTGTGGTCAGAGGTCATGCGAAATGGACCCCTGTCTACATTCCTCCACCAGAGAAGCCAGTCTGTCTCAAGCAGTACAGACTTCCTGGAGGCCACAAAGAAATTGGGGAGACTATTCAAGAACTGTTGAGAGTAGGGATCCTTAGACCTGCTGTAAGTCCTTTCTCATCTCCGGTGTTCCCAGTAAAGAAACCTGATGGGACATATAGAATGACTGTGGATTACAGAGGTCTAAACAAAGTGACACCTCCATTGAAGTCAGTTGTACCAGATATGATCTCAATTGTTGAGAAAATTGCTAAAGATGCAGGAGAATATCATGCTGTGATAGACCTGGCTAATGCTTTCTTTTCAATTTTGATAGACCCAGATTGTCAAGACCAGTTTGCTATGGTGTGGAACGGCCGCCAATACACTTTCACTGTCCTTCCGCAAGGCTATCTTCATTCTCCAAGGATTTGTCATGGACTGATTGCCCGAGATTTAAGTACCCTGAATTTGAAAGTCACTGTGTTTCATTACATTGATGACATCATGATCTCTGGGACAAAAGAAGATGTAACTGAAGCACTGCACCTGCTGATACAGCACTTGGAGAACAGAGGGTGGGCTATCAACAGAGACAAAGTCCAAGGACCTGCCACAGAGGTGAAATTCCTAGGAATGATGTGGACTGGGCCACAGAGGAAGATTCCAGAGACAGTTGTGCAAAATATCCAGGCGCTGTCGCCCCCTACTACCAAAAAGGAGGCACAGAAGTTCATTGGAGTTGTAGGATTCTGGAGATCGTTCATCCCACATCTTGGACTGATATTGAGGCCTATATACAATGTTACCAGAAAAAAGACTGAGTTCTCATGGGGTTCAGAGCAGCGGACTGCATTCCTGGCTGCTAAAGAAGCTATTTTGCAACATCAGGGATTGGGACCTGTGAGACAAGGAGTACCATTTCAGCTGGATGTAGTGGAGCAGAATGGTACCATATCTTGGAGTCTGTGGTAGCCAAATGAAAAGAAAGGACTGAAAGCAATACCTATTGGATTTTGGTCCAAACAACTGACAGGGGCACAGATGAGATACACGCCCCTAGAGAAGTACCTGTTTGGGGCCTACACAGCACTTCAACATGTAGAGACCATTACAGAAAAGGATACAGTCACCATCCATACTGCATTGCCAATAGCAGGATAGGTGAGAGATAATGGACTGACCACTAGGGCAGCTGTAGCCCAGAACCAGACACTGATGAAATGGAAGTGGTACCTTTAAGAAAGAGGGGGTATTGCAGCTGACATTTCAAAACAGTTGGCAGGGCTTGTTACTTTTACCAGCACCCGGCCAGAAGAAGAAATTCCTGTGCTGCAGTCATCCCCCATTCAAGAGGCTCCACCCTTTGAGTCTCTGTCAGAAGACATGAAGGAGTCAGCGTGGTTCACTGATGGTTTAGCCATAGTCGCCTCGTCTGGCCGTAAATGGACAGCAGCAGCCTACAACCCAAGTACAGACACAGTCCTGCAGGAGTCCGGAATCGGAGGGTCCAGTCAGTATGCAGAGTTGAAAGCTGTAGTGATGACTCTTCAGGAGGATCCTTCTTCCCATGTCACTATCTACACTGACAGCTGGGCGGTTTTTAAAGGACCCACAACTTGGATGCCCACGTGGAAGTCCAATGAATGGATGATTCATGGAAAGGTGGTGTGGGGAGGCAAGGAAGTCTGGGACTACATCTGGAAGGAAGCTTACTCCTGCACCATAAAAGTGGGGCATGTTGATGCACATGTTCCCCTAGTACCAGACTTTGAGAACTATAACAGAGTTGCAGATGAAATCGCCAAAGTGAAGGCAGTTGTGCCAATTGATCCTGTTTTGATGAACTTGGCCAACTGGGCCCACAAGCAATCTGGACATTTGGGGCAGAAAGCAACATATGAATGGGCACAGCAGAGAGGATTGCCTATATCCATGGACATGATAAAGACTGTAATAGGGAACTGTACAGTGTGTGGAGAAGTGCGACAATGGCCATTGCAAAAGTACTCCACCGGGTCGATTAAGAGGGGTGAGAGGCCTGCAGAGATCTGGCAGATTGACTTCATCTGTCCCCTGCCCCGGGGAAACAATGGACTGAGATATTGTTGCACTGCAGTGGACACCTATTCAGGACTTATGGTTGTTCATCCTGGCAAACGTGCAGATCAAGCTGCAACACTTCAACTGCTCCAGAAACTTGTCGTTGCCTTATGGTTTTCCCAAACAGATCCAAAGTGATAATGGCTCACACTTCACCGGATCAACAGTACAGCAGTGGGCCAAAGATTCTGGAGTGTACTGGTTGTGCCACATCCCATACCATCCACAGGCAGCTGGTTTGATTGAAAGATACAACGGGCTATTGAAAGACCAGATATGCAAACTTACACCCACACATACACTAAGGGGGTGGGATCGGGTCCTCACACAGGCAGTCATTTTGTTAAATTCTAGGCCAATAGCCAAAAGCACACCATATGAGAGGATGGTAGGGGCTGAGGCACAGATTCCACAGCTGGAGTGCAGAGTTCAGTATTTATGTAAGGTTCCTGAAAGAACAGGGTTTAACAGATACCATGTTACTGCTTCCCATGACATAGAAACCAAGAATGACGTATCTGAAGCTGAAGCCTATCTAGGAATGAGAGTGAATCTGGCAGGAAGGTTTGAAGTTATATTTGCATTGGCAGATGAGCTTCAGTGGCTGGGGCCCTGACTGGTTAGTGGATACTTCTCAGCAAGAGTGGAAAGTGAGGCTACATAACATCAAACCTTCCAAAAATAAACAGCACTGATCTTCTGGGAAATATCAGTATATTTCCTCTCCTCCCTATTGATGTTCTTTGGGAGGGTCAGAGGTGCATACAGGCAGGTGGCAAAGTATTGGTCAGATATCCAGACAAGAAGCCATTTAGAGGAGAGATTGTAGCTGAAGGGCCAGGATCTACTGTTTATGTATTGTTAGAAGGAACAGATAATCTGCTTTGTTTTCCACTCCACAGGCTGTCTCCGATTTGATCCATAGGAAGACCAGAGAAAAGTGGTTACATGATGGAAAGAATGACGGAAGATCGCAAGAGCTGTGGAGAGCAAGGCCTTTGATGTATTAAAAGCCTGGACTTATTTCTAAAGAACTTTAGAATGGACTTTCTAATGAACTATTATCCAAAGACTGAAACACCTTCCCAGTGACAGAAATTTTGGAGGGGTTGCATCTAAGGAAAATTCATGTGTAGAATGAGTTGTTAGTAATGAAGAGATTTTCTGTGTAGTCTGAGAGAGAAAAAAAAAATCATAGGGTGGAATGTGTTGCGTTTGTTAAAAATATGATTTTTATTATATTACTCAGACATAGGATACATGGGACAATTTTACAATAGTGAGTTGGTCAGATTACTGTTAGTTTTTTGGTTTGAGTAGATCTCTCAAACAAATGCTGTTTTCATACAATGGGGTTTAGATACCATTGTTGTATTATAGCTACAGTAAACAAGTAAGACATTACTTGTTTGAGATTTATTTCAGCTCTCAAACTGAAAGAATGACTGTTAGATTACTGACAGATTTGGTTTAAGTAGACAATAGGTAGATAGCATTGTTGTATTCAACAGCTACAGTAAACAGGTATGTTTGCTGTTGTTTGGTAACTCAGCCTGACACATAAAAGCAGGCATAGGCTAGGACACAGACACACAACATCATGTTGCTGTAACATCAGAAGAAGCCACTCATGATAGAAGAAGAAGATGCCTGATCACCAGCAATGGAGATTATGAACATAGCGTAATCGAAGTTAAGTAACCTTTAAATGTATTTGTACTGTTATAGACCATAGGCTGTTCATTTGCTAGGCATTTTGCTTGTTATAGAGATCTGTCAGTCTTGTATTGTAGTCCTAATATTGTAATAGTTTTGTATGTACAGCATCTTGTATAGTAAAAAAGGGATTTTTATAACAGCTTACCTGTAAAATCCTTTTCTTGGAGTACATCACGGGACACAGAGCGACTTAGTCATTACTAATGGGTTATATAGTTTACCTTCAGGTGCTGGCACTGGCAACTTCCAAACCGGAAGTACCCTCCCCTATATAAGCCCCTCCCATCCGGGAGCACCTCAGTTTTGTAGCAAAGCAATAAGTGTCCCAAAAAGAGGGGTGGGAGCTCTGTGTCCCGTGATGTACTCCAAGAAAAGGATTTTACAGGTAACTGTTATAAAAATCCCTTTTTCTTTTTCGTACATCACGGGACACAGAGCGACTTAGTCATTACTAATGGGACGTCCCAAAGCAATGCCAAATGAGGGGAGGGATACACTATACATAAGCTGGGCGCCATCAGGCATGAGGCTCTTTTGCGGCCTGCAACACACTGCGCCCAAAGGCGACATCCTCCTGACTTCTAACGTCTACCTGGTAGAATCTAGTAAACGTGTGTACTAAGGACCATGTTGTGGCCTTACAGACTTGAGCCAGGGAGGCTTGGTGATGCACTGCCCATGAAGTTCCAACTGCTCTTGTGGAGTGCGCCCTAACTTTGAACGGAGGCGGTCTCCTTCTCAAGCCATAGGCTTGTATTATGACCTGTCGAATCCACTTGGCTAAAGTAGATTTTTGATGCTGCCTGACCCTTTCTGGGGCCTTCCGGCAGAACAAACAAAGTATCCGTTCTACGAATCTGAGCAGTGGCTTTAAGATAAGCTTTAACTGCTCTTACTACATCCAAAGAATGCAATAACTTTTCCTCTACCGAACTAGGTTTGGGAAAAAAGGAAGGAAGAACCACATCTTGGTTCAAATGGAACCTCGATACCACCTTAGGAAGAAGGCTGGATGAGGACGTAATACTACTCTGTCCTTATGGACAACCAGATATGGCTCCTTACAGGACAAGGCGGCTAATTCCGATACTCTTTTAGCCGAACAAATGGCTACTAAGAAAATCAATTTCCTGGTGAAAAGAACCAAGGAAATGTGCCGCAATGGTTCAAATGGTTGTTTCTGTAGAACCGACAGAACCAGGTTTAAGTCCCATGGACATATGGGAATACTAACCGGAGGGCTAATACGTATCACTCCTTGTATGAAAGCTTTGACTAATGAATGCAAAGCCAAGGGCCTTTGAAAAAATATTGACAAGGCCGTCTGACCCTTGATAGTACTCAAGGCAAGCTTCCTATGTACAGCCCACTGTAGGAAGTCCAGAATCCTACCTATTACGTACTTACGTGGATGCCATTTCTTGGCCTCACACCACGTGATGTACGCCTTCTAGATCCTATAATAGATCTGCCTGGATACCGGCTTCCTGGCATTGATCATGGTAGATACCACAGGATTAGAGAGCCCTCTCTTTTTTAGAATGTGGGCTTCAATAGCCAGGCCGTCAAACCTAGGGCTGGTAAGGAAGGGTAGTATATCGGTCCTTGCGAAAGCAGGTCCGGACGATGTGGGAGGGTCCAAGGACTTCCCACTGACATTTTTACAATCTCCGCGTACCATGCCCTTCGGGGCCACGCTGGAGCCACCAGAATCACTGGTTTCTTTTCTACCCTGATTCTGCGGATTAATCGCGGTGGGAATGCATATATCAGCTTGAACTGATCCCAAGGGAACACGAGGGCATCCGAACCGCAAGCTAGGGGATCCTTTGTGCGAGACACAAATCTGTCCACCTTTGCGTTGAATCTGGATGCTAGCAGATCTACATCCGGTGTTCCCCACCGCTGGCATATTGCCTGGAAAACCTCGGGGTGAAGAGACCATTCCCCCGGGCATAATTGCTGGCGACTTAAAAAGTCCGCTCTCCAATTTTCCACTCCTGGGGTGAAAACCGCGGATATGGCTGTGACATATCTTTCTGCCCATTCCAGGATGCAATTCGCTTCCCTCTGGGCTGCACGACTCCTGGTGCCACCCTGGTGATTGATATATGCCACTGCTGTGGCATTGTCTGATTGAATTCTGACAGGTGACCCTTGGAGTTTGGATGTCCATGCTACTAGGGCATACCGGGCTGCTCGTATCTCTAAGAGATTGGTGGGCAGGGCCTTCTCTGCTTCTGACCACTTGCCCTGGAGAGACCATTGCTCCAGTACTGCCCCCCCCCCAGCCTATGAGGCTGGCATCTGTAGTGACCACCTTCCAAGAAACCGGACTGAAGGGTTTCCCTTTTTCCAGATTCTGGGGCACCAACCACCAATGGAGGCTCTTGCGAACAGAAGGGGACAGGGACATTGGTAAGTCTAAAGCCTGAACTTTTTTGTTCCAGGCTGACAGTATGGCCCTCTGCAAGTTCCTTGAATGGAATTGACCGTAGGGTACTGCTTCGAATGAAGCCACCATTTTTCCCAGCAGCCTCATACACAGGCGTATGGATGGTTTTCTTTTTTGTACCCACTAAGTGGGTCAAATCTTTCAAAGACGACACCTTCTCTGGAGGTAAGAAAATCTTTCTCTGATTTGAATCCAGTCTTAGCCCCCAAGTATTCCAGACTTTTGACTGGTTTTAGGGCTGACTTGTCTCGGTTGATAATGCAACCGTGAGATTCCAGATACTTGATTATCTTGTGAACGACCACTTCTAGTTTTTTTCACTGAGTGGTCTATCAGCAACAAGTCGTCTAGATATGCCATTACCGTTACACCTTGTGTTCCTAGTTTGGCCAATCGTAGGGCCAGAATTTTTGTGAACACTCGTGGTGCTGTGGCCAGACCGAAAGGTAAGGCTCTGAACTGAAAATGGCGCCCTTCTACTGCAAAGCGTAGAAATTTCTGGTGGGCCGGACAGATGGGAATATGCAAATAAGCATCCCTTATGTCGATCGAGGCTAACCATTCCTGCCCTTGTAGGGCGGTGGCCACCGATCGGATCAACTCCATCCGAAAAAGTCCTGATATGTAGGAACTTGTTTAGCCCTTTTATATTTAATATGGGCCTCACGTCCCCATTTGGTTTGGGGACTGTGACAAGGTTCGAGTAAAACCCCGAACCCGCTTTCTTCCAAGGGAACCTTCATGATTACCCTTGGAGCAATAGTTGTTCTAATGCCAGAAGGAGGGATCCACTCTTCTGGGGATCGCTTGGCACGTTTGACCTTATAAAATGGGCAGGAGGAATGTCTTTTAACTCCAGCCTGTATCCCAGACTTACTGCGAAGATCACCCATCTCTGATGGTGTCCCGCCAGGTCTCTGTGAACAACTGAAGTCTTCCCCTCACCCGATTGAGTGGGGGCAACCCTTCATGACTTGGGGGGAGGTTTTGTACCTCTCTTGACCCAGGGTTTCTTGTTACCCTGTGATTGTCCCTGATTTCTGCCCCCTGGATTTGACCGCGGAGGCCGTCGGAACTGTTTCACAGCCGATGTGCCAGGGACTGGAGAAGTAGGCCTCTTAAAAGAAGGACTTCTACCCTTATTCTTAACCGGCAAGAGTGTACTTTTACCGGCAGAAGTTTTCTGGATATATTTGTCCAGATCTTCTCCAGATAAGCGTTCTCCATGAAATGGGAAGCTAATCAGCAATTTCTTACAGGGAGCTTCAGCAGACCAGTTTTTGAGCCATAGAAGCCTACGCATATGTCTACAGACAGCGTAAAGCGGGATGCCTGTTGGATTGTATCCTTTATGGCGTCCACCGCAACACAAGGCTCTAGGTAGGTCAGCTAGGGCAAGAGCCTGCTGATCTGGTAAGTCCCTTAAGACTTGTTTCAACTGATCTTTCATTGCTTGGCAGACTCCAATCGCTGCTACTGCAGGTTGTGTCACCATGCTTGCTGTAGAGAAAGCAGATTTTCGTAAAGACTCCAATTTTTTATCTATTGGGTCTTTGAACATTGGAACATTATCTACTGGACATGTCAGTGATTTTATTTACACAAGAGATGGCTGTGTCCACTGTAGGGACCCTCCATTTTTTTTTTTTTTTTTAAACTTATCCTCCATGGGATAGATCACTGGAAATCTCTTGGGAGGAGTAAATATTTTATCAGGATGCTCCCAATCCTGGTAAATAAGCCCTTCCAATAAAGGGTGGATTGGGAAGGAACAGACAGCCTGGGGAGCTTTCAGCGACCCCAGCGAGGAAACCGTAGTGGTTGATGGTTCCGCCAGAGGCATTTTAAATGCTGATCGGACCATTTAGTCAGAGACTGAACCCATAATCTTTCAGCCTGAGATGCTGAGAAAGGTTCTTCCACTGTTGATTCCTCTATAACTGAATCAACCTCATCCTGATCCCCTTCAGGCAGGTCGATCTCTGTGTGGGGCTGTTCCTCCACTAACAGGCACTCTGAAGGAGGAGACGGAGATCGGACGCGCTTTCCCTGTGACAGGGAAGCAGCGATCAATGCTGTTAATCTCTCTTCCAATCCTCCCAGAGTTGAGGATAAAACCTCCTCTGTTATATATACAGGAGCAGGTGGACTGGGGACAGCCGCAGCACCAGGCACTCCTGCGGGGTTCCTACGGCTACTGACCTCTGAATTTTCAGGGGAGATTGGTGCAGTACAAGCATGCCCAATATCCTCAGAGCCCGATGGAGACCCCTTTGGCTTCCTGGAAGACTTATTTCCGGAGCGTCTGGACGACATATCCTTTAAGCACAAAGCTGAGGTATTCCCGTCGTCATACACCAATTTTGCTGGTAATAGTCTAACACAGTTGCTGCTATATACCAGCTGGTGTCCACTAAAGTGCCTTTCTATGGGGATGCCTGCATCAACCGCCCCTGTGTGCCACCGTTTTGTTGCTAGCTCTGTTTGCATCCAGCTGACACTTGTACTGTGTCTTTTATACATGCTGGGACGCCTGCACATGCGCAGAAGCGCTGCGGCGCGCATTGAGCGTCATCCACCCGCCCCGCCCCTTTTTTTCATAGGAGGCGCGTGCACGCACCCGCGCGCGCGCCCGTGCGCCATTGGCGCCCTTTTTTGAAACCAAGCAGGGACTAGGAGCCAGGGCCCTTTTTGCCGGAGGGCCTGTGCGGTGGATGAGCGCAGCAACAGGGCAGAGGAACTGGATTCCCACAGAGAAACTTACCAACTGCCTGGATCTTTTGACTTGAGAAAACCAAAGATCCACATGACAAGAAAAATGGACCACAGCGGCCTCTAGTGGTTTAACACAGGTACCGCGGTCCTCTTTTTTTTTTTTTTTTCTTGACTACTATTAAAATTTTACATTTTCCAGTAGTTATAGGCATACACAGATATTAGCGGGAATACCGTTAGGTAACAGACAGAAAGACAAATTAGGCTTGGGGGTCCCCCAATAGAACCAAGTTCCTGGGGGCCCCCACTTACCTGTTCCCCGCCGCAGGACTCTGTTTGGTCCACAGAAGCCCAAACTTCACCTATCACGGCAGGCATTGTAATTAAACCTTCAGGGACCGGGTTCCCAAGGATTCCACTCCCCTGGACCTGTATAGCACCCTGCACAGAAAACATCTTGGTCGTGGGTATGACCAGAGCTCTGGATCCCAGGGTCCAGCCCTCCTAAGAGAGGCATTACAGGCAAAACCTTGCTCTTCTGTTGCAAGGCCCGGGTACCGACCGTTTAGCTATGAAGCTTTTTTGGTGGGATCTGGAACAGCTTACTAAGGCCCGTAAAAGAACCTGTACGCAAGCCCAGGAAAACACATGTTACTCTTTGGCCAACACCTTAGACACTGGCAAAAAAACTGAGGTGCTCCCGGATGGGAGGGGCTTATATAGGGGAGGGTACTTCCGGTTTGGAAGTTGCCAGTGCCAGCACCTGAAGGTAAACTATATAACCCATTAGTAATGACTAAGTCGCTCTGTGTCCCGTGATGTACGAAAAAGAAAGCACATTTACACACTGCAGAAGTCTCAGCTTCCTTGTTATACCACAGAGTAACCTTGCTAGATAGACGCAAGCAAAACACCTCCCATGTGCCCCCCTAAATATGAAAGCTGGAGACGCCACTGGCGGTGCCCAGAACCAAAAATGTTCTTACAAGCCATCAGCATGATAATTAAGGAGGAGGAGGATAGTTACTCAGCATAACAGGATAGTCACTCAGCATTAGTGATGAGCCGAACACCCCCGGTTTCGGTTCGCACCAGAACCCGCGAACGGACCGAAAGTTTGCACGAACTTTAGAACCCTATTAAATACAATGGATACGAACGTTCGAAATCTAAAGTGCTAATTATAATGACTATTATGAATGTTATTGTCCTAAAAAGGGTTTGGGAACCCGGGTTCTGCACCAGGGGACATGTATCAATCCAAAAAAAAGTTTTTCGGGAGCAGTCATTTTAATGATGCATAAAGTGAAAAAAAAAAAGTCAAATATTCCTTTAAATATCGTACCTGGGGGGTGTCTAAAGTATGCCTGTGAAGTGCCTCGTGTTTCCCGTGTTTAGAACTGTCCCTGCACAAATTTACATTTCTAAAGGAAAAAAAGCCATTTAAAACTGCTTGCGGCTTTAATGTAATGTCTGGTCCCGATAATATGGATGAAAATCTTAAAGAAAAATGGCATAGCTACCCCATCACAGCCCCCCCCCCCCCTACCCCAGCCCATTACCAGCCCCTTTGGGTCTTGTATGGATATTAAGGGGAACCCCGCACACAAAATAAAAAAGGCCCTATATACTCTGAACAGCCGTATACAGGCGGTGCATACAAGACAGGGACTGTAGGTTTGTTCTTATGTAGAATCTGTTTGTAATTTTGAACAGGTACATTGTTTAAGTGTAGCTCCAGCCAAAAAATCTATTTTTAAGCTTTTTGGAAAACATAGGGAAGGGTTATCAACCCTGCAACATTTGTTTTGCTGTCTGTGCAGTGTGCACCTGTTCAGAACAGTTCACCTCACTTTCCGTCCTAATGACAAATGTTTTTTGAAAATTTGTTTTTTTTTATTGAAACAAGAATTGGTGATAAAGCATCAGTGGAGAGGAGAAACTTTTTTTCCCATATTAACTCTTACAGGAGAGAATTTGCCTTCCTAGGGGTAGATTTCCTCTCACTTCCTGTTGTATCCTTCCGTTTGCAAGGAGGAGTCGTTTGTAAGTTGGATGTTTGAAAGTAGGGGCCTGCCGTATATACTCAGCTGAAATTTGCCCCTTACATGTTGGTGTTGCCACAACACTGTGAGCCCTCACAGTTACTCTTGGTGGGCGCATGAATGGGCCCTGCTGTGAATTATTAGATCAAGAATTGTAATTGCATGCCCCTGTTGAACAGGTGCTGAAAAATTGGGCCTTTGGTGGTGGTGGTGGTGTTGACACAACACTGTAAGGCCTCACAGTTACTCTTGGTGGGCGCAGGAATGGGCCCTGCTGTGAATTATTAGATCAAGAATTGTAATTGCATGCCCCTGTTGAACAGGGGCTGAAAAATTGGGCCTTTGGTGGTGGTGGTGGTGGTGGTGTTGATACAACACTGTAAGGCCTCACAGTTACTCTTGGTGGGCGCAGGAATGGGCCCTGCTGTGAATTATTAGATCAAGAATTGTAATTACATGCCCCTGTTAAACAGGGGTAGAAAAATTGGGCCTTAGGCACTGGTGCCACAACACTGCAACCCCTCACAGATACTGTACTTATAGCACAGCAATGAGCCCTGTTGCAAAGTATTGCATCACAAATTGTAATTACACGCCCCTGTTAAACAGGGGCTGAAAAATTGGGCCTTAGCCACTGGTGCTGGTGCCACGACACTGCAACCTCTCCCAGATACTCTAGTTGGAGTGCAGAAATGAGCCCTGCTGCAAAGCATTGCATAAAAAATTGTAATTACATGCCCCTGTTAAACAGGGGCTGAAAAATTGGGCCTTAGCCACTGGTGGCGGCACCCAGAAACAGAAATGTTCTTCCAAGCTATCATCATCAATCGGATCATTGAGGAGGAGGAGGATAGTCAGTCAACATAACAGGACAGTCTCTCAGCATCAGCATCAGTCTTGAAGGGATGTGACATTTGAAAATAAATTAGTCTGTTATATCAGCTTCAGGTGTTTGGTAGCTGGTGGTGATCCAAGACTGGTTCATCTTTATGAAGGTCAGTCAATCAACAGAGTCGGTGGACAGGCGCACCCTGTGATCCATGACAAATCCTCCAGCAGCACTGAATGTGCGTTCTGAAAGAACGCTGGATGCAGGACAGGCCAGTAGCTCAATTGCATACTGTGCAAGCTCTAGCCAGTCATCCATCCTCAAGACCCAGTAAGCCAGAGGATTTTCGGTGGGGAAGGTGTCCAAGTCTGACCTTGCCCTTAGGTATTCCTGCACCATGTATATCAGACGCTGGCGATGGTTGCTGGAACCGATCATACCTTGGGGCTGCGGACTAAAGAATTGTCTGAATGCATCGATCAGACGGCCACCTTCCCCACTGCTCCTTCTTTGACTGACCGAAGCCTCAGCAACTCGTTGTCCAGGACCAGGAGTTTGTAACCTCCCAGTCTCTGGGAACGCGTTGCACAGACCTTTCTGCAAGGCCTCCCGGAGTTGTCTCATCCTCTGCGACGGTAAGATAAGGTCCGCAACCTTACCCTTGTACCGTGGATCAAGGAGAGTGGCCAGCCAGTAATGGTCCCTCTCCTTGATCCGAAGAATACGAGGATCCTTCCGCAGACTTTGCAGGATCAGGGAGGCCATGCAGCGTAGGTTAGCTGAGGCATTCGGTCCGGAGTCCTCTGGGTCACTAAGGACGACATGATCCGCAGCCACCTCCTCCCAGCCACGTACAAGTCCACTGGTTTCTTGGGACTGTAAATCATCCCTAAAAGACTGCTGCTGATGATGCTGAGTGCCAGGCTCCACCTCCATGCTGACACAATCCTCCTCCTCCTCCTCCTCCTCCTCTTCCTGTGCGATGGGTGGGACAGAAGGAACACTGTCTGGGTAAAGGGGGCCTTGAGAGGCAAGGAAGTCCTCCTCTTCCTGCCTCTGTTCTGCCTCAAGTGCCCTGTCCATTATTCCACGCAGCGTATGTTCCAACAGGTGGACAAGAGGTACAGTGTCACTGATGCATGCACTGTCACTGCTCACCATCCTCGTGGCCTCCTCAAATGGTGCCAGGACAGTGCATGCATCCCTGATCATGCCCCACTGGTGTGGTGAAAAAAACCCGAGCTCCCCTGACCCTGTCCTAGTGCCGTAGTCGCACTACTCATTGATGGCCCTCTGCTGCATGTGCAGCCGCTGCAGCATGGCCAACGTTGAGTTACACCTGGTGGGTATGCCACATATAAGGCGGTTCTTGGGCAGGTTCAACTCCTTTTGCAGCTCAGCCAGGCGAGCACTGGCATTATAAGATCTGCGGAAATGCACACAGACTTTCCTGGCCTGCCTCAGGACATCCTGTAAGCCCGGGTACCTGCCCAAGAACCGCTGCACCACCAGGTTAAGGATGTGAGCCACACAGGGCACATGGGTCAGTTGTCCCTGTCGGAGAGCGGAGAGGAGGTTGGTGCCATTGTCGCAAACTATCATTCCTGGCTTAAGCTGGCGTGGCGTCAACCACCTCTCGGCCTGCCCCTGCAGAGCAGACAGAACCTCTGCCCCAGTGTGGCTTCTGTCCCCCAAACACACCAGCGCAAGCACGGCATGGCATCTTTTTGCCTGCGTACTTGCGTAGCCCCTTGAACGGCTACGGAGCACCGCTGGTTCCGAGGACAAAGCACAGGAAGAGGCCATGGAGGAAGAAGAAGAGGAGGGGGTGGAGGACAGAGGTGTGTCACAACCAGTAGTAGCATTTTGGAGGCGTGGCAGTGGAACAACCTCCAACACTACTGCACCTTGTCCTGCATCCTTCCCAGCTGCCAAAAGAGTGACCCAATGGGCCGTGAAAGAAAGGTAACGTCCCTGTCCATGCCTGCTGGACCATGAGTCAGCGGTAATATGCACCCTACCGCTGACCGCCCTGTCCAGCGAGGCCAAGACATTGCCTTCCACATGCCGGTAGAGAGCCGGAATCGCCTTCCGTGAGAAAAAGTGGCGTTTGGGAACCTGCCACTGAGGAACCGCACATTGCACAAACTCACGGAAGGGGGCCGAGTCTACCAACTGAAAAGGCAGCAGTTGAAGCGCTAGCAATTTAGCCAAGCTAGCATTCAACCGCTGGGCATGTGGATGGCTGGGAGTGAACTTCTTTCGACGGTCCAGCAGCTGGGGCAGGGAAATTTGCCTGCTAGAATCAGACGTCGGTGTACTGCTAGCAGAGTGCCCGCAAGTACTTGGCTGTAAAACACCTAATTCTACACCTTCATTCCTCTCAGTGCAGGTTTCAGAGAGGACTGAAGGTATAGTGGGGTTGGAGATCCCAGCTGATGCGGTGCAAGAAGAGGTCCGCTTTGTTCTTTGGTGTGGGTCTTTAAGGTAGGCTTGCCAACGAGCTGCATGGCAGGCCAACATATGTCTGGTCAAGCATGTGGTGCCCAAGCGGGTGATGTTTTGGCTACGCAATATATGCTTGAGACATATGTTGCAAACAGCAGCTGTGCGATCTGATGCACTCGACTCAAAAAAGGCCCACACCAAAGAAGTTTTTGAATAACGGGCAGAGGCAGCACCCTGCACAGGCAGAGCTCTGCGGTGTGATTCTGTCGGTGTGCTGCCCTTACGCTGGCCCCCCGAGGGCATCCTGCCTCGTTGGAGATGTGGCTCCTCCTCATCCTCCTCCTCCTCTCTCCTATTAGGCACCCACGTGGTGTCAGTGACCTCATCATCCCCTCCCTCCTCATCACTGGAGCCAATCTGGCAGTATGCTGCAGCTGCTGGAACATGACTGCCAGATTGGTGTCCTTCTTGAGCATCCCCTCTCTCTGCTCTCACGCTACTGCCTTCCTCTAGCTGGGTATCATCATCAGACCCTTCGAAATGCTGGGCATCCTCCTGGAGCATGTACCCAACACTGTGCTCAAACAGTTCGGGGGACTCCTCAGGAGGACATGGTTGGTCTAGGGAAGGAGTGACTGATGATGACATTGATACCAGGGAAGAGGACGCTTTGGCAGCTGCTTTGCCAGTACCCTGAGCCTGGGTGAGAGAGGATGAGGAGGATGAGGAGGGCTTGGTCATCCACTCTACCAAGTCTTCGGCATGATGCGGCTCAACACGTCCAGTTGCCGAAAAGAAGGACAAGTGTGTCCCATGGCCACGTGCTGATGGTGATGCACCGCGTCCACGACCAGCACTGTTGTCTCTAGACACAGAGCCTGCTTGCCCTCTTTTATTGGCTCTTGACTGTCTGCCTCTCCTTGTTTGCCTTCCAGACATTCTAATGGCCTGCAGGGAAATGGGAAAACCAGCAATAAGGCCTAGCTTCAGGAGTATATTTTGCAGGAATCACACTACGCCTGCTGTAGGTGCTGCAAATGCCTGTTGTTGTAACACACCAGGAAAAAGCAGCAATACAGGCTAACTTCAGGTGTAATATGATCAGGAGGCACATTCCGCCCGCTGTAAGTGCCGCACATGCCTGTTGGTGTAACACACCAGGAAAAAGCAGCAATACAGGCTAACTTCAGGTGTAATATGATCAGGAGGCACACTCCGCCCGCTGTAAGTGCCGCAAATGCCTGTTGGTGTAACACACCAGGAAAAAGCAGCAATACAGGCTAACTTCAGGTGTAATATGATCAGGAGGCACACTCCGCCCGCTGTAAGTGCCGCAAATGCCTGTTGGTGTAACACACCAGGAAAAAGCAGCAATACAGGCTAACTTCAGGTGTAATATGATCAGGAGGCACACTCCGCCCGCTGTAAGTGCCGCAAATGCCTGTTGGTGTAACACACCAGGAAAAAGCAGCAATACAGGCTAACTTCAGGTGTAATATGATCAGGAGGCACACTCCGCCCGCTGTAAGTGCCGCAAATGCCTGTTGGTGTAACACACCAGGAAAAAGCAGCAATACAGGCTAACTTCAGGTGTAATATGATCAGGAGGCACACTCCGCCCGCTGTAAGTGCCGCAAATGCCTGTTGGTGTAACACACCAGAAAAAAGCAGCAATACAGGCTAACTTCAGGTGTAATATGATCAGGAGGCACACTCCACCCGCTGTAAGTGCCGCAAATGCCTGTTGGTGTAACACACCAGGAAAAAGCAGCAATACAGGCTAACTTCAGGTGTAATATCATCAGGAGGCACACTCCGCCCGCTGTAAGTGCCGCAAATGCCTGTTGGTGTAACACACCAGGAAAAAGCAGCAATACGGGCTAACTTCAGGTGTATAATGTGCAGGAGGCTTAGCAACAATGACACTGACACTGTCCCCTGCCTATCCTTCTCTCTCCCTGCACACAAGGTTTATCAAAGTATATGACACTGACACTCTCCCTGCCTATCCTTCTCTCTCCCTGCACACAAGGTTTAGCAAAGAATATGACACTGACACTGTCCCCTGCCTATCCTTCTCTCTCCCTGCACACAAGGTTTATCAAAGTATATGACACTGACACTCTCCCTGCCTATCCTTCTCTCTCCCTACACACAAGGTTTAGCAAAGAATATGACACTGACACTCTCCCTGCCTATCCTTCTCTGTCCCTACACACAAGGTTTAGCAAAGAATAGATTTGACACTGTCCCTGCCTATCCTTCACTTTCCCTGCTCCGGAACACACTACACGAGGCCGCCGCGCTGGCGGCCTTTTATAGTGTGGGGCGTTTACTAAACCCCCTCAGCTATAATTGGCCACAGGCATCCTGCCTGTGGCCAATCATTGCTCTCCTCGCTGCCGGCGCTGTGATTGGCCAAGCATGCAGGGTCACAGTGCATGCTTGGCCAATCACAGCGCCGGGATTACACTGCGATGGCGCAGTGTATTGTGGGCCGTTCGCGTCACTCGAATTTGGCGCAAACGGCCCAAATCGTTCGTTGTTCGCCGAACGCGCGAACAGCCGATGTTCGAGTCAAACCTATGTTCGACTCGAACACCGAGCTCATCCCTACTCAGCATCAGCATAGGCAATCTTGAAGGGATCTGACATTTCAAAAACAATTTTTCGATTGCATCAGGTGCTTGGTAGCTGGTGGTGATCCAAGACTGATTCATTTTTATGAAGGTCAGTCGATTGAGTCGGTGGACAGGCACACCCTGTGATCAGTTACAAAGCCTCCAGCAGCACTGAATGTGCGTTCCGAAATGCTGGATGCAGGACAGGCCAGTAGCTCAATTGCATACTGTGCAAGCTCTGGCCAGTGATCCATCCTCAAGACCCAGTAACCCAGAGGATTTTTGGTGGGAAAAGTGTCAAAGTCTGATCTTGCCCCTAGGTATTCCTGCACCATGTAAACCAGACGCTGGCGATGGTTGCTGGAACCGATCATACCTTGGGGCTGCGGCTTAAAAAATTGTCTGAATGCATCGGTCAGACGGCCACCTTCTCCACTGCTCCTTCTTTGACTGACCGAAGCCTCAGCCACACGTTGTCCAGGACCAGGAATTTGAAACCTCCCAGTCTCTGGGAACGCGTTGCACAGACCTTTCTGCAAGGCCTCCTGAAGATGCTTCATCCTCTGCTCCCTCTGCGACGGCAAGATAAGGTCCGCAACCTTACCCATGTAACATGGATCAAGGAGGGTTGCCAGCCAGTAATGATCCCTCTCCTTGATAGTATGAATACGAGGATCCTTCCACAGGCTTTGCAGGATCAGGGAGGCCATGCAGCGTATGTTTGCTGAGGCATTTTGTCCGGAGTCCTCTGGGTCACTCAGGATGACATGATCCGCAGCCACCTCCTCCCAGCCACGTACAAGTCCATGGGTGTCTTGGGACTGTAATTGATCCCTTGAAGACTGCTGCTGATGCCGAGTGCTAGGCTCCACCTCCATGCTGACACAATCCTCCTCCTCTTCCTGTGTGATAGGCGGGCCAGCAGGAACACTGTCTGGATAAAGGGGGCCTTGAGAGAAGGCAGTCCTGCTCTTCCTCACTCTGTTCTGCCTCAAGTGCCCTATCCATTATTCCACGCAGCGTGTGCTCCAACATGTGGACAAGAGGGACAGTGTCACTGATGCATGCACTGTCACTGCTCACCATCCTCGTGGCCTCCTCAAATGGTGCCAGGATAGTGCATGCATCCCTGATCATAGCCCACTGGCGTGGGGAAAAATAATCCAAGCTCCCCTGACCCTGTCCTGGTGCCATATTGCAACAGATACTCATTGATGGCCCTCTGCTGCGTGTGCAGCCACTGCAGCATGGCCAACGTAGAGTTCCACCTGGTGGGCATGTCATAGATTAGGCGGTTCTTGGGCAGGTTGTAATCCTTTTGCAGCTCGGCCAGCCGAGCACTGGCATTATATGCCCAGTGGAAATGCCCACAGAGTTTCCTGGCCTGCTTCAGGACCTCCTGTAAGCCCGGGTACCTGCCAAAGAACCGCTGCACCACCACGTTAAGGACGTGAGCCTAACAGGGCACATGAGTCAGTTGTCCCTGTCGGAGGGCGGAGAGGTTGGTGCCATTGATGCAAACCACCTTTCCTGGCTTAAGCTGGCATGGCGTCAACTACCTCTGAGCCTGCCCCTGCAGAGCTGACAGAATCTCTGCCCCAATGTGGCTCCTGTCCCCCAAGCACACCAGCTCAAGCACCACATGGCATCTTATTGCCTGCGTACTTGCGTAGCCCCTTGAAAGCCTACGGAGCACCGCTGGTTCCGAGGACAAAGCACAGAGAGAGGCCATGGGGGAAGAAGAGGGGATGGAGGAGAGAGGTGTGTCAGAATCACCAGTAGTAACATTTTGGAGGCGTGGTGGCGGGACAACCTCCAACACTACTGCACCTTGTCCTGCATCCTTCCCAGCTGCCAGCAGAGTCACCCAATGCGCCGTGAAAGATAGGTAACGTCCCTGTCCATGCCTGCTGGACCATGAGTCAGCGGTAATATGCACCTTACCACTGACCGCCCTGTCCAGCGAGGCAAAGACATTGCCTTCCACATGCCGGTAGAGGGCCGGATTCGCCTTCTGTGAGAAAGTGGCGTTTGGGAACCTGTCACTGAGGAACCACACATTCAACAAACTCATGGAAGGGGGCAGAGTCTACCAACTGAAAAGGCAGCAGTTGAAGTGCTAGCAATTTATCCAAGCTAGCATTCAACCGCTGGGCATGTGGATGGCTGGGAGCGAACTTCTTTCGGCGGTGCAGCAGCTGGGGCAAATTTGCCTGGTAAAACCTGACGTTGGTGTACCAATAGCAGATTGGCCGCAAGTACTTGGCTGTGACACACCTAATTCTACACCTTCATTCCTCTCAGTGCAGGTTTCAGAGAGGACTGAAGGTATAGTGGGGTTGGAGATCCCAGCTGATGAGGAGCAAGGAGAGGTCCGCTTTGTTCTTTGGTGTGGGTCTTTTAGGTACGCTTGCCAACGAACTGCATGGCAGGTCGACATATGTCTGGTCAAGCACGTGGTGCCCAAGCGGCTGATATTTTGGCCACCCGAGATATGCCTGAGACATACGTGGCAAATGGCAATGGTGCGATCTGCTGCACACGTCTGAAAAAAGGCCCACACCAAAGAACTTTTGGAATAACGCGCAGAGACAGCAGTGCCCTGCACATGCAGAGCTCTGCGGTGTGATGCAGCCAGTGTGCTGCCCTTAAGCTGGCCCCTGGATGGCATCCTGCCTCATTGGAGATGTGCTTCCTCCTCCTCTCTCCTATCAGGCACCCACATAGAGTCAGTGACCTCATCATCCCCTCCCTCCTTATCACTGGAGAAAATCTGTCAGTATGCTGCAGCTGGGGAAACATGACTGCCAGATAGCGGTCCTTGTTGGGCACCCCCTCTCTTTGGGCTCATGTTACTGCCTTCCTCTAGCTGGGTTCCATCATTGGAGCCTTCAAAACGCTGGGCATCCTCCTGGATCATGTACCCAACACTGTGGTCAAACAGTTCTGGGGACTCCTCAGGAGGACATGGTGGGGCTAGGGAAGGACTGACTGATGCCATTGAGCCAAGGGAAGAGGCCTCTTTGGCAGATGCTTTGCCAGACAAAGTACCCTGAGCCTGGGTGAGAGGATGAGGATGGCTTGGTCATCTACTCTACCAAGTCTCGGGCATGTTGCGGCTCAACATGACCAGCTGCCGAAAAGGACAAGCGTGTCCCATGGCCATGTGCTGATGAGGATGCACCGTGTCCACGACCAGCACTGTTGCCTCTAGACACAGAGCCTGCTTGCCCTCTTTTATTGCCTCATAACTGTCTGCCTCTCCTTGTTTGCCTACCAGACATACTAATGGCCTGCAGTGAGATGTAGCTGCACAAAGGTGGGATGTGTGTATATCTCTATCTCTATCAGAATCAACTGCCTGCTGGTGTAATAGTATGAGAAAATCAGCAATTGTCTTCAGTTAGTTTTAGGTGAAAAACTGTGCAGAGGACACAGTACACCAACTGAAAATACTTGCAGCTCTCTGCCTGTGGTTTTATTATGAGAACACCACTATTAGTCACTAACACTAACTGTATTCAGGTAAGCTTCAGGTGAAAGCTATACAAAGCACACAGTACACTAAGTGAAACACGGACTGTAGCTAGCACAATCACCTGCCTGCCACAGTATAGAGAATAACAGCAACGGATCTAGCTAAACTGAATACAGTGTATAAATATATATACAACACCTAGGATGCATATATATCCTCTACACACTGTAACTGCAGCTAACTGACTCTCCTGCCTGCTCTATCAAACTCAATATAAATGACACTGTCTCTCTCTGTAAGCTCTCTCTTTAACTAACACCGCAACACACTACAAAAAAACAGAGCTCCCCTGACCCTGTCCTGGTGCCGTAGTCGCACAGGTACTCATTGATGGCCCTCTGCTGCGTGTGCAGCCGCTGCAGCATGGCCAACGTTGAGTTCCACCTGGTGGGTATGTCACATATAAGGCGGTTCTTGGGCAGGTTCAACTCCTTTTGCAGCTCAGCCAGTCGAGCACTGGCATTATAAGATCTGCGGAAATGCACACAGACTTTCCTGGCCTGCCTCAGGACATCCTGTAAGCCCGGGTACCTGCCCAAGAACCGCTGCACCACCAGGTTAAGGACGTGAGCCACACAGGGCACATGGGTCAGTTGTCCCTGTCGGAGAGCGGAGAGGAGGTTGGTGCCATTGTCGCAAACTACCATTCCTGGCTTAAGCTGGCGTGGCATCAACCACCTCTCGGCCTGCCCCTGCAGAGCAGACAGAACCTCTGCCCCAGTTTGGCTCCTGTCCCCCAAACACACCAGCACAAGCACGGCATGGCATCTTTTTGCCTGCGTACTTGCGTAGCCCCTTGAACGCCTACGGAGCACAACTGGTTCCGAGGACAAAGCACATGAAGAGGCCATGGAGGATGAAGAGGAGGGGGTGGAGGACAGAGGTGTGTCACAGCCAGTAGTAGCATTTTGGAGGCGTGGCAGTGGAACAACCTCCAACACTACTGCACCTTGTCCTGCATCCTTCCCAGCTCCAAAAGAGTGACCCAATGGGCCGTGAAAGAAAGGTAACGTCCCTGTCCATGCCTGCTGGACCATGAGTCAGCGGTAATATGCCCCCTACCGCTGACCGCCCTGTCCAGCGAGGCCAAGACATTGCCTTCCACATGCCGATAGAGAGCCGGAATCGCCTTCCGTGAGAAAAAGTGGCGTTTGGGAACCTGCCACTGAGGAACCGCACATTGCACAAACTCACGGAAGGGGGCCGAGTCTACCAACTGAAAAGGCAGCAGTTGAAGCGCTAGCAATTTAGCCAAGCTAGCATTCAACCGCTGGGCATGTGGATGGCTGGGAGTGAACTTCTTTCGACGGTCCAGCAGCTGGGGCAGGGAAATTTGCCTGCTAGAATCGGACGTCGGTGTACTGCTAGCAGAGTGCCCGCAAGTACTTGGCTGTGACACACCTAATTATACACCTTCATTCCTCTCAGTGCAGGTTTCAGAGAGGACTGAAGGTATAGTGGGGTTGGAGATCCCAGCTGATGCGGTGCAAGAAGAGGTCCGCTTTGTTCTTTGGTGTGGGTCTTTAAGGTAGGCTTGCCAACGAGCTGCATGGCAGGTCAACATATGTCTGGTCAAGCATGTGGTGCCCAAGCGGGTGATGTTTTGGCCACGCGATATACGCTTGAGACATATGTTGCAAACAGCAGCTGTGCGATCTGATGCACTCGACTCAAAAAAGGCCCACACCAAAGAACTTTTTGAATAACGGGCAGAGGCAGGGCCCTGCACAGGCAGAGCTCTGCGGTGTGATTCCGTCGGTGTGCTGCCCTTACGCTGGCCCCCCGAGGGCATCCTGCCTCGTTGGAGATGTGGCTCCTCCTCCTCCTCCTCTCTCCTATTAGGCACCCACGTGGAGTCAGTGACCTCATCATCCCCTCCCTCCTCATCACTGGAGCCAATCTGGCAGTATGCTGCAGCTGCTGGAACATGACTGCCAGATTGGTGTCCTTCTTGAGCATCCCCTCTCTCTGCTCTCACGCTACTGCCTTCCTCTAGCTGGGTATCATCATCATCATCAGGCATTATATGCCCGGCGGAAATGCCCACAGAGTTTTCTGGCCTGCTTCAGGACCTCCTGTAAGCCCGGGTACCTGCCAAAGAACCGCTGCACCACCACGTTAAGGACGTGAGCCTAACAGGGCACATGAGTCTGTTGTCCCTGTCGGAGGGCGGAGAGGTTGGTGCCATTGATGCAAACCACCTTTCCTGGCTTAAGCTGGCATGGCGTCAACTACCTCTGAGCCTGCCCCTGCAGAGCTGACAGAATCTCTGCCCCAGTGTGGCTCCTGTCCCCCAAGCACACCAGCTCAAGCACCACATGGCATCTTATTGCCTGTGTACTTGCGTAGCCCCTTGAAAGCCTACGGAGCACCGCTGGTTCCGAGGACAAAGCACAGAGAGAGGCCATGGGGGAAGAAGAGGGGATGGAGGAGAGAGGTGTGTCAGAATCACCAGTAGTAACATTTTGGAGGCATGGTGGCGGGACAACCTCCAACACTACTGCACCTTGTCCTGCATCCTTCCCAGCTGCCAGCAGAGTCACCCAATGCGCCGTGAAAGATAGGTAACGTCCCTGTCCATGCCTGCTGGACCATGAGTCAGCGGTAATATGCACCTTACCACTGACCGCCCTGTCCAGCGAGGCAAAGACATTGCCTTCCACATGCCGGTAGAGGGCCGGATTCGCCTTCCGTGAGAAAGTGGCGTTTGGGAACCTGCCACTGAGGAACCACACATTCAACAAACTCATGGAAGGGGGCAGAGTCTACCAACTGAAAAGGCAGCAGTTGAAGTGCTAGCAATTTATCCAAGCTAGCATTCAACCGCTGGGCATGTGGATGGCTGGGAGCGAACTTCTTTCGGCGGTGCAGCAGCTGGGGCAAATTTGCCTGGTAAAACCTGACGTTGGTGTACCAATAGCAGATTGGCCGCAAGTACTTGGCTGTGACACACCTAATTCTACACCTTCATTCCTCTCAGTGCAGGTTTCAGAGAGGACTGAAGGTATAGTGGGGTTGGAGATCCCAGCTGATGAGGAGCAAGGAGAGGTCCGCTTTGTTCTTTGGTGTGGGTCTTTTAGGTATGCTTGCCAACGAACTGCATGGCAGGTCGACATATGTCTGGTCAAGCATGTGGTGCCCAAGCGGCTGATATTTTGGCCACCCGAGATATGCCTGAGACATACGTGGCAAATGGCAACGGTGCGATCTGCTGCACACGTCTGAAAAAAGGCCCACACCAAAGAACTTTTGGAATAACGCGCAGAGACAGCAGTGCCCTGCACATGCAGAGCTCTGCGGTGTGATGCAGCCAGTGTGCTGCCCTTAAGCTGGCCCCTGGAGGGCATCCTGCCTCATTGGAGATGTGCCTCCTCCTCCTCTCTCCTATCAGGCACCCACATGGAGTCAGTGACCTCATCATCCCCTCCCTCCTTATCACTGGAGAAAATCTGTCAGTATGCTGCAGCTGGGGAAACATGACTGCCAGATAGCGGTCCTTGTTGGGCACCCCCTCTCTTTGGGCTCACGTTACTGCCTTCCTCTAGCTGGGTTCCATCATTGGAGCCTTCAAAACGCTGGGCATCCTCCTGGATCATGTACCCAACACTGTGGTCAAACAGTTCTGGGGACTCCTCAGGAGGACATGGTGGGGCTACGGAAGGACTGACTGATGCCATTGAGCCAAGGGAAGAGGCCTCTTTGGCAGATACTTTGCCAGACAAAGTACCCTGAGCCTGGGTGAGAGGATGAGGATGGCTTGGTCATCTACTCTACCAAGTCTCGGGCATGTTGCGGCTCAACATGACCAGCTGCCGAAAAGGACAAGCGTGTCCCATGGCCACGTGCTGATGAGGATGCACCGTGTCCACGACCAGCACTGTTGCCTCTAGACACAGAGCCTGCTTGCCCTCTTTTATTGCCTCGTAACTGTCTGTCTCCTTGTTTGCCTACCAGACATACTAATGACCTGCAGTGAGATGTAGCTGCACAAAGGTGGGATGTGTGTGGACAATGCACCGCGTCCACGACCAGCACTGTTGCCCCCAGACACAGAGCCTGCTTGCCCTTTTTTTTTGCCTCCTGACTGTCTGCCTCTCCTTGTTTGCCTTCCAGACATTTTAATGGATGGCCTGCAGGGAGATGGGAAAACAGCAATAAGGGCTACCTTCAGGTGTATACTGTGCAGGAGGCTTAGCAACAATGACACTGACACTGTCCCCTGCCTATCCTTCTCTGTCCCTAAACACAAGGATTTGCAATATGCTTCAGCAAGATTGGTTTAGCACAGAATAGCACACTGATAGTTTCCCCGAGTGTCCTTCTCTGTCCCTAAACTCAAGGATTTCAAATATGGTTCAGCAAGATTGGTTTAGCACATAATAGCACACTGACACTTTCCCTCACTGTCCTTCTCTGTCCCTACAAACAAGGTTTAGCACAGAATAGCACACTGACAGTTTCCCCGAGTGTCCTTCTCTGTCCCTAAACTCAAGGATTTCAGATATGGTTCAGCAAGATTGGTTTAGCACAGAATAGCACACTGACACTTTCCCTCACTGTCCTTCTCTGTCCCTACAAACAAGGTTTAGCACAGAATAGCACACTGATAGTTTCCCTCACTGTCCTTCTTTGTCCCTACAAACAAGATTTAGCACAGAATAGCACACTGATAGTTTCCACGAGTGTCCTTCTCTGTCCCTAAACTCAAGGATTTCAAATACGGTTCAGCAAGATTGGTTTAGAACAGAATAGCCCACTGACACTTTCCCTCACTGTCCTTCTCTGTCCCTAAACTCAAGGATTTCAAATATGGTTCAGCAAGATTGGTTTAGCACAGAATAGCACACTGACAGTTTCCCTCACTGTCCTTCTCTGTCCCTACAAACAAGGTTTAGCACAGAATAGCACACTGATAGTTTCCCTCACTGTCCTTTTCTGTCCCTACAAACAAGATTTAGCACAGAATAGCACACTGATAGTTTCCACGAGTGTCCTTCTCTCTCCCTAAACTCAAGGATTTCAAATACGGTTCAGCAAGATTGGTTTAGAACAGAATAGCACACTGACACTTTCCCTCACTGTCCTTCTCTGTCCCTACAAACAAGGTTTAGCACAGAATAGCACACTGATACTTTCCCTCACTGTCCTTCTCTGTCCCTACAAACAAGATTTAACACAGAATAGCACACTGATAGTTTCCACGAGTGTCCTTCTCTGTCCCTAAACTCAAGGATTTCAATTACGGTTCAGCAAGATTGGTTTAGAACAGAATAGCACACTGACAGTTTCCCCGAGTGTCCTTCTCTGTCCCTAAACTCAAGGATTTCAAATATGGTTCAGCAAGATTGGTTTAGAACAGAATAGCACACTGACAGTTTCCCCGAGTGTCCTTCTCTGTCCCTAAACTCAAGGATTTCAAATATGGTTCAGCAAGATTGGTTTAGCACAGAATAGCACACTGACACTTTCCCTCACTGTCCTTCTCTGTCCCTACAAACAAGGTTTAGCACAGAATAGCACACTGACAGTTTCCCCGAGTGTCCTTCTCTGTCCCTAAACTCAAGGATTTCAAATATGGTTCACCAAGATTGGTTTAGCACAGAATAGCACACTGACAGTTTCCCTCACTGTCCTTCTCTGTCCCTACAAACAAGGTTTAGCACAGAATAGCACACTGATAGTTTCCCTCACTGTCCTTCTCTGTCCCTACAAACAATATTTAGCACAGAATAGCACACTGATAGTTTCCACGAGTGTCCTTCTCTGTCCCTAAACTCAAGGATTTCAAATACGGTTCAGCAAGATTGGTTTAGAACAGAATAGCACACTGAAAGTTTCCCCGAGTGTCCTTCTCTGTCCCTAAACTCAAGGATTTCAAATATGGTTCAGAAAGATTGGTTTAGCACAGAATAGCACACTGACACTTTCCCTCACTGTCCTTCTCTGTCCCTACAAACAAGGTTTAGCACAGAATAGCACACTGACAGTTTCCCCGAGTGTCCTTCTCTGTCCCTAAACTCAAGGATTTCAAATATGGTTCAGCAAGATTGGTTTAGCACAGAATAGCACACTGACAGTTTCCCTCACTGTCCTTCTCTGTCCCTACAAATAAGGTTTAGCACAGAATAACACACTGACACTCTCCCTACCTATCCTTCTCTGTCCCTAAACACAAGGAATCCAGGATTAGTAAAGGAAAAAAAATGACACTGTCCCTGCCTATGCATCTCTTTCCCTGCTCCGGAACACACTACACAAGGCCGCTGCGCTGGCGGCCTTTTATAGTGTGGGGCGTGTACTAAACCCCCTCAGCAATAATTGGCCACAGGCATCCTGCCTGTGGCCAATCATTGCTCTCCTCGCTGCCGGCGCTGTGATTGGCCAAGAATGCGGGGTCACAGTGCATGCTTGGCCAATCACAGCGCCTGGATGACACTGCGATGGCGTAGTGCATTGTGGGCCGTTCGCGTCACTCGAATTTGGCGCGAACGGCCCAAATCGTTCGATCTTCGTCGAACGATTGAACAGCCGATGTTCGAGTCGAACGTATGTTCGACTCGAACACGAAGCTCATCCCTGCTCTTTATGTGTCCCAAATCTTCAGGATGATAAATACAGTTAGTTATCAGCCAAGTTGGCAGGAACACGATCAGGGCAGCCCAGCATAAGAAGCACAAGGCTTTCCCAGAAGTCCGTGGTGAAATAAGCGATGTCATTTTGTTCAGAGACTTCTTTTCCACCTGCTTCACTCACTGTTCGAGGATTTGTATCACCTTCTTCACCTCCTTTATCCTTGGCTTGCTTCTTAGGTGTTTGGTTCACCTTCTTCACACGACTGGCATGGATCCAAGCCTGTTGTCCCTCTACCAGAATAGCTGTTTGGTTAACCGCGATCACTGTAGTCGGGGGTCCAAATGGGTACTCTTCCTTCTTGGTACGCTTCAGTTGCTGGACCACTACGACATCTCCCACTTGGAAGGAATGAGTTTGTTCCTGCGAAAAATAGGAGAGGTGCGAGCGACATTCCTTTCAACTTGATCTAAGGTTTCAATAAGTTTTCTTACATATTGAAAAAGCGTGAAAAGATAACTCAAAAATTGAGATACCTGGGGGTCGGACTTTGAAGGCAAAGACACATGGGATAAACAAAAAATTATTTATTTATAAAAGACAAAAGACAGTAACTACAATGAGATTTTTTTTTGATTAAAACACTGTATACGAGATGGTTTGAACAGATGTGGTCCCTGTGTGCGTCTACGCGTTTCACCGCGAGGCTTCTTCAGGACAAACAGAGATAATAGAAGAACAGGGTTTACTATCTTGGGAGAAGGAGGGTATAATGTATATTATCCCTTGATCAAAAAAGTACTTATATATAGTATTGTTATAAGCAGGCCCAGAATTGTTGTAGTGGGCGCGGGAACAATTCACATCTCGCACAAAGAGGATAAAATTTCAGGTGCTTCTTAGAGCAAAAAGGCAGCTAGAGACGAGGACCTCAAGACTCAGCATACCAGCTGAAATAGCAGTCTGTATGCAGAAAAGAACTGCATGGGGACATCAGTGAGCAGAGTTAATGCTAACAAAGTAATGCAGCCAAGCATGGAGAACAGGTAAATCCCTTAGATCCAGCCAGGATTGTGGGCAGAAAACAGACCAAGTCGTAGTGGCCGCAAGTGATATACCATATAGATGTCCCCGGAGACAGATGTCCCCGGAGACAGCAGTGTACAGCATCCTGCTGTCTCCGGGGACATCTATATGGTATATCACTTGCGGCCACTACGACTTGGTCTGTTTTCTGCCCACAATCCTGGCTGTATCTAAGGGATTTACCTGTTCTCCATGCTTGGCTGCATTACTTTATTAGCATTAACTCTGCTCACTGATGTCCCCTTGCAGTTCTTTTCTGCATACAGACTGCTATTTCAGCTGGTATGCTGAGTCTTGAGGTCCTCGTCTCTAGCTGCCTTTTTGCTCTAAGAAGCACCTGAAATTTTATCCTCTTTGTGCGAGATGTGAATTGTTCCCGCGCCCACTACAACGTTTCTGGGCCTGCTTATAACAATACTATATATAAGTACTTTTTTGATCAAGGGATAATATACATTATACCCTCCTGCTCCCAAGATAGTAAAGCCTGTTCTTCTATTATCTCTGTTCGTCCTGAAGAAGCCTCGCGGTGAAACGGGTAGACACACACAGGGACCACATCTGTTCAAACCATCTCGTATACAGTGTTTTAATCAAAAAAAATTCTCATTGTAGTTACTGTCTTTTGTCTTTTATAAATAAATAATTTTTTGTTTATCCCATGTGCCTTTGCCTTCAAAGTCCGACCCCCAGGTATCTCAATTTTTGAGTTATCTTTTCACGCTTTTTCAAGTTATCCAACGGATGTGGCATTGGGAGTGCTTCCCCTTCCCTCATTTATATAAATTTTCTTACATATTCTTCCTGAATAAGATCTAGGTCCCCTTTTTCTAACATAAGTGGCTGTCTGGCCCATGGAGTGGGGAATGGCCTACCCATTAAAACTTCAAAAGGGGAGTATCCTGTCTTTTTAGAGGGTGTCATTCTTACCTCGGCTAGTACAGCTGGTAGGACCTTCTTCCAATTTGCATACGTACCTCCAGTGGCTTTCCTGATCTTATCTTTAATAGTTCTGTTCATCCTTTCCACTATACCTGAACTCTGGGGGTGGTAAGGAATATGAAACTTCCATTCTATTTTCAGTGTTTTTACCAAGTCTTGACAGACTTTGGCCACAAATGCAGGACCATTGTCTGAGTTGATCTGAAGTGGGCATCCCCATCTGGGAATGATTTCCTGTGTGAGAATTCTTACTACTGTTTGTGCATCTTCCTTTGTTGTTACAAACACTTCTATCCATCTTGAGAACATGTCCACTATTACTAGCAAATATTCCTGTCTTTTACCTAGTTTGGGCATGTGTGTAAAATCTATTTGTAAATGAGTGAATGGTGTAGATGGATATATCAGATGTTCATGTTTTGCCTTGTGAGGGTTTCTGGGATTATTCCGAATGCATGTGATGCATCTGGAAACATATGCCTTAACCAGAGAGGGAAGACCTGGAATGTAAAAATCCTTATCCAAAAGTTCACATGTGACTTTCCACCCTCTGTGACCTATCCCATGGTATTGTGAAATAAAAATGGGTGCGCTGGCTACAGGGATACATGGTCTCCCCTCTTGGCAGACAAGGCCAGTTTCTGGGCTTGTCTGCACACCTATTGAGTTCCATTGTTGGATGTCTTCGTCTGTAGCATATGTTTGGAGTTCATGCAATGTTTGATCTAGGAGTGGGATTTCAGGTGAGAGCAATGGCATTTGGATGTGTGCTGGCTGTGTGGATGCTGCTTCCCTTGCTGCATTGTCAGCTAAGGCATTGCCTTTGGCTATGTCATCTTGTTGCCCTGTATGTGCCCTGCAGTGTAGTACAGCTATGGACCTTGGCAATTGTATGGCTTCTAACAGACTTATGACGAGTGTGGAATGTGAAATTGATTTACCATCTGCTGCTATGTAGCCCCTCCTTTTCCATATGACCCCAAAATCGTGCGTGACACCATGTGCGTATTTTGAGTCAGTGTAAATGTTTACATCTTGCCCTTTAAAAGCTGACAAGCTCTGGTAAGCGCAATTAGTTCAGCAGCTTGGGCTGACTGGAACGGGACTGGATTTGCTTCTAGTATTTTATCAGGTAATTGCACAACAGCATACCCAGCATGGTATGTGTTGTCATTCGGCCTGGAACAGGATCCATCTACAAAGACATTCTGTGCATCTGGAAGAGCCACAGAAGACATGTCTGGCCTTGGGGATGTATCCTGATGTATGAGATCCGTACATTTATGTTGTGGGACAACCCCATCCTGTTCTCCTTCCTAACAAAGCATTCAGGATTTGGGCGGGGCCAGATGTAGGAGAGGTGTACTTTATTTCAAACTGTGGGTTAGACAGAAGAATAACCTCATACCCACTCAGCCGTTGGGCTGACATATGTTGGGTATGGATATTCTTTAGTAAAATTGATACATTGTGCGTAGTATGCAGGGTGGTGGGATGTCTCAGAGTGAATGATGTAGCCATTTCCACCACCATCGCACAGGATGCCAGAGCTCTGAGACACGCCGGCATGCCCTGTACTGGCATAGCCACAATTTTTGAAAAAAATGCAATAGGGTGGAGTTTGCCCCCATGCTCCTGCGCCAGGACCCCCGCCATAGTTTTACAGTTGTCCCTTACAAACAAGTGAAACATCTTCCCATATTCAGGTAGTCCGAGTCCAGGAGCTGTGACCATTGCAGTTTTAAGATACACAAAAGCATTGTACATTTCATCATTCCATTTCACACAATCTGGCATGTCAGTACCTGTGGCTTGCCTCAGGAGATTATCATAGTAGGAACAATCAGGTATCCATTGGCGGCAGTAACCAATCATACCAAGAAAGGATAGCATGTCCTTCTTAGTGAGTGGGCGGGGCAGACCCATGAGAGCCGCAGCTCTCTTGTGACTGATTTTCCTTTCTCCTTTGGAGAGTACAAAACCAAGGTATTCAACAGTTTCCTGACACCATTGAAGTTTCTTTTTGGAAACTTTATGACCATTATCTGCCAACCAATGTAGCAAATCTAAACCATCTTTTTTACATGCTTTCTGGCTCGGGTGTCCAAGACCGCAGGGTTGCTTGGAGGGCCACTGTGTATACTACAGGGGAATCTACATAACCCTGGGACATTCTACACCAGGTCATTTGGCAATTTTTGAAATTAAATGCAAAGATAGGCTGTGTCTCCTAACCAACAGAAACGCTAAAGAATGCATTACAAAGGTCAATGACCGAAAAATACTCTGCATCAGATGGTATGGAGGTAAGGAGTGATGGCACATCAGGCACTATAGGCGCAATGGGTATCACCAGGTTGTTTATAGCTCTGAGGTCTTGTACAAACCTGTAAGAGCCGTCCGGCTTTTTTACTGGGTTGATGGGGGTGTTGTAGGGTGACAGTGTCTCTTTAAGAATTCCTTGCTGCAGGAACCTTTCTACCATTGGGGCAACTCCTTCCTCTTTTTCTTTTGAAATGGGGTATTGTTTGTGATAAACCGGCTGTGCCCATGATTTTAAAGCTGCCCTGTATGGGGTACAAGATATAAGACCTACATCCAAGGAGCTTGTAGACCATACCGGATCATCTGGTGGAGGGAGATCACTATCCTCAGTGTAATATATTGGTATTACCTTGGAGTGTACGGAGACCCCTCCTTCAGTGGTCATTTTCAGTGTTATACCCAGTCTTCCCATCAAATCTCTACCCAAGAGATTCACAGGACAGTTTGGTATAATCCTGAAACAATGATGCAAGACTGTTGCACCTTCCCTTTCAACATTACTTACTGGTAAAGGTGGTGTTTTGTATGTTTTGGTAAGTATCCCATTAATTCCCATAGAAGGTTCAGCAATTTTGGTCTCACCTCTGTAGTAGTCCTCACTGAGGGTACTTTGAGTTGCCCCTGAATCAATTAGAAACGGAACAGGCCTATATTTAACATATAGGGTCACAATTGGTTGCTCATTGTAAGAGTGTGAGATCAAGGGAAATGCTGGGATACTACCTTCTGGGCAGCTTCATTTCAGTTGTTGTTGATTCCACTGTATAGGGAATCGGGGACCCTGTTGCTCTGGAGCTACTTGATTCTGTTGGCTAGATTGGGGTCCCTGTGTATGCATTTGATCTTGATCTTGAGTATTTGGTTTATTACATTCATAGGGACATTGATTTCTCCAGTGCCCCTCCAGTCCACAGTTAAAACAACATGTGCGGGACTGCTGGGGTGGTCTGGAAAAATCACGCCCTCTCCCTCTTATTCTTTCTCTTCCTCTTCCTCTGTTTCCACTGCCCTATTGTCCACCATTATTTTGGGGAGGCTGGGTTTGCACTCCACCCTGATAATGGGTATTTACTGCTTTATCTCTTATTACATCGAAACACCCTGCTGCTTCTTTCTGTATTAAAGTTTCCTGAAATTGGTCAATCGTCTTTGTGGTCCATTCAGATATCATCTGTTTGACCATCAAGGCGAACTGGGGTTTTAGATTATTCATATAAGTTTGAATAAACAAAGCTCCCACATCAGTAGTTGTAGCTAATCCAGCTTCTGTTGTCCAATTTTCATGAAACCTTTTCCAGAACTCAACTACAGATTCTTCTGACTTTTGTTTGCATGCTATGGCAGTAGGAAGGGAACTTTTATTTTTAAATACTTTCATCATTTCAGCCTCTAATTCCGTCCACATGGTGTTACTACCTGCTACTGTGTTTAACCCATATGCTCCTGCATTACCAGTGTCAATAGTGTTTATACTTGGAACATTTGCCCAGCTCCGTGAACTGGTGTGTCCTATGATGCCATCAATGATAAGGCGCATTTCTTCCTGTGTGTAATTTCTACCCTTACATGCCTTTTTTAAGTAAGTTAAAGTACCTCCTGCGGAGGCTGTGGGTTTGGGGCAATGTTTCACTATCCTGTCAATGTCCTCAACGTCTATCACTTTTTTTTATATTTAATTTCCAATGGTCATGAAAGGCGCTTGAAGGTTAGTGTTACTATATACAGTTCCACTCTTTGTTTTAGGGGACTAAGTGTTTTACCCACTACAGCGTTTTCCTGTTCTTCCTCCTGCTCTTGGCCAGGTGGTGAAACTACACCTCCTATAGCTCCCTGATCTTATTCTGGTTCAGCTACCTCGACTCTGGCTTCCTGTCCTTGCCTCTGTAGGCGCTGTCTATCTTGTTGTGGAGCGGGAGGGATCTGCCGCTGTGGTTGTGGAGCGGGAGGGATCTGCCGCTGTCTGATTGCATGATGTCCAGCCAGAAGATCAATATCTTCCTTTGTTAAACTCGGATAGATATGTACATACAGTATGAGGGTGGAGGATGACTGACTATTGGCAGGGGTGGGGCTGTTGGGTCAGGGACAACTCTCTTTTTATCAGCTTCTTCTCTGTGTTTCTGGTCATAATCTTCCTTACTTAAACATTTGGTGGGCTTTTTCTGCTTCTTTTTGTCCCTCTGAAACCAATATGGGGCATATTTTAACCAATTCTCTCCTCCCTTTTCCATATAATCCATATCCCATTGAGGGTTCCCGGGGTACCAAGGGAAAGATCTCTTATCTCTTAAACACAATCCCTTTACCATATCCATGTGAAATTCATCATTACTACCATCCCGGGGAAAGGGGTCTACACTGTGTATGGCTGTGGTCCATCCCGCTAAATTTGAAACCCATGGGACTACAAATTCATAATCAGTACCACAAATTCTGGCTACAAAATCCTTACACGTTTCTCCTGGGTTGGGAAGAGGGGGAGGATATTCTTTACCTTGTTTCTGACCCATATTGACAGCAGGAGACGACTGTTTTACCACGCAGTCTTCTGATCCACACAACAAATTATTCTTAATACTTCTATTATCTTAATACTTCTATGCGATAGAAAGAGAAGAGCAAAGGTTTTGGGGTCACCGGAGTCTACTTCCTCATTAACCACTTCATATTCCTTGCCAAAAGGAATGTATCTATTAGACTTGTGCACAACAGAAAAATTCGTTCCGTTTCGGTTCGTTTCTTTCCGGTCCTGTTGATTCGTAATCATTCGTAATTTTGCTAGACGGGATTTTTCGTGTTCGGACTCATTCGTATTTTTGCAAGCGACATTTTTCGTTGAATTTTTTGTTGCTTTATAATTCGTACTTTCGGTAGAGTACGTTGTTTTTCGTTGATTCTGGACACAACTCCTACTCTCGTAACTTTTTTTGGGTTCGTTGATTCGTAATTTTCCGTGTCTCTCTCACAACGACGCTGCCTATTATGCCTAATGTGCTTCGAATGGATTTGTACTTTTCTAAATACATACCGGTTATTTGTAACGATTCGAAATCTCGTATTTTACTTTCGTTTTTTACATGCGGCTATAGGCTCCGCCCCTGTACACCATTTTGAGAGGGTTCAGCACGGTGAGGGAGAAGCAGAGAGCAGAGCAGAGTGAGTGTTATTGTGCTTCGAATGGATTTGAAATCTCGTATTTTACTTTCGTTTTTTCATGCGGCTATAGCCTCCGCCCCTGTACACCATTTTGAGAGGGAGTTCAGCATGGTGAGGGAGAAGCAGAGAGCAGAGTGAGTGTTATTGTGCTTCGAATGGATTCGTACATTCGTAACTTTTTTCATAACGAATTATGCCGAAGACCTTCGGGCATTCGCTATTTTGCGGTATAATTTATTTCGGATTCGGTTTTATTCGTAATTGCTCTGTTCGGAAATTCGAATGCTTCCGAATGTCCGAAAGTTGCTAAATTCGGACGAATTTTGATTCGTTACGAAACGAATTCCACAAGCCTAGTATCTATCATATTCCTTACCAAAAGGAATGTATCTATATGCAGTACTGCTTATCTTTGTGGGTTTACCAAAAACCACTCTGTGGGTTTACCTAAAACCCAATATTAACCTTTTGGCGTGGTTCTTATCCCCTACTAATTTATGGAACTAAAAGCTTTAATCAGAGCTGAGGTAAGAAAATATTCAGTCAATAAAGACGAAAAAAAATTCTCACCTCAGATGATGTGCTTATCTCGGTGGGACCTCCAAATTCTGTTAGGGGTACAGTTGTTTCTAACCAGCCAGGTAGGTTCAGGTAATGCAAGAAAAAGACTTCAATTGACCCCAACAGGCCCTGGAGACATCAGATTAACACAGGAAACAACTCTTGTGATGTGCTCAAATGATGTCTGGTTTAATTATCTTAACATCTCGGTATTTATGCAATTCTAGGAAACAAAACTGGGGATGGGAGGAGTTCACATGATACAAATTCAGGTTAATAATTTCCTATTAGCTAGTACATGTTACAAAGTTCAGGTAATATTTCGCTGATGAAACAAAAATCTTACATAGATGTGAACTTCAACATATGTGGTGTTCTGCCCTCACAATGTGTTCAAAGTACAAAGCTTGGCAGACAGCTAACAGCTTCCCAACAAAGACTCAGGAGAATTTCAATGTCCAGTTCAGCAATGATCATGTCTGCCATCTCCACTGCTAAGACAGCAGCACAAAGCTCCAAACGTGGAACCGTGTGAGCAGGACGTGGAGCTAGTTTGGACTTTCCCATGATAAACTCAACATAACTTTGTCCTTCAAAGTCCATTACTCTAAGGTAGGCTACAGCTGCTATAGCCATAGTAGATGCATCTGAGAATACACACAATTCTCTTTGCTTCGTGGCAGACAGAGAAACAGGGACATATGACCTTTGGATGATAAGTTGTTCAAGCTCTATTAATGAGTCCTTCCACAACTTCCACTGCATTTCTTTCTCCTTAGGTAGAGGTGTATCCCATTCACTTTGTTCACGTTCAGTAGCAATTTCTCTCATAAGAGCCTTGCCTTGCATGGTTATGGGGGCTACAAATCCTAGGGGGTCATAAAGGCTGTTGACCGTGGACAAGACACCTCTTCTCGTGAACGACTTCTCTTCTCTGGATACTCTAAATGTAAAGCTGTCGCTTTTCAGATCCCAACTGAGCCCTAAACTTCTTTGAAGGGGCAGTGAATCTGTTCCTAGATCCAGGTCCTTGAGGTCTTTTGCACGGTCCTCTGAGGGAAATGCTTCCATGATTTTACTGCTGTTGGACGCTATCTTGTGTAACCTTATGTTAGATTCTGCTAACATCTCCCTTGTTCTCTTCAGGATGTCGATAGCCTCTTCATTGCTAGAGAAAGAAGCGAGTCCATCGTCCACATAAAAGTTTCTCATAACAAACTGTTTGGCATCTGTGCCGTGTTCTTCTTCACCTTCCTGTGCTGCTCGTCTCAGGTTGTAGATAGCTATAGCTGGAGAGGGGCTGTTCCCGAACACATGTACCTTCATCCTGTATTCTGTGACATCTTTGTTGAAGTCATTGTCTTCATACCACAGGAACCTCAGGTAGTCTCTGTGATCTTTGCGGACAAGAAAACAGTAGAACATTTGTTGTACATCTGCTGTTACTGCAACGCGTTCTTTTCGGAACCTGATGAGGACTCCAAGGAGTGTATTATTCAGGTCAGGTCCACTGAGGAGCACATCGTTTAGGGAAAGGCCTTCATACTTTGCACTGGAGTCAAATACTACTCGTATCTGTCCTGGTTTCTGAGGATGATACACTCCAAATATTGGTAAGTACCAACATTCTTGTTTTTCTTCCAATGGTGGTGCTTTTTCAGCTTGACCACTGTCGAAGATCTTCTGCATGAAATCATGGAAGTGTTCCTTCATATCTGTCTTTCTGTCGAGAGTGTGTCGCAATGAGGTGAGACGCTTCACTGCTTGTCTTTTGTTGTTAGGAAGGTGATGTCGGGGTGAACGGAAAGGTAGTGGAGCTACCCAGCTGTTTGACTCATCTAGAAAGACTTCTCTGTCCATTATCTCAAGGAAGAGGCTATCTTCAACAGATGGTGCTGGTTTGTCATCATCTCGCGTTCTTTCAAACACCTTGCATCCTAGCTCATCTGTATCTTCAGATGAGGTGATAGCCTCCATGTAACTCCGAACTTTCTGCTGTTGTATTGGGTTGACTAGTCTTTCTTTAATCTGTATCCTGTTGGTACAGGGGCTAAGACATGGTGTGCGGCCATTTTGCAACATGTTTGTTTTGTAGACATTCACTTTTGATGGCTTGTGAGCTCCATCCAGACATACATCACCAATTATGACCCATCCAAGGTCAAGACGTTGTGCAAATGGTGCATTGTGTGGCCCATTGTATTGCTCTCTGACCTTGTGCACTCTCAATATGTCTCTTCCAAGTAGAAGGATAATTGCAGCACCTGGGTCCAGTACTGGAATCTTGTCTGATATTTGCATCAGATGAGGGTAGTGACGAGCAATTTCAGGTGTGGGTATCTCTGATCTATCATCTGGTATCATATCACATTCTATGAGAGTGGGCAGAGTCAGCTGCGTTTTCCCATCTAATGATTCAATGATGTAGTTGTTTGCTCTCCTCCCTGATGTCTCTACAACTCCTGAGCATGTCTTCAAAGTATACAGAGTTGGACTTCCTCTGTCACCGAAGAGGTCAAAGAACTCTGTTCTTGCCAAAGATCTGTTACTTTGTTCATCTAGGACCGCATACATTCTGATTGCCCTCTCTGTGAGGCCTGCAGGATACATCTTGACTAAACATATCTTGGAGCATAATCTCGAGTTAAATGTGTTTGTGCAGATTTCAGTGCACTTTGAGGTTATTGCTGGTAATGTACTCTCTTTTTGCTCCCCACCATGATCTTCTTGGGTTACCGGATTCTCTGTTTTCCATGGTGCTGGTCCTGGGTGTAAAGCAGACTGATGGTTGTCATTATTGCATTCTTTGCATCGAATTGTTTTCACACAGTCTTTAGCAAGATGTTGAGTTGAACCACAGCATCTGAAACAAATGCGCTTGTCCTTAAGATAAGATTTGCGCTCCTCTATCGTCTTGCTTCTGAAACCGCGACATTTTCTCAGTGGATGAGGCTTGTTATGTAGGGGACACTGCTTATCTGGGTTCTCGATTTGCACTCCTGAGCTTTTATCCTGGTTGGCCTCAAACTCAGTCGGTACTTCTGTCTTCCGTACAGATACTGTTGCTCTGCGTTCTTTATTGTACACTGAAAGTTGTTTCTCTGTCTTTACAGAACTGGAGCCTCCCCTGTTCAAAAAGGCAAAGCTTGTGTCATTGCAAGGAAGGAGAAAGGTGGAAATGCCACCTGATGATCTTCCTTGTATTTTGATGCTTGCGTGATCCATCTTTCTTGTAAGCTGTAAGGAAGCTTCTCGATTACCGGTTTGACTCTGCGTGCTGTATCCAAATATGAAAGGCCTGGCAGGTATCCACCAGCCTTTGCCGCTTCCAGCTCTAAAAGTATGACACCAAGCTCTCTCAGCTTCTGATTGTCTCTGTTTGTTAATTTTGGATAATTTTCAATTTTCTTTAGAAGTGCATCTTCAATTACTTCAGGTGACCAATAGCAGTCTTCCAATCTCTGCCATAACATTGTAAGCCCTGCTGTCGCATCATGAACATGTACTGACCTGATTCTTTTGGCTTGCTCGGTGGACTATGGTCCGAGCCATTTGGAGAGTAGGTCAAGCTTTTCCCTGTCTTTCAGATTTAAGTCTTGGGTGCTGCTTAGAAAAGATGACTTCCAGGCCCAATAATTTTCTGGACGGTCATCAAACTTCAGGAGACCAGAGCTCACCATTTCACGGCGTATCAAGTATTTTGTCACCTCTGTGGCTCCTGCTGCCTCAGGTGGGCATTTTCTGGGAACAAACACAGGGCATGTCTGTGGCTGGTAAGACGGTTGGGATGCTTGGTTAAATCCACTATAGTCGTGTGGTTGTTCTCGTTTACTGCAAATCTTCCTGCTATAGGCCGGATTTATATTTTCCCAAGGAGGGATTATGTCACCATTTGTTTGATTTCCTGAAGGACCAACAGATTCGTCTCTGAGTATGTAACCACTTGGCTTGTTATAGTAAAGTTCTGGTTCAGTCTTGTGGCATCGAGCGATATCAAAGTTGTCTGCTGCTAGCGGGACATTTGACGATTCCAATGCATCATTAGACTGTTGATCCGAGCGCATGGTCGCGTGAAAATGCCCATACTCACTGGTGCGTTGGATTGCACTGAGTGGTGTCATTTGGGTATCTATCACAGAGTGCTCTCTGTACTGTTCTTCGGCAGCTCTCATGAGCACCTCGGCTTCAGCTAAGGCTGCTGAAGCAGTTTTTTCTTGCTTAATAATATGTAAAGATGCTTTCACCTCTGCTTTTCTTCTAAGTGCTTCAGCTTTACTTTTAGCTTTAATCATATGATGTTCTTCATCTATGCAGCCCCGTTCTCTTATCATTTCAGCTTCACGTATTGCATAGGAAGCCAGTGCATGCGCAGCTTCTGCTTTTGCATGGGCCTTGGCAGCTGCAGCACTGGTGGACGACAGGTAAGAGCAGCTTGAATGTCTAGAGCTAGTGCGCTTGGACCTGGCAGATTCAGCACTAGCTGATGTCTGATCCGACTGACTAGAGACTCTGGAGCTTGTTCAGCGTGACCTGTTGGTTGTCATATTTTGTATGCTTTCCTCTGCTTGTGTATGCTGAGGGATGACTGGTGTATTATCCTTGTCTGTGTGCTGCATGATGAAACAGATTACTTCTTTGTAGTGTCTGTGGCTGTAGAGGTTAGCTGATGATGAGCAGAATGCATCCACTCTTCTTTAAACTAGGCCCGCTGTGTTAAAAGTCTTTTTACTGTTCTGCCCTCACAATGTGTTCAAAGTACAAAGTTTGGCAGACAGCTAACAGCTTCCCAACAAAGACTCAGGAGGAAGGGCTTATAGTTGAAATCTTTACTGAGAATAAGTTTTTTGTAAAACTGCAAAACACAAATTATAAAAATATGCATTAGCATTTAACATTACATCACAAATGCAAATAGTAACAGGCATGCTACAATACTGTTAAGACACTAGCTAGCATGCATGTTTCTATTTGCATTTGTGATGGAAGTCACTCATTCGAGCTATAAGAAAGCTTATTCACCTAGCCAAATCCTTCTGTAGAACTACAAACACTGACAAGTGCAATAGCAATCATCTTATGCAAGCCGAAATTATCATCATTAGATGTGTTCAGAAAGAAGTTTTCAAAGAAGACATCAAGTGCCTTCTTAAAAGAGAAGAGATCTCCAAACACAGTCCACTCAAAAAACTGAACCCAATACTTGATGAAGATGGAGTGATAAGAGTTGGAGGTCGCTCGTCAGCAGTTGATATGACGGTCGAAGAGAACTAAGGGTCGAGCGTTCATGATAGCCATCATATCAACTGCTGACGAGCGACCTCCAACTCTTATCACTCCATCTTCATCAAGTATTGGGTTCAGTTTTTTGAGTGGACTGTGTTTGGAGATCTCTTCTCTTTTAAGAAGGCACTTGATGTCTTCTTTGAAAACTTCTTTCTGAACACATCTAATGATGATAATTTCGGCTTGCATAAGATGATTGCTATTGCACTTGTCAGTGTTTGTAGTTCTACAGAAGGATTTGGCTAGTTCTACAGAAGGATTTGGCTAGGTGAATAAGCTTTCTTATAGCTCGAATGAGTGACTTCCATCACATCACCTTTTATAATGCCCAAGAATCATCACATTTCATTTCTGTTAGTAAGACACTATCACGAACAAGTTGCACATCAGGGTCACCACTTCACTGAAGGAGCAGTCCGGTCAGCTGGATTATGGATCATAGGGAGTAAACGACTAGTCTCCAGTGTCATCCACAAATGTGTAATTTGCAGAAAAATCAGAGGGAAACTTGAAGAGCAGAAGATGTCAGACTTACCTGCTGATAGACTTTCTTCAAACCCACCCTTTACTCATGTTGGCCTAGATGTCTTTGGTCCTTGGAACATCTCCTCACGTCGGACCAGAGGAAGCAGTGCAGAAAGTAAACGTTGGGCTGTTCTGTTCTCTTGCATGAGTACAAGAGCAGTACACATTGAAGTCATTGAGTCTCTGTCTACCTCAAGCCTTGTCAATGCTTTGAGAAGATTTTTCTCTATCCGAGGACCTGTGAAGCAACTCCGCTCAGATCGGGGCACCAACTTTACTGGGGCCTGTAAGGAGTTAAGGATCCTTACAGAAGACTCTGAGATGAGTGCTTATCTTCAAGATCAAAGATGCACTTGGACCTTCAATCCTCCTCATGCGTCACATATGGGAGGAGCTTGGGAGAGGATGATTGGAGTGGCTCGTCGCATTCTGGATGCCATGTTTCTGAAGGTTAGCTCTACTTGCCTTACACATGAAGTTCTCATCACACTTATGGCTGAAGTCATGGCTATCATGAACGCTCGACCCTTAGTTCCAGTGTCTACCGATCCAGAAATGCCGACAGTTTTGACACCTGCAATGCTTTTGACCCAGAAGATGGAAACAGTGACAGCTCCCACAGGAGATTTTGGTCTCAAAGATCTTTACACCAAGCAATGGAAGCAAGTTCAGAGTCTTGCAGACATCTTCTGGAATAGATGGAAACAAGAGTACCTGGTGACGCTCCAGTCACGCAGAAAATGGCAAATTGACAAGCCTAACCTACAAGTCGGAGATGTCGTCCTACTAAAAGACGCTCAGGTCCACAGAAACGAATGGCCAGTTGGACTCATTGTCGAGACTGTACCTAGTAATGATAGTAAGGTTAGAAAGGTCAAAGTTAAAGTCATGAGACAGGGCACCCCTAAGGTGTACTTTAGGCCTATCTCTGAAGTTGTTTTACTTCTTATAAAGGAAACATAGTGGTATAATGTTCATTATGCCAGGTGGGGAGTGTTCTGATTATAAGGTATATATTTACTGATCGTACTGTTGCTTTAAATTGGCATCCATTACTAGCAGGAACTGTAGTATATTCCTCCCATTTCCTGCTCAGCAGTCATATTGAACAATCTTTCTACAGAGAAGGAAGCATGCTAAAGACCTCCACTATTTCTTAATACAGGCCTTGGAAGCATAAGTCTGTAAGTAAGCAGTCATTCGTTTTCAGTTAGTCAGTATATGTTCTACTAATGCAACTACATTTTATGTGTGTGTTTGGTGGAATGTGTCTGTCAGGAATAGTGATGAGCCGAACACCCCCGGGTTCGGTTCGCACCAGAACCCGCGAACGGACCGAAAGTTCGAACGAACATTAGAACCCTATTAAATACAATGGATGCGAACGTTCGAATTCTAAAGTGCTAATTATAAAAACTATTATGCATGTTATTGTCCTAAAAAGGGTTTGGGAACCCGGGTTCTGCACCAGGGGACATGTATCAATGCAAAAATAAGTTTTAAAAACGGTCGTTTTCCGGGAGCAGTCATTTTAATGATGCATAAAGTGAAAAAAAAAAAGTCAAATATTCCTTTAAATATCGTACCTGGGGGGTGTCTAAAGTATGCCTGTGAAGTGCCACGTGTTTCCCGTGTTTAGAACTGTCCCTGCACAAAATGACACTTCTAAAGGAAAAAAAAGCCATTTAAAACTGCTTGCGGCTTTAATGTAATGTCTGGTCCCGGTAATATGGATGAAAATCTTTAAGAAAAATGGCATAGCTACCCCATGACCCCCCCCCTACCCCAGCCCATTACCAGCCCCTTTGGGTCTTGTATGGATATTAAGGGGAACCCCGCACATAAAATAAAAAAGGCCCTATATACTCAGAACAGCCGTATACAGGCGGTGCATACAAGACAGGGACTGTAGGTTTGTTCTTATGTAGAATCTGTTTGTAATTTTGAACAGGTACATTGTTGAAGTGTAGCTCCAGACCAAAAATCTATTTTTAAACTTTTTGGAAAACATAGGTAAGGGTTATCACCCCTGTAACATTTGTTTTGCTGTCTGTGCCCCTGTTCAGAACATTTCACCTCACTTTCCGTCCTAATGACAACTGTTTTTGAAATGTGGTGTTTTTCTTGAAACAAGGATTGCTGATAAAGCATCAGTACAGAGGAGACACCTTTCTCCCATATTTATTCTTACAGGAGAGAATTTTCCTTCCTAGTGGTAGATTTCCTCTCACTTCCTGTTGTCTTCTTGCGTTTGCAAGTAGGAGTCGTTTGTAAGTTGGATGTTTGAAAGTAGGGACCTGCCGTATATACTCTGCAGAAATAGGCCCCTTAGTTGTTGGTGTTGGCACAACACTGTAAGCACTCACAGTTACTCTTGGTTGGTGCTGGAACGCCCTGCTGTCAACTATTATATCAGGAATTTTAATTACATATAATTGTTGAACAGTGGTAGTAAAAATTGGGCCTTTGATGGTGGTGCTGGTGCCACAACACTGTAAGCCCTGACAGTTACTCTTGGTGGGTGCAGCAATGGGCCCTGCTGTGAATTATTAGATCAAGAATTGTAATTACATGCCCCTGTTGAACAGGGGCTGAAAAATTGGGCCTTAGGCACTGGTGGCACAACACTGCAACCCTTCACAGATACTGTACTTGGAGCACAGCAATGAGCCCTGTTGCAAAGTATTGCTTCAAAAATTGTAATGACACGCCCCTGTTAAACAGGGGCTGAAAAATTGGGCCTTAGGCACTGGTGGCACAACACTGCAACTCCTCACAGATACTGTACTTGGAGCACAGCAATGAGCCCTGTTGCAAAGTATTGCTTCAAAAATTGTAATTACACGCCCCTGTTAAACAGGGGCTGAAAAATTGGGCGTTAGGCACTGGTGGCGGCACCCATAAACAAAAATGATCTTCCAAGCTATCATCATCAATCGTATCATTGAGGACTCGGAGGAGGAGGATAGCCAGTCAACATAACAGCACAGGCACTCAGCATCAGCATCAGTCTTGAAGGGATGTGACATTTTAAAATCAATTAGTCTGTTATATCAGCATCAGGTGTGTGGTAGCTGGTGGTGATCCAAGACTGGTTCATCTTGATGAAAGTCAGTCGATCAACCGAGTCGGTGGACAGGCGCACCCTGTGATCCGTGACAAATCCTCCAGCAGCACTGAATGTGCGTTCCGAAAGAACGCTGGATGCAGGACAGGCCAGTAGCTCAATTGCATACTGTGCAAGCTCTGGCCAGTGATCCATCCTCAAGACCCAGTAAGCCAGAGGATTTTCGGTGGGGAAGGTGTCCAAGTCTGACCTTGCCCCTAGATATTCCTGCACCATGTTTATCAGACGCTGGCGATGGTTGCTGGAACCGATCATACTTTGGGGCTGCGGACTAAAGAATTGTCTGAACGCATCGGTCAGACGGCCACCTTCCCCACCGCTCCTTCTTTGACTGGCCGAAGCCTCAGCAACTCGTTGTCCAGGACCAGGAGTTTGCAACCTCCCAGTCTCTGGGAACGCGTTGCACAGACCTTTCTGCAAGGCCTCCCGGAGTTGTCTCATCCTCTGCTCCCTCTGCGACGGTAACATAAGGTCCGCAACCTTACCCTTGTACCGTGGATCAAGGAGAGTGGCCAGCCAGTAATGGTCCCTCTCCTTGATCCGAAGAATACGAGGATCCTTCCGCAGACTTTGCAGGATCAGGGAGGCCATGCAGCGTAGGTTTGCTGAGGCATTCGCTCCGGAGTCCTCTGGGTCACTAAGGACGACATGATCCGCAGCCACCTCCTCCCAGCCACGTACAAGTCCACTGGTTTCTTGGGACTGTAAATCATCCCTAAAAGACTGCTGCTGATGATGCTGAGTGCCAGCCTCCACCTCCATGCTGACACAATCCTCCTCCTCCTCCTCCTCCTCCTCCTCCTCCTCTTCCTGTGCGATGGGTGGGACAGAAGGAACACTGTCTGGGTAAAGGGGGCCTTGAGAGGCAAGGAAGTCCTCCTCTTCCTGCCTCTGTTCTGCCTCAAGTGCCCTGTCCATTATTCCACGCAGCGTGTGCTCCAACAGGTGGACAAGAGGTACAGTGTCACTGATGCATGCACTGTCACTGCTCACCATCCTCGTGGCCTCCTCAAATGGTGCCAGGACAGTGCATGCATCCCTGATCATGCCCCACTGGCGTGGAGAAAAAAAACCAAGCTCCCCTGACCCTGTCCTGGTGCCGTAGTCGCACAGGTACTCATTGATGGCCCTCTGCTGCGTGTGCAGCCGCTGCAGCATGGCCAACGTTGAGTTCCACCTGGTGGGCATGTCACATATAAGGCGGTTCTTGGGCAGGTTCAACTCCTTTTGCAGCTCAGCCAGGCGAGCACTGGCATTATAAGATCTGCGGAAATGCACACAGACTTTCCTGGCCTGCCTCAGGACATCCTGTAAGCCCGGGTACCTGCCCAAGAAGCGCTGCACCACCAGGTTAAGGACGTGAGCCACACAGGGCACATGGGTCAGTTGTCCCTGTCGGAGGGCGGAGAGGAGGTTGGTGCCATTGTCGCAAACCACCATTCCTGGCTTAAGCTGGCGTGGCGTCAACCACCTCTCGGCCTGGCCCTGCAGAGCAGACAGGACCTCTGCCCCAGTGTGGCTTCTGTCCCCCAAACACACCAGCGCAAGCACGGCATGGCATCTTTTTGCCTGCGTACTTGCGTAGCCCCGTGAACGGCTACGGAGCACCGCTGGTTCATAGGACAAACCACAGGAAGAGGCCATGGAGGAAGAAGAAGAGGAGGGGGTGGAGGAGAGAGGTGTGTCACAACCAGTAGTAGCATTTTGGAGGCGTGGCGGTGGGACAACCTCCAACACTACTGCACCTTGTCCTGAATCCTTCCCAGCTGCCAAAAGAGTGACCCAATGGGCCGTGAAAGAAAGGTAACGTCCCTGTCCATGCCTGCTGGACCATGAGTCAGCGGTAATATGCACCTTACCGCTGACCGCCCTGTCCAGCGAGGCCAAGACATTGCCTTCCACATGCCGGTAGATAGCCGGAATAGCCTTCCGTGAGAAAAAGTGGCGTTTGGGAACCTGCCACTGAGGAACCGCACATTGCACAAACTCACGGAAGGGGGCCGAGTCTACCAACTGAAAAGGCAGCAGTTGAAGCGCTAGCAATTTAGCCAAGCTAGCATTCAACCGCTGGGCATGTGGATGGCTGGGAGTGAACTTCTTTCGACGGTCCAGCAGCTGGGGCAGGGAAATTTGCCTGCTAGAATCGGACGTCGGTGTACTGCTAGCAGAGTGGGCGCAAGTACTTGGCTGTGACACACCTAATTCTACACCTTCATTCCTCTCAGTGCATGTTTCAGAGAGGACTGAAGTTATAGTGGGGTTGGAGATCCCAGCTGATGCGGTGCAAGGAGAGGTCCGCTTGGTTCTTTGGTGTGGGTCTTTGAGGTAGGCTTGCCAACGAGCTGCATGGCAGGTCAACATATGTCTGGTCAGGCATGTGGTACCCAAGCGGCTGATGTTTTGGCCACGCGATATACGCTTGAGACATATGTTGCAAACAGCAGCTGTGCGATCTGATGCACTAGCCTCAAAAAAGGCCCACACCAAAGAACTTTTTGAATGACGGGCAGAGGCAGCGCCCTGCACAGGCGGAGCTCTGCGGTGTGATTCCGTCGGTGTACTGCCCTTACGCTGGCCACCAAAGGGCATCCTGCCTCATTGGAGATGTGCCTCCTCCTCATCCTCCTCCTCCTCCTCTCTCCTATTAGGCACCCACGTGGAGTCATTGACCTCATCATCCCCTCCCTCCTCATCACTGGAGCCAATCTGGCAGTATGCTGCAGCTGCTGGAACATGACTGCCAGATTGGTGTCCTTCTTGAGCATCCCCTCTGTCTGCTCTCACGCTACTGCCTTCCTCTAGCTGGGTTTCATCATCAGACCCTTCGAAACGCTGGGCATCCTCCTGGAGCATGTACCCAACACTGTGCTGAAACAGTTCGGGGGACTCCTCAGGAGGAGGACATGGTGGGTCTAGGGAAGGAGTGACTGATGATTTGTCTGACATTGATACCAGGGAAGACGACGCTTTGGCAGCTGCTTTTCCAGTACCCTGAGCCTGGGTGAGAGAGGATGAGGAGGAGGAGGAGGGCTTGGTCATCCACTCTACCAAGTCTTCGGCATGATGTGGCTCAACATGTCCAGCTGCCGAAAAGAAGGACAAGCGTGTCCCATGGCCATGTGCTGATGACAATGCACCGCGTCCACGACCAGCACTGTTGCCCCCAGACACAGAGCCTGCTTGCCCTCTTTTATTGCCTCCTGACTGTCTGCCTCTCCTTGTTTGCCTTCCAGACATTCTAATAGATGGCCTGCAGGGAGATGGGAAAAAAGCAATAAGGGCTACCTTCAGGTGTCCTTCTCTGTCCCTTGAAACAAGGACTTTCACAGTGAAAGAAACTGACACTGTCCCTACCTAGAGTTTTCTGTCCCTAGAATAAATGTTTTTTTTAAGCACAATATAGCACAAGGACAATTAACTCACTGTCCTTACAGGTCCCTGGAAACAAGGACTTGCAGAGTGAAAAAAAAAAAACACTCTCCCTACCTACAGTTTTCTGTCCCTAGAAAAAATGTTTTTTTTAAGCACAATATAGCACAAGGACAATTAACTCACTGTCCTTACAGGTCCCTGGAAACAAGGACTTGCAGAGTGAAAGAAAAAAAACACTCTCCCTACCTACAGTTTTCTGTCCCTAGAAAAAAATGTTTTTTTTAATCACAATATAGCACAAGGAAAATTAACTCACTGTCCTTACAGGTCCCTGGAAACAAGGACTTGCAGAGTGAAAGAAAAAAAACACTCTCCCTACCTACAGTTTTCTGTCCCTAGAAAAAATGTTTTTTTTAATCACAATATAGCACAAGGAAAATTAACTCACTGTCCTTACAGGTCCCTGGAAACAAGGACTTGCAGAGTGAAAGAAACTGACACTGTCCCTACCTAGAGTTTTCTGTCCCTAGAATAAATGTTTTTTTTAAGCACAATATAGCACAAGGACAATTAACTCACTGTCCTTACAGGTCCCTGGAAACAAGGACTTGCAGAGTGAAAGAAAAAAAACACTCTCCCTACCTACAGTTTTCTGTCCCTAGAAAAAATGTTTTTTTTAATCACAATATAGCACAAGGAAAATTAACTCACTGTCCTTACAGGTCCCTGGAAACAAGGACTTGCAGAGTGAAAGAAACTGACACTGTCCCTACCTAGAGTTTTCTGTCCCTAGAATAAATGTTTTTTTTAAGCACAATATAGCACAAGGACAATTAACTCACTGTCCTTACAGGTCCCTGGAAACAAGGACTTGCAGAGTGAAAAAAAAAAAACACTCTCCCTACCTAGAGTTTTCTGTCCCTAGAAAAAATGTTTTTTTTAAGCACAATATAGCACAAGGACAATTAACTCACTGTCCTTACAGGTCCCTGGAAACAAGGACTTGCAGAGTGAAAGAAACTGACACTGTCCCTACCTAGAGTTTTCTGTCCCTAGAATAAATGTTTTTTTTAATCACAATATAGCACAAGGAAAATTAACTCACTGTCCTTACAGGTCCCTGGAAACAAGGACTTGCAGAGTGAAAGAAACTGACACTGTCCCTACCTAGAGTTTTCTGTCCCTAGAATAAATGTTTTTTTTAATCACAATATAGCACAAGGACAATTAACTCACTGTCCTTACAGGTCCCTGGAAACAAGGACTTGCAGAGTGAAAGAAACTGACACTGTCCCTACCTAGAGTTTTCTGTCCCTAGAATAAATGTTTTTTTTAAGCACAATATAGCACAAGGACAATTAACTCACTGTCCTTACAGGTCCCTGGAAACAAGGACTTGCAGAGTGAAAGAAAAAAAACACTCTCCCTACCTACAGTTTTCTGTCCCTAGAAAAAATGTTTTTTTTAATCACAATATAGCACAAGGAAAATTAACTCACTGTCCTTACAGGTCCCTGGAAACAAGGACTTGCAGAGTGAAAGAAACTGACACTGTCCCTACCTAGAGTTTTCTGTCCCTAGAATAAATGTTTTTTTTAATCACAATATAGCACAAGGACAATTAACTCACTGTCCTTACAGGTCCCTGGAAACAAGGACTTGCAGAGTGAAAGAAACTGACACTGTCCCTACCTAGAGTTTTCTGTCCCTAGAATAAATGTTTTTTTTAAGCACAATATAGCACAAGGACAATTAACTCACTGTCCTTACAGGTCCCTGGAAACAAGGACTTGCAGAGTGAAAGAAACTGACACTGTCCCTACCTAGAGTTTTCTGTCCCTAGAATAAATGTTTTTTTTAAGCACACTATAGCAGAAGCACAAAACACACTGACACTCTCCCTACCTATCCTTCTCTTTCCCTAAACTAAAGGAATCCAGGTTAAGCAAGAAAGAAATAACAGTCACTGTCCCTGCCTATGCTACTCTATCCCTGCTCCGGAACACACTACACTAGGCCGCCGTGCTGGCGGCCTTTTATAGTGTGGGGCGTGTACTAAACACCCTCAGCAATAATTGGCCACAGGCATCCTGCCTGTGGCCAATCATTGCTCTCCTCGCTGCCGGCGCTGTGATTGGCCAAGCATGCGGGGTCACAGTGCATGCTTGGCCAATCACAGCGCCTGGATGACACTGCGATGGCGTAGTGCATTGTGGGCCGTTCGCGTCACTCGAATTTGGCGCGAACGGCCCAAATCGTTCGATCTTCGTCGAACGATCGAACAGCCAATGTTCGAGTCGAACGTATGTTCGACTCGAACACGAAGCTCATCCCTAGTCAGGAAGTTCACTCAGCTAGGCCACATTTTTGCTAGCTAGTGCCTTAACAGTATTGTAGCATGCCTGTTACTATTTGCATTTGTGATGTAATGTTAAATGCTAATGCATATTTTTATAATTTGTGTTTTGCAGTTTTACAAAAAACGTATTCTCAGTAAAGATTTCAACTATAAGCCCTTCCTCCTGAGTCTTTGTTGGGAAGCTGTTAGCTGTCTGCCAAGCTTTGTACTTTGAACACATTGTGAACACATTGTGAGGGCAGAACATGTGGTATAAATGTATGCTTTCTGTGTTTACACAGGTGTCGGTAGAACTATACTTAACTTATCTTAAACAAACATGAGCTAGGGCAAAGTCCATAGATATGGTATATGTCTAAATGACCATGAAAACCTTTACACAGAAATAAGTACATTTCAAACAGAACCTTTTCTTTAACCCATGACATGGCGTCCTGAACTCAAAATGGAGGTTGTCATGCCAAGTTACCTTTACACGGATCATAGTGCATGCTTGGCCAATCAGCCAGCAATGCACTGGGATGCTGCAGTGAATTATGGGCATGAAGCGCCACTCGAATTTGCAGCGAACGGCCCATAATTCACTGCAGCATCACAGTGCATTGCTGGCTGATGCTTTGGCCAATCACAGCGCGCAAAAAACGGAGAGCCATAATTGGCCAAAGCCAGGGTGGATTTGGCCAATTATGTCTCAGGGGGTTTAGTACATGCCCCACCCTATATAAGGCTGCCTCCATGGTGGCCTTGTGTAGTGTGTTGCGGTGTTGGTTAAAGAGAGAGCTTACAGAGAGAGAGAGAGAGACAGTGTAATTTATATTGAATTGGATAGAGCAGGCAGGCGAGTCAGTTATCTGCAATTACAGTGTGTAGAGGATATATATGCATCCTAGGTGTTGTATATATATTTATACACTGTATTCAGTTTAGCTAGATCCATTCCTGTTATTCTCTATACTGTGACAGGCAGGCAGGTGATTGTGCTAGCTGCAGTCAGTGTTTCACTTAGTGTACTGTGTGCTTTGCATAGCGTTCACCTAAAGCTTACCTGAATACAGTTAGTGACTAATAGTGGTGTTCTCATAATAAAACCACAGGCAGAGAGCTGCAAGTATTTTCAGTTGGTGTACTGTGTCCTCTGCACAGTTTTTCACCTAAAACTAACTGAAGACAATTGCTGATTTTCTCATACTAATACCACAGAAGGGAGTTGATTCAGATATACACACATCCCACCTTTGTGCAGCTACATCTCACTGCAGGCCATTAGTATGTCTGGAAGGCAAACAAGGAGAGGCAGACAGTCACGAGGCAATAAAAGAGGGCAAGCAGGCTCTGTGTCTAGAGGCAAAAGTGCTGGTCGTGGACACGGTGCATCCTCATCAGCACGTGGCCGTGGGACACGCTTGTCCTTTTCTGCACCTGGCCATGTTGAGCTGCAACATGCCCAAGACTTGGTAGAGTAGATGACCAAGTCATCATCCTCTCACCCAGGTTCAGGGTACTTTGTCTGGCAAAGCATCTGCCAAAGAGGCCTCTTCCCTTGGCTCAATGGCATCAGTCAGTCCTTCCCCAGCCCCACCATGTCCTCCTCAGGAGTCCCCAGAAATGTTTGACTTCAATGTTGGCTACATGCTCCAGGAGGATGCCCAGCGTTTTGAAGGCTCCAATGATGGCACCCAGCTAGAGGAAGGCAGTAACGTGAGCCCAGAGAGAGGGGGTGCCCAACAAGGACCGCTATCTGGCAGTCATGTTCCCCCAGCTGCAGCATACTGACAGATTTTCTCCAGTGATGAGGAGGGAGGGGATGATGAGGTCACTGACTCCATGTGGGTGCCTTATAGGAGAGAGGAGGAGGAGGCACATCTCCAACGAGGCAGGATGCCCTACAGGGGCCAGCTTAAGGGCAGCACACCGACTGCATCACACCGCAGAGCTCTGCATGTGCAGGGCACTGCTGTCTCTGCGCGTTATTCCAAAAGTTCTTTGGTGTGGGCCTTTTTTCAGACGTGTGCCGCAGATCGCACCATTGCCATTTGCAACATATGTCTCAGGCATATCTCGCGTGGCCAAAACATCAGCCGCTTGACCAGACATATGTCAACCTGCCATACAGTTCGTTGGCAAGCCTACCTAAAAGACCCACACCAAAGAACAAAGCGCACCTCTCCTTGCTCCTCATCAGCTGGGATCTCCAACCCCACTATACCTTCAGTCCTCTCTGAAACCTGCACTGAGAGGAATGAAGGTGTAGAATTAGGTGTGTCACAGCCAAGTACTTGTGGGCAATCTGCTATTGGTACACCGACGTCAGGTTGTACCAGTCAAATTTCCCTGCTCCAGCTGCTACACCGCCGAAAGAAGTTCGCTCCCAGCCATCCACATGCCCAGCGGTTGAATGCTAGCTTGGATAAATTGCTAGCACTTCAACTGCTGCCTTTTCAGTTGGTAGACTCTGCCCCCTTCCATGAGTTTGTTGAATGTGTGGTTCCTCAGTGGCAGGTTCCCAAATGCCACTTTCTCACGGAAGGCGATTCCGGCCCTCTACCGGCATGTGGAAGGCAATGTCTTTGCCTCGCTGGACAGGGCGGTCAGCGGTAAGGTGCATATTACCGCTGACTCATGGTCCAGCAGGCATGGATAGGGACATTACCTATCTTTCACGGCGCATTGGGTGACTCTGCTGGCAGCTGGGAAGGATGCAGGACAAGGTGCAGTAGTGTTGGAGGTTGTTCCGCCACCACGCCTCCAAAATGTTACTACTGGTGATTCTGACACACCTCTCTCCTCCACCCCTTCTTCTTCCTCCATGGCCTCTCTCTGTGCTTTGTCTTTGGAACCAGCGGTGCTCCGTAGGCGTTCAAGGGGCTACACAAGTACACATGCAAAAAGATGCCATGTGGTGCTTGAGCTGGTGTGCTTGGGGGACAGGAGCCACACTGGGGCAGAGATTCTGTCAGCTCTGCAGGGGCAGGCTCAAAGGTGGTCGATGCCATGCCAGCTTAAGCCAGGAAAGTTGGTTTGCAACAATGGCACCAACCTCCTCTCCGCCCTCCGACAGGGACAACTGACCCATGTGCCCCGTTTGGCTCACGTCCTTAACTTGGTGGTGCAGCGGTTCTTGGGCAGGTACCCGGGCTTACAGGAGGTCCTGAAGCAGGCCAGGAAACTGTGGGCATTTCTGCCGGTCATATAATGCCAGTGCTCGGCTGGCTTACCTCCAAAATGAATCCAACCTGCCCAAGAACCGCCTAATCTGTGACATGCCCACCAGGTGGAACTACGTTGGCCATGCTGCAGTGGCTGCACATGCAGCAGAGGCACCAGGACAGGGTCAGGAGAGCTTGGATTTTTTTTCCCACACCAGTGGGCCATGATCAGGGATGCATGCACTGTCCTGGCACCATTTGAGGAGGCCACAAAGATGGCGAGCAGTGACAGTGCATGCATCAGTGACACTGTTCCTCTTGTCCACTTGTTGGAGCACATGCTGCATGGAATAATGGACAGGGCACTTGAGGCAGAACAGAGGCAGGAAGAGGAGGACTTCCTTACCTCTCAAGGCCCCCTTTATCCAGACAGTGTTCCTGCTAGCCCGGCTATCACACAGGAAGGGGACAAGTATTGTGTCAGCATGGAGGTGGAGCCTAGCACTCAGCATCAGCAACAGTCTTCAAGGGATCAATTACAGTCCTAAGACACCCATGGACTTGTATGTGGCTGGGAGGAGGTGGCTGCGGCTCATGTTGTCCTGAGTGACCCAGAGGACTCCGGACCAAATGCCTCAGCAAACCTACGCTGCATGGCCTCCCTGATCCTGCAAAGCCTGCAAAAGGACCCTTGGATTCGTGGTATCAAGGAGAGGGATCATTACTGGCTGGCAACCCTTCTTGATCCACGTTACAAGGGTAAGGTTGTGGAACTTATCCAGCCATTTTAGATGGAGCAGAGGATGAAACATCTTCGGGAGGCCTTGCAAAAAGGTCTGTGCAATGCGTTTGCAGAGCCTGGGAGGTTACAAATTCCTGGTCCTGGACAACGTGTTGCTGAGGCTTCGGTCAGTCACAGAAGGAGCGCTGGAGAAGGTGGCCGTCTGACCGATGCGTTTTAGACAATTTTTTTAGTCTGCAGCCCCAAGGTCTGATTGGTTCCAGCAACCATTGCCAGCGTCTGATTTACATGGTGCAGGAATACCTAGGGGCAAGATCAGACTTGGACACCTTTCCCACCAAAAATCCAGTGGGTTACTGGGTCTTGAGGATGGATCACTGGCCAGAGCTGGCACAGTATGCAATTGAGCTACTGGACTGTCCTGCATCCAGCTTTCTTTCGGAATGCACATTCAGTGCTGCTGCAGGCTTTGTAAACAGATTGCGCCTGTCCACCGACTCGGTTGATCGGCTCACCTTCATAAAAATGAATCAGTCTTGGATCACCAGCTACCAAGCACCTGATGCTGATGTAACCAAATAATTTTTTTGATGAATGTGAAATCCCTTCAAGACTGCCTATGCTGATGCTGAGTGACTATCCTGTTATGCTAACTGACTATCCTATTCCTCAATGTTAATGTTGATAGCTTCTCAGAACATTTTTGGTTCTGGGCACCACCACCAGTGGCTAAGGCCCAATTTTTCTGCCCCTGTTTAAGGGGCATGTAATTACAATTTTTGATTTAATATTTGACAGCAGGGCCCATTCCTGCGCCCACCAAGAGTAACTGTGAGGGCTTACAGTGTTCTGGTACCACCAACACCTAAGGCCCAAATTTCTGCAGAGTATATAGGGCAGGCCGTATAGTGTATATACAGGTGGTCCTCTACTTTCAAACATCCGACTTACAAACGACTCCTACTTGCAAATGAAGGGAAACAACAGGAAGTGAGAGGAAATCTACCCCTAGGAAGGGATATTTTCTCCTGTAAGAGTTAATATGGGGAAAAATGTGTCTCCACTGATACTTTATCACCAATCCTTGTTTCCCTAATAACCCAAAATTTTCAAAATCCAATTGTCATTGGGACAGAAAGTGAGGTGAAATCTTCTGAACAGGGGCACAGACAGCACAACAAATGTTACAGGGGTGATGATAACCCTTCCCTATGTTATCCAAAAAGCTTAAAAATAGATTACCTCACCTTCCAGGATGAGAGATGATAGGCTCCACCCAACAGGAAACACAATCAAATCACAGCTGTTTATAAGGCCCCACCTTACCCCTTGTCCCTCAGTATTGATTGTGTTTCTCCCACAGCAAAACATTTTTTTTTCCTCCAAACCAGGGACTAAGTATGGTCAGTTGTTACCCCTGTGAGCCAGCTGTAGGAATGCCGGTGAAGGCTGCACTTACCTGCCGCCTCAGAGCTTCTCACAGGTCGCCCCAAAAATGGCATTCGTGCAGGCGGTTCTGGCTTTTCAAATTCCACGGCGCTCAGCAGCTCGGGTCTCCTCCCTGGTCTTCCCCTGACGGCGGCGCCATTCTGCTGGATCTGATCATTCGAACGCCAGGGGAAGACTCAGTGTGCTCCAAGCCTCACTCAGGCTGAAACTTCCTGTCGCAGCAGGAAGAAGGGCGCCACCCCAAGCATGACCCAGGAAGTGGGTTAAAAGCATGGAGGAGATGCCGGACCCACGTGGCTGCGGAGACCGATGCATTCCTGTTCACAGCAGGACTCGTGAGCTGTGAAGAGCTAGCAGTCTGTCTAAACCCACCTCATGGACAAGGAGGATGGAAAGACAGCACAGGTGGCTGCAGGCAAAAGCAAACCATAACAGGGTAAGTGCCGTTTTCTTACCTACTTGGGGGTTGTTTGATACCAGATTAGATGGTCCCTGGTAATCCCCCATGCCTTCTCCTTTGGGAGAAGGGGCCTGCAGCCATGATGCAGGGGGCAGGAAGAGTGACTATGGTTTGTTCCCTCTTTCCTTAGATTCCCCCAGTGAAGCACAGGAGGCCTCTTTCTGCATTCGCTAGCACTGATGCCAATAGAAAGTGCGTTAAACTGCGGGGAAAGATTGTCTAAACCAAGCCATTTTGTTATTGGTGTATTAGCAGACTGGCTGGGAAAGAGGCCTCAGGATTAATGAAAGATTTTCTTAAATCTGTTCAAGGAGGGGTTGGCCACTTTTAATCTTTCCACACCTTAGGTGGTAGACTCAGAGCAACTCACCCATAAAGAGGATAATGACCCTGGCCTCTCCTCCTTTCCCCCTTCCTTTTGGAAGAAGTTTGAATCCCAGAAGAGGTGTGTGGGCATGCTACTGGTACAGTGCACACAGCCTAACTTGGCAGCTCCCTAGTTGGGACAGCAACTTGGAAAGGGGTGATTTTTTATTTATTTTTGGCTGCTATCCTCTTCTCAGGTGCCTTGAGAGAAAAGCAACCCCTTAGGCAAAAGGAAAAACAGGGATGAGTACTTCCCTTTTTGTCTTGGAAAATTAGCAACAGCATCCCTACTAACAGCATGGGGTTTCTGGACTTGGGGTAGGAATCCCTCCCTCAATTTAGGGTGCTACTATCATTGCCCTGGGATCTGGGAACAAATGGCCCAGAAGCTTTAGCTAGACCGTTGTCCATAGCTCCCTTTTTACTCAGGTAATGCTGTGGCTATTGCAATGAGCCTCTCATTATGAATCCATTAATAAGGATAAATATAGTGAGGAGTTGTTGGACACTCTTGCTTTAAATAAAATGTATATTTAAGATTTAATATCTCAAAGACATGATATGGGTTAAATAAGAGTTATTTTGACTAGAAGTGAAAGCTTCAATATAATAAGCATTTATTAGAGAATTGTTATTAGTCTATCTAATACACAGCAAACATTTACCGTCTTAGGCAAGGGAGTAAATATTAGTTTCAAATACAAAGTATGTACATCACACTATAAATATCAAACAGAAAAACATAAGACAACGCAAGTATACTGTAAGTGCTGGGAGATAGTCTGATAATTACCTATAATAATGACTCCTGGGCCCAGGTCATCTCATCTCTCCTATTCTACTGATTGGGGTTGTCCTTATATAGGGCCCTCTCCCATTGACTAAAACAGGGCCACTACGATTAGCTCTCTCCTCCCTCCAGGCGTTATATTAATTCCTCTCACTAGCCCCCTCCCTACTGGAATTTAGTGATAATTAGATTTGAAGATAAATTAATTAAACCGAAGGTCGTTAACGTCCCTTGAACGGGGCACTTAGCTATACATGGAACTAGCTGTGGAAAATTACCCCTTAAATGTACATTGGTTTGTTAACATGGGAGAATACACACGCCTTTATCTAGCTAATGAAGGCGGTGCCGAATAGACTAGCAGTTTCAGATGTGATCTCTTCCTGGCTTGTTTGAATACTAAGTTACCTCGTCACACCGGACGACTCCTCAGCACCTTGTCACCCAGCATTCATGCATATCAAAAGGGGACTGGTAATTAGATTTTTCTCAAGCCCAGCTTGTCAACCAAGTTAACCCTTACAGACACAAATATTTCATACTACACATTCCTTATTCTAACTTATATATACATCTATGTACAGATATTCCCAGTTGCCAATGGAGATTATTCATAAACATTCCTCATAAGGCAACAACACATTGATCTCTTACAGGCTATTTCTGCCACTAAACAACTTACACATTCCAAAAGGGTTAATTGAAAGGGATGTGAAGTGGTCTGCAAGTACCTGGTAATTCCAGGAGCATTAGCACAGTTAAATCTAAATACATTAGACCAGCTGCTATGAATCTGGCATGTAGCTCCAAGAGGGTTCTGTGACAGACCTAGCTGGGACAGAGGCTTTTGGAGAGGACTGAATGCTAGCCTCTTGCCTTTGGATTATGGGCCAGGGCCTCAAGACAGGAATGCGGATGGGTTATCCCGGCAGAAAGACGTGGAACCTAAGACTACTTTTCCAACATCCTTGAGTTGACCTGTTCGGGGTCCCACTGTGGCTGTTGGACTATTTCCCAGGGGGGGGGGTATTGTCATGAACCTTGGAGTACTGAAGTATTTCTCCTTTGAATCTTACACAGTGGTGGGATTTCTGCCCTGTTTTAAGGATAATCCCCCCTCACAGATGGCTCCATAGTTTGGAAGTTCTGTTCTGTGTTTGACTGCTTATATACTTTAATTACCCCCTGGGGCTTCTGTGTACACATATCAGTCCTCCTATTCAAGCTGGATAGGACCAATCCCTGCTGGCCCTGTTTCAAGTCCTCAATTGCATGACCAAGAGGACCTAATTGGGAACTACAATGTACTTTACAATTGACCAATAGGAAAGTGGTTGGGGGGGCAGGGTGTTCAAACTGCTATGTATAAAAGTGTGTGTGTGTGTGTGTGTGCATCCAATAAAGTGAGATTCCTGTTTGAACTTGCATACAGCCTGCCTGGTGTTTGTTCTGAGCTATCACAAATGGATTCGAATGGCACATAGCTGTAGTTCGAATCCCCGGAGCAGCGGATGACCGAACAATCAGACGTTGCAAACTGATCCAATAGCCGCAGAGGAGTGTTGGGAGAGTGGAACCAAGCAAGCAAGGGGCTCGTTACATTGGTGGGATTTGTTCTCCAGTTTCTGGGAAACTCCAAACCACCACAGTGAATGACCAGCTATGCAGCCTGTAGGAGAGCCACGCTGAAAGACTTACTTGAAAACTGTGGAGGGACCGGTGGGACAAAGAACAAGGCCACCCTGATCAGTGAGCTAGCCAAGATGGATCAGAGGGATGGTGATGCAGGACTCCGATCAGTTGAAGGCTTGTTTCAGCAACGAGTTCAAGAGCGGTTGGCATATGGTGCTAACCCATCAGAGACCGCCATACAGAATGCCATTAGAGACATCCAGCTGCAGGATGAGTAATGAGAGAGAACTAGAGCGGCAACATGAGCGGAGAATGGCACAAATACGACAATTGGAGACCACACCTAAAGAAGAAGCACCAACTGAGAGGAGAGGTACAGATACCAGCCGCCATGGAAGAGGAATTCAGAAGGAGGTTGCGAGAGATGCAGATACAGCATAGAGGACCAGTATCAGAGAAGGTCCTGTTGGGATGGTCTGATTCTATCCGCTGCAAACTGAAAGAAAGCACTAGCTTTCGAGCAGCAACACCAGGGAAAAGTTCTCCCCTCCATCCATGTAAGGTACTGATCACAGTAGGAAGTACGAATGCTGTTATTGGGTGAACAACCAAAGCAGGAGTGGACAGCTGAGTTGAGCAGGCTGATCCGGGCAGAGATGCAGTTGGACGAGAGCTACAGAGCCCTCCGGTGGTATGTAGTCCAAGAGTGACCGTATTCAGCGGATGATAGCCCCACGGAAGGCTTTGAATATGATGGCCTGGGATTGTTGGAGGCCGTCCGAGGACCCTGACTTTGGGAGTGATCGGGAGTGGCATTTGGAGGAAATAATGGAGCACAGAGAGTGAAGACTGAATGTCTCGGAAGGGCACTGGGCACAGGAAGATTTGGAGTTTCTAGCCGTTCAGGAATGGGAGCTGGAGATCGCCTACAGACAGCTGCTAGACTCTGCTCATCAGCAGGGTGGGGCTCCCTTTGCCTGGGAATATCAGGACATACCAGTTGACAACTCTTAAATCCTGGCTGAAGAATCGGCAGTGGAAAATCTGGAGATTTCCATCCCTAAAGCCGAAGCGAATGATGTGCAGTCCCCAGCAGAAGTGCTGGCAACAGGGCAGATTGCTACCAAACTCTACCCAGCAATGACAACAACTGTGGAGTTCCAGGGAGCTGGGGCAGTTGGCTCATCTCCCCAGCCACAGATTTCAGAATGTATAGACTTAATGGACTGTTCAGAGGATGTTATGGATTATGCATTGCCTGCTCAAGTACTGGCAGCAGGACAAAGCACTGAAGACCCCTGCTCTAAACCCGTGGCAGCTTTGGAGGCCCGAGGTGAGAAGGTGATGGTTCCTCTTTCCCAGTGGATTTCAGAGATGCAGGGAGGAGAAGCAGCCATTTTCTCTCCCCAACAGTTAGCCGGAGCAGATGGTGTGGGGTTTCCAGCAGAAGTGCTGGCAACAGGGCAGAGTGCTACAACCTCTGCCCAGTATCGGCAACAACTGGAGTTCCAGGGAGTCGGGGCAGTTGGCCCCTCTCTCCAGCGACAAGCTGAGGTGGTAAAGCTTTTACTCCCAGCTGAATCGATGGCAGCAGGGCAGAATGCTACTGGCCTCTGCACACAACTGCAGCTTGAGCTGATATCGGGGGATGGGACTGTTGTCTCCACTCACAGCAACCCAGAAGAAGAGCTGGCAACAGAGCAGAGTGCTTCTGGCCTCTGCTCTCAACTAACAGAAGAGGGAGTTCCTGTGGTAGTGGATGGGACTTCGGTCTTCACTGACACAACCCCAGAAAATGGTGTGACACTGAGACAGGAGGATGTCAACCTTGCTTTGCAAACACAAGGGGATTTTCACGTACCACAAGTGGATGTGAATTCAAACTCCACTTGTATACCCCAGGGATGCTGGGCAGTTGGCCCAGATCCCCAACAGCATGACTGACTGAGCCCAGTCACCCTGTCTTCTCTCCAGTGGCTGAAAGGACTGCAGGGATAAGGGCCAGTCCAGGCCTCTCCCCAGTGGCAGGTATGTTCTCAGAGATGCAGAGGTTGGCTGGGTGAGTAATGCTCTCTTTGGAGCAATTTGTTTGGGGCACTGTGTGGATACCGGCATTGGGGGAATAGAACTATGGACTAACTTCGGAGTCAACCCATCTGGGGTCTCCTCCTATGTTAGTCTCCTGCCGAAAGGGGAGATGTGTGACAGACCTAGCTGGGACAGAGGCTTTTGGAGAGGACTGAATGCTAGCCTCTTGCCTTCCGATTATGGGCCAGGGCCTCAAGACAGGAATGCGAATGGGTTATCCCGGCAGACAGACCTGGAACCTTAAGACTACTTTTCCAACATCCTCGAGTTGACCCGTTCGGGGTCCCACTGTGGCTGTTGGACTATTTCCTAGGGGGGAGTATTGTCATGAACCTGAGAGTACTGAAGTATTTCTCCTTTGAATCTATTACAGTGGTGGGATTTCTGCCCTGTCTTGGGACCTATTGTGATTTGGGCAACAGCCCACCTTTTGGGTGAATTAGAACCTTAAAATGTTATCCTGCAACACTCAACGGACGGGTTCCTGGTGCAAACCTCTATGCAAGAGCTATATATACTAACCTGTTTCTAATGATTGCCTGTTAAGTCCTACAGGTGTCTGATTGCCTCTAGGCTATGATTGTAACCACCTCTTCTGGAGGCTGGCTTAATTGATTTCTAGGTCTGTGCTCATTAAAGAGCTTAGATGGTTTGGACTCGCTCTCACCTGTGGTGTGGGTGTGTGTCTAACTACACCTACTCACATTTTTGTCAGTGGTGAGGCAACAGCTATGGTTATGGTGGAGTAACTCCCCCATCTTAAACTTCCATTATTGAAACTATCCTGATCTTCCTCTGGTGGATGAAGGTTAGTATATTAAGTCCAGGCTTTTGCCTTGGTAGATTTTGCCCTTTGTGGGGCAGTGAAAATTACCAGGACTCTCACTTTATGCCTTACCTGGTTGCACATCAGAAACACACAATGTGGAAGTCATTTGTGTCCTTCTGGTTGTCTTGCTGCTCATCAGAATACACATTAAATGATATTGTTCCTTGTTACTAATCAGAAAATGCAGAGCATTAAGGTTGTGTTAGTGACTTTTTCTGTTGATCATAAGACTGTACCCTGTTGCTAGTCACATATGCACCGTTCTTTTCAGTAGCTAGTGATATACACTGTTGCTGGTCAAAAATTCACAGCATTTAAAGTTTGTTAGCGACATTTCTGTCGCTCATAAGACTGTAACCTTTTGCTAATCAGAAATGCACAGCATTAAAGTTGCTAGTGAATTTACCGTTATAGGATTATACGCTGTTGCTAATTAAAAAGGTTGTTGGCGGCATTCTGTCGGTTTTAGAACTTTACCCTGTCGCTAAAAAAAGAATGCGCAGCATTTAAGTTGATAGCAACTTTCTGTCGGTCTTAGGACTGTACCCGGTTGCTAATCGGAAATACACTGCAGTTTAAGTTGCTAGTGACATTTCTGCTGGTCATATGGCGATACGCTGTTACTAACCAAAATGCACAGCATTGGAAGTCTGTTAGCGACTTATCTGTTGATCTTAAGACTATTGCTTTTCAGAAATGGACAGCCTGAAGTAGCTAGTGTCATTTCTGTTGGTTTTACGACTATACGCGGTTGCTAATGCAGAATGCACAGCATTTAAAGTTTGCCCATCCTAAGACGGCACCCAGTTCTACCAGAAATACACAGCATTAACTTTGCTGGTGACATTTCTGCTACATGTCTGTATGCTGTTGCTGATCAAAAGGTACAGCAGTGGAATTGCTAGCGACATTTCTGATTGGCAACAGCGTATAGCCATCTAACCAATCAGAAGCACGCAGCATTAAAATTTGTCAGTGTCTTCTGTTATAACTACACCTTGTTACTAATCAGAAAGTCACAACGTTGAACCTTTTTCTGTTTTCGTATTGGTTATACGCCTGTACCTTGAGCACCAGCAATACACAGCTCTGAAGTTCGTGTCCAGCTGCACTTCAGAAATACACAACATTGTCTATGATATTTATATTTTATGATATTAATCATACATGTATCACTTTTAGTTTAGACACTATCTTCCCGTGGACACGGAAGGGGCCAGGAATTCAGTCCCTTACATTCAGGCATACCTGAGGCAATCCCTGTGCTTGTAACCCAGTAGGGTTATATGACACTGGAAGAAGGTTATAAAATTACCTTTTTTAGGAACAATTTCAGTTCATGAGTATTACCTGAATATACAGTAGCAGAAGTTCTGACCCATACACCTAACTCATTAGGTTTACAGTTCTATATGTATTCTTCATATCACTCTTTAGGCAGAACGGGTCATGGCAAGCCAACATGAGTGTTCTGCTCCTGCTATATAGACTTAACCTACCGTAGTAGGGTTCTGCTTAAATGTATCCCCCATTAATACCAAAAGGGCACCCTATTGTTTTGGAGTGGGTTATGGTTTCAGACATCAGGTAGGACACCTGATAATAACCAAATTGGTACAATCAGGTGTTTACCAAGCTCCTTTTCAATTTATTTTTGCATGCAGGTGTATAGGGGGCTTGGAATGTATAACACTTTCACAGCTGACATGCCAGCATTCAGATGTGAGGGAAGTCTTAGGTTTGGTGTGCTTTAAATGCATACCTGTCCAGGCTTCCGAACCCAGGGAACTACCTTCCCTTGTTTGTTTTTTCCTTAAGTGAGCTTCCCTTTAATTTATTACTTATTCCTGGTGATGGGTAAAGGGGACCTGCAAGGTCTGTCGGAGTCCTTTTTTAAATAAATCTCTTGAACCGAGTAGTGTTTAGGCCAGATCCTCTTTGTTGATCAAAATAGTATCCCCATGTCACAAAGCAAGTCTTTGAGTCCATTTTAGTGGCCCTAAAAAAATTGTTACAGGTATGTTAGGCCACAACTGCTAGATAATTGAGGCAGTCAAACCATGCTAATTTACTAATTTCACAGGTTTCTCTGATTCCATCTTTAAAAGCACTCCACATAGATCCTGCATCCGAAGCGAAGAAGGCAGGGACATCAGTGGAGCAAACCACTGATCAGCCTCCTGATCCAGCTTAGATACCTTCATCAGTCATAATGAAGTGGAGGTAAATGTGCTACAGAACCTGGCATTTGGCAGGAAAATCGTGCAGCCAATGGTCCCACCCTAAGGTAGGCCTGGAGATTTCTTTATTATCCTCTCGTGTTGCAGTCCTTTGAGGTGAGAAAACCGGTTACTTACCGATAATGGTGTTTCTATGAAACCTTCCAGGACGGCAGGCCTACTTCCCGCCCTGTTATGGGTGGAGGAGTATGTACACATTAAATGGTAAGTACACAAATGTGGGAATAACCCTTGCAAATTGGTGGGGGTATTACTTTACAACTACTAAGGGACAAGGGGTAAGGTGGAGCCTTATAAACAGCTGTGATTTGATTGTGTTTCCTGTTGGGTGGAGCCTATCATCATGTGTTGCCATCCTGGAAGGTTTAGTAGAAACACGTTATCGGTAAGTAACCGTCGGTTTTTTGGCTGGAGCTACATTTACAAAATGTACCTGTTTCAAATTACAAACAGATTCAACTTGAGATCAAACCTACAGTCCCTGTCTTGTTTGGACTGCCTGTATACTGCTGTTCAGAGTATATAGGGCCTGGGGGGGGGAGTACCCTAGGCATTTTTCTCAATGATTTTCATTCATATTGCCGGGACCCGACATTAAATCCGCAAGCAGTTTTAAATGACTTTCCTTTTAGAAATGTCATTTTGTGCAGGGACTGTTCTAAAAATGAGAAACACGTGCCACTTTACAGGTGTAGCGGCCTCACCTTCTCTTTTCTGTCTAGGGGTATGTTGTAGGGGAGGGTGAGATGCGCTACGGCCCATGTCCTCCCCATTGTAGCAGGTGAGGTGAAGGCCAGTACCAAGTATTCTTCTCGGGCCTGTGTGTTTCTATTCATAACCAAGTCTTGCTGTGCTGACACTTCCCCTTCGCTCCCATCAACCAGAGTTCCACACACCGATAAGGATCCAACACTTCTTTTATTGTAACACACACACAATAAACAATTCTTTGTTAGGCAATCAGTTGAGATCCATAAACAGTCCAATACGGTGGGGTGAGCAGGTCGAGGCACTGTCCTAATGATAAACTAAACCACTGTGATTTCACCAGCGGTTGCTATAGCCATTGGCTAGAGAGAGAAACTTGAAATATTATGAGTCTCTACCAGCGACTCGGAAGAACATGAATGGAGTACCTTCGCTGCGTTGCGGCCCCTATCAGGGGGAAGATGTCCCTCCAAGGGAGTTACCAGAGGCCCCTCTGTCACCAGGTTGATGCTGCTCCGGACTCTTCAGACGGGTAACCTCTCTGGCCTCCTCACCTCAGACATGGGCCCCATCCACCTCAGGGTCCCTCAGACTCATCCACCCTTGCGGAGCCCAGTCAAAGTTACTGGGCCCCAGGCCACCGGTGTAGTACCTCACCCCAGGCTTAAAGTGCCTGAGATGGACGCCAACACTGCTCCGGCCAGGTCATGGGCGCCTGGGCTGGAACTCCGGACCGACCGCACCCAGGCCTAAGGTGCCTGATCGCCGGATGTAGAAAAGACCTCGTGGTGAGGGCGTCTCTCCCCTTTATCTCCTCCCGTGACGCCACAGCAGGTTCTCCGCCCCGCTGTACCACCGCCAGAACGGGACAAAAAGGACAGCACTGCAGCAGAGATTCTACCTCGACCTGTGGGAACACCGCCACCCCAGGCCAAGGAGAATAGTACACCACCAAAGTCCTCCAGGATTGAAAGTGGTCTAAATACTCCATGATTCACACACACCTGGGTCATACTACCACCCAGGTGTATCCCCTAAATTTAGACCCACGCTACACTCTCCCCCTAGTGATTTGACGCTGGTCCCCAGCATCTGGTGTAGACCCATGTCTCCCAAAAAGTGGTAACATGAGCCTGACCCCAGAGGCCATGCCTCAAAATTTGAATCCCAATTGTGCCAAGACCTGCTTAAGGGAAAGGGAACATGAAATAATAAAACTTTTCAATAAAACCATCTGACCATGTACACATATACAATCCCTCCCATCACTGCCTAAGAACCAACCCGCACTCAGTAGTCTTGAAGGATGAATCTCCTGCAGAAGGGAAACAAAAACACAACATCCTAATACATTTGTGTTAATTTGGAATGAATGGGTCCATCAGCCGAGGAACCCACTCGCTCCAATGAGTAAAGTGATGCAAATGTAAAAAAACACAAACAGCCTGCTTCCCTACTCTGATTCTACCCCAAAGTCTGTGTCTCTGATGTATGAGGAGAGAGAGAACAAAACAAAACAGCTCTCTTTCCTCCAAAGAGTAGAAAAGCCCAAATAAAAAACTAGGGCCCAGTTCTGATATTCTGGTAAAACACCTCCAGAAAGTTCAGCAACAGAAGAACATGCAGGAGAGTTTTTTTTTTTCTCACAAATAAAATTTCGGGTGCGGCAAGAACAAGGGCTTCAGGTGCTTATCAAAGACTTCCACTGAATAATCAATGTCCTCTCCATCCTTCCGGCAGATAAGCACCTTGTCTGCGTGAATATGGCGGCCCCACATCCATTCTGCTCTACAGTCTCTGAATTGTTTGGACACTGATGGTGAACAGGACAAGTACCGACGGGCATGTGGCACTTTAAGCTTCTCCCAAACAAACTCATCGTACCATCTCTGTTTCAGGACTTCGACCTCAAAAAGCAAGTCCCGAGGCAAGTAAGGATATTCCCATCCATACTCACGGGCGACCCTCTGGCAGAAGAGCCGCTGCAGTCGGGCCAAAGGAGGCATTGTGGCCCGCTCACCTTCTCCTGGCGGAACAAGGGCCTCTGGATGCCGAGGTACTTTCACTACCTCCGTCAGTTTGAATCTTGGTGCCCGTAGTGATGCACGCTGTGTCCCCGCCACCGGAACGGATGATGCTGCAGGTAGCGGAATGACAAGCGAAGGACTAGGCTTCCTCGTGAGCTCCGTGGCTTCCGCCCGGGGTGTGCTGTCTCCCGTGGACATAGGCGAATCTCGTGGTGTACGTAACACAGGCAATGGCATTTTGTCCCAGCCCTTGCAGTGAAAAAGTTAATCTATTTCACCATCCTCTCCACAGTCCGACAGCGATTCTAGATCGGAGGTGTCATACATTTCTGTGGGTAGGTAGTCCCTGGTAGACGTGGAACTACCCTCCCTAGCGGGCTCCACCGGCTGTGGACCCCCGACACCTCCAACCACCACCACAGTCCCAGCCCCTGGCTCACCTTGACCTTTCGTAGAACTGGGATGTCCAGGACTCTTCCAACTGGATCCTTCCAGGCCCGGCAAGCGACGGGGTGAAGCTCGACCACGACCACAGGACGCCTGTACCAGGCCGACTTTCCTCTTCGGAGGTGGGAACAGGGAATCTGTGGTGACCGAGGCAGCATCCTCGGATTTTTCTTTCTCAGTCTCTGGTTGGGCAGTCACATCGCCCTGGTCAGTGCGTACGGGGACCTCCGCAAAGGCCTGGATCTCCCCTTCCGGAGTAGCGGTACCTGTGAGGCAGTTGAGGCGAAGGGCCCGGGGCCTTACTGTGGATGTCTCCACCTCAAATAGGAACTGTTTGCATGCCTCGCAACGCCCGAATGGCTGCAGGTTGACCACCAGTCCCGAGCACCCGGACAGATGACGCCAAGGGCCTCCGTGTCTCTGCAAGTGTACAGAGCCAACTGCCCTCGGGGTCTAAGACTTATCCCGTGTCTGTAAGGGGAGCAGCAAAAGCAATCATCTTCGTGGGGTAGGGAACCGGAATCCACGGGGAGCTTGAGGCCATCCCGACTATCTGCTGCTCCATCACGCACTGACCACGCGCCAAAGTCCCCGCGTGTATCTCCTCACATGGCCAGACTCCTCCCACAACTTGCACGTTTTTGCGGGCTTCCACCAGTCTCCACCCACGAACTGCGCAGTTATGGGGTGCCTCATGGCGCAGTGCAGTAAAAGCCCCCACATGTAGTACGTCACACGGCTGGACTTCTCCCTCTTCTCGCTCTTCTGCATGGGTCTTTCCCGTCTTAGGGTCATGTCCACGACTTTGAGCAGGGATGCACTCTGGCGATCACATGGCCGACCCACTCGGAACTCCTCCAGGCAGCAAAGTTCAAACACAGCCGTTCTCAATTCCATGGTTAAAACACACATCATCCCGGACTCACGAGCCCCCACGTGTAGCGGCCTCACCCCCTCTTTTCTGTCTAGGGGTATGTTGTAGGTGTGGGTGAGATGCGCTACGGCCCATGTCCTCCCCATTGTAGCAGGTGAGGTGAAGGCCAGTACCAAGTATTCTTCTCGGGCCTGTGTGTTTCTATTCATAACCAAGTCTTGCTGTGCTGACACTTCCCCTTCGCTCCCATCAACCAGAGTTCCACACACCGATAAGGATCCAACACTTCTTTTATTGTAACACACACACACAATAAACAGTTCTTTGTTAGGCAATCAGTTGAGATCCATAAACAGTCCAATACGGTGGGGTGAGCAGGTCGAGGCACTGTCCTAATGATAAACTAAACCACTGTGATTTCACCAGCGGTTGCTATAGCCATTGGCTAGAGAGAGAAACTTGAAATATTATGAGTCTCTACCAGCGACTCGGAAGAACATGAATGGAGTACCTTCGCTGTGGCCCCTATCAGGGGGAAGATGTCCCTCCAAGAGAGTTACCAGAGGCCCCTCTGTCACCGGGTTGATGCTGCTCCGGACTCTTCAGACGGGTAACCTCTCTGGCCTCCTCACCTCAGACATGGGCCCCATCCACCTCAGGGTCCCTCGGACTCATCCACCCTTGCGGAGCCCAGTCGAAGTTTATGGGCCCCAGGCCTCCGGGGTAGTACCTCACCCCAGGCTTAAGGTGCCTGAGATGGACGCCAACACTGCTCCGACCAGGCCATGGGCGCCTGGGCTGGAACTCCGGACCGACCGCACCCAGGCCTAAGGTGCCTGGGCGCCGGATGTAGAAAAGACCTCGTGGCGAGGGCGTCTCTCCCCTTTATCTCCTCCCGTGACGCCACAGCAGGTTCTCCGCCCCCGCTGTACCACCGCCGGAACGGAACAAAAAGGACAGCACTGCAGCAGTGATTCTACCTCGACCTGTGGAAACACCGCCACCCCAGGCCAAGGAGAATAGTACACCACCAAAGTCCTCCACGATTGAAAGTGGTCTAAATCCTCCATGATTCACACACACCTGGGTCATACTACCACCCAGGTGTATCCCCTAAATTTAGACCCCCGCTACACAGGCATACTATAGACACCCCCCAGGTACTATATTTAAAGGAATATTTCACTTTTATTTTTTCACTTTAAGCATCATTAAAATCACTGCTCCTGAAAAAATGGCCGTTTTTAAAACTTTTTTTTTCATTGATACATGTCCCCTGGGGCAGGCGTCGGGCCCCCAAACCCTTTTTAGTACAATAACTTGCATATTAATTAGCCTTTAAAATTCACACACTTTTTATTTCTCACAATCGAGTCCCATAGACTTTAATGATGTTCAAATGTTCGCACAAACTTTTGGTCCGTTCGCATGTTCTGGATGCGAACAGAACCGGGGGGTGTTCGGCCCATCCCTAATGGTGACTGAGAAAATGATGGATAACTACTTAATGGACGCTGAGAATGTGGTTTGGATTACTTAAAATGGGACAGTAATTATCAATATCTCTCAAGAAATATACAAAGACTATTCCTGGTTTGTTTGATTCTGAACTATACATGTTCATTGAAAGAGCTGGCCACATTATTCTGTTTCTTGTACTCCAATGTAGGAGCCGGACATTCTGTTGCTGGTGGTCTCCTGCTATTGTCTATTTATTAAGGTGTTATGTGTTTTCTGCTAAGCTTGTTTGCCCCATGGGTAATTGTTTGGGTTGGGTCACCTATTGTGTGATTAATCACAACATTGTCTGTCTGTTAGTATTTTGTGCATCCCACCTAGGCTGGTTTAAGTGACTAGTTAGCTCAAGTTAATTAAACCACTGTCAGCTATCACTTGTGGGAGAAGTAGTATACTGTTTGTTAGTTGTTCCTTGTGTAGCGGGGTCTCCGTTGAGGCCCCATGGACTACGTTACCCAGAACCCCGTTTGGCACCCAAGGTGCATTGGGCTGCCGCAGAGACTCATGGGTGGGGTATAAAAGGGGAGGGCGAGGCTAAGCCCGGCCTCTTTGGACACCACGCGCGGCTGGCAAGAGAACTTCCTGTGCGGACCTGCTGCGAGTGCAAGGCCCGAGGCCTGGGCCTTGCGCACTTCCAGAGAGCCTTCCACCTTGCTGCAGAGCCTGTACGGCGACAGACATCTACCTGCTTCAGGGACGTCAGTGAACCGGAGATCAGGCGGTGGCAGATCCTGTGTGTGGGAAGATACAGCGGTGGGAGTCCCGGACTGGGATCGAGTCCGGAGGGGTGAGAGAGCACCTGCTCACAGCTATAATCGAGTACTTTATTAGGCCTATAGACTGCCTTGGCCCATCGGGTTATATTTCCCTTTTTCTGTTAGGAGACTAGTTGGAGGACTGAGTCACATAGTCTCCGGGGGGTTGTTCTACTACTTTACACCTTGTTGGATTACAAATATTGTTCCTGTATGTGCACCATCGATCATCTGGCATGCGAAGATTCCTTCTCTAGAGACTGAGTTTACTTGAGTCAGGCCTGACTGGGAGTTGAAAGTACTGTTGAGTGCCATATTGCTAACGGGGACTCAAGCTATATGTTAGTGTGTGTTAGAACTAATTGCGCACTATAATTAACTACTGTTAGTATTACTGCAGGGCTCTGCATGCATGCGTTATATGTAATATTGATTGTTAACCCCTTTTTATCTACAAGTAAACCTTTTACATTTTCTCAAATCTGGTATTGGAGTCTATATATACATATACTGTATAACTTATCACTAGAAGAAAGGTTGTGTGGGATTGTGCATAAACTGTTATAGAGCTATATAGAAATACCACCCCTAGACTAGCTGTGCCAGAGAAGGGCGGAGTAGATTGCCGGGGGTTGGCTGTGCTGTGTACAGGGCCCAAAAGCAAACCAGCGGCTCCCTTAGTCTGGGGGTATCGCTACACTTAGTTATGTTAATTATTTTTCTGTATACAATTTCATTTGCATATAATGTAATCAAGCACCTGACCTGGTGGGGCATATATTCTGTGTGAGTTTTCTGAATAAACGGTTCCAGTTTCATACAAGCTATTTGTCGGCTAGTATGCTGCGGCTATATCTAGTATTTGTCCAGACTGGAGGAAGTGGTATACTGATGGAAGCCCTAAAGATGGGTGCTGGGATGGTTCTGTCACAGTATCCATTTGCTCAATGCAACCTTTAAATTTTACCCAAAAATTGTGTAATATATTGGGATTGTGTGAATTAAAATTAACTTTAGTAAATTAATTGGGTTTGATAAACACGTGCACTAAAAAGCTCAATTATGACCATTTATTCTTGATGGCCTTTGCCTTCAGAAAATAGATAATATTTGGGGTTTTTAACTAATCTTCAGGCGTAATATGGACATTTCTACATGTGTACAAAAATTAAAAAAATGGCTTTGACAGCAAAAAAGGTTAAGCACACTTGAGTATTAAATGCTGTAGTAGTGCTCTCGCAAGCTTAGGGGATCAGCAAAAACATAATCTCTTTTTGTGTCTACCATGTGTAGCGGTCACCTCCACTCCCCTCTTTCTCTCATCTCGTCTTTCTCTTGTCTAGGGGTATCTTAGAGAGGAGGGAGCGGGGACACCACGCCTGGCTTCCACCACATGTGTCAGTGCGGTATAAGCAACGTTCTTGTATTACCTTCGGGTCAGTGCTGTGCACCTGGATCCTCCCTCCAAGAGTCACCTTGAACAATGTCTGTCAGGAAATGAGGCCCAGACACAATGTAGTTCTCCACTTTCCTTCCTGAAAGTGGGTTACGATCTCCGCACGAGGGGGGATTTCCTTCCAGGCGGTCTCCGACAAGAGGCTCACCTGTCACCGGCAATATGCTGCACCGGGTCTTCAAGTGAGGAGCTCCCCCCGGTCCATTGCGCCTTCCGGATTCGGGTACCCACTCCCGGGGTTCCCTAGGATCTCCTTCCCTCGCGGAACTCAGTGTTGGGCACTGAGCTCCGGACCTCCATCCGAGTACCTCACCCCAGGCTAAAGGTGCCTGGGATGGAACACGACCTCCGGCTGTCCTCTAGGCCTAGGCCACCCAGAGGACCGACACGAACCACCGTCCGCAAGCTGAAGGTGCTTGGGACTTCGACCCTGTGACAAAGATGGCCGACCCCTTTATACCCTCTCCCAGCAAGCACGGCGGGTTCCCCGCCCCACCATACCGCTGCCGAGGGAGGACTAAAAGGAGGCACAGCACACAGCAATGATTCAACCCCAGCCCAGGGCAACAGCACCACCTACTGGGCTGCAGGGAATTACACATCACCAATGTCTCTGCCACATTCAAATTTACACCCGGGAAAGTACATACCCGCTACACATGTCTTATTTTAGGTATAACAAATTATTTTTCCTGAGGCAGGTGCAATTCTTTTGTGCATTAATATTTTCAAGGGCTTTTGATCTGATTTGATGCGTCACAGGCTAGCTTTCAGTTTTCTGTTTGTGAAATTCTTACCTTGCTGCAGTGATTTTGCTAGATGTTTGCTTACATTCACATGTACTTCTGGCTTTGGTGTTCACCTATGGGCACTACTGTGGATGTATATCCCTTTAACTTCTATCACTTTCTGGCCCGCTTCCCAGTCTGCTTCCCTTTTGCACAGACATGCTCAGTGCAGCCTGGGTTGCCTGAGCAACTTCCTAGTCTCTCTCAGGTTTGTCTTGTATTACTTGTATTCTGTGCCTGATTACCGGGTACAGAAAATGCAAAGTTTCCCCTCAAGGGCAGGACTTTTTGGGCATAGATTGTAACAACCACTAGTGGGTAAAATTATAGAAAAGTTTATTATACAAAATTCCAAAAAGAGTACAAAACAAATAACAATAATTCATAAAAATGAAATTGCATGGTCATAACACATCATTCATAGTGCATGTATTGCATGGACCGTAGCTAAACATAGACGCACTAATGATACGGACATAGGAGTAAAATGTAACATATATATATAGATCCTACGCGTTACGGAGATAACTTCTTCAGGGAAAATCCAATATATGACATGAGTTGCAATCTAAAATAGGAAGACAGTCTTTAAACAGAAGGCATTCATCTGGTCGACATTGAATCCAACCAAGGCAAAAAAGGGGTGTGAAAATTTTGTGGCTGTATACTTACATATGCAACCATGCATCGGAGTCCCAGATGGAAGAGTAAAGGGAACCAGCAAATCACAAGGACAGGTGTCCAAAAACAGATTGAAAAAATGAATGAAAACCCCCCTCAGGGTGTGAAGAGTCAGCGCACAGGGCCACCCGAGAACAAACCGGGACCGCGTCAACTAGAGCAAAGAAGGAGAAAATATATGGTAAAAAAATGGTCAATGTAGTGAGAGTATCCCAACCTTTATATTAGGGTTGATTATGTGTTGAGCCTCATTTGTAATGGGGATCAACAAAGTAATAAAGAGTACTGCTCAAAGGCTTGTATGTATGTATGTATGTATGTATGTATAAAGAACTATAAGCTGCGCAACAATGTGTCTAAAATATATAAATTATTAAAGAACTATATCGGTGATCAAAGTATCTAGTCTCAGTGTATTATCGCATACAGCATAAAAACATGAAATGTTATAAGACCATAAACTTCCAATCTCAGTGCATTAGTGTATACAACATGAAAACATGAAATGTAGTGAAAATTAACAAAAATCATATGCTCTCAACACTGACTTTAAATAATATCACCAATTGTCCTGATCAGTGTATAAAAAACTCAAATGACAGTTTTCAAAGAAACACCAAAAAACAATCCTCAGAAAAAAGTGAAGTGAAGAAGTTAAATTTCTCCAAATGATCGTGACTTTAGGCATAAACCATCATTGAAGGGTGCCAGTGTACTAGAAAGGGAATCCACCACCGCAGTATTCACAAGCCGCTTACCAGAAGAACTGATCCCTGAGAGAGATCAGACAAAGCTGTTAGCTGTTATCCCTGCTAGGGTCTCTGATTAGCTTCCTATGTCGTCCTGGTTTCCTCCACATCCGAATCAGTGTTTCCCCAAAGTCTCAGCAAACCATATTAGGGTGAGAAAGAAAGCCCCATAGCGTAATCCAATTTAAAACGTTTATTTGAAAGTAAAAAATTGCACTTACAGCATATGAAGAAAAAATTGGCAGTGGTTATATGTAAAGCCGGCCGGCTCTCGCTACCCGTTGCTTCCGGGATACGTATGTATCCCTTTGGGAGGAGCGGCGTGCTGACGTCACCACATACGTATCCTGGAAGCAACGGGTAGCGAGAGCCGGCCGGCTTTGTATATATACATACATACATACATACATACAAGCCTTTGAGCAATACTCTTTATTACTTTGTTGATCCCCAAAACAAATGAGGCTCAACACATCACCAACCCTAATATAAAGGTTGGGATACTCTCACTACAATGATCTGGCTTTTTTACCATATATTCTCCTTCTTTGCTCTAGTTGACGCGGTCCCGGTTTGTTCTCGGGTGGCCCTGTGCGCTGACTCTTCACACGCTGAGGTAAGGGTTTTCATTAATTTTTTCAATCTGTTTGTGGACACCTGTCCTTGTGATTTGCTGGTTCCCTTTACTTTTCCATCTGGGACTCCGATGCATTTTTTGCCTTGGTTGGATTCAATGTTGACCAGATGAATGCCTTCTGTTTAAAGACTGTCTTCCTATTTTAGATTGCAACTCATGTCATATATTGGATTTTCCCTGCAGGAGTTATCTCCGTAACGCGTAGGATATATATATATGTTACACTTTACTCCTATGTCCATATCATTAGTGCATCTATGTTTGGCTACGGTCCATGCAATACATGCACTATGAATGGATGTGTTATGACCATGCAATTTCATTTTTATTAATTTGTATTTGTTTTGTACTCTTTTTGGAATTTTGTATAAAACTTTTCTACAATTTTACCCACTAGTGGTTGTTACAATCTATGCCCAAAAAGTCCTGCCCTTGAGGAGAAACTTTGCATTTTATGTAAGTTAGGGATGTTGGCTATCATCACAACAGCAAAAATGGGGAAATGGAAGGAAGCACTCACATTGCCACATCCGTAGAATGGTAGAACATAAATGGGGTTGCTCAAAAGGAGCAAAAAGAAGAATCAGACTTTACAGGCAACACACACAAGGAATAAGAAAAAATATATACTTTAATAACATAGAAAATATGATACAATGTTCAGAATAAAAACCATACAGAATGAAAAACAGTATGGATGGGTCCCTTGTACGTCTACATCGACGCGTTTCGCCTTGAGGCTTCGTCAGGACGGACAGATAACAAGAGAGTACAGAAATGGGACAAATCTCACTCTCTGAAATGAGATACATAAACATTAGAATAAACACAAATAAAAAAGTGACATATTTCATTATTGGTTAAAACGCGTCATTAGATATCTTCCATGTGCATAAACTACAAGATCAACAGTCAAGTGTCAAATATCAAAAATCCTCTACAGTCAGGTCCATAAATATTGGGACATCGACACAATTCTAATCTTTTGGGCTCTATACACCACCACAATGGATTTGAAATGAAACGAACAAGATGTGCTTTAACTGCATACTTCCAGCCTTAATTTGAGGGTATTTACATCCAAATCAGGTGAACGGTGTAGGAATTACAACAGTTTGTATATGTGCCTCACACTTTTTAAGGGACCAAAAGTAATGGGACAGATTAACAATCATAAATCAAACTATCAAACTTTCACTTTTTAATACTTGGTTGCAAATCCTTTGCAGTCAATTACAGCCTGAAGCCTGAAGTCTGGAACGCATAGACATCACCAGACACTGGGTTTCATCCCTGGTGATGCTCTGCTAGGCCTCTACTGCAACTGTCTTCAGTTCCTGCTTGTTCTTGGGGCATTTTCCCTTCAGTTTTGTCTTCAGCAAGTGAAATGCATGCTCAATCGGATTCAGGTCAGGTGATTGACATGGCCATTGCATAACATTTTGCCAGCAGTCACATCAATAAATACAAGAGAACCAGTTCCATTGGCAGCCATACATGCCCACGCCATGACACTACCACCACCATGCTTCACTGATGAGGTGGTATGCTTTGGATCATGAGCAGTTCCTTTCCTTCTCCATACTCTTCTCTTCCCATCACTCTGGTACAAGTTGATCTTGTTCTCATCTGTCCATAGGATGTTGTTTCAGAACTGTGAAGGCTTTTTAAGATGTTGTTTGGCAAACTCTAATCTGGCCTTCCTGTTTTTGAGGCTCACCAATGGTTTACATCTTGTGGTGAACCCTCTGTATTCACTCTGGTGAAGTCTTCTCTTGATTGTTGACTTTGACACACATACACCTACCTCCTGGAGAGTGTTCTTGACCTGGCCAACTGTTGTGAAGGGTGTTTTCTTCGCCAGGGAAAGAATTCTTCGGTGATTCACCACAGTTGTTTTCCGTGGTCTTCCGGGTCTTTTGGTGTTGCGTTCTTTCTTTTTAAGGATGTTCCAAACAGTTGATTTGGCCACACCTAATGTTTTTGCTATCTCTCTGATGGGTTTGTTTTGTTTTTTCAGCCTAATGATGGCTTGCTTCACTGATAGTGACAGCTCTTTGGATCTCATATTGAGAGTTAACAGCAACAGATTCCAAATGCAAATAGCACATTTGAAATGAACTCTGGACCTTTTATTTGCTCCTTGTAAATGGGATAATGAGGGAATAACACACACCTGGCCATGGAACAGCTGAGCAGCCAATTGTCCCATTACTTTTGGTCCCTTAAAAAGTGTGAGGCACATATAAAAACTGTTGTAATTCCTACACCGTTCATCTGATTTGGATGTAAATACCCTCAAATTAAAGCTGGAAGTCTGCAGTTAAAGCACATCTTGTTTGTTTCATTTCAAATCAATTGTGGTGGTGTATAGAGTCAAAAAGATTAGAATTGTCTCGATGTCCCAATATTTATGGACCTGACTGTATAATGACGTTTTGTAACCAATAATGAAATATGTCACTTTTTTATTTGTGTTTATTCTAATGTTTATGTATCTCATTTCAGACAGTGAGATTTGTCCCATTTCTGTACTCTCTTGTTATCTGTCCATCCAGACGAAGCCTCAAGGCGAAACGCCTCGACGTAGACGTACAAGGGACCCATCCATACTGTTTTTCATTCTGTATGGTTTTTATTATGAACATTGTATCATATTTTCTATGTTATTAAAGTATATATTTTTTCTTATTCCATTGTGTGTGTGTGTGTGTTGCCTGTAAAGTCCGATTCTTCTTTTTTCTCCTTTTGAGCAACCCCATTTATGTTCTATTGTCACAACAGATTATTCACAACCTCCACCTTTCTGATGATTACTGGGTACTAACCCCAGCTTTGTCTACTGTTTTCGATTGCCTGCCTCCCTCCCTGACTTTGGATCATTTCTGGGATTGTCTTCTGTCTCCTGCCATCTGTACTCTGCACATTGTCAGCCAGGCGTACCCGAGGGCCAAGACCTGGTTCCAGTTTGCAGCGAATGCATCCCCACCATCAGGGGCCCTGATAAAGCAGGCTGGGGCTTAGACTCGCACCCTGGGGAACACCCTGAGTTTGCTTTCTACAAGGGCTCACCACCATGGAAACCTGACGTGATGTTATAAATCTATAGATTAACAAAAACAAATGTTCCCCTTTTTGGGCAGAGCTAAAATCTGTTCGAGTCTGATATAGATTTATAAAAAAAAAAAAAAAAAATTCTTGCTGCTCTAAGCAACATGTATTTGTATGGATTGGAAGCATCAACCTGAGTTTTCAGTTCTTTAGACATGTTTAGACATGATATTATTCATTATAGACATATCTTTATCTCATGTTATTCTATTCATCTCCTTTTTTACTACACATGTTTTTTTGAACAATACTATGTATTCATCTGTGGCAGCTATCTTTGTATATATATATTTGTATAATGCACCCATGGCATATATCTTCCTTGCATTCATGTATATTTTTTTCTAATGTTTTTTCCTCCCATTTAAAATGCTGACACTTCCTTTTGTTATGCACTGGCCCCGCCCCCTGTCAGCCCATAAAAACTTTATGCCAGTCTTCACACATCCTATGCTTGAGAAAGGAGTGCCGCTGTTCGTCCACCAATAGCGAAGCCCGCTCTGGAACGCGTCGCATGTCGATGACGTCACAGCCCGGAGCCGTGCTCTGTTTTGCTGACCAAGCCTTGTTTTGATCACCGATCACACGGCCGTGTTCTTCCATCACATCCTGGAAGCTAGACGAGTCTTATCAGCCGCAGTGCAGCCAGCCATCCGGCCCTGACGTTTCATTCCCCTCATCCACCTATTTTGGAACCTATACCAAGGCCAGATGGACTTTCCTCTTCTGAATTTGGTATGAACAAATATTGGGCTACAGAAGTATCCCTTGCTGTGCTTTGTCATCCCTCGTCTTTCCTGCTAGGACTCACTGTGGTGCCAGCTCTGATGAACTTGCTGTGACCTGCAGTCCCACCCCTACTCTTCTACCCAGCTGTGAATGTGAATTCTACTCCTCATTCCCTCATGTGAGTGAATGTTGCATTTTATTAAAGTTTTATTTGATACTTTCTCAGAGGCGCCCCTCTCCTTGTTTTATTTTAGTCTACTGGAAACCTGCTTCTGGCCTTATAGGTGGCTGCCCTGACTGACCCATCTCCACATACGTATCCGAGAGTATAAGTGCCTTATTTTTACATCTCTTTTTACCCTGATCCTGGACTATTCGGTACCATACTCTACCCATATACAGAGGTACCCTTGCAGTGTGCCTTTTTTACTTGTTTTCATCTCAAGATGACCATTTTTCTTATAAAAGCTGTAGATTTAAATGGAATAAAACAAATTTGAAATGACATTCACATGCTAAATTCTATAAAAGATTTCAGTGATTGGGTTTAGCTCTACTTTCAGTTTGCCAGGCTAATGTTTCCAGCCCTGACCAGCTTTTAGGTAGTCTGAGAGAGATTTCACCAATACTATTTTGGATTTGAATTTAGGTCTTCTAATTACAAAACTTGCCTGAATTTTGTTTTTTTTAATTGCCCTGTATTGAATAATTTCCCCTGGCTCTTAAAAGCATCTTTCAGATCTTATAAAAGGCACCCCCCCCCCCCCTGAGTCCTACAAATGTTCCATGTACTTTAATATGAAATACTTGCTGTGCAGATCAAATGCCACATAGTAGGCTGGTAAACAAACCCCTTACTTTGTGTTTAAAATGCTATAAGCATACAATTTATGTAGTTTTGACTTTCAGTACAGTGACCTATCATTCAGTATTTTGCTCTAGCCAGCTTGTCTTTTGATGTGAGTGTTTTGATAGTGCTTTCACATTTCTGCCTCATTTAGGCCTCCAGGATCTATGCAAATCCACAGCTCATGTGTATAGTTTTCCAATTATGACCATTGAATTACTCTTTCTGTGTCATCAATTTTAACAAACACACCTAGTTATTCTATCCTGTAATTCTCACATCTTTTTATCTATAGGGTAGTTATTTTATCATTGATTGGGCCTCTGAAAGGAATACACGCTGCTGCATTATTTGTTTTATCCAATGTAGCGGGGTGTCACTTTATAGTGTGTTAACCACTTCCCTACTGTGCACGAAAACCCCCTTCCTGCCCAAGCCATTTTCCAGCTTTCAGCGCTGTCACACTTTGAATGACAATTGCGCGGTCGTGCGACGTGGCTCCCAAACGAAATTTGCGTCCTTTTTTTCCCACAAATAGAGCTTTCTTTTGGTGGTATTTGATCACCTCTGCGGTTTTCATTTTTTGCGCTATAAACAAAAGAAGAGCGTCCAGTTTGGAAAAAAACACTATTTTTTACTTTTTGCTATAATAAATACCCTTTTTTTTTTTTCAAATAAAATTTTCCCCATATTTTTGGTAAAAAAAAAAAAAAAAACGCAGTAAGCGCGTATTGATTGGTTTGCGCAAAAGTTATTGCGTCTACAAAATAGGGGATAGATTTATAGCATTTTTTTTATTTATTTTTTATTAGTAATGGCGGCGATCTGTGATTTTTATTGTGACTGCGATATTGCGGCGGACACATCGGACACTTTTGACACATTTTTGGGACCATTCACATTTATACAGCGATCCCTGCAATAAAAATGCATTGATTACTGTATAAATGTGATTGGCAGGGAAGGGGTTAACCACTAGGGGGCGAGAAGGGGTTAAATATGTTCCCTCAATGTGTTCTAACTGTGGGGGGAGGGGACTGACTGGGGGAGGTGACCGATGGTTGTCCCTATGTACAAGGGACACACCATCGGTCCCCTCTCCCTCACAGGACGTGGATCTCTGTGTTTACACACAGAGATCCACTTTCCTGCTCGTTTCCCAGGCAATCGCAGGTGCCCGGCGGCAATCGCGGCCGCCGGGCACGCGCATCGGGGCCTTGGGAACGCGGCGGGCGCGCGCGCCCCCTAGCTCGTTTTAAAGGGAGGACGTCCCAGAACGAGAGTGTCCTCCGCCCGCCGTCAATTGACAGTGGGCGGGGGACAAGTGGTTAAAGACTGTTGATATCTTGAGAATTTACCTCAGCTCCCTCCGGAGTTTCCTTAGGATATTATAATGACGATTGTTTAACTGTATGGAATGGTGCATTGTGGAACTTGTGGTACAGGGAGAATGGGACTTCATTGCCATGGGTATCAAATGGACTACGGCACCCACAGTGCAGCTGTACTCCCAAAGTGCATTGCATCTTCACACAGCTTTCTGGGGGAGGTTGCTTAAGGCAAGGGAGGGGCTACGCTTGGTCTCTCTGGACCTCACCCTCGATCAAGCAGGAAGCCTGCGTTGAGGCCTGCTACCAGAGCATCTAGGCCTGAAGCCTGGGCCTACCGCTATCGTGTAGGATCACTCAGCCTAAGGAGGGATCCTCTCCTGTGTGTTTGGCTCTCACTTCTCAGAGACCGGAGTCGTCCATCTACCGACATCCAGTGCGGCTGTGTGAGGAACCCGAGACTGCAAGTTGCGGAGAGACAGTGGATCGGGACACTGACAGCGGAGCGTACCGGAGAGACAAGGCCTACTTTGGGTGAGAGGGCACCTGCCCAGATTTCATTAACTGCTGGGTAGGCCTGTGACTGTTTGAAGGCCCGCCATTATTAGAGTGGTGCACCATACGGAAGGCCGTTGAGCATCTCGCGGAAACCGCATGGTTTAAAGTTGGTGTTCACACCGCCAGAGAGTTTCACATCCATAAACATTGTGGAGGTTCAGTTTGCTTTCTTTTAATCCCCCTGTGGATTACAAATGTTATGTGCACCAACGATTGCTAGCGAAGACTCCTACTATTGAAGGAACTGTGCATTGAATGTAGTCAGGCCTGACTAGAACTGTTGGTGACGGGACTCAGGTGTAGTATTGCCCATTAGGGGGAGCTTAGGTAGGTTACTTATGAAGAAAGTGTGCATTAACGCCGTGTTTTATTATTGACATATATATATATATATCATTGACTTTGCATGGCCCTGCATAAGTCAACTGCACCTCTGTTTAACTCCTTTTTTACCATTGAGTAAACTTGATCTTTGGTTAAACAGAATACTGTGTGGAGTTCTGTTAGCCTGCTGGACGAGTGGTTATACCAGGTAACAATTTTAGGTACCATTTTACTGTTGTGTGGTATTGTGAACCCACTGATGGTTAGGAACACAATTACACTACTGACCAGTTGTGCCAAGGTAGAGTTTGAGCCAAGTTTTTTGGATTTGATAGCTAGGGTACAGGCCCGAAACAAAACTAGCAGCTCTCTTAACTGGGGGTAGTGCTACACTATCAATTCTTTTATTCTAAACAGAGTAACAATAATCAAAGCAAATTCATAGACTGAAAACAGATGATGAAAGACATGACTAAAAGAAAAAGGAAAAACTTCTCAACGCTTTTTGTGTCAATCCAATAACCTACAGTTACTAGATAAACATAGAAAGTGGTTTTTGCTTTCATTATTTTTTTCCATTTGGAAAAAAATTAGTTGTTGGACTTTGTATTCGTTTTCGGGCTAGTCGAGCTCTAAGTCACAGCACTGGTTTAATCCTTGTGCAATTGATATAGAACTTTTTTTTTTCTGATGTGTATAAAACCCATTTCTGCTCAAATATATTCCTTATGTAGCACACAGATCCCTTCCTTGCTTACCTCCGCTAGCAGGTTCTTCACCCTAGAGTGTAGTAAGAAGTCTATTCTCTCTCTTTAACCACTTCCCTACCCAGCCATAGTCAAATGACGTCCACAGATGGGATCTCCCACCCTGGGTGGACATCATATGACGTCCTCGGTTTTGTGGGGGGATATCTGGATGATGCCTGCAGCTAGTGGCATCATTCAGATATCCTTTTGTTGTGCCAGCGATTCTGTGCACCATTAGAATGATCATAGTGGCGGTTCCGCCGTTTGATCATTCTTATAGGCGGCGGGAGGGGACAACCCCCCTCCCGCCGCCATCCGGTGCTTCTCCGGGCTCTCCCGTGCCATCGGGAACCCGGAGAGAATCATCCGGCGCCGGTGGTGAGTCACGTGACAAGCATAGAGATGACTGGTGACCAGATGGTCTCCAGTCATCTCTATGACCGTTGGATGCCGGGCGCAATGTGATGACGTCACGCCCGGGTTCCTCAGATGTAAACAAAGCCGTCATTGCGGCTAGTAAGAAAAGTTAGAACATATGGACAGCCGCACTCCCAAAAAAAAACATAAAGGTTGCCTTTTATTAGTAAAAAAAAATGGAGCACTACAAGTCACAGCAAATAATGGGGTACAGCCGACGCGTATAGCCATGACTAAGCACTAGATCATAGTGCGAAACGCATCGGCTGTACCCCATTATTTGCTGTGACTTGTAGTGTTCCATGTTTTTTTACTAATAAAAGGCAACCTTTATGTTTTTTTGGGAGTGCGGCTGTCCATATGTTCTAACTTTTCCTGTTTCAAGCATTGCCAGCACCCGTGGTTCCTGGGAGGACATTGATTACCTATTGCACCTACCTGGAGCGGTATCCTTTTCTCTTCATTGCGGCTAGTAAGTATGAGATCAGTGAAAACATTTTCACAATCTCATGCTTTCCAGCCTGGAGGAGAGATGTGGGGTCTTATTGACCCCGCATCTCTCAATAAAGAGGACCTGTCACACACATTCCTATTACAAGGGATGTTTACATTCCTTGTAATAGGAATAAAAGTGATAAAAAAAAAGTAAAATAAGTGTAAAAAAATAAATAAATAAGTAAAATAAAAATAAATAAATAAAAAAAAAATTAAAACGCCCCTGTCCCCGGTAGCTCGCGATCAGAAGCGAAAGCACACGTAAGTCCCGCCCACATATGTAAACGCTGTTAAAACCACATATGTGAGGTATCACCACGTGCGTTAGAGTGCGTGCAACAATTCTAGCACTAGACCTCCTCTGTAACACTAACCTGGTAACCTGTAAAAAAAATTAAAGCGTCGCCTATGAAGATTTTTAAGTACCGAAGTTTGGCGCCATTCCATGAGTGTGCGCAATTTTAAAGCGTGACATGTTAGGTATCTATTTACTCGGCGTCACATCATCTTTCATATTTTCCCAAAAAATTGGGCTAACTTTACTGTTTTGTTATTTTTTAATTCATTAAACCATTTTTTTCCCAAAAAAAGGCGTTTGAAAAATTATTGCGCAAATACCGTGCAAGAAAAAAGTTGCAATGACCGTCATTTTATTCCCTAGGGTGTCTGCTAAAAAAGCATATATAAGGTTTGGGGGTTCTAAATAATTTTCTAGCAAAAGAATGATGATTTGTACATGTAGGAGAGAAGTGCCAGAATAGGCCCGGTATTGAGGTGGTAAAAAAAGCCCGGGTTGAAGTGGTTAAAGGAAGGCCAATGTCCAGACAGTATTAAAACCCAATAAAAAGGTTTATTTTGCTTTGCCTGAGAACTTGACAGGAAAGTTGGAGATAAAGAGAAATGAACAGGGAGGCAGGTTCAGGCACGCGGCACTTAACTATCACTCGTCGCCACTCAGGCCTAAGTGGGTTTTGCTCACCCAGATAGTCCCCTTAAGAGCGGTCCTAGCAGCCGGTGTGGAGCACGGAACATTTCCTTGTTTCCTAGGGATACCATCAGGAGACAATCTCTAAGTCCCGAACTTCCCAGTCTAGTAACACTTGAGTCCTTGGGTGCCAATGGGGCACGTTACTAGGCTTGTGGCGGACTATGGAATCTTTCCCTCTGATAGGTAACCAGGCCTCTCCCGAGACAGTGACTTCTCTCACCGATCCCCTTGGGTAGATCCTCCCCTGGTTGCCTCTCCTTCAGAGCGGGTCACCCCTCACTTGGGTACTCTGGGATTCCTCTTCAGGTGTAGGCCTCAGCTAAAGGTGCTGGGCCTACTTACAGCAATGCAGCCTCAGGCTAAAGGTGCCTGGGGCTGGTACACACACGCACCCCTGGCCTGGAGGCACAAACTGCTCCCCGAATAATGACGTCTGCCCCTTATGTATCCTCCCAGCATGCACAGTGGGCAGACCACGCCCACTGCACGGCCGCCGAGAGAGGACACCCAATGGCGTTGCAACGCTACCTGTGGTTCAACCTGAGCCTGGGGTGACAGTGCCACCCACAGGCCACAGGGAACTGTACTGCCAGGCAACATTACCTCAAAGCAGAAGCCAGTTTTTGAAGCATTCAACAGCCTGAGTCCAACTATGGGCTCAGGCTACCCCCTAAATTTAAGCATAGCGACCCCCAATTATTGGGGGGTCCACTATTCTTACAAATAAAAAGATAGCAAATTCCTTTGGCGTCAAGTCAAATAATAGGTCACCCAAATAGACACTGCATAAATGTTCTTTGGAGCAACAAATCCTAACACAGGGATTGCTCATTTTGATTTTGTGATTTTGTGACACATCTTTCCTTTCACAGGACATTTGCCATGTGTTTCATTTCACCAACTGCCACATTTTATTAAGAGATTTCATTTTACCTGTATCTACTCATGTTTGCATGAGAGTAATGGTTGTTTCTGGTACTTTGTGCACTTAAAGGGATTGTACGGACAGCAGGTATTTTTATCCTAATGCATTAAGATAAAAAAACGTATGTATGCAGAAGCCCCCTTCAGCCCCCCTTATACTTACCTGAGCTTGTCTTTATCTATGTTACAGGAGTGTTTTAAGCTGCTCGGGACTCCCCTCCTCATTGGCTGAGACAGTGGCATGGCGCAATTGGCTCCCGCTGATGTCAATCAAAATCATTTAGCCAATCTGGGGAGAGAGAGAGAGAGGGGGCCAGGCCGCGGCTCTGTCTGAATGGACATGGGGAGCTGTGACTCAGCTCGTGGTGTCCCCATAGCAATCTGCTTACCGTGGGGGCATCCAAAACCAAATGCACAGAGCATTGAAGTTGTTGTTTTAAAAAAAAAAAAAAAGAGACTTTACAATCACTTTCTATCTAGTTCAGCCATTAATTTTAATTGTGCCTCAGCAACCTCATGGGCTTTTGTAATATCACGTTTAAGAATAGCATCTTAAGCCTAGTACACACGACCGAGAATCTCGTTGTAAAAAAACCTGTTCTTTTTCTCGACGAGATTCTTGTCAAGCTTTCCTTGCATACACAATGTCAATTCCAAATCTCGTCATTGTAAAGTGCGGTGACGTACAACGCGTACGATGGCAGTTTAAAGGGGTAGTTCAATTCCAATGGCGCCAACCCTTGGGCTGCTTTTGCTGATCTCGTGTTACCGCGTGTTGGTAAAAGTTTGGGGAGAGGTTCGCGCTTTTCAGTCCGTTACAGCATGACGAATGTGCTATCTCCATTACGAACGCTAATTTTACCAGAAGGAGCGCTCCCGTCTCATACTTTGATTCTGAGCATGCGCGATTTTTTAAGACTCGGAAAAGCATACACACGACTGGTTTTCTCGTCCAGGAACAGACCGATGAGAATCCTGACGAGAAAATAGAGCGCAGGTTCTATTTTTCTCGTCGAGATTCCCAGCAGTTTTCTCGCCAAAAAACCATATACACAAACGTTTTTCTCGGCAAGAAAGCTCTCCCGGCAGTTTACTTGTTTCTTGATGAGAAAACCGGTCGTGTGTGTACGAGGCCTCAGTGTATTCTATTTTTTTTCTTTGGGGGCATTTATTTCAAATACAATTCTGTCACAAATCCTTAATGAACAGCCTTAAATGCTCAATAAGTCTAGAGGTAGAGGGATAAGCTGTAATATTTATCTTATCCCTCACTCCAGCAGGCCTCCCACATTCTGTGCGACTAATCCCCCCCAAAACCCCTTCTCTTTGGCACTCCAGCCCAGTGGCGGCTGGTGATAAAAAAATTTGGGGGGGCGCAAACCCCTCCAGGTCCTTACTTGCCCATCCTCTGCTGTCACGGCTCCCAATACTCAAACACACTATACACAGTGCATACACAGAACACACAGTGCATACACATGTAGTGCCCTGCTCTTGTTGACCAGGCGCTATTGTGTAAATTTAGTGGGTCATCTGAATACATACATAGTTCAGACGGTAATGTTTATGGCTAAATTAGCCTCTGTTCCAGCTTTGGCTGTGTTGAGAGCATTTCCCACTGTCGCCGGTAGGTGTCGTTGTTACCACCGGCCAGTGTTGGAACTACAACAGGCTGGAGTGTATTGGGTGTCCTTACCCCAGAAACAGCCCAGTGGGAGGGGTCTACCGCTGTGTGTTCTGGGAGAGAATACTTAAGGGGCAGACTCCTCTTCTGCCAAGAGGGCCCTGCTGGCCCGAGGCTACGTTACTTTAAGTAGGCCCAGAAGTCTGTCTGGGGCCTACTGGTTCGGGGATGGTCCTGTGCTGTCTTGCCTGCGGGAAGAACCCGAGCAATTGGAGGATCCAGGGGAGGACTCTTCTTCGAGAGGACCGAGCAAAAGCCTGGTATCTCAAAAAGAGCCTGGTTACGCAATTGGAGGATACATCCTAACCAATCTACCTTACAGTACTGCCGGATGGCTTAAAGGACTTTGGTACTGTGTAGTTGTGTTTGCTTAAGCAATTACTGATTTCCAAATCCTGTGGCAGAGACTTTTGTCCGTGCATCATTCTGGCTGCTAGGCCGGTGAGAGGCCTATCTGGGTGAGCAAGATCCAGTTACAGAAAGTGTACTTGTCTCCAGGATCTCATGTTCCTCAGTGATCTACACAAGGTATCTGAATTCCCCTACCCCTCCATCCCTCTACTGCTGCAAGTTGTGTTGAATAAAAAGCATTGGAAAAAGACTAAGTGACAGGTGCTTGCATCTGTGGGCAATTTAGAGCCAAGCAAGTTTTGATAAGTTGAACTGTGGGGTAACGGCAGGACCAAAAATAACCAGCAGCTCCTACGGGGGTAGTGCTACATGCAGAACACACCGTACGTACACAGGTGGAGGGGATCCAGCAGCACTTACATTGTTTGTTTTTATTGGCACCTGAGTCAGTGAGGATGAATTATCCTGTAATGTGATGGAATTGGCATGTTCTCATTTTCCCCACAGACCATATTCTCTATCTCTCTCTCTCTCTCTCTCTCCCTCTCCCCCCTCTCCCCCCTCTCCCCTCTCTCCCCCTCCCTCCCTCTCTCTCTCCCCCCTCTCTCTCCCCTCCCATACAGTAATGTTTTGTAACTTCTTCCCTGCCTGAATGCCCGTTTTTGACACATTTTAAAACAACCTATTGCTGTGAAACTCACCCAACTTCTTATCACAGAGTCCCACACAGTAGCTGCCATGCCATGAGTTACTGCATGTGCAGAAGAGACAGCCGAAGCGGTCTGCCAAAAGGGGGGAGGGGGAAGAGCAGCAGCGTGAGATACAGACTCTAAATACTCTGATATCAGCCGATCACAAATCGGCTGATATCAGAACTGTGACTGTCAGATATGCAAAGGTGGCTGTCCTTACTACAGATTGTTCCTGTAAATGAGAAATAATGGCACTTACTGTAAGCCTAGGTATATGGAGGAAAGACACTGGCATATTCAGATCACATTACCTTGCCTCATGGAGCCAACATCCCACTGGAACAGAAAGTGAAAGTGACACGGCTGCCCGGGGAAAGCACCTCCCAAGTCCTACGGCGGTACAAATGGTCAGATAGACGGACAGAAGACTGACCCAATGAGAGTGCTGAGGCTATTAGCTGTGCGCCTCAAAGCTATAAAAAAAACACGCAAATGTAGCGTCTCGCCTGCAATCACAGGATTGCATTGGCATGACGCTCCCATAATGCACTGGGGCCAGCGCCTGAGCCCAGTGAACTTGAACTTTTTTAATTGTTTAAAGGGCCCCCTTTTTTAAATGTCTTTTTTTTTTTGCCAATAGCTTTGGGGGGGCGGCGCCCCCTATGGATGGGCCGCCACTGCTCCAGCCCATTGTTGCACACTGTCATCATCGCATGCAATACAAGAATAATAATCCTGTACTGTACATGAGAACAGCGAGGGCCCATCTACAACCCAAAGCATCAAGGTGAACAGGTGACCAAGATGAGTATTAAGCTAATCACAAACCATGCTTATTCCGCCACCCTTAAACTTAACAAACATTTATTTATTTCAGTGTGTGGTGGGGGGGAGGGGCAATGCAAAGGTAATTTTTTTTATCTCTGGGTTCAGCTCCAAGTCAATTTTAGAAGATATAAAATAAAGTGTGACGCTACCTCAGTTGAAGTCTTAGGAGACGAAATGCATCGGATTTACACACTGGCCCAAGCTGCCCCACACTGCACTGTTTTACTGTTCAATTGAACCTTTTTAAATCTTTAATATATTCATTTGTTTGAATATTTTTATTCCAATAAACCCCAATTTTTGGAGGCCCTCTTTTTTTTTTTCCTTTTATACAGAGGGTCAAAAAAGTGTTTAATCAGCCACCAATTGTGCAAGTTCTCCCACTTAAAAAGATGAGAGAGGCCTGTGATTGTCATCATAGGTATACCTCAACTATGAGAGACAAAATGTGGAAACAAATCCAGACAATCACATTGTCTGATTTGGAAAGAATTTATTTGCAAATTATGGTGGAAAATAAGTATTTGTTCAATATCAAAAGTTCATCTCAATACTTTGTTATATATCCTTTGTTGGCAATGACAGAGGTCAAACGTTTTCTGTAAGTCTTCACAAGGTTGTAACACACGGTTGGTGGTATGTTGGCCCATTCCTCCATGCAGATCTCCTCTAGAGCAGTGATGTTTTGGGGCTGTCGCTGGGCAATACGGACTTTCAACTGCCTCCAAAGGTTCTCTATGGGGTTGAGCTCTGGAGACTGGCTAGGCCACTCCAGGACCTTGAAATGCTTCTTACGAAGCCATAGAGAGAATCCAAAAAACACACAAAAATATATTTCATAAAAATACAGTCTCCCCATCACGTCTTGACATGCTGAACATATATCTAGATGGAATCACAATCAAACAGAACAGAAGAAAGATAATATTCATATACATAGGTGGGTGAATGGCGTGAGCCATATATCAAACCCACATTAGTACTGCCCACATACTATCTATCCCATCAAAGCCATCTTCTATGTACAGGACCGTGGACATGAGCACTATGCATATAAACACCTAAATCTACACTAGATGTTTGAAGATTAGAACGGGGATCCGTATATCATTTTATTCACAAAGTTTTCGCATGGGTCACCAGGACCATAAACTGTGTGTGAAGAAAAAACAAAACGGAGAAAGTATAAGATAAGCAGAACCCTCCAAATGGATATAGCTATGCACATATATATATATATGTGTATGTATGTGTGTGTGTGTGTATGTCTAGTAAAAGATGCTCAAAAATGTATAACACAATGCCCTACAGGACAGTATAAGACAATTTGAATGGTTGAGATATATCTATCTATCTATCTATCTAGAATGAGGTGCAAATATGACCTGATGGGATGGTGGCAGACTAAATAAATGAAATAAAGGAACAGGGGGGAGGAAAGGATGCTGGTGGAGGCAGGAATGCTGTGCAACGTAACCAAGAAACCGTATATATGCAAATCATCCCATTCGAAATTGAGTCCTGACGGAAATCTGGTATGTTATGAAAATATATGTAATACCTTGTGCTTGCACAGCATCCTAAATCTATTCCCTCCCCTAACAGGAGTATTAACCTTCTCCACCCCCTGGATGGAAAGACAGGACATATCTTTGTGATGTACAGAATTCCAATGGTTAGCCACATTGGTGTTGTGGTTTTTCTCAATATCGTAGAGATGGTCATAGAGCCGGTCTCTAAGCCTACGGATAGTCCGTCCCACATATTGTATATGGCATATGTCACAGTTTATAACATATACTAAAAATTTGGTGTTGCAGTTGATGAACTGCCGAATCTCAAAATCTGATGTGTAATAATGTATAATGTGACCTGTTTTAATGTGTTTGCAATAGTTACACCTCTTGCATCCACATCTAAAGGTGCCCTTGAATTGCAATCAATTGGAACCTGGAACAAGCTGAGTGAGAGACGACCACCCAATGTGGGCACTCTACGGGAAACGGTTTTAATTCCTTTACATAAAATTTCCTGGTAAATGGGGTCATTAAATAAAATAGGTAAATATTTAGTTACGGTATGTTTAATTTGGTTGAATTCCGAGCTGTATGGAGTGGAAAACACTAACATTATTGAATGGTGTGGCAATTAGATTTTGTAATTTTTTCTTGTAGCAGGGACTCTCTGGGGATGGCATCAACTGTCGACAATGCCTTAACAATTTTATCAGGGTACCCCCTATTTTTGAATCTCTGTGACATCAGGCCTGCTTCTAGGGCATAATTGTCTTGTTTGCTACATAGACGTTTGAGCCTCAAAAATTGTCCATAGGGGACCCCTTTAATTGTATGGCTAGGGTGCGTAGAATCTGCCCTCAAGAGGGCATTCCCGGTAGTAGCTTTCCTATGGATGCTAGTGGCCACTAGGCCAATGGAGCTAAAAAGTTTGTCTAAGAAGTCAATGCAATTGTGTTGCATATTGCCTGTGAACTGGAGGTTAAATAAATTGTCATTAAAATAAGTAAGCCAAGAGTCTAAACAAATGTCTGTCGGATGTAATGAACAATAGATCATCTATGTAGCGACAGAAGAACATTGTATCGGAGCGGCGGGGGTTACCACATCCAAAGATGCAGGACCTCTCCCACAAGCCCATAAAAAGGTATGCAAGGGAGGGCAAAAACTTGGCCCCCATAGAGGCCCCACATCTCTGAAGGTAGTAGTCCCCGTCGAACATGAAGAAATTGTGTGTTGGTAGATAGTCTAATGACTGTAAAATAAATTCTTCCATGATTAAGGAAAATTTCCCTGACTCTTTAAGAAAAACAGATATGGCGTGGACCCCCAGATGGTGTGATATGCTGGAATACAGGCTGGTTACATCACAAACCACCCACCTGTAATGTTCTTCCCATTTGAAATCCTTGAGTTTAATGAGAAGCTGTTTTGTATCTCGTAGAAACCCAGGGAGTTCACATACCAGGGGTTGAAGCTGACCATCAACCCATCCACTCTGACGCTCATTCAAATAACCTATGCCTGCTACTATAGGTCTGCCCACAAGGGGATTTAGCCCCTTGTGGACCTTAGGAAGATGGTGGAACACCGGCATGATGGGGCTCTCTGGAATGAAAAGTGCCCTTTCTTGGGTTGAAAAAATGCCTGCATCAACAGCTCTGTCTAAGAGGGAGGACAGTACATTGGTAAACGCCACTGTGGGATCAGATCTAAGTTTCTGGTAGGTGTTGGTGTCAGACAATTGGCGTAATGCTTCTTCCCGATAAACATGTGAGTCTAAGACAACAACTACCCCCCCCCTTATCAGCATACCTTATAACATTGCTGGCATCTGACTCTAAATCTTTAAGAGCAGCACGTTCTACCACAGACAGATCATTGATCATTGGTTTCTTGCGGCAATTACGGGCAAGGTGGGTGAGATCTTTTAACTATCTTTTGATAGAGATCAAGATCCTTGCCCCTAGATCCCACAGGATAAAAGTCTGACCTGAGTTTGAATGACACTTTGTTGTGCCCAATTGACTTACTCCCTGGCAGCAAAATCCCTTTTGGGCATATCTATTCCTTATCACAGCCTAAATTGGCCCATCTAAAGGAATACATAGAAGAAATTTGAAGAAAGGTTTCATAAGACCGTCCACCTCACCCGCCGCAGCCGGCATGTTTTTCATTCAGAACAAGGATCAAAGCCTACGTCCCATCATTGATTTATAGAGAATTGAACAAGATCACTGTAAAAAACAGATGCCCCCTTCCTCTCATCCCAGAATTATTGGAACGTTTGCAAAAGTTGTTCACCAAACTTGTTTTAAAGGGCGCGTATAATCTGGTCAAAATTTGTCGGGGGGATGAATGAAAGACAGCTTTCCGTACCCGTTACGGCCTGTACGAGTACCTGGTCATGCCCTTTGGGCTGTGCAACACTCCTGCCACTTTCCAGTACCTTGTGAACTACATTTTCAGGGATCTCCTCGATGTTTGTCTAGTAGTATATCTTTTTTTTTTTTTTTTTTTTTTAATCCTTTTATTTTTCATTTGCTCAATCAATACATGTGATTTATGCATTTAGTCTTACACATTGATATATAAATAAAAGCATGTTAAAATTCCTGTCCGAAGCTGAAGATATTGATAAAAGCCCCTTGGGGCTAACTGGAATTCCTGGCACATCTGTTCGTATGTTTTTAACACTTCTCCCTCGTACAGTTGCGAAAAAAACCAAATCCGTCTCTCTTTCCAGGAGATAAAGCCCTCTAGGTCCTGTAACTCTGGGTATCTAGGGTTTTGCCATATCGGGGTAAAGGGCAGTGGGCCCCTTAACCTCAAAGCCTTCCGGATCTCCCCCCAGACCTTTTTAAGGAGAATACCCGTAGGTGCAGAGTGTGGTATACTAGGCAAGTCCATCTCCAAATGAGATGCTGCCTTTAGTGTAGGAGCCACCGTAGTCACCAGGATACTTGTAGGATCCTCGTTTTCTTCCCTGCCCCATCCCGCCAACTGCTGGAACTGTGAGGCCAAAAAATACATTTTGGGGGGGGGGACTGCCAATCCCCCCCTGTCCTTATTATATTGCAGGGTGGTTAAGCTTATCCTGGCTAACTTTTTTTTCCATATCAAATCCCGCATCAGGGTATCTATTCGTTTGAACCATTTATTTGGGATCCACATAGGGGAGTTGTGAAAAACATATAATAACTGTGGGGCCCATACCATTTTTATTAAATTTGCCCGTCCCACCACTGACAGAGGGAGCTTGCACCAGCTATTGCATTTCCCTCTCTGTCTTTCCAGTAGTGGGCCCAGATTCAGCTGAAGATATTCCGCTGGATCCGGGGATACCACTACCCCCAAATATTTAAAGTTCTTGGTTATGGCGATCTGCTCCGCACCAGCTGGTAGTGGTTCTGTCAACGGATCTATGGGCATTATTGTTGATTTAGACCAGTTTATAGTGAAACCTGAAAAACCTCCGAAATCTCCTATGATACCCATCACTGCTTGCAACGATGCGGCCGTATCCCCCAGATAAATAAGTGCATCATCCGCATATAAGGAGATTTTTTCCTCCCTTTGACCCCTACGAAATCCGACCACCTCCGACGCAGTACGAATCAAGATAGCCAGGGGTTCGACCGCCAAAGCAAACAGCAGTGGAGATAACGGACACCCCTGCCTGGTACCTCTATGTACCTCAAATGAGGAAGAAAGATTGTTATTGATACGGAGTCTGGCTCTCGGTTTGGAGTAAAGCACCTTCACCCATGTTATGAATTTCTTCCCCAATCCAAATCTTGTCAGGATTTCCAGGAGGTAGGGCCACTCCACACTATCGAATGCTTTAGCAGCATCCAGCGACAGAATGGCCCTACCCCCCGGGTTATCCACCGGCACCTGTAAATTTAAGTACAGCCGTCGTATATTATCTGCCGTTGAACGTGTTGGTATAAATCCAGATTGATCTCTATGGATCAGCTTATCAATCACCTTGGATAGTCTCGTAGCCAGAACTCTAGCCAAAAGCTTGACATCCGTATTCAATAAAGAGATCGGGCGATAAGAGTCTAGCTGGAGCTTGTCTTTGCCTGGCTTGGGGAGTACTATTATTATAGCTTCTTGCATACTTTCTGGCAGGCTACCTGTCTCCGCTGCCTCTGATATGGCCTCCAGTAAGGGTGGAAGAAGAATCTCTCCATACTGGGAGTACACCTCCGCCGGTAATCCATCCGAGCCTGGGGACTTATGGTGCGGGGCTTCATCTAGGGAATCTTTCAATTCTGTCAATGTAATAGGGAGGTTTAACATCTCCCTATCTACCTCTGACAGTTGGGGGAACGGGCAAGTTTGAAAAAACCGGGCCAGTTCTGACTCCGTATAATTAGTTTTAGAGGAATATAAATCCCTATAAAACTGATGGAAGTCATCTAAGATTTCAGAGCCAAGAGTGTGTGTTTCCCCAGACCCCACTCTTATAGCCTGAATGCCAGAAGAGTCCCGCTGTTCCCTAGCCACCAAGGCAAGAAGATGACCCGTTTTTTCCCCTTCCTCAAAATAACTCTGCTGATGGAAATATCTCCTCTTCTCTGCTGCTGTTAACAAAACAGAGTTTTATAAAGATTGCACCTCATTCCAGGAGTCATGATTAGCTTGGGAGGGGTCTGCTACCAGTGCCTGTTCTCTAGCTTTCATTTCATCTCGTACTTTGTTCTCCCATTTCCTAGAGCCTTTTTTAATACCTGTAATTTCTCTAATGAGACGTCCCCTCAAGAAAGCTTTAAGTGAGTCCCATACAACCACTGCACTAGCCGATCCCCTGTTAAAATATAAGAATTCCTGCAATGCCCCCACGGTCTCATCCGGGGACGGGAACAGGATCAGCCAAAAAGGGTTCACTTTCCACAATGGGCAGCCCGATGTAGCAGTAATATCTAGCTGTACCCAAAATGGAGAGTGATCTGACAATAATCTTGGCTCATAGGCGGAGTCCCTTACCCTCTGCATTAAAACCTTGTTTCCTAGACCCATGTCGATCCGGGAGAGTCCACCATGTGAAGCAGAATGGCATGAATAGCATCTCTCCCCATCATGTCTCTCCCGCCAGACAACGTGTAGTCCCAATTCAGAGAGCAAGGAGGCAAAGGCTGTCCTACCGACTGTGGACCTTGCCCCTCTAGAAACCAGTTGCATTCTATCCAGTCCTGGATCTAGGGTATTATTATAATCCCCCAACGCTAGCACCGGGACCTCTGGGAATAATGCCTAAGTTGCGCCAACTTTCTAAGAGGTGCCTCCGAAAATGGCGGAGGAATATAAATCGCAGCAACAATACATAGTAACCTGTTAAGCTTACACAGCAAAAAGACGTATCTGCCCTCTCTGTCCACCTGTTGCTGAATGCATTCAAAGGGGACATTAACAGACACCAGAATACTGACTCCCCTGGAGTAAGAGGAGTACATGGAATGATATTGCGTCGGGTATTTTCGTGAACGCAACAGGTGGACAGATTCAGGTCGCATGTGTGTTTCCTGGAGACAAATTATCTGCGGTTGCAATCTACCGAAGTATTTAAACATTGCATCTCTCTTGACCTTATCCCCCAACCCCCTAACATTCCATGTCATAAGTAATATGCCCATTTTATTTACGTTGGCCATTGAGAAAAACAAGGTAGTACTTGTGCAAATAAAAAAAATGCTCCTCTAAATAAATTACCATCAAACCCAGAATATATATACCTATATAAAATTAACCTAATATTGGCAGTGTTACCCAAAAGCTTACAAATAGTGTTTTTATACCATCTAGTGTATTTTAAAAACTTATATGTCCATGCTTGTGTTTGTAGTTGTGAATCATTTTCAAAATCGTATCTCCTGATTTTTGATTGTAATGTGTCTCCCCTCCCCTCCCTTATCCTGCTTCCCCCTATTCCTTCCCCCTCCCCTATCCCACCTCTCCCCCCCTACCTCCTTTCCTTCCCTCCCTCTCTCCTTCCCTTCCCTCCCTCTCTCCTTCCTCCCCCACCCTCTCCCCCTTTGCCCAGCTGGGCCTACCCTAGGGGCTGTACCAGTGACCTCCACTCTACACACATCCCCTCTCCTCACCCACTCAGCGTACATCTATACCCTTATAGATGTCCACCTCCCCCCTCCCACCCCCCCTCCTTTGTGATCACACCGTGTCTCTTTCCCTCGTGTTTTTGAAGTGCTATTTAATATCTTCCCCATATATTATAAACCAATTATTTCAATTAAGGTGCTTTTCTGTTTATCACAGTGTTTTTTAGATGTGAAGAAGAAGAAGAAGAAGAAAAAAAATATATATATATATTTAGGGGTTCATAATTGCAAAAATCCTTTCCTCCATTTTTCACTTGTCATTTGTCTCATGCTGCCATAAGCGCTATAGGTCTTTTTTATTGTCCTCCAACCACTTCTCCACGCTTGTCGGGAATCAAAAAAATGTGTGCCTCCCATCGCTGTCACTCGCAGACGGGCAGGGTAAAGCAAGGCAAAGACAATTTTATATTGCTGGAGGGTACGCTTAATTGGAATAAAAGCCGCTCTGCGCCTCTGTAGGTCTGGCGAGAAATCCTGATAAAGTGAGATTTTAACCCCCTTATATTTGATATACCCCTTTTCTCTGGCCTTCCGAAGCAGGGTCGCTTTATCGCTAAAATTGAACATTTTTACGAGTATTGGTCTAGGGTATCCGCTTGCCTGACGAGGTTTAAAGGGGACCCGATGGGCGCGCTCAATCCCAAAAAATGGTGTAAAAGAAGTAGCCCCAAAGGTCTCTTTGAACCATCCCTCCAAGAATGCTATAAGGTCACTTCCCTCGCTCTGTTCTGGCATGCCTATCACTCTGATGTTACTTCCTCTATTCCTGTTTTCCAATTCGTCGATCTTATCCCCCTGCATGTCCATTTGTTTCTTCAACCCCATAACTTCCTGTTTGAGTGGAAATAAGACATCCTCCATTGTACTTAGTCTCTCCTCTAGGATAGTAGTTCTTTCCACTGTCCTACTTAATTTATCCCCCATTGAGTGTATTTCCTCCTTTATTCCTTTCAGTTGGATGTCAAAGGCAGTTATTGAGTCCTTGCATGCATTTATGGCATTCAAAAGGTCCCTTAATGTAGGCTCTGCCTCCCTTCCTGAATGTCCACTCTCCATACTCGCCTCGGCTGGCTTAGCGGGAGCTGTTGTAGAAATTACCGTATTGATTTTTCCTCTCCCTGCCCCTTCGGCACTCCCAGTTTTTACGCTAGGTGTTGCCGCTTGGTTTACTAAATTTGCCTGTACCTGACCCTTGCCCTGGCTTTTCCTATCCATTGGGGATCCTGCTTGTGCTGGCTGCTGTTGGATCCCCTTTGCTGGGGACAGTGAAGTTCGGGCAAAGCGCTCAAGTTTTGCTGCTGCTGCTATTGCAGACGCTGTTGCCTGACTCTTTGCGGAGCGTGTAACTAAGGATCCTTCATGCTTTTTAGACATAATAATGGGAGTGACTTTAATCCAGATTTAATCCAAATTCATACATGGTACAATGCTTTCCCCTCTCTCTACACCAGCTTTGGAGAGTAAGGAGGCAAGAGGGGGGGGGGGGAGAGTAAGCAAAAGGTAAGCCAAAAAGTACAGTCCAGCAAAAAAAAAAAAAAAAAAAAAATCTGCAGTTGCCACTTTTAACCACTTCAATACCATGCACTTATACAGCTTCCTGCCCAAGCCAATTTTGAGCTTTCAGCGCTGTCGCAATTTGAATGACAATTGCGCGGTCATGCTACACTGTACCCAAACAAATTTTTTATCATTTTGTTCCCAGAAATAGAGCTCTCTTTTGGTGGTATTTGATCGCCTCTGCGATTTTTATTTTTTGCGCAACAAATAAAAAAAGAGCGAAAAAAAAAAAAAAAACTATGTTTTTCTTTGTTTCTGTTAATTTTTTTTGTAAATAAGTACCTTTTATACTTCAATGACGGGCACTGATAAGGCGGCACTGAAGGGCACTGATAAGGCGACACTGATGGGCACCGATGAGGTGGCACCAATGAGGTGGCACTGATGAGGTGGCACTGATGATGGGCACTGATAGGCGGCACTGATGGGCACTGATATGTGGCACTGGTATGCGGCACTGATGGGCACTCATAGGTGGCACTGATTGGCACTCATAGGCGGCACTGATTGGCACTCATAGGCGGCACTGATGGGCACTCATAGGCGGTACTAATGGGCACTTTTAGGCGGCACTGATGGGCACTTATGGGTGGCACTGATAGGTGGCACGGACGGGCACTGATAGGTGGGCACAGATGGGCACGGATGTGCACTGATAGGTGGCACTGATGGACACTAGTAGGTGGCACTGGTGACACTGCTGCCTAGCAATGCCAGCCACCACACATTATTTTCTTGGCATGATCGTGCCAGTCAGTGCCCATGTGTGGGCACTGATTGGCATATTTTTTTATGTTTTTTTTTATATATATATTTTTTTTACTACATGTGGATGGCCATGGGGGCCATCCACATGCTTAGGGTTTCCCTGGTGGTCCTTGGGGGCTTCCCTGGTGGTCCAGTGTGGGTATCCGAGGGGGGGCTGCGCTGATAAACAATCAGCGCGAACCCCCCCTGTCAGGAGAGCCGCCGATCGGCTCTCCTCTACTCGCGTCTGTCAGACGCGAGTGAGGAAGAGCCGATCAACGGCTCTTCCTGTTTACTTCCTGATCAGCCGTGATTCGACACGGCTGATCACATGGTAAAAAGCCTCCGACGGAGGCTTTTTACTGAGATCAGTGTAGCGGTGGGTCAGACTGACCCACCGCTCCACCGATCGCCGCGATGCGCGCCCCCCGGGCGCGCGGCGGCTGTTATCCCGCAGGACGTCATATGACGTCCAGTGTGGATAACAGAACCACTTCCCGGACGTCAATTTGCTATTGACTGGGCGGGAAGTGGTTAAAGTTCAATTCTTAAGTGCCTAAATGCTATAGCACACCAGTGCACAAACAAACCTGGCCCTGGATACGTTTTTTCTCTTTTTTTTCTTCTCCTTTCTCCCTTAAAGAGTCCTCCCTCCCTCCACTTATGTCCTGTTATTTAGCCAAGCAAACAGATTTGAGGGGGTAGAGAACTGGGCTAGGCTTGCACTTTCTGACAGCACCACAGTTCACCACAATTCAGTTCTTAATTATATAAACGCACAAGTGTTCATTAACATCTGGCTCTGACGGCAAATATAAGGACCGCTGGACACAGATCTGATCTACAAACATACAGCTCACCGCTGTTCAGTTTCAGTTTTTAGTTATGCAGATGCACAAATGTTCATATAAATCTGGCATTGGCAGTGAGTATAGAGACCGCTGGCCACAGATCACAGTTCTGGCCTGCAAACACACAGTTCACCACTGTTCCGTTCCCAGTTATACAAACGCACCAGTGTTCATATGAATCACTAATCACTGATTCTCCTGCTCACACATCTACAGCAGTTTAAGTTGATTTTTAAAACAGTGTGCAAAGGTATTTCAGGGTCATCCGAAGCTGGTGTATATATAGCAAATTTTAGCTGTGATTGTCAATCCTTTTACTCAGGGTAAAGAGGGGTAGAGAAGCCTGGCTATCCTGCTCCACAATCTCTGCGGTCAGACAGCTATAATATAGTACAATCTGACAGTCTTTACATCCAGTTTAATCAAACCGCAGGAACGTTTTTTTTTTTTACTCACCACCCAAACCGAGCCTTGACCCCCCCTGAGGGGTAATGCACAAGACCCACGGATTGTAGTTAAGGTGTAATGAAGCTGATGTCCTTATCAAGTTTTTCAAGGTCTTTCACACTGCTTTTCTGAGAGTTTTCCAGTCTGCATCCCCTGCTCTCACATACCTAGCAGTTTCGTTTTCAATCAGCTATTTACTTTCACTTTTACACTCCCTGGGGGGGAGGGGTGCATTCCTCCACTCAGTGTCCCGATCTGTCAGCTGGGCATATGAACTCAGTGTGAGCAATCCCTGCTCCGTGTATACTGCTCCTGTTAGCAAGTAATCAACAGGGGATTACTATCTCCTTTTCCATCAGCCACAGGCACGGTCAATCCATCAACACTATGGTCTAGGTAGAAGGGAGGGTAGGAGGGAATCAACACACATCCTCACTCACTCACTCCATGCTTCCTCTCTCACATCCGGCCACACCCCTAAGAGTCTGACCTGAGTTTGAATGACACTTTGTTGTGCCCAATTGACTTACTCCCTGGCAGCAAAATCCCTTTTGGGCATATCTATTCCTTATCACAGCCTAAATTGGCCCATCTAAAGGAATACATAGAAGAAATTTGAAGAAAGGTTTCATAAGACCGTCCACCTCACCCGCCGCAGCCGGCATGTTTTTTATTCAGAACAAGGATCAAAGCCTACGTCCCATCATTGATTTATAGAGAATTGAACAAGATCACTGTAAAAAACAGATGCCCCCTTCCTCTCATCCCAGAATTATTGGAACGTTTGCAAAAGTTGTTCACCAAACTTGTTTTAAAGGGCGCGTATAATCTGGTCAGAATTCGTCGGGGGGATGAATGGAAGACAGCTTTCCGTACCCGTTACGGCCTGTACGAGTACCTGGTCATGCCCTTTGGGCTGTGCAACGCTCCTGCCACTTTCCAGTACCTTGTGAACGACATTTTCAGGGATCTCCTCGATGTTTGTCTAGTAGTATATCTAGACGACATCCTTATATAGTCAGACAACATCACAGACCATCACAAGCATGTCAGATGGGTTCCCTCAGGTTACACACACATAATTTATACGTCAAATTAGAGAAGTGCACTTTCTAATCCAACTCATTCGCATTCTTGGGTTACATCATTTCCGAGAATGGCGTACAGATGGATCCTGGTAAGATAGACTGTATCCAAAAATGGCCTAGACCCCTGAATAGTTAGGCACTTCAAAGATTCCTTGGTTTTGGGAATTTTTATCGCAAATTCATCAAATTTTACCTTAGTCGTAAAACCATTAACCCAACTAGTAAGTATCCACTCCAACTATGCCTGAAACGCACAAACTCAGGAGGCCTTCGAGGCCCTGAAATTTCGCTTCACTACGGCTCCCATCCTACGCTTACCAGACCCTAATCTACAATACATCTTGGAGGTCAATGCCTCCCATCTGGCCCTAGGGGCTATCCTATACCAAAAATTGTCCATTGATGGACCGCTTCACCCTGTGGCCTACCATTCCCGATCCCTCACTCCCGCAGAGATCAATTTGCCAGTAGGGGAAATAGAGTTGCTAGCAGTGAAATCCGCCCTGGAGACTTGGAGACACCTACTCAAGGGTACCTCACTACCCTTTATAGTGTACTCCGACCATCAAAACCTTCAATACATTCAGTGTAACAAAACACTCTCCTCCAGACAGATACGCTGGGCTCTCTTCTTCGATAGATTCCACTTTGTCATCACCTACCATCCTGGCTCCAAAAATGGAAAGGCCGATTCACTATCTGGCCTGGAAGAACATCAATGTACACCTGACAAAATTTCTCAAATCATCCCACAGCAGAAGATCTTATGCACCATATTGACCCTCAAAGAGGAATTGCAGCAGGCCCTAAACTCAGAAAACCCCCTACTGCAGTTAGAGACAGATGAAGAAGGGTTCCTCTACAAAAATAACAGGCTGTACATCCCGACTCCTCTACACCATGGAATTCTTCGACTTACTCATGATGCACCCCTAGCTGGGCATCCGGCATCACCAGGACCCTGGATCTCCTTCGCCGACACTTCTGGTGGCCGAAGATGGAGGAGTCAGTAAGCGAGTATGTGTCCTCCTGCGAGACTTGTGCCCGCTCTAAACGCGAATCCCGACCCCCCCCCTTTCGGTCTCCTCATAACCGTCCCTATACCCGAAAAACTATGGCAGGCCATTTCACTTGACTTTATTGTTGAGTTACCCCGCTCATGGGGTTACAACACGATCCTAGTCGCAAAATGGCTCACTTCATGCCTCTCACGAAACTACCAATCTCTAAAGAGACGGCCGAGATCTTGATACAGCATGTTTTCAAACTCCACGGAATTCCTTCCAGAATTGTGTCGGATCGAGGTTCAAAGTTCTTCTCCAGATTCTGGAAAGCTCTCTGTCTAAAACTCCAGATTGACCATCGATTTTATCAACTGCCTACCATCCTCAAACAAATGGGCAATCCGAAAGGGTAAACCGCTGTCTAGAACAATATATCCGTTGTTACTGCACTCACCTGCAAAACAATTGGCATGAGTTACTTCCCCTAGCGGAGTTTGCATATAACAATACCAGTACCACTACAGGTTATTCACCTTTTTATGCTAACTACGGATTCCATCCCTCCTTCATCCCTCAGCAGATTCCTACCAACAACCCAGCGGCTGAAGATTTTGTCAACACCTTAAAGGACCTCATTCCTCACCTACGTGATAACATCACTAGAGCCCAGAGCAGACAGAAGGCCTACTACGATGGAGATTTATTATGGCTATCCACCAAACACTGCAACCTGCAGACTCCATCACGCAAATTTAGTGGATTATTCATTGGTCCTTTCCCCATCCACTCAGTGATCAACCCAGCGGCAGTGAGACTGAAACTACCGTCCACCTTACGTATTCATCTGTCTTTCCACGTCTCCCTGATCAAACCCTACCATCCCAACACCTTCCCAGGACATATTCCAGCCCCCCTACCGTCGGTTGAAGTTAACGGTCAGGAGGAATACGAAGTTGCACAGATCCTGGACACCCCTCTATATAGAAACCGTTTACAGTATTTGATCCATTGGAAGAACTACGGTCCACAGGATGACTCCTGGGAACCCGCCTCCGAGGTTCATGCCTCATGGCTGGTCCACCTCTTCCATTCTCACAATCCTGACAGGCCTGCTCCTTTGGCCCCAGGGGGGGTCCTGTAATGTCCTTATCTCTCCACGAGACTCCTGTAATATTCTTATATCTCCACCGGGGCTCCGAGATCTCAACCAACTCCGTCACAGTCCGATGACTCACAGCGACATTACCCTGCTCCACCTCTTCTCCCTACTTAAACAGCCGACACCCTTTGTTTGGTGTTTGTGCTAGGAACCTGACACCAGGTAAATGGCTCCAGCAGCTGGCGACCATCTTCCCTCACTATTGGGCCGGATAGAGCCCCTACTTCCATCTTACTATTGGGCCAGATAGAGCCCCTACTACCATCTCACTATTGGGCCGGATAGAGCCCCTACTACCATCTCACTATTGGGCCGGATAGAGCCCCGACTTCCATCTCACTATTGGGCCAGATAGAGCCCAGCTGCCTCCTCACTATTGGTCTGGTCAGAGCCCCTCCAACTTCCAGCTTTTGGGCCGGACAGAGCCACAGCCCTCTCACAGCAAGTATTCCTCCGTTTACTATAAACTATTCTGTGTACTGCTACTTCACCTAAGTTTCCTCTGGAACTCCATGTTATGACCTGTGTACTACCAAACTAAAACCACTAGTATTCCCAAATTATCTGAGTGTCCCTATCTGATTTCTGCCTACTTATAGTTAACTGTTAAGTATATCATACCTCCTTAATTTTCACATCTCCTACAGGCCCGGTTCCAAAAATGGGAAGGCAGATGCGCTCTCCAGGATGTTCCCCCGAAACCTCTCAGGCAGTTGAACCAAGCACCATCTTGTCTTCACAAATTTTTTTTGATCTCTCAGACTGATTTGTTGACCTCCATTAACCACTTAATGACCGCTCACTGTATATATACGTCGGCAGAATGGCACCGACAGGCACAATCACGTAGAGCATACGTGATTGCCTTTGTATAGTTGGGGGGTCCAATCGGACGCCCCTCCTATACAGTGAGCGGTGGCTAAGTGTCCGGGAGCGTTCCGGGATGAGGGGGCAGCCATTCGTTTCCGGCCACCCCCTCGCGATCGCTCCCGGCGAATAGAAATGCCCCCTCTGTCTGTGTCAGGCAGAGGAAGCAGGAGGAAGTGATGTCATCTCTGGTGCGGCGCTCACATATACCGAGCGCCGTACAAGAGAAGACATCAGGTCAGTGCACACAACACTACACTGACACCAGGACACATAGGGACATAAATCGCCCCCCCAGGCCCCCCCAGACACCCCCAGATCACCCCCCAGATCACCCCCCCAGCCCCCAGTCACAGTGTCACTGATTGCAGTGACCATTTATATACTGATCACTGCAATCAGTGACATTTGTGACTGTAAAAGTGTCAGTACATTCAGTTTTAGGTCCAGTGCAGCCCCCTAACCCCCCCTAATAAAGGTTTAACCCCCTGATCACCCCCCAGATAACCCTTTCACCCCCTATCACCACTGTCGCTAAGCGATCATTTTTTTGATCGCTGTCTTAGCGTCAGTGATGCCGATCGGCAGCCAGTAATTTTTTTTAGGTTCGCCGCATGTTTTTATAGCGTCAGGTACCCCAATATATTATCTAATAAAGGTTTAACCCCCTTGATCGCCCCCCAGGTAACCCTTTCACCCCCTATCACCACTGTCGCTAAGCGATCGTTTTTCTAAACGCTGTCTTAGTGTCGGTGATGCAGATCGGTAGCCGGTATTTTTTTTTAGGTTCGCCGCAGGTTTTTATAGCGTCAGGTACCCCAATATTCTATCTAATAAAATTTTAACCCCCTTGATCGCCCCCCAGGTAACCCTTTCACCCCCTATCACCACTGTCGCTAAGCGATCGTTTTTCTAAACGCTGTCTTAGTGTCGGTGATGCAGATCGGTAGCCAGTAATTTTTTTTAGGTTCGCCGCATGTTTTTATAGCGTCAGGTACCCCAATATATTATCTAATAAAGGTTTAACCCCCTTGATCGCCCCCAGGTAACCCTTTCACCCCCTATCACCACTGTCGCTAAGCGATCGTTTTTCTAAACGCTGTCTTAGTGTCGGTGATGCAGACCGGTAGCTGGTAATTTTTTTTAGGTTCGCCGCAGGTTTTTATAGCGTCAGGTACCCCAATATATTATCTAATAAAGGTTTAACCCCCTTGATCGCCCCCCAGGTAACCCTTTCACCCCCTATCACCACTGTCGCTAAGCGATCGTTTTTCTAAACACTGTCTTAGTGACGGTGATGCAGATCGGTAGCCAGTAATTTTTTTTAGGTTCGCCGCAGGTTTTTATAGCGTCAGGTACCCCAATATATTATCTAGTAAAGGTTTAACCCCCTTGATCGCCCCCCATGTAACCCTTTCACCCCCTATCACCACTGTCGCTAAGCGATCGTTTTTCTGATCGCTGTCTTAGTGTCGGTGATGCAGATCGGTAGCCAGTAATTTTTTTTAGGTTCGCCGCAGGTTTTTATAGCGTCAGGTACCCCCATATATTATCTAATAAAGGTTTTAACCCCCTGATTGCCCCTAGATCACCATATAAGTGTTACGGGTGACGCTGGTTAGTTAGTTTGCTTTTTATAGTGTCAGGGCACCCGCCGTATATAACCCAATAAAGGTTTAACCCCCTGATCGCCCGGCGGATGATATCAATTAGGTTTTAGCGTCAGAGAGGGTCTGCGTCACACCCCAGGCAGCGTCAGGTTAGTGCCAGTAACGCTAACACCCACGCGTGAAGCATACACCCCCCTTAGTGGTATAGTATCTGAACAGATCAATATCTGATCTGATCAGATCTATACTAGCGTCCCCAGCAGTTTAGGGTTCCCAAAAATGCAGTGTTAGCGGGATCAGCCCAGATAGCTGCTGGCACCTGCGTTTTGCCCCTCCTTCCTGCCCAGGCCACCCAAGTGCAGTATCGATCGATCACTGTCACTTACAAAACAAAAACACACATAACTGCAGCGTTCGCAGAGACAGGCCTGATCCCTGCGACTCCAGAGCTGTAGGAGGTGATTTCACCACCACAGTTAAATAAAAAAAGCATATATGCCGAAGCATTGGGGCAGCAGGAGCGGAGGAGCGATTTTGCTCCTAATGCCGCGTACATACGGTCGAAATTCCGACGGAGGCTTGCCCGTGGAAAAGTCCGACCATGTGTGTGCGCATAACTTTTTTGCGGGAGGATGCCCCCATGCTTCGGCATATATAAATGGTGCGTGTATGCCCATCATTGGAAGTGGGTGGATGAAGGGCGGTATTCTAATGGTGGGCATACCCACCGATCAATCTCTTTTTTCGTTCAGCCAACTGGCTGCATGAAAAAAAAAGATTACAATACATGTCCAACAAGGACCAGCAACGTACTGGTATGTTGCTGGACTTTGAATGTTTATACCAGAATGATGCCTGCGGGTTTAGGTATCATCTTGGTATCATTCTTTTCATTCTGCGGCCGGCTTTCATGTAAAAGCAATCCTAGCGGCTAATTAGCCTCTGGACTGCTTTTACAAGCAGTGGGAGGGAATGCCCCCCCCAGATATAAAAAGCGCCATTGGGAAATTGGGAAAGCATTTTATCACACCGATCTTGGTGTGGTCAGATGCTTTGAGGGCAGAGGAAAAATCTAGGGTCTAGAAGACCCCAGTTTTTTCAAAAAAAGAGTACCTGTCACTACCTATTGCTATCATAGGGGATATTTACATTCCCTGAGATAACAATAAAAATGATAAAAAAAAATACTTGGAAGGAACAATTTAAAAATAAAATAAAAAAGCAAAATTAATAATAAAAAAAAAAAAAAAAAGCACCCCTGTCCTGCCCTGCTCTTGCCCAATGGCGAACGCAAGCGTCGGTCTGGCGTCATATGTAAACAGCAATTGCACCATGCATGTGAGGTATCACCGCAAAGGTCAGATCGAGGGCAGTCATTTTAGCAGTAGACCTCCTCTGTAAATCTACTGGGGTAACCTGTAAAGGCTTTTGAAGGCTTTTAAAAATGTATGTAGTTTGTCGCCAATGCGCGTTTGTGCGAAATTTTAAAGCATGTCGTGTTTGGTATCTATGTACTCGGCCTAAGATCATCTTTTTTATTTCATCAAACATTTGGGCAATATAGTGTGTTTTAGTGCATTAAAATTAAAAAAAGTGTATTTTTTAACCCAAAAAATGCGTTTGAAAAATCGCTGCGCAAATACTGTGTAGAAAAAAAAATGCAACACCCACCATTTTAATCTGTAGGGCCTTTGCTTTAAAAATATATATAATGTTTGGGGGTTCAACATAATTTTCTTGCAAAAAAAAAATGTTTTCATGTAAACAAAAAGTGTCAAAAAGGGCTTTGTCTTCAAGTGGTTAGAAGAGTGGATGTAAGCTTCCTAATGTTGTGTATAAAATGCCAGAACAGTTCAAAACCCCCCCAAATGACCCCATTTTGGAAAGTAGACACCCCAAGCTGTATACTGAGAGGCATGTCGAGTCCATGGAATATTTTATATGTTGACACAAGTTGCGGAAAAACGACAATTTGTTGTTTTTTTTTGTTTTTTTGCACAAAGTTGTCACTAAATGATATATTGCTCAAACATGCCATGGGCATATGTGGAATTACACCCCAAAATACATTCTGTTGCTTCTCCTGAGTACGGGGATACCACATGTGTGAGACTTTTTGGGAGCCTAGCCGCGTACGGGACCCCAAAAACCAAGCACCGCCTTCAGGCTTTCTAAGGGTGTAAATTTTTGATTTCACTTCTCACTGCCTATCACAGTTTCGGAGGCCATGGAATGCCCAGATGGCACAAACCCCCCAAATGACCCCATTTTGGAAAGTAGACACCCCAAGCTATTTGCTGAGAGCTATTGTGAGTATTTTGCAGATCTCGCTTTTTGTCACAAAGTTTTGAAAATTGAAAAAAAAATATATATATATATATTTTCTTTCTTCATTTTCAAAAACAAATGAGAGCTGTAAAATACTCGCCATGCCTCTCAGCAAATAGCTTGGGGTGTCTATATTCCAAAATGGGGTCATTTGGGGGGGTTTTGTGCTATTTTGGCATTTTATGGCCTTCAAAACTGTGATAGGTAGTGAGGAGTGAAAATCAAAATTTGTGCCTAGAAATCCTGAAGGCGGTGCTTGGTTTTCGGGGTCCCGTACGCAGCTAGGCTCCTAAAAAGTCCCACACATGTGGTATCCCCGTACTCAGGAGAAGCAGAAAAATTTATTTTGGGGTGTAATTCCACATATAACCATGGCATGTGTGAGCAATATATCATTTAGTGACAACTTTTTGTAATTTATTTTTTTAAATTTTTTTTTGTCATTATTCAATCACTTGGGACAAAAAAAAATATTCAATGGGCTCAACAGGCCTCTCAGCAATTTCCTTGGGGTGTCTACTTTCTAAAATGGGGTCATTTGGGGGGGTTTTGTGCTATTTTGGCATTTTATGGCCTTCGAAACTGTGATAGGTAGTGAGGAGTGAAATCAAAAATTTGCGCCCTTAGAAATCCTGAAGGCGGTGCTTGGTTTCCGGGGTCCCGTACGCGGCTAGGCTCCCAAAAAGTCCCACACATGTGGTATCCCCGTACTCAGGAGAAGCAGCAAAATGTATTTTGGGGTGCAATTCCACATATAACCATGGCATGTGTGAGCAATATATCATTTAGTGACAACTTTTTGTAATTTTTTTTTTTTTTTTAGTCATTATTCAATCACTTAAGACAAAAAAAAAAAATAATCAATGGGCTCAACATGCCTCTCAGCAATTTCCTTGGGGTGTCTACTTTCCAAAATGGGGTCATTTGGGGGGGTTTTGTACTGCCCTGTCATTTTAGCACCTCAAGAAATGAGATAGGCAGTCATAAATTTAAAGCTGTGTAAATTTCAGAAAATGTACCCTAGTTTGTAAACTCTATAACTTTTGCGCAAACCAATAAATATACGCTTATTGACATTTTTTTTACTAAAAACATGTGGCTGAATACATTTTGGCCTAAATGTATGACTAAAATTGAGTTTATTCGATTTTTCTTATAACAAAAAGTAGAAAATATAATTTTTTTTCAAAATTTTCGGTCTTTTTCCGTGTATATCGCAAAAAATAAATATCGCAGAAGCAATCAAATACCATTAAAAGAAAGCTCTATTTGTGGGAAGTAAAGGACGCAAATTTCGTTTGGGTACAACATTGCATGTCCGCACAATTTACAGTTAAATCAGCGCAGTGCAAAATTCTGAATTCACCTCTGGTCCTTTAGCTACCAAATGGTCCGGGGCTTAAGTGGTTAAGACAGCATCCAGGTACTGTACTGACCAGGAAATCTCTTCCCTAGAGAAACATGATGACCTGCTCTGGTCCTGGCCGGGGAAAAATCTTTGTTCCACTAGAAACAAGACATCTAGTCTTAAGAACCTTTCATAATCACAAAATAGCAGGTCACTTTGGAACACAGAAAACCACAGAACTAGTCTCTCGTTTTTTTTCTGGTGTCCGGGCTGGAGACAGGACTGTAATGCCGCATACACACAATCGATTTTTTCGACGGTGAAAACACCGTCGAGAAAATCGGCGTGAAAAACGAGGAACAGCTTGTTCTCCCCACACACGGCCGTTTTAAATTACATTTTTTTTTTTGGTCGGAAAAAACGACCGTGTGTGGGCTCCCCGGCAGTGTTGCCCTATGGGAAAACTGCCGCGGAAAAAAATGACGGGAATCACGACGAGAAAAATTAGAGCATGTTCTAATTTTTCTCGTAATGATTAATGCCGTTTTTCCCGTCGAGAAAAACGACAAAAAGCCCACAGACGATCGTTTTTCTCGTCCAAAGGAAAAAATTTAATTTTTCTCGACGGGAAAAATGATCGTGTGTACGCGGCATAAGACTTAAACCCTTACCCATCCCTGAATTGCCATGGGCAGAGGTCTCCATGGATTTCATTGTCAACCTACCTCCCTCTGGAGTATTCACCACTATCCTGGTCGTGGTCGACCATCTTTCTAAGATGGCACATTTTCTGCCCATGGTGGGTACTCCCTCTGCTGAGGTACAGCCAAGATCTTCTTTAGGGAAATAACTATGCTCCATGGGGTACCTAAGAGCGTCGTCTCAGACAGAGGCGCCCAATTTATGTCCAAATTGTGGAAGGAACTTTGCAAATCCCTGGAAATCAAATCTGTCTCTCATCCGCTTACCATCCTCAGAGCAACGGCCAGATAGAGGACGAACCAAACCCTGGAGCACTATCTCCATTGCTTCTGCTCTGCCTCCCAGGACGACTGGTCCTCCCTACTATCTTATGCCGAATTCGCATTCAACAACTCCATCCATTCAGCCACCAGTCAAACCCCCTTTTAGTCCAACTTCGGCTTCCATCATTTTCTCCCCAACTCCATCCCTGAGATATCCGTTCCTGCTGTACAAGATCGGATAGCCTCTGTCCAGTTGAACTTCCAGAAACTTCAGGAAATTATGCAGAATGACCAGGACAACTACAAAAAGTATTACGATAAGGGAAGAAAGGAAAATCCAGCCTTCAAAGTTGGGGAGGAAGTTTGGCTATCAGCCATCAATCTCAAGTTGCCAATTCCCTCACGGAAGTTGGGGCCAAGGTTCATTGGACCTTTTTAAGATCAGACGGATGATTGACCCTGTGGCCTTTGAATTTACATCCAGTTTTCCACGCATCTCTGTTGAAGCCCGTTTCCAACTTCTTCCCTGGGAGAGCAGAACCGCCTCCTCCACCAGTTGAGATGGACGGTTAAAATGAATTAGAAGTAGAGTCTATTCTGGGTTGCAGGAAAAGAGGTAGACAACTGCAGTATTTGATTAAATGGAAGGGGTATCCCCTTGAGGACAATTCCTGAGAACCCTCTAAAAACCTGCATGCCCCACTCCTAATCTGAGCTTTTCAGCAAGAACACCCGGAGTTGATGTCCAGCTTGGTCGTCCAGAGCCCGCCCCTCGGGGGGAGGATGGGCACTGTCAGAGGAATTACCAACTCAGCCGCACCAGCCGCATTCCTGCGCACATGCGCAGCGGAACGGCGTTTCGGTGCATGCGCGGGCCGGTGGAACGGCACGCGCGCTAGTGCGCCAATCGGAGCTCTGGCGGGCCTATATAAAGTGGCCCAGGTACTCTGACAGGTTGATGGTTTGTCAACTTCCTGTCTGTACCTGGTTTCCTGTTACCTGCATCTGAACTTCTGTTGTGACCCGGATCGGCTTGACTATCTTCTCTTCTCCTGGACCTGACCTTTAGCTTGCTTTACGGATCTGCCTTGCTACCTGTGTTTGACCCCCGGCCTGTGACTCTGATCTGCCTCTTGTCTCCAGCCCCTGACCTACTGCTTGTACTTATTGGACTTGTTACTTTTCTCTTGTGCTAGACCCTCAGCCTGCACCTTCAATACCGCACTATGATTAAGCACTGAATCGCAGTGCGAAACGTCAGCTTATACTTGCTGTTTTTTTGCTGTGGCATGTTGTTTGTGCTTTTGTTTTAAATAAAAGAACCTTTTTTGGAGTGCGGCTGTCCAAGCGTTTTCCTCAGATTTTTTGCATTGTCATATGCATTGCCTGCACCCACGGCTCTGGATCTTGTGAATGAGTCACCAGTCACATCTGAGCGGTAACTCTCTACTTACAGGATGGATGATGAGAGGAATGCAACATATGTATAATGAGGGTGATCCGGCATCATGGGGTCCCTGTTTATATCAAGAATTCCCAGAGAAGTCACTAGGCTTGAAGAAGGAACCAGTCAGAAGTTCCGAAACGCATTCCCTTTTTGATGACCTCACTTCCTGTTTGCGGTCCACGCTGGTTGTAGGTCCCCCTCCGCTGACGTTACTTACGGTATTCACGTCCAATGCTGATTCTGACAACGCGGTCGCTCCATTGGTGCCTCCAGAGCTGTGTTGTCTTCCTGCTGGGACGTTCATCTGCTGCATAGTGACTTCTCTGGGAATACTTTATATAAACTGGGACCACATGATGCCGAATCACCCTTGTTATAAAATATGATGCATTCCTCATCATCCAACCTGTAAGTGTTCTTTAATCCCTTTTGAGATATTAAAAGTTTTTTAATATTGCACTTAGAGGTGCCTCTTTTCTGTTTATAAGACCCCTTTCACACTGAGGAGTTCTTCAGGCGTTTTGTGCAAAAAATGGCACCTGAAAAACTCCTGCCCCTGCAGTCTCAATGTGAAAGCCAGAGTGCTTTCACACTGAGGCGATGTGCTGGCAGGATGAGAAAAAAAAGTCCTGCAAGCAGCATATTTGAGGCGGTGAAGGAGCGGTGTGTATACCGCTCCTTTACCGCTGCTGCCCATTGAAATCAATGGGACAGCACGGCTATACCGCCCGCAAAGCGCCTCTTTAACCCCTTCTCGGCCGCTAGCGGGGGTTAAAACCGCACCGCTAGCGGCCGAATAGCGCCGCAAAAACGACGATATAGCGGTGCTAAAAATAGCGGCACTATACTTCCAGCGCTTCAGTGTGAAAGCGGCCTAATGGTTAGTCAAAGTTCTGCTTTCATTTCTGACTAAAATTTTAAGAAAATGTAATTGCACTAGCTTCAATTTTGTGCTCTTTATCTTTTCCCTGATTCAGTCTCTTCCATAGACAAAATTTACAAAGCTTGTTGTTTGAAAATTTTAACTACTACAGCGTGAAGGGAAACATAGAGGTATACATGTTGCTCAGATCTCAGAAATGTATTTACGGTATGCTCTTTTGTTTCCAGAGGCAAGGGAGAATATGAAACTAAAACACAAATCTTCTGGACCACTTTTAACTCATTAATATCCAGGTCAATATGGTGTTCCTCAGAAATACACTTTTTTTTTTAACAACAAGGTTAGTCTTTATTGAAAATCATGTCATCACACAAGGCAGTCATAAAAATACTCAAATACAAATCAGGTAAAGTTGAATAAGTTAATGGTACAGAAAATCAAGCGTAGACAAGTAGCATTCAAATACAGACCTGGATACAAAACATGTACAAACTCAAGAGGATTTGTTAACACTAATGGAACCCTACAGATACCCCCGTGTGGGGGGGGGGACAGCCGCCCCCACTAATACGAATCTCAAGTGTTAATCCATAGGTCTACCACCCCAGAACTCACACTTGCTCGGTCCAAGGCAGCCATAAATGATCACATTTTTGGGGACAGCCTCTATTGACATAAGTCAGCTTGTAAAGGGGTATTACTGAGTTTATGGAGGAGTCCCAAGACTCGACCGTAGGGGGAGAGGGGGAGGTCCACCTGAGCAATATTTCCTTTTTAGCATAGAAAAGGACATAGGAGATAAGCAGCTTAGTATAACGAGGCCTCTGTTCATCATCTTGAATGCCCAGCAGTGCCAGTTCAGGTGACACGGGAAGGGACAACTGCAGGCGGACAATAATACAGTCAAAAACTGCAGCCCAATACCCAGCTAGGGACGGACAGGTCCAAAACATGTGTATGAATGTGCTGTCAGGGGAATGACATCTTGGACAGTCCTGTGACCTCTGTGGATAGATCTTGTGCAACCTTTGCGGTGTGTAGTAGACGCGGTGGATGAATTTGGTGTGTATGAGCTTATCCCTGGAGGAAACCATTAGCCTAGAGCCCGCCTCAAAGCACTCCTCCCATGTCTCCCTGTGCAGGTCAGGAATATCGGCCAGCCACTTTACCCACAGGGCCTCTATCTTAGGTGAGTCCCCTCCTAGAAGGGCAAAGTACAGAGTAGAAAGGGTCTTGTTAAGAGTCTCTTGCGCCAAAAGTGCCTCGATAGAGTCAGCTTTAAGAGTTATGGGGAGCGGATATTGCACCCTCACAGCATGCCTCAACTGGTAATACCTGAATAACATTCCCCCGGGAAGTCCAAACCTAACCGAAAGATCCTCAAACGTCAGGTGAGTCCCCCGGGGCATAATATCCTGAAGCGTTTTAATCCCAAAGCGGGCCCAGAGGTGCGGGTCAGGAAGCATCCTAAAGTGCGGGAGCTAGGGTTACCCCATAATGGGCAAAAGGGAGAATAGTGGCGCACGCAAAGAAATCGCTTTCTAGCCACCCCTCACACCTTCAGGGTCACTCTAGTGGGGGCCGGGAGCGTGGGGTACGCAGCGGCGCCCCTATACACTAAATTACCCAGTTCCCTAAGGGAACCCAAAATGGCTGCTTCTAGACACGTGGCCGCGTTGGATCTGGATTGCTCGAACCACCACCGTACAGTCACTAACACGGCCGCCCAGTAGTATACTTTCAGGTTGGGAGACGCAAGGCCTCCACAGCTCACAGGGAGCTGCAGGGTCGACCTGGCTAGCCTAGGTTTAGCACCCCTCCAGAGAAAATAGGTTATACAGCTGCCCAACTCCTTAAAAAAAGTAGCCGGAAGCCACACCGGGCAATTACGGAATATATCGTTAAACCTGGGCAGGTAGAGCATTTTCAGCACATTAATGCATCCAAGAAGATTGAGAGGCAGGTCCCTCCATCTAGAGCAGTGGTCCTATAGTCTCGTCACTAAGGGTTGTAGGTTGAGATGCCGAAAGGCCTGGAGGTCTCTCGACACCACAACACCTAGGTATTTGTCAGGGAAATTCCCCGTTTGTGGTCACCAATCCGCGGCCAGTGCGCCTGCACGGCGAATCGGTGCATGCGCGTACACGGCGGGATGGCGCTCCGACGTTCTCGGGTGCGCGCACCGGCGAATCGGCGCACGCGCATGCGCAATGGCGCGCCAATGGGATTACAGGCGGGCCTATTTAAACAGACTCAGTGACTCTGTCTGGTTGCTGGTTTGTCAGCATTCCTGTGTTCCTAGTGCCCGAATTAAGTACTGATCTCCTGTTTGACCCGGACCGGCTTGACTACCCTTCTGCTCTCCTGCACCTGACCTCTTGGCTTGATTAACGGACTTCCGCCCTTCTCCAGTGTTTGACCCTTGACTCTCTGCCTGCACCCGGGACTTCTTGTTAAACCTACCTGAGCTTGCGCTACCTGAACCTGTGCTTGTTGCTTCTCCCCGAACTGGCACTTGCTGCTAAACCGCTGCCTGGACTAGTACCTCCGCTGCTGGCTGCTGTCTGACCCAGTCCTCCCGTGGTGCTTGACCCTCAGCCTGTTCTCCAGTCAACTCACCCCTGCCGGACTTTTCAGCAAGACACCTATACCTGCTGGTGGCCAGTGCTCCCTTGTGCTGTCTTCTCCCTGTCTCACCTCCAGGGGGCGGAGTGCGCTTGGGTGCAAGGGCAGACCACTCTCGGCATCTCGGCCTCGGTAAGTACTCACCTGATAGTACAAACCAGCCAGATGTCTGAGGCCGACAGAGTGCGCTCCCCATTTGACACCCTCTGCCAGCAGGTTACCACCTTAACGGACGCAGTTCAAAGACTCCAAGAGGGGTATACCCAGATTGATGGCCATCTGCAACAACTCACCGGTCTCTTAGGACCAGCCCCTTCAGCTACCACCTCTGCCAGTCCTGCCTCCACCTCCCAAGTACCTACAAGTCCTACAGTGGTGATGGCTACCCCTGAACCCAGGGTCCCTATCCCGGAAAGATTCTCGGGTATCCGCAAAAAGTACCGGGCCTTTAAGAATGCCTGTACCCTCTACCTTGCTCTCCAACCAAAGACCTTCTCTTCAGAAGCGGTGAAAGTAGGGTTTATCATCTCCCTCTTGACGGATGACCCCCAAGCCTGGGCACATGGGTTGATGGAGCAGCGGAGCCCAATATTGGATTCAGTAGACACGTTCTTTGAAAACATGGCTCAATTGTAAATGGTTTTGTGGTCTGACTAAGGGTAGACACCCAATATAACGCACCTCATCCAAAATTTGTGACAAAATATAGAAAAAGAAGTAAACGGGACTATAGCGGTGCTAGCGTTAATATTTAGACAGTGGAAGACTCAATTCATTAAGTTAAAAAAAGGGGATTTATCCATTTATTGAACAAGTAATACAAAATATTGAGTAAAATTACATATGTATATATAAGCGTATTCACAAAATTTCAAAAATAGGGCATAGCTAATATGGTGGTTAATTAGATGTTAAACCAAAGAGATCATACGTAGTCCCAACATGTTTCGCCCATCGGGGCTTCGTCAGGGGAAGTATGTCTCAAATGTACGAGTACATCGAACATAGCTGTTAAAATAGACAATAGAAAAATTTATATTAGCATATTGTAAGCTGGTTTATGTAAAGTTTAGAAGATCGATCTGTAAATAGGTCCACAGTTGGCAAAAAGAATAACGACTTACCACCATTAGAGCCCTAGATGAAATAAATGGGGGTAAAGGCAAGAGAAACCTCTGCACGCTGGTAGAGGAAGGAGAGAGGTCTCCTCCTCGGTGTGAGACGTAAACGGGGCTCCGAGCATACAAACCCTCACAGTGACCGCTTAAGAGACCTAGCCAAAATAGATCAAAGAAATATATATAAATAGATAAATAAGTTAAATTAAATTGGAGAAAAAACCCCGTTAGTGTTGAATTAATTTAAGTGAATGTAATTGATATGTGAAAGCAATATAAAGGTAATAAAGTAAAAATTTTAAATTATATATAGTGGTCAATTGATTTTGATCTAAGTGGGGTTAATGGTCCCGTTAGCCCAATCAATTATGGGGCAGATTAAGTCATTATTAAATTAACTATTCAGGTTATACTCACGTTAAAATCAAAATTGAGAAAAAAAAAGGAAGGAGAAAATTAGAACGAATGAGATGGTGCCTGATTGATGTTAGATCCACTGGATACAAAATATCCGAATAAGATGCGTTCATAGGACATGAACCTTCAGAGAACTTTAGTCCAGTGAAGAGAAAGTTCCAAAAGATGAAATTATTCTATAAGTCAAATATATTGTATATTAATCAGTTATCCACAAGGGGACGTCTTGAGTTAAAACAGTAAATATATAATAATAGAAATAGTCCAACATTAGGTATTGTCATAAATGTGGAGTTAGCATTATACGGTTCTTATATTTTTTCCATAATATTTAAATTTTGTATGGATAGAGTAATAGGGGAATGACCACACAACATGTCAGACAAAAACAAACTGAAGAGCCAATGGCCCAAACCGAGCTGTTAGTGTTGAATGAAGTATTACATTATCTTGTGTATCATTAAACATACAGCATAACAATGCTTTTAGTCTGAGAGTATGACAAAAGGACATCTAATGAAATAACAATCATAAAAGTTTTCAAAGCCCAAAAAGTAGAGGGACTGATAATATACAGGAGACAGTGTGTCAGATTCTCAGATAAGCAGCAAGTGGTTACCTTGATACAGAACTGTGGATAAATATCAGGCCGCCTCATCGAACCGCTCTGGTTGGTGTGCAGCCTTATAATGCCGGCTCTTAAGCGATCACCAACTCGGCCGGCGTCTGACGTCGCCGGCGGAGTGCGGACGTGACAACGTTAGTGCGCATGTGCCCAGAGTCCCGAAGCTGTACCAAGACTACAAGACCCAGAATACCTAGCGCCCATGGGAGGGGACTTGGTCTCACGCACCAACGTCATTGGAAACATAGTCTCCAATGAGACGGAGCGGGATCATGTTGTAATGTATCATAGTATGGTAAGGCTTGGTAAGAATAGTAAAACCAAAATCCGGGATAATGGGAAAGCAAAAACTGCAACAAAAACGTGTGAGTTGGGCAGACCCAGCATTGCCGGATATGCCCTGGGCGTCCATATGAGGGCTGTAGAAAGCCCAGAGCTTCCGTCACAGTCAGACACCCTGTACATGTTCTCATTGCAGACCCTCAGAGACCAAAGGTGAAGTCACTCTTTTGTCAATGATGGCGGGTACAGTTAACCAACCAAAAAAGCCGTACCCGCCAACTTCCAGGGAGAAATTACAGAACGATCTTAAGAAACAAACATATTTCACATAATGTACATTGCACATATTTAAGTTTAAACATAAATCTTCAACATAACAGACAATTTAGGAAAGACATACTTATGTAGAACATAGCTAAATGAATGATGATTTATAGAAAATAAATTTAATACCAAGCAATAACAGCGATTTAATTTTATTAAACTAAATTAATTTACTTATAAACTTTAAGAAAAAAGGGGGGAGGGAAGTGAAAAAAGGAAACAGAGGACTCCTAGAGCAGGGAAAAGGGGGTATGTGGACAACCTAAGTCATTACAGATCAATGCAGATCAGCCAGTCATAGGAAAGGTCTGAAGCTAAGATTCTCGTTAAAGCCAGGGAAAACAGTTGCCTCTAGATTGTAAATCCAGCGAGCCTCTAATTGTAGCAAAGTTTTATCAACACTTCCTCCTCTGGCATGAGGCGGAATATGTTCCAAAGCCATAAAACGTATATTTTTGCATTAAAGTTATGAAAAGTACCAACATGGTGACTAACTGCTGTTTCCGTTTTTCTCTTAAAGATAGGTCTAATATGGTCACGAATTCGCTTATAAAAGGGGCGCTTGGTTTTTCCTATATAGAATCCACCGCATTGGCAAATGGCCATATATACAATGCCCAAAGTTTGGCATGTAATTCGATGTTTGGCACGGTGAATTTGACCATTGGGAAGTGTGCAGGTTGAGCTGTTAAGTATGAATGGGCACATATCACAATGCCCACAAGCAAATGTTCCTGGATTCAGGCATTTTATATCAGAAAGAGTTTCGAAATGGCTATGAACCAGACTATCTTTAAGAGAAGGTGCCCGTTGGTAAGTTATTTGTGGTTTACTACCAATATATTTGTTAACTATAGGATCAGCAGACAACAGAGGCCAGAAATTTTCCACAATCTTGCGGATTTTATGGTGTTCAGTAGAATATCTTGTAATAATTCTTAGTTGGTCGGTTTGAGTGGTGAGTTTTTGGCCAAAAATAAGAGAACTGCGATCTTGTTCACATACTCTCTTATAAGCTCTCTTCAAAACCGAATGACTGTAACCCCTATCTTTTAAACGAGCATATAGCTCGTCCGCAGCTTTTTTGAAATCTGCATCCCGGCTGCAGTTACGTTTGATACGAAGGTATTGACTGTAGGGAATACTGGTTACAAGTGGTGCAGAATGGAAGCTTGTCGCATGTAAGATAGTATTCCCGGCAGAGGGCTTTCTGTAAAGGGATGAGTGTAAAACGCCATCCCTGTCCAGATGCAACATTAGATCAAGGAAACTAAGTTCTATCTGACTACAGGACATAGTGAATTTTAAATTAAATCGGTTTGAGGAGATCCCCTTCATAAAGAGATCAAGCTCATCCCTGTCACCTGACCAGAAAAGGAGGACATCGTCGATGTACCTGTACCAGGATATTATCCTGTCCAGGCACACCGACGAATCCTCGCTGGAAAAAAGCTCCCTCTCCCACCCCCCCAGGTACAGGTTGGCATACGATGGGGCACACTTGGTCCCCATCGCAACCCCCTGCACCTGGAGGAAGTGGGAGAGTCCGAACATGAAAACATTATGCGTAAGTATAAATCTCAAAAGCTCGAGAACAAAGGAATTATAAATGGCTGAATTTGGTCCTCTTTCTAAAAGATGGTTTTGTACAACCGCAATCCTGTATGACGATCCCCAGCGATCAGCCACAGCTGAATCCGTCCTTCACAGTCTGACCCAGGGAAGAAGGCCGGTAGAAGACTACACAGCAGAATTCAGGAAATGGTCAGCCGACACCGGGTGGAACGAGGCGGCTCTCCGATATCAGTACCGCCAAGGTCTAATCGAGGTTCTTAAGGATGAGCTGGCCAGGATAGAAACCCCCACTACCTTGGAAAACTTGATTCTATCCGCGACACAACTTGACAGGCGTCTGCGTGAACGACGCGCGGAGCGTTTCCAGCCTCCCCGTCCCAGCTGGCCTCCATCCAGGACTGTGCCTCACTATCCACCAACCTCTCCTCCTGGGGCAACACCCCTTCCTGAACCAGAACCCATGCAGCTCGGGTTGGTTCGGCCTCCTCTGACTCCCGAGGAAAGACTGCGTAGGCGCCAGGCCAACCTGTGCCTCTATTGCGGGGGTACCGGCCACTTCCTCCGTAGCTGCCCTGTAAGACCTAGTAAGTCTACTGCTAAAGACACCTTGAACTACCAAATCTCTGACAACCCCCAATCTTATGTTGTTCTCTTTATGTCTCTACAGCTGCCGGAAGGGGCAATCCGCCTCCCGGCAATTATTGATTCTGGAGCCTGCAGCTGCTTCTTGGACTCTTCTCTGGCCACAAGATTCCATGTCCCTATCCAGCCTAAGGACCACTGCCTCCAGATCAACCTAGCAGATGGGTCCCTGCCCCGTTCGGGGCTTATCACACAGGAAACCAAACCCATTCCCGCCACCTCTGATTCAGGCCATCAAGAGCTCCTTCGGTTGGACCTTATACCCTCTCCGTTGTTCCCCATCATTTTGGGAATCCCCTGGCTACAGGCACACAAGCCCCTCATAAATTGGGCAGAGAAAGAGGTCAGCTTCATCTCCCCCTACTGTTCCCAGCACTGCCTTGCCTCCACCTCTACTACCTGCGCTTCTATGATCACCAAGCCAGACAACCTCCAGCATGTCCCTTCAGTCTATCTGGAATTCCAGGACGTATTCGATAAGCAGCAAGCCGACCACTTACCACCCCATCGGCCCTATGATTGCCCCATCGACCTTCTGCCGGGCTCTGAAGTCCCGTTCGGACGTATTTTCCCACTGTCCGAAACTGAGTTGAGAGCCCTCAAGGCTTATATCGATGAGAACCTCCAGAAAAAGTTCATTCGCCCCTCTTCATCCCCAGCTGGAGCTGGGATTTTCTTTGTGGAAAAGAAGGACGGCTCCTTAAGACCCTGCATCGATTACCGGGACCTAAACAAAATTACCATCAAAAACAGGTACCCACTGCCTCTTATCCCGGAATTATTGCAACGCCTCCGATCTGCTCGGATCTTTTCCAAATTGGATCTGCGGGGGGCCTACAACCTCATCCGTATCAGGGCTGGTGACGAGTGGAAGACCGCTTTTAGATCTCGTTTTGGACATTACGAGTATTTGGTTATGCCTTTCGGACTTTGTAATGCTCCAGCCACTTTTCAACACCTAGTCAATGATATCTTCAGACAATACCTTGACGATTTCCTAGTAGTGTACCTGGATGACATCCTTATCTTTTCCACATCCATCGAACTTCACCGGACTCATGTCATAAAGGTTCTCACCATCCTTAGAAAGCACAAGCTCTTCCTCAAGGCCGAGAAATGTGATTTCGAAAAAACCTTCGTACAGTTTCTCGGCTTCATCATTTCCGGGGTTGCAATTGACCCACAGAAGGTGAAGGCCATCCAGGACTGGCCAGCCCCGACTGACAAACGGGGGGTACAGCGGTTTATAGGCTTCGCCAATTTTTATAGGAGATTCATCATGGGCTTTTTCTCCATCGTGGCCCCAATAACCCAACTTACCCGGCAAAACAACCGCTTTCACTGGTCCCTGGAAGCACAAGAGGCCTTCTCCCGTCTAAAGGACGCCTTCACCTCTGCACCAGTACTTCAACACCCAGATCCTTTACTGCCGTTTACCTTGGAAGTGGACACCTCGGAGACAGCCATTGGAGCCATCCTGTCCCAGAGGCGAGGTCCCAAGGCTCTTCTGTATCCGGTAGCCTTTGCCTCCCAGAAATTGACTCCTCCGGAGCGAAACTATGACGTAGGGGACCGGGAATTATTGGCCATAAAATTTGCGCTGGAGGAATGGCGGTACCTCCTAGAGGGGGCCGCACACCCCATCATGATCTTCACAGATCATAAGAACTTAGAATATTTAAGAACAACTAAGCGCTTACGTCCCAGGCAGGCCCGTTGGGCTCTTTTTTTTACCCGGTTCAACCTTCATATTTCCTATCAACCCGGTTCCAAAAATGGGAAGGCGGACCCTTTATCCAGGATGTTCCCGGAAACACCCAAGTCGGCACAACCGGGTACCATTCTTTCAGCTCAGAATTTCCTGTTGATTCCCCAGGCCGACCTGCTCACCTCCATTCAAGCCGCTTCCAGGCTCTGTTCTGATCCTGTCACGTCTTCCTTGGAAAAACGTGATGATCTATTCTGGTCTCGGGACAAGATCTTCGTCCCTTCAGAAATGAGACCACTGGTTTTGAAGACTTTCCACGATCTTAAATTGGCCGGTCACTTTGGAGCGCGTAAATCATCGGAACTTGTCTCCCGCTCCTTCTGGTGGCCAGGCTGGAGGAAGGATTGTAAAGCCTATGTCGCTTCCTGCATCCAATGCCAACGTAATAAAGGGTCGAACACCAAAAGCTGGGGCCTGCTCAAACCCTTACCCATCCCTGAACGTCCTTGGGCAGACATGTCCATGGATTTTATCATTGACCTGCCTCCCTCTGGAGGGTTTACCACAATCCTGGTCGTTGTAGACCGCCTTTCAAAGATGGCTCACTTTCTACCCATGATTGGCACACCTTCAGCCTCGGATACCGCTCAAATCTTTTTTAAGGAGATAACCAGGCTTCACGGAATACCCAAGAGCATCACCTCCGACAGAGGTGTCCAGTTCACTTCTAAGTTCTGGAAGGAACTCTGTAAATCACTGGATATCAAAACCTGCCTCTCGTCAGCATATCACCCCCAGAGCAACGGCCAGACGGAAAGAACTAATCAAACCCTGGAACAATACCTCCGTTGTTTCTGCTCTACCTCCCAGGATGACTGGGCGTCCCTACTCCCTTATGCGGAATTCGCCTACAATAACTCAGTACACTCTGCTACCAATCAGACCCCCTTCTGGGCCAATTTTGGCTTCCATCCCTCCTTCCTCCCTGAAAACATCCCGGAAAGTCCGGTCCCCGCAGTCCAGGACCGGGTGGCCTCTGTTCAAGAGAACTTTCTAAGACTCAGAGAAATGATGAGCAATGACAAGAATCCTACAAAAGATTCTACGACAGGGAAAGGAAGGAAAACCCAGCGTTCAAAGTGAGGGAGGAAGTTTGGCTTTCCACCACCAATCTCCGGTTGCCTATTCCCTCTCGGAAGCTCGGCCCTAAGTTCATCGGGCCCTTTAAGATCAAGCGGGCTATCAATTTCGTGGCTTTTGAACTGGCACTACCTAGTTCCTATAGGATCCACCCAGTGTTCCATTCATCCTTGTTGAAACCCGTTACCCCCAGCTCTTTTCCTGGAAGAGACAAACCTCCTCCTCCACCAGTCGAAGTAGACTGGGAAAATGAATTTGAGGTGGAATCCATCCTGGGCTGTAGGAAGAGAGGCAGGCAGTTGCAATACCTGATCCAGTGGAAAGGGTACCCCCCGGAAGACAACACCTGGGAGCCATCCAGGAACTTGCATGCTCCCCGCCTAATCCGAGCCTTCCACCAGGAACATCCAGAACTGATGGCCAGTCTGGGCGTCCGGAGTCCGCCCCTCGGGGGGGGGGCACTGTCAGGGAAATTCCCCATTTGTGGTCACCAATCCGCGGGCAGTGTGCCTGCGCGGCGAATCGGCACATCGGCGCATGCGTGTACGCAGCGGGACGGCGCTCCGACGTTCTCGGATGCGCGCACCGGCGAATCGGCGCATGCGCAATGGCGCGCCAGTGGGATTACAGGCGGGCCTATTTAAACAGACTCAGTGACTCTGTCTGGTTGCTGGTTTGTCAGCGTTCCTGTGTTCCTAGTGCCCGAATTAAGTACTGATCTCCTGTTTGACCCGGACCGGCTTGACCACCCTTCTGCTCTCCTGCACCTGACCTCTTGGCTTGATTAACGGACTTCCGCCCTTCTACAGTGTTTGACCCTCGGCCTGTGACCCGGATCCTCTGCCTGTCTCCAACCCTTGACTCTCTGCCTGCACCCGGGACTTCTTGTTAAACCTACCTGAGCTTGCGCTACCTGAACCTGTGCTTGTTGCTTCTCCCCGAACTGGCACTTGCTGCTAAACCGCTGCCTGGACTAGTACCTCCGCTGCTGGCTGCTGTCTGACCCAGTCCTCCCGTGGTGCTTGACCCTCAGCCTGTTCTCCAGTCAACTCACCCCTGCCGGACTTTTCAGCAAGACACCTATACCTGCTGGTGGCCAGTGCTCCCTTGTGCTGTCTTCTCCCTGTCTCACCTCCAGGGGGCGGAGTGCGCTTGGGTGCAAGGGCAGACCACTCTCGGCATCTCGGCCTTGGTAAGTACTCACCTGATAGTATTTGAATTCCTCGACCCAAAGCAGCGGGGTCTGCGACACCACCTCCCCGGCCCGAGGATCCAGGGGAAACACTACGGATTTCGTCCAGTTGATCCTGACTCCTGAGAAGTGTCCAAACTCATCAAACAACTCCAGGGCGGCCCGCAAGGATGGTCCAGCGTCTTGCAAATATAGCAAGGCGTCGTCCGCATACAAAGAGATTTTCTCCTCCAGAGGGCCAACCCTGAGGCCTCGCACATCAGAGGACTCTCGGATCCGTGTCACCAATGGCTCGAGAGCCAGGGCGAACAGACTAGGTGATAGAGGACACCCTTGACGGGTGCCCCTCTGGAGGGGAAAGGACTCAGAAAAGGGTACTATTTGTGCGGAGCCTAGCCCTGGGTGCTCTGTAGAGCATGGCTAACCAATGCAGGAACTTAGGGCCAAAGCGTTTAAGGACCTCCCACAAATACCCCCACTCCACGGACTCAAATGATTTTTCTGCATCGAGTGAAGCAATGACTCTAGTACCTCCGTTATCATGGGGGGTGTCCAAGTTAAGGAATAGTCTGCGGATGTTAATGTCTGTGCCCTTCCCCAGCATGAATCCCGTTTGATCCTGGTGGACTAGGTCATTAATGACCGACGTCAACCGGATAGCCAGAATTTTGGCCAGCAACTTGGCGTCCGCATTGATTAAGGAAATCGGCCTATATGAGGCACATTCCTCTGGGTCCTTACCGGGTTTGGGCACCAACACCACCACCGCCTCTGACACTAGAGTCTGGCAGAGATCCCAAGTCAGAGAACTGGGTTAGAAGGGAAGTGAGCTTAGGGGCCAACACTTCCTGATGTACAGAGTACAACTCAATAGGGAATCCGTCAGGCCCAGGAGCCTTACCCGCCTGCATACTCTGCATTGCTTTCTGAACCTCTTCCAGGGAGATGTCCTTCTCTAACTCTGCGCATTTATCCGGGTCTAAGACCGGGAGCTGGACTTGGTCTAGGTAATGAGTCAACTCAGCGGTACTGTATTTCACCCTAGAGGCATAAAGTGCCCGATAGAACTGAAGAAATCGGTCACTAATTCCCTCAGGAGTGGTCAAAAGTCGGCCGTCCGAGTCACGCACCCTACCCACATGCGTCGTCGCGAACTGTCCTTTTGCAAGCCAGGCCAACAGTGTGCCATTCTTGTCACCATATTCGAATATCCTCTGAGCCTTGTCTAACAGTGATTTCTTGGTAAGGTCAATCCTAAGCAGAGATAAGTCCCTCAATGTATGTTGCCAGGCCTCATAAGTAGAGTGATTTTGGACTAGTACATATTCCCGTTCCCTCTCCCCAGCCCGCTCCTCCAGCTGCACAAGTGTCTGCCCAAACTCCCTCTCCCGTGCCGCTATCCTCGACATAAATTCTCCCCTTAACCATGTTTTGAAGGCATCCCACAGTATGAGAGGGTCAGAGGAACCCTCATTAGTCAGCCAAAAGTTATAGATCGCTTCAGGGAGTTGTTCCTGGATCTCTGAGTTCATCAGCCAATACCTGGATAATCGCCACAACCCTGGACCACCAGACGGGGCCACCCGGATGCTCATCATAAGTGGGGCATGATCCGAAATACCTTGGGGAAGGATCTCAGTAGACACCACCCCCCGTAAGAGAGCAGGTGAGGCAAAAGCCAAGTCAATACGAGATAGCGTCCGAAAGGTGGTTGAGAGACAGGTAAACTGTGCCTCCGAGGGATGAAAATGTCACCAGAGATCTGTCAAGTGGAACGACTCTGCCCGCTGTTTCAGCCTATCCCGCTCCGCAGACATCACCAGGCTAAAGTCCCCCAAGATCAGCACTCTATCTACCCCATAACCTCCATCATTAGGGTATGTAAGCAAGAAACATCAGCCGGGGGAGGCAGATACAGTCCCACAATGATATATGGAGTACCAGAGATCGTTGCATGCAGCAGGAGGTATCTTCCCCCAGGGTCTGTCTTCACCGCCAGAAGCTGGAAGGGGAGAGATCTATGAAGCAGGATTCCCACTCCCCTCGCATACGAGGAGTAGGAAGCATGATAGTGGGCACCCTACTAGGCCCTCTTCAGACCCAGGACTCGAGCTCCCACCAAATGTGTTTCCTGCAGGATACAAATCTGGGGGTTATGAGACTTCAAATATTTGAACACCAGTGACCTCTTAATAGCTGAGTTGAGTCCCCTCACATTCTAAGACAAAACTGTAAAATTAGCCATAGTCAAAAAGCAGTGAAAACATTAGGATATGCGTCCACCCCTTTGTCCACCGCCCACTTCCCCACGTATGGTGTCCCTCACTCCGCTGCACCCCAAAAGCTACGGTACAGGAGAGGCGGGACACCCAGATCCCCAGGAGTCATACCCAATGCGTGTGAGCATAAAAGAATACATAGACCAACCAAATACCCAATCCAACGTAAAGTTAGTAAACAAAAGTCAACACGGACAGCAACGGCCATCCAACCCCTCCCTCCACCCCGTGCCCCCCTAAACCGCGGGCGGCACATGTTTCCCATAACGCGTTCAAGAACAGTTTACTTAGTTGGGAGGTGTGGTGCCCAACTAGGACTCCCCCATCTTGGCGGTACAAGAATCCACCCAATAGTCCGCTAAGAGCAAAAATAAAACAAAGAGAAGATGTCTAAAACAAAAATTAGCAGGAGCAATCAAAAAGTTTTTAGAGATGCTGGAGAATTCTAAACCAAAAAAGGGGGTAGGCAGTCAGTTATAATGATCAGGGTACATGAAAAACATATACCTGATTAAAGCAGTTCACAGTGAGAACAAGAGGCACACAAACCTGGGATAGAGGGTAAAGCCTTCCGGGTAGTGCTGAGGGACACAGCTCAAAAGTCAAAGTTTAATGCAAACTTCAGGGTCCCAGGCACAAAACCAAAAACAGGGGGTGACATACCTCTATCCCAGTCCAAGTTGGCAGAGAAGAACTAGTACAGGCATACTACAGGGAGGGCCTCGAAGAACTATGACGGCAGCGCCTCCAGCCAAGCGTTAGCATCCCTGGGACTGGTGAAGATCCGCACCGTTTCTCCATCGACAACCCTCAGCTTGGCCGGGAAAATGATACTGTACCGGATACCTTTGCGTCGGAGAGCAGCCTTGACCGCGTCGAATGAACGGCGTTGCTTCTGGGTCTCAATGGTGTAGTCCGGGAACATCATCAGCCGGGTGTTGCGGTATTGGACCTCTCCTGCCACTCGAGCCGCTCTAAGGACCTCGTCGCAGTCCCTGAAATTCAGCAGCCGGAGGATCAATGTACGAGGGGGCGCACCCTCTGGGCCAGGCCGTGGCGGCACCCGGTGTGCCCTCTCCACGGTAAAAAACGGAGAGAGCTGGACCGCAGGCAGCAGGGATCTCAGCAGCTCTTCGGTGAACACCGTCGGATTGCGTCCCTCCACTCCCTCCGGCAGGCTGACAATACAGAGGTTATTCCTCCTGCTCCGATTCTCGGCGTCCTCCGCGCAATACTCGAGGGCCCGCACTTTGGTCTGAAGGACCCGAATAGTTGTAGCGTGGTCTGCTACAGAGTCCTCCACATCCCCCACACGCTGCTCAGCCACCATCAGTCTGGATCTGATCTTATCGATATCCTGCCTCAGGAGCCCCACATCCAACTGGACAGCCTCTATCTTGGAGGCAAGTGCAGTTTGACAGGACGATACAGCTGCCAGGCAAGTAGTAATCGCTGCCATCACCTCAGGTATACCCGGCGGGGGGACTCCCGGCATTTCCTCGTGGTCCGTCTGCGACGCCATGTTGTGAGGGCGCGCTGGCGGCAGCAGCAGATCGGACACCGGGCTCGTAGCAACCTTCACCTCCTGGGGAAACTTCCGTTTCTTCCCCCGATACGGGCCACCGGCTCGTTTAGAAGGCATTCAGGGGCAAAAGAGTCGTTAGGATACAGTTCTTAGCCAGGCTCGGATAGTTTATAAGGATCCTTCTCCATCAGAGCTCAAAGCACACGTCTGCTCAGTCCACCATCTTGGCCACGCCAGAAATACACTTTAGTTCTGACAAAACCAACGACAATCTGCTTGCTCTATAACAATCTTTAGGTTTTAAATCTTTAGCAGCCATTTGGAAAGATATTTCAGCCCACTTGTAGATAGCTGCATAGTTTAATGTGTAATCCAATAAAAGTCATTATTTTATTTATTTTATTTTTATTGCTTTACTTTTAACAGCCACTATGACACAAAGGAAGTCTTAAAACACAGAAGTTCTGAAGGTATTAATAAAATGCGTTCATAGGCTGCATTGTTTGTAGAAGGTCAAGTACCTAGAGTACTTTAAAGTGTAATGCAATCCAACAAGCATTTTAAAAAAAATAAAAAATTTATTGCGTTGCTTTTGACAGCAATTGTGACAGACAAAAGTCTTTAAACTCATAATTTCTGAAGGGAACTTTTTTCAATCATTATGTTGCTTGTAAAAGGTCAGGTTCCTAGAGTATTCAAAATGTCTGCTAAAAAGCTCTCCTGAAACTGTGTAAAGCAAAAAATAATGAAGGGGTCAGCTTCAAATGTGGAGTTCGCGGAGAGGTACGTTAATTCAGACATCCTGTCCATGTTCATTTATCACCATTGCATCAAACACAGTCAATAAGTATTCCCTTGCAGGGATTTGTGAAATAGTCTTTCTTGAATAGCCAGGCACACTCACTCTAAAACCCAAGGTTTTATTTAAGCCAACGTCAGCTTCCCACTCAAATATATTACCAAATACTTTTTTCAAACTCACCGCTTGTGACCAAAGCCCCCAGATGTACACTGGAAGCATCAATCTGGACCAAGAACTGAAAGTCTTATGCTGCCAGCACTGGCTCTTGGCAAAGGGCTTGTTTCAGATTCTGAAAGGCTTTTTCTGCGTTCGGTGCCAAGTTATTGAACATAGCATTTTCCCCTTTGATTAGGTCAGTTGGCAGTGATGCTAAGGCAGCCAAAATTGGAATCAACTGTTTATAGTAATTTTTTATGCCTAGAAAGTAGGGATGGGGTTCGAGTCGAACCCATGTTTGACTCGAACATCGCCTGTTCGCCAAATTTCGAACATTATGGGCCGTTCATGCCAAATTCGAGTGGCGCGTCACGGCCCATAATTCACTGCGGCTTCGCAGTGCATTACTGGCTGATTGGCCAAGCATGCATTATGACCCGCATGCTTTGGCCAATCACAGTGCCCAAAAAATGGAGAGCCATAATTGGCCAAAGCCAGGGTGGCTTTGGCCAATTATGTCTCAGGTGGTTTAGTACACGCCCCACGCTATATAAGGCCGCCACCGTGGCGGCCTTGTGTAGTGTTGCGGTTGTTAAAGACAGACAGTGTCATTTTATTTTGCGTTAGATAAAGCAGGCAGGCGAGTCAGTTAGCTGCAGTTACAGTGTGTAGAGGGTATATATGCATCCTAGGTGTGTGTGTGTGTATATATATTTACACACTGTTTTCAGTTTAGCTAGATCCGTTCCTGTTATTCTCTATACTGACAGGCAGGTGATTGTGCTAGCTGCAGTGTTTGACTTAGTGTACTGTGTCCTTTGCACAGCGTGTACCTGAATACAATTGGTGGTGTTCTTATACCAATACCACAGGCAGGGAGCTGCTGTATTTTCAGTTAGTGTACTGTGTCCTCTGCACAGTGTGCACCTAAAACTAACTGAAGACAATTGCTGTTGTTCTCATACTAATACCACAGCAGACAGTTGATTCTGCTAGCTGCTGTGTGTGTGTGTGTGTTCTATCTCTCTCCCACCTTTGTGCAGCTACATATCACTGCAGGCCATTAGTATGTCTGGAAGGCAAACTTGGAGAGGCAGACAGTCACAAGCCAATAAAAGAGGGCAAGCAGGCTGTGTGTCTAGAGTCAACAGTGCTGGTTGTGAATACGGTGCATCCTCATCAGTTTGTCCTTTTCGGCAGCTGGCCATGTTAAGGAGCCGCAACATGCTGAAGACTTGGTAGAGTGGATGACCAAGCCATCATCTTCCTCATCCTCCTCATCCCCTCTCACCCAGGCTCAGGGTACTTTGTCTGTCAAAGCAGCTGCCAATGCTGCCTTTTCCCTCAGCTCAATTGCGTCAGTCACTTCTTCCTTAGCCCCACCATGTCCTCCTGAGTCCCCCGAACTGTTTGACCACAGTGTTGGGTACATGCTCCAGGAGGATGCCCAGCGTTTTGAAGGCTCAGATGATGGTACCCAGCTAGAGGAAGGCAGTAACGTCAGCCCAGAGAGGGGGTGCCCAACAAGGACAGCAATCTGGCAGTCATGTTCCCCCAGCTGCAGCATACTGCCAGATTTTCTCCAGTGATGAGGAGGGAAGGGATTAGGTCACTGACTCCACGTGGGTGCCTGATAGGAGAGAGGAGGAGGCACATCTCCAATGAGGCAGGATTCCCTCCAGGGGCCAGTTTAAGGGCAGCCAACCGACAGCATCGCACCGCAGTGTTCCGCATGTTCAGGTCGCTGCTGTCTCTGCACGTTATTCCAAAAGTTCTTTGGTGTGGGCCTTTTTTGAGACTTGTGCAGCAGATCGCACTGTTGCTATTTGCAACATATGTCTGAAGCGTATCTCGCGTGGCCAAAACATCAGCCGCTTGGGCACTATGTGCTTGACCAGACATATGTCGACCTGCCATGCAGTCCGTTGGCAAGCATACAAAAAAGACCCACACCAAAGAACAAAGCGCACCTCTTTGCTCCTCATCAGCTGGGATCTCCAACCCTACTATACCTTCAGTCCTCTCTGAAACCTGCACTGAGAGGAATGAAGGTGTAGAATTGGGTGTCACAGCCAAGTACTTGCGGGCAATCTGCTATCGGTACACCGACGTCCGATTGTACCAGGCAAATTTCCCTGCCCCAGCTGCTGCACCGCCAAAAGAAGTTCGCTCCCCTGACTCTGCTGACAGCTGTGAAGGACACATGACAAGGTGCAGTAGTGTTGGTGGTTGTTCTGCCACCACGCCTACAAAAAACCTTCCCATTTTGTCTGTCCTGACGAAGCCTCACGGCGAAACGCGTCGATGTTCAAGGGACCTCCTATTGCTATATACATTGTATGGTTTTTAATCTTTGTTTAACATTCATTTGATAATAAAATATATTTTTTCTATTCAATTTTCGTGTGTTGCCTATAAAGTCCGACCTTTATTTTACTCTTCCTGAGTAGAAAATAGTTTTTCCCCATGGACAGGGACGTTACCTATCTTTCACGGCGCATTGGGTGACTCTGCTGGCAGCTGTGAAGGACACATGACAAGGTGCAGTAGTGTTGGTGGTTGTTCCGCCACCAGGCCTCCAAAATGCTACTAGTGGTGATTCTGACACACCTCTCTTCTCCACCCCTCTTCTTCTTCCTCCATGGCCTCTTCCTGTGCTTTGTCCTCGGAACCAGCAGTGCTCCACAGGCGTTCAAGGGGCTACGCAAGTACGCAGGCAAAAAGATGCCATGCGGTGCTTGTGCTGGTGTGCTTGGGACAGGAGCCACACTGGGGCAGAGATTCTGTCAGCTCTGCAGGGGCAGGCTCAGAGGTGGTTGATGCCACGCCAGCTTAAGCCAGGAATGGTGGTTTGCGACAATGGCACCAACCTCCTCTCCGCCCTCCGACAGGGACAACTGACCTATGTGCCCTGTTTGGCTCACGTCCTTAACTTGGTGGTGCAGCGGTTCTTGGGCAGGTACCCAGGCTTGCAGGAGGTCCTGAAGCAGGCCATGAAACTCTGTGGGCATTTTTGCCAGTCATATAATGCCAGTGCTCGGCTGGCTGACCTGCAAAAGGAATACAACCTGCCCAAGAACCGCCTAATCTGTGACATGCCCACCAGGGGGAACTCTACGTTGGCCATGCTGCAGCGGCTGCACACGCAGCAGAGGGCCATAAATGAGTATCTGTTGCAATATGGCACCAGGACAGGGTCAGGGGAGCTTGGATTTTTTTTCCCACGCCAGTGGGCCATGATCAGGGATGCATGCACTGTCTTGGCACCATTTGAGGAGGCCACGAGGGTGGTGAGCAGTGACAGTGCATGCATCAGTGACACTGTCCCTCTTGTCCACCTGTTGGAGCACACGCTGCGTGGAATAATGGACAGGGCACTTGAGGCAGAACAAAGGGAGGAAGAGGAAGACTTGCTTACCTCTCAAGGCCCCCTTTATCCAGATTGCTGGCCCACCAATCACACAGGACGAGGAGGATTGTGTCAGCATGGAGGTGAAGCCTAGCACTCGGCATCAGCCACAGTCTTCAAGAGATCAATTACAGTCCCAAGACACCCATGGACTTGTACGTGGCTGGGAGGAGGTGGCTGCGGATCATGTCGTCCTGTGTGACCCAGAGGACTCTGGACCAAATGCCTCAGCAAACCTACGCTGCATGGCCTCCCTGATCCTGCAAAGCCTGCGGAAGGATCCTCATATTCGTGCCATCAAGGAGAGGGATCATTACTGGCTGGCAACCCTCCTTGATCCACGTTACAAGGGTAAGGTTGCAGACCTTATCTTGCCGTCGCAGAGGGAGCAGAGGATTAAGCATCTTCAGGAGACCTTGCAGAAAGGTCTGTGCAACGCATTCCCAGAGACTGGGAGGTTACAAATTCCTGGTCCTGGACAACGTGTTGCTGAGGCTTCGGTCAGTCAAAGAAGGAGCGGTGGAGAAGGTGGCCGTCTGACTGATGCATTCAGACAATTTTTTAGTCCGCAGCCCCAAGGTATGATTGGTTCCAGCAACCATCGCCAGCGTCTGGTTTACATGGTGTAGGAATACCTAGGGGCAAGATCAGACTTGGACACCTCTCCCACCGAAAATCCTCTGGGTTACTGGGTCTTGAGGATGGATCACTGGCCAGAGCTTGCACAGTATGCAATTGAGCTATTGGCCTGTCCTGCATCCAGCGTTCTTTCGGAACGCACATTCAGTGCTGCTGGAGGCTTTGTAACCGATCACAGGGTGCGCCTGTCCACCGACAGGATCACCACCAGCTACCAAGCACCTGATGCTGATGAAATAGAATAATTTTCTGTGAAATGTCAGATCCCTTCAAGACTGCCTATGCTGATGCTGAGTGACTATCCTCTTCCTCCTCAATGATCATGCTGATGGCATGTAAGAACATTTTTGTTTCTGGGCACCGCCACCAGTGGCTTAGGCCCAATTTTTCAGCCCCTGTTTAATAGGGGCGTGTAATTACAATTTTTAATGCAATACTTTGCAGCAGGGCTCATTCCTGTGCTCCAACTAGAGTATCTGTGAGGGGTTGCAGTGTTGTCGCACCAGTGCCTAAGGCACAATTTTTATGCCCCTGTTCAACAGGGGCATGTAATTACAATTCTTGATCTAATAATTCACAGCAGGGCCCATTCCTGTGCCTACCAAGAGTAACTGTGAGGGCTTACAGTGTTGTGGCAACACCTAAGGGGCAAATTTCTGCAGAGTATATATGGCAGGCCCCTACTTTCAAACATCCAACTTACAAATGACTCCTACTTGCAAACGGAAGGAGACAACCGGAAGTGAGAGGAAATCTACCCCTAGGAAGGGAAATTCTCTCCTGTAAGAGTTAACATGGGAAAAAGGTGTCTCCTCTCCACTGATGCTTTATCACCAATCCTTGTTTCAATAAAAAAAACTAATTTTCAAAAAACATTTGTCATTGGGACGGAAAGTGAGGTGAAATGTTCTGAACAGGTGCACAGACAGTAAAACAAAGTTACAGGGGTGATAACCCTTCCCTATGATTTCCAAAAAATGTAAAAATAGATTTTTTGGCTGGAGCTACACTTTAAAAATTTACCTGTTCCAAATTACAAACAGATTCTACTTAAGAACAAACCTACTGTCCCTGTCTTGTTTGCACCGACTGTATACTGCTGTTCAGAGTATATAGGGCCTTTTTTAAATTTGGGTGCGGGGTTCCCCTTAATATCCATACAAGACCCAAAGGGGCTAGTAATGGGCTGGGGGTGGGGGGGGGGGGTAACCCATGCCATTTTTCTCAATGATTTTCATCCATAGTGCCGGGACCAGACATTACATTAAACCTGCAAGCAGTTTTAAATGACATTTTTTTCCTTTAGAAATGTCATCTTGTGCAGGGACTAAACACGGGAAACACGTGCCACTTCACAGGCATACTATAGCCCCCCCCCCCCCCGTACAATATTTAAAGGAATATTTCACTTTTTTATTTTATTTTAAGCATCATTAAAACCGCTGCTCCCGAAAAACTTCAGTTTTTACAACTTTTTTTTGCATTGATACATGTCCCCTGGGGCAGGACCCTGGTCCCCAAACCCTTTTTAGGACAATAACTTGCATATTAGCCTTCATAATTGGCACTTTTGATTTCGAACGTTCGAGTCCCATAGACTTTAATAGGGTTCTAAAGTTTGCGCGAACTTTCGGTCCGTGAGCAGGTTCTGCTGCGAACCAAAAACGGGGGGGGGGGGGGGGGGGGGTGTTCGGCTCATCCCTACTAGAAAGGTTCTAATCTGTTTCTTCAAAAAAAAACACCTCAAAAACCAGCGCACAATAGGCTTCAATGCAATTATGAAAATGGCAGATGGCCCTTTATTATATAAAAATCAAGTTAGTCAAGCAGGGGACTTGGCAAGTTCCTGTGTAAATGTACAACATACAAAAAAGTCAAAAACTGAATGCATATAAAAACAGGAGATAATATGTAAAAAGAATGTATAAAATTGGGACCTGACATCCACTGACGAGAGGAGCTGAATCCAGGCTGTAGAAGATCAGCATATGTGCCTGCAGCGGGGGTAGGGGGAATGAGAACACAGCCACCTGGCTCACTGGAGCTCAAGTGAGCCTGTAGATGAAAAACCCACAGGAAAGCGGAAGGCACAGGGACTTGTAGTGTAACTGAGACGGCAGGTTGTCATCCGATGATATGGAAGCCGTGATGGAATCAAGCAGGGTGGCACAAGGTACATGAGAGCAGACAGGCTGAGGTCTGCAGTCCTCTGCGGGTGGACGATCCAGGAGAGCACTCTGTGCAGTGTGTGGTGAACACAAACAGGCAGCACTTCCACTGGTGAAAGCAGACCAGCTGCGTGGCCAGCGGGAGGAATCAGGAGGGAGGACAGGAAGCCGCAAATCCGTGACTCTGGAAGGGAGAAATCCACAAGGCAGGAAGACAAAGCACTGATGGTGAAAGGACAGTGTCACCCGGATGGTATCGTGTCCTGGGGGGATGGTGGCTGGAAGAGCTTCTGGATAGCTTTGTCACAAAGCGCTTGAAGCGCGAAACGCGTAGTCGGAGTTACCCAGGACCATCCCTTTTCCCCTTCAAACTGACCCCACTGTCAGCGGAGCATTATTTTATTTTTTATTTTTCCTGCTGTTGTGGCAGCCATCATCAGCTTGCAGCGTGACATTAGAGCTATTCAGAAGCTCTTCCAGCCACCATCCCCCCCAGGACACGATACCATCCGAGTGACACTGTTCTTTCACCATCAGTGCTTTGTCTTCCTGCCTTGTGGATTTCTCCCTTCCGGAGTCACGGATTTGCGGCTTCCTGCCCTCCCTCCTGATTCCTCCCGCTGGCCACGCAGCTGGTCTGCTTTCACCAGTGGAAGTGCTGCCTGATTGTGTTCACCACACACCGCACAGAGTGCTCTCCTGGATCGTCCACCCGCAGAGGACTGCAGACCTCAGCCTGTCTGCTCTCATGTACCTTGTGTCACCCTGCTTGATTCCATCACGGCTTCCATATCATCGGATGACAACCTGCCGTCTCAGTTGCACTACAAGTTCCTGTGGGTTTTTCATCTACAGGCTCACTTGAGCTCCAGTGAGCCAGGTGGCTGTGTTCTCATTCTCCCTTTCCCCCGCTGCAGGCACATATGCTTATCTTCTACAGCCTGGATTCAGCTCCTCTCGTCAGTGGATGTCAGGTCCCAATTTTATACATTCTTTTTACATATTATCTCCTGTTTTTATACTCATTCAATTTTTGACTTTTTTGTATGTTGTACATTTACACAGGAACTTGCCAAGTCCCCTGCTTGACTAACTTGATTTTTATATAATAAAGGGCCATCTGCCATTTTCATAATTGCATTGGAGCCTATTGTGCACTGGTTTTTAAGGTGTTTTTTCTGTATGTTTATGTTTGCGTTCCAGCCATAAGTTACCATGCAGCACTGGGCGGTCTGACTATTGACTATTTTTTATTTGCCACACCACACTTCCACCCCATCCCCCCCCCCCTTCCCATCCATTTTACATTGTTTAACACTGTCATTGGTTTTTAGCGCTGATGATTTTTTGATCTGTATTCTCTAATCTGTTTCTTGTAAACAGATGTGGACAAATTCGTATTCACTTTCACCTTATATATTTGGGGTTTTATCAGGCCTTGCCAAATTGTGTAACCAAGGTATGCCGTTTCCAGACCTCTGGCAGGTTTGCTGCTAAACCCACTTCTCAAATCAAGGACAAGAGTCAAGGACAGCCTGTGGGAAATGACTCTCCAGTCATGCTAAAGACCACAACATCTAGAAGCCACTGAAAAGCGCTATTAAGGCCTAAGGATCTCATCCATCAACTGCTTCAATGTAGCAGCAGTTCCATGTAGGCTAAAGGGTCTTTGAACATACTGGTAAGAACCCTGTGGGGTAGCAAATGCTTCTTCTGTTAGGGGCACTTGCTAATATCCTCTAGAAAGGTCAACGCAATGAGCCTGTCAACACTTGGCATGCGATAGGTATCAAACTTTGGTACTGCATTAAAAAAAAAAAAAAAAAAAAAGCCATGTTTTTGTGGCCAATTATATAACCATAAGGACTAACATCTGTACCTCAGCTATAGGGGTGAGCTCAAGATTATTTCTGAACACAATTTCTGACCAAATTCTGGCTGTTCGTGCATTCATACAAACACCTGAACATTTATCTGCTCGTGAAAGAGCTGAATGTCATGTATAATAGCGTTATTATACACAGTCAATGGTTGCTAATGATGCCAGTGGGTGCAGGCACCACGGAGTCCCCAACAACAACCAGTGATGTCGTCAACTGTATTCACTTACAGGGTCAGGAATCCCTGGCCATGTAAACAAAGAGGCGAGGATAGTTTAATTAATTAAAAAGAAAAATTATGTGGGTCCAACCTTTTTTATACCAGGCCCTTTGAATCTAGTATATATTTTAAGATGTTATCCCCCCCCCCCCCACAAGGTGATAAAAAAAAATGCCCCCCAGGAAATTGTGGATGGATTTAAAATGAGGAACATTTTCATGGATTTTTATTTATTTTGTAATAAGGACTTGTCAAACATTTGGCTGTCTTTATTTCTTGGTTACAACTTTTTTTTTGTGATTGTGTAGGGCGACTATGTACCAAATACTTATTCACATGGGGGGGGTGCGTTTCTGGGTCCCACCTTATTAATAAATGTGGCTTCCAGATTCCAATAAGCCCCCTGTCTTCAGACCACCACAACCTCCAACTAGGGTTGTGGGGAAGAGGCCCTTGTCTTCATTAACACAGGAAGATATGGCGATTTTCCATGGGGGTGCCCCATATTGAGGGCATGTGGCCTGAGATTGTTTTTTAGGAGCAAGGGGGCCACACGCCGAATGATCAGATGAAGAGTCTGGTGTGAATTTTTAGGGAGACCCCATGCATTTTTGTATGAGGTCCACCTTAAAATAAAAAACAAAGGGTCTGGTATGGATTTCCTGGGGGTCCTTTGCTCATTTTTTTTCATGGGGTACCTCTTAAAATCCATACCAGACTCAAAGTGTCTGGTATGTGTTTTGAGCGTCACTCTATGGAAAAAAAAATTGTCATTCTTGCTGTAGCATGTATAACAGAAAAGTGACAAAAAAAATTAATGTCTTTCTGCAATCCTAAATGATAAAGGAAAACACTTTGACAAAACTTGGGGCCCCTGGATTAAATATTTGTTAGGAAACCCCTGAGTAATCCTTTAGAACAGCAACGTTCCTGGAGTTGATGACCGATCGATCAACGACTCATCCTCTTTTTGTTTGTTTTCTTTTTGTTCCTTTATAACTGTATCTTTACTCTTGTGGGTTGTTCCATGGTTCCTGGGAGGGAAATTCTCCAAATAAGAGGGGAGGGACCTCTGTGATGTACTCCAAGAAAAGGATTTTACAGGCTGTTATAAAAATCCTATTTTCTTTATCATACATCATGGGACACAGAGCACCATAGTAATGACTATGTGGGATGCCCCAAAGCAATGCCATCCGAGGGGAGGGAGACACAAAGCAAAATGGCCGCAGCTAGGCGTGAGGACTTATACTGTCGCCCGCAGTACACTGTGCCGGAAGGCGGTATCCCCCTGCCATCTTACATCTTCATTTTGTGAATGTATGTACTGACGACCAAGTAGCGGCCTTGCAAATTTGAGCCACTGAGGCTTGGTGATGCACTGCCCATGAAGCACCGACTGCCCTGGTAGAATGCGCTTTAACCTGAAAAGGCGGAACCCTTATTTTAAGACCATAAGCCTGACTAATCACCTGACGAATCCACTTGGCAATAGTTGATTTCGATGCTGCCTGGCCCTTTCTAGGGGCCTTCTGGCAGTACAAACAAAACATCAGTTTTCCGTATCTGAGCTGTCTCCTTCAGATAGGCTTTGACTGCTCTCACTACATCGAGAGAATGTAACAATCTTTCTTCTGCAGAACGAGGTTCTGGAAAAAAGGAAGGCAGGGAAACATCCTGGTTCTGATGAAAACCTGACACTACCTTAGGCAAAAAGGTTGAGTGAGGATGCAACACCACCTTGTGCTTATAAATAATCAAGTATGGCTCTTTACAGGAAAAAGCAGCCAATTCTGACACACTTCTTGCAGAGGATACCGCAACTAAGGACACATATTATCTTGTCAAAAGAAGCAAAGGAGTATTGCATATTGGCTCAAAGGGTTGTCTCTGCAAAACCAAAAAAAATAGATTCAAATCCCATGGGCACAAAGGTGACCTAACTGGCGGAGTTATCCGAGTTACCCCTTGTATAAAGGCCTGGACCAAAGAATGCGAAGTAATCGGCCTTTGGAAAAATACTGCCAAGGCCGAGATCTGACCCTTGATCGTACTCAAGGCCAGCTTAATTTCTACTCCCAACCTATAATAAATGGTCCTAGAGGCCGTATTTCTTACATTAATCAGGGTGGTAACTACTGAACCTGAAAGCTCCTGACTCTTTAGGATGTGGGCTTCAATAGCCAAACCATTAAATTTAGCGACTGTAAGGCAGGATGGAATACCAGCCCTTGTGACAGTAGGTCTGGACGAGACGGATGAGTCCCCTACTGTCATCCTCATGATCTCTGTGTACCAGGATCTCCTGGGCTACTCCGGGGCTACTAGGATTACCGGCTTCCCTTCCTCCTTGATCCTGCGAAGAAGCCACGGTAGGAGCTGAACTGGGGGAAATGCAAAAATCTGTGAAAACTGATCCCACGGGGTTACTAATGCATCTGTCCCGAGCGCGAGTGGATCACTTCTTGACACAAAGCTGTCTAACTTCTTGTTGAACCTGGATGCCAACAGATCTATGTCTGGGGTACCCCATCTCTGGCATATGGCCAGAAAGACATTGGGATGTAGGGACCATTCTCCCAAGAACAACTGTTGGTGGCTCAAGAAATCCGCCTGCCAATTCCCCACTCCTGGGATGAAGACTGCAGATAGGCAAGGAACATGTTCCTCTGCCCAAGCCAGAATATGGTTCACCTCCCTCTGGGCTGTGTGACTTCTGGTGCCCCCTTGGTGATTGATATAGGCCACGGCTGTGGCATTGTTGGACTGTATTCTGACGGGACAATTACGCAACCGGAACGTCCAGGCCATTAGAGTCAGACGTACTGCCCGAATCTCTAGGATGTTGATGGGCAAGGTCTTCTCGGACTCTGACCACTTCCCTTGAATACTTGTCTCTTCTAGGACTGCTCCCCAGCCCCATAGGCTGGCATCCGTTGTTACTATCTTCCAGGTAACCGGAATGAAGGATTTCCCTTTCTGTAAATTCCGGGTTATGAACTACCAACTGAGACTCTGACGCACCTTTAGAGCCAGAACCATTGGATAATCCAAGGCTTGGGTCTTTTTGTTCCAAGCAGACAGAATACTGTATTGCAACAGTCTTGAATGAAACTGGGCATAGGGAACTGCCTCGAATGAAGCCACCATCTTCCCTAGCAACCTCATACAAATGCAAATGGAAAGATCCTTCCTCATCCTGACCACCTGGACCAGCTCCCTTATAGCGTTGACGTTTTGCCTGGCTGTATCTCTGACCAGGCCTAAATACTCCAGTCTCTTTACTGGTCGTAAGGATGATTTCTCTCGGTTGAGAATCCAACCCAGGTGTTCCAGATACCTGACTGTACTGGACACCCCTTAGTTTAACAGTGTCACTGACTGATCTACCAGCAGCAGGTCATCTAGATATGCCATTCCTGCTGTACCCTGGCCCCTTAGTCTTGCTAGTCCTGGGGCCAAAACGTTTGTAAATGTCAGGAAAGGCATAGCCGTGCAGCAGGAATTGCACGCCAGACACGCGCATTCATGGCGCGCCAGAGCGCACCTGCGCGCACACGTGCACCTGTGCGCACACGTGCGCCTATCACCAAAATTGGCGCCAAAGGGGCTATTTAAAGTGAGTGTACCAAAGACTCTTTGCTGTTTGGTCTGCAGCTTCTGTGTGTCTGAAACCTGTTACCTGTGCTGACCTCTGATCTTGAACTCGGCTTGCTCTCACTAACCTTGTCTGCTTGATACCCTGACCTCGGCTTGTTTTGGACTTCTCTTCTGCCTGCTGCTCTGCCTGATCCACCTGAACGCTACCGACCCGGCCTGCCTGACTCTGCATCTGCTTCTCTGCAGTTCTGCTCTGAAAATCGTACCAGTTCCTGTCTGATCTGCGATCCAGCCTGCCACAGCTTTGGTCTACCCAGCCCTGCCGGTCTACCTGTTGCATCACCAGCCACGAACATCCAGCCATACCAAATACTGGACTGATCCTAGGCACTCCTGCGTCAGCGTGCTTCTGTGGCTACTGTCTCAACCTCGGGGTCCCACAAGCCAGTGCGGCAAGAGAGGCTCTCCTCCTACATGTCAGGCTCACGATCCAGGTACGTGACAGTATATACCCGGGGAGCGGTGGCTAACCCGAAGGGCAAGGCCATGAACAATGTGGCGCTGCTTCACCGCAAAATGCAGAAACTTCTGATGAGCGGGGAAAATTGTCACATGTAGATATGCATCTTTGATGTCTATCGATGCTAGAACTTCTCCTCCCCATAGGGTGGATACGATTGACCGGATTGACTCCATGCAAAAAGAGCGGGTGTTTAGAAAGCGATTCAGATCTTTGAAATCTAAAATGGGTCTGACATCCCCATTAGGTTTTGGTACCGTGAAGAGATTTGAATAAAAACCCATGCCCTGCTCTGCTGAGGGTGCCTCTATTATCTCCCCCTGAGACCTAAACCGGTCTAGTGCCCGAAATAACGACTCTCTCTTTACTGGGTCTTTGGGAACGTTTGATTTTAGAAAACAAAATGGTGGAAACTCTTGAAACTCTAGCTTGTAGCCTAGGGCTACCACAGAGATGACCCACTTGTCCTGGATCTCCTCTTGCCAAGTTTCCGAAAACCACCAAAGTCTTCCCCCCACTCGATCGAGCGGGGGCGCCCCTTCATAAAGAAGCCTTGGGATTCTGCTTTGTGGGCTTCTGACCCCAGGGCTTCTTCTGGCCCTGGGCTTGGGTACCATTGGGGGGATCCTTACCGCTGTGCTAGAGGAGGATGGTCCACCAAAAACCCCTACTGATCTGGCCTGACAGAGTGGAGAAGGAGCAATGCTGTCCGCGGGAGCGTTTACTGACACTGAGCATAAACACAGGGGAAGCATATGGAATGTTGGACGCCAGGTATGTTTACTTTTACACCCTGTAGTGGCCAGAGGCGGCTTTTTAATTAGGCGGTCGCTTAAGGCCTCGCTCTTACAGGGGCCCCGCCCACGGCCGCCTAATTTGCCTAACCCGCACACACACCGACCATCACTTTGTGGGGAAGATCCCTCTCCCTAAGCAGAGCTCTTTGGGTTCCTCTCTGCCCCGGTAAATTGCCTGGATTGGCCGGGACCTTGCCAGACTGTCAGTGTATCTTGCTGGAGCAGAGCCAAGTGTCGGGAGAAAGATCTGGCACTTGACTCCAGTGACTTTCCCAGCACGGTTGCGCTAATGCAGGTTCTTTGTTATACTGGGGCATGTGCTTGTTGTACTGGGACATGTGCTTGTTGTACTGGGGCATGTGCTTGTTGTACTGGGGCATGTGCTTGTTGTACTGGGACATGTGCTTGTTTATACTGGGGCGTGTGCTTGACTGGGGCATGTGCTTGTTATACTGGGGCATGTGCTTGTTATAAGAGAGGACACTTGCGGGGCGGGGGGTGGTAGGGTTGGCAAACTTACAAAGATGAATACTTGCAGTGATATGGGGGGGGAGTGGGTAATAGGATACTGTATGTGCTTGGTGGTGCTGTGGGAGGAGAAAGGAATAGTGCTGCAAGGGGAAGTTGGATATAAAATCTGACCAGCCCCACCCAAGACCTCTCTCATACACTCCCCCCCACCCCCAAATCAAGGACATGCTAGCTGGTACACAGGGGACTATCATAGCATCTGGGCACCCTGCTAGATATGCAGGGCATCTGCCCCAGTTGCCTACACTAGTGCCCCCCTGCAAGAAAGTTAGTGGAGCTAGGTGACGGAACTTTTTTCTGCACTGGGCTCCATGACTTGGGGCCAGTTCACACCATGAATCGTACAGGAACACACTGTGTGTCTCTGTGCGATTCACATGCGTTCCAGGTACAGTGCCATTTCAGCCCATTCATTTGAATGAGCTGAAATTGTGTCAGACCACACCAAGAGTTATAAGACACAGGAATAGAAGATCCCATGGTACTACTGTACCATACAATCAAGTGCAGATCAGGGATGAGCCGAACACCCCCCCTGGTCGGTTCGCACCAGAACCTGCGAACAGACAGAATGTTCGTGCGAATTTTAGAACCCTATTAAATCCAATGGACTCGAACGTTCGAAATCTAAAGTGCTAATTATAAAGGCTAATATGCAAGTTATTGTCCTAAAAAGTGTTTGGGGACCCGGGTCCTGCCCCAGGGGACATGTATCAATGCAAAAAAAGGTTTAAAAAATAGATGTTTTTACGGGAGCAGTGATTTTAATAATGCTTAAAATGAAAAAATAAAAGTGAAATATTCCTTTAAATTTCGTACCTGGGGGGTGTGTATGATATGCATGTAAAGTGGTGCATGTTTCCCGTGCTTAGAACTGTCCCTGCACAAAGTGTCATTTTTGAAGGAAAAAAGGTCATTTAAAACTCACTCGGGGCTATTAATGAATTGTCGGCTTTTATCAATACATACAAAAGTCATTGATAAAAAAAAAAAAAAAAAAAGCGTGGGGGTTCCCCCAAATTCAATTACCAGGCCCTTTAGGTCTGGAATGGATATTAAGGGGAACCCCGCCGCAAATAAAAAAAAAATGGCGTGGGGTTCCCCCTAAATATCCATACCAGGCCCTTGAGATCTGGCATGGATTTTAAGGGGAACTCCATCCCAAATTTTTAAAAAAATGGCGTGGAGTCCCCCCAAAAATCCATACCAGACCCTTATCCGAGCACGCAACCTGGCCGGCCGCAGGGGAAGAGGGGGGACGAGAGAGCGGCCCCCCCTCCCTCCTGAACTGTTCCAGGCTACATGCCCTCAACATGGGGAGGATGTCCCCATGTTGATGGGGACAAGGGCCTCATCCCCACAACCCTTGGCCGGTGGTTGTGGGGGTCTGCGGGCTGGGGGCTTATCGGAATCTGGAAGACCCCTTTAACAAAGGGGACCCCCAGATCCCGGCCCCCCCCTATGTGAATTGGTAAGGGGTACATTGTACCCCTACCATTTCACGAAGAAAGTGTCAAAAAATGTAAATAAAAACACACACACACACCGCTGAGCGGACCTGATAGGGAACTTTAGAAGGGGCGGGTCTATACATGTATTACAAAGTGAGAGAAGTTCCCCATCAGGTCCGCCCGCTCGGTATGTCTGACCCCGCCTACGTCATTGGCCTGAGCGGGGAACTTCCTTCACTGTGTAAATTTAAATTACACAGTGAAGGAAGTTTCCCGCTCAGGCCAATGATGTAGGCGGGGTCCGACATGCCGAGGGGGCGGACCTGATGGGGAACTTTGTTCGCTGTGTAATACATGAATAGACCCGCCCCTTCTCTCGTTCCGCATCTGGTCCGCTGAGCGGACCTGATGGGGAACTTTAGAAGGGGCGGGTCTATACATTTAAAACACAGCGGAGGAAGTTCCCCATCAGGTCCGCACAGGCACAACCAATGACGGACAGCGCTGGACATCGGGATCGCCGCGGGACACTGGATTTCATCGCTGGAATGTTTTTTATTTTTTATTATTTTTTTATTTTTTAATAAAGGACTTTTTCAAGGTGTGTGTGTTTTTATTTACATTTTTTGACACTTTCTTCGTGAAATGGTAGGGGTACAATATACCCCTTACCAATTCACATAGGGGGGGCCGGGATCTGGGGGTCCCCTTTGTTAAAGGGGTCTTCCAGATTCCGATAAGCCCCCCGCCAGCAGACCCCCACAACCACCGGGCAAGGGTTGTGGGGATGAGGCCCTTGTCCCCATCAACATGGGGACATCCTCCCCATGTTGAGGGCATGTGGCCTGGTACGGGACAGGAGGGAGGGGGGGGCGCTCTCTCGTCCCCCCCTCTTCCCCTGCGGCCGGCCAGGTTGCGTGCTCGGATAAGGGTCTGGCATGGATTTTTGGGGGGACTACACGCCATTTTTTTTTTACATTTGGGGTGGAGTTCCCCTTAAAATCCATGCCAGATCTCAAGGGCCTGGTATGGATATTTAGGGGGAACCCCACGCCATATTTTTTTTTAAATTTGCGGCGGGGTTCCCCTTAATATCCATTCCAGACCTAAAGGGCCTGGTAATTGAATTTGGGGGAACCCCCATGTTTTTTTGTTTTTTTTTATCAATGACTTTTCTATGTATTGATAAAAGCCGACAATTCATTAATAGCCGCGAGTGAGTTTTAAATGACTTTTTTTCCTTCAAAAATGACACTTTGTGCAGGGACAGTTCTAAGCACGGGAAACAAGCGCCACTTTACATGCATATCATACACACCCCCCAGGTACGAAATTTCAAGGAATATTTCACTTTTATTTTTTCATTTTAAGCATTATTAAAATCACTGCTCCTAAAAAAACGGCCGTTTTTAAAACTTTTTTTTGCATTGATACATGTCCCCTGGGGCAGGACCCAGGTCCCCAAACACTTTTTAGGACAATAACTTGCATATAAGCCTTTATAATTAGCACTTTAGATTTCTCCCATAGACTTTTCGAATTTGCCGCGAACACCCCAAATTGTTCGTTGTTCGGCGAACGGGGCGAACAGGCAATGTTCGAGTCGAACATGAGTTCGACTCGAACTCGAAGCTCATCCCTAGTGCAGATAAACGCATTACATTTGTGACCTGCATTTGTGTCATTAACCTAACATTGACACCCACTTCAGATCACAGCTGCAGTGCATTTTGAATGTGGTGCAGGAAACACATACAGAACGCTGGTTTCTTGCACTGCATGCTGCTGTGAGATTGCCCTTAGTCCAGATTTGTGGGATTTTGTTCTTATCTCAGGAAGGTCCCACAAAAAGCGGGAACATTTGGGAAGTATTGTTGATTGATTTGGAATAGACGGGGAGAGGATTTGTGTTTGGGGGGATGTTTTTTCCTCGGAAGTGGGATTTGGCTGGGAACTGTGGAGCGGACATGCAGACTTGTGCTGGCGTGGGGGGATTTGGGGGAAAGAGGATTTGTGCTGGGGAAGATGGGGGGGGGGTTTGGGGGGGGAGGGTTGGGCTGGAAGGGAGGACTTGGGGGAGAGGATCTGTGCTAGAAGTGGGGAGAGGATTTTTGCTGGGAGGAGGGATTGGGGGAAATTTGAAGAGGGGGGAGAAGGGGTTGTGCTGCGATTGGGGGGGGGGCTATGGATTTGTACTAAAAGTTGAAAGAGGATTTGTGCTATAAATGGGGAAAAGATTTAAACCGGGAGGAATATATAGGCTAGAAGAGGGATTGGGGGATTATACTTGAAGGGGGGGGGGGGGGAATTTTTGTAGGAGAATACATTTTGGGGCAGGGTGATTAGGGGGAGATAGGGTTTGTGCTGGGGGGTATTTAAAGGGCGTGAATTGGGTGGAGAAGGATTTGTACTAAAAGGGGGGGTGTGCTGGGAGGGAGGATTTGGGGGGTGGAGGAGGATTTAGTCTGAGATGGGGAAGGAGGATTTGTGCTGGAAGGGGGAACTGAGGGGTGTGGGGATGGGGTGCTAGGATGGGTAAGAAGGAGCAATTGTGCTGGGACTGGGGATTTGGGGAGGGTGGAGGAGGATTGTGCTTAAAAAGAGGGAAGGAGATTTGTGTTTGGATAGGGGATTTGTTCTGGAAGGGGGAGAGAGGATCTGTGCTGAGGGGAGGGTGTACAAATTAGTGCTTATTTTTCTTTTTGGACAGATGGGATTGAGAATTTTTGCTGAAAGGGTAAAGTTGGGGGGGAATTTGCACCCTCCTTACCACTACACTGTGGAGGGGGTGACAGCACCAAAGTGCACCTTCGCTGTGTAGACGAAAATCCTTGCACTGGCCCTGCCTTTCACCTCCCTCTCCTCTTTCTGGCCATGGAGTTCACTTTGTCTGACTTTAGTGAGGGCAGCCAGCTGGAGCATCCATCGAACTCTGGAGGAGCAGGGGGGTGGAAGGGGGTCAGTGTGTATTGAGTTTTTTTTTTTTGGGGGGACAAAAATGTATCTAAAGCTAGTTGAGTCCCCTCTTGGCTGGTTAAGGGTGGGGAAGGTTGCTTCTTAAAACTGTCGCAAAGTGTGTATACTCAGGAGTGATGTGAGCCGGCTCCCACGTCCTTCTCACCTCCTGTTCCCCCTCCCCCAGCAGAGGAGGGGGTGGGTCCTGATGGTGCATGCTGTGGGTGGTGAACTAGATGGGAGGAAGGTGGGCTAGGTTAGCAGAATAAAAAAAGAAAGGCACTTGGAGGATGGTCACCCTCTCCTCTCATACGCGCACATCAGGAGCGTATGTTGGCTATTGAGAGTGGATGTTAGAGGATTTCCCAGCTAATATGGAGCATGTGCTAGCAGACACTAGATATCAGGTAGCTGGATCTGACACCCATTTGATGGGAACATTTGACAGGGTACCTGAGCCTCCACCCTCCCTAGGATACAGCGCTGCCTCTACACCCTCCTGCTTATCCCCTATTGGAACAGCACTGTACTCATTACCAGCACAGCCACCCATCCCATCCCCTACTCTATACTACAACTGAAAACTTTGTACTGCTCGTCTATAAAATAAACTCACATCCCAGCTGTGATCCTTCTCCTCCCCAGCAGTGGTGGGACTCCTGTCATGGTCCTGCTCCCTCTCCTGCCTATCAAGCCTCCCCAGTAGTGGTGGGACTCCTGTCCTAGCCCAGACTCACCCCCAACTCCATTGTCTCATCCGCCAATGATAACTTTTATTGGATCAATTCAATTATTTTTCCAATTATGGGCGTGAGTGGGGCCTCATTTCTAAGATTTGCCAAAGGCCTCACAAAGTCTAGAGCTGCCTCTGCTAGTGGCAATACACGAGCAAGACACTTTCCACCCCTAAAGAAAAAATACATAAGTGAATCATTATACATTCCTTAGGACTTTCCTGACTTGCCAGTCCCGCTGCAGGATACTTCTGGAAATTACAGACAGACCCAATCTTCACCCATCACAGCGGGCCATGTCATGACAGACCTTCAAGGACTGGTTCCCCCTTGTATATGGGGTCCACTCCCTTGGACCTGTATAGCACCCTGCCAGAGCAACTCTTTGGTATAGTATACACATGACCAAGGTGCCGGGACTCGGGATCCAGCTCTCAAAAGGGAAGCATTACAGGCCAAAACCTCGCTCTTCTTCCTCGAGGCTCGGGTACCATCAATTTTGGCTCTTTCAGGCACTTTAGATGGATCCGATTGCATAGCCCCTTGATCCCGTCAGGGATTTTTTAGCGGAGCACTTTTCAGCACATCATTAACCGTGACCAACACCTTGGACACTGGCGAAAAAACGGATGTAATCCCATTATGGGAGGGGTTATATAGAGGGGGACTTCCTGTCTTTTTGGGTGTGCCAGTGTCCATGCACCTATAGGTGGCATATAACCCCACATAGATATTACTATGGTGCTCTGTGTCCCATGATGTACGATGAAGAAATTACCGTTACTTGGCTGTTTATAAATTTATAAATGTTGCTAACAGATCCTAATGGGAGTGCTGATTGCCACTTTAAACAAGCTTCTAGGCTTCAGCACTACTTGAAACTTGTTGAAAGTCTGCTGAAACCTGCAAGTTTAAAGTGGCAATCAGCAATCCTATTAAATGGCTGAAAGCTTTGCAAAGCTTTTGCTCAAAGCTTGAAAGATTCATAAAAAAATTCTGTTCCCTGCTCTTATACAAGCTGAAGCCCATATGAAACAAGCCAAAATTTGTTTTGAAACCCTGTTCCATGTTTATGTGTGCAGGCTCATACATGGGTTTGGCATTTCACAAGTGCAGCTGGGAATATCCAAGACAGAATCAAGGGACTGCCTCCTAAGCTCTGCATATAAGTAAAACATTGATTTTGGTTGAAGTGGCTCTTAAATAAGATCCCAAATTTGGTGCGGGTATGTGGGGTTGTTTGCCATCTTTAGCTCTCACAGTTATGAAAATTCCAATACATGTAAACTCCTATAAAGATTTACTCCTTGGGGTTAGATGAAAACAGTATAGAACAAATAGATGCATTTTTTAATTCATTTTTCCGCCCTTTAACATAAGTCACACATGGAAGACTAAATGAAGAATGATTATCTACAAAGCACAGCAAAGCTTCTTCCCAAAACGGCAAGAAAATAAAGAAATATAACCACAGTAGATATATATATTTTTTTTAGAGGAAACGGCAATCATCATAAATAAAAAGGAGTTGGCTTTTTTGTTATATGTACCAAGATGTGGCATTATAAAGCCAGGCGTAAAGCTTATATTGTAGGCAAATGATAGAAGATAACATTACTGAAGAAATAGAATTTTGAGTCTTCATTATGTCTAATTATGGTTTCTACAATGTTAATTGACACATACGCCCATACACTAGTATTTCTTGTCCTCCTGGGAATGAATCCGTTTTTTAATTAAACCACACCTGAAGCAGATCAATGTTGTAATTACACTAATTTATGAAAACTCTGCATTGTCACTGTTTCCCTTTATGCTCTTTTGTATCACATTCAATTACTATTTGATATTGTGTGGTGTGTCTATTGACTTAATGTTGTTCTGCTTTTAAAATTATTTTCTTTTGGTATTACAACCCCATTTTTCAAAATTACATTTTCTAATAATTTGAAATAAATACATTGTATTTGTATGATTTTTAAACGTCATACTTGCTTGTTTATAATGGCCATCAATATTTTTATATTTTTAAATGTTACAAAATATACCAATGCTTTAATCAAACTACTAGGCAAAGGTCTCTTCATGTGTCTTTCGGTGACTTTCAAAGTGTATGAAACTTGTGGCACTCTGTTATGCAAATAATAACTTCAGGGACTGAAGTTGAGTTTGTTCATGCTGTCTCTTACCTCATTATTGGCTCAGTAAAGAAGAAAGGGATATTTGAAGACATGTGAATAAAAAAAAAAACATAAACTGAAGCTTGCCCACTGAACAAACACCATTATTACAATTTTAGTAAGGGGTGGAATATAAAACCATATTACTTTCTGTAGTTTATTTCCTGTACACTTGGGCACCAGCAAGCTGTCTGTCACTGGTATGGGTGTATGATGTTATCTGTAGATGTTCTCTCTAATATCAATGGAATTGTCATGATTATGAATGTAAGTACAGTATAATCAATACATCATGAAAAGCTCTAAATGCCTGTGGATACCTTTTTAGACTTAATCTTCCGCTAGTCATTCAGTTTTATAAGTTACCTAAACCCTTTTTGAGAGAATCAATAACCAATTAAATATTAAATAGACAAAATAGAAAATCTGATCATAAAGTAGCTACTGCACATCTGTCAGTCTACACAATCTGACTGTATGTTCCACATGAGGTTTGACTTGTGTGTTAAATGTACAGATCTTTCCTGTTCATCCATATACATGCATGGTCATATCTACTAATAGGGATGGGCTTCAAGTTCGAGTTGAACACCGTTCGCCGAACAGTGAACAATTTGGGGTGTTCTTATAGGCGGCGGGAGGGGACATCCCCCCCCTCCCGCCACAATCCGGTGCTTCTCCGGGCTCTCCCGTGCCATCTGGGACCCGGTGTCAGGGAACCAACAGCAGGAGAAGGGCTTTAGGACCCAGAATCTCTGGCAGAAGGACTTTAGGACCCAGAATCTCTACCAGCAGGTCACATGGGCCTAAATAAGGAAGTCTGCAAGTGTCTGCATTTGCTGGTTGGTCTTCGGCTCCTCCAGTGTGTTATCTTCGTGATATTCCTGTTCCTGTGTCTCCTGTTACCGATCCGGCTTGTCCTTGACCTGTCTCCTGTTTGCTTCCTGTGTTCGACTCCAGCTATCCACCTGACCACGTCTGCTCTGATCCCAACCCGGCTCACGACCTAGGCTTCCTTGTGACCACGCTCCAGTCGCAGCATTATCTGAATCCTGCAACACCTCACGGTTGTCACCTGTCTGCTGATTCTACCCCAGCACACCAGCTGTACTCCAGAACCTCCTGCATACAGTCCAGCAGGCAACCTGTGCTGCTTTGGGCCTGACCTTTCCTGTTTTCACCCTCAGGGGGGTCTGGAACTTAGCCGCCAGGGAAGCCCTCTCTCTCCATTGGCCTCTAGTACCAGGTACGTGATAGTATCAACCAGCCATGATGTCTGAGGCCGAGAGAGGTGCTTCCACGTTGGAGTCCCTATGTCAGCAGATGACGGCTCTTACGCAAGTAGTCCAGAGCTTACAAGACGGCTACATTCAGCTGGAAGGACGCCTTCACCCCCTTACTACCTCTATGACTCCTGCTGATTCTAACCATGCTACTAGCTCCACTGGCTCAGCTTCAATGGCCATCTCTCCTGCCATAGCAACACCTGCTGTGGGATTACTTCCTCCAGAGCCCAGAGTCCCCACTCCTGAGCGCTTTTCAGGTGACCGCTGGAAATTCAGGGCCTTCAAAAACGCATGTGAACTTTACTTTGCCCTGCAACCAAGGACTTTTTGTCTTGAGACCGTCAAGGTGGGTTTCATCATCTCACTCTTATCAGATGGGCCACAGTCCTGGGCTCATAACCTCCTTGAGCAAAAGAACTTTGTACTGGATTCAGTTGCCACCTTTTTCAAAGCTATGGCTACACTATATGACGATCCACAGCGGACTGCTTCCGCCGAGTCTGCCCTTCATGCCCTAGTACAAGGCAGACAGCCTGTGGAGGATTATATTGTGGAGTTCCGCAAGTGGTCAGCTGATACCGGGTGGAATGATGCCGCCCTGAAATACCAGTTCCGGCAAGGCTTATCCGAGACTCTCAAGGACGAGTTAGCTAGGATCGAGGCTCCCACGTCATTAGAGAACCTCATCCAAATCTCTATCCAACTAGACCGACGGCTTCGGGAGCGACGGTCCGAACGCACCCAGACCTTCCGACCCACATGGGTAATGCCAATGGTTCCAGGACCAACAATCCCAGTCTCTGATTCCCAGCCTATCAATACTTCTGACAGGGAACCTATGCAAATTGGCCTACTCCGCCCTGCTTTAACCTCTGAAAAGAGAGCACGCAGACGACAAGCTAACTTGTGTCTCTATTGTGGAGCTTCGGGCCACTTCCTTCGCAGTTGTCCTGTTCGCCCAAGTAAATCCAGCCTTCCACACCCCTCGCACCTCTATTTACCTGGGACTGTATCCACTCATGTAATTCTCCCCATATCTCTGCAGGTGGCTGGAAAGGAAGTCAAGCTGCGGGCAATCGTTGACTCTGGAGCCTGTAGTTGTTTCTTGGACATCAACCTTGCCAAGAACTTGCGCATACCCCTGAAACTAAAGGATCAAAGACTTGATGTACATTTAGCAGATGGTACTACTCCCAGCTCTGGACCTGTCACTCAGGAGACTATCCCTATCCTTGCCACCACAGATGCAGGCCATCAGGAATTACTCCGCTTTGACGTCATCAGGTCTCCAATATTCCCAGCCATCCTAGGGATACCCTGGCTGCGGGCCCACAACCCGCAAATCGACTGGCCCAAGGGAGAAATCAACTTCTCATCTCCCTACTGTCTCCAACACTGTGGCATCCCCACGCCTGTCAACCCTTCAGTGTGTCTCTCAGTTCAACCTACACCAGATCCCTGTCATACTGTCCCTTCAGCCTACCTTGATTTCCTTGATGTCTTTGACAAGAAAGGGGCTGATGCCCTGCCCCCACATCGGTCCTATGACTGCCCAATTGAGTTGCTACCCGGGGCAGAAGTACCCTTCGGGCAAATCTTTCCTTTATCCGAGCTGGAGCTGGAGGCCCTCCGACAATATATAGATGAAAACCTAGCCAAAGGATTCATCCGCCCCTCTTCTTCGCCTGCTGGAGCTGGCATCTTCTTCGTTGAGAAGAAAGATCATTCTCTCAGACCATGCATTGATTATCGGGACCTTAATAAAATCACCATCAAGAACAGATACCCACTCCCTCTCGTTCCTGAGTTATTCCAAAGGTTTCGAACAGCTCAGGTTTTCACAAAGTTGGACTTACGGGGGGCCTACAACCTGGTTCGTATTAGGGAAGGTGATGAGTGGAAGACCGCCTTTCGAACACGCTTTGGGCACTTTGAATACCTTGTAATGCCATTCGGGCTATGTAATGTCCCCGCGACATTCCAACATTTTGTAAATGACATCTTCAGGGAATACCTCGACCTGTTCTTAATCGTCTATCTGGATGACATACTAATTTTCTCAGCTTCACTTGAACTCCATCGAGAGCACGTCAGAAAAGTGTTAAAGACCTTAAGAACTCATGGCTTATATGCCAAAGCAGAGAAGTGTGAGTTCGAGAAACAATCTATCCAGTTCTTGGGACTCATAATCTCCACAGACGGGATCTCCATGGATCCTCAGAAGGTTTCTGCAATCTTGGAATGGCCTGCACCCTCTGACAAGAAAGGGGTCCAGAGGTTCGTGGGCTTTGCTAACTTTTATAGGAAATTTGTTCGAAATTTCTCGACTATCATTGCCCCGATCACCCAGCTCACTCGCCTACACTCACGCTTCTCCTGGAACCAGGATTCTCAAATGGCCTTTAAACAGCTGAAGGCCCTCTTCACCTCTGCTCCCGTGTTGCAACACCCAGACCCAGCTCTTCCCTTTGTCCTCGAGGTGGACGCATCTGAAGTAGCTACGGGAGCCGTTCTCTCTCAGCGTCAGGGACCAAAGTCCCTGCTTCATCCAGTAGCCTTTTGCTCCAGGAAGCTGAATCAGGCCGAGAGAAACTATGATGTGGGTGACAGAAAACTCCTGGCAATTAAAGTCGCCCTCGAAGAATGGAGGTACCTGCTGGAGGGTGCTAACCACCCAATTATGATTTTCACAGATCACAAAAATCTGGAATATCTAAGATCTGCAAAACGCCTAAGACCTCGACAAGCCAGATGGGCCTTATTCTTTTCTAGATTTAACTTCCACCTGACATACCGCCCGGGTTCCAAAAACGGGAAAGCCGATGCCCTCTCCAGGATGTTCCCTGAATCTACTGAATGTGCTCCTCCAAGCACCATCTTATCTGCGCAAAATTTTTTGCTAATTCAACCCAGCCTAAAGGCATCCATTGAACAAGCTTCTGCATCTTGCCCCGAATCTGAACAGGACTCATTAAGGAGGCTGGATGGATTACTTTGGCACCAGGACAAAATCTTCGTACCTCAGGAAGCAAGGCTCCAGGTTCTCAGGACATTCCACGACCACCAACTTGCAGGGCACTTTGGGGCCCGTAAGACTAATGAGCTCATTCAGCGGTCCTTTTGGTGGCCTAACCTCAGTCGGGACTGCAGATCCTACGTCAAGTCATGCACAACATGTCTACGTAGCAAAGGCGACAAAGCCAAAGCCTGGGGGTGTTTGAGACCCTTGCCTATCCCTAATCGCCCCTGGGAGATGATCTCTATGGATTTTATTGTTGACCTTCCTCCCTCTGAAAACTTCACGACCATCCTGGTTGTGGTTAACCGACTATCCAAGATGGCCCACTTCATACCAATGATTGGTACTCCCTCTGCGGCCGAAACGGCTCATACTTTTATCAAGGAGGTCATCAGACTTCACGGACTCCCAAAGAACATTGTTTCAGATCGGGGGGTGCAATTCACCTCCAGGTTTTGTAAAGCCTTGGAAGTGGAACTCTGCCTATCATCCGCCTATCATCCCCAAAGTAATGGGCAAACAGAACGCACAAATAAAACCGTGGAGCAATACCTCCGCTGCTTTTTAGCTTTTTCCCAAGATGACTGGGCATCCCTGCTCCCACTGGCAGAATTTGCCTATAATAATTCTGTCCACTCAGCTACAAACCAGTCCCCATTCTGGGCCAATTATGGATTCCACCCTGATGCCCTGCCTGAAACTATGCCTGAAACTACTGTACCTGCCTTGCAGGACAGACTGGTTTTCATACAAAACAATTATCAGTTCCTCCGGGAGTCCATACAGAAAGCCCAAGTGGATTACAAGAAACACTTTGATCGGAAACGGAGGGGGAATCCTGCCTTCAAGGTAGGGGACAAAGTGTGGCTGTCTACTGCCAACCTGAAATTGGCCTGCCCTTCACGGAAGCTAGGACCAAGGTATATTGGCCCATTTAAGATCAAACGGGAAATAAACCCAGTGGCGTACGAACTGTCTCTGCCTGAATCATATAGGATCCATCCGGTCTTTCACACCTCCTTGCTTAAACCAACTGTTCCAGATCCATTTCCCGGGAGAGCGGAGCCACCGCCGCCACCAGTAACTATTGGAGAGGACACAGAATTTGAAGTAGAATCAATCCTTGACTGCAGGAAGCGAGGGAGACAAACCCAATTCCTAATTAAATGGAAAGGGTATCCACCCGAAGAGAGCTCCTGGGAACCTGAAGCCAATGTACATGCTCCTAGACTCCTCCGAGAGTTTCGGGCCAAATACCTGGAGAAAATTGCCCAGATGGGCATCCGGAGGCTGCCCGTCAGGGGGGGGGCACTGTCAGGGAACCAACAGCAGGAGAAGGGCTTTAGGACCCAGAATCTCTGGCAGGAGGACTTTAGGACCCAGAATCTCTACCAGCAGGTCACATGGGCCTATATAAGGAAGTCTGCAAGTGTCTGCATTTGCTGGTTGATCTTCGGCTCCTCCAGTGTGTTATCTTCGTGATATTCCTGTTCCTGTGTCTCCTGTTACCGATCCGGCTTGTCCTTGACCTGTCTCCTGTTTGCTTCCTGTGTTCGACTCCAGCTATCCACCTGACCACGTCTGCTCTGATCCCAACCTGGCTCACGACCTAGGCTTCCTTGTGACCACGCTCCAGTCGCAGCATTATCTGAATCCTGCAACACCTCACGGTTGTCACCTGTCTGCTGATTCTACCCCAGCACACCAGCTGTACTCCAGAACCTCCTGCATACAGTCCAGCAGGCAACCCGTGCCTGACCTTTCCTGTTTTCACCCTCAGGGGGGTCTGGAACTTAGCCGCAAGGGAAGCCCTCTCTCTCCATTGGCCTCTAGTACCAGGTACGTGATACCCGGAGAGAATCGTCCGGCGCCGGTGGTGGGTCACGTGACGAGCATAGAGATGACTGGTGACCAGATGGTCACCAGTCATCTCTATGATCGTCGGAGGCCGGGCGCGATGTGATGACGTCACGCCCGGGTCCTCATATGTAAACAAAGCCGCCATTGTGGCTAGTAAGTATGAGATCAGTGAAAACATTTTCACGATCTCATGCTTTCCAGCCTGGAGGAGAGATGTGGGGTCTTATTGACCCCGCATCTCTCAATAAAGAGGACCTGTCACACACATTCCTATTACACGGGATGTTTACATTCCTTGTGATAGGAATAAAAGTGATCAAAAAAAAAGTAAAATAAGTGTAAAAAATAAATTAAATAAGTAAAATAAATAAATAAATTAAAACGCCCCTGTCCCCGGTAGCTCGCGATCAGAAGCGAACACACACGTAAGTCCCGCCCACATATGTAAACGCCGTTCAAACCACATATGTGAGGTATCGCCGCATGCGTTAGAGCGCGCGCAACAATTCTAGCACTAGACGTCCTCTGTAACTATAACCTGGTAACCTGTAAAAAAAAATTAAGCGTTGCCTATGGAGATTTTTAAGTACCGAAGTTTGGCGCCATTCCATGAGTGTGCGCAATTTTTATTTATTTTTTTACTTTTCTTTATTAAACTTTTTTCATATATATATTGAAGACAAAAAATTATCCAATGACTTATTCCCTTATTCTCAAAAATTAATACAAAAATTAAGACAGTCCTATCAACTTCCTGTACACCCAATCATCTAATAGTGCTGAAAAAAAAATTCCCATACTGGTTTAAAAATATCCCTAATAATACCTTAATTTGTAAAATATATCCAGAAGGCTTGGGCTTCCAAGCCTAAATAAAAAACAAAAAAATAAGACACTTTTCTATCCCTACCCATGTATCTCTGATTCCCTGACCTCCCTCCACCCCCTCCAAACCACACTCCATCTCTCCCTAGTCTCGTTTTGATTTGACATCAACTCCTCCATCAGACTAATTCTATCTATCTCTCTTCTCCATTCACTTATTGTAGGGGCTTCCTTTTGTTTCCATTTCCTCGGAATCAACGCCTTTGCCCCATTTAACAAGTATGGGATCAAAGTCTTTCTGTACTTATTCTTTGTAAGCCCCGTGTTATGAAACAAACAGTACCATGGGTCGAGTTTTACCTCCAGACCACTTATTCTCTTTATCGCGTTTAGTATCTCTCTCCAATATTTTTGTATCGCAGGGCAGAACCACCAAATGTGGGCATGGGTTCCTTCCATCACACATTCTCTCCAACATAGAGGAGACTCCTCCCTATTTATTCTGTGTAGTTTCATTGGCACAAAATACCATTTGGTTAACAATTTGTAATTCATCTCTTTTATAGATGCCTCTACTGACGTAGAGTGGACATATTCTAAAATCTGTCTCTTCTTCTCTATTGTTATGGTCTGATTTAGTTCTACTTCCCAACTACCTAATGCTTTTACATGCTTCAGGTCCCCTTATGGGGGTCAGTATCTTATATATAATTGATATTCCCTGTCTTCCTGTTACTCCTACTTCTATAAGTTTTTCCCATCCATTTAGCTCGTTCCTCGATCGAAGGGGTCTTGGTATATCTTTTACAAAATGTTGGATTTGTCTATATCTCCAACTATCTCCCCTCTCTGATCCATATTTCTCTTATAATTCTAGAATTGGGCATAAAGTGTTCCCCTTCAATACATCTTTCAGTATTAATGTATCTCCCGCTGCCCATCGCAAGAACGCACCACCCTCTTTCCCTGGAGGGAAATAGTCCGAACCCGTGAAGGGCATCAGAGGGCTATTATAATGGCACTTCTTTGCTTTGCACACTCTATCCCAGATTCTAACAGTTTCTTTTGTTATTACCGGTGTTTCTTGAGTGAAGCCGCTGTATTGTTTTGATATCCATATCAGCCTTCCTAGTGTTTTCGTACTCATGCTCTCCTCAACTTCTACCCATTTTTCCCGCTGATATTTAATTCCATGGGACCAGTCTAATATCCTCTTTAATACCGCTGCCTCGTAGTATCTTTTCAAATCTGGAAAGTTTAATCCTCCCCCTTCTCTGCTACTAGACATAATTTCAGTTGATATACGCGGTTTCTTCTCTCTCCAGATAAACTTCCTTATTATCTTCCTTAATACTTTAAAATATGTATCCAGGATTTTAATCGGGAGAGTTTGGAATATGTACAGGGCTTTAGGTAGTATCATCATCTTCACTGTGTTGATTCTACCCCACCACAAGAGTTTTTATATTGGGTATCTCTTTAATTCTAATTTTATTTTATTTAACAGGGGAATATAATTATCTTCATATAGGTCTCCTTCTCTATTTGATAGGACAATACCCAGATATTTCATCCCCCTTTGTTTCCAGGTGAATGGGTAAAGGTCCTCAAGATCTCTCCGCTCTGATGAACCTAGTGATACACTCAGAATCTCAGTCTTCTCTCTATTAATTTTTAGATTTGAAATCTCCCCATACTTTTCATATTCCTCTATTATCCTAGGTAATGATTTCCTCGGGTTTGTTATATACAGCATCATGTCATCAGCAAATGCAGAGATCTTCTGTTCCCTCCCATCCATCTTAACCCCCTCTATCTCCTGATTAGCTCGTATGGTTGCTAACAATGGTTCTAAAGATAGAACAAAAAGAAGGGGTGATAGCGGACAGCCCTGTCGGGTCCCATTAAACAAAGGAAACCTCTCCGACAGGGCTCCATTCACCCGTACCTGAGCTGAGGGTTTAGAGTACAGTGCGGCTATCCAGCTGAACATCTTAGGCCCCAAACCAATACCTCTCAAAGTTGCTAACATAAACTCCCAATTAAGTCTATCGAATGCCTTTTCGGTATCGACTGATAAGAATAATGTTGGGGTCCTATGTTTTTTAACTTTTTGAATCAAAAGGACAGTCCTAAGAATCCCGTCTCTTGTCTCTCTTCCAGGTACAAACCCCGCCTGATCGTTCTCTATTATCCCAGACATTAAAGGTTTTAATCTCTCCGCTAATATCTTTGAATAGATCTTAATATCAACATTAATCGAGGATATAGGCCGATAGCTGGCGCATACTGAAAGATCCTTTCCTTCCTTCCCTATAAGAACTATGTGGGCCCCCAACGCTTCCTCACGCATTGTCTTTCCTCTACCTATGGAGTTCATATACTTCTGAAAATGCGGTAATAAGATATCCACATACCTCTTATAGTAAAAGGACGTATACCCGTCTGGGCCAGGGCACTTGCCCATTTTAATATTTTTAATAGTTTGAATTATTTCCTCTTTCGATATTTCTGTCTCCAACTTGTTCCTTACTTCTTCTGATATTTCCGGGAGTTTGATCTTTTTTAAATATTCCTTAATTTTTCTACTCCTATTCTGGGATTCTAATGGGACCTGTTCTTTATTTAGATTATATAGATTTTGATAATAATCCTGAAAAACTTTTATGATCTCCTTCGTAGAACGCCTCATCTCGCCTTTATTGTTTTTCATCTGTGGGATAAAGTTCTGTGTGTTTCTGGGTTTAATTATCCTTGCTAATAATTTACCTGGTTTATTACCCATAGCATAGAATTTCTTACTCCTGTTATTAAATACCCATTTAGTTTCTTGTTCTAAAATCTCCTTTCATTTTTCCCTTTTCCCGGTCAGTGCTATTAGAACTTGTTCATCCTGCCTTACTTTATGCTTTTGTTCTAGATCCTGGATCTCTTCTAATAAGATTTGTATCTGGGCCTGTCTTATTTTTTTCCTCTTGGCTTTTTCTTCTATCAGCCTACCTCTCATATATACTTTTTGTGTTTCCCATAAAATCAATGGGTCAACATTTTCTATATCATTCTCGTTAAAGAAGAGAGCTATATCTTTTTCTAGGTCCCCCGCAATCTTATTATTATTTAACAAGGTTTCATCTAGTCTCCACATTCTCTGGCCCGCCGGAATTTCCCTTAATGCCAGAGTCAATACGACCAACGCATGATCAGAGAGTGTTGCTGTCTTTATTTCTACTCTCCTTGTACCTTCTAATAACCGGTGATCTACTAGAATGTGGTCAATTCTCGAATATGACCTATGTACTGGAGAATAGTATGTAAAATCCTTCTCTTTAGGGTGTAAGATTCTCCAGGCCCCTACTAAATACATTTGATATAATTTTTGTTTTACATATCTCAGATATTTACCTTCAGACCTTAAAGATATAGGTTGGGTATCCAAAACAGGGTCGAAAATAAAATTAAAATCGCCTGCTAGTATCACCTTTCCCTCTTTAAAGGCCTGTAATCTATTCAAGATTTTTTTTAAATACCTTGAGGGCCGTACATTCGGGCAATATACATTTGCTAACGTAATTTCGTATTAAATAAAGAACCCTTAATAAAAATATATCTTCCCTCAGGATTAGTGTTGAGCGAACCCGAACTGTAAAGTTCGGGTCCGTACCGAACTTTAGCTTTTTCCCGAACCCGAAACCCGAACCCGGACTTTGCCCAAAAGTACGGGTTCGGGTTCGGGTTCGGCAATCTAATTACGCATTTAGAAATGCTTCAGGGGCCAGCCAATCACCTTTTGATTAGCTGGTGTGCCCTTAGAGGCCATCATAGCCATGCCTACTAATGGCATGGCTGTGATTGGTCAGTGCAACATGTGACCCAGCTTCTATATAAGCTAGAGGCACACAGCACACATGTCACTCTGCTTCAGAATAGATAGGGAGAGGATCTAGTCTGCTGCTGCTGCTTTTAGGGAGAGATAGAAAGATAGATGAGGTAGTCCTGATTCTACAATCTGGGGGAAAAGATAGAGAGATAGTGTAGTGTAGGGCCAGGTTCCTGTGTTGGTGCTTTCAGGGAGAGAGAATATTATATAGGAGTCCAGATTCAGAGATTAAAATCAGCGATCTGCATAGGTTTACCTATTTGTGTTGCAGTGCAGTCTTTTTACACTGCCATGAGCCCAGTGTCAGAGAAAATCTAACTTTTAGGGGGGGAAAAAAAAGGCACTTTATTGTGCTCTTTTCCAAAAGACCCATAGGGCAAAAAAAAAAAAAAAAAAAAGCATTTTATTTTGCTCGTGCAAAAAAAGACCCGTTTAGGGCAAAAAAAAAAAAAAAAAAAAAATTGCACTTTAATGTACGCTTGCAAAAAACGCTGTTTAGGGGCACAAAAAAAGTTTGCAGTGTGTTATACATATTTTGAGGTGTGTGAAATAAACAATTTCTATATAGTTTTCTCCTACTGTGCTATACTAAAAAAACAACATTTTTTTTGAATAGCATTTTCTGCAGTTCTGTAGCTGTGCGATTCAGCGGTTACGTACTGTGGGTGTGTTCTGCTCTTCCAAAAAACGCTGTTTAGGGGCACAAAAAAAAGTTTGCAGTGTGTTATACATATTTTGAGGTGTGTGAAATAAACAATTTCTATATAGTTTTCTCCTACTGTGCTATACTAAAAAAAACAATTTTTTTTTTTAATAGCATTTTCTGCAGTTCTGTAGCTGTGCGATTCAGCGGTTACGTACTGTGGGTGTGTTCTGCTCTTCCAAAAAACGCCGTTTAGGGGCACAAAAAAAAGTTTGCAGTGTGTTATACATATTTTGAGGTGTGTGAAATAAACAATTTCTATATAGTTTTCTCCTACTGTGCTATACTAAAAAAAAAACATTTTTTTTGAATAGCATTTTCTGCAGTTCTGTAGCTGTGCGATTCAGCGGTTACGTACTGTGGGTGTGTTCTGCTCTTCCAAAAAACGCCGTTTAGGTGCACAAGAAAAAGTTTGCAGTGTGTTATACATATTTTGAGGTGTGTGAAATAAACAATTTCTATATAGTTTTCTCCTACTGTGCTATACTAAAAAAAACAACATTTTTTTTGAATAGCATTTTCTGCAGTTCTGTAGCTGTGCGATTCAGCGGTTACGTACTGTGGGTGTGTTCTGCTCTTCCAAAAAACGCCGTTTAGGTGCACAAGAAAAAGTTTGCAGTGTGTTATACATATTTTGAGGTGTGTGAAATAAACAATTTCTATATAGTTTTCTCCTACTGTGCTATACTAAAAAAAACAACATTTTTTTTGAATAGCATTTTCTGCAGTTCTGTAGCTGTGCGATTCAGCGGTTACGTACTGTGGGTGTGTTCTGCTCTTCCAAAAAACGCCGTTTAGGGGCACAAAAAAAAGTTTGCAGTGTGTTATACATATTTTGAGGTGTGTGAAATAAACAATTTCTATATAGTTTTCTCCTACTGTGCTATACTAAAAAAAAAAAACATTTTTTTTGTATAGCATTTTCTGCAGTTCTGTAGCTGTGCGATTCAGCGGTTACGTACTTTGGTTGTGTTCTGCGCTTCCAAAAACACCCATTTAGGGCAAGATCCTAAATTTGGAAAATATGAGGAGAAGGTCAAAGGGACGTGGTGGCCCCGGTCGTGGTGCTGCTGGTGGAGCTCCTGTTGCAGGGAGAGGACGTGGTGGATCTGTGCCAGATACACGCACAAGTGAAACACCTTCCTCAGGTGCGAGTAGGCGACCGAGCCTGCGGCGGTATTTTGTCGCGCCTAATGAGGCTGTACGAATGTTTAGGCCAGGACAAGTACAGGCGATAGTAGATTGGGTTGCTGACAGTGCCTCGGGTTCCTTCACATTGTCTCCCACCCACTCTTCTGATGAAAGAACAGAGTTGGCACCTGAAACCCATGTCCATCAGTCTTTCACCTCACCCCCTTGCAAATCAGCCAAGCAGTCTGAGCCCCAAATCATGCAGCAGTCTCTTCTGCTTTTCGATGACTCTGTTAGCAGGGTTTCCCAGGGCCATCCACCTATCCCTGCCCCAGAAGTGGAAGAGATTGAGTGCACCGATGCCCAACCACTTATGTTTCATGATGAGTATATGGGAGGACCATCGCAGTACGTCTCGGATGATGACGAAACACAGGTGCCAACTGCTGCTGCTTTCGCAATTGTGCAGACAGACAAGGAGGGCAGGGGTGAAGACTGGGTGGAAGATGATGTGGAGGACGATGAGGTCCTCGACCCCACATGGAATCAACGTTATGCCGGTGACCAGTGTAGTTTGGAGGAAGAGGCGGTGGTCGCACAGAGCCACCAGCACAGCAGAAGAGGGAGCAGGGTGCAAAAGCAGAGCGTCTGTCAGCTAGACAGTATGTCTGCTACTGCCCAACGCAGCAAGGGACCGAGCACACCAAAGCCAGGTCCAAGGAGTTCCCCAGCGTGGCAGTTCTTCACACAATGTGCTGATGACAAGACACGAGTGGTTTGCACGCTGTGCAATCAGAGCCTGAAGCGAGGCATAAACGTTCTCAACCTGAGCACAACCTGCATGACCAGGCATCTAAGTGCAAAGCACGAGCTGCAGTGGAGTAGACACCTCAAAAACCAAGAAAGGTCTCTGGCTCCTCCTGCTTCCTCTTCTGCTGCAGTCTCGGCCTCTTCATCCACCTCTGTAGTGACAGTGGCACCTGCCACCCCGCAAACAGAGGATCTGCCAGCAACACTACCACCTGGGTCACCAACCATCTCCACAATGTCCCATGGAAGCGTTCAGCTCTCTATCTCCCAAACATTGGAGCGGAAGAGGAAGTACCCCCCTAGCCACCCGCGATCCCTGGCCCTGAATGCCAGCATTTCAAAACTCCTGGCCTTTGAAATGCTGTCATTCCGTCTGGTGGAGACACAGAGTTTTAAAAGCCTGATGGCATTGGCTGTCCCACAGTACGTCGTGCCCAGCCGCCACTATTTTTCCAGGCGAGCCATCCCTTCCCTGCACAACCAAGTGGGGGACAAAATCAAGTGTGCACTGCGCAACGCCATCTGTGGCAAGGTCCACCTAACTACGGATGCGTGGACCAGTAAGCACGGTCAGGGACGTTATATCTCCCTAACAGCACACTGGGTAAATGCAGTGGCGGCTGGGCCTGAGGCAGATAGCAGTTTGGCGCATGTCCTTCCACCACCGAGGATTGCAGGGCGCTTCAGTTTGCCTCCTGTTGCTAACTCCTCCTACTCCGCTTCCTCATCCTCTACCGCCTCCTCATCCGGTCAGCGTAACATCTTCACCACCAACTTCAGCACAGCCAGGGGTAAACGACAGCAGGCAGTTTTAAAACTTTCCTGTTTGGGGGAAAAAACCCACACCGCGCAGGAGTTGTGGAGGGACATGGAACAACAGACCAATGAGTGGTTGCTGTCAGTGAGCCTCAAGCCCGGCCTGGTGGTGTGCGATAATGGGCGAAATCTCGTAGCAGCTCTGGGCCTAGCCGGTTTGACGCACATCCCTTGCCTGGCGCATGTGCTAAACTTGGTGGTCCAGAGGTTCCTTAAAAATTACCCCAATATGCCAGAGCTGCTGCAGAAAGTGCGGGCTGTGTGTGCGCACTTTCGCCGTTCTCACCCTGCTGCTGCTCGCCTGTCAGCGCTGCAGCGTAACTTCGGCCTTCCCGCTCACCGCCTCATATGTGACGTGCCCACAAGGTGGAACTCCACCTTGCACATGCTGGCCAGACTGTGCGAGCAGCAGCAGGCGATAGTGGAGTTTCAGCTGCAGCAATCACGCGTGAGTCGCTCTGCGGAACAGCACCACTTCACCACCAATAACTGGGCCTCCATGCGAGACCTGTGTGCCTTGTTGCGCTGTTTCAAGTACTCCACCAACATGTCCAGTGCCAATGACGCCGTTCTTAGCGTTACTATCCCAGTTCTATGCCTCCTTGAAAAAACGCTTTGGGCGATGATGGAAGAGGATGTGGCACAGGAGGATGAGGAGGAGGAGGAGGAGGAGGAAGCGGGATCATTTCAAAGGCTTTCAGGGCAGTCTTTCACAAGTGGCTACGAGGGTGGGTTCCTGCACCAACAAACGCCAGGTACACAATTGTCCGGCAGAAAGGGCACAGTTCTGGAGGATGACGAGGTGGAGGAGGAGATGGAGGAGGAGGAGGAGGAGCCATTTTCACAGCAGGGTGGCACCCAGACCAGCTCGTGGCCATCACTGGTGCGTGGCTGGGGGGATACAGAGGACACAGACGATACACCTCCCACAGAGGACAGCTTTTCTTTGCCTCTGGGCAGCCTGGCACACATGAGCGATTACATGCTGCAGTGTTTCCGCAATGACCGCCGAGTTAACTGGTGCTGATTACTGGGTGGCCACCCTGCTGGATCCCCGTTACAAGGACAACGTACCGTCCTTAATTCCCTCACTGGAGCGGGATCGTAAGATGCGCGAGTACAAGCGCACGCTGGTAGACGCGCTGCTGGTGGCATTCCCACCTGACAGCGGGCGTACGGTGGAAGCACAAGGCGAAGGCAGAGGAGGAGGAAGAGGTCGCCAACGCAGCCGGGCACCGGCAGCACCTCAGAAGGCAGGGTTAGCATGGCTGAAATGTGGAAAAGCTTTGTCAGCACGCCACAACAACCAGCACCACCAGCTGAGATGGAACGTCTTAGCAGGAGGCAGCATTTCACCAACATGGTTGAGCAGTATGTGTCCACAGGCCTACACGTACTGGATGACGGGTCTGCCCCCTTTAACTTCTGGGTCTCCAAATTGGGCACATGGCCTGAGCTTGCCCTTTATGCCTTGGAGGTGCTGGCCTGCCCTGCAGCCAGTGTATTATCTGAACGTGTATTTAGCACGGCAGGGGGCGTTATCACAGACAAGCGCAGCCGCCTGTCCAGAGCCAATGTGGACAAGCTCACGTTCATTAAAATGAACCAGGCATGGATCCCACAGGACTTGTCCGTACCTTGTGCAGAATAGTCATGTATACCGGTGTTGTGACAAAAACTGTCCGGCCATCGGATTGTGTCCGGCCCATACTGCGAAGGCGCAGCGCTTACGCAGTACAGAGGACAAGGAGATTCACAAAATCTCCGAAGATGAACGGCGCCTGCGCTGTGAGTGCAGGTTCAAGCCCCACCATCCAAGTGGACATAAGGTAGCACATAGTAACAGGGCCCCTCACGGGCTCGGTTCGATCGCCACGCTTCGGGCACGGCCTCACTTGGCTTGGCTTGAACCACGGATGGTGTGGCCTTCACCTGAACTCACCACGCAGGCGCCGTTCGTCTTGGGAGATTTTCGAAATCCCCTTGTCCTACATACTGAGCAAGCGCAGTACAGGGTGGACACTATTTGACGGGGGACAGAATTCGACACATCACCGGCCTTACCCAGCCATTGTTGTATTTTTGAATCAGTGTTGGCTACCTCGTCCTCCTCCACCGCCGCTTCCACCTACACAGCCACATCCACCGCCACCTCAACCTCCTACTCCATATGGACCTCGTCCTCCTAGGTCAAGATTATTATTTTTTTTTTTTTTTTTATGTTATTTTAAGTTATTTCCATATCCACATTTGTTTGCAGAGCACTTGCCATGCTCTTAACAACATTTTTCTGCCATTTGCAGCCCTCTAGCCCTTTCCATGACCTTTTTAAAGCCTTTTTAGTTCTTAGAAGTCCGGGTCCCCATTGACTTCAATGGGGTTCGGGTTCGGGTCCGGGTTCGGGTTAAAGTTCGGTCCCGAACCCGAACTTTTTTCCGAAGTTCGGCCGAACCCGTCGAACCCGAACATCCAGGTGTCCGCTCAACTCTACTCAGGATCTAATTCCATAGCTTCTACCGTAAAGCTTGTATTCTTATCAAACCCAATTGCCGTTCCCTTTGATCTTTTATTAGGGGAATAGCTATGTATCCAAGTAGGGTATTCTTTTGAGTTCAATCTAGTCTTCGATGTCCATTTTAAATGCGTTTCTTGCAAAAATACTATATTTGCCGACATTCCCCTCATCTCCTGCAATATCTGGTATCGCTTATTTGGGCTATTTAGGCCTCGCACGTTATACGTGACTAGTTTCAGGGCTGCCATATTCTATCATTTGTTTCCTTCATATCCACCCTATAGCAATACCTCAAATATATGCATGATAGGAGGGTCCTCAAAGATTCTAATTCCCTTCGTAACCATTCCTCAAACCATAACTTCCTTAGACAGCTGATCATAAAGTTTTGGTATAGACCAACTATCTGAACAACTACCTTTCTATCATTCTTCAACGTCCATAAAAAAAGCCGAGACCACACACATTCTGTATGTCCTTTCTTGTTGCTCCCATTTCACCTTTAATTGTCCGCTCTAGACGCGATATCATTTCGATCATGTCTGTCATATCTTGTTTTGTTGGAGGATCTTGTTGGCCTTCGTGGGGTACTTCAGATTGTTGTTGTTTTTCCGGAGTTTTTTTCCTTTTGGTTTCTGGTGATTGGGCCTTACTGGATTTATTTTTCTCAGGGGTCCCAAGGGACCCTTCACTCATCTGGATAATCTCTAGGTGTCCTTTATTTATTTTTTTGGGGGTTCCTGGGGCTGATTCTATATTTTTCCCAGGGCTCTCGGCCCTTTGGTCCGATCCGTCCACAATCAAGTAAGACTTAATTGTGCTCCGGCTGGTTCCTTCCCCCTGATTCACTTTGGGACCCTTTTTTACCATCTTCTCTTGAATTGCTTTGTTCTTATCATGAGTTCATGTGAGTATATATAAGAGGTGCATTAGATGTGTATGTTAGCTATGATTAAGCACTGAATCGCAGTGCGAAACGTCAGCTCATACTTGCTGTTTTTTTGCTGTGGCATGTTATTTGTGCTTTTGTTTTAAATAAAATAACCTTTTTTGGAGTGCGGCTGTCCAAGCGTTTTCCTCAGATTTTTTGCATCTTCTCTTTAACCGATGACCTTAGCTCCCGTCCTGGGCCTGACATACGCCCCCCTTTTCACCCTCCCCCTTTCTCCTTCCCCCTCCCTTTCTCCCCCTCCTCTCTCCCCTTTCTCTCCCCTTACCTCATCTCCCTATTTCAAGATTCTATCCAATTATCTTTATGCAGCCTTATATGTGTGAATTTAAGTAATATTAAATGATATTAGCTCTGATTCGATGTAATTTTATTAAATATAAGATAACTTTATGAGCTACCAGCCTAATGGTGTCAGATTAACGGCGGAAAATTTAGGTATTCCCGGAATTTCTGTATCCTTTTTCTCCTAAACCCCCAGTTGTATCTTTAGCAGGGTTCAGATTGTCCCTCGCAAAAAAATATTTAGCTTAATCCGCAGGTTAATACACAAACACCTTATTCACACATATAAACAGGTTCCCAGTGTCCCAAAAGGAATAGTTCGTCTTGATTCACGATTCACACCCCACTTAAAAAAAAAGCAGAGTCCTTTTGTATAGATAACTGCACAAATAGCTACCTAATATTTCAGTAAATGTTTAAGATTGCTACCCGGTTCTTAGACAAAAAAAAACATGAAAAAAGAAAAAAAAAAATGTGCAGGTGCAGGTGTTTCATACATCTAGCGGGTTCAAGGTGTCTCTTCAAGGTGTCCCAAGCGTAATGTTTCAGCTTGATCTATAACTTGGTATATAATACAAATCCTAGCTGGTTAATGAATATAGGTAATATATATACCAACTTATTTATGTCCTTTATTTGTATCAATTTAAATCAATTTGACAGCAGATAATTCAGCCCGTTCCATTGTCTCAGTACCCTTTTTTCCAAACACCTTATTCAACATATTCCAAATTTCAAAATGTCCCAGAAAAAAGAATATGATTAGGTTTAGTACTCAATTCAGATCCAGCGTAACTCACCAAAAAAAAGAAAAGAAAAAAGGGACACAGGACAAAGTCCTCCAATAAAACTCAGTAACGGATATTTCAGTGTTTTCATATAGCTGAAGGGGCAAGGAAGAAAAAGGGCAGGGAAAAACCCTTTTTTTTTTCTCTTATGTCCGAGCTCTTCACTGTACCTTAGCAGATCTCATTACTAGATATATGTTCTCATACTTCATGATTCCTTATGAATACTTGAACCCCTAGAATCATAAGGACTGCGGGGAACTGGGCGCTAGGAGAGCTGATAGAAAGGGTAATCTATTTGGCTTACCCCTCGCTGTCCGACTCCTCACCAGCTTCTCTCCGGAGGCTTCTGTCCAAGATGAAACTCTCAGCTTTTGGTTAGTCCTCCTTTTGCTTTACACCTGCCGGCTGAGGATGCAGGGATGCGGGGATGCCTGGATGCATTGGTTGCAAGTTCCTTCACCTTCTTTCGGCTCCCCTCCCGGCAGCTCTAGCCCGGCTCAAAGCTTGGTACACCGAGGCACGTAGTCCGGCGTGGGGTCACGTGGGACCACGTAGTATCCTCCGACTCCTCCGAATCCTCCGCTCCCTCTATGCCTGGTGATGGCCAGCCTCTGCTCTCCTCTCAAGGTCTCCTGTGTCTACCGCTTCCGTCTCCCGGAGTTAACCTGAACCATCAGCGGCTTGTCTCCCGGCTCATACCTCTCGCACCTCCGCACCTCGTCCCTCCGCACTCTCAGGTAAGACTGTGGATAAGACTGCGGGGAACCGTCGAGAAGCCCCGGGTGGATACAGGTGGGTTTGTTCTAATTAGAATCCGGTGGAAAGACTGCTTCACTGCTTAGTAGCACACTCCATCAGTGCTTCCGTATACCGCGGCGTCCTGGGCGGTTTTTAATCCTCATTCTAGTCTGGTTTTCTGGAGGAAGGTTTGGAGCCTGCCCGCTATGCGCTGGCTTACGGCGCCATGTTGTTTAGGGCGGGGCAAACCCCTGGAAGCGTTCTTGGATACCGAGTGTGCGCAATTTTAAAGCGTGACATGTTAGGTATCTATTTACTCTGCGTAACATCATCTTTCATATTTTCCCAAAAAATTTGGCTAACTTTACTGTTTTGTTATTTTTTAATTCATGAAACCATTTTTTTTCCAAAAAAAAGGCGTTTGAAAAAATATTGCGCAAATACCGTGCAAGAAAAAAAGTTGCAATGACCGTCATTTTATTCCCTAGGGTGTCTGCTAAAAAAACATATATAATGTTTGGGGGTTCTGAGTAATTTTCCAGCAAAAGAATGATGATTTGTACATGTAGGAGAGAAGTGCCAGAATAGGCCCGGTATTGATGTGGAAAAAAAGCCCGGTGTTGCAGTGGTTAAATAACGGCCGTTTTTTCGGGAGCAGTGATTTTAATAATGCTTAAAGTGAAACAATAAAAGTGAAATAGTCCTTTAAATTTCGTACCTAGGGAGTGTGTATAGTATGCCTGTAAAGCAGCGCTTGTTTCCCATGCTTAGAACTGTCCCTGCACAAAGTGTCATTTCTGAAGGAAAAAGTCATTGATCAAAAAAAAATACGTGGGGTCCCCCCAAATTCAATTACCAGGCCCTTCAGGTCTCGTATGGATATTAAGGGGAACCCTGCGTCAAATGAAAAAAAAAGACGTGGAGTTCCCCCCAAAAATCCATACCAGACCCTTTATCTGAGCACGCAACCTGGAAGGCCGCAGGAAAAGAGGGGGACAAGGGCCTCATCCCCACAACCCTTGCCTGGTGGTTGTGGGGATCTGCGGTCGGGGGGGGCTTATCGGAATCTGGAAGACCCCTTTAACAAAGGGGACCCACAGATCCCACCCCCCCTATGTGAATTGGTAGGGGGTACATTGTACCCCTACCATTTCACAAAGAAAGTGTAAAAAAAATTAAAACGTAAAAAAACAGACACCGATGGGAAAAGTCCTTTATTAAAAAAAAAAATTTGATTCCAGCGGCGGTAATCCACTCTCGGTATCCTGCGATGTCCATGTTGAGGGCATGTGGCCTGGTACGGTTCTGGAGGGGGGCGCTCTCTCGTCCCCCCTCTTTTCCTACGGCCTGCCAGGTCGCGTGCTCGGATAAAGGGTCTGGTATGGATTTTTGGGGGGAACTCCATGCCATTTTTTTTATTTGCCGTGGAGTTCCCCTTGAAAATCCATACCAGACTTGAAGGGCCTGGTAATTGATTCTGGGGGGACCCCCACACATTTTTTTTGATCAATGACTTTGATCTGTATTGCCGGGAGCCGACAATTCATTATAGCCGCGAGTGCTTTTAAATTACTTTTTCCTTCAGAAATGACACTTTGTGCAGGAACAGTTCTAATCACGGGAAACAAGCGCTGCTTTATAGGCATACTATACACACTCCCTAGGTAAGAAATTTAAAGGACTATTTCACTTTTATTGTTTCACTTTAAGCATTATTAAAATCACTGCTCCTGAAAAAATTGTAGTTTTTTAAAACTTTTTTTGAATTGATACATGTCCCCTGGGGCAGGACCCAGGTCCTCAAACACTTTTTATGACAATAACTTGCATATTACCCTTTAACCACTTAAGCCCCGGACCATTTGGTAGCTAAAGGACCAGAGGTGAATTCAGAATTTTGCACTGCGCTGCTTTAACTGTAAATTGTGCGGACATACAATGTTGTACCCAAACGAAATTTGCATACTTTTCTTCCCACAAATAGAGCTTTCTTTTAATGGTATTTGATTGCCTCTGCGATTTTAATTTTTTGCGATATAAACGGAAAAAGACCGAAAATTTTGAAAAAAAAATGATATTTTCTACTTTTTGTTATAAGAAAAATCGAATAAACTCAATTTTAGTCATACATTTAGGCCAAAATGTATTCAGCCACATGTCTTTAGTAAAAAAAATGTCAATAAGTGTATATTTATTGGTTTGCGCAAAAGTTATAGCGTTTACAAACTAGGGTACATTTTCTGGAATTTACACAGCTTTAAATTTATGACTGCCTATCTCATTTCTTGAGGTGCTAAAATGGCAGGGCAGTACAAAACCCCCCCAAATTACCCCATTTTGGAAAGTAGACACCCCAAGGAAATTGCTGAGAGGCATGTTGAGCCCATTGAATATTTTTTTTTTGTCCCAAGTGATTGAATAATGACAAAAAAAAATAAAAAATTACAAAAAGTTGTCACTAAATGATATATTGCTCACACATGCCATGGTTATATGTGGAATTGCACCCCAAAATACATTCTGCTGCTTCTCCTGAGTACAGGGATACCACATGTGTGGGACTTTTTAGGAGCCTAGCCACGTACGGGACCCCGGAAACCAAGCACCGCATTCAGGATTTCTAAGGGCGCAAATTTTTGATTTCACTCCTCACTACCTATCACAGTTTTGAAGGCCATAAAATGCCAACATAGCACAAAACCCCCCCAAATGACCCCATTTTAGAAAGTAGACACCCCAAGGAAATTGCTGAGAGGCCTGTTGAGCCCATTGAATATTTTTTTTTTTGTCCCAAGTGATTGAATAATGACAAAAAAAAATAAAAAAATTACAAAAAGTTGTCACTAAATGATATATTGCTCACACATGCCATGGTTATATGTGGAATTGCACCCCAAAATAAAATTTGCTGCTTCTCCTGAGTACGGGGATACCACATGTGTGGGACTTTTTAGGAGCCTAGCCGCGTACGGGACCCCGAAAACCAATCACCGCCTTCAGGATTTCTAGGCACAAATTTTTGATTTGACTCCTCACTACCTATCACAGTTTCGAAGGCCATAAAATGCCAAAATAGCATAAAACCCCCCCAAATGACCCCATTTTGGAAAGTAGACACCCCAAGCTGTTTGCTGAGAGGCATGGTGAGTATTTTACAGCTCTCATTTGTTTTTGAAAATGAAGAAAGACAATTTTTTTTTCTTTTTTTTTTTCAATTTTCAAAACTTTGTGACAAAAAGCGAGATCTGCAAAATACTCACAATACTTCTCAGCAAATAGCTTGGGGTGTCTACTTTCCAAAATGGGGTAATTTGGGGGGGTTTTGTGCCATCTGGGCATTCCATGGCCTCCGAAACTGTGATAGGCAGTGAGAAGTGAAATCAAAAATTTACACCCTTAGAAAGCCTGATTGGTTTTTGGGGTCCCGTACGCGGCTAGGCTCCCAAAAAGTCTCACACATGTGGTATCGCCATACTCAGGAGAAGCAACAGAATGTATTTTGGGGTGTAATTCCACATATGCCCATGGCATGTTTGAGCAATATATCATTTAGTGACAACTTTGTGCAAAAAAAAAAAATTGTCTTTTTTCCGCAACTTGTGTCAACATATAAAATATTCCATGGACTCGACATGCCTCTCAGTATATAGTTTGGGGTGTCTACTTTCCAAAATGGGGTCATTTGGGGGGGGTTTTGAACTGTTCTGGCATTTTATACACAACATGAATACAAAGCCCTTTTTGACACTTTTTGTTTACATGAAAACCTATTTTTTTTTGCAAGAAAATTATGTTGAACCCCCAAACATTATATATATTTTTAAAGCAAAGGCCCTACAGAATAAAATGGTGGGTGGTGTATTTTTTTTTTCTACACAGTATTTGCGCAGCGATTTTTCAAACAAATTTTTTGGGGAAAAAATACACTTTTTTTTATTTTAATGCACTAAAACACACTATATTGCCCAAATGTTTGATGAAATAAAAAAGATGATCTTAGGCCAAGTACATAGATACCAAACACGACATGCTTTAAAATTTCGCACAAACGCGCATTGGCGACAAACTACATACATTTTTAAAAGCCTTTAAAAGCCTTTACAGGTTACCCCGTTAGATTTACAGAGGAGGTCTACTGCTAAAATTACTGCCCTCAATCTGACCTTCGTGGTGATACCTCACATGCATGGTGAAATTGCTGTTTAAATATGACGCCAGACCGACGCTTGCGTTCGCCATTGGGCAAAAGCAGGGCAGGACAGGGGTGCTTTTTTTTTTTTTTTTTATTATTAATTTTGCTTTTTTATTTTATTTTTAAATTGTTCCTTCCATATTTTTTTTTTTTTATCATTTTTATTGTTATCTCAGGGAATGTAAATATCCCCTATGATAGCAATAGGTAGTGACAGGTACTCTTTTTTTGAAAAAACTGGGGTCTAGACCCTAGATCTTTCCTCTGCCCTCAAAGCATCTGACCACACCAAGATCGTGTGATAAAATGCTTTCCCAATTTCCCAATGGCGCTTTTTATATCCGGGGGGGACATTCCCTCCCACTGCTTGTAAAAGCAGTCCAGAGGCTAATTAGCCACTAGGATTGCTTTTACATGAAAGCCGGCCGCTGGCTGAAAATAATGATACTAAGATGATACCCAAACCCACAGGCATCAATCTGGTATAACCATTCAAAGTCCAGTAACATACCAGTACGTTGCTGGTCCTTGTTGGACATGTATTGTAATCTTTTTTTTTCATGCAGCCAGGTGGCTGAACGAAAAAAGAGATTGATCGGTGGGTATGCCCACCATTAGAATACCGCCCTTCATCCACCCACTTCTAATGATGGGCATACATGCACCATTTATATATGCCAAAGCATGGGGGCATCCTCCCGCAAAAAAGTTATGCCGCACACACATGGTCGGACTTTTCCACGGGCAAGCCTCCGTCGGAATTTCGACCGTATGTACGCGGCATTAGGAGCAAAATCACTCCTCCGCCCCTGCTGCCCCAATGCTTCGGCATATTTGCTTTTTTTTTTTAACTGTGGTGGTGAAATCACCTCCTACAGCACTGGAGTCGCAGGGATCAGGCTTGTCTCTGCGAACGCTGCAGTTATGTGTGTTGTGTTTTGTAAGTGACAGTGATCGATCGATACTGCACTTGGGTGGCCTGGGCTGGACGGAGGGGCAAAACGCAGGTGCTAGCAGGTATCTGGGCTGATCCCGCTAACACTGCGTTTTTGGGAACCCTAAACTGCTGGGGACGCTAGTATAGATCTGATCAGATCAGATATTGATCTGTTCAGATACTATACCACTAAGGGGGGTGTATGCTTCACGCGTGGGTGTTAGCGTTACTGGCACTAACCTGACGCTGCCTGGGGTGTGACGCAGACCCTCTCTGACGCTAAAACCTAATTGATATCACCCGCCGGGCGATCAGGGGGTTAAACCTTTATTGGGTTATATACGGCGGGTGCCCTGACACTATAAAAAGCAAACTAACTAACCAGCGTCACCCGTAACACTTATATGATGATCACTGGTGAAAGGGTTAACTAGGGGCAATTAGGGGGTTAAAACCTTTATTAGATAATATATGGGGGTACCTGACGCTATAAAAACCTGCGGCGAACCTAAAAAAAATTACTGGCTACCGATCTGCATCACCGACGCTAAGACAGTGATCAGAAAAATGATCGCTTAGCGACAGTGGTGATAGGGGGTGAAAGGGTTACCTGGGGGGCGATTAAGGGGGTTAAACCTTTATTAGATAATTTATGGGGGTACCTGACGCTATAAAAACCTGCGGCGAACCTAAAAAAAATTACTGGCTGCCGATCTGCATCACCGACGCTAAGACAGCGATCAGAAAAATGATCGCTTAGCGACAGTGGTGATAGGGGGTGAAAGGGTTACCTGGGGGGCGATCAAGGGGGTTAAACCTTTATTAGATAATTTATGGGGGTACCTGACGCTATAAAAACCTGCGGCGAACCTAAAAAAAAAATACTGGCTACTGATCTGAATCACCGACGCTAAGACAGCGATCAGAAAAATTATCGCTTAGCGACAGTGGTGATAGGGGGTGAAAGGGTTACCTGGGGGCGATCAAGGGGGTTAAACCTTTATTAGATAATTTATGGGGGTACCTGACGCTATAAAAACCTGCGGCGAACCTAAAAAAAATTACTGGCTACCGATCTGCATCACCGACGCTAAGACAGCGATCAGAAAAATGATCGCTTAGCGACAGTGGTGATAGGGGGTGAAAGGGTTACCTGGGGGGCGATCAAGGGGGTTAAACCTCTATTAGATAATTTATGGGGGTACCTGACGCTATAAAAACCTGCGGCGAACCTAAAAAAAAAATACTGGCTACCGATCTGCATCACCGACGCTAAGACATCGATCAGAAAAATGATCGCTTAGCGACAGTGGTGATAGGGGGTGAAAGGGTTACCTGGGGGGCGATCAAGGGGTTAAACCTTTATTAGATAATTTATGGGGGTACCTGACGCTATAAAAACCTGCGGCGAACCTAAAAAAAATTACTGGCTACCGATCTGCATCACCGACGCTAAGACAGCGATCAGAAAAATGATCGCTTAGCGACGGCGGTGCTAGGAGTGAAAGGGTTATCTGGGGGGTGATCAAGGGGTTAAACCTTTATTAGGGGGGGTTAGGGGGCTACACTGGACCTAAAACTAAATGTAGTGACACTTTTACAGTCACAAATGTCTCTGATTGCAGTGATCAGTAAATAAATGGTCACTGCAATCAGTGACACTGTGACTGGGGGCTGGGGGGTGATCTGGGGGGGCCTGGGGGGGCGATTTATGTGCCTATGTGTGCTAATGTTAGTGTAGTGTTTGTGCACTAACCTTGATGTCTTCTCTTGTACGGCGCTCGGTATATGTGAGCACCGCACAAGAGATGACATCACTTCCTCCTGCTTCCTCTGCCTGTGTGTACATTCCACAGACAGAGGGGGCATTTCCATTCGCCGGGAGCGATCGCGGGGGGGTAGCCGGAATCGAACGGCCGTCCCCTCATGTCGGATCACTCCCCAACGAATTCCGACCGCTCACTGTACAGAAGGGGGGTCCGATTGGACCCCCCAACTGTACAAAGGCAATCACGTACACTCTACGTGATTGTGCCTGTCGGTGCCATTGTGCCGAAGTATATATACAGTGAGCGGTCGTTAAGTGGTTAAAATTAGCACTTTCGATTTTTCATGTTCGAGTCCCATAGACTTTAACGGTGTTCGGATGTTCGAACAAATTTTATTGCCTGTTCGCAAGTTCTGGTGCGAACCGAACTGGGGGGTGTTCGGCTCATCCCTATCTACTAACAATGTGCTGAGGATCTAGCACTACTTTCTTGAGTTTTAGATATAAAAATATTTGATCTGATATAATGTATTTCCAAATTAGGCTGACAATTGCAGTTAGCTGGTATAATATTGATAGCAGAAGAGAGTTTAAGTAAATAAATATAATTTACAAAACTAAAACAGGCTCTTCTAGCATGTTTTTATTAACATTGCAGTTTGGTTATTGACAACTATATGTAATGGAAATACATATTTCATGAAATTGTGAATTATGAATTAACGGACAAACTGCTTTTTGTTAAAATTTGAATCATACTAGCATCCTGTTGTGCTCCATTTCTCAACTGCTCCATTTCCCATAATTGTTTTAATGGCATATAATTGCATGAGGTTGTAGAAAAACAATTATAGATCCATTTGCTAGTTTGAATCTATTGGTACATTTTGTTTTGTAAGAACAACAGTTAAAAATTAATATTAGGTGTAATTCAAATGCAAGATCTGAATCAGAACACAGGACGATAAAATGGGGGGCCTTTTAATTGAAATTCCTTCTCATTGATTTTAACTTAAGGATGTTTTAGATGCATCAAAATATGTAATGCATGCAACAGTACCTGATGACAGTATATTGAGGCTGGTCTAATTGTTTGAAGAGGGAAAGGGAAAATATAACCGTTTAAAATTGAATTGCTTGCCTGCGGTAAAATACATTTGGCCTATAAAGACTGACTGAACATATCAAGCTTACCCAGTGATTGGTGACATGGACTTTCACTGTACTGTTCATTTAACCACTTGACAACTGGGCACTTGAACCCCCTTAATAACCAGACCAATTTTCAGCTTTCGGTGCTCTCACATTTTGAATGACAATTACTCAGTCATACAACACTGTACCCAAATGAATTTTTTGTCCTTTTTTTCACACAAATAGAGCTTTATTTTGGTGGTATTTAATCACCTCTGGGTTTTTTTTTTTTTTGCGCTATAAAAGAAAAAAGTCTGAAACGAAGAAAAATTCTTTTTTTTTTCAGAATTTTCAGTTATAAAATTTAGCAAATTAGTAATTTTTCTTCATAAATTTTGGCCAAAATTTATACTGCTACATATCTTTGGTAAAAATAAGTACAAATTGGTTCATATTATTTGGTCTTTGTGAAAGTTATAGAGTCCACAAGCTATGGTGCCAATATCTGAAAATTGATCACACCTGAAGTACTGATGGCCTATCATTTCTTGAGACCCTAACATGCCAGAAAAGTACAAATACCCATTCTGCTATTACTCCAGAGTATGGCGATACCACATGTGTGGGACTTTTACACAGCGTGGCCACATACAGAGGCCCAACATGCAGGGAGCACCCTCAGGCGTTCTGGAGCACCCAGGCCAATTCTGACATTTCTCTCCTACATGTAAAAATCATAATTTATTTGCTAGAAAATTACATACTGTAGATCCCCAAAACATTATATATGTTTTTTTAACAAAGACCCTAGAGAATACAATGGCGGTCATTACAACTTTTTATCTCGCACAGTATTTGCGCAGCAATTTTTCAAACACGTTTTTTTTTTTATAAAGTTTTGTGCTTAAAAACAGTAACAGTAAAGTTAGCCCAATGTTTTTGCATAATGTGAAAGATGAAGTTACGCTGAGTAAATAGATACCTAACATGTCACCCTTAAAAATTGCACACGCTCGTGGAATGGTGCCTAACTTTGCTACTTAAAAATTCTAATAGGCGACGATTTAAATATTTTTACTGGTTGCATGTTTTTAGTTACAAAGGAGGTCTAGGGCCAAAATTATTGCTCTCGCTTAAACGTTTGCAGCGATACCTCGCATGTGTGGTTTGAACACCGTTTTCATATGTGGGCGGGACTTTTTGTTTTTATTGTTCATTTTACTTTATTTTAGACACGTTTTTCCCCAAAAATAATTTTTTTGTTCACTTTTATTCCAATTTCAAGGAATGTAAACATCCCTTGTAATAGGAATATGACATGACAGGTCCTCTTTACAGTGAGATATGGGGTCAATAAGACCACATCTCACCTCTAGGCTGGGAATCCTGAAATAATAAAAAAAAACCATCTTGGCTTCGATAGTAGCGGTGAATCGGTAGAAGCGCCGGAGGGCGGCGGGAGGGGGCGACGTCCCCTCTCACCTCCCATAAGAACGATCAAGCGGTGGAATAGCCGCTATGATCATTCTTATGGTGTAGGGAATCGCCGGCTGAAAAATCTGATATCTGAATGATGCCTGTAGCTGGAGGCATCATTCAGATATCCCCGCACAAAGTCAAGGACGTCATATGACGGCGGGTGGGCGGGAAGTGGTTAAAAATTTGTTTTTTTTTAACAGTTGTCTATTTATACAATATGTCTTACACATAGCATGTACATACCAAAAACGACACTCCAATATAGATTCTCCTACTCCGTCCTGAGTATGGCAATACCACATGTGAGACTTCCACAGCCTGGCCACATACAGAGGCACAGTACAGCCGGGTATGGCTGGGTATTGCAGGGTATGGCTGGGTATTAGTGAGAATTGTAGGTCTCCAGTCTCAAATGAGGGAGGCAGAATGTGCATGTGAATATCTCTGAGGAAAAATAGGTGAACTGTAGAAAGTCACACTAAAAACGCACCAATGGGGTGCTAGTGGCACATATATTAATCATGAAATGCAAATATTCATGAATGATAAGCCTCTGATAAACAAAAAAAGAAAAAAAACAAATAGCAAATATGGTGATATGAACTATATGTGACCATATATAATAAACTATGGTGAACAAGTGATGAATCAAAAACAAATGGCCACGAGTGTCATAAGTTCACAAAATGGTCAAACGATGATTACTCCTAAATGAAATAATGAAAGTTTCTGTTGGATGGCTAAGAAGACTGTATGACACAGGATGTATAGCCCATGGAACTGGTGTATATCCAATATCCAAAGAAGGGGTAAGAAATAAATACTCTTACCATGGGTTGTGGACACGCTCGTCAGCAACGGTGTGTCATTCAAGCGTGTACGAACTCCCCTGGGTTCCACCTCTGAGGGATGATCTCCTGGAAGGAATGCTGGATGTCCCTGCGAATTCCGTCTTGGTTAAACACCGTCACTTGCAGATGTAAAATGCAGGCTCGTGGTAACCTTGATTGCAGCAGACCAGAGTGTATAGAATCCAAGTTTCAAAGAAAAATCATGGAAAAGAAAAAAGCTAACACATAGTGCAGATGGATGCAGATGAAGAAGGTATAAAAAAAACATTTATTGGCATAAAAACAAAGTAAAAAATTAATACAGGCAGCTTGTAAGATGCATGCAGGGCAACTGCAAAACAAAGCGTGGTGAAAAAAGCTGAGCAGGCTATGTACCCAACATGTTTTGTGCTATAGCACTTCAACTGGGGCATGGCTGGGTATTGCCGGGTATTGCAGGGATAGATGGATATCTCCCCTCTCACACTGTACCAATCGGTACAGAGAGTGGAGAGAGGAACCGGCGTCATGACATGACACCGGTTTGTTTACAAGTGATCGCAATTCGTCATTTGACGGAGCGATCATGTGGTAAACGGTCGCTATCAGCGGCTATTTACCGCAATCCGTGATGACCCGGCGGTCACGGACACTCCCGCGTGCGTGCCCCAGTGGGAGCGCGATTCTGGGAGGACGTTATATAACGTCGTCCCAGAGTTGAGGAACCACCCTGTTGCCGTTATTCGGCGGTGGGCGGTGGTTTAGTGGTTAAGCACAAAAGACTCTGTTTAGCTTAGTGTCCCTCACATACACAAGATAATTTTTTCCTAGAATGTTTTCTCTCTCTCTCAACCCCTCCCTTCTGAAGATTTTAGTCTTGCAACTGTTAGCTGAAGACATATGAAATGTGACATTATTCTATCTCTGCTTTTTTCAATAATTATAATTTTTATTGATGTTTTTCAAATAGTGTCAGGATTATAAAACCCAAACAGGTGATCACAGAGATCAACAAACAGAGCAAGAAAATATTCAATGCAGTATAAATGAACTTCTCAAACTAGTGTTTTTTTTATCATGTATGTATGTATGTATGTATGTAGGGAAAGAAGGTTATCTGAAGGGATGGGATTTTGTTCATTAAGACCATAGAGGGAGTTGTCCCAATATTGCCATATTTGGTTAAAGTGTTCCATTCGCTCATTCACTTTAGCTGTGAGATATTCTAATTGTCTAATTGCTATGTTGTGTATAAGTTGGGTTTAGGTTGGAATAGCAGCAGTTCTCCAGTGTTGGAGAATAATTCATCGGGCTACAGTCAGGCTGTGTGTTACCAATCTTTTGGCATTTTTGGACATCCCTGGGAATGATAATTGAAGAAGGCAGTGTAACAAAATGGTTACATCTAGCACCTGTCCTATTGTCTCCATGACTTGGGCCCAAAAGGGTTGCATAATAGGACGTTTCCCAAAAATGTGTGTAGCACACAACCCCCCCCCTTTTTTTTCTGCCGTCCTTCATTCACAGTTGGGCACACCTGCTACTTGCCCGGTATCCCCCCTTTGGTTAGAGGGGCGAGCGGTGTTATTGTTTGGGTCTTGCAGCAATTACCTCTCAAGTGGATCCCTTCTCTCCGTTGTCTAGGTAGAAGTTCCTCAGAATAAGGCCAATGTCCACACAGGAGTAAAACCTAAGCAGCAATGTTTTATTCTTTTATCTTTGCAATAAACTTGAATAGGGAGTAGGAAAATGAGAGAAGTGGGGGAAGAGGTTCAGGCACGCAACACTTAAGACACAGTGTAACTTTCCTCATCACTCAAGCCTGAGTGGGTATTGCTCACCCGGTTAGTTCCTTTTGTGAGCAGTCCTAGCAGCCGGGAAGGCGCACGGATAAATAGTTAAACTTTAAAGGGTGCAATCTGGAAATCCTCTGCCACAGGATTGTCAATAGTTCCGAACCTCCCAGTCAAGCAATAAAGAGAGAAACCTTTGTACCAGATTGGCGTATTGCAGGGCTTGTAATAAAGATGGTGGATTCCTCTTTAGGCGCGTTTCCAGGCCTCTTCCCGAGACAGCAGTATCGTCGCTAGTCTCCTCTGGGACTCATCCCCCCTTGGTCTTCTTTCCTAAAGGTAGGCTCCCTACAGGTGGGCAGCCTGGGAATCCCTCTCTGAGGTGTAGGCCCCAGCCAGTAGAGCTGGGCCTATCAAGCAGCGACGCAGCCTCGGGCTGAAGGTGCCCGAGGCCCAAACACACACGCGCACCTCGTGCCATAAGGGCCATGAGACGCACGCACACACAGAACAAAGTGTCCCCTGGAACGAACTCCCTCAGGCGTCTGCCCCTTATGTACCCTCTCCCAGCATGCACAGCGGGTTGACCACGCCCATTGCACGGCTGCCGAGAGAGAACACCCAAGGTGTTGTGATACCCCTCTTTGGTTCAACCTGAGCCGGTGGTGACAGTGCCACCTACAGGCACCAGGGAACACTACTACCAGACAGTATCACACCCAGAGCAGAAGCAATTTAGAACAATCGATTGGTCTGAGCCCAACTACTGGCTCAGACCACTCCTAAATTTACACATAGCGCCCCCAAATATTGGGGGGGGGCGTTACATGTGAAATAATGAACCCGTATCCTGGCCGCATCTCCACTAGTCTTTAAATATTGTCAGGTCATAGGTGTATAAAGCCTCGTACACACCACAATTTATTTTTCCTTCAACACAGTGGGTTGAACAAAAAAAAACCTGACAGCTCAGGTCGGAGCAGCTGTACTAATAATGCCATTGTAGTACAGCAATCTCCCCTGCTGCGCTATTGTGTTCTGACAGAAGGACAGCAGGAGAGATTGCTGTACTAACATCGGTTTATTAGCACAGCAGCTCCGACCTGAGCTGTCAGTTGTTTCTTGTCCAATTGGGAGTCGGTCGGCAGACCTTTTTTGGTCATACACATGGGCAGAATGTCATCCGGTTTCTGTTGAACTGGCTGATGCCAGCTGACATTCGGACCATGTGTACTAGGCTTAAGACTTCAGGTGTCCTGTACCAGAACATCAAAAGCTTATATATGTTTTCTTTATAGACAACACAAAGGGAAGATTTAGATGCTGATTTTAGCCTACAAAGAGGGAGAAATAACACATTGTAGGGCTTTTTTACCATTTTGCCATATATTGATGATCTATAGGTGTCAGAGGATTCATGTAGACGTTTGTATAGGAAAGAGAGCAGCTGCGTTTGGGTAGGCCCCTGATCACATATGTATTCAAATTTCATTGGGCGTTCCAATGTTAGTGAGGCTTGTTTAGTTAAAAAGTAGTGTCTGAACTATAAATAAGAGTAGTGGAGGCGAGCTGCTATTTTAATTTGGGTCTTAGGTCAGCAAATGAGTATAATTTATGAGTAGTTGGATCAATATGTTGGAAGTTGAAATAGTTTGACTTTGACCAAAGGTAGTATTTGAACTGTGGACAGAATGTAAAAAAAAATAGCAATACCCAATACAATATATATTTATAGGGAAAAGATATATTAATATATATTTATGGCAGGTTTGTCCAAACTTTTTCCAAAGAGGCCAGATTTGGTAAAGTGAACATGCGTGAGGGCCGACCATTTTGCCTGACATTCTTTGAACCATCAAGTGTGTTTGTCCAAGCACTAATACACTGCCCAAAAATAATTCTCTTGCCTTTGTGGCTGTGTGTGGTGAAGACATGAGCTTGGGTGTGTTATTTGGATATTTGCCATGAATGCAGCCTCACCATTGCCATGAATGCAGCCTCACCATTGCCATGAGTGCAGCCTCACCATTGCCATGAGTGCAGCCTCACCATTGCCATGAGTGCAGCCTGATCTATGCCCATCTGCAGCCTCGGAGGGGACAGGGAGGGGGTGGGACGACGCTAACCGATTATATACAGGAGAATCTCCTGTTTACATGGTGGCCTCTTTAATACAAAGTCCCACCTCCTATGATAGACAGGAAGTCCCATCTCCTGGGCTGCCATTGGACAACTGTTCTGTCTATCATAGGAGGCGGGACTTCCTATTACAGATGCCGCCAAGTAAACAGATTCTCCTGTAGGTATTTTGACGGCGCTCGTCCCGCCCCCTCCCTGTCCTCTCCAACGCAGTGCTGATACAGTATAAATATATATACAGTCATGGCCGAAATTGTTGGCACCCAGAAATTTTTCCAGAAAATTAAGTGTAGCGCACTCACCCCCTTCACCTGCCTTTGGCTCCTCACAGGGAGAGAGGGCACACCATGCCACAAGCCCGTACCCTCCTGTGTGAAGAGGTTGAGCGGTGTTGTTGGTGGGTCTCCACAGCCAGAAAGCCAGAATCCTCCAGAGAATGATTCTCACCTCTATAGTTAATAAAGATAAGTCTTTATATTCCCCCAATAACTTCAAGGTCCACACCAGCTGTAACTCCAACGTAGAGTTTATTTTTCTTCTTGAAACACAGTCTCTGATAGGAAAGGTTGGCGTAAGAACAGGACAGCATAAAGTGTGGAAGAGGTCCAGGCACAAACGTAAAACACTTCACTGCTCAGATTCTCGAGCAGACTCAGCCCATTTGGATAGTCCCCCCAGATAGGGACTAGCAGCCAGAATGGTGCTCTAACCCAACCGCAGTCTCTGCCACAGACTTGATAAACTTGGTCTCTGCCACAGACCTGGTGAACTTGGTTCCTTCTTAAAACTTGACCTCTGTTAAGGAGAAGACATCCCTCCAGAGAGTTACCGGGCCCCTTCCTTCACCGTGACTTTTCAACGGTCCCTCGGAACGGTTCCTCCCCCGGCCTCCTCGTCTAAGATGCGGGTCCCCTCGCAAGGCGGCACCCTGGGATTCCTCGATCCTTGATGGGCCCCAGCCGAAGGTGCTGGGCCCAAGGCCTTTGCTGCAGTCCCAGGGGTAAAGGTGCCTGGGACTGATTTACCGACCTCCGCCCCTGGGCCAAAGGTGCCCAGGGTGGACAGGAACACACTCCTTGGGGTAGTACCCCCGACCACGACAGAACCCCAACAGGCAGCGTCTGCCCCTTTTATATCCTCTCCCAGCATGCACAGCAGGCCTGCCACACCCACCGTATGACTGCCGAGAGGGGACACACAAGGCACAGCATTGTATCAGCGGTTCAACCCTGGCCTGCCATGGCAGCGCCACCTGCAGGCCACAGGGAACTATACACCGATACTCTCCCTGCAGACAAAAATGGTTGACAGAATCCTGACAATTGGGGTGTTTGAGCATAACTACCACTCAAAGACTTCCCCTAAATTTAGGACCCCGCTACACAAGTATTTCTCACAGAAAAGTATTGCAGTATCTAGGGATGAGCCGAACACCCCCCCCGGTTCGGTTCGCACCAGAACCTGCGAACGGACCGAAAGTTTGCGTGAACTTTAGAACCCTATTAAATACAATGGACTCGAACGTTCGAAATCAAAAGTGCTAATTATAATGGCTAATATGCTAGTTATTGTCCTAAAAAGGGTTTGGGGACCCGGGTCCTGCCCCAGGGGACATGTATCAATGCAAAAAGTTTTAAAACTGAAGTTTTTTTCGGGAGCAGTGATTTTAATGATGCATAAAGTGAAAAAAAAGTGAAATATTCCTTTTAAATATCGTACCTGGGGGGTGTCTATAGTAGGCCTGTGAAGTGGCACGTGTTTAGAAGTGTCCCTACACAAAATGACATTTCTAAGGGAAAAAAAGTAATTTAAAACTGCTTGCGGCTTTAATGTAATGTCTGGTCCTGGCAATATGGATGAAAATCATTGAGAAAAATGGCATGGGTAACCCCCCCCCCCCAGCCCACTACCAGCCCCTTTTGGGTCTTGTATGGATATTAAGGGGAACCCTGCACCCAAATTAAAGGCCATATATACTCTGAACAGCTTGCAAACAAGACAGGGACTGTAGGTTTGTTCTTAATTTGGAACAGGTACATTTTTTAAGTGTAGCTCCATCCCAAAAATCTATAAAGCTTTTTGGAAAATATAGGGAAGGGTTATCACCCCTGTAACATTTGTTTTGCTGTCTGTGCAGTGTGCACCTGTTCAGAACATTTCACCTCACTTTCCGTCCCAATGACAAATGTTTTTAGAAAATTTGGTTTTTTTATTGAAACAAGGATTGGTGATAAAGCATCAGTGGAGAGGAGGCACCTTTTTCCCATATTAACTCTTACGGGAGAGAATTTCCCTTCCTAGAGGTAGATTTCCTCTCACTTCCTGTTGTCTCCTTCCGTTTGCAAGTAGGAGTCGTTTGTAAGTAGGATGTTTGAAAGTAGGGGCCTGCCGTATATACTCTGCATAACTTTGGCCCTTATGTGTTGGTGTTGCCACAACACTGTACGCCCTCAGTTACTCTTGGTGGGTGCTGGAACGCCCTGCTGTGAACTATTATATCAAGAATTGTAATTACATGCCATTGTCGAACAGTAGTAGGAAAAATTGGGCCTTTGGTGGTGCCACAACAATGTAAGTCCTGAGTTACTCTTGGTGGGGGCAGGAATGGGCCCTGCTGTGAATTATTAGATCAATAATTGTAATTACATGCCCCTGTTGAACAGGGGCAGAAAATGTTTTCCTTAGGCACTGGTGCCACAAAACTGCAACCCCTCACAGATACTGTACTTGAGCCCTGCTGCAAAGCAATGCATCAAAAATTGTAAATACAGAAAAATGTGTATATCCAGGGCGCTCCAAGCATTTGAATCCTGATAGATAAAGTCTGTGTTGGAGAGGGTTGCAAATCTTCACACACTTTAGGCAGCACTCAGGGAGACAAGCAATCTCTAATGGAAACAGAAAAACAAACAAGGCGCCACTAAGTGAGTGCAGAAGTATAAAACTTTTAATATCCCCTAAAAGGGTTAAAAACACTTACAAGATAGTGGATGAAACAGGCATGTAGCAGGTAAGTGCGTCCAGGAGATGTTCTTATCTTATGACCTCGCCACCAATTCAGAATACTAAATTCAGACCTGTCTCCGTCTTTTATCCCACGAAGTCTAAAGGTTCCTGTATTGATGCCTTTTACCGTATAGTACACGCAGAGATTCAAGAGATGTGTATCTCAGGTAAAAATAAGACTGCCCATAATCTTACTCAGTCTGAAAAGAAGGCTCTTGAGGCCCTTACCAATAATTTTAATTTAACAATTAAATCTGCTGACAAGGGAGGGGGTATAGTCGTCCAGAATAGATTAGATTATGTCACAGAGGCAAATAGACTCTTGTCAGACAGTAACACATACATGAAATTGCAGACTGACCCCTTGCCTCGTTTTACTATAGAAGCTGCTTCCCTTGTCAAGGAAGCACTCCGTGATGCTGTTATTACTAAATATGAAGCTTCTTTTTCAGTTGGGACCGTTCATTTTACCCCATATTTTTATCACCTACCTAAGGTGCATAAAAATCAAACTAATCCCCCCGGACGACCTATAGTGGCAGCAATGGGAAGTATTACCAGTGGCTTTTCACAATATGTTGACCAGTTCCTCCAGCCACTTGCTCAATCAATGCAGTCTTACATTAGAGATGGTACCCACTTGTTACAACTCCTCTCTCCTTATTCTTGGGAGCCCACTTACCTGTGGGTTTCACTTGATGTCCAGTCTCTGTACACCTCCATACCACACAATGTGGGATTGCGTGCTGTCCAATCCTTTTTATGTCAGGATCCCTTATTGAATTCCAGGCAAGCATCCTTTATTTTAGAGGCAACTGCTTTTTGCCTCACTCATAATTACTTTCAATTTGAAAAATACTTCTTTCTGCAGGTAAACGGGACTGCGATGGGAGCTAATTTTGCGCCATCATATGCAAATATTACTATGGGATACTGGGAATCTTCCTACATTTGGCATAACAACCACTTTTCATCTCACATCGTGTTTTATGGAAGATATATAGATGACGTGATCATTATCTGGGATGGCAGTGTATCCTCAGTCTCTGATTTTGTTGCTCACTGTAACAACAATAATATGGGTCTTAATTTCATTTCAGTCATAGACGAACATCAGTTGGCCTTTCTTGATCTGGAGCTCTTCTTTATTGGGAAGGACATCCATGCCAAGAATTTTACTAAGCCTACGGCGGGTAATTAATTTCTTAATTATAAAAGTTGCCATCACTCTCAGTGGCTTAACAATATACCTAAAAGCCAGTATTGCAGATTGAAAAAGAACTGCACTAGGGATACCGATTTATGAGACTCAAAGTAAAATCTTGGAGGGAAAATTTATTGATAAAGAATTCCCAGCCGATATTGTCAAAACAGCCTATTCCTTTTATAAAGATACGTCTATTCCATCACGTCCTAAGATCCAAGCCGACACTAACAATAAAAATTATATACGGTTTATCACTCAATTTCACTCTCGCCACAGACAGATGGAGGGCATCGTGCGGAAACATTGGCCCTTATTGTTGCAGGATGAACACCTTGTTCCTGCTTTACCAAAAAAGCCAAAATTTGCATATAGAAAGGCCCCTAACATAAAAGGTAAAGTGGCACCAAGTAAGTTAGAAAAACCCTTACCGCCAGGGTATTCTATCCCTACATTTTTAGCTATTTCAGGCATGTATCAGTGCCGAAAACCCCTTTGTAAGACCTGTAGGTTTGTCAAGCATGGCCAGAAGGACTTTTGTGTAAAAGGAAAAACGTACCCCATCAAAGGTTTCCAGACTTGTTCCTCTGACCATGTAGTCTATTGCTTGACATGTTCTTGTGGTTTGTTCTATGTAAGGCGAACCATTAGACCACTGCGCAAACGGTTTGGTGAACACCGCAGTTTTATTACCGATGGTCTAGACAATCATAGTGTCCCTAGGCACTACCTTGAACATCACCAAAAACCTACTGAAGGTCTTTCGGTTTGGGTGATTGAGGCGATGCCCAGAGCCCTACCATCAGCTGAACGCTTTCGCAAGCTTTGTCGTAGGGAAATGTTTTGGATTTTTTCTTTAAGTGTTTTGGCCCTTGGAGGTTTAAATGAGGATTTTGAAATTAGTGCCATTGTATAAAGCAATCCTCTATATTGTTCATCCTCTTCTATGTCTGGTGTACTATGCGTTTTTTATGCGTTTTTTATGTATGCATGCATATGTGTATGCATATCCTTATTCCCTTTGATAATAATTCCCCTATTTCCAACTCCCTCTATGTCTGATGCACTATGCGTTTTTTATGTATGCATGCATATGTGTATGCATATCCTTATTCCCCCTGATGATAATAACTCCCCTGTTGTTGATTTTTTCTTTAAGTGTCTTGGCCCTTGGAGGATTTTGAAATTAGTGCCAGTGTATAAAGCAATCCTCTATAATGTTCATCCTCCTCTATGTCTGGTGTACTATGCGTTTTTCATGCGTTTTTTTATATATGCACACATATGTGTATACATATTCTTATCTCCCTGATAATAATTCCCCCGTTTTTAACTCCCTTTATGTCTGGTGTATTATGTGTTTTTCATGCGTTTTTGATGTATGCATACATATGTGTATTCATATCCTTATTCTTCCTGATAATAATTCCCCTGTTTTAACTGTAATTTATATGGATTTTAATATCGTCAAAAATAGATTATGTTGCATGTTTAAATATTTATGTCATACATCATTTTTTTTCCCCAACAAAAAATGAGTATGCAAACTGAGCAATTAGTAGTATGCAGATTCTGTCCTATTATGCTGTCCAGCTATGGTCCTCCTTGTTATTTTTATTCTTATTTTTATTTTTATTTGTGTGTGTAAACAGTGTATTGTCATTTGGCAGTGTTCTGCTGCTAAAACACTGTGTTGCTTTTTATTTGATTGACGTCCACAAGTCCCGCCCCCATTACAACACATAGACTAATAGAAATCTAGCCCTTATGGAACCATTGTCACTGGCTGAAGAAGGAACCAATGAGCTGTTCCAAAACGCATCCCGCCTCTATGACACACTTCCTGTCCACTTCCTGTTTGTGTTCCATGCTGGTTTCTGTCTCGCTTCCTCTGACGTCATCCCCAGGCTCCAGTGTTACTGTGTCCTCTGAACATTCACAGCACAATCAGCTGTTATCTCGTGGACTTCCCTGGAAGCTTTACCATCACAGACTGGGACTGCCCTGCCACTGGAACATCTCCTGGACGCACTTACCTGCTACATGCCTGTTTCATCCACTATCTTGTAAGTGTTTTTAACCCTTTTAATGGATATTAAAAGTTTTATACTTCTGCACTTAGAGGCGCCTTGTTTGTTTTTCTGTTTCCATTAAAAATTGTACATACACGCCCCTGTTTAACAGGGGCTGAAAAATTGGGCCTTAGCCACTGGTGGCGGTGCCCAGAACCAAAAATGTTTTTTCAAGCTATCAGCATGATTATTGAGGAGGAAGAGGATAGTCACTCAGCATAACAAGATAGTCACTCAGCATCAGCATAGGCAGTCTTGAAGGGATCTGACATTTCCAAAAAAAATATTCTTTTACATCAGCATCAGGTGCTTGGTAGCTGGTGATGATCCAAGACTGATTCATTTTTATGAAGGTCATTCGATTGACCGAGTCTGTGGACAGGCAGGCGCACACTGTGATCGGTTGCAAAGCCTCCAGTAGCACTGAATGTGCATTCCGAAAACGCTGGATGCAGAACAGGCCAGTACCTCAATTGCATACTGTGCAAGCTGTGGCCAGTGATCCATCCTCAAGACCCAGTAACCCAGAGGATTTTCGGTGGGAAAGGTGTCCAAGTCTGATCTTGCCCCTAGGTATTCCTGCACCATGTAAACCAGACGCTGGCGATGGTTGCTGGAAGCGATCATACCTTGGGGCTGCGGACTAAATTGTCTGAACGCATCGGTCAGACAGCCACCTTCTCCACCGCGCCTTCTTTGACTGACCGGAGCCTCAGCAACACGTTGTCCAGGACCAGGAATTTGTAACCTCCCAGTCTCTGGTTGCACAGACCTTTCTGCAAGGCCTCCCGAAGATGCTTCATCCTCTGCTCCCTCTGCAATGGCAAGATAAGGTCTGCAACGTAACGTGGATCAAGGAGGGTTGCCAGCCAGTAATGATCCTTCTCCTTGATAGCACGAATACGAGGATCCTTCCACAGGCTTTGCAGGATCAGGGAGTCCATGTAGCGTAGGTTTGCTGAGGCATTCAGTGTGGAGTCCTCTGGGTCACTGAGGACGACATGATCCGCAGCCACCTCCTCCCAGCCACGTACAAGTCCATGGGTGTCTTGGGACTGTAATTGATCTCTTGAAGACTGATGCTGAGTGCTAGGCTCCCCCTCCATGCTGACACAATCCTCGTCCTCGTCCTTGTCGTCTTCCTGTGTGATAGCAGGAACATAAAGGGGGCCTAGAGAGGTAAGGAAGTCCTCCTCTTCCTGCCTCTGTTCTGCCTCAAGTGCCCTGTCCATTATTCCATGCAGCGTGTGCTCCAATAGGTGGACAAGAGGGACAGTGTAACTGATACATGCACTGTCACTGCTGACCATCCTCGTCGCCTCCTCTAATTGTGCCAGGACAGTGCATGCATCCCTGATCATGGCCAACTGGCGTGGGGCAGTGGCGGACTAAGTAGGGGGCGGGGGGGCGGACCACACCAGGTGCCACACACTGGGGGGGTGTCAGGCCGGCGACCCGCTCTGCGCCTGAAGAGGACTTAGCGGAAGCGGAGACAGCATGCGACATGGCACGGTGACAGGGAGGCAGCGGCAGGTAACACACACAGCAGGGAGCCTGGCTTTGCAAGGGGGGGGGGCGAGCCGCACCTGAGTGACACCCATCGGCATACCCGGGACCCGGCCGCAACGATCCCCTTCTCTCGTGGCCGCGCCACGGCTCAGAAAAGTCTCGGCTGTGACTGTCTCACACAGCCGAGCAGAGAGAGAGTGAAGACACCTACCCCTCCTCCGTGTAGTCTACAAGTGCTGTGTGTGCAGCACACGCTGATCATCTGAGCCGAGCCAGGTGCATTATGGTTCTGGGGGGGTCTGTATGGTAGAGGGGTGTCTGCACTGTTGTAGCGGGGGTCTTCTCTGTATTGTAGGGAGGTCTGTATGGTGGGGGGGTCTGCTCTGTATTGTAGGGCGGTCTGTATGGTGGGGGGGGTCTGCTCTGTATTGTAGGGTGTGGTCTGTATTGTAGGGGGGGGTCTGCATGGTAGGGGGTGTCTGCACTGTTGTAGGAGGGTCTGCTCTGTATTGTAGGGGTGGTCTGTATGGTGGGGGGGTCTTCACTGTTGTAGGGGGTCTGCACTGTTGTAGGGGGGTCTACACCGTAGGGGAAGGGGTTTGCACTGTAGGGGGGTCTGTGTAACATGCTGGGGTCCAGAACTGTTAGGGGGTGTCTGTGTAAGATACAGGCGTCTAGAGTGGTGGGGGGCTGTGTAATGTAAGGGGGTACAGAGGTACAAGGGCTGTGTAATGTAAAGGGGTCCAGAGGTGCAGGGTGCAGTGTAATGTAAAGGGGTCCAGAGGTACACTGTAATGTAAAGGGGTCCAGAGGTACACTGTAATGTAAAGGGGTCCAGAGGTGCAGGGTAATGTAAAGGGGTCCAGAGGTGCAGGGTGCAGTGTAATGTAAAGGGGTCCAGAGGTGCAGGGTGCTGTGTAATGTAAAGGGGTCCAGAGGTGCAGGGTGCTGTTTAATGTAAAGGGGTCCTGTGATGCAGGGTGCTGTGTAATGTAAAGGGGTCCAGAGGTGCAGTTGTGGAGAGGGAGTACACAGTAGTGACAAAGATTTTGAAGGATGCAGGGGGCACAGTGGGGTGTTTTTACATTTTACCGTGGAGGGGGGTGCCAGATATAGGATCCGTCCCGGGTGCCAAATGCTCTAGGTACGCCCCTAGCGTGGGGAAAAAATCCAAGCTCCCTTGACCCTGTCCTGGTGCCATATTGCAACAGATACTCATTGATGGCCCTCTGCTGCATGTGTAGCCGCTGCAGCATGGCCAATGTAAAGTTCCACCTGGTGGGCATGTCACAGATTAGGCGGTTCTTGGGCAGGTTGTAATCCTTTTGCAAGTCAGCCAGCCGAGCACTGGCATTATATGACCGGCGGAAATGCCCAGAGTTTCCTGGCCTGCTTCAGGACCTCCTGTAAGCCCGGGTACCTGCCCAAGAACCGCTGCACCACCAAGTTAAGGACGTGAGCCAAACAGGGCACATGGGTCAGGTGTCCCTGTCGGAGGGCGGAGAGGAGGTTGGTGCCATTGACTGAAACCACCATTCATGGCCTAAGCCGGCATGGCGTCAACCACCTCTGAGCCTGCCCCTGTAGAGCTGACAGAATCTCTGCCCCAGTGTGGCTACTGTCCCCCAAGCACACCAGATCAAGCACCGCATGGCATCTTTTTGCCTGCATACTTGCATAGCCCCTTGAACACCTACGGAACACCACTGGTTCCAAGGACAAAGCACAGGTAGAGGCCATGGAGGAAGAAGAAGAGGAGGGGGCGGAGGAGAGAGGTGTGTCAGAATCACCAGTAGTAACATTTTGGAGGTGTGGTGGTGGAACAACCTCCAACACTACTGCACCTTGTCCTGCATCCTTCCCAGCTGCCAGCAGAGTCATCCACTGCGCCGTGAAAGATAGGTAACGTCCCTGTCCATGCCTGCTGGACCATGAGTCAGCGGTAATATGCACCTTACCGCTGACCGCCCTGTCCAGCGAGGCCAAGACATTGCCTTCCACATGCCGGTAGAGAGCCGGAATCTCCTTCCGTGAGAGAGTGGCGTTTGGGAACCTGCCACTGAGGAACCACACACTCCACAAACTCATGGAAGGGGACAGAGTCTACCAACTGAAAAGGCAGCAGTTGAAGTGCTAGCAATTTAGCCAAGCTAGCATTCAACCGCTGGGCATGTGGATGGCTGGGAGCGAACTTCTTTCGGCAGTGCAGCAGCTGGGGCAGGGAAATTTGTCTGGTACAATCGGACGTCGGTGTACCGATGGCAGATTACCTGCAAGTACTTGGCTGTAACTCACCTAATTCTACACCTTCATTCCTCTCAGTGCAGGTTTCAGAGAGGACTGAAGGTATAGTGGGGTTGGAGATCCCAGCTGATGAGGAGCAAGGAGAGGTGCGCTTTGTTCTTTGGTGTAGGTCTTTTAGGTACGCTTGCCAACAAACTGCATGACAGGTCGACATATGTCTGGTCAAGCACGTGGTGCCCAAGCGGCTGATGTTTTGGCCACGCGAGATACTCTTTAGACATATGTTGCAAATGGCAATGGTGCGATCTGCTGCACACGTCTGAAAAAAAGCCCACAACAAAGAACTTTTGGAATAACGCGCAGATACAGCAGCGCCCTGCACATGCGGAGCTCTGCGGTGTGATGCAGTCTGTGTGCTTGCCCTTAAGCTGGCCCCTGGAGGGCATCTTGCCTCGTTGGAGATGTGCCTCCTCCTCCTCGCTCCTATCAGGCACCCACGTGGAGTCAGTGACCTCATCATCCCCTCCCTCCTCATCAGTGGAGCAAATCTGGCAGTATGCTGCAGCTGGGGGAACATGACTGCCAGATAGCTGACCTTGTTGGGCACCCCCTCTCTCTGGGCTCACGTTACTACCTTCCTCTAGCTGGGTTCCATCATCGGAGCCTTTATAACGCTGGGCATCCTCCTGGAGCATGTACCCAACACTGTGGTCAAACAGTTCGGGGGACTCCTCAGGAGGACATGGTGAGGCTAGGGAAGGAGTGACTGATGCCATTGAGCCGAGGGAAGAGGCCGCTTTGGCAGCTGCTTTGCCAGACAAAGTACCCTGAGCCTGGTTGAGAGAGGATGAGGACGGCTTGGTCATCCACTCTACCAAGTCTTGGGCATGTTGCGGCTCAACATGGCCAGCAGACGAAAAGGACAAGCGTGTCCCACGACCACCTGCTGATGAGGTTGCACCGTGCCCATGACCAGCACTGTTGCCTCTAGACACAGAGCCTGCTTGCCCTCTTTTATTGCCTCGTGACTGTCTGCCTCTCCTTGTTTGCCTTCCAGACATACTAATGGCCTGCAGTGAGATGTATCTGCACAAAGGTGGGATGTGTGTATATCTCTATCTCTATCAGAATCAACTGCCTGCTGTGGTATTAGTATGGGAAAAGCAGCAATTGTCTTCAGTTAGTTTTAGGTGAAAACTGTGCAGAGGACACAGTACACTAACTGAAAATACTTGCAGCTCTCTGCCTGTGGTTTTATTATGAGAACACCACTATTAGTCACTAACTGTATTCAGGTAAGCTTTAGGTGAACACTATGCAAAGCACACAGCACACTAAGTGAAACACTGACTGCAGCTAGCACAATCGCCTGCCTGTCACAGTATAGAGAATAACAGGATCTATCTAAACTGAATACAGTGTATAAATATATATGCAACACCTAGGATGCATATATATCCTCTACACACTGTAACTGCAGCTAACTGACTCGCCTGCCTGCTCTATCCAACTCAATATAAATGACAATGTCTCTCTCTGTAATCTCTCTTTTAACAACTCTACACTACACAAGGCCGCCAAGCCGGCGGCCTTATATAGTGTGGGGCGTGTACTAAACCCCCGAGCCATAATTGGCCAAAGCCACCCTGGCTTTGGCCAATTACGGCTCTCCGTTCTTACCGTTCTTGATTGGCCAAAGCATGCGGGTCATAGTGCATGTTTGGCCAATCATCAGCCAGCAATGCTCTGCGATGCCGCAGTGAATTATGGGCCGTGACGCGCCACTCGAATTTGGCGCGAACGGCCCATAATATTTGCAATTGGGCGAACGATCGAACAGCCGATTTTCGAGTCGAACATGGGTTCGACTCGAACACGAAGCTCATCCCTATACACTACATTCACACTATACTGACACACTATACTCACACTACACTATACTGACACACTATACTAGCACTACACTAATGCCTCGTACACACGACTTGTTTTCCCATCAGGAAAACTGCCATGAGAGCTTTTGGCCGGGAAAACTGGCCGTGTATGCTCCATCGCAGTTTTCCCGTCGAGAAAGCTGCCAGGAAAAAAAGAGAACCAGCTCTCTTTTTTCCGTCGGGATTCCCGTCTGACGTTTTCCCCGTTGGGAAAACCGGTCGTGTGTATGCTTTTCCGAGGGGAAAAAAATGCGCATGCTCAGAATCAAGTGTAGCGGGTATGTACTTTCCTGGGTGTAAATTTGAACTTGACAGAGACATTGGTGATGTGAAATTCCCTGCAGCCCAGCGGGTGGCGCTGTTGCCCTGGGCTGGGCTTGAATCATTGCTGTGTGTTGTGCTTCCTTTTTGTCCTCCCTCGGCAGCGGTATGGTGGGGCGGGGAACCCGCCGTGCTTGCTGGGGTAGGGTATAAAGGGGCCGGCCATCTTTGTCACGGGGTCGAAGTCCTAGGCACCTTTAGCTTGTGGACGGTGGTTCGTGTCGGTCCTCTGGGTGGCCTAGGCCTAGAAGACAATCGGAGGTCGTGTTCCATCCCAGGCACCTTTAGCCTGGGGTGACGTACTCGGATGGAGGTCCGGAGCTCAGTGCCCAACACTGAGTTCCGCGAGGGAAGGAGATCCTAGGGAACCCCAGGAGTGGGTACCCGAATCCGGAAGGCGTAATGGACCGGGGGGAGCTCCTCACTTGAAGACCCGGTGCAGCATATTGCCGGTGACAGGTGAGCCTCTCGCCGGAGACCGCCTGGAAGGAAATTCCCCCTCGTGCGGAGACCGTAACCCACTTTCAGGAAGGAAAGTGGAGAACTACATTGTGTCTGGGCCTATTCACATCCACACCTCCTTTCCTGTTCTGTTTCTATTAAGGGAGTTCAACTGATTGTGTTCATTCGCAGAAGAATAAAGGAGTGTTGAACTTTAATGGTGTGGGGCTCAATTCCTAATAGACATTGTTCAAAGTGACTCTTGGAGGGAGGATCCAGGTGCACAGCACTGACCCGAAGGTAATACAAGAACGTTGCTTATACTGCACTGACACATGTGGTGGAAGCCAGGCGTGGTGTCCCCGCTCTCTCCCCTCTAAGATACCCCTAGACAAAAGAAAGACGAGACGAGAGAAAGAGGGGAGTGAGGAGGCCGCTACACGGCAAGCTAAAGGTGCCTGGGACTTCGACCCTGTGACAAAGATGGCCGGCCCCTTTATACCCTCCCCCAGCAAGCACGGCGGGTTCCCCGCCCCACCATACTGCTGCCGAGGGAGGACAAAAAGGAAGCACAACACACAGCAATGATTCAACCCCAGCCCAGGGCAACAGCGCCACCGCTGGGCTGCAGGGAATTTCACATCACCAATGTCTCTGTCCAGTTCAAATTTACACCCAGGAAAGTACATACCCGCTACACTCCCCCCCTGGTGATTTGACACTGGTCCCCAGTGTCTGGAGTAAATCATGCCCTCAACGGCTGACATAATCTGATCCAGAAACCGACTAACAATTGTACACAAATGTAAAACTTTAGAAAAAACTATCCAACTAAAACATTGTGTCTGAGCCCTGTAAAGAAAAGGGATTAAAGACAAGAGAGAAACAACAGCACTGACTCATAACTTTGAATCACATATTCACATTTGACTTTCCCCCCCCCATCCTGACTAAGACCCACCCCATTCTCAGTGGACTTGATGGGATGCTCTCCTGCAGAGGGAAAAGAAAGGATTAACACATATAACCCTGACACCTGTATTCGTGTAATGGAAAATAAACTTCTCCGGAAAGAAATCCCTTTTCTCCAAAGAGTGAGTGCATGAAAAGTGTTTTAACGTTGCGCAACACTGCCACCTGGTGACAGCACCGCGGTAACTGCACTCGAGGAACTTTCCTCTTTTCCTTTGGCCCTAACTACCCCAGAGTCCATAATCTCTTGCAGGAAAAGTGAAGAACAAACAGGAACAGTTCTTCATTCCTCTGGGCACAAAATCAATGGCCCCAGAAAGTTCAGCAGCATAATCAAGGACAAATGGAGTCTTTCTCTCTCCTACAGGTAAAAGCGGGGGTGCGGCAGAACAAGTGGCTTCAAGTGTTGATCCATGGTTTCCAGATGATACTCCACATCTTCTCCTTCTTTGCGCCGGATCAACACTTTATCTGCATGGATGTGTCGTCCCAACATCCATTCTGCCTTGCAGTCTTTAAAACGTTGAGAGGCCTTTGGAGAGCATGCCAGGTACCTGCGGGCGTGGAAAACCTGAAGGTGGGTCCACACAAAGTCATTGTACCAGCGCTCCCGGCACACTTCCACCTCATACAGCAGTTCCTTCGACAAGTATGGATACTCCCATCCGTAGTCTGCAGCAACCTTCTGGCCAAATAGCCGTTGCAATCTCGCCAAAGGAGGCATGGTAGCTTTGTCCCCTTCACCAGGCAAAACTATCGAGTCCGGGTGGCAAGGGACGTTGATCACATCTGATCTGGGCATTGGTGCCCGCAACAGCAGTCTCTTTTCCCCGGTCTTCGGTATAGATGGCACCGGGGATGCAGAAGCAGGCTGGGGACGGGACCTCTCTTCAGGCGCTGGTGCCTCCACCCGGGGTGTACTTTCCCCTGTTGACATGGGTGGATCTCTAATCCTCCGAGATGAAGCGAGAGGTACTTTGTCCCATCCCTTCTCGGCAAACAAATCGTCTATGGCAATGTCGTCTCCCATGTCCGAGAGCGACTCCAGGTCAAAGGTGTCACACTCCTCCGCGGGTATGTAGCCAGTTGTAGAAACTGAGCCACCACCTCCCGCGGACTCGCTAGGCCATGACTTCCCGACACCTCCGCCCACACACCAAATCTCTCCGCCTGGTTTACCTCGGCCTTTACTTGAAGCGGGACGTCCGGAACTGTTGTCGACGGATCCATCCTGGCCGGGCGTAAGCGGGCGAGACGGTCCACCACAACCGCTGGTCGGGGCTACCATGCCGGTCTTTCTCTTCGGTGGCGGACGCTGCGAGACAGTGGTGACCGAGTCAGCATCCTCGGATTTCTCCCGTTGGGGTTTTACGACCTCCTCCGCGGTCGCTGCAGTGTGCGCAGGGATGGCTCTCACAGCAGTGATTCCTCCTCTCTGAGTGGTGTTGTCCGCAGCGCGGCCGGGGTAAATGGTTCTCGGCCTCTCAACCGCCGGATCCACTTCGAACAGGAACTCCCCACAGGCCTCACATCGCCCGAATGGCTTTAGCTGGCACACCAGTCCCGAACAGCCGGGACAAATCACACCCAGGGCCTCAACGTCCATGCACGAGTACAGGGCGAATCGACCCCTTGGCTTTAGCCGGATCCCCGTATCTGTTACCGGAGCAGCAGCAGTCAATGTCGTGGTGGAAGGGTGAACTGGAATCCGCAATGTATGTCCGAACATGGCGACCTGTTGCTGATCCATCGCACACTGCAGAGTTTTTGCACCAATGTCCCACGTGTAGTCCTTCACACGTATTGGACTCCTCCCCGTTGCTCCAGTTCGCGGGCTTTTCTGTTTCTGAGTCACACCCACGAACTAAGCGATGGGGGTGTGCCTGGTGGCGCAGTGCAATAGAAGACGTGTAGTACTTCACACGGCTGAATTTCCCCCTCTTTCCACTCTTCTGCGCGGGCCTTTCCCTTCATTGGGTCATGTCCACGACTTCGAGCAGGGATGCACTTCGGCCAATGAAGGCCTGCCTATTCGCTTAACTCTTCCAGCAGACGCGTTCAATTCCGTGGTGCACAAACACTATACCGGACCCGAGCCCCCACGTGTAGGGGCCTCCTCACTCCCCTCTTTCTCTCGTCTCGTCTTTCTTTTGTCTAGGGGTATCTTAGAGGGGAGAGAGCGGGGACACCACGCCTGGCTTCCACAACATGTGTCAGTGCGGTATAAGCAATGTTCTTGTATTACCTTCGGGTCAGTGCTGTGCACCTGGATCCTCCCTCCAAGAGTCACCTTGAACAATGTCTATTAGGAATTGAGCCCCACACCATTAAAGTTCAACACTCCTTTATTCTTCTGCAAATGAACACAATCAGTTGAACTCCCTTAATAGAAACAGAACAGGAAAGGAGGTGTGGATGCGAATAGGCCCAGACACAATGTAGTTTTCCACTTTCCTTCCTGAAAGTGGATTACGGTCTCCGCACGGGGGGAATTTCCTTCCAGGCGGTCTCCGACAAGAGGCTCACCTGTCACCGGCAATATGCTGCACCGGGTCTTCAAGTGAGAAGCTCCCCCCGGTCCATTACGCCTTCCGGATTCGGGTACCCACTCCTGGGGTTCCCTAGGATCTCCTTCCCTTGCGGAACTCAGTGTTGGGCACTGAGCTCCGGACCTCCATCCGAGTACCTCACCCCAGACTAAAGGTGCCTGGGATGGAACACGACCTCCGATTGTCCTCTAGGCCTAGGCCACCCAGAGGACCGACACGAACCACCGTCCACAAGCTAAAGGTGCCTGGGACTTCGACCCCGTGACAAAGATGGCCGGCCCTTTATACCCTCCCCCAGCAAGCACGGCAGGTTCCCCGCCCCACCATACCGCTGCCGAGGGAGGACAAAAAGGAAGCACAACACACAGCAATGATTCAACCCCCAGCCCAGGGCAACAGCGCCACCCGCTGGGCTGCAGGGAATTTCACATCACCAATGTCTCTGTCAAGTTCAAATTTACACCCGGGAAAGTACATACCCGCTACACAAGTATGAGACCGGAGCGCTCGTTCTGGTAAAACTAGCATTCGTAATGGAGATAGCACATTCATCACGCTGTAACGGACTGAAAAGCACGAGGCTGAAATCACGAATCATCTCTCACCAAACTTTTACTAACACGAGGATCAGCAAAAGCAGCTCAAAGGGTCGCGCCGTTTGAATGGAACTTCACCTTTATAGTCCCGTCGTACGTGGTGTACGTCACCGTGCTTTGGACGGGCAGTATTTGGCCTGAACGTGTGTATGCAAGGCAGGCTTGAGAGGAATCCCGTCGAGAAAAACTTTGTTTTTTTTCCTGCCGAGAAAAACGGTCGTGTGTACGAGGCATCACACTTTACACTCAGACTGAGTCACAATAAGTGAACAAACTAACTCGCTAGTAGCAAACTGCGCCCTGCTCCATCTATTTCCACTCAAACACACTGCAAAAGCTTCCTGTGGGAAGGAATCTTTTATAGTGTGGGGTGGGACTATGAGCACTGACCTGTGATTGGGTAAAGTCATCATCTTTGTCCAATCAGGGCTCTGACAGTGCTCTGTGCCCTAATTGGCAAAGCCTTGCACCTGACTGCTGGTGACCGCATAGCTACATCTGCTTAGGGCCCTAGAATGCACTGTGAAGCGTGCAGTGCATTGTGGGGAACTCGATGAGTGAACATCCCGGCGAGAGCCCCGCAAATTTGGATGTTTGCCAAATGGGCGAACAGGCAATGTTCGGTCCAAACTTTTGCTCAGCCCGAACCGTTCGCCCAACTCTATCTAGCACTCAAGCACAGCATGAATGCTGTAAGTTACCAGCTGTCGGCAACTTTTATCCTGGTGCCTCTGCACTTTCTACAGCTGGATTTTTAAAATGGCCTCCCCGTGCTTACCTAGCTCTGCCACAGACCACGAACATCTGCTGATCAGTACCTGTAGCCTCCAGAGTGAACTTTTATCTTTCCCCAAGTGTAAGTGGATTATAGCAGCTTCATGTTCAGTTAATCATGCAGATTGATCTGTTTTGCACCGGGTTTTACCTTGCTCTATGGTGACTATACATTTTGTTAACTCATTCACATGGGGGGCAATATCTGGGGGCCCCTTTATTGTTAATGGGTACTTCCAGATCCTGATAAGCACCATGTCTGCAAACCCCCACAACCACTAGGTCAGGATTGTGGTGGAGAAGAGGCCCTTATCCTCATCAATAATGGGACAAGACGTCTTGTTGGGGGACCCCCCATGTTAAGGGCATGTGGTCTGATAATATTCGTTGGAACGTGCACTCCCCCTTTACTGGCCTACCATGCTCAATGCTCAGAAAATGGTCTGGAATAGATTTTTATGGGGACCCCATGTTTTGTTTTACATTTTTCAGTGGGGTTCCCCCTAAAATAATCCATACCAGACTCCAAGGGTCTGGTATAGAATTTAGGGGCATCTCATGATATTTTTTATTTATTTTTTTGGCTGGGGTCTTTCTTAAAAATCATACCACACCTGAAGGTCCCTGTATAATTTAGGGACCCAATACTGTTTTTTGTCTTTTATAAAATAATTTAGAGTCAGGAACAATATTTACTTCCAATATGCATGAAGACAGTTTATTAAATATAAACATGTTGTGTTGTATAAATGGTATACATAGGTTAAAAGATAAGTCCACCTTTTATAACATGTTACACCCATACTTAACGTGTAACATGTTACTTTGGAGCAGCCGTCCTCTCTCCCCCACACCAGGTGAGGGATCCTCTCCCCGCACCCGCTGTCACATTTTAAAAACAGTGCAGCTGTGTGAGGCTCTGCCAACTCAGTCACATCATTCATTCAGAAATCTGTGAACTAATGAACTACAAGTCTTATCAGTCTTATCTGCCACCGCGGCTTGTAGTTCTCAATGAACTGCAAGGGGACTTGCAAGCATCCTCATAGTTCATTGATGCTTCCTGCGCTTCAGTAACTGTCTGCTCATACGGAAGGTATGAGCACACAGCTGTACTCAGTGTCTGCAGGAGCCTGGTATTGTACCACCAATCTGCTGAGGTGTAACAAAATAACAAATGCACATTTTTTTTTTTACCTGCAAAATCATGTGCATTTTTTTATTTTTTTTTAACAAAAGTTAATTATTGATATTAAAGGGTTTGTAAACCCTTGTGTTTTTTTTCCTATGCATTAAGGTGAAAAAACTTCTGGCACTGAGCATCCCCCTAGCCCCCCATTTTACTTACTTGAGCCCGTTAGTTTCCTCGCCGGAGACGCGCTCTATTTCTCTGGCCGGGGTACTCGGCTCTTGATTGGATAGATTGATAGCAGGACAGCCATTGGCTCCTGCTTCTGTCAATCAAATCCAATGATGCGGGCACTGGGGGGCGGGGCCGAGTCCGGCATTCTGTGTCTATGGAAGCAAAAGCCGGACTCAGGAGCGTGCCTTCAAGATAGGCCCCTGGAAGAGCGCTTCTCTTATGGGGTTTACCGATGCAGGGAGGAGCTGATAACGCCACCGAGGGACCCCAGAAAAAGATGATCGGGCCACTCTGTGCAAAACAAACTGCACAGTGGAGGTAAGTATGACATGTTTGTTGTTTTAAATGTAGTGGGTATTTGAATTTAGGGGAGGCATGTGGGTGGTAGTGTAACCCAGATGCACTGATTGTTAGGGAATCTGAGACCCTTTTATGGTTCTTGGAGGACTCTGGTGGTGTGAGGTTCCCTGCGGCCTGCAGGTGGCGCTGTCGCCCTGGGCCGGAGCTGAACACTCACCGCAAGACTGCATCCCTTTTTATCCTTTGCCTGGCGCTGGTACGGCGGGGCGGGGGACCTGCTGTGACGCAAAGGGAGAGGAGATAAAAGGGGCGGACGCCCTGGGTTCAGGGTTCAGAGTCGGAGGATGCAGCCGCGCCCAGGCACCTTCAGCCTGGGTGCTGGCGTTCCGGAGTTCCGGGCCCAGGTGCCCTTGACTTGGCCGGAGCGGGAGATGGAGTCCATCTCAGGCACCTTTAGCCTGGGGTGAGGTACTATGGCGGAGGCCTGGAGCTCAGTACCTTCGACTGAGTTCCGCGAGGGTGGAGGAATCCGAGGGGGCCCTAACGCCTTGGGTGCCCATGTCTGAGATAGAGGAGGCCGGTGAGCGGAACTTCTCCGGAAAGTCTGGCGCAGCATTTGCTGGTGACGGAGAGGCCTACGGTAACTCTCTTGGATGGATGTCTTCCCTCTGACAGGGGCTGTGATAGCGAAGGTAATTCATGCTCTTGTTCTATATAGTCGGTGGCAGTGACTATACATCATAACCATTGGTGACACCACAGTGGTTAGCTCTACTTAAAGAATTGTGCCTTGACCTACTCCCCACAAATACTGAAGTGTTCTATGGGTCTCAACCTGTCTGTGCTGTATGACTATTTATTGCTGGAAGAGAAATAAATACGAGTTGGACCTTTTCAGTGTGTGGAACTCTGGTTACTAGGAGCAAAGGGAGTCAGTTCGAAGAAAGGATTTGACTCTGGGACACACACACAAAACCCGATAGTTCTGGCTTTCACCTCCAGTCTCTCTGGAGGACATGGGCTGTGGTGTATTGCATCCCCCCCCCCCAGTACTAAACCCCTAGACAAGACCAACAAGCCGAGAATGAGAAGGGGTGAGAGGGGTGAGGTCGCTACATAAAAAACAACCCCTTTAACACAGCAATAGGTAATGTAACCGATAAACCACTAAATCAAGACAGCATAGTCGAGATATAAATGAGCAACAAAAGCAGCGCTCGATGGAACCAGTAACAAAAGAACTTTTGGCAATCGTAGTGCTCAATATAGTTCATTTCTTGAATGCACACTTAAGTTAAACAACAACTGTCAGATGAAAATGATGTAATTAAAATCAAACAAAATAAAACTCATTCTCATGATTAAGGTACTCCGAAATGTAATATGAGCGATACCGCCTCACTTCCTGATGACAAGGGGTTAACATCAATGAGTATACTCCATAGTCCCGATCACGGCTGGATGGCTCAAAACACAGAGAAAACCAGAGTGGAGAGACACAGCTCTTTGAGATGCAACTGCTGGTTTGTGTCAGGTGTAAAACTCGCTGTGCTGCGTAAGGTGTACTGTAGTCCACGCTGCTGGAAGTTAACAGTCAAGCAGACTGGTATAGCGAGTGGAGAGACAGAGTGGAGAGACACAGCTCTCTGAGATGCAACTGCTGGTTTGTGTCAGGTGTAAAACTCACTGTGCTGCGGGAGGTGTACTGTAGTCCACGCTGCTGGAGTACCTGGGTGGTGGGCGGATGGCAGGCTCGTTGTTGCTGTGGCGACCATGACTTGCATGTTTCACGCCCTGCACTTTGTCAAAGGGACTTTGACAAAGCGCAGGGCATGAAACATGTAAGTCACGGTCGCCACAGAAACAACGAGCCTGCGATCCGCCCATCACCCAGGTACTCCAGCAGCGTGGAGTACCTGGGTGCTGTCACACTGTAGAGTATAAGATTTCCTATCATTTGTGCCAGGTCTTGCCACAAAGAGTTAATCCAGCTCTGAGCAATCTTCTTATTGTTCAGTGAGATAAAAGGGACAAACAGAGAAAAACCTTTGTCCGTTCCGCCCCCTTGCTTTGAGTGACAGGTTATTTACATATCTCGTGCACTAGCTTTAGACGGGCATTATTACAAGGGGAGTGTAGAGGTGGGCGGGGAGTCTACTGACATCACGACTACACCCACTGAGCTCCAGACAACAGATCTACCCACAGAATCTGCAGTTTTTCAGTTCTTATAACAGACAGAAGGGAGACATTTGACAGGTAAGGATACATGCAGGAGGCATGTATATCCTTATAGATTAGCACTATGGCATTAGTTTAGAAAGGATGAGAGTGGGTTTACATCCACTTTAACTTAAGTGTGCATCCAATAAATGAACTATATTGAGCACTACAATTGCCTCAATGACCTCAGTGGGAGTCTCCATGCAGCCAAACCTCCATACGCGCAACCCAGATCCCCTGATAGCTTGAGTTTACTCACCCATCTACACTGCCTGAAGGGAATGCTGGGACGTGTAGTCCTCCTGCAGGAGCATGCTCTACTATGTAAACTACCAAGCAAAGCATCCTGGGGCTTGTAGTCATCTTGGAGTAGGGGTTCTATGTACCTCTTGCTTATTGAAATGCTTGGGCTTGTATCTGGGTACCCTTTTATTGCTCCTCTTGTTAAAAGAGACGTAGGGCTTTAGGGTAAAAAGAAAATTATACTCACATCTGTCCCCTGCTGGCTCTGTATTGAGAACTGAGAATTCAAAGACCGCTGATCACTCAGTTCTTCCATCAACTCTGAGAAGGGAGTGGTGACTGTCGGTCTGCACCTGCTCTGCTCCTCTAGTGCTCACTGGAGTGTTGGGCTATGCAGGGGGAAGGAGCAGCTGGCACAGGCTCTCAGTGCCTCCCCAGCTGCCGGTTCAGGCATTTGGGTGGATCTCAAATGTATGGTCAGTATCTTTTCAGAGCCTGGACTGGGCCTGGATCGCTGTTGGCTGAAAACAGGTACAGAAGTGCACTCTTGTGATCCATAGGTGAAGTACAGCCAAAAAAGCTTTGGTTATTCTTCTTCTCTAAAGGGAGTTTTCATATTTTGATAAGTCCTTTGTCCACAAACCCACACAACTTGCCAATGTAGCACACGGATCCTTTACCTGCCTTTGGCTCACTTGCAGGAAAGGCACATCATGCTATGTGCCCGTACCCTCTTATGTGAAGAGGTTGATCGGTGTGATAAACTAGGGTCCTGCAGCAAGGTTCTCCCTTTAGTTGGTTCCCGTCTCTTAGAATGTAAGGACAAGTTTTTATATCTCCAAGTAACTCCAAGGTCCACACCAGTAGTAAACTCCAATGTAGAGTTTATTTCTTTATATGCAAAGTCAATGGATAGAAAAGGGTGGATAGAAGACAGGACAGTAAGAGTTTGGATATGAGTCCAGGGACAAGACAAATTATGAATTCACTACTCATTCCTCAAGTAGGCTTAGCTCACCCGGATAGTTCCCTATGTAAGCGGATCCTAGCAGCCGAAGTGATGCTCGGACGTTTCTTTAGTTTTCACCTTTTAGATGCGACTAGGAGATTCTCTGCCACAGAACCATTAATCCCAATCCTCTGGTGTTGGATGGATCTAATCCCTCCAGAGAGTTACCGGGCCCTTCTTTCTCCGTGAACTTTTCACCGGTCCTTCAGAAGGGTCCTCCCCCGGCCTCCTCATCTCAGAACGGGTCCCCATACCAGAGGCACCCTGGGATTTCTCCTTCCAGGACACGGGCCCCAGCTAAAGGTGCTGGGCCCAAGGCTGTTGCTGCAGCCCCAGGGTTAAAGGTGCCTGGGACTGATGCGTACGTGGGCTCCTGGCCAGGAGGGCCAGGTACCACACTCCACGATGGCCTCCTGGGCTCGAACCGGAACCGACCACCCCTCACAAGCAGCATCTGCCCCTTTTATATCCTCTCCTGGCATACACAGCAGGCCGACCACCCCCACTGTACAATCGCCGAGAGAGGACATCCAAGGCACAGCACTATACCAGCGGTTCAACCCTGGCCCATTATGGCAGCGCCACCTACAGGCCACAGGGAACTACACACCAGTATACTACCAGCGGTGTAAAATAGAATGTCCTAACAATTAAGGTGATCTGAGCCCAACTACAGCTCAAACCTTCCCCTGAATTTGGGTATAGCGGGGTTAAATTTGGGGGCCCGCTACATACACCCCCCGGAAGAATAGACACTGTCCCCAGTGTTTGGAGTAAGCTCAGGCTCCTCAAGCCTGAGTCAGCGCAGGTTTATTCTAACTATGTACAAATTTGCAAAGTGTTTGTGCCGGAACTTATGCAATGGGGAAGGGATATGAAGAAAAGAGATGAAAGAAGAACAACAAAGTACAATATGGACATCCCATACTCAATGTCACATAGCATAATAAACATTATTATTCACATCTCCCACCCTTCCTAGGCTAGTTAGTTCCACCCATTCTCCGGCGGTTGCTTGTAGTTCACCTGCAGAAGGAGAGAAAAACACAAAACCAAAAAAAGAAATAAAAATACATCCTACCACTACTTTATACACACAAAGGGAGTTATCCTTCCCGAGGGAAAAACAACTTCCTTCAACTAAGTTTCAAATACACTAGGCCTAGTGTAAAATAGACATTTCTCAATAGAGCGCACAAAGAATCCTGCAGAACACCGCCACCTGGTGGAAGTGCTACCGTCATAACACTTTGCTTTAAACATTGGAAAGACATTCTCCAACTTGAACACGTCGATCTCACGATGACCCTGACTGTATCTACCCCAAAGTCTGTGTCTTTGTGATGCTGTGAGCGGAGAGAAACGGCAACAGCTCCCCTGACTCTCTCATCTCAGTGGGCTACCCCAATTCAGTAAGAGCAAAGTCCTTGAGCTCCATGAGGGTACCCTCCGGAAAAAAGAAAAAGGGAAAAAATCACAGAGTCCAGTCTCTTACAGATAGAAGCGAGGATCTGGCAAAACAAGGAGCTTCCAGTTCCTATCAAAAGTCTCAACAGAGTACACAGAATCCTCTCGCTCCTCACAACAAATGACCACCCGATCCGCATGTATGTGCCGGCCAAGGTTCCAGTCCTGTTTGCACCCCTTGAACCTTTCAGTAACAGTAGCAGAGCACATAAAATATCTGCGGGCATTGGGCACCTTCAGGTTGTTCCAAACAAAGTCTGCATACCACCTTTCTCTGTAGGCCTCGACTTCAAATAACAAGTCCCTCGGAACATAGGGGTACTCCCATCCATACTCGAAAGCCACTCTCTGGTTAAAAAGCCGCTGCAACCTCGAAATCGGAGGAAGGGTAGCACGGTCTCCTGCACCCGGAAAGACAATTGCATCCGGAGACCTAGGCACTTTCACTGCCTTAAGTTTCAGCAAAAGGGCCCGCAATGGTACACGTCCCACCAGAGCCGCTGGTGACACAGGTGCGGATAGTGCAGGTATGGGATCATTCCTCTCCTCAGGTGCATGGGCCTCCACCCAGGGTGTAGTGTCCGCAGAGTCCATGGGTGAATCCTTTCTACTTCTGGATGAGGATAAGGGGATCTTGTCCCAACCCTTCCTGCAAAAATGTTCATCTATTCCGACATCATCGCCAACTTCAGAGGAAGATTCTATATCCAAGGTATCACACTCCTCTGCTGGCAGATAGTTCTTAGTGGAGGCAGACTCACTGTCTCCCAAAAGTTCTCTAGGGTCAGGCACCCAAGCATCCATAAGGGGACGGACGCTGAGCCTCTTCCCTTTCCCTGGCAAACTTGACACAGTCATGACCCCAGCCTCCTTACCGTCACCCTCCGTGGATCGCTTGGAGGTCCCTCCGACTGGACGATCCGGTTCGGGCAGGCGCTGGGATGTACCTCGACCGCAGCCGCGGGAGGCTTTCACATAGCCCACCTTCCACTTGGGAGGTGGAAGGGAAGACTCGATAACGACAGAGGCAGCATCCGCCGGCTTCTCCGTCTCCGGCTCTGCAACGACCGGAACATCAGACCTGACTTCCTCCGAAGTCACAACAGTGCGCGTGGGGGTGGCTGTGGAAGCGCAGATTTCCTCCTCTGGAGTGGTGGTGCCCTTCAGGCAATTCATCCGGTAGGCCCGAGGCTTCTCTGTAGGCTGTTCCACCTCAAAGATGAACTCTCCGCACTTGGCAAACCTCCCGAAGGGCCGCAGGTGTACCACCAGTCCCTGGCATCCGGAACAGACCATCCCAAGGGCCTCCGCATCTCGGCAGACATAGAGAGCGAAGCGCCCTCAAGGTTCCAACCGAATCCCCGTATCGGTCAAAGGGGCAGCCAGTGAGACAACGTCCGTGGTTGTAGCAGAAACAGAATTCCATGGGGCAGCCGACATGTTGCTCACTCGCTGATCCATCACGCACTGTTCACTTGGCGCCAAAGCCACCACGTGCATCTCACGGCATGGCAAGGCTCCTCCCATTTTTCTCTTCTTTCTGCAGTGTTCGCGGGCTTTCCAAGCTCTAGACACGCCCACGATCTACGCAGCTGGAGTTTTCCTCGTGGCGCAGTCCAAATTTCGCCAAAAAAATGGCCGACCTCCACGGAGGCTCACAGGGGAATAAAGTCCAACGTCTGAGGGGGGTTTTCACTGCAGAATCCCGGACCCGAGCCCCCATGTGTAGCACATAGATCCTTTACCTGCCTGCTCGTACCCTCTTGTGTGAAGAGGTTGAGCGGTGTCATAAACTAGGGTCCTGCAGCAAGATTCTCCCTTTAGTTGGTTCCCGTCTCTTAGAATGTAAGGACAAGTCTTTATATCCCCAAGTAACTCCAAGGTCCACACCAGTAGTAAACTCCAACGTAGAGTTTATTTCTTTATATGCAAAGTCAATGGATAGAAAAGGGTGGATAGAAGACAGGACAGTAAGAGTTTGGATATGAGTCCATCCAGGCACAAGACAAATTATGAATTCACTACTCGTTCCTCAAGTAAGCTTAGCTCACACGGATAGTTCCCTATGACAGCAGATCCTAGCAGCCGAAGTGATGCTCGGACGTTTCTTTAGTTTTCCCCTTTTAGATGCGACTAGGAGATTCTCTGCCACAGAACCGTTAATCCCAATCCTCTGGTGTTGGATGGATCTGATCCCTCCAGAGAGTTATCGGGCCCTTCTTTCTCCATGAACTATTCATCGGTCCTTCAGAAGGGTCCTCCCCCGGCCTCCTCATCTCAGAACGGGTCCCCATGCCAGAGGTACCCTGGGATTTCTCCTTACAGGACACGGGCCTTAGCTAAAGGTGCTGGGCCCAAGGCTGTTGCTGCAGCCCCAGGGCTAAAGGTGCCTTGGACTGATGCGTACGTGGGCTCCTGGCCAGGAGGGCCAGGTACCACGCTCCACGATGGCCTCCTGGGCTCGAACCGGAACCGACCACCCCTCACAAGCAGCGCTTGGCCCTTTTATATCCTCTCCCAGCGTGCACAGCGGGCCGACCACCCCCACTGTACAACCGCCGAGAGAGGACATCCAAAGCACAGCACTATACCAGCGGTTCAACCCTGGCCCATTATGGCAGCGCCACCTACAGGCCACAGGGAACTACACACCAGTATACTACCTGCGGTGTAAAATAGAATGTCCTAACAATTAAGGTGGTCTGAGCCCAACTACAGCTCAAACCTTCCCCTAAATTTGGATATAGCAGGGTTAAATTTGGGGACCCCGCTACACGAGTCAGAGTTGTAGGGAAGGGTCCCTTTTCCTCATCAATTGTAGTGAACTTTGAGGGAACTGTACTGTCTGTCCACTGTCTAAATAGACTTCCAGCAGCCAGCATCAGATGGTGATTAATTGCCAGGATGTGCTGACCATTAACACCTGCTGGTGGGCACCAACATTGCTAAAATACCTGAAATTGGCATTAAGGTTACTAGACCTGAATGATGCAGTCTTGCAGGTTCCTAACATCCTCACATACTGTCTTTCAGGCAGCTTCTTAACCCAAAACAAATTATTATTGGCCGAGTCATTATAATCACATTTGAGAATGGCATTTCTCCTATTCCAAACAGGCAGTGACACTGATAGTGTGCTTGTACCACAATCCCAGTGGGGTGTACCTTATGAAAGTACAAATTCCCACTGCAAGATCTAGACTAGCAGCATGGATCTTCCAGTGGCAGAACACTCGCAAAGTATTGATGATCTGAGAGTCACCATTCTTCACCATACAGGAGAGCACGGAATGTGAATTTCATTTAATGAAGAAATGCAATGCGTTACACTATGTACTAATTAAAGATGTGTTTAAGTGTTAATAGGATTTTAACTGAGCTGTCTTCGTTGTGTAGTTTACGAACTTGCACCTTTACATTTCACAGACGGAAAAAATACAATAATAAATTGGGTCTTTTTCTCACCTTCACATATTTGTATGCAGCTCATTTGTTCCACTGATCTAAATCTGTTTCTTACTCTAGATTTCTTCATTTGTTCAGCTTTTCTTTAAAGACCCCTGTATTTGGTTGTAAATGAATATGATTTCTCACTTATTTCAATAACATCATATCTGACAAAGAAGAAAGAATGTTCAAAAGCTTGCACTATGCCATATATTTAGTTAGCCAATGAAAGGTATTGTCTATATTGTGACGTTTTTGCTTCTTGCTAAAACTAACATGGTCCAATACTTATTGCTAGCTGTTTGTAATGCAGGAGATGTATTACCAAACTCATCTTCTGGCGGGGCCCTTTGCTGTCTTTCACGTACATAAAGGCTAATGTATCAAAGTGTCAGTGCTAAATTCAGTGGATCTATTTAATCACAGACACCAGTTTGATTCAGACTTGTATTGGGTGGTTGGATCTGTTCGGTGAAGCAGCGAAAGAGGAAATTACACACCAGAGTGCTATTTGATAGCATTCTTTAACTAAAATCCCATCTATTATATGTACACAGAGTTCATATATATTTTATTTAGATAGATAGATGTTGTATAGAAATATATAAACTCCTACCTATCTATCCTTAAAGCCCAACTGAACTTTTAGGACAGGGGTCAACAAACCATAGATCACAATCTACCTGTCGACTGTGGTGTAGCCGACTGGTAGATTACAAACACTTCCTGACTTTGCCCCTCCCCTCCCCCTCAGGCTCTACCGCTCTCATCTTCACTTTAAAATGGAGAATGAAGGCAACACAGTACTGGATGGAAGGCGGGAGCGTGAGCTGCCTCACTTAACTTTTCAAGTTAACCATAAGCTGACTGGTTGCTAGGATGCCAGGTAGTCCTAGCAACCAATCACCAGCTTGTTATTATGAAAAGTCAGCTCCTGCCCCAGTTTCAGTACTGTGTTTCCTTCCATTCTCTGATCAGCAGTTCACCTGTGTTTGGGGGGGTGATGTGAAGGGGGCAAACGACACTTCTGGGGGGGGGGCAGAGGACACTGCTTTCAGAGGGCACAGGACACCACAGTGGGGGTCAAGGAGCAGAGGACACTACAGCGGGGGTAATGTTAAGGGGACAGAGGACACTGCTTTGGGGGGCACAGGACACTAATATAGGGAGGAGGGTGGCGGAAGACAATGCTTTGATGGGCAGAGGATGCAGCTATGAGGTAGGGGGGCAGAGAGGCAGAGGATACTACAGTACAGGATGGTGATACAAAGAGGGGCAGAGGACACTGCTATGGGGGGGAAGAACACACTACTGCGTGGGGAGTAGCTGATGGGCAAATGACACTACTGTGGGGGGGGGGGGCAGAGGACACTATGGTAGGGGGGAAAGGACACTACTGTGTGGGAGGGAGGCAGAGGGGCAGAGAACACTACTGTGGGGTGTAATGTGAAGGGGCAGAGGAAATTACTGTATGGGTGGGGCAGAGGATATTAATGTGGGGTGATGTGAAGTGATGTGAAGAGGGCAGAGGATAGTACTGGAGTGGGGAGTGATGTGAAGGGGGCAGAGGACACTATTGTGACATACTAAGGGGGAGAGTTACTAAAACTGGAGCATGCAAAATCTGGTGCAGCTCTGCATAGAAACCAATCGGCTTCCAGGTTTTATTTTCAAAGCCCAATTGAACAAGCTGAAGTCAGAAGCTGATTGGCTACCATGCACAGCTGCACCAGATTTTGCAGCTTTAGTAAATATGTGTTCTTCATGCTATCTTTTTATCAGGGTCTTGATAGTTTTTTTTTTTAAAAGGGTGCCACCCTCCTTTGGGGATCTTTGATTTCTTCCATGTGTAGTGACCTCACCCCTCTCACCCCTTCTCATTCACGGCTTGTCTGTCTAGTCTAGGGGTTAACACTGGGGGGAGGGATGAGATACACCATGGCCCATGTCCTCCAATGTGTAGAGGTGAAAGCCAGAACTATCGGGTTTTGTGTATGTGTCCCAGAGTCAAATCCTCTCCTCAGATTGACTCCCCTTTGCTCCTAGTAACCAAAGTTCCACACACTGAAAGGGTCCAACTCGTATTTATTCTTCTCAATAAATAGTCATACAACACAGACAGGTTGAGACCCATATAACACTTCAGTCTTTGTGGGGAGTAGGCCCAGGTACAATTCTTTTAGATAGAGTTAACCACTGTGGTGTCACCAATGGCGAATAGTCACTGCCACTGACTATATTGAACAGAACATGGATAACCTTCGCTAACGTAGCCCCTATCAGGGGAAGGACATCCGTCCAAGACAGTTACCGGAGGCCTCTCCGTCACCAGCAATGCTGCGCTGGACTCTCCGGAGAAGTTCCGCAAACCGGCCTCCTCATCTCAGACACAGGCACCCAAGGAGTTAGGGCCCCCTCGGATTCCTCCACCCTCGCGGAACTCAGTCGAAGGTACTGAGCTCCAGGCCTCCGCCATAGTACCTCACCTCAGGCTAAAGGTGCCTGAGATGGACTCCATCTCCCGCTCCGGCCAGGTCAAGGGCACCTGGGCCCGGAACTCCGGAACGCCAGCACCCAGGCTGAAAGTGCCTGGGCGTGGCTGCGTCCTCCGACTCTGAACCCTGAACCCAGGGCGTCCGCCCCTTTTATCTCCTCTCCCTTTGCGTCACAGCAGGTCCCCCGCCCCGCCGTACCAGCGCCAGGAAAGGACAAAAAGGGATGCAGTCTTGCGGTGAGTGTTAAGCTCCGGCCCAGGGCAACAGCGCCACCTGCAGGCCGCAGGGAACCTCACACCACCAGAGTCCTCCAAGAACCACAAAAGGGTCTCAGATTCCCTAACAATCAATTCATCTGGGTTACACTACCACCCAGCTGCCTCCCCTAAATTCAAATACCCGCTACACTCTCCCCCCTGGTGATTTGACACTGGTCCCCAGTGTCTGGTGCAAACCCATGTCTCCCAAGGAGTGGTAACATAAGTTCGACCCAGAGACCAAACTCAACAATTTAGTCATGAATTGTGCCAGGACCTAAAATGGGAAAGGGAAACAGGAATATAAAACAATGAACTTGGTATCAAAAAAACTTTGAATGACTTTACACATTGAAATTCCCCCCTCACTATCTAAGGACCACCCCATTCTCAGCAGCCTTGATGGGTGAAATCTCCTGCAGAGGGGAAAAAAACAAAGAAACACACATCCTGGCATATTGTATGTGTTTTCTTGGAAGGAATGGGTCTATCCGTAAAGAAACCCATTTGCTCCAATAAGTATAGTGCAGAGTGTGAAGCAAACAATCGTTGTGCAACACCGCCACCTGGTGGCAATGCCACGGTAAAGGCACTTGTCAGATCCAGATGAACTTCTGCTTCTCTGTGCTGTGACCCTATACTGGCTAAGCCCCAAAGTCACTGATTTATTTTCCTTGATGGGAGGAGAAGGAGGGAGAACAAAATAACAACAGCTCCCATTTCTCCAAAGAGTAAAACATCCCAAAAAAAGTTAGAGCACAGTCCCTATAATTTAGCAATAAAAGAAATGGAAAGGAGTCTCTTTCTCCTACAAATAGAACTTCGGATCCGGCAAGAACAAAGGCTTTAAGTGCTGGCCAAAAGCCTCCACATTGTACTCAATGTTCCCTCCATCCTTCGGACAAATTACCACCTTGTCCGCATGGATATGCCTTCCCACCATCCACTCCGCCTTACAGTCCTTGAACTTTCTGGTGACTGTAGGTGAGCATGAGAGGTATCGGCATGCATGAGGTACTTTCAGCTTTGTCCAGACAAAATCATTGTACCACCGCTGCCGAAAAACTTCCACCTCATAGAGCAATTCTCGGGGTAGATATGGGTATTCCCACCCATATTCTCGGGCAACTTTCTGACAAAAGAGACGCTGCAGCCTAGCCAGAGATGGCATTGTGGCATGGTCTCCAACTCCAGGTAGAACAATGGACTCCGGATGGCGAGGTACAGTCACCACCTCTGTCGATTTGGGCCTAGGAGCCCACAGTGATGCACGTTGCACTCCCGCAACAGGAGCAGGTGAAACAGCTGCTGACTCAAGAAGTGGGATCACAGACAGGGAACCAGATTCCTCCTTAGGCTCAGAGGCCTCCACCCGGGGTGTACTATTCCCCAATGGACATAGGTGGGTCCCTTAATACACGGGACAAGTGTAACTTCATCTTGTCCCATCCCTTCTTGAGGAAGATTTCATCTATCTCCCCATCATCACCGGCATCATATAGCGACTCTAGGTCAGAGGTGTCATAACACTCTGCGGGCAGGTAATTTCCCGTAGACACGGAATCACCCCCCTCGACGGGCTCCACCGACTCTGGGCTCCCGACACCTCCAACCACGCACACAGTCCCAACCCCTGGCTCACCTGGGCCTTTTGAAGAACAGGGATGTCCAGGGCTCTTCCCTCCGGATCTATCCAGGCCAGGCAAACGACAGGGCAAAGCTCTTCCACGACCACAGGATGCCATCACCAGGCCAACTTTCCTCTTCGACGGTGGGAGTAGGGAGCTTGTGGTGACTGAGGCAGCATCCTCGGATTTTTCTCTCTTTGTCTCCGCTTGGGCTGTCACGTCGCCCTGGTCAGCGTGCACAGGAAACGCATAGGCATCGATCTCTCCCTCCGGAGTGGCAGTACCTGTGAGGTAGTTGAGGTGGAAGGCGCGAGGCCTTTCTTTGGATGGCTCCACCTCGAAGAGGAACTCTTTGTAGACCTCACATCGCCCGAACGGCTTCAACTGCACCACCAGTCCCGAACAGCTGGGACAGATCACACCGAGGGCCTCTATGTCTCTGCAGGTATACAGAGCCAACCGCCCTCGGGGCCTTAGTCTTATTCCTGTATCCGTAATCGGGGCAGCAAAAGAAGTCATCTCCGTGATGGAAGAAGCAGAAATCCATGGGGTATTTGAAGTCATCCTGACTGATTGCTGCTCCAATGCGCACTGACCCCTTCGCGCAGGAATCTCCACGTGTGTCCTTCCACATGGCCAGACTCCTCCCACACTCTGCATTTGTTTGTGGGCTTTTTCTTCTCCCTGCCCACGAACTGCGCAGCTATGGTGTGCCTCGTGGCGCGTTGGCCAATATGGCTGACCTACTTGGAACTCCTTCGGGCAGCAAAGTTCAAATTCAGACACAATACACATCCCTCTCACCCCTTCTCATTCACGGCTTGTCTGTCTCATCTAGGGGTTAACACTGGGGGGAGGGACGAGATACACCACGGCCCATGTCCTCCAATGTGTAGAGGTGAAAGCCAGAACTATCGGGTTTTGTGTATGTGTCCCAGAGTCAAATCCTCTCCTCGGATTGACTCCCCTTTGCTCCTAGTAACCAGAGTTCCACACACTGAAAGGTTCCAACTCGTATTTATTCTTCTCAATAAATAATTATACAACACAGACAGGTTGAGACCCATATAACACTTCAGTCTTTGTGGGGAGTAGGCCCAGGCACAATTCTTTTAGATAGAGTTAACCACTGTGGTGTCACCAATGGCGAATAGTCACTGCCACTGACTATATTGAACAGAACATGGATTACCTTCGCTAACGTAGCCCCTATCAGGGGAAAGACATCCATCCAAGACAGTTACCGGAGGCCTCTCCGTCACCAGCAATGCTGCGTTGGACTCTCCGGAGAAGTTCCGCTCACCGGCCTCCTCGTCTCAGACACGGGCACCCAAGGAGTTAGGGCCCCCTCGGATTCCTCCACCCTCGCGGAACTCAGTCGAAGGTACTGAGCTCCAGGCCTCCGCCATAGTACCTCACCTCAGGCTAAAGGTGCCTGAGATGGACTCCATCTCCCGCTCCGGCCAAGTCCAGGGCACCTGGGCCCGGAACTCCGGAACGCCAGCACCCAGGCTGAAGGTGCCTGGGCGTGGCTGCATCCTCCGACTCTGAACCCTGAACCCAGGGCTTCCGCTCCTTTTATCTCCTCTCCCTTTGCGTCACAGCAGGTCCCCCGCCCCACCGTACCAGCGCCAGGAAAGGACAAAAAGGAGTCTTGCAGTGAGTGTTCAGCTCCGGCCCAGGGCGACAGCGCCACCTGCAGGCCGCAGGGAACCTCACACCATCAAAGTCCTCCAAGAACCACAAAAGGGTCTCAGATTCCCTAACAATCAATGCATCTGGGTTACACTACCACCCAAATGCCTCCCCTAAATTCAAATACCCGCTACACATTATTTTCAGGTAGATTTCAATCTCTGAAAGGTTGCTTACACCCGTTTTAGGCAGTCCATAGAGGAGAATGAAAAAAAGATGATCTGCACTCCGGTCGTTGCTCTTAAAAAATTGACATATTTATTGACAAGCCACAGTAGACAAACGCAAATGGGAAAGGTTGACGCGTTTCAGCCTATAAGGCCTTAGTTATAGGCCGTGGTTATGACTAAGTCCTTAGGCTGAAACGCGTCAACCTTCCCTATTTGGGTTTGTTTACTGTGGCTTGTCAATAAATACGTAAATTTTTTAAGAGCAACGACCAGAGTGCGGATAATGTTTTTTTCATTCACTTCTACTCAGCCAGCGACTGTGGATCGAGCACCTGGGAGCTCTGCTTTCTATGTGATGTATGGGTAGTGGCACTAACTTTTTTGTTTATAGTCCATAGAGGAGTCTTCTTTTCTTTTTTTTTTTTTCTTAAATATTATCTTGATGTGGATGGGGGCATATTCCCCTCCGAGCTATTGTATTCTGACAGGCGAAAAGACCTCCCCATTGTTAGAATACACTGATCAGTGCTGCAGGCTATAACAGTAAGTGCTAATCAAGCGGGGAAAGTGTGATAGGGCAGTTGTACAAAAGTTGATTGGTAGAACAACTTCTGTACAGCCTCCCTGCTCATTCATGGATCAAAATGTGCCCAGTCTTTGCTGAACCATCTGGATTTCTAGATCCATGTATGGCTTGCTTTATTTAAAATCAGCTAAATGCATTCCAGGTGTATCAAAACAAAAGATGAGTAATGTCTTACATTTTGTTTAATTTATGAAGCAGCCATGAGCATAAGTAAGCCATAGAGCTTGTCTGCTGCCATCATGCTTTAGACAAGCACTCTGTGTGGAAACAGTGCCCTCTCTACAGAGGACTAAAACCACTCTCTGCTACGGCATTGCCAGAGCTCTCCTTTCAGCTCTCCTTTCAGCAAGTATGACTCGGATAAGAGAAACGTTTTTTCTCTGCAGAGAGACCACTGCTTACACACTGATAGGGTCCTTCTCTGTAGCATGTTGAAAGGGTACATGCTTTTCTTCTCAGAATATAGCTGTTTTAATTTTTTTTTTATAAACTGTCTACCAATCAGTACAGGGGAGTAAGACTTTGGCTGATTATGTGTACTGCATATAATGGCTTTGAAAGGGTTAAGACAAGGTAACGGTTACACTTGTTTAAATTTTATCAACAGGCTCCATGTTGAATGTGGAATGTAGAAATTATCTGGACAGCTTAAAAATCACATACCGGATCTCTCCTCTGTACAATACTCTGCTTTGAGCATTTCTGGAATCATAACTGTTGCTGTGAAGGAAATTGATTGGGGGGGCGGGGGGGGGGGGTTCTGCCCTTGATCAGATCAGGGAAAGTGGAACCCATTACTGCTCAATATTATCACATAGGTGATCATTAGACACTTCTGATAGTAAATAAAAAGTAAAGAAAAAAGAACTTAAAGCAAATTAAAAACAGAACAAAATATGTAAAAATATGCAATGGACATTGGGTACTTATAATATTGCCACTCATGGTGGTAAATTACTTATTGAGCAATTAAGGTTAACTCTCTAAACTGATGAGCTGTAAATATTTTTAAAGTGCAACCAATGGACAACATGGAGTATCTATACTATTTTTACAGTTTATAGTGCAGTGCAGAGTATATACTACAGTGTACTGCAGTGTGAATAACACAGTATAGTGCAGTGTATATAATACAGTGCAGTGTGAATAACCCAGTGATGTGGTGCTACTAAAGTGTCGGTGTGTCAACACTGATTTCATTTTTTTTTTTTTTTTTGCAGTATCAGGTTCTGTTGCATTATTAGTACTCCCCGTTCTGTGTTGCAGGTGTTAATCCTTCTGCGCCAGCACAGCAGTGGTGTACTTTTGATTTAGCATTTCTTAGGGCATAATTGCTGTCCTCCCTTCTGCATCGCAAGTGTTTATCTTTCTGCGTGAGCAGTGGTTCCCTTTTTCTTCTTTTTGGCCTTATGTTTTTTTTACATTTTATTTATTTTGCAGCAGTGAAAAAAAAAATCTCCACAGTAGCTGTATCATTATTTTCTTGAAAAAAAATAATAAAACGGTTCATAGTGCACCAAGCACAAAAGTATTGCAACCCAAGCACCATATTCCCTTCCCACACTCTGTAATACAGAGTTATAGAAATCCCCCCCCCCCCCCAATATAAAACAATAATAGTGCACCAAGCAAAAAAAAAAAAAACCACAACAAAGCCCCAAAAAATCCCCATCATGTCTGGAAGGCCATCAAGGAGAGGCAGACACTCACAGGCCACTAAAAAAGTACAAGCAGCCTCTGTTGTGTCTCAGTGAAAAGTGGTGGTCACGGACATGGTGCATCCTCTAAAGGCGGGGCACGCTTGGCCTTTTTTTCTACTGCTATTGAGCCACAACATGCAGAAGAGTTGGTGGAGTGGGTAACTAAGCCGTCCTCATCATCCTCTGTAGGGATGAGCTCGGTGTTCGAGTCGAACATACGTTCGACTCGAACATCGGCTGTTCGATCGTTTGACGAAGATCGAACGATTTGGGCCGTTCGCGCCTAATTCGAGTGACGCGAACGGCCCACAATGCACTACGCCATCGCAGTGTCATCCAGGCGCTGTGATTGGCCAAGCATGCACTGTGACCCCGCATGCTTGGCCAATCACAGCGCCGGCAGCGAGGAGAGCAATGATTGGCCACAGGCAGGATGCCTGTGGCCAATTATTGCTGAGGGTGTTTAGTACACGCCCCACACTATAAAAGGCCGCCAGCACGGTGGCCTAGTGTAGTGTGTTCCGGAGCAGGGAAAGAGAAGCATAGGCAGGGACAGTGACATTTATTTTTTCTTGCTTAACCTGGATTCCTTTAGTTTAGGGAAAGAGAAGGATAGGTAGGGAGAGTGTCAGTGTGTTTTACTGTGCGAATCCTTGTTTCTAGGGACAGGGAAGGGCAGTGAGGGAAATTCTCCTTGTGCTATAGTGTGCTTTAAAAAAACATTTTTTCTAGGGACAGAAAACTATAGGTAGGAAGAGTGTCAGTTTCTTTCACTGTGATAATCCTTGTTTCTAGGGACAGGGAAGGACAGTGAGGGAAATTCTCCTTGTGCTATTGTGTGCTTTAAAAAAACATTTTTTCTAGGGACAGAAAACTATAGGTAGGAAGAGTGTCAGTTTCTTTCACTGTGATAATCCTTGTTTCTAGGGACAGGGAAGGACAGTGAGGGAAATTCTCCTTGTGCTATAGTGTGCTTTAAAAAAACATTTTTTCTAGGGACAGAAAACTATAGGTAGGAAGAGTGTCAGTTTCTTTCACTGTGATAATCCTTGTTTCTAGGGACAGGGAAGGACAGTGAGGGAAATTCTCCTTGTGCTATAGTGTGCTTTAAAAAAACATTTTTTCTAGGGACAGAAAACTATAGGTAGGAAGAGTGTCAGTTTCTTTCACTGTGATAATCCTTGTTTCTAGGGAGAGGGAAGGACAGTGAGGGAAATTCTCCTTGTGCTATAGTGTGCTTTAAAAAAACATTTTTTCTAGGGACAGAAAACTATAGGTAGGAAGAGTGTCAGTTTCTTTCACTGTGATAATCCTTGTTTCTAGGGACAGGGAAGGACAGTGAGGGAAATTCTCCTTGTGCTATAGTGTGCTTTAAAAAAACATTTTTTCTAGGGACAGAAAACTATAGGTAGGAAGAGTGTCAGTTTCTTTCACTGTGATAATCCTTGTTTCTAGGGACAGGGAAGGACAGTGAGGGAAATTATCCTTGTGCTATAGTGTGCTTTAAAAAAACATTTTTTCTAGGGACAGAAAACTATAGGTAGGAAGAGTGTCAGTTTCTTTCACTGTGATAATCCTTGTTTCTAGGGACAGGGAAGGACAGTGAGGGAAATTCTCCTTGTGCTATAGTGTGCTTTAAAAAAACATTTTTTCTAGGGACAGAAAACTATAGGTAGGAAGAGTGTCAGTTTCTTTCACTGTGATAATCCTTGTTTCTAGGGACAGGGAAGGACAGTGAGGGAAATTCTCCTTGTGCTATAGTGTGCTTTAAAAAAAAAAAAAATTCTAGGGACAGAAAACTATAGGTAGGAAGAGTGTCAGTTTCTTTCACTGTGATAATCCTTGTTTCTAGGGACAGGGAAGGACAGTGAGGGAAATTCTCCTTGTGCTATAGTGTGCTTTAAAAAAACATTTTTTCTAGGGACAGAAAACTATAGGTAGGAAGAGTGTCAGTTTCTTTCACTGTGATAATCCTTGTTTCTAGGGACAGGGAAGGACAGTGAGGGAAATTCTCCTTGTGCTATAGTGTGCTTTAAAAAAACATTTTTTCTAGGGACAGAAAACTATAGGTAGGAAGAGTGTCAGTTTCTTTCACTGTGATAATCCTTGTTTCTAGGGACAGGGAAGGACAGTGAGGGAAATTCTCCTTGTGCTATAGTGTGCTTTAAAAAAACATTTTTTCTAGGGACAGAAAACTATAGGTAGGAAGAGTGTCAGTTTCTTTCACTGTGATAATCCTTGTTTCTAGGGACAGGGAAGGACAGTGTGGGAAATTCTCCTTGTGCTATAGTGTGCTTTAAAAAAACATTTTTTCTAGGGACAGAAAACTATAGGTAGGAAGAGTGTCAGTTTCTTTCACTGTGATAATCCTTGTTTCTAGGGACAGGGAAGGACAGTGAGGGAAATTCTCCTTGTGCTATAGTGTGCTTTAAAAAAACATTTTTTCTAGGGACAGAAAACTATAGGTAGGAAGAGTGTCAGTTTCTTTCACTGTGATAATCCTTGTTTCTAGGGACAGGGAAGGACAGTGAGGGAAATTCTCCTTGTGCTATAGTGTGCTTTAAAAAAACATTTTTTCTAGGGACAGAAAACTATAGGTAGGAAGAGTGTCAGTTTCTTTCACTGTGATAATCCTTGTTTCTAGGGACAGGGAAGGACAGTGAGGGAAATTCTCCTTGTGCTATAGTGTGCTTTAAAAAAACATTTTTTCTAGGGACAGAAAACTATAGGTAGGAAGAGTGTCAGTTTCTTTCACTGTGATAATCCTTGTTTCTAGGGACAGGGAAGGACAGTGTGGGAAATTCTCCTTGTGCTATAGTGTGCTTTAAAAAAACATTTTTTCTAGGGACAGAAAACTATAGGTAGGAAGAGTGTCAGTTTCTTTCACTGTGATAATCCTTGTTTCTAGGGACAGGGAAGGACAGTGAGGGAAATTCTCCTTGTGCTATAGTGTGCTTTAAAAAAACATTTTTTCTAGGGACAGAAAACTATAGGTAGGAAGAGTGTCAGTTTCTTTCACTGTGATAATCCTTGTTTCTAGGGACAGGGAAGGACAGTGAGGGAAATTCTCCTTGTGCTATAGTGTGCCTTAAAAAAACATTTTTTCTAGGGACAGAAAACTATAGGTAGGAAGAGTGTCAGTTTCTTTCACTGTGATAATCCTTGTTTCTAGGGACAGGGAAGGACAGTGAGGGAAATTCTCCTTGTGCTATAGTGTGCTTTAAAAAAACATTTTTTCTAGGGACAGAAAACTATAGGTAGGAAGAGTGTCAGTTTCTTTCACTGTGATAATCCTTGTTTCTACGGACAGGGAAGGACAGTGTGGGAAATTCTCCTTGTGCTATAGTGTGCTTTAAAAAAACATTTTTTCTAGGGACAGAAAACTATAGGTAGGAAGAGTGTCAGTTTCTTTCACTGTGATAATCCTTGTTTCTAGGGACAGGGAAGGACAGTGAGGGAAATTCTTCTTGTGCTATAGTGTGCTTTAAAAAAACATTTTTTCTAGGGACAGAAAACTATAGGTAGGAAGAGTGTCAGTTTCTTTCACTGTGATAATCCTTGTTTCTAGGGACAGGGAAGGACAGTGAGGGAAATTCTCCTTGTGCTATAGTGTGCTTTAAAAAAACATTTTTTCTAGGGACAGAAAACTATAGGTAGGAAGAGTGTCAGTTTCTTTCACTGTGATAATCCTTGTTTCTAGGGACAGGGAAGGACAGTGAGGGAAATTCTCCTTGTGCTATAGTGTGCTTTAAAAAAACATTTTTTCTAGGGACAGAAAACTATAGGTAGGAAGAGTGTCAGTTTCTTTCACTGTGATAATCCTTGTTTCTAGGGACAGGGAAGGACAGTGAGGGAAATTCTCCTTGTGCTATAGTGTGCTTTAAAAAAACATTTTTTCTAGGGACAGAAAACTATAGGTAGGAAGAGTGTCAGTTTCTTTCACTGTGATAATCCTTGTTTCTAGGGACAGGGAAGGACAGTGAGGGAAATTCTCCTTGTGCTATAGTGTGCTTTAAAAAAACATTTTTTCTAGGGACAGAAAACTATAGGTAGGAAGAGTGTCAGTTTCTTTCACTGTGATAATCCTTGTTTCTAGGGACAGGGAAGGACAGTGAGGGAAATTCTCCTTGTGCTATAGTGTGCTTTAAAAAAACATTTTTTCTAGGGACAGAAAACTATAGGTAGGAAGAGTGTCAGTTTCTTTCACTGTGATAATCCTTGTTTCTAGGGACAGGGAAGGACAGTGAGGGAAATTCTCCTTGTGCTATAGTGTGCTTTAAAAAAACATTTTTTCTAGGGACAGAAAACTATAGGTAGTGTGACAGCAGGAAGGTAAAGTCACCTGGTTGCATCCAGGGGGGTAGATATATTTCGCCCAGATTCAGGCTTTACGCCGACTTATACAACTAGGTGGAGAGTTGTATAAGCCCAGCTGAGGCTAGTGGGCTCATGGATGACTCATACCTCTAGGGAGAGTGTGGGGCGTCGTGCAGACAGGGAGTTGATGAGACCAGCTGAAGCTTGTCAGCTCATTTAGGCCTCTATAAGAACTCCCAGCTTCATTAGATGTTAGCTCATGCCTGGACCCAGACCTGTGTGGACTGTCTAGGGAGAGTGAACCCCTGTGCGGTGAGACAAAGCCTGTGTGGCTATTTGCTTGGACATTTAAAACCAGGGACTTAGGGACTAGGACAGCACTAGGCTGATCCCAGTTGTTAGTTAGGAAACCTGTATGTTTAGTCAGAGGTCAAGTTGACCAGGATTTATTTTGTTTATGTTTCTTTTGGCTTTGCTGTGTTTTGTCACTGTAAATAGAAAATAAACCGCACCTTTTTTTTGATTTTGAAAACCACAACCTCCGTTTGCTGGGCCTGTTTTTGTGTGGGGAGCCCATCCCGGGGGTCACACACACCCGCTGCCGAGCTAACCCCCTCACAGTAGGAAGAGTGTCAGTTTCTTTCACTGTGATAATCCTTGTTTCTAGGGACAGGGAAGGACAGTGAGGGAAATTCTCCTTGTGCTATAGTGTGCTTTAAAAAAACATTTTTTCTAGGGACAGAAAACTATAGGTAGGAAGAGTGTCAGTTTCTTTCACTGTGATAATCCTTGTTTCTAGGGACAGGGAAGGACAGTGAGGGAAATTCTCCTTGTGCTATAGTGTGCTTTAAAAAAACATTTTTTCTAGGGACAGAAAACTATAGGTAGGAAGAGTGTCAGTTTCTTTCACTGTGATAATCCTTGTTTCTAGGGACAGGGAAGGACAGTGAGGGAAATTCTCCTTGTGCTATAGTGTGCTTTAAAAAAACATTTTTTCTAGGGACAGAAAACTATAGGTAGGAAGAGTGTCAGTTTCTTTCACTGTGATAATCCTTGTTTCTAGGGACAGGGAAGGACAGTGAGGGAAATTCTCCTTGTGCTATAGTGTGCTTTAAAAAAACATTTTTTCTAGGGACAGAAAACTATAGGTAGGAAGAGTGTCAGTTTCTTTCACTGTGATAATCCTTGTTTCTAGGGACAGGGAAGGACAGTGAGGGAAATTCTCCTTGTGCTATAGTGTGCTTTAAAAAAACATTTTTTCTAGGGACAGAAAACTATAGGTAGGAAGAGTGTCAGTTTCTTTCACTGTGATAATCCTTGTTTCTAGGGACAGGGAAGGACAGTGAGGGAAATTCTCCTTGTGCTATAGTGTGCTTTAAAAAAACATTTTTTCTAGGGACAGAAAACTATAGGTAGGAAGAGTGTCAGTTTCTTTCACTGTGATAATCCTTGTTTCTAGGGACAGGGAAGGACAGTGAGGGAAATTCTCCTTGTGCTATAGTGTGCTTTAAAAAAACATTTTTTCTAGGGACAGAAAACTATAGGTAGGAAGAGTGTCAGTTTCTTTCACTGTGATAATCCTTGTTTCTAGGGACAGGGAAGGACAGTGAGGGAAATTCTCCTTGTGCTATAGTGTGCTTTAAAAAAACATTTTTTCTAGGGACAGAAAACTATAGGTAGGAAGAGTGTCAGTTTCTTTCACTGTGATAATCCTTGTTTCTAGGGACAGGGAAGGACAGTGAGGGAAATTCTCCTTGTGCTATAGTGTGCTTTAAAAAAACATTTTTTCTAGGGACAGAAAACTATAGGTAGGAAGAGTGTCAGTTTCTTTCACTGTGATAATCCTTGTTTCTAGGGACAGGGAAGGACAGTGAGGGAAATTCTCCTTGTGCTATAGTGTGCTTTAAAAAAACATTTTTCTAGGGACAGAAAACTATAGGTAGGAAGAGTGTCAGTTTCTTTCACTGTGATAATCCTTGTTTCTAGGGACAGGGAAGGACAGTGAGGGAAATTCTCCTTGTGCTATAGTGTGCTTTAAAAAAACATTTTTTCTAGGGACAGAAAACTATAGGTAGGAAGAGTGTCAGTTTCTTTCACTGTGATAATCCTTGTTTCTAGGGACAGGGAAGGACAGTGAGGGAAATTCTCCTTGTGCTATAGTGTGCTTTAAAAAAACATTTTTTCTAGGGACAGAAAACTATAGGTAGGAAGAGTGTCAGTTTCTTTCACTGTGATAATCCTTGTTTCTAGGGACAGGGAAGGACAGTGAGGGAAATTCTCCTTGTGCTATAGTGTGCTTTAAAAAAACATTTTTTCTAGGACAGAAAACTATAGGTAGGAAGAGTGTCAGTTTCTTTCACTGTGATAATCCTTGTTTCTAGGGACAGGGAAGGACAGTGAGGGAAATTCTCCTTGTGCTATAGTGTGCTAAAGCATTCCTCATCAACCATCTTTGAAATCCTTGTTTTTTGGACAGTCGGGGAAATTGTCGTTGTGCTATTCTGTGCAAAAGCAATCATCCTCAACCATATTTAGAAATCCTTAAGTAAAGGGACAGAGAAGGACACCTGAAGGTAGCCCTTATTGCTTTTTTCCCATCTCCCTGCAGGCCATCTATTAGAATGTCTGGAAGGCAAACAAGGAGAGGCAGACAGTCAGGAGGCAATAAAAGAGGGCAAGCAGGCTCTGTGTCTGGGGGCAACAGTGCTGGTCGTGGACGCGGTGCATTGTCATCAGCACATGGCCATGGGACACGCTTGTCCTTCTTTTCGGCAGCTGGACATGTTAAGCCACATCATGCCGAAGACTTGGTAGAGTGGATGACCAAGCCCTCCTCCTCCTCCTCATCCTCTCTCACCCAGGCTCAGGGTACTGGCAAAGCAGCTGCCAAAGCGTCCTCTTCCCTGGTATCAATGTCAGACTCATCATCAGTCACTCCTTCCCTAGACCCACCATGTCCTCCTCCTGAGGAGTCCCCCGAACTGTTTGAGCACAGTGTTGGGTACATGCTCCAGGAGGATGCCCAGCGTTTCGAAGGGTCTGATGATGAAACCCAGCTACAGGAAGGCAGTAGCGTGAGAGCAGACAGAGGGGATGCTCAAGAAGGACACCAATCTGGCAGTCATGTTCCAGCAGCTGCAGCATACTGCCAGATTGCCTCCAGTGATGAGGAGGGAGGGGATGATGAGGTCACTGACTCCACGTGGGTGCCTAATAGGAGAGAGGAGGAGGAGGAGGATGAGGAGGAGGCACATCTCCAACGAGGCAGGATGCCCTTTGGTGGCCAGCGTAAGGGCAGTACACCGACGGAATCACACCGCAGAGCTCCGCCTGTGCAGGGCGCTGCCTCTGCCCGTCATTCAAAAAGTTCTTTGGTGTGGGCCTTTTTTGAGGCTAGTGCATCAGATCGCACAGCTGCTGTTTGCAACATATGTCTCAAGCGTATATCGCGTGGCCAAAACATCAGCCGCTTGGGTACCACATGCCTGACCAGACATATGTTGACCTGCCATGCAGCTCGTTGGCAAGCCTACCTCAAAGACCCACACCAAAGAACAAAGCGGACCTCTCCTTGCACCGCATCAGCTGGGATCTCCAACCCCACTATAACTTCAGTCCTCTCTGAAACATGCACTGAGAGGAATGAAGGTGTAGAATTAGGTGTGTCACAGCCAAGTACTTGCGGCCACTCTGCTAGCAGTACACCAACGTCCGATTCTAGCAGGCAAATTTCCCTGCCCCAGCTGCTGGACCGTCGAAAGAAGTTCACTCCCAGCCATCCACATGCCCAGCGGTTGAATGCTAGCTTGGCTAAATTGCTAGCGCTTCAACTGCTGCCTTTTCAGTTGGTAGACTCGGCCCCCTTCCGTGAGTTTGTGCAATGTGCGGTTCCTCAGTGGCAGGTTCCCAAACGCCACTTTTTCTCACGGAAGGCTATTCCGTCTCTCTACCGGCATGTGGAAGGCAATGTCTTGGCCTCGCTGGACAGGGCGGTCAGCGGTAAGGTGCATATTACGCTGACTCATGGTCCAGCAGGCATGGACAGGGACGTTACCTTTCTTTCACGGCCCATTGGGTCACTCTTTTGGCAGCTGGGAAGGATGCAGGACAAGGTGCAGTAGTGTTGGAGGTTGTTCCACCGCCACGCCTCCAAAATGCTACTACTGGTTGTGACACACCTCTCTCCTCCACCCCCTCCTCTTCTTCTTCCTCCATGGCCTCTTCCTGTGGTTTGTCCTATGAACCAGCGGTGCTCCGTAGCCGTTCAAGGGGCTACGCAAGTACGCAGGCAAAAAGATGCCATGCCGTGCTTGCGCTGGTGTGTTTGGGGGACAGAAGCTACACTGGGGCAGAGGTCCTGTCTGCTCTGCAGGGCCAGGCCGAGAGGTGGTTGACGCCACGCCAGCTTAAGCCAGGAATGGTGGTTTGCGACAATGGCACCAACCTCCTCTCCGCCCTCCGACAGGGACAACTGACCCATGTGCCCTGTGTGGCTCACGTCCTTAACCTGGTGGTGCAGCGGTTCTTGGGCAGGTACCCGGGCTTACAGGATGTCCTGAGGCAGGCCAGGAAAGTCTGTGTGCATTTCCGCAGATCTTATAATGCCAGTGCTCGCCTGGCTGAGCTGCAAAAGGAGTTGAACCTGCCCAAGAACCGCCTTATATGTGACATGCCCACCAGGTGGAACTCAACGTTGGCCATGCTGCAGCGGCTGCACACGCAGCAGAGGGCCATCAATGAGTACCTGTGCGACTACGGCACCAGGACAGGGTCAGGGGAGCTTGTTTTTTTTTCTCCACGCCAGTGGGGCATGATCAGGGATGCATGCACTGTCCTGGCACCATTTGAGGAGGCCACGAGGATGGTGAGCAGTGACAGTGCATGCATCAGTGACACTGTACCTCTTGTCCACCTGTTGGAGCACACGCTGCGTGGAATAATGGACAGGGCACTTGAGGCAGAACAGAGGCAGGAAGAGGACTTCCTTGCCTCTCAAGGCCCCCTTTACCCAGACAGTGTTCCTTCTGTCCCACCCATCGCACAGGAAGAGGAGGAGGAGGAGGAGGAGGATTGTGTCAGCATGGAGGTGGAGCCTGGCACTCAGCATCATCAGCAGCAGTCTTTTAGGGATTATTTACAGTCCCAAGAAACCAGTGGACTTGTACGTGGCTGGGAGGAGGTGGCTGCGGATCATGTCGTCCTTAGTGACCCAGAGGACTCCGGAGCGAATGCCTCAGCAAACCTACGCTGCATGGCCTCCCTGATCCTGCAAAGTCTGCGGAAGGATCCTCGTATTCTTCGGATCAAGGAGAGGGACCATTACTGGCTGGCCACTCTCCTTGATCCACGGTACAAGGGTAAGGTTGCGGACCTTATGTTACCGTCGCAGAGGGAGCAGAGGATGAGACAACTCCGGGAGGCCTTGCAGAAAGGTCTGTGCAACGCGTTCCCAGAGACTGGGAGGTTACAAACTCCTGGTCCTGGACAACGAGTTGCTGAGGCTTCGGCCAGTCAAAGAAGGAGCGGTGGGGAAGGTGGCCATCTGACCGATCCGTTCAGACAATTCTTTAGTCCGCAGCCCCAAAGTATGATCGGTTCCAGCAACCATCGCCAGCGTCTGATAAACATGGTGCAGGAATATCTAGGGGCAAGGTCAGACTTGGACACCTTCCCCACCGAAAATCCTCTGGCTTACTGGGTCTTGAGGATGGATCACTGGCCAGAGCTTGCACAGTATGCAATTGAGCTACTGGCCTGTCCTGCATCCAGCGTTCTTTCGGAACGCACATTCAGTGCTGCTGGAGGATTTGTCACGGATCACAGGGTGCGCCTGTCCACCGACTCGGTTGATCGACTGACTTTCATCAAGATGAACCAGTCTTGGATCACCACCAGCTACCACACACCTGATGCTGATATAACAGACTAATTGATTTTAACATGTCACATCCCTTCAAGACTGATGCTGATGCTGAGTGCCTGTGCTGTTATGTTGACTGGCTATCCTCCTCCTCCGAGTCCTCAATAATACGATTGATGATGATAGCTTGGAAGATCATTTTTGTTTATGGGTGCCGCCACCAGTGGCTAAGGCCCAATTTTTCAGCCCCTGTTTTACAGGGGCGTGTAATTACAATTTTTTTTAGCAATAATTTGCCATAGGGCTCATTGCTGTGCTCCAAGTACAGTATCTGTGAGGGGTTGGAGTGTTGTGGCACCAGTGCCTAAGGCCCAATTTTTCAAGCCCCTGTTTAACAGGGGCGTGTCATTACAATTTTTGAAGCAATACTTTGCAACAGGGCTCATTGCTGTGCTCCAAGTACAGTATCTGTGAGGGGTTGTAGTGTTGTGCCACCAGTGCCTAAGGCCCAATTTTTCAGCCCCTGTTCAACAGGGGCATGTAATTACAATTCTTGATCTAATAATTCACAGCAGGGCCCATTGCTGCACCCACCAAGAGTAACTCTGAGGGCTTACAGTGTTGTGGCAACGCCACCACCACCACGAAAGGCCCAATTTTTCAGCCCCTGTTCAAAAGGGGCATGTAATTACAATTCTTGATCTAATAATTCACAGCAGGGCCCATTCCTGCACCCACCAAGAGTAACTCTGAGGGCTTACAGTGTTGTGGCAACACCACCACCACCACCACCACCACGAAAGGCCCAATTTTTCAGCCCCTGTTCAACAGGGGCATGCAATTACAATTCTTGATCTAATAATTCACAGCAGGGCCCATTGCTGCACCTACCAAGAGACCAAGAGTAACTGTCAGGGCTTACAGTGTTGTGGCACCAGCACCACCATCAAAGGCCCAATTTTTACTACCACTGTTCAACAATTATATGTAATTAAAATTCCTGATATAATAGTTGACAGCAGGGCGTTCCAGCACCAACCAAGAGTAACTGTGAGTGCTTACAGTGTTGTGCCAACACCAACAACTAAGGGGCCTATTTCTGCAGAGTATATACGGCAGGTCCCTACTTTCAAACATCCAACTTACAAACGACTCCTACTTGCAAACGCAAGAAGACAACAGGAAGTGAGAGGAAATCTACCCCTTGGAAGGAAAATTCTCTCCTGTAAGAATTAATATGGGAGAAAGGTGTCTCCTCTGTACTGATGCTTTATCAGCAATCCTTGTTTCAAGAAAAACACCACATTTCAAAAACAGTTGTCATTGGGACGGAAAGTGAGGTGAAATGTTCTGAACAGGGGCACAGACAGCAAAACAAATGTTACAGGGGTGATAACCCTTACCTATGTTTTCCAAAAAGTTTAAAAATAGATTTTTGGGCTGGAGCTACACTTAAACAATGTACCTGTTCAAAATTACAAACAGATTCTACATAAGAACAAACCTACAGTCCCTGTCTTGTATGCACCGCCTGTATACGGCTGTTCAGAGTATATAGGGCCTTTTTTATTTTATGTGCGGGGTTCCCCTTAATATCCATACAAGACCCAAAGGGGCTGGTAATGGGCTGGGGTAGGGGGGGGGGGGTCATGGGGTAGCTATGCCATTTTTCTTAAAGATTTTCATCCATTTTACCGGGACCAGACATTACATTAAAGCCGCAAGCAGTTTTAAATGGCTTTTTTTTCCTTTAGAAGTGTCATTTTGTGCAGGGACAGTTCTAAACACGGGAAACACGTGGCACTTCACAGGCATACTTTAGACACCCCCCAGGTACGATATTTAAAGGAATATTTGACTTTTTTTTTTTCACTTTATGCATCATTAAAATGACTGCTCCCGAAAAACGACCGTTTTTAAAACTTATTTTTGCATTGATACATGTCCCCTGGTGCACAACCCGGGTTCCCAAACCCTTTTTAGGACAATAACATGCATAATAGTTGTTATAATTAGCACTTTAGAATTCGAACGTTCGCATCCATTGTATTTAATAGGGTTCTAATGTTCGTACGAACTTTCGGTCCGTTCGCGGGTTCTGGTGCGAACCGAACCCGGGGGTGTTCGGCTCATCACTAATCCTCTGTCACCCAGGCTCATACTAGTTTGCCTTCCACCGCAGCTGCCAACGTGGCGTATTCCACTGGCTCCTTGTACACAGCTACTGCTTCCGTAGACCCACCATCGTGCACGGAGTCACCAGAATTATTTGATTACAGTGTCGGTTACATGCTGCTGGAGGATGCGCAGCAATTAGAATGCTCCGATGTTGGTTCCCAGGTTGAGGAAGGGAATAAGATGAATCTAGAGAGAGGGGGTGTCAGAGAAGGACAAGTAACGAGCAGTCATGTTCTCCGAGCTGCAGCAATACTGCCATGTTTGCTCCAGTGATGAGGAGGGAGGGATGATGTCACTGACTGTACTTGGGTGCCTGAGAGAACAGAGGAGGAAAGTGAGGAGGAGGAGGCACAACTCCATGAGGCAGGATGTCCTGCAGGGGCCAATTTAAGGGCAGCCACCCTATTGCATCACACCACAGAGCTCCACAGGTGCAAGGCACAGCTGACTCCCTGCTGACTTCCAAAAGTTCATTGGTGTGGGCTTTTTTTAACACGTGCAGTAGATCACACTGTTGCGGTTTGCAATCTGTCTGAAGCGGATCAAGCGTGGCCAGAATCACCACATGCTTGACAAGACATATGATGACCTGCCATGCAGTCCATTGGCAACAGCACCTGAAAGACCCACATTATAAAAAAAATGCAGACTGCTCCTTGCTCCTCATCTGGGATCTCTACCCCTACTATACCTCAAGGCTTTTCAAAAACCTGCACTGAGAGGAATAATGGTATAGCAATGGGTGCCACAAGTACTGGCAGCCAATCTGCTAGCAGTACACCACCTGTTAAATTCAGCAGTCAAATTTCCCTACCCCAGTTGCTGAACCATAAAAAAAAATACTGTCCCAGCAGTCCACATGCTCAGCGTCTAAATGCTAGCTTGGCCAAATTGCTAGCACTACAACTGCTGCCTTTTCAGCTGGTAGACTCTGCCCCCTTTCGTGAATTTGTGGCACAGTGCAGGTTGAAAAAATATTTTTTTTCATGTAAGGCCATTCCAGCTCTCTACCGTCATGTGTAGGGATGAGCTTCGTGTTCGAGTTGAACATACGTTCGACTCGAACATCGGCTGTTCGATCGTTCGACGAAGATCGAACGATTTGGGCCGTTCGCGCCAAATTCGAGTGACGCGAACGGCCCACAATGCACTACGCCATCGCAGTGTCATCCAGGCGCTGTGATTGGCCAAGCATGCACTGTGACCCCGCATGCTTGGCCAATCACAGCGCCGGCAGCGAGGAGAGCAATGATTGGCCACAGGCAGGATGCCTGTGGCCAATTATTGCTGAGGGTGTTTAGTACACGCCCCACACTATAAAAGGCCGCCAGCACGGCGGCCTAGTGTAGTGTGTTCCGGAGCAGGGATAGAGCAGCATAGGCAGGGACAGTGACTGTTATTTCTTTCTTGCTTAACCTGGATTCCTTTAGTTTAGGGAAAGAGAAGGATAGGTAGGGAGAGTGTCAGTGTGTTTTGTGCTTGTGCTATAGTGTGCTTAAAAAAAACATTTATTCTAGGGACAGAAAACTGTAGGTAGGGACAGTGTCAGTTTCTTTCACTCTGCAAGTCCTTGTTTCCAGGGACCTGGAAGGACAGTGAGTGAATTGTCCTTGTGCTATATTGTGCTTAAAAAAACATTTATTCTAGGGACAGAAAACTGTAGGTAGGGAGAGTGTCAGTTTCTTTCACTCTGCAAGTCCTTGTTTCCAGGGACCTGTAAGGACAGTGAGTGAATTGTCCTTGTGCTATATTGTGATTAAAAAAAACATTTTTTCTAGGGACAGAAAACTGTAGGTAGGGAGAGTGTTTTTTTTCTTTCACTCTGCAAGTCCTTGTTTCCAGGGACCTGGAAGGACAGTGAGTGAATTGTCCTTGTGCTATATTGTGCTTAAAAAAAACATTTTTTCTAGGGACAGAAAACTGTAGGTAGGGAGAGTGTTTTTTTTTCTTTCACTCTGCAAGTCCTTGTTTCCAGGGACCTGGAAGGACAGTGAGTGAATTGTCCTTGTGCTATATTGTGCTTAAAAAAAAACATTTTTTTCTAGGGACAGAAAACTGTAGGTAGGGAGAGTGTTTTTTTTCTTTCACTCTGCAAGTCCTTGTTTCCAGGGACCTCTAAGGACAGTGAGTGAATTGTCCTTGTGCTATATTGTGCTTAAAAAAAACATTTATTCTAGGGACAGAAAACTGTAGGTAGGGAGAGTGTCAGTTTATTTCACTCTGCAAGTCCTTGTTTCCAGGGACCTGGAAGGACAGTGAGTGAATTGTCCTTGTGCTATATTGTGATTAAAAAAAACATTTTTTCTAGGGACAGAAAACTGTAGGTAGGGAGAGTGTTTTTTTTCTTTCACTCTGCAAGTCCTTGTTTCCAGGGACCTGTAAGGACAGTGAGTGAATTGTCCTTGTGCTATATTGTGATTAAAAAAAACATTTTTTCTAGGGACAGAAAACTGTAGGTAGGGAGAGTGTTTTTTTTCTTTCACTCTGCAAGTCCTTGTTTCCAGGGACCTGTAAGGACAGTGAGTGAATTGTCCTTGTGCTATATTGTGCTTAAAAAAAACATTTATTCTAGGGACAGAAAACTGTAGGTAGGGAGAGTGTCAGTTTATTTCACTCTGCAAGTCCTTGTTTCCAGGGACCTGTAAGGACAGTGAGTGAATTGTCCTTGTGCTATATTGTGATTAAAAAAAACATTTTTTCTAGGGACAGAAAACTGTAGGTAGGGAGAGTGTTTTTTTTCTTTCACTCTGCAAGTCCTTGTTTCCAGGGACCTGGAAGGACAGTGAGTGAATTCTCCTTGTGCTATATTGTGCTTAAAAAAAACATTTATTCTAGGGACAGAAAACTGTAGGTAGGGAGAGTGTCAGTTTATTTCACTCTGCAAGTCCTTGTTTCCAGGGACCTGTAAGGACAGTGAGTGAATTGTCCTTGTGCTATATTGTGATTAAAAAAAACATTTTTTCTAGGGACAGAAAACTGTAGGTAGGGAGAGTGTTTTTTTTCTTTCACTCTGCAAGTCCTTGTTTCCAGGGACCTGTAAGGACAGTGAGTGAATTGTCCTTGTGCTATATTGTGCTTAAAAAAAACATTTATTCTAGGGACAGAAAACTGTAGGTAGGGAGAGTGTCAGTTTATTTCACTCTGCAAGTCCTTGTTTCCAGGGACCTGTAAGGACAGTGAGTGAATTGTCCTTGTGCTATATTGTGATTAAAAAAAACATTTTTTCTAGGGACAGAAAACTGTAGGTAGGGAGAGTGTTTTTTTTCTTTCACTCTGCAAGTCCTTGTTTCCAGGGACCTGTAAGGACAGTGAGTGAATTGTCCTTGTGCTATATTGTGCTTAAAAAAACATTTATTCTAGGGACAGAAAACTGTAGGTAGGGAGAGTGTCAGTTTATTTCACTCTGCAAGTCCTTGTTTCCAGGGACCTGTAAGGACAGTGAGTGAATTGTCCTTGTGCTATATTGTGATTAAAAAAAACATTTTTTCTAGGGACAGAAAACTGTAGGTAGGGAGAGTGTTTTTTTTCTTTCACTCTGCAAGTCCTTGTTTCCAGGGACCTGTAAGGACAGTGAGTGAATTGTTCTTGTGCTATATTGTGATTAAAAAAAACATTTTTTCTAGGGACAGAAAACTGTAGGTAGGGAGAGTGTTTTTTTTCTTTCACTCTGCAAGTCCTTGTTTCCAGGGACCTGTAAGGACAGTGAGTGAATTGTCCTTGTGCTATATTGTGCTTAAAAAAAACATTTATTCTAGGGACAGAAAACTGTAGGTAGGGAGAGTGTCAGTTTATTTCACTCTGCAAGTCCTTGTTTCCAGGGACCTGTAAGGACAGTGAGTGAATTGTCCTTGTGCTATATTGTGATTAAAAAAAAAAAATTTTCTAGGGACAGAAAACTGTAGGTAGGGAGAGTGTTTTTTTTCTTTCACTCTGCAAGTCCTTGTTTCCAGGGACCTGTAAGGACAGTGAGTGAATTGTTCTTGTGCTATATTGTGATTAAAAAAAACATTTTTTCTAGGGACAGAAAACTGTAGGTAGGGAGAGTGTTTTTTTTCTTTCACTCTGCAAGTCCTTGTTTCCAGGGACCTGTAAGGACAGTGAGTGAATTGTCCTTGTGCTATATTGTGCTTAAAAAAAACATTTATTCTAGGGACAGAAAACTGTAGGTAGGGAGAGTGTCAGTTTATTTCACTCTGCAAGTCCTTGTTTCCAGGGACCTGTAAGGACAGTGAGTGAATTGTCCTTGTGCTATATTGTGATTAAAAAAAAACATTTTTTCTAGGGACAGAAAACTGTAGGTAGGGAGAGTGTTTTTTTTCTTTCACTCTGCAAGTCCTTGTTTCCAGGGACCTGTAAGGACAGTGAGTGAATTGTCCTTGTGCTATATTGTGATTAAAAAAAACATTTTTTCTAGGGACAGAAAACTGTAGGTAGGGAGAGTGTTTTTTTTCTTTCACTCTGCAAGTCCTTGTTTCCAGGGACCTGTAAGGACAGTGAGTGAATTGTCCTTGTGCTATATTGTGCTTAAAAAAAACATTTATTCTAGGGACAGAAAACTGTAGGTAGGGAGAGTGTTTTTTTTCTTTCACTCTGCAAGTCCTTGTTTCCAGGGACCTGTAAGGACAGTGAGTGAATTGTCCTTGTGCTATATTGTGATTAAAAAAAACATTTTTTCTAGGGACAGAAAACTGTAGGTAGGGAGAGTGTTTTTTTTCTTTCACTCTGCAAGTCCTTGTTTCCAGGGACCTGTAAGGACAGTGAGTGAATTGTTCTTGTGCTATATTGTGATTAAAAAAAACATTTTTTCTAGGGACAGAAAACTGTAGGTAGGGAGAGTGTTTTTTTTCTTTCACTCTGCAAGTCCTTGTTTCCAGGGACCTGTAAGGACAGTGAGTGAATTGTCCTTGTGCTATATTGTGCTTAAAAAAACATTTATTCTAGGGACAGAAAACTGTAGGTAGGGAGAGTGTTTTTTTTCTTTCACTCTGCAAGTCCTTGTTTCCAGGGACCTGTAAGGACAGTGAGTGAATTGTCCTTGTGCTATATTGTGCTTAAAAAATATATTTTTTCTAGGGACAGAAAACTGTAGGTAGGGAGAGTGTCAGTTTCTTTCACTGTGAAAGTCCTTGTTTCAAGGGACAGAGAAGGACACCTGAAGGTAGCCCTTATTGCTTTTTTCCCATCTCCCTGCAGGCCATCTATTAGAATGTCTGGAAGGCAAACAAGGAGAGGCAGACAGTCAGGAGGCAATAAAAGAGGGCAAGCAGGCTCTGTGTCTGGGGGCAACAGTGCTGGTCGTGGACGCGGTGCATTGTCATCAGCACATGGCCATGGGACACGCTTGTCCTTCTTTTCGGCAGCTGGACATGTTGAGCCACATCATGCCGAAGACTTGGTAGAGTGGATGACCAAGCCATCCTCCTCCTCCTCATCCTCTCTCACCCAGGCTCAGGGTACTGGAAAAGCAGCTGCCAAAGCGTCGTCTTCCCTGGTATCAATGTCAGACAAATCATCAGTCACTCCTTCCCTAGACCCACCATGTCCTCCTCCTGAGGAGTCCCCCGAACTGTTTCAGCACAGTGTTGGGTACATGCTCCAGGAGGATGCCCAGCGTTTCGAAGGGTCTGATGATGAAACCCAGCTAGAGGAAGGCAGTAGCGTGAGAGCAGACAGAGGGGATGCTCAAGAAGGACACCAATCTGGCAGTCATGTTCCAGCAGCTGCAGCATACTGCCAGATTGGCTCCAGTGATGAGGAGGGAGGGGATGATGAGGTCACTGACTCCACGTGGGTGCCTAATAGGAGAGAGGAGGAGGAGGAGGATGAGGAGGAGGCACATCTCCAACGAGGCAGGATGCCCTTTGGTGGCCAGCGTAAGGGCAGTACACCGACGGAATCACACCGCAGAGCTCCGCCTGTGCAGGGCGCTGCCTCTGCCCGTCATTCAAAAAGTTCTTTGGTGTGGGCCTTTTTTGAGGCTAGTGCATCAGATCGCACAGCTGCTGTTTGCAACATATGTCTCAAGCGTATATCGCGTGGCCAAAACATCAGCCGCTTGGGTACCACATGCCTGACCAGACATATGTTGACCTGCCATGCAGCTCGTTGGCAAGCCTACCTCAAAGACCCACACCAAAGAACAAAGCGGACCTCTCCTTGCACCGCATCAGCTGGGATCTCCAACCCCACTATAACTTCAGTCCTCTCTGAAACATGCACTGAGAGGAATGAAGGTGTAGAATTAGGTGTGTCACAGCCAAGTACTTGCGCCCACTCTGCTAGCAGTACACCGACGTCCGATTCTAGCAGGCAAATTTCCCTGCCCCAGCTGCTGGACCGTCGAAAGAAGTTCACTCCCAGCCATCCACATGCCCAGCGGTTGAATGCTAGCTTGGCTAAATTGCTAGCGCTTCAACTGCTGCCTTTTCAGTTGGTAGACTCGGCCCCCTTCCGTGAGTTTGTGCAATGTGCGGTTCCTCAGTGGCAGGTTCCCAAACGCCACTTTTTCTCACGGAAGGCTATTCCGGCTCTCTACCGGCATGTGGAAGGCAATGTCTTGGCCTCGCTGGACAGGGCGGTCAGCGGTAAGGTGCATATTACCGCTGACTCATGGTCCAGCAGGCATGGACAGGGACGTTACCTTTCTTTCACGGCCCATTGGGTCACTCTTTTGGCAGCTGGGAAGGATTCAGGACAAGGTGCAGTAGTGTTGGAGGTTGTCCCACCGCCACGCCTCCAAAATGCTACTACTGGTTGTGACACACCTCTCTCCTCCACCCCCTCCTCTTCTTCTTCCTCCATGGCCTCTTCCTGTGGTTTGTCCTATGAACCAGCGGTGCTCCGTAGCCGTTCACGGGGCTACGCAAGTACGCAGGCAAAAAGATGCCATGCCGTGCTTGCGCTGGTGTGTTTGGGGGACAGAAGCCACACTGGGGCAGAGGTCCTGTCTGCTCTGCAGGGCCAGGCCGAGAGGTGGTTGACGCCACGCCAGCTTAAGCCAGGAATGGTGGTTTGCGACAATGGCACCAACCTCCTCTCCGCCCTCCGACAGGGACAACTGACCCATGTGCCCTGTGTGGCTCACGTCCTTAACCTGGTGGTGCAGCGCTTCTTGGGCAGGTACCCGGGCTTACAGGATGTCCTGAGGCAGGCCAGGAAAGTCTGTGTGCATTTCCGCAGATCTTATAATGCCAGTGCTCGCCTGGCTGAGCTGCAAAAGGAGTTGAACCTGCCCAAGAACCGCCTTATATGTGACATGCCCACCAGGTGGAACTCAACGTTGGCCATGCTGCAGCGGCTGCACACGCAGCAGAGGGCCATCAATGAGTACCTGTGCGACTACGGCACCAGGACAGGGTCAGGGGAGCTTGGTTTTTTTTCTCCACGCCAGTGGGGCATGATCAGGGATGCATGCACTGTCCTGGCACCATTTGAGGAGGCCACGAGGATGGTGAGCAGTGACAGTGCATGCATCAGTGACACTGTACCTCTTGTCCACCTGTTGGAGCACACGCTGCGTGGAATAATGGACAGGGCACTTGAGGCAGAACAGAGGCAGGAAGAGGAGGACTTCCTTGCCTCTCAAGGCCCCCTTTACCCAGACAGTGTTCCTTCTGTCCCACCCATCGCACAGGAAGAGGAGGAGGAGGAGGAGGAGGAGGAGGAGGATTGTGTCTGCATGGAGGTGGAGGCTGGCACTCAGCATCATCAGCAGCAGTCTTTTAGGGATGATTTACAGTCCCAAGAAACCAGTGGACTTGTACGTGGCTGGGAGGAGGTGGCTGCGGATCATGTCGTCCTTAGTGACCCAGAGGACTCCGGAGCGAATGCCTCAGCAAACCTACGCTGCATGGCCTCCCTGATCCTGCAAAGTCTGCGGAAGGATCCTCGTATTCTTCGGATCAAGGAGAGGGACCATTACTGGCTGGCCACTCTCCTTGATCCACGGTACAAGGGTAAGGTTGCGGACCTTATGTTACCGTCGCAGAGGGAGCAGAGGATGAGACAACTCCGGGAGGCCTTGCAGAAAGGTCTGTGCAACGCGTTCCCAGAGACTGGGAGGTTGCAAACTCCTGGTCCTGGACAACGAGTTGCTGAGGCTTCGGCCAGTCAAAGAAGGAGCGGTGGGGAAGGTGGCCGTCTGACCGATGCGTTCAGACAATTCTTTAGTCCGCAGCCCCAAAGTATGATCGGTTCCAGCAACCATCGCCAGCGTCTGATAAACATGGTGCAGGAATATCTAGGGGCAAGGTCAGACTTGGACACCTTCCCCACCGAAAATCCTCTGGCTTACTGGGTCTTGAGGATGGATCACTGGCCAGAGCTTGCACAGTATGCAATTGAGCTACTGGCCTGTCCTGCATCCAGCGTTCTTTCGGAACGCACATTCAGTGCTGCTGGAGGATTTGTCACGGATCACAGGGTGCGCCTGTCCACCGACTCGGTTGATCGACTGACTTTCATCAAGATGAACCAGTCTTGGATCACCACCAGCTACCACACACCTGATGCTGATATAACAGACTAATTGATTTTAACATGTCACATCCCTTCAAGACTGATGCTGATGCTGAGTGCCTGTGCTGTTATGTTGACTGGCTATCCTCCTCCTCCGAGTCCTCAATGATACGATTGATGATGATAGCTTGTAAGATCATTTTTGTTTATGGGTGCCGCCACCAGTGCCTAACGCCCAATTTTTCAGCCCCTGTTTAACAGGGGCGTGTAATTACAATTTTTGAAGCAATACTTTGCAACAGGGCTCATTGCTGTGCTCCAAGTACAGTATCTGTGAGGAGTTGCAGTGTTGTGCCACCAGTGCCTAAGGCCCAATTTTTCAGCCCCTGTTTAACAGGGGCGTGTCATTACAATTTTTGAAGCAATACTTTGCAACAGGGCTCATTGCTGTGCTCCAAGTACAGTATCTGTGAGGAGTTGCAGTGTTGTGCCACCAGTGCCTAAGGCCCAATTTTTCAGCCCCTGTTTAACAGGGGCGTGTCATTACAATTTTTGAAGCAATACTTTGCAACAGGGCTCATTGCTGTGCTCCAAGTACAGTATCTGTGAGGGGTTGCAGTGTTGTGCCACCAGTGCCTAAGGCCCAATTTTTCAGCCCCTGTTCAACAGGGGCATGTAATTACAATTCTTGATCTAATAATTCACAGCAGGGCCCATTGCTGCACCCACCAAGAGTAACTGTCAGGGCTTACAGTGTTGTGGCACCAGCACCACCATCAAAGGCCCAATTTTTACTACCACTGTTCAACAATTATATGTAATTAAAATTCCTGATATAATAGTTGACAGCAGGGCGTTCCAGCACCAACCAAGAGTAACTGTGAGTGCTTACAGTGTTGTGCCAACACCAACAACTAAGGGGCCTATTTCTGCAGAGTATATACGGCAGGTCCCTACTTTCAAACATCCAACTTACAAACGACTCCTACTTGCAAACGCAAGAAGACAACAGGAAGTGAGAGGAAATCTACCACTAGGAAGGAAAATTCTCTCCTGTAAGAATAAATATGGGAGAAAGGTGTCTCCTCTGTACTGATGCTTTATCAGCAATCCTTGTTTCAAGAAAAACACCACATTTCAAAAACAGTTGTCATTGGGACGGAAAGTGAGGTGAAATGTTCTGAACAGGGGCACAGACAGCAAAACAAATGTTACAGGGGTGATAACCCTTACCTATGTTTTCCAAAAAGTTTAAAAATAGATTTTTGGTCTGGAGCTACACTTCAACAATGTACCTGTTCAAAATTACAAACAGATTCTACATAAGAACAAACCTACAGTCCCTGTCTTGTATGCACCGCCTGTATAGGGCTGTTCAGAGTATATAGGGCCTTTTTTATTTTATGTGCGGGGTTCCCCTTAATATCCATACAAGACCCAAAGGGGCTGGTAATGGGCTGGGGTAGGGGGGGGGGGTCATGGGGTAGCTATGCCATTTTTCTTAAAGAATTTCATCCATATTACCGGGACCAGACATTACATTAAAGCCGCAAGCAGTTTTAAATGGCTTTTTTTTCCTTTAGAAGTGTCATTTTGTGCAGGGACAGTTCTAAACACGGGAAACACGTGGCACTTCACAGGCATACTTTAGACACCCCCCAGGTACGATATTTAAAGGAATATTTGACTTTTTTTTTTTCACTTTATGCATCATTAAAATGACTGCTCCCGAAAAACGACCGTTTTTAAAACTTCTTTTTGCATTGATACATGTCCCCTGGTGCAGAACCCGGGTTCCCAAACCCTTTTTAGGACAATAACATGCATAATAGTTGTTATAATTAGCACTTTAGAATTCGAACGTTCGCATCCATTGTATTTAATAGGGTTCTAATGTTCGTTCGAACTTTCGGTCCGTTCGCGGGTTCTGGTGCGAACCGAACCCGGGGTGTTCGGCTCATCACTAGTCATGTGGAAGACCATGTTTTGGCCTAGTTGGACAGGACGGTAAGCAGCAAGGTTTACATTACTGCTGACTCATGGTCCAGGAAGCATGGTCAGGGACATTGCAGTTCCTTCACGGTGCACTGGGTAACTCTGCTGGCAGCTGGCAAGGATGCAGGACAGGGTTTAGTGCTGGAGCTTGTTCTGCCACCACGCCTCCAAAAAGGTGGTAGTAACTCTGCCACATCTGTCTGCTCTTCTTCCTCTATGGCCTCTTCTGCTGAATTGTCCTCTGAACCAGCAGTGCTCCCTAAGTGTTCAAGGGGCTACACAAGCAGTCAGGCTAAAAGATGCCATGAAGTGATTCAGTAGGTCTGTCTAGGGTACAGGAGCCACACATATTCTGTCAGCTCTGCAGGGGCAGGCTCAGAGGTGGTTGACTCCATGACAGCTTGGGCCAGGAATGGTTGCATGAGACAATGGCACCAACCTTCTCTCCGCCCTTCAACATGGACACATAACACATGTTCCATGCTTGGAACACGTCCTGAATTTGGTGGTGCAGCGTTTCTTGAACAGATACCTAGGCTTACAAGATCTTCTGAGGCAGGTCAGAAAAGTCTGTGACCATTTCCAATGGTCATACAATGCCAGTGCTCGGCTGGCTGACATTCAACGGGAATTCAACCTGCCCACTAGGGATGAGCCGAACACCCCCGGTTCGGTTCGCATCAAGAACATGGCAAAAAATTGGTGCAAACACTGTTAAAGTCTATGGGACACGAACATGAAAAATCAAAAGTGCTCATTTTAAAGGTTAATATGCAAGTTAATATCATAAAAAGTGTTTGGGGACCTTGTCCTGTCCCAGGGGACATGTATCAATGCAAAGAAAGTTTTAAAAACTGCAGTTTTTTCAGGAGCAGTGATTTTTATAATGCTTAAAGTGAAACAAAAGTGAAATATTCCTTTAAATTTCGTACCTGAGGGGTGTCTAAAGTATGCCTGTAAAGTAGCGCATGTTTCCCGTGTTTAGAACTGTCCCTGTACAAAATGTAATTTCTGAAGGAAAAAAAGTCATTTAAAACTACTCGCGGCTGTAATGAATTGTCGGGTCCCGGCAATACAGAGAAAAGTCAATGAAAAAAAAATGCGTGGGGGTCCCCCAAAATTCCATTTACAGGCCCTTCAGGTCTGGTATGGATATTAAGGGGAACTCTGCACCAAAATAAAAAATGGCGTGGGGTTCCCCCCAAAAATCCATACCAGACCCTTATCCGAGCACGCAACCTGGCAGGCCGCAGGAAAAGAGGGGGGCGAGAAAGCGCCCCCCTCCTAAACCATACCAGGCCACATGCCCTCAACATGGGGAGGATGCTTTGGGGGTCTGTGACCCCCAAAGCACCTTGCCCACATGTTGACGGGGACAAGGGCCTCATCCCCACAACCCTTGCCTAGTGGTTGTGGGGGTCTGCGGGTGGGGGGAATGCTCGGATAAGGGTCGGGTGAAGCCCCCATTAACAAATGAGACCCCCAGATTCTGGCCCCCCCTATGTGAATTGGTAACAGGGTACATTGTACCCCTACCATTTCACAAAAAAATTGTCAAAAATGTTAAAAACCACACAGACACAGTTGGGATAAGTCCTTTATTAAAAAAAAAAAAAAAAAAATTATTCCAGCATCAGCAATGTAATCCACTCGATCTCCAGCGTTGTAATCCATTCTCGGTATCCAGCGATGATCTCCACTCTCCAGCGATGTGTCCAGCGATGATACACACACACACGATCCTAGCTCCACCGGAGGAACCCCACGAATGACACGACACCAGCCTGGGTTTACCCAATGATGTGATGAGTGACCCCGCCTCCCTCTGATGCAATGGGAAACCCGTGCATCAAAGGGAAACCCCACCCCCCTCTGATGCAACAGGAGACCCAGGGTTACCCAATGACGTGACGGGTGACCCCGCCCCCTCCGTTGCATCAGAGGGGCGGGGTCACCCGCCACGTCATTGGGTAACCCCGGGTTTCCCATTGCATCAGAGGGGGCGGAGTTTGGGTAGTAATATGCGTAATATAAAGGCCTATATGTAATTATGTAATTATTTTAACTCCAAATGTTCTGACAAATCCCCCCCATGTTTCTTGTATTCTGACATTTGGGATCCCTTGAAGACTGCCTATGTTGCCTATCCTATTCCTGAATCTTGATTATGCTAGCTTCCAACAATATTTTTAATTTAGGGCACCACCTACACCAAAGGCCCAAATTTTCTGCACCTGTTTGACAGGGGCATGTACATTTTTTTTTTTACAAATGTTTAACAGCAGGACCCATTCCTGCACCCAACAAGAGTAACTATGAGGGGTTACAGTGTTCAGGCACCACCAACACTCACAGCCCAGTTTTTCTGCACCTGTTTGACAGGGGCATGTAATGTCAATTTAAAAAAATGGGGGGGGGGGGGGGAAACAGCGTGGTGGGACCCTTTTGGGTCTGGTATGGATTTTAACCACTTTCCTACCTGTGCATTATTAAATGACGCCAGCATGAACACTCCCTCCCTCCTGCAGTCAGAGTATCCAAGTGCTATACCTATCTGCAGCCCATGCCTCATAGAATATACATTGAGGTGTTTTGTTTCCAAAATGGGGTAATTTTTTGGGTAATTCCACTGTCCTGGTGCCCCAGGACCTTCAAAAGTGTAATGGGTAGGAATGAAATTAGATGTGTAATCTATGCTCCAAGAACGCCTGATGGTGCTCCCTGCCTGTTGGGCCTCTCTATGTGGCCAGGCTGTGAAAAAGTCAGTAGGAGTAGCAGAATGTATTTTGGGGTGTAATTGGAAGTATGCATATGCTGTGTGTGAAAAATAACTTGTTTTATTTATTTTACACAAAAATGTTATATTAATTTCTTCAGTTTTCGAATAATTGTGGGAGAAAATGTAAACTTCAAAAAACTCACTATGCCTCTTACTAAATGTGCCCCCCCCCCCCCAAAATCCATACCAGGCCCTCCTCCATTTCCATTTAAAGGAAACTCCACGCCAAAATGTAAAAAAAAAAATTAGCATGGCCCCCCCCTAAAATCCATACCAGACCCTTATCCGAGCATGCAGCTTGGCAGGCCAGGAAATGGAGGGGACAAGCTAGTGCCCCCCTTCCTGAACCATACCAGGCCGCTTGCCCTCAATATGTGGAGGGTGCCCCCCAAAGCACCTTGTCTTCATGTTGATGGGGACAAGGGCCTCTTCCCGACAACCCTGGCCATTGGTTGTCGGGGTCTGCAGGCGGGGGGCTTATCGGAATCTGGAAACCCCTTTTAACAAGGGGGACCTCAGATCCTGCCCCCTCTATGTGAATGGGTATTGGGTGTATTTGTACCCCTACCGATTCACAAAAAGTGTCAAAAAGTAAAAACCACGACAGTTTTTGACAATTCCTTTATTTAAAAAATAAAAAGTGTCCCGCGATGTCCATCCATCTTTAGTCACACCGCCCAACAGACCCGAAAAATCAAAAATTTTTAAAAAGCTCCACCTCCATGGGAGGCCTCCGGGCGACTGCTGTCTCTTGACTTTGACAGCTGTTATGTCACCGGGTGGCCCTGCCCTTGCCTATATAACTAAGTGACCCTGTCCCCTTCTGACATCATGTGATGTCAGAGGGGGTGGGGTAATCCGGTTATGGCACGGGGTGGCCCCGCCCTTGCCTATATGTGAGCTGTCAAAGCAAAAAGACAGCAGGCAGAGTTTTTTTTGTTCTTTTCTGTCTTTCGGGTCCATCGGGCGGCGAGATTGATGATGGATGTACATCGCGGGACACTTTTTTTTTTATTATTAATAAAGGGATTGTCAAAAACAGTCTCTTGTGGTTTTTACTTTGACACTTTTTTTAGTAAAAGGGAAGGTGTGCAATGTATCCAATCCCCATTAAATTGGGGGGGGGGTGCGAGATCTGGGAGCCCCCTTGTTAAAGGGGGCTTCCAGATTCCGATAAGCCCTCCACCCGCAGACCCCGTCAACCGTAGCCCAGGGTTGTTTGGAGTAGAGAGACCATTGTCCCCATCAACATGGGGACAAGCTGCTTTGGGGCACCCACCCCCCTATTTTGAGGGCATGTGGCCTGGTATGGTTCAGGAAGGGGGACACTCGCTCGTCCCCCCCATCTTACCTCCAGGCTGTATGCTCGGATAAGGGTCTGGTATGGATTTTGGGGGGACCCAATGGCAATTTAAAAAAAAATGTTGGCTTAAAGTTCCTTTTAAAAAGTTCCTTTCATGTATATGGCCGGGAGCCGGCAATACATTATAGCTGCGAGCAAATTTAAATTAAATTATTCCTTTAAAAATGTCATTATTGCTGTGGCATTTTCTACACATGGCACAGATGTGCCACTTTACGGGCAGACTAAGGGGACCACCAGGCACAATATTTAAAGGAATATTTCAATTTTATTGTTTCACTTAATTGCATCATTAAAATCACTGCTCCTGAAAAAACTATTGTGTTAAAAACGTTTTTTTGCATTGATACATGTTCCCTGGGGCAGTACCTGGGTCCCCATACATTTTTTATGGCAATAACTTTGGCTGTTCGAGGTGTTCTGGTGCAAACCGAACCGGGGGGGGGGGGGGCTGTTCGGCCCATCCCTATTTCCAATATGGTTGCAATAATCTATTTTATGTGAGCACATGTCCAGATAAGGAATATAATATTAATATTTCTATAGATTGTAAAATTTGGTAGCACTGAAATACATTTTATAAAACAATAGATCATTATTCATCCTTCATGTACATTGCATAATCAAAAGTTATTAATTATCATGAATCATAAATGTATTCTCTAGGTTGCTGTTTATTACATTGTATTTTATACTTAAGGCATTTGTTACCCCAACACTTCATATTACTGATCTATGGCTGCTTTATCGTGTACTTATATGAGAAAATATCATGTTCTCTTTGTTTTGCTTCCCTCGTGTGAAATTCCTGGTGTTCCTGCCAGTCCCTCTGCTTTCCTATTAAAAACTGACCACGCTATGCAGGAGAGCACATCGTGGTCAGTTCTCTAGCTATGCTAGAAACTCAGTGTACTCTCCTCCAATGATCAGACTTGTCTTGACACGCCCCTGCTGCACAGCTTCTCACTGGGAAGCTGTGTGCTGCTGCTTCTTCACCCCCCAGCTCTTATGCAGCTGAGAACAGAGGGAATGTGATCATTTATATATAAGGGGAAAAAAGGTATTTTATCATTTTTTTTATATCTATACAAAAATGTTTTGCCTTTCATTTCTATTTTAAGCTGAATGATTGTTTTACAAGGTGATCTTTTACAGTCACTTTAAAAGTTGAAATTGTAAATATACTTTGGAACACCCCTGGCTTCTCAGAAAATCCTACTTAAAAGGTAAATATACCTCAAGGGCAGACCTCTACCTGGTTTTCCCAGGGTCCAACAATGGTTACAGCTGCAGCTCCATCATACTCTCCATAGAGTAGGCTACAGCCCATACATACTGAATGTGCCAGGGACAGGTTGGCCATTATTCTAGATGGCCCCAGGCAGTGAATTTGCATCTGAGCTATGTTTTTCTATGGCTAACTGATGAATAAGACATATGGAGGATAGGATTTCCCAATTGCAAATTTCCAAATTACATTCAGTTTTAATAACACATTGTTTTATGTCATGCTGCACTGCCTAGTTTGCCATTATTAAATAATGATCTAATAGTGATCAATGCTTAATTATGTTTGATAAATTAAATAATATCCGAGAAGCAACCATGATGAAAAAACAAGATAGCCTTGTGAATGTTCACTATAAAGCTGAGGATGGTATAGTCTAGTACCCTTTTACAATATTTACAGTGACACTGATTAAACATAACACTAATACCACCTCAATAAAACTGACAATAACAATGCAGTCTTTAATTACTTTAATGATGTGTATGCAGAGCTGTATGCAACATGGAGCGTTGTATTTGGGAGGTAAATGTTTGCTTTAGTAGCAATTTAGTAGCGCTTATCACAAATAATATGAAAATCTTGACCATAATTTATCGTGTTTCTTACAAGCACCTACGAGACCTATACACCTTAGTGTAAAGAGAAGGGTTAAAAATATATTGCACTTACAGTATACTACTCTATAAGGGAAGGGCATTTAACATAACTGTGACCACATAAGCCACACTACAGTGTAGTGACTCATAGATTTTCAGAACACTTTCCGTTAACCACTTTCTGCTCAGTGTAGACAAATGGCTGCATCGATGCTCTCTAGTTCCGGGAAGACATACCCGTACATCCTTCCAGAACTGCGCTTTCTGAGCGGCCCTGGTACCATGTGATCACTGTGACGAATCATAGCTATTGTAAGCCACAGTCATTTATGACGCCTTGCTTACTACCGTGTGATCTCTGTGATTGGGTCACAGTGATCACATGATACCAGGGCCAATCACAGTGGACTTGTGCCAGGTGATAACACTGACCAATCACAGAATCACTGTAGAAAACAAGGCTTAATTGATAATCTTTAAACAATGTCACAGATTTCTTATTACAGTGATCAGCACTGTAATAAGAAAACATGTGAAGGGAAAAAAATCCCTCCCCATTTAGAGTAGTACAATGTCAATATCTTAACACTGCACTGCTCTGGTGACAATAACAATGTACAAAAAGAGTAAAAAAACTGTTAAAAATATATATATATATATTTTTACATACTGTCTTCAGAGCATGTGTAGTGTCGCTGTGGCTGTGATCATGAACAATGGCTGGCTGCTTGATATCGCTGTATGTCAGTGCCACTAGTCATTATCTCTGATCACTGCCACAGCAGTGCAATCACGAAACCAGTGCTGCTAGTTAGTACCTTAATCACTGCCATCCACTCAGTGTCCCTAATCACTGTCACACCATTCATTTTGTCCCTGATTACCAGCACACCGGTACCAGGGTCCCTGGTCATCGCCACACAAATTTTTAGTCCTTAATCACTGCCACTCCAGTCATATTGTCCCTGATCGCCACCACACCAGTGCAGTGTTGCCTCTGCCTGCTGCCTGCACCTTGGGGTATTTGCTTTTCAAAATGTGGTAATTTTGTGGGTGTTTCTACTGTCCTGGTGTTATTCTGGAAAGTAATTCGAAGTATGCTCATAATGTGTGTTAGAAATATCTTTTTATCCACTTCAGCCCCGGACCATTATGCAGCTAAAGGACCAGGCCACTTTTTGCGATTCGGCACTGCGTCGCTTTAACTGACAATTGCGCGGTCGTGCGACGTGGCTCCCAAACAAAATTGGCATCCTTTTTTTACCACAAATGGAGCTTTCTATTGGTATTTGATCACCTCTGCGTTTTTTTATTTTTTGTGCTATAAACAAAAATAGAGCGACAATTTTGAAAAAAAAACAATATTTTTTACTTTTTGCTATAATAAATATCCCCCAAAAATATATAAAAAAACGTATTCTTCTACATATTTTTGGTAAAAAAAATCGGAATAGGCGTTTGATTGGTTTGCACAAAAGTTATAGCTTCTACAAAATAGGGGACTGTTTTATGGCATTTTTAATAATATTTTTTTTTTTACTTAGTTATGGTGGCGATTTTTATCGTGACTGCGACATTATGGCGGACACTTTTGACACCATTTTGGGGCCATTGTCATTTTTACAGCGATCAGTGCTATAAAAATGCACTGATTACTGTGAAAATTACACTGGCAGTGAAGGGTTTAACCTCTAGGTGGCGCTGTAGGGGTTAAATGTTCCCTAGGAAGTGATTCTTACTGTAGGGGGCGTGGCTACATGTTACACGTCACTGATCGTCTGTTCCGATGACAGGGAACAGACGATCACTGACATGCCACAGAGAAGAACGGGGAAAGGTTTGTTTACTCTAACCTCTCCTCGTTCTTCAGCTCTGTGACCCGATCGCGGAACACGGAGCTCAGGACCGGGTCGCGAGCCATTCTGCCGACTTATATCGGCGTGAGGCAGTCCTTAAGTGGTTAATTGACAACTTTGGGTTAAAAAAATACATTTTAATTTTCTTTCTTGCATTTTACAAACACTTGTGGAAAAAAAATTACATTTTCAAAATCACTATGCCTTTCAGAAAATACTTTGGAGTGTTTTCTTTCCAAAATGGAGCCATTTTGTGGGTGTTTTGACTGTCCTGGTGCTCCAGGACCTTGAAAATGTAATAAGTAGTCAGGAAATTAGATGCATTAGTTACGCATAATTTATGCTTATTAAAAGTGCAAAGGTTTGGATTTTGGGCCCCTCTATGTATCTAGGCTGTGAAAAATCCTCACACATGTGGTATCCCCATACTCAAAAGACATAGCAGAATGCATTTGTGGGTGTAATTATAAGAATGTGTAGCGGGGTATTCCCCTTTAATATCCAGAGACTACATTTCCCAAGACATCTTTCAGCACCCAGGGTGCATTGCCCCGGAGCAAAGACTGCTGGGGCGGACTTTATAAAGGGGAGGCGGAGTTTATTCTGTCTCTTTGGACACTTCCTGCCTATCAAACAAGAACTCTGTGCGAGACTGCCTGAAGCCTGGGCATTTTCTTCCAAAGAGCCCTCTGCCAGCCTAGCGGAACCTGAGAGACATCTTCTCATCCTTGCTGTACTACACCAGGAGGACCGAAGATCCGGATGTCGATGGATCCATGTGCCTAGACGAATCGGCGGAGGAAACGGACTGGGACTGGCCCGGGTGGTGAGAGAGCACTTGCTCATAGACAAATACTGTATTTTTACTACCCGTTTGGATTACAAAATTGTTCATCAAGTGCACCACCGAAAGATTGCTAGCGGAGATTGTTTACAGAACTTCCATTTAGTTCAGTCAGGCCTGACTGCGTAGGTAGACATTGCTGAGCGTTAGTCTGCCCACGAGGGGAAGTAGCTGTAAAAAGGCAGTGTTAGATTCGCATAGTAATACATGTTTATTCTGTTCATTTAAATACTGTTTATTGCAGGGACCTGCAACTTGTTATCCTTTTGTTTATTACTTGCCCATTAGCCTCAGTAAAATATCTGGGTCAAGTACATTGGTGTCAGTTTCAATTACTTTAATAGAAGTTTTAAAGTATATCACTGTGTGTGTTTGCCATAGGACTGCGTCACCAAGGGTTGCAGTCACGCGGTCCTGAGTGAGTGAATAACTTGTATATCGCTACAAATGCGAACTAAATCGCCTCAAGGCGCTTTGTATCCAATGACGTCCTGAATCTTCAGAAGAGGTGGGTCTTTAGTTTTTTCCTGAAGGCCCGATGGTTTTCTTCCATACGGATGTCCGTGGGTAGAGCATTCCATAGCCGTGGTCCTTGGACTGCAAATCTTCTTTCTCCCTTTGATTTGTAGCGGGCCTTGGGGATGTGGAGGAGATTTTGGTTGGTTGATCGGAGAATGCGATTGGGGATGTAGTGTTTTATCTTCTCGCATAAATATTGAGGAGCATTTCCTTGTGTGCACTTGTGGGTGAGGCAGAGGGTTTTGAATGTGATCCAATCCTTTACGGTTAGCCAATGCAGGGTCCTTAGTGAAGGGGTAATGGAATCCCAGGGTTTTTTCTCTGTTACCAGTCTGGCTGCCGTGTTCTGGATGACTTGTAGGCGCGAAATCTGATATTTAGGTAGTCCTATGTAGAGGGAGTTTGCGTAGTCGAGTCGGGAGTTGATGATTGTTCCAACCACTACTGCTATGTCCTCTTCCGGGATGAAGGGGATGAGTCTCCGTAGCAGGCGTAGGAGATGGTGCGCTCCACTGACTACTGATCCTATTTGTGCCCGGGGTAATGATCTGTCCGAGAATGGTGGGTGGTGTCCAGGGCGCCTTTGTTTTTGTCTTTCAGGTTTGCGTGGAGGAGAAGAAGTTCTGTTTTGGATCCATTGAGTTTGAGGGAACTCTCAGTCATCCAATCATCGATCAGTGTGAGGCAATTTTCCAGTCCATGATATTGTTTTTTTTTCCGGTAATCCGAAAGTAGAGTTGGGTGTCGTCAGCGTATGAGTGGTAGCACAAGTCCTGTTTGCTGATGATTTTAAGGAGTGGGCTGAGGTAGATGTTAAAGAGCACGGGTGATAGTGGTGATCCTTGAGGGACTCTGCAAGAAATTGCGCGAGTTTCAGAGGTGAAGGCTCCTAGTTTCACTGTCTGAGAGCGATTTTTTTAAGAAGGATGCGAACCAGGTTAGGTCAGGGTCTGCGACTCCTGCTACTTCTTTAAGGCGAATGAGTAAAGTTTTGTGGTCTACTGTGTCGAATGCTACACTGAGATCCAGCAGCACCAGGAGACATGATTCTCCGTTATCTGCAGCTTTGAGGGCTTCATCCCAGATTTTGAGAAGGGCAGTTTCTGTGCCATGGCCTGGATGGAAGCCTGATTGTAGTGGATCCAGAAGTTTGTGGGAGTCTAAATGGAGTTGTAGCTGTTGTACAACTGCTTTTTCCATGATCTTTGCGATGGTGTTGAGGCTTGTTATCGGTCTGCGGTAGTTTGGGTCTTTTGGGTCGAGGTTAGGCTTCTTTAGGAGGGATTTGACAATGCCTTGCTTGAGGGAGCTTGGAAAAATGCCTTCTTTGAACGATTGATTCACGAGATGTGTTATGGTGGGTGCCAGAATGTCAGTACATTTTTTCAGGAGTTTTGTAGAAATTATGTCATTTGGTGATGTGCTATCTCGGAGACTTCTGATGATATTTTTGGTAATGTCGACTGTGATCGGGACCAGCGAGAATGTACTCGGTTGTATATTGGTTTCCTCTTCTTGTTTAGGCTGAGTGAGATTGGTTGCTTTTTTCTGTTGAATTTTTTCTCAAATATTTTCGATTTTGGCGATAAAATCAGATAATTCATTGCAGAATTCTTGAGTTTCATTTGCTGGGGGCTCTAGGCAGGTGGGGTTCATAGTTTGAGCGACAAGTTTGAAGAGTTCACAAGGTCGATTTAGGGCTTTTGAGATGGTGTTTGAGAAATGTTCTTTTTTTGCTTTGAAAATTGCTTTGTGATATTTCTTGGTGAGCGCTTTGTAGTTAGTGTGGTTTTCCTTTGTTGGGTTTCTTCTCCAGGCTCCCTCAGCTCTTCTGCGTTCTTGCTTCAGTAGAGTCAGAGTGTCATTAAACCAGCCTGAGTTGTTTTTGCGGATGAGTGCTCTGCGTCTCGGAGCGACTGTGTCTGCGGTTTGTAGTAATGCTTTGTTTAAGTGGTTGAGTGTTTGTTCCGTTGAGTGGTTCTGATTTAGCGTTCCAATTTTTTTTGATAGTGTAGTTTTGAAGAGTTCCGAGTGTAGTTTCTTCTGAGATCTTGCCCACTATGTGGTTATTGAGTGTTTCGGTTTTTGGGCGATGGAATTGGAGGTGATTTCAAATTTAATAGCATGGTGGTCCGTCCATGGTAACGGCATGTTGTCCAGTGTGTTAATGTCCATATTTTGTTTGAAGATGAGGTCAAGGGTATGACCCGACCCATGTGTGGGGGCATTTATCAGTTGCTGCAGACCTAGTTCTTCAAGTTGGTTGATGCAGGAGGTGGCGATGGGGTCCTGAGTGGAGTTAGCCCAGAGGTTGAAGTCCCCGAGTAATAGAAAGTTTTTGGTTTTCAAGGTGTACGTCGAGATGAATTTGGTGAAGAGTGTGAGGAGATTTGTCTTTGGTCCTGGTGGTCTGTAGCATAGCAGTATGTGAATGGTGTCTTGAGGTGTTGTTTGAAGATGGAGAGTGAGTGTCTCCATGAAGGGCAATAAGTTCTGTAGCTTCGGTTTGATGAGAGAGAGGTGAGATTTGAAAATCACTGCTAGGCCTCCTCCTCGTTGTCCTATTCTATGCTCGGTTAGGATGGAGTAGTTCTCAGGCACCAGTTCTGTTAGGATGGTGTTACAGTCGGGTGTAAGCCAACTTTCCGTGATAAAGAGGCAGTCTATGTTGTTTTGGGTGATGAAGTCGTGGATTTCTTGTCTGTGCTTGACTGCAGATCTCGTGTTGATCAGGGCGCATGATATGTGTTGTAGTGGCAGTGGTCCCTTCGTGTTTTTGATGGTTGATTGTCGATTGATCCTTAGCAGTTGTTCTTTTTGTAGTATTTTTTGGGTGGAGGTTGGTAGTGTTGAGGCGGTATTCCTTAGCCTCTGAAGGGTGTCCGCTGAGTATTTAAAATTGCACATGATGGGAAGGAAACAAGAGTTTATGGCGATGACCTAAACAGAGGAAGGCGAAAAACACAGACTGAGCCTTGCCAATTGCTACAGCAGGGGAAAATTCCTTCCTGACCCCCGGAGGTGATCGGAATGCCCTGGATCAACTCCCTACTGGTTGGAGGTGCCCCAAGTACTTACCAGGTTGGCGCACGTGGGTCCGCTGGGAAGAGAATAGGGGAGGGGGTGATAGGTTGGCCGGGGCAAGCCTGCAGCCGCGGTCTGTCCTGCAGGTCTAGTGGTCTAGAGGCAGGTGCTCAGATAGCGCCAGGTGGTGGCTGCGGATGGTGCGGTGCTGAGCTAGGGGAATAGAGCTTAGGGGGAGTGGCACCACAGATAGGTTGGGGGGGAATCAGTAGAGGTAGAATGGGAATAAGAATGAAGAAGAATAAAAAAATATATATATTTTTTTTCAGTATTATAAAGGTGGTTCCTCTTGCAGGTCGACGACTCTGGCGGCCCAGAGGGGGTTGCAGGACAGTCAGCCTACAACGGTAGGGTCCTATGTTTTGTTTCCTACAATAATCCCTTTGGAGGGCGAGGATGGTCCTGGAGGCCGAGGCCGGATGTACCAAGATGGCCGCTGTGGCCGGAACTAGGCCAGAGCCGCGGCCTGGCCTGTCGTGGAGGGATCCGGCAGCTACTAGCGGCAAGGGGGCCTGCTGAATGGCTGGGGGGGCCTCCGGAGAGCGGCCGCAAAAACGGCCCGCAAGGCAAGATGTGATGACCGGGTGGTGGATGCGTGCTAGGCCGCAACCGGGGTCTTTCCTGCCGGCGGCTGGAGAATGGAGAAAGATGCTCGGCGGGGGTGACGGCCTCGGTGGAGCACTAGGTGAGCTGGGCTAGGGGGGTTTTGGTGAACCACTGAAACAAACTGTTGCTCGGGGGGGGGGCGATGGCCAGGTGGAGGATAGTGGGGATGGCGGATGGCGATGTTAGGCCGCAGCCGCGGTCTTTCCTGCTGTCGACTGCGGGGATGCTCGGCGGTGACGGGGTATGGGCCTCGGTGGTGTTCTTGGGGGACTAGAGGGGGGTCTCCGGTCTGTGGGGAGCCGTATGAGTCGCACGGCAGCCGTTGTTGAGAGAGAGAGAGAGCAGGGAGAGCAGGGGAAGAGATCGTGCAGCCCTGGAAGCCCTGGAAGCAGGAGCTGCTGTAACACACGTCCGTAGTCCAGCTCTCTGACCAGTCCTATCTCCCCTTATTAGCTGTGGCACGGGAGGATAGAGCCGATTGCCAGGGGTTGACAGCGGTGCACTACAGGGCCCAAAACAAACAAGCAGCCCTCTTAAGCTGAGGGTATCGCTACACGTGGGGGCTCGTCCGGGATCCTTGTACGTTGCAAGCCGGTCAGAAGTACTAGCATGGACCCGCTGGCAATGGAACAGTGGTGCGCAGCGGCTGGCACCGATCCAGCCGCGGCGGTAGTTATTGAACTCCCGGGGGGATCTGGCAAGAAGAAGCGATAAAGCAGCTAATAATGTCACTATCACCGAGCCAGAAAGCATGGGTGATGGATATAAGGTCAAATGCCTTGTTTACATACGCGCTGGTAGAATGGAAAAACGAAATCCCAGAGCATTTTAAAAGTCAGAGTATACAAGCCATAGATAATCAGACCTATCACTTGATACATACGCTGCCAGTGAAGGGAGAATGGTTTCAGACACCAAAGCCATTACCCCCGCGATTATCTCCACCATTATCCCCTAAAGCAGAAAAGCCTAAGGAACTATTAAGCCCGGGATCACCGCTGGCCGCTATAGGGCCTGAACTGTTGAATGCTCTAGGAGACTTTGTAATTAAGTGCCAGAAAAGCAGTACGGTGCATGTGGAGGCCGGTTAGCGGAAGCTTCACACCTTCTCAGGGAAACAACCAGTGCCTGCCGGAGAAGAAGAATTTGACACCTGGATTGAACAGGCCATGCAAGCGGTAGAAGGATGGGAGGTATCAGAGTCGCAGAAGAAGCAGCGCATCAGCGAAAGTCTGAAGGGCGCTGCTGCTGAAGCTGTAAAGAACCTCAGGCTTAGCAACACTACCTGTACCGCATACGATTATCTGGCTATGCTGGAGGAGGGATTTGGCCAGCTGGAGAAGGCGACTGAACTTATATACCAGTTCGAACATACTCTCCAACAGCCGGGAGAGAAGTTATCCGAATATGTGCGGAGGCTAAACCGGAAGCTGTGCCAAATTGTCCTAAAGAAGGGAATACTGCTGCAGGTCATAGACACAACCCGAATGAAGCAGATCCTGAGGGGAGCCCTGCGTTCAGATCCAGTTTGGCTCTACTTGAAGACCTCTGAAGGAGTGATGACTTTGAGTTACCCAGATCTTGTACGGATCATAAGAGATGAAGAAGCCCTCTTAAATGAACAGCAAGGGGCTGAGAAGACCACTACCCTCCCCGTGGTGGGAGTCAGATCAGTTATGGCTACGGAACGGGACTCAGAAGTGGAGATCCTGAAGACTCAGATGTCCAAAATAATGGAGATGGTGACCGGGTCATTGGATGTCAGGTCTGAAATAGACACACTGAAGGTGCAAGTGTCCCAGCTGGCGGAGATGATGAACAAATTGATGGCAGAAAGTACTGGATTGTCCGCCCAAAAGCCCACGAAGCAAGACATCTGTAGAAACTGTGGAGGTTTAGGTCACTACCAGCAAGTATGTCCAAGTCCACAAATGGAGACAGAAGGCTGGCGGAGGCCTCAGAGTAGGGATGAGCTTGGTGTTCGAGTCGAACATAAGTTCGTCTCGAACATCGGCTGTTCGACCGTTCGGCGAACATCGAACGATTTGGACCGTTCGCGCCAAATTCGAGTGACGCGAACGGCCCACAATACACTGCGCCATCGCAGTGCAATCCCGGCGCTGTGATTGGCCAAGCATGCACTGTGACCCCGCATGCTTGGCCAATCACAGCGCCAGCAGCTAGGAGAGCCATAATTGGCCACAGGCAGGTTGCCTGTGGCCAATTATAGCTCAGGGGGTTTAGCACACGCCCCACACTATAAAAGGCCGCCAGCGCGGCGGCTTTGTGTAGTGTGTTCCGGCGCTGGGAAAGAGAAGGATAGGCAGGGACAGTGTTGATATTCTTTGTGCTATTCTTGTGTGCAGGGAGAGAGAAGGATAGGCAGGGAGAGTGTCAGTGTCATTTTCTTTGCTAAACCTTGTGTGCAGGGAGAGAGAAGGATAGGCAGGGGACAGTGTCAGTGTCATATTCTTTGCTAAACCTTGTGTGCAGGGAGAGAGAAGGATAGGCAGGGAGAGTGTCAGTGCCATATTCTTTGCTAAACCTTGTGTGCAGGGAGAGAGAAGGATAGGCAGGGGACAGTGTCAGTGTCATATACTTTGCTAAACCTTGTGTGCAGGGAGAGATAAGGATAGGCAGGGGACAGTGTCAGTGTCATATTCTTTACTAAACCTTGTGTGCAGGGAGAGAGAATGATAGGCAGGGAGAGTGACAGTGTCATATTCTTTGATAAACCTTGTGTGCAGGGAGAGAGAAGGATAGGCTGGGGACAGTGTCAGTGTCATTGTTGCTAAGCCTCCTGCACATTATACACCTGAAGTTAGCCCGTATTGCTGTGTTTTCCTGGTGTGTTACACCAACAGGCATTTGCAGCACTTACAGCGGGCGGAGTGTGCCTCCTGCACATTATACACCTGAAGTTAGCCTGTATTGCTGTGTTTTTCTGGTGTTACACCAACAGGCATTTGCAGCACTTACAGCGGGCGGAGTGTGCCTCCTGATCATATTACACCTGAAGTTAGCCCGTATTGCTGTGTTTTCCTGGTGTGTTACACCAACAGGCATTTGCAGCACTTACAGCGGGCGGAGTGGGCCTCCTGCACATTATACACCTGAAGTTAGCCCGTATTGCTGTGTTTTCCTGGTGTGTTACACCAACAGGCATTTGCAGCACTTACAGCGGGCGGAGTGTGCCTCCTGCACATTATACACCTGAAGTTAGCCTGTATTGCTGTGTTTTCCTGGTGTGTTACACCAACAGGCATTTGCAGCACTTACAGCAGGCGGAGTGTGCCTCCTGCACATTATACACCTGAAGTTAGCCCGTATTGCTGTGTTTTCCTGGTGTGTTACACCAACAGGCATTTGCAGCACTTACAGCGGGCGGAGTGTGCCTCCTGCACATTATACACCTGAAGTTAGCCTGTATTGCTGTGTTTTCCTGGTGTGTTACACCAACAGGCATTTGCAGCACTTACAGCGGGCGGAGTGTGCCTCCTGATCATATTACACCTGAAGTTAGCCCGTATTGCTGTGTTTTCCTGGTGTGTTACACCAACAGGCATTTGCAGCACTTACAGCGGGCGGAGTGTGCCTCCTGCACATTATACACCTGAAGTTAGCCCGTATTGCTGTGTTTTCCTGGTGTGTTACACCAACAGGCATTTGCAGCACTTACAGCGGGCGGAGTGTGCCTCCTGCACATTATACACCTGAAGTTAGCCTGTATTGCTGTGTTTTCCTGGTGTGTTACACCAACAGGCATTTGCAGCACTTACAGCGGGCGGAGTGTGCCTCCTGATCATATTACACCTGAAGTTAGCCCGTATTGCTGTGTTTTCCTGGTGTGTTACACCAACAGGCATTTGCAGCACTTACAGCGGGCGGAGTGTGCCTCCTGATCATATTACACCTAAAGTTAGCCCGTATTGCTGTGTTTTCCTGGTGTGTTACACCAACAGGCATTTGCAGCACTTACAGCGGGCGGAGTGTGCCTCCTGATCATATTACACCTGAAGTTAGCCCGTATTGCTGTGTTTTCCTGGTGTGTTACACCAACAGGCATTTGCAGCACTTACAGCGGGCGGAGTGTGCCTTCTGATCATATTACACCTAAAGTTAGCCCGTATTGCTGTGTTTTCCTGGTGTGTTACACCAACAGGCATTTGCAGCACTTACAGCTGGCGGAGTGTGCCTCCTGCACATTATACACCTGAAGTTAGCCTGTATTGCTGTGTTTTCCTGGTGTGTTACACCAACAGGCATTTGCAGCACTTACAGCGGGTGGAGTGTGCCTGATCATATTACACCTGAAGTTAGCCCGTATTGCTGTGTTTTCCTGGTGTGTTACACCAACAGGCATTTACAGCACTTACAGCGGGCGGAGTGTGCCTCCTGATCATATTACACCTAAAGTTAGCCCGTATTGCTGTGTTTTCCTGGTGTGTTACACCAACAGGCATTTGCAGCACTTACAGCTGGCGGAGTGTGCCTCCTGCACATTATACACCTGAAGTTAGCCTGTATTGCTGTGTTTTCCTGGTGTGTTACACCAACAGGCATTTGCAGCACTTACAGCGGGCGGAGTGTGCCTCCTGCACATTATACACCTGAAGTTAGCCCGTATTGCTGTGTTTTCCTGGTGTGTTACACCAACAGGCATTTGCAGCACTTACAGCAGGCGTAGTGTGATTCCTGCAAAATATACTCCTGAAGCTAGGCCTTATTGCTGGTTTTCCCATCTCCCTGCAGGCCATTAGAATGTCTGGAAGGCAAACAAGGAGAGGCAGACAGTCAGGAGCCAATAAAAGAGGGCAAGCAGGCTCTGTGTCTAGAGACAACAGTGCTGGTCGTGGACGCGGTGCATCGCCATCAGCACGTGGCCATGGGACACGCTTGTCCTTCTTTTCGGCAGCTGGACGTGTAGAGCCGCATCATGCCGAAGACTTGGTAGAGTGGATGACCAAGCCCTCCTCATCCTCCTCATCCTCTCTCACCCAGGCTCAGGGTACTGGCAAAGCAGCTGCCAAAGCGTCCTCTTCCCTCGTATCAATGTCATCATCAGTCACTCCTTCCCTAGACCAACCATGTCCTCCTGAGGAGTCCCCCGAACTGTTTGAGCACAGTGTTGGGTACATGCTCCAGGAGGATGCCCAGCGTTTCGAAGGGTCTGATGATGATACCCAGCTAGAGGAAGGCAGTAGCGTGAGAGCAGAGAGAGGGGATGCTCAAGAAGGACACCAATCTGGCAGTCATGTTCCAGCAGCTGCAGCATACTGCCAGATTGGCTCCAGTGATGAGGAGGGAGGGGATGATGAGGTCACTGATTCCACGTGGGTGCCTAATAGGAGAGAGGAGGAGGAGGAGGAGGATGAAGAGGAGGCACATCTCCAACGAGGCAGGATGCCCTCGGGGGGCCAGCGTAAGGGCAGCACACCGACGGAATCACACCGCAGAGCTCCACCTGTGCAGGGTGCTGCCTCTGCCCGTTATTCAAAAAGTTCTTTGGTGTGGGCCTTTTTTGAGTCGAGTGCATCAGATCGCACAGCTGCTGTTTGCAACATATGTCTCAAGCGTATATCGCGTGGCCAAAACATCACCCGCTTGGGCACCACATGCTTGACCAGACATATGTTGACCTGCCATGCAGCTTGTTGGCAAGCCTACCTTAAAGACCCACACCAAAGAACAAAGAGGACCTCTCCTTGCACCGCATCAGCTGGAATCTCCAACCCCACTATACCTTCAGTCCTCTCTGAAACCTGCTCTGAGAGGGATGAAGGTGTAGAATTAGGTGTGTCACAGCCAAGTACTTGCGGGCACTCTGCTAGCAGTACACCAACGTCCAATTCTAGCAGGCAAATTTCCCTGCCCCAGCTGCTGGACCGTCGAAAGAAGTTCACTCCCAGCCATCCACATGCCCAGCGGTTGAATGCTAGCTTGGCTAAATTGCAAGCGCTTCAACTGCTGCCTTTTCAGTTGGTAGACTCGGCCCCCTTCCGTGAGTTTGTGCAATGTGCGGTTCCTCAGTGGCAGGTTCCCAAACGCCACTTTTTCTCACGGAAGGCGATTCCGGCTCTCTACCGGCATGTGGAAGGCAATGTCTTGGCCTCGCTGGACAGGGCGGTCAGCGGTAAGGTGCATATTACCGCTGACTCATGGTCCAGCAGGCATGGACAGGGACGTTACCTTTCTTTCACGGCCCATTGGGTCACTCTTTTGGCAGCTGGGAAGGATGCAGGACAAGGTGCAGTAGTGTTGGAGGTTGTCCCACCGCCACGCCTCCAAAATGCTACTACTGGTTGTGACACACCTCTCTCCTCCACCCCCTCCTCTTCTTCTTCTTCCTCCATGGCCTCTTCCTGTGCTTTGTCCTCGGAACCAGCGGTGCTCCGTAGGCGTTCAAGGGGCTACGCAAGTACGCAGGCAAAAAGATGCCATGCCGTGCTTGAGCTGGTGTGTTTGGGGGACAGGAGCCACACTGGGGCAGAGGTTCTGTCTGCTTTGCAGGGGCAGGCCGAGAGGTGGTTGACGCCACGCCAGCTTAAGCCAGGAATGGTGGTTTGCGACAATGGCACCAACCTCCTCTCCGCCCTCCGACAGGGACAACTGACCCATGTGCCCTGTGTGGCTCACGTCCTTAACCTGGTGGTGCAGTGGTTCTTGGGCAGGTACCCGGGCTTACAGGATGTCCTGAGGCAGGCCAGGAAAGTGTGTGTGCATTTCCGCAGATCTTATAATGCCAGTGCTCGCCTGGCTGAGCTGCAAAAGGAGTTGAACCTGCCCAAGAACCCGCCTTATATGTTACATGCCCACCAGGTGGAACTCAACGTTGGCCATGCTGCAGCGGCTGCACACGCAGCAGAGGGCCATCAATGAGTACCTGTGCGACTACGGCACCAGGACAGGGTCAGGGGAGCTCGGGTTTTTTTCACCACGCCAGTGGGGCATGATCAGGGATGCATGCACTGTCCTGGCACCATTTGAGGAGGCCACGAGGATGGTGAGCAGTGACAGTGCATGCATCAGTGACACTGTACCTCTTGTCCACCTGTTGGAACATACGCTGCGTGGAATAATGGACAGGGCACTTGAGGCAGAACAGAGGCAGGAAGAGGAGGACTTCCTTGCCTCTCAAGGCTCCCTTTACCCAGACAGTGTTCCTTCTGTCCCACCCATCGCACAGGAAGAGGAGGAGGAGGAGGATTGTGTCAGAATGGAGGTGGAGCCTGGCACTCAGCATCATCAGCAGCAGTCTTTTAGGGATGATTTACAGTCCCAAGAAACCAGTGGACTTGTACGTGGCTGGGAGGAGGTGGCTGCGGATCATGTCGTCCTTAGTGACCCAGAGGACTCCGGACCGAATGCCTCAGCTAACCTATGCTGCATGGCCTCCCTGATCCAGCAAAGTCTGCGGAAGGATCCTCGTATTCTTCGGATCAAGGAGAGGGACGATTACTGGCTGGCCACTCTCCTTGATCCACAGTACAAGGGTAAGGTTGCGGACCTTATCTTACCGTCGTAGAGGGAGCAGAGGATGAGACTAGGGATGAGCTTCGTGTTCGAGTCGAACATACGTTCGACTCGAACATCGTCTGTTCGATCGTTCGACGAAGATCGAACGATTTGGGCCGTTCGCGCCAAATTCGAGTGACGCGAACGGCCCACAATGCACTACGCCATCGCAGTGTCATCCAGGCGCTGTGATTGGCCAAGCATGCACTGTGACCCCGCATGCTTGGCCAATCACAGCGCCGGCAGCGAGGAGAGCAATGATTGGCCACAGGCAGGATGCCTGTGGCCAATTATTGCTGAGGGTGTTTAGTACACGCCCCACACTATAAAAGGCCGCCAGCACGGCGGCCTAGTGTAGTGTGTTCCGGAGCAGGGAAAGAGAAGCATAGGCAGGGACAGTGAAATTTCTTTCTTTCTTGCTTAACCTGGATTCCTTTAGTTTAGGGAAAGAGAAGGATAGGTAGGGAGAGTGTCAGTTTCTTTCACTGTGCGAATCCTTGTTTCTAGGGACAAAGAAGGAAAGTGAGGGGAATTCTCCTTGTGCTATAGTGTGCTTTAAAAAAACATTTTTTCTAGGGACAGAAAACTCTAGGTAGGGAGAGTGTCAGTTTCTTTCACTGTGCGAATCCTTGTTTCTAGGGACAAAGAAGGAAAGTGAGGGGAATTCTCCTTGTGCTATAGTGTGCTTTAAAAAAACATTTTTTCTAGGGACAGAAAACTCTAGGTAGGGAGAGTGTCAGTTTCTTTCACTGTGCGAATCCTTGTTTCTAGGGACAAAGAAGGAAAGTGAGGGGAATTCTCCTTGTGCTATAGTGTGCTTTAAAAAAACATTTTTTCTAGGGACAGAAAACTCTAGGTAGGGAGAGTGTCAGTTTCTTTCACTGTGCGAATCCTTGTTTCTAGGGACAAAGAAGGAAAGTGAGGGGAATTCTCCTTGTGCTATAGTGTGCTTTAAAAAAACATTTTTTCTAGGGACAGAAAACTCTAGGTAGGGAGAGTGTCAGTTTCTTTCACTGTGCGAATCCTTGTTTCTAGGGACAAAGAAGGAAAGTGAGGGGAATTCTCCTTGTGCTATAGTGTGCTTTAAAAAAACATTTTTTCTAGGGACAGAAAACTCTAGGTAGGGAGAGTGTCAGTTTCTTTCACTGTGCGAATCCTTGTTTCTAGGGACAAAGAAGGAAAGTGAGGGGAATTCTCCTTGTGCTATAGTGTGCTTTAAAAAAACATTTTTTCTAGGGACAGAAAACTCTAGGTAGGGAGAGTGTCAGTTTCTTTCACTGTGCGAATCCTTGTTTCTAGGGACAAAGAAGGAAAGTGAGGGGAATTCTCCTTGTGCTATAGTGTGCTTTAAAAAAACATTTTTTCTTTTTCGTACATCACGGGACACAGAGCGACTTAGTCATTACTAATGGGTTATATAGATTACCTTCAGGTGTTGGCACTGGCCAATTCCAAACCGGAAGTACCCTCCCCTATATAAGCCCCTCCCACCCGGGAGCACCTCAGTTTTTTGCCAGTGTCTAAGGTGTTGGCCAAAGAGTAACATGTGTTTTCACTGGGCTTGCGTACAGGTTCTTTTGGGCCTTAGTAAGCTGTTCCGGATCCCATCCAAAAAAGCTTCATAGCTAAACGGTCGGTACCCGGGCCTTGCAGCAGAAGAGCAAGGTTTTGCCTGTAATGCTTCTCTTAGGAGGGCTGGACCCTGGGATCCAGAGCTCTGGTCATACCCACGACCAAGACGCTGTCTGTGCGGGGTGCTATACAGGTCCAGGGGAGTGGAATCCTTGGGAACCCGGTCCCTGAAGGTTTAATTACAATGCCTGCCGTGATAGGTGAAGTTTGGACTTTTGTGGACCAAACAAAGTCCTGCGGCGGGGATCAGGTAAGTGGGGGCCCTCAGGAACTTGGTTCTATTGGGGGACCCCCAAGCCTAATTTGTCTTTCTGTCTGTTACCTAACGGTATTCCCGCTAAATATCTGTGTTTGCCTATAACTACTGAAAATGTAAAATTTTAATAGTAGTCAAGAAAAAAAAAAAAAAAAACAGGGACCGCGGTACCTGTGTTAAACCACTAGAGGCCGCTGTAGTCCATTTTTCTTGTAAATGTGGATCTTTGGTTTTCTCAACTCAAAAGATCCAGGCAGCTGGTAAGTTTCTCTGAGGGAATCCACTTCCTCTGCCCTGTTGCTGCGTTCATCCACCGCACAGGCCCTCCGGCAAAAAGGGCCCTGGCTCCTAGTCCTCTGTTGGTTTTCGAAAAGGGCGCCATTGGCGCACGGGCGCGCGCGCGGGCGCGTGCACGCGCCTCCTATGAAAAAAAAGGGGCGGGGCGGGTGGATGACGCTCGATGCGCACCGCGGCGCTTCTGCGCATGTGCGGGCGTCCCAGCATGGTTAAAAGACACAGTACAAGTGTCAGCTGCATGCAAACAGAGCTAGCAACAAACAGTGGCACACAGAGGCGGTTGATGCAGGCATCCCCATAGAAAGGCACTTTAGTGGACACCAGCTGGTATATAGCAGCACCTGTGTTAGACTATTACCAGCAAAAATTGGTGTATGACGACGGGAATACCTCAGCTTTGTGCTTAAAGGATATGTCGTCCAGACGCTCCGGAAATAATCTTCCAGGAAGCCAAAGGGGTCTCCATCGGGCTCTGAGGATATTGGGCATGCTTGCACTGCACCAATCTCCCCTGAGAATGCAGAGGTCAGTAGCCGTAGAAACCCCGCAGGAATGCCTGGTGCTGCGGCTGTCCCCAGTCCACCAGCTCCTGTATATATAACAGAGGAGGTTTTATCCTCAACTCTGGGAGGATTGGAAGAGAGATTAACAGCATTGTTCGCTGCTTCCCTGTCACAGGAAAAGCGCGTCCGATCTCCGTCTCCTCCTTCAGAGTGCCTGTTAGTGGAGGAACAGCCCCACACAGAGATCGACCTACCTGAAGGGGATCAGGATGAGGTTGATTCACTTATAGAGGAATCAACAGTGGAAGAACCTTTCTCAGCTTCTCAGGCTGAAAGATTATGGGTTCAGTCTCTGACTAACATGGTCCGATCAGCATTTAAAATGCCTCTGGCGGAACCACCATCCACTACGGTTTCCTCGCTGGGGTCGCTAAAAGCTCCCCAGGCGGTCTGTTCCTTCCCAATCCACCCTTTATTAGAAGGGCTTATTTACCAGGATTGGGAGCATCCTGATAAAATATTTGCTCCCCCCAAGAGATTTCCGGTGATCTATCCCATGGAGGATAAGTTCATAAGAAAATGGAGGGTCCCTATAGTGGACGCAGCCATCTCTTCTGTTAACAAATCACTGACATGTCCAGTAGATAATGTTCCAATGTTCAAAGACCCAATAGATAAAAAATTGGAGTCTTTACTAAAATCTGCTTTCTCTACAGCAAGCATGGTGACACAACCTGCGGTAGCAGCGATTGGAGTCTGCCAAGCAGTGAAAGATCAGTTGAAACAAGTCTTAAGGGACTTACCAGATCAGCAGGCTCTTGCCCTAGCTGACCTGCCTAGAGCCTTGTGTTTTGCGGTGGACGCCATAAAGGATACAATCCAACAGGCCTCCCGCTTTACGCTGTCTATAGACATATGCGTAGGCTTCTGTGGCTCAAAAACTGGTCTGCTGAAGCTCCCTGTAAAAAACTGCTGGTTAGCTTCCCATTTCATGGAGAACGCTTATTTGGAGAAGATCTGGACAAATATATCCAGAAAATTTCTGCCGGTAAAAGTTCACTCTTACCGGTTAAGAACAAGGGTAGAAGTCCTTCTTTTAAGAGGCCTACTTCTCCAGTCCCTGGCACATCGGCTGTGAAACAGTTCCGACGGCCTCCGCGGTCAAATCCAGGGGGCAGAAATCAGGGACAATCACAGGGTATCAAGAAACCCTGGGTCAAGAGAGGTACAAAACCTCCCCCTAAGTCATGAAGGGTTGCCCCCACTCAGTCGGGTGAGGGGAAGACTTCAGTTGTTCACAGAGACCTGGCGGGACACCATCAGAGATGGGTGATCCCCGCAGTAAGTCTGGGATACAGGCTGGAGTTAAAAGACATTCCTCCTGCCCATTTTATAAGGTCAAACGTGCCAAGCGATCCCCAGAAGAGTGGATCCCTCCTTCTGGCACTAGAGCAACTATTGCCCCAAGGGTAATCATGAAGGTTCCCTTGGAAGAAAACGGGTTCGGGTTTTACTCGAACCTTGTCACAGTCCCCAAACCAAATGGGGACATGAGGCCCATATTGAATATAAAAGGGCTAAACAAGTTCCTACATATCAGGACTTTTTTCGGATGGAGTCGATCCGATCGGTGGCCACCGCCCTACAAGGGCAGGAATGGTTAGCCTCGATCGACATAAGGGATGCTTATTTGCTTGTTCCCATCTTTCCGGCCCATCAGAAATTTCTACGCTTTGCAGTAGAAGGGCGCCATTTTCAGTTCAGAGCCTTACCTTTCGGTCTGGCCACGGCACCACGAGTGTTCACAAAAATTCTGGCCCTACGATTGGCCAAACTAGGAACACAAGGTGTAACGATAATGGCATATCTAGACGACTTGTTGCTGATAGACCACTCAGTGGGAAAAAACTAGAAGTGGTCGTTCACAAGATAATCAAGTATCTGGAATCTCACGGTTGCATTATCAACCGAGACAAGTCAGCCCTAAAACCAGTCAAAAGCCTGGAATACTTGGGGGCTAAGACTGGATTCAAAGCAGAGAAAGATTTTCTTACCTCCAGAGAAGATGTCGTCTTTGAAAGATTTGACCCACTTAGTGGGTACAAAAAAGAAAAACCATCCATACGCCTGTGTATAAGGCTGCTGGGAAAAATGGTGGCTTCATTCGAAGCGGTACCCTACGGTCAATTCCATTCAAGGAACTTGCAGAGGGCCATACTGTCAGCCTGGAACAAAAAAGTTCAGGCTTTAGACTTACCAATGTCCCTGTCCCCTTCCGTTCGCAAGAGCCTCCATTGGTGGTTGGTGCCCCAGAATCTGGGAAGGGAAACCCTTCAGTTCGGTTTCTTGGAAGGTGGTCACTACAGTTGCCAGCCTCATAGGCTGGGGGGCAGTACTGGAGCAATGGTCTCTCCAGGGCAAGTGGTCAGAAGCAGAGAAGGCCCTGCCCACCAATCTCTTAGAGATACGAGCAGCCCGGTATGCCCTAGTAGCATGGACATCCAAACTCCAAGGGTCACCTGTCAGAATTCAATCAGACAATGCCACAGCAGTGGCATATATCAATCACCAGGGTGGCACCAGGAGTCGTGCAGCCCAGAGGGCAGCGAAATGCATCCTGGAGTGGGCAGAAAGGTATGTCACAGCCATATCCGCGGTTTTCATCCCAGGAGTGGAAAATTGGAGAGCGGACTTTTTTTAAGTCGCCAGCAATTATGCCCGGGGGAATGGTCTCTTCACCCCGAGGTTTTCCAGGCAATATGCCAGCGGTGGGGAACACCGGATGTAGATCTGCTAGCATCCAGATTCAACGCAAAGGTGGACAGATTTGTGTCTCGCACAAAGGATCTCCTAGCTTGCGGTTCGGATGCCCTAGTGTTCCCTTGGAATCAGTTCAAGCTGATATATGCATTCCCATCGCGATTAATCCGCAGAATCAGGCTAGAAAAGAAACCAGTGATTCTGGTGGCTCCAGCGTGGCCCCGAAGGGCATGGTACGCGGAGATTGTAAAAATGTCAGTGGGAAGTCCTTGGACCCTCCCACATCGTCCGGACCTGCTTTCGCAAGGACCGATATACTACCCTTCCTTACCAGCCCTAGGTTTGACGGCCTGGCTATAGAAGCCCACATTCTAAAAAAGAGAGGGCTCTCTAATCCTGTGGTATCTACCATGATCAATGCCAGGAAGCCGGTATCCAGGCAGATCTATTATAGGATCTAGAAGGCGTACATCACGTGGGGTGAGGCCAGGAAATGGCATCCACGTAAGTACGTAATAGGTAGGATTCTGGACTTCCTACAGTGGGCTGTACATAGGAAGCTTGCCTTGAGTACTATCAAGGGTCAGACGGCCTTGTCAATATTTTTTTTTGCCAAAGGCCCTTGGCTTTGCATTCATTAGTCAAAGTTTTCATACAAGGAGTGATGCGTATTAGCCCTCCGGTTAGTATTCCCATATGTCCATGGGACTTAAACCTGGTTCTGTCGGTTCTACAGAAACAACCATTTGAACCATTGCGGCACATTTTCTTGGTTCTTTTCACCAGGAAATTGATTTTCTTAGTAGCCATTTGTTCGGCTAAAAGAGTATCGGAATTAGCCGCCTTGTCCTGTAAGGAGCCATATCTGGTTGTCCATAAGGACAGAGTAGTATTACGTCCTCATCCAGCCTTTCTTCCTAAGGTGGTATCGAGGTTCCATTTGAACCAAGGTGTGGTTCTTCCTTCCTTTTTCCCCAAACCTAGTTCGGTAGAGGAAAAGTTATTGCATTCTTTGGATGTAGTAAGAGCAGTTAAAGCTTATCTAAAAGCCACTGCTCAGATTCGTAGAACGGATACTTTGTTTGTTCTGCCGGAAGGCCCCAGAAAGGGTCAGGCAGCATCAAAAATCTACTTTAGCCAAGTGGATTCGACAGGTCATAATACAAGCCTATGGCTTGAAAAGGAGACCGCCTCCGTTCAAAGTTAGGGCGCACTCCACAAGAGCAGTTGGAACTTCATGGGCAGTGCATCACCAAGCCTCCCTGGCTCAAGTACTGTAAGGCCACAACATGGTCCTTAGTACACACGTTTACTAGATTCTACCAGGTAGACGTCAGAAGTCAGGAGGATGTCGCCTTTGGGCGCAGTGTGTTGCAGGCCGCAAAAGAGCCTCATGCCTGATGGCGCCCAGCTTATGTATCCCTCCCCTCATTTGGCATTGCTTTGGGACGTCCCATTAGTAATGACTAAGTCGCTCTGTGTCCCGTGATGTACGAAAAAGAAAAAGGGATTTTTATAACAGCTTACCTGTAAAATCCTTTTCTTGGAGTACATCACGGGACACAGAGCTCCCACCCCTCTTTTTGGGACACTTATTGCTTGGCTACAAAACTGAGGTGCTCCCGGGTGGGAGGGGCTTATATAGGGGAGGGTACTTCCGGTTTGGAATTGGCCAGTGCCAACACCTGAAGGTAATCTATATAACCCATTAGTAATGACTAAGTCGCTCTGTGTCCCGTGATGTACTCCAAGAAAAGGATTTTACAGGTAAGCTGTTATAAAAATCCCTTTTTCTAGGGACAGAAAACTCTAGGTAGGGAGAGTGTCAGTTTCTTTCACTGTGCGAATCCTTGTTTCTAGGGACAAAGAAGGAAAGTGAGGGGAATTCTCCTTGTGCTATAGTGTGCTTTAAAAAAACATTTTTTCTAGGGACAGAAAACTCTAGGTAGGGAGAGTGTCAGTTTCTTTCACTGTGCGAATCCTTGTTTCTAGGGACAAAGAAGGAAAGTGAGGGGAATTCTCCTTGTGCTATAGTGTGCTTTAAAAAAACATTTTTTCTAGGGACAGAAAACTCTAGGTAGGGAGAGTGTCAGTTTCTTTCACTGTGCGAATCCTTGTTTCTAGGGACAAAGAAGGAAAGTGAGGGGAATTCTCCTTGTGCTATAGTGTGCTTTAAAAAAACATTTTTTCTAGGGACAGAAAACTCTAGGTAGGGAGAGTGTCAGTTTCTTTCACTGTGCGAATCCTTGTTTCTAGGGACAAAGAAGGAAAGTGAGGGGAATTCTCCTTGTGCTATAGTGTGCTTTAAAAAAACATTTTTTCTAGGGACAGAAAACTCTAGGTAGGGAGAGTGTCAGTTTCTTTCACTGTGCGAATCCTTGTTTCTAGGGACAAAGAAGGAAAGTGAGGGGAATTCTCCTTGTGCTATAGTGTGCTTTAAAAAAACATTTTTTCTAGGGACAGAAAACTCTAGGTAGGGAGAGTGTCAGTTTCTTTCACTGTGCGAATCCTTGTTTCTAGGGACAAAGAAGGAAAGAGAGGCCTCGTACACACGACCGATTTTCTCGTCGTAAAAAACACGTCGTTTTTTTCGACGAGATTCTTGTTAAGCTTGTCGATTTTCTCGTCAAGCTTTCTATGCGTACACACTGGCATTTCCCAATTTCCTCGTGGTTCTCTGCGCTCACGTCCAGCACGTACGACGGCACTATAAAGGGGAAGATCTTTTTTCTTGGCGCCACCCCTTGGGCTGCTTTTGCTGATCTCGTGTTACCGCGTGTGAAGTAAAAGTTTGGGAAGAGACGATTCGCGCTTTTCAGTCTTCGTACTTTTCAGATCGTTTTCTGCCGTTCAGTTTGTGCTTGTGGGTTCGTATCTTGACTTTCAGGGCGTCTAGGCAGGTCGTATCTGTTTTACAGTGCGTTCTTGCCTGTTCGTTTCTGAATTTCAGTTCGTTATTCATAGGCCTTGCTGTTCTAAAGTGCGTTCTGTTCTGTACGTTCTGATTAGACGACCGTTTCCTAGCCATGTCGCCTGGACGTTCTCGTCGTCGAGTTCGTGCTGTGCGTGCGCTTGGTGTTGGTCTGCTTGTTTTGGACCAAGACCAGTCCATGAATGGTGTGAGGAGGAGTTCATGGACCAAGAATTGGTTGCTCCAGCGGGACCAATTCTGCCACATGCCTCTGCTGCGGGAGATCGTCGAGAATAATCCTGAGGACTACAGGAATTTTCTGAGGATGTCTGACCCCGTTTTTCAGGAACTGTTGGCTTTGGTGTCCCCCTATATTACCAGGAAGGACACCGTTATGCGGGAAGCCATCAGTGCTGAGCAGAGGCTCATCGCCACGTTGCGTTACCTGGCGACAGGGAGAAGTCTTCAGGACTTGAAGTTCACCACAGGCATCTCCCCCCAGGCTCTGGGCCTCATAATCCCAGACACCTGTTCTGCTATTATACAAGTCCTGCAGGAGGACTATATTAGGGTAAGTTTTCTCCCTTCACATCACATTTTATGTATTACATGTATGCTAATGTATTGTATTTCTTTCATCCTTTCCTAATTACCATGATTGTAATATGCTGAGAATGTCCCCTTTGTCCCCATGCATGCTGGAAGTTTTTAAATGCCCCTTTTTTATCCTCCCTAAATATTTCCCCTCACTAACTTTTCCAGCAGGGGCGCCTGTTGCTCCAAATGTTGGGGGGTTACAACCCCAATTTCGGAAATAAACTTCCTCCTTTTTTGCTCTGTTGCCTAATAAACGCCCCCAGTTGTCCCCTCCAATGCAGCCATTTAGTCCCCTCTATTGCAGCCAGTTTCCCCCCAGCCCTGCACTTACCTTCTTGTGGTCAGCGCCATCCTTCTTCTGTCCTTGATGTCTTCTCCTTCCCTTCATGTTGCATCAGCCAATCATGTTACCATTAAACAGACTTGGTGAACATGATTGCCAGAGCTGCCTGTCAGTGTTTACACAAGGAATGCCCCCTCCTTGCGTCCCCGATTTTTCTTTGAGGAAGCCAATTACATCCCTCAGGTTGTAATTTGCAAGACTTTTTTAATACCTGTTTCTGCTCTGCAATTTTAACCCCCTAAATGACGCAATTAATCATATGTCGGTCGCTTTACAAGAGGCCATCCACCTGAATAGTGTGCGGCATAGACAATACATAGGTTCATGCAACGCATGAACCTATGTATTGTTCTGAGTGATGGGCACAGGAGAGAGGGGACAGTGCTCCAGCGCCCACTCTGGACGCACCGCCACTGCAATGCTATCCTGTGGCCAAACACATCTCCCCCCCCCAAAATAATTTAGTAATGGCCCATCAGAGGGGGTGATGAATATGATAAATGAGCCTTCCATTATACTTTTTTTACACACCTTAATAAACGTATAATTAGATTGATGTTGGTCTCTAATTTTTTGGTCTTGAATTTGCTTGTAATGTATGCCTTTGTTTTTCTAATATTATTTCATCTTGTTTCACTCCACAGCTTCCTTCAACGCCACAGGAATGGCAGACTGTGGCATCGGAGTTTGCCACGCGGTGGGACTTCCCCAACTGCGGTGGTGCCATAGACGGGAAGCACGTCCGCATCGTGCCGCCACCCCGTTCTGGATCCTACTACTACAACTACAAGGGGTTTCATAGCATTGTGCTGATGGCGGTGGTGTCAGCACGGTATGAATTCCTCTATGTTGATGTAGGGAAGAATGGCCGGATGTCCGATGGGGGATCCTTCATCCAGACGGAGTTTGCCCTCCGTCTCCAGAGTGACGACCTTGCATTGCCACCGGATGCAGGGAATATTGAAGGACTCCCCTTTGTTTTCTTGGCTGATGAAGCCTTCGGACTCGGACGGCATCTTATGAGGCCATTTCCACAGAGGACCCTGACCCCAGAGAAGAGTGTGTTCAATTACCGGCTGGCCAGGGCCCGAAGAGTCGTTGAAAATGCCTTCGGCATAATGGCCAGCCGGTTCCGCCTTTTTATGACTTCCATCCACTTGGCGGACTACAAAATAAACTATGTAGTGTTATGCTGCTGTGTGCTACACAATTTTCTTTGCCGCAAAGCGAATTCATATATGGCCTCAGTTTTGCCAGAGGCTGGACTTTCCCCTGCAAATCCCCTTCCGGGCCTGGAATCTGCCCGTCTTGGCTTGCCCCCCCAAAATGCCCGTGTGGTTCGGGACAAATACATGGAGTATTTCACGGGTAGGGGGGCAATTCCTATGCCAGCCTATGTCTAAGTATCCCAATAAAAATCTTGTTTAAACCTTTAATTATTTGTTCTTTCCTGTCTCCTAGTTTGTCTTTGTGCATTTGTAGTGGCAAGTGTATTTTACTTTAGTAAATAACAACCAATTTCACTATGTTACCTTACAAAAGAACCAAATAAGCTTAGAGTGTATTATAAAAAGAAGCTACACGTTGTTTGTGGTCAAATATTTTACTCTCTGCACATTTTTTTTTGTTTTACTTTGGGGTTGGCCTGACCACAACCCGTCAAATTTTGGCTTATGAAAATACAAAAATACCACTTGCATTTCTAAAATGACAACATTGGATACCTCTGAGCAATCTGAGACATTCAGTTACACAAACTATGTCTCTATGTGCCCGTCCTAATATGGGGTCCTGCCACCCCTTGCCCAGCCAAAAATTCAATATGCACACATTTTTACTTTTTTGCAAATAGGAAGTTTACAATCCTGATCCCTATTGTCAACATGTGCTATCTGCCATCAGGGGTGATCAATGGATGTGTTTTGGGGGTGCATCCCCTTCCTCAGTTCACCGACTTTTGATACGAGGAAGGGGTTGCACCCACAAAAGACGTACATGGATATCCCCTGATGGCAGATAGCACATGTTCACACACTGTGTGCATATTCAATTTTTGGCTGCTTTGTTACTCAAAAAATTAGTAAAAATATAAAAACAAACATGTAAAAACAAATGTGTTTGGATGGCTTATTGAATTCTCCCCAAAACATCGAGAATGTCTTTAAATGTTTGTTCCATCACATGGATTCTTTGTTTAATTAGGTCCAGTTCCGTGCTACATTCCATCACTTGCTGGATGAGGCGGAGGGCACTGTCAGCAGAGAACGGTGTGCTATCCTTCACAACATTTCCATCCCCTAAAAACCATAAAAAAAAATTAATAAAACTCTGCAGGCCTACCTCGCTTACCTTAAGCTGTGGTGTCAGATACTGACCTGTTGTGGTGACCAGATCCACAACGTCATCCACCTCTCCTTCCTGCACTTCTCCTTCCTCCACCTCAACTTCCTGCACATCTTTCGGTTGTGGATCTTTGGGAGTTTGGGGTTGCTTGGAAGTTGTGGGGTGCATGTGCTCCCTGGAGTGTCCTCCTCCCAGTCTTCTCTCCCCTATGAGAATAAAACCAAAGGTCTATTTATCACACTGTAAAAATCTCATTTTTAAACTTAAAACAGGCTAAATTGTTTGGAAGTGGGGTACAAGTGTGTGTTTGTGCGGAATTTAAAGAAAAATGCATTCTTTATGACCCCAAATATGTTTATTATTCACATTTGGATGTAATTTTTTGGACATGGAGGCACCACAAATAAACTCTGATGCACCTGTGTGGGACACCCAAAAAAGGCGGGTCTGGTGGCCCACACTATAGTGCTCCAAAGTACAGATGTGGAAGCAGCTGCTGAGTGTCCTCTCCTTTACACTGATTAAAGTTTGCATTTCATTCTCCTTACAAACACATCATCTAGACTTAAAAATTATCCACAATACTTGATCAAAAATGGCAGATGTCTAATTACTTTTGGGGGTCTTAAATAAGCCAAAACCACGGATAGTGGCCGAACGAAGTGTCGGTAACGTAACGAACGATTACTGTGCCCAACCTAGTTCAAAATAATACATTTTGGAAGGGAGTCCAATATGCTTTAAAAAAAAAAAAAGTCAGTTTCTAAAAAGATTAATAGCAGAAAGGTCGTCATTTTACTTACTTTTAGCGAGCATCCTCTTTATGCTCCTCAACTGGTCTGGCTCCCTCAGTTTGAGGTCTGACCACCTCTTTCTGAGCTGCTCATTTGAGCGTTTCACCCCGAACTTCGCCCTCAGACTCTTCACAACTTTAGTGAGGATTTTGGCCTTCCTTCTATTTGGTTTGCTATACGGCCCATGCTTGGCATCATAATCAGCCTTGACCAAGATGTCCACCATCTCCGCCATCTCCGCCAAAGACATATTCGATGCCTTGAATCTCCTCCTTGATCGTGACGTGTCCTCGGTCTCCGGGCTTGTCTCCTCGCTAGTTGCGGAATTATCAGACACCTGCTGTAACTCCGCCATATCTGTCTGCGCGCCGAAAGAGAAGGGGCGGGGAAAAGATGTTAGTTAGAACGTCATGGGCGGGCGACGTGTGCGGAGCGACGTGTTCGAATTTGGACGCATGCGTGGTGTGTATATAGCAAACACACATGTGACTATAGTACGTTCGGTGTGCGGAGAGAGGAGTTCAAGTGACGGACGTGCGAACGAAGGTATGTGATTTTGTGAGACTTGTTAAAATTGTTGGCCTATACTGTCTTGAGATTGTTGGAGGATATATATGGTGACTAGGATGTGAAGGAGGTTAGACTGTTTGCCTCACATTATTTAAATATAATTTATTTTACTTGCAGATACAATATGAATGTATTTATTAGCGACAAAGAGTTCCTGGCGGAATTTATTGACCGGGTAAGGGAGCTGCCGGCTCTGTGGGAGACCAAAAACCCCATCCATAAAAAAAAAGGGGTGAGAAAAGCAGCGCTGGAGAAGCTGCTCCCATTTGTGCATACCAAGGTGCCCACAGCCACAGCAAAACAAGTGGACACTAAAATTGGGAGCTTGAGAGGTACCTACAGGACTGAACGCTCTAAGGTGCTGGCTTCTCAGAGGTCAGGAGCAGCAGCAGATGATGTTTATGTCCCGGTTTTGTGGTACTACAGCAGGATGTCCTTCCTGGATGACCACATTGAGCCAAGGCCATCACTCTCCACTCTTCCCCCCAGACTTCCCTGCAGCCAACCTGAGCCTTCTCTGGAGCAAGAGGAGGCAGCCATCCTGGATGATCCTGATTTGGCCATCTGGAGCCAGGTATAGTATTAACTGAAAATGTAGTGGGATAAAATTTATGTTTCCCAAATATGTCAGGATGAGAAACATACATTATTTTGTATTCAACAAGTGAAATCATGATCTGTAGACATTATTCTGCACTTAATTGTGTGGTAAATAGTCAAGCTGATGTAGTGGTAAATTTAAAGCAAGGATTTATGCATTTACATTCTAATTGCTTCCATCAGGATTACAAAGTTTGATGCAAAGATTAAACCAACATATTAAACTATGTTTCTTTTTCATACACAGGATGAAATCAGCCAGGAGGAGGGTCTGGAAACTGTCAGGCAGGAGGAGGAAGGGCCCAGTGGCAGCCAGGAGGTGGCAGGGCCCAGTGGCAGCCAGGAGGTGGCAGGGCCCAGTGGCAGCCAGGAGGTGGCAGGGCCCAGTGGCAGCCAGGAGGTGGCAGGGCCCAGTGGCAGCCAGGAGGTGGCAGGGCCCAGTGGCAGCCAGGAGGTGGCAGGGCCCAGTGGCAGCCAGGAGGTGGCAGGGCCCAGTGGCAGACAGGAGGTGGCAGGGCCCAGTGGCAGACAGGAGGTGGCAGGGCAAAGGAGAAGCACCAGATCCCAGGTGCCTCCCATCAGGCTTCACAAAAGAGGCAGGAGGGACAGGACCACCAGTGAGGCAGCAATGGCCCTTATTAAAGAGGCCCATGCCACCCTCAAGGAGCCCACATCCCCTGAAGAGGCCATTGCCGGCCTAGTGGAGGCTAAGTTCAAGGTGATGAGCATGGAGCAACGCCTCCTATGCGAACCCCTGCTCATCACCTTGCTCAACAAGGGGGTGATGGAGCAAATTACCCCCAATACCGCCATATGTGAGGTGGCCCAACTGACCCAACCTCAACCTCCACCTCCACCTTCCTCTTCTGCCCCACCCCCTTCTGCTACCCCTCCACCTTCTGCCCCACCCCCTTCTGCTACACCTCCACCTTCTTCTTCTGCCCCACCCCCTTCTGCTACACCTCCACCTTCTGCCCCACCCCCTTCTGCTACACCTCCACCTTCTGCCCCACCCCCTTCTGCTACACCTCCACCTTCTTCTTCTGCCCCACCCCCTTCTGCTACACCTCCACCTCCTCCTCCTGACAGGAGTACCCCTCCAGTGGGCCAGCCTCCAGCTAAACGAAGAAGGAAGGCTTCAGTAAAGGCTGCAGGGAAGGTTGCCAGGAAGAAGAGGAAGTGATGGCCTTGCTTCATTGTGGTCGCACTGGTCGGACAGAAGGCAGCCTGTTGTAGTACCACACACTTGGGACATATATCTCACCTGCTGCTGTTCCTGACCTCTGGGAGGCCAGCATCAGATTGTGTTCTGAAATGTGGGCCTTCTCAAGCTCCCAATTTTAGTGTCCACACAGGGTTGCTGTGTGCTCTGGGGTCCCTGGGATGCACAAATGGCAGCAGCTTCTCCAGCGCTGCCTTCTCTTTATTTAATTTATAAACATGAATAAATGTGTTTTTTGTTTAAGTTCATACTTGACTATGTGTATTTTTAAATAAAAAAAAACAAGCTTTGGAGTAAGCAGATACATTTGACTGACAATAAAAGGCACAGATATCACCCCCCCAAAAGAATAACTAAATCTGATTAGCTCAAAAACATGGTGTGAAATTTTAAAAATATAGATTAGAAAATTAAATGGGAGATCGCTATCAAAACATTGAGAAATTATAATTAACATCATTTTGAAAAATCTAACCATTTAAATTATTCCTAAAAACTTGCACGATATAATACACATAAATCTTATAAAGAGCAGCATGAAAAAGGTTAAAAATAAGGCATAACTCTGTGTGAATATCAGCAGCAAAAGAAGGTCTCTCGTTTTGATTAATGTAACATTCTAACGAAGAATTCAATGCAGAACATTTAAACGATGAAATATTTATGAGCGTGACGAATGTGCTCTCTCCATTATGAAGGCTTGTTTTACCAGAAGATGCGCTCCCGTCTCATAGTTGCTTGTGAGCATGCGCACTTTTGGAAGAGTCGTAAAAGCATACACACGAACCATTTTCTCGTCACAAAACAGGCCGACGAGAAACACGACGAGGAAATCTGGACTCCTGACGAGAAAATAGAGAGCAGGTTCTCTATTTTCTCGTCGAGATTCTCGTCAAGTTTCTCGTCGTAAAACCATACACACGAACGTTTTTCTAGACAAAAAAACTCTCGCGGCACTTTTCTTGACTGTTTACGACGAGAAAATCGGTCGTGTGTACGAGGCCTGAGGGGAATTCTCCTTGTGCTATGATGTGCTTTAAAAAAATTTTTTTTCTAGTGACAGAAAACTCTAGGTAGGGAGAGTGTCAGTTTCTTTCACTGTGCGAATCCTTGTTTCTAGGGACAAAGAAGGAAAGTGAGGGGAATTCTCCTTGTGCTATAGTGTGCTTTAAAAAAACATTTTTTCTAGGGACAGAAAACTCTAGGTAGGGAGAGTGTCAGTTTCTTTCACTGTGCGAATCCTTGTTTCTAGGGACAAAGAAGGAAAGTGAGGGGAATTCTCCTTGTGCTATAGTGTGCTTTAAAAAAACATTTTTTCTAGGGACAGAAAACTCTAGGTAGGGAGAGTGTCAGTTTCTTTCACTGTGCGAATCCTTGTTTCTAGGGACAAAGAAGGAAAGTGAGGGGAATTCTCCTTGTGCTATAGTGTGCTTTAAAAAAACATTTTTTCTAGGGACAGAAAACTCTAGGTAGGGAGAGTGTCAGTTTCTTTCACTGTGCGAATCCTTGTTTCTAGGGACAAAGAAGGAAAGTGAGGGGAATTCTCCTTGTGCTATAGTGTGCTTTAAAAAAACATTTTTTCTAGGGACAGAAAACTCTAGGTAGGGAGAGTGTCAGTTTCTTTCACTGTGCGAATCCTTGTTTCTAGGGACAAAGAAGGAAAGTGAGGGGAATTCTCCTTGTGCTATAGTGTGCTTTAAAAAAAAAATTTTTCTAGGGACAGAAAACTCTAGGTAGGGAGAGTGTCAGTTTCTTTCACTGTGCGAATCCTTGTTTCTAGGGACAAAGAAGGAAAGTGAGGGGAATTCTCCTTGTGCTATAGTGTGCTTTAAAAAAACATTTTTTCTAGGGACAGAAAACTCTAGGTAGGGAGAGTGTCAGTTTCTTTCACTGTGCGAATCCTTGTTTCTAGGGACAAAGAAGGAAAGTGAGGGGAATTCTCCTTGTGCTATAGTGTGCTTTAAAAAAACATTTTTTCTAGGGACAGAAAACTCTAGGTAGGGAGAGTGTCAGTTTCTTTCACTGTGCGAATCCTTGTTTCTAGGGACAAAGAAGGAAAGTGAGGGGAATTCTCCTTGTGCTATAGTGTGCTTTAAAAAAACATTTTTTCTAGGGACAGAAAACTCTAGGTAGGGAGAGTGTCAGTTTCTTTCACTGTGCGAATCCTTGTTTCTAGGGACAAAGAAGGAAAGTGAGGGGAATTCTCCTTGTGCTATAGTGTGCTTTAAAAAAACATTTTTTCTAGGGACAGAAAACTCTAGGTAGGGAGAGTGTCAGTTTCTTTCACTGTGCGAATCCTTGTTTCTAGGGACAAAGAAGGAAAGTGAGGGGAATTCTCCTTGTGCTATAGTGTGCTTTAAAAAAACATTTTTTCTAGGGACAGAAAACTCTAGGTAGGGAGAGTGTCAGTTTCTTTCACTGTGCGAATCCTTGTTTCTAGGGACAAAGAAGGAAAGTGAGGGGAATTCTCCTTGTGCTATAGTGTGCTTTAAAAAAACATTTTTTCTAGGGACAGAAAACTCTAGGTAGGGAGAGTGTCAGTTTCTTTCACTGTGCGAATCCTTGTTTCTAGGGACAAAGAAGGAAAGTGAGGGGAATTCTCCTTGTGCTATAGTGTGCTTTAAAAAAACATTTTTTCTAGGGACAGAAAACTCTAGGTAGGGAGAGTGTCAGTTTCTTTCACTGTGCGAATCCTTGTTTCTAGGGACAAAGAAGGAAAGTGAGGGGAATTCTCCTTGTGCTATAGTGTGCTTTAAAAAAACATTTTTTCTAGGGACAGAAAACTCTAGGTAGGGAGAGTGTCAGTTTCTTTCACTGTGCGAATCCTTGTTTCTAGGGACAAAGAAGGAAAGTGAGGGGAATTCTCCTTGTGCTATAGTGTGCTTTAAAAAAACATTTTTTCTAGGGACAGAAAACTCTAGGTAGGGAGAGTGTCAGTTTCTTTCACTGTGCGAATCCTTGTTTCTAGGGACAAAGAAGGAAAGTGAGGGGAATTCTCCTTGTGCTATAGTGTGCTTTAAAAAAACATTTTTTCTAGGGACAGAAAACTCTAGGTAGGGAGAGTGTCAGTTTCTTTCACTGTGCGAATCCTTGTTTCTAGGGACAAAGAAGGAAAGTGAGGGGAATTCTCCTTGTGCTATAGTGTGCTTTAAAAAAACATTTTTTCTAGGGACAGAAAACTCTAGGTAGGGAGAGTGTCAGTTTCTTTCACTGTGCGAATCCTTGTTTCTAGGGACAAAGAAGGAAAGTGAGGGGAATTCTCCTTGTGCTATAGTGTGCTTTAAAAAAACATTTTTTCTAGGGACAGAAAACTCTAGGTAGGGAGAGTGTCAGTTTCTTTCACTGTGCGAATCCTTGTTTCTAGGGACAAAGAAGGAAAGTGAGGGGAATTCTCCTTGTGCTATAGTGTGCTTTAAAAAAACATTTTTTCTAGGGACAGAAAACTCTAGGTAGGGAGAGTGTCAGTTTCTTTCACTGTGCGAATCCTTGTTTCTAGGGACAAAGAAGGAAAGTGAGGGGAATTCTCCTTGTGCTATAGTGTGCTTTAAAAAAACATTTTTTCTAGGGACAGAAAACTCTAGGTAGGGAGAGTGTCAGTTTCTTTCACTGTGCGAATCCTTGTTTCTAGGGACAAAGAAGGAAAGTGAGGGGAATTCTCCTTGTGCTATAGTGTGCTTTAAAAAAACATTTTTTCTAGGGACAGAAAACTCTAGGTAGGGAGAGTGTCAGTTTCTTTCACTGTGCGAATCCTTGTTTCTAGGGACAAAGAAGGAAAGTGAGGGGAATTCTCCTTGTGCTATAGTGTGCTTTAAAAAAACATTTTTTCTAGGGACAGAAAACTCTAGGTAGGGAGAGTGTCAGTTTCTTTCACTGTGCGAATCCTTGTTTCTAGGGACAAAGAAGGAAAGTGAGGGGAATTCTCCTTGTGCTATAGTGTGCTTTAAAAAAACATTTTTTCTAGGGACAGAAAACTCTAGGTAGGGAGAGTGTCAGTTTCTTTCACTGTGCGAATCCTTGTTTCTAGGGACAAAGAAGGAAAGTGAGGGGAATTCTCCTTGTGCTATAGTGTGCTTTAAAAAAACATTTTTTCTAGGGACAGAAAACTCTAGGTAGGGAGAGTGTCAGTTTCTTTCACTGTGCGAATCCTTGTTTCTAGGGACAAAGAAGGAAAGTGAGGGGAATTCTCCTTGTGCTATAGTGTGCTTTAAAAAAACATTTTTTCTAGGGACAGAAAACTCTAGGTAGGGAGAGTGTCAGTTTCTTTCACTGTGCGAATCCTTGTTTCTAGGGACAAAGAAGGAAAGTGAGGGGAATTCTCCTTGTGCTACAGTGTGCTTTAAAAAAACATTTTTTCTAGGGACAGAAAACTCTAGGTAGGGAGAGTGTCAGTTTCTTTCACTGTGCGAATCCTTGTTTCTAGGGACAAAGAAGGAAAGTGAGGGGAATTCTCCTTGTGCTATAGTGTGCTTTAAAAAAACATTTTTTCTAGGGACAGAAAACTCTAGGTAGGGAGAGTGTCAGTTTCTTTCACTGTGCGAATCCTTGTTTCTAGGGACAAAGAAGGAAAGTGAGGGGAATTCTCCTTGTGCTATAGTGTGCTTTAAAAAAACATTTTTTCTAGGGACAGAAAACTCTAGGTAGGGAGAGTGTCAGTTTCTTTCACTGTGCGAATCCTTGTTTCTAGGGACAAAGAAGGAAAGTGAGGGGAATTCTCCTTGTGCTATAGTGTGCTTTAAAAAAACATTTTTTCTAGGGACAGAAAACTCTAGGTAGGGAGAGTGTCAGTTTCTTTCACTGTGCGAATCCTTGTTTCTAGGGACAGGGAAGGACAGTGAGGGAAATTCTCCTTGTGCTATAGTGTGCTAAAGCATTCCTCATCAACCATCTTTGAAATCCTTGTTTTTTGGACAGTCAGGGAAATTGTCGTTGTGCTATTCTGTGCAAAAGCAATCATCCTCAACCATATTTAGAAATCCTTAAGTAAAGGGACAGAGAAGGACACCTGAAGGTAGCCCTTATTGCTTTTTTCCCATCTCCCTGCAGGCCATCTATTAGAATGTCTGGAAGGCAAACAAGGAGAGGCAGACAGTCAGGAGGCAATAAAAGAGGGCAAGCAGGCTCTGTGTCTGGGGGCAACAGTGCTGGTCGTGGACGCGGTGCATTGTCATCAGCACATGGCCATGGGACACGCTTGTCCTTCTTTTCGGCAGCTGGACATGTTGAGCCACATCATGCCGAAGACTTGGTAGAGTGGATGACCAAGCCCTCCTCCTCCTCCTCATCCTCTCTCACCCAGGCTCAGGGTACTGGCAAAGCAGCTGCCAAAGCGTCCTCTTCCCTGGTATCAATGTCAGACTCATCATCAGTCACTCCTTCCCTAGACCCACCATGTCCTCCTCCTGAGGAGTCCCCCGAACTGTTTGAGCACAGTGTTGGGTACATGCTCCAGGAGGATGCCCAGCGTTTCGAAGGGTCTGATGATGAAACCCAGCTACAGGAAGGCAGTAGCGTGAGAGCAGACAGAGGGGATGCTCAAGAAGGACACCAATCTGGCAGTCATGTTCCAGCAGCTGCAGCATACTGCCAGATTGGCTCCAGTGATGAGGAGGGAGGGGATGATGAGGTCACTGACTCCACGTGGGTGCCTAATAGTAGAGAGGAGGAGGAGGAGGATGAGGAGGAGGCACATCTCCAACGAGGCAGGATGCCCTTTGGTGGCTAGCGTAAGGGCAGTACACCGACGGAATCACACCGCAGAGCTCCGCCTGTGCAGGGCGCTGCCTCTGCCCGTCATTCAAAAAGTTCCTTGGTGTGGGCCTTTTTTGAGGCTAGTGCATCAGATCGCACAGCTGCTGTTTGCAACATATGTCTCAAGCGTATATCGCGTGGCCAAAACATCAGCCGCTTGGGTACCACATGCCTGACCAGACATATGTTGACCTGCCATGCAGCTCGTTGGCAAGCCTACCTCAAAGACCCACACCAAAGAACAAAGCGGACCTCTCCTTGCACCGCATCAGCTGGGATCTCCAACCCCACTATAACTTCAGTCCTCTCTGAAACATGCACTGAGAGGAATGAAGGTGTAGAATTAGGTGTGTCACAGCCAAGTACTTGCGGCCACTCTGCTAGCAGTACACCGACGTCCGATTCTAGCAGGCAAATTTCCCTGCCCCAGCTGCTGGACCGTCGAAAGAAGTTCACTCCCAGCCATCCACATGCCCAGCGGTTGAATGCTAGCTTGGCTAAATTGCTAGCGCTTCAACTGCTGCCTTTTCAGTTGGTAGACTCGGCCCCCTTCCGTGAGTTTGTGCAATGTGCGGTTCCTCAGTGGCAGGTTCCCAAACGCCACTTTTTCTCACGGAAGGCTATTCCGGCTCTCTACCGGCATGTGGAAGGCAATGTCTTGGCCTCGCTGGACAGGGCGGTCAGCGGTAAGGTGCATATTACCGCTGACTCATGGTCCAGCAGGCATGGACAGGGACGTTACCTTTCTTTCACGGCCCATTGGGTCACTCTTTTGGCAGCTGGGAAGGATGCAGGACAAGGTGCAGTAGTGTTGGAGGTTGTTCCACCGCCACGCCTCCAAAATGCTACTACTGGTTGTGACACACCTCTCTCCTCCACCCCCTCCTCTTCTTCTTCCTCCATGGCCTCTTCCTGTGGTTTGTCCTATGAACCAGCGGTGCTCCGTAGCCGTTCACGGGGCTACGCAAGTACGCAGGCAAAAAGATGCCATGCCGTGCTTGCGCTGGTGTGTTTGGGGGACAGAAGCCACACTGGGGCAGAGGTCCTGTCTGCTCTGCAGGGCCAGGCCGAGAGGTGGTTGACGCCACGCCAGCTTAAGCCAGGAATGGTGGTTTGCGACAATGGCACCAACCTCCTTTCCGCCCTCCGACAGGGACAACTGACCCATGTGCCCTGTGTGGCTCACGTCCTTAACCTGGTGGTGCAGCGGTTCTTGGGCAGGTACCCGGGCTTACAGGATGTCCTGAGGCAGGCCAGGAAAGTCTGTGTGCATTTCCGCAGATCTTATAATGCCAGTGCTCGCCTGGCTGAGCTGCAAAAGGAGTTGAACCTGCCCAAGAACCGCCTTATATGTGACATGCCCACCAGGTGGAACTCAACGTTGGCCATGCTGCAGCGGCTGCACATGCAGCAGAGGGCCATCAATGAGTACCTGTGCGACTACGGCACCAGGACAGGGTCAGGGGAGCTTGGTTTTTTTTCTCCACGCCAGTGGGGCATGATCAGGGATGCATGCACTGTCCTGGCACCATTTGAGGAGGCCACGAGGATGGTGAGCAGTGACAGTGCATGCATCAGTGACACTGTACCTCTTGTCCACCTGTTGGAGCACACGCTGCGTGGAATAATGGACAGGGCACTTGAGGCAGAACAGAGGCAGGAAGAGGAGGACTTCCTTGCCTCTCAAGGCCCCCTTTACCCAGACAGTGTTCCTTCTGTCCCACCCATCGCACAGGAAGAGGAGGAGGAGGAGGAGGAGGATTGTGTCAGCATGGAGGTGGAGGCTGGCACTCAGCATCATCAGCAGCAGTCTTTTAGGGATGATTTACAGTCCCAAGAAACCAGTGGACTTGTACGTGGCTGGGAGGAGGTGGCTGCAGATCATGTCGTCCTTAGTGACCCAGAGGACTCCGGAGCGAATGCCTCAGCAAACCTACGCTGCATGGCCTCCCTGATCCTGCAAAGTCTGCGGAAGGATCCTCGTATTCTTCGGATCAAGGAGAGGGACCATTACTGGCTGGCCACTCTCCTTGATCCACGGTACAAGGGTAAGGTTGCGGACCTTATGTTACCGTCGCAGAGGGAGCAGAGGATGAGACAACTCCGGGAGGCCTTGCAGAAAGGTCTGTGCAACGCGTTCCCAGAGACTGGGAGGTTACAAACTCCTGGTCCTGGACAACCAGTTGCTGAGGCTTCGGCCAGTCAAAGAAGGAGCGGTGGGGAAGGTGGCCGTCTGACCGATGCGTTCAGACAATTCTTTAGTCCGCAGCCCCAAAGTATGATCGGTTCCAGCAACCATCGCCAGCGTCTGATAAACATGGTGCAGGAATATCTAGGGGCAAGGTCAGACTTGGACACCTTCCCCACCGAAAATCCTCTGGCTTACTGGGTCTTGAGGATGGATCACTGGCCAGAGCTTGCACAGTATGCAATTGAGCTACTGGCCTGTCCTGCATCCAGCGTTCTTTCGGAACGCACATTCAGTGCTGCTGGAGGATTTGTCACGGATCACAGGGTGCGCCTGTCCACCGACTTGGTTGATCGACTGACTTTCATCAAGATGAACCAGTCTTGGATCACCACCAGCTACCACACACCTGATGCTGATATAACAGACTAATTGATTTTAACATGTCACATCCCTTCAAGACTGATGCTGATGCTGAGTGCCTGTGCTGTTATGTTGACTGGCTATCCTCCTCCTCCGAGTCCTCAATGATACGATTGATGATGATAGCTTGGAAGATCATTTTTGTTAATGGGTGCCGCCACCATTGGCTAAGGCCCAATTTTTCAGCCCCTGTTTTACAGGGGCGTGTAATTACAATTTTTTTAGCAATAATTTGCCATAGGGCTCATTGCTGTGCTCCAAGTACAGTATCTGTGAGGGGTTGGAGTGTTGTGGCACCAGTGCCTAAGGCCCAATTTTTCAGCCCCTGTTTAACAGGGGCGTGTCATTACAATTTTTGAAGCAATACTTTGCAACAGGGCTCATTGCTGTGCTCCAAGTACAGTATCTGTGAGGGGTTGTAGTGTTGTGCCACCAGTGCCTAAGGCCCAATTTTTCAGCCCCTGTTCAACAGGGGCATGCAATTACAATTCTTGATCTAATAATTCACAGCAGGGCCCATTGCTGCACCCACCAAGAGTAACTCTGAGGGCTTACAGTGTTGTGGCAACGCCACCACCACCACCACCACGAAAGGCCCAATTTTTCAGCCCCTGTTCAAAAGGGGCATGTAATTACAATTCTTGATCTAATAATTCACAGCAGGGCCCATTCCTGCACCCACCAAGAGTAACTCTGAGGGCTTACAGTGTTGTGGCAACGCCACCACCACCACCACCACGAAAGGCCCAATTTTTCAGCCCCTGTTCAACATGGGCAATTAATTACAATTCTTGATCTAATAATTCACAGCAGGGCCCATTCCTGCACCCACCAAGAGTAACTCTGAGGGCTTACAGTTTTGTGGCAACGCCACCACCACCACCACCACGAAAGGCCCAATTTTTCAGCCCCTGTTCAAAAGGGGCATGTAATTACAATTCTTGATCTAATAATTCACAGCAGGGCCCATTCCTGCACCCACCAAGAGTAACTCTGAGGGCTTACAGTGTTGTGGCAACACCACCACCACCACCACCACCACGAAAGGCCCAATTTTTCAGCCCCTGTTCAACAGGGGCATGTAATTACAATTCTTGATCTAATAATTCACAGCAGGGCCCATTGCTGCACCCACCAAGAGTAACTGTCAGGGCTTACAGTGTTGTGGCACCAGCACCACCATCAAAGGCCCAATTTTTACTACCACTGTTCAACAATTATACGTAATTAAAATTCCTGATATAATAGTTGACAGCAGGGCGTTCCAGCACCAACCAAGAGTAACTGTGAGTGCTTACAGTGTTGTGCCAACACCAACAACTAAGGGGCCTATTTCTGCAGAGTATATACGGCAGGTCCCTACTTTCAAACATCCAACTTACAAACGACTCCTACTTGCAAACGCAAGAAGACAACAGGAAGTGAGAGGAAATCTACCACTAGGAAGGAAAATTCTCTCCTGTAAGAATAAATATGGGAGAAAGGTGTCTCCTCTGTACTGATGCTTTATCAGCAATCCTTGTTTCAAGAAAAACACCACATTTCAAAAACAGTTGTCATTGGGACAGAAAGTGAGGTGAAATGTTCTGAACAGGGGCACAGACAGCAAAACAAATGTTACAGGGGTGATAACCCTTACCTATGTTTTCCAAAAAGTTTAAAAATAGATTTTTGGGCTGGAGCTACACTTCAACAATGTACCTGTTCAAAATTACAAACAGATTCTACATAAGAACAAACCTACAGTCCCTGTCTTGTATGCACCGCCTGTATACGGCTGTTCAGAGTATATAGGGCCTTTTTTATTTTATGTGCGGGGTTCCCCTTAATATCCATACAAGACCCAAAGGGGCTGGTAATGGGCTGGGGTGGGGGGGGGGGGGGGGGTGATGGGGTAGCTATGCCATTTTTCTTAAAGAATTTCATCCATATTACCGGGACCAGACATTACATTAAAGCCGCAAGCAGTTTTAAATGGCTTTTTTTTCCTTTAGAAGTGTCATTTTGTGCAGGGACAGTTCTAAACACGGGAAACACGTGGCACTTCACAGGCATACTTTAGACACCCCCCAGGTACGATATTTAAATGAATATTTGACTTTTTTTTTTTCACTTTATGCATCATTAAAATGACTGCTCCCGAAAAACGGCCGTTTTTAAAACTTATTTTTGCATTGATACATGTCTCCTGGGGCAGAACCCGGGTTCCCAAACCCTTTTTAGGACAATAACATGCATAATAGCCGTTATAATTAGCAATTTAGATTTCGAACGTTCGCATCCATTGTATTTAATAGGGTTCTAAAGTTTGTGCGAACTATCGGTCCGTTCGCGGGTTCTGGTGCGAACCGAACCCGGGGGTGTTCGGCTCATCACTACCTCAAAGAAGTGACCCAAGAATGGAGAGAAGATCTGGGCCTTCAAAAATAACTTTCCCTGAATCTGCGAGGGAGCGGTGGAGGACACCTGCAGTTTATGCCGTCTCAGTGAACAACGCTTATTAGCCTTCCAAACAACGCCAGAAACTGCATTCCCAGCGCCGGAAGCTGAAGAGAGCACAAGTCCAAGTATGCCAGTCTGCTGTTACAGGTGTTTCCAAAAGGACTGCTACCCAATTGGAAGGTCCTCTGCCTGTAGTGCCTGTTCTGATCGAAGGGATCTACACCAGAGCCATCCTTGATACAGGTGCTCAGGTTACCCTGATGACCAGAGACTTTTACAAGAAGTACCTGTCATACCTGCCTCTGGAAGAGTTGGGAGACACCAAGATTCAGGGTATTCAAGCAGAAGAGTACTATTGTGATAGATGTGTGCGGATCAAGTTGTCATGTGATCCATTGAGGGCTGGGGAGCCCCAGAACTTTGAGACACTGGCCATTGTCTGTCCCTGGCTGCCAGGGCCCTCAAGAAGCTCTCTCATCGTTGGGACCAATACCAATCTGGTGAAACGGCTTTTAGCCCCTGCTGTCCCCAGATGTGATCCCTTACCCTCACTGCCAGAAGAAGGATCCATAGTAGTAGTGGAAGAAACCAATCTGCAGGAGGCAGAAGTACTCAAAGAGGCTAGCGAGCATACTATGTCTGAGCCAGTGGAACAGAGAAAGTGAAGAGTTAAGTATCCTCTCAAGAGACCGACTTGTGAAGTGATGGGTGAGAGCACCGAAGAAGTTATCCTCACCCATCAAGGGTTGCCAAGAGAGACTGACCTTCTCACCACAGATTTGGTGGAGGGCAACCCCAGCTCACTTCCTGGCACAATTAGACAGGTCACCCCCACTGGAGCGACCTGTGGACAGGACAGCTCCCCATCATATGATGATTGGTGGGAGGCTCCTCTGTCAACCCTCTGCAACCGCATTGAAGCTAAAATGTTTTGCAGATCTAAAAATTTTAGATGTCTTTGGGGACCAAAGATTCTAAGTGGGGGGAGTGTGTAGCGGGGTATTCCCCTTTAATATCCAGAGACTACATTTCCCAAGACATCTTTCAGCACCCAGGGTGCATTGCCCCGGAGCAAAGACTGCTGGGGCGGACTTTATAAAGGGGAGGCAGAGTTTATTCTGTCTCTTTGGACACTTCCTGCCTATCAAGCAAGAACTCTGTGCGAGACTGCTGAAAGCCCAGGCCTGAAGCCTGGGCATTTTCTTCCAAAGAGCCCTCTGCCAGCCTAGCGGAACCTGAGAGACATCTTATCATCCTTGCTGTACTACACCAGGAGGACCGAAGACCCGGATGTCGATTGATCCATGTGCCTAGACGAATCAGCGGAGGAAACGGACTGGGACTGGCCGGGTGGTGAGAGAACACTTGCTCATAGACAAATACTATATTTTTACTACCCGTTTGGATTACAAAGTTGTTCATCAAGTGCACCACCGAAAGATTGCTAGCGAAGATTGTTTACAGAACTTCCATTTAGTTCAGTCAGGCCTGACTGCGTAGGTAGACATTGCTGAGCGTTAGTCTGCCCACGAGGGGAAGTAGCTGTAAAAAGGCAGCGTTAGATTCGCATAGTAATAGATGTTTATTCTGTTCATTTAAATACTGTTTATTGCAGGGACATGCAACTTGTTATCCTTTTGTTTATTACTTGCCCATTAGCCTCAGTAAAATATCTGGGTCAAGTACATTGGTGTCAGTTTCAATTACTTTAATAGAAGTTTTAAAGTATATCACTGTGTGTGTTTGCCATAGGACTGCGTCACCAAGGGTTGCGGTCACGCGGTCCTATCTCCCCTTATTAGCTGTGCCACGGGAGGATAGAGCCAATTGCCAGTGGTTGACAGCGGTGCACTACAGGGCCCAAAACAAACAAGCAGCCCTCTTAAGCTGAGGGTATCGCTACACATGCATATGCTGTGTAAGAAATACATGGTTAAAATGGCAATTTTATGAAAAAAGTTCTTAATTTTCCAAAAAATTACAAAAAATTTACAACTTCAAAAAACACACCTTGCCACTTATTGAATAAATACCTTGGACTGTCAACTTTCTAAGAAATTGTCTTTTGGGAGGTATTTGAACTGTCCTGGCATGTTGGGGCCTTAAGAAATCAAATACAGTCAGTACATCAGGACTGAACAATTTTATATACTGTATACCATAGTTTGTAGCCTTTACAACTTTCATTCAGACTAAATAATTTACACTGATTTGCATTATTTTTACCACAGAAATGTAGAGGAATACATGTTGGCCTAGATTTATGAAGAATGATTATTTATTTGGCATTTTTTTTAAGAGAGACAAAGAAAAACTTAATTTTTTTACATTTTCGATATATTTTTGTTTATATAGCAAACAAAAAAACAAACAAAAATTATAACAATTTAATTTGGGTACAGTGTTGCAGGACTGAGTAATTGTCATTAAAAGTGTGACTGCGCTGAAATCTGAAAATGCCTAATTCCTGATGTTTTATATAAGCATGCCTGTTAGAAGCTATAACTAGACATGTGCAAAAGGAAAAAAATTGTTTTGTTTCGTTTTAATTAGTTAATTAATTTTGTTTAGTTGGATTCGTTAAATTCGTTAAATTCATTTTCGGAATTAGTTTAGTTTTCAACCGAATTCGAAAAATCGGTCGCATTCAAAAATATTTTAACCAAATTCGAAGATATTTCTACCGGATTCGATAATATTTAATCCGCATTCGTTAATATATTTCAACCAGATTCGATAATATTTCAACCGGATTCGAAATTATTTCAACCGAATTACAAAAATTATAATAAAATAGAAAAACAGAGAATAGACTAGAAAAACAATAGAACAGAATAGAATATATTATATTTTATTCTATTCTGTTCTATTTTTTTCTAGTCTATTCTTTTATATTCTATTCAAATCTTTTCTATTAAAATCAAATCATTATATACTAAATTCGAATTTCGGAAGATGGTTATATATATATATATATATTTTTCCGACATTCGAATTTCGTATAGAATCAATTCGAATTTGAATAGAAAAGATTAGAATAGAAATAGAAAATAGACTTGAAAAACAATAGAACAGAATAGAATATAGATACTATCTATTTCATTTTTTTTTTGCAGATTACTATTTGTTTCCAAAAGATCTTCTGCAGACTATTAGCATCTATTTCATTTTTTTTGCAGCTCTCCTGCAGACTATTAGTATCTATTTAGTTTTTTCACCAGATCTCCTGCAGACTATTAGAATCTATTTATTTTTTTAGCAGATCCTCCTGTAGACTATTAACAGCCATTTCACTTCTTTTTTGCAGATCTCCTGCAGACTATTAGCATCTATTTCATTTTTTTTTGCAGATTACTATTTATTTCCATCCGATCTCCTGCAGACTATTGGCATTTATATAATTTTTTACAGATCTCCTGCAGACTATTAGTATCTATTTAATTTTCTCATCAGATCTGCAGACTTTAAGCATCTATTTCATATATTTTTTTTTGCAGGTCTCCTGAAAACTATTAGCAGCCATTTCCCTGTGTATAGAGATATAAGCGGTGATGATGTCTCTCTTGTTGTCTCTTCCTCAAACTGTTCCTCCATTCATAAATGAAATAGATGCTAATAGTCTGCAGGAGATCTCCTGGAAATAAAGGAAATGGATCGTAATCTGCAAAAAAAAATAAAAAATTAAATAGCTATTAATAGACTACAGGAGATGTGCTAAAATAATGTGTGGGGTATTAGTGAGTGTGGGGAATGGATGGAGATGCTGAGCTCTGATTGGATGGTGTATGGAGGTGATTGTCTCTCTATAGATGGAGGAGGGGGGAGGTGATGACATCACACGGTATTTATATATTTATAAAACCATCTTCCGAAATTCGAATTTCGTATAGAATGAATTCAAATTCGAATCGAAAAGATTAGAATTGAAAAGAACAGAATAAAAAAATAAGAGAATACAATAGAACAGAATAGAAAAAATAATATATATATATATATATATATATATATATATATATATATATATATATATATAATATCTTTCCGTCCATCTTCCGAAATTCGAATTTAGTATAGAACGATTTTCGATTAAAATAGAAAAGATTTGAATAGAAAAGAATAGACTAGAAAAACAATATAACATAATAAAATTAAATATAATATATTATATTTTATTCTATTCTGTTCTATTGTTTTTCTAGTCTATTCTTTTCTATTCTATTTTATTCTAATCTTTTCTATTCAAAATCATTCTATACGAAAATCGAATTTCAGAAGATGGTTATTTTCTAATTCCTGAAAATAGAGGGTAAAATGTGCCTGCGTGTTATACACTGATATCTGTTGTTTTTTACTAACAGGGGGGCGGGGATCCGCCCCGAGTGCCACCTATTGGGAGGGTGTCAGGCCCCTGCCCCGCCTCTCCGCCTCTCCTGGCCGTGGGACAGCTCTGGCAGCAAACCCCAAAGTCCAGAAAACATCACTGCCATATACCGTCATACACCGCTCCTTCTGTGCAACTCTCAATGCAAGCCCCTGAATCCCTCAATCAACACTGCATGTTGTGGCTGCTCTCCGCCTCCCGCTCCGCCTCCTCCTCGTGTGTAGCTTTTGATTGGAGGAGGAGAGCGGTCACGTGACGTCAATGAAAGAGAGGCGAGCAGTCACATGACCGGGTCCACGAGAGAGAGCCGCGTCAATGGAGGTACCCTGAAGCTTTGCTTTACAATGAGAGCTACACAGGATGAGCGGCGTATGAGAAGGGGCTGATAGGCTGACAGTGTGAAACCTTCCTAACCTTTAGAGTACGCTGGCAGCGCTGTCCCCATCCCAGTGCTGGGAGTGCAGGGCGGTCTTTATAATAAAAGGAGGCTGTGTTGTTGTACAGGGGTGTACTATGCAGGGGGTCCTTGTTCTATCCAGGGTGTCCTTGTTCTATGCAGGGGGTCCGTGTTCTATGCAGGGGTCCATGTATTATGCAGGTGGTCCGTGTATTATGCAGGTGGTCCGTGTATTATGCAGGTGGTCCGTGTATTATGCAGGTGGTCTGTGTACTATGCAGGGGGTCCGTGTACTATGCAGGGGGTCCGTGTTCTATGCAGGGGTCCGTGTATTATGCAGGTGGTCCGTGTTCTATGCAGGTGGTCCGTGTTCTATGCAGGTGGTCCGTGTTCTATGCAGGTGGTCCGTGTTCTATGCAGGGGGTCTGTGTTCTATGCAGGGGGTCCGTGTACTATGCAGGGGGTCAGTGTATTATGCCGGGGGGGGGTATGTAAAGTTTTTTTTCCTGAAACTTTCCTCTTAAAGTTAAGGTGCATGTTATACGCCTGTGCATGTTATACGGTGATAAATACGGTATCTATATCTATAGATATACATATATATTATATTTTTATAGGGTTAGGGTGAGGGTTGGGGTTAGGGGGTTGGGGTTAGGGATAGGGGTTAGGGTTAGGGATAGGGGTAAGGGTTAGGGGGTTAGGGTTAGGGATAGGGTTAGGGTTATGGTTAGGGGTTAGGGTTGTGATTGGGGTTAGGGTTGTGATTGGGGTTAGGGTCAGGGTTGGGGTTCGGGTTAGGCTTAGGGTTAGGGTTTCCCCTTGAAGAATAAGGCTTGGACTCAGTGATTGGAATAGAATAAAATAATATTTTATACTATTTAGTTCAATTGTTTTTCTAGTCTATTTCTATAGGAAATTCGAATTTCGGAAGATGGCTATATATATATATATATATATATATATATATATATATATATATATATATATATATTTTTCAGATCTGTCCCGTTGTTTTTCTATGCAATTCTTTTCTATTATTTTCTATTTTATTGTAATCTTTTCTATTCAAATTCTATTTAATTCTATATGAAATTCGTATTTCGAAAAATGGTTTTATATATATATATATATATATATATATATATATATATAATATATATAAAACCATCTTCCGAAATTCGAATTTCGTATAGAGTGAATTCAAATTCGAATCGAAAAGATTAGAATAGAATAGAATAGAAAATATTGGAAAGAATCAAATAGAAAAACAATAGAATAGAATAAAATATATATATTACATTTTATTCTATTCTGTTCTATTGTTTTTATAGTCTATTTTCTATTTCTATTCTAATCTTTTCTAATTGGAATTCAAATTCATTCTATACGAAATTCGAATGTTGGAACATGGTTTGGTTTTATATATATATATATATATATATATATATATATATATATATATATTTCTGATTTGTTCTATAGTTTTTTTTTTTATGATATTTTTTTCTATTAGTTTTGAATATTTTCTGTTCAAATTCGATTTAATTCTATATGAAATTCGAATTTCGGAAAATGTTTATAGATATATATATCTATATATCTATATATATATATATATATATATGTATATATAATATTTATATATATAACCATCTTCTGAAATTCGAAATTCATATAGAATGAACTCAAATTCAAATAGAAAAATCTTAGAATAATGGTAATATAAAATATATATCGTGAGAGTGAGAGTAGTAGAGATGTGTTTAAAATGGACACAGGACTCTCAAAGAAGCTATTTGAGAAGTTCCAGCGAAAGATATTGGTGAGCAGAGAAAACTATGTTTTACGTTTTCTCTAGATTTTGTAAGTCTGGATTGGGGCTGGAAACTTGAAGACTTCAAAGAGCATTGGGAGGGATGGAGTCTTCAGTCATGTGTCCGGGTTTTCTAGGAGCTCTGCAGGTTGTATGTGTGGCCAGTAGTGATGAGCCGAACACCCCCGGGTTCGGTTCGCACCAGAACCCGCGAACGGACCGAAAGTTCGAACGAACATTAGAACCCTATTAAATACAATGGATGCGAACGTTCGAATTCTAAAGTGCTAATTATAACAACTATTATGCATGTTATTGTCATAAATAGGGTTTGGGAACCCGGGTTCTGCACCAGGGGACATGTATCAATGCAAAAAGAAGTTTTAAAAACGGTCGTTTTTCGGGAGCAGTCATTTTAATGATGCATAAAGTGAAAAAAAAAAAGTCAAATATTCCTTTAAATATCGTACCTGGGGGGTGTCTAAAGTATGCCTGTGAAGTGCCACGTGTTTCCCGTGTTTAGAACTGTCCCTGCACAAAATGACACTTCTAAAGGAAAAAAAAGCCATTTAAAACTGCTTGCGGCTTTAATGTAATGTCTGGTCCCGGTAATATGGATGAAATTCTTTAAGAAAAATGGCATAGCTACCCCATGACCCCCCCCCCCTACCCCAGCCCATTACCAGCCCCTTTGGGTCTTGTATGGATATTAAGGGGAACCCCGCACATAAAATAAAAAAGGCCCTATATACTCTGAACAGCCGTATACAGGCGGTGCATACAAGACAGGGACTGTAGGTTTGTTCTTATGTAGAATCTGTTTGTAATTTTGAACAGGTACATTGTTGAAGTGTAGCTCCAGCCCAAAAATCTATTTTTAAACTTTTTGGGAAACATAGGTAAGGGTTATCACCCCTGTAACATTTGTTTTGCTGTCTGTGCCCCTGTTCAGAACATTTCACCTCACTTTCCGTCCCAATGACAACTGTTTTTGAAATGTGGTGTTTTTCTTGAAACAAGGATTGCTGATAAAGCATCAGTACAGATGAGACCCCTTTCTCCCATATTTATTCTTACAGGAGAGAATTTTCCTTTCTAGGGGTAGATTTCCTCTCACTTCCTGTTGTCTTCTTTCGTTTGCAAGTAGGAGTCGTTTGTAAGTTGGATGTTTGAAAGTAGGGACCTGCCGTATATACTCTGCAGAAATAGGCCCCTTAGTTGTTGGTGTTGGCACAACACTGTAAGCACTCAGTTACTCTTGGTTGGTGCTGGAACGCCCTGCTGTCAACTATTATATCAGGAATTTTAATTACATATAATTGTTGAACAGTGGTAGTAAAAATTGGGGCTTTGATGGTGGTGCTGGTGCCACAACACTGTAAGCCCTGACAGTTACTCTTGGTGGGTGCAGCAATGGGCCCTGCTGTGAATTATTAGATCAAGAATTGTAATTACATGCCCCTTTTGAACAGGGGCTGAAAAATTGGGCCTTTTGTGGTGGTGGTGGTGGTGGCGTTGCCACAAGACTGTAAGCCCTCAGAGTTACTCTTGGTGGGTGCAGCAATGGACCCTGCTGTGAATTATTAGATCAAGAATTGCAATTGCATGCCCCTGTTGAACAGGGGCTGAAAAATTGGGCCTTAGGCACTGGTGGCACAACACTACAACCCCTCACAGATACTGTACTTGGAGCACAGCAATGAGCCCTGTTGCAAAGTATTGCTTCAAAAATTGTAATGACACGCCCCTGTTAAACAGGGGCTGAAAAATTGGGCCTTAGGCACTGGTGCCACAACACTCCAACCCCTCACAGATACTGTACTTGGAGCACAGCAATGAGCCCTATGGCAAATTATTGCTAAAAAAAATTGTAATTACACGCCCCTGTAAAACAGGGGCTGAAAAATTGGGCCTTAGCCACTGGTGGCGGCACCCATAAACAAAAATGATCTTCCAAGCTATCATCATCAATCGTATCATTGAGGACTCGGAGGAGGAGGATAGCCAGTCAACATAACAGCACAGGCACTCAGCATCAGCATCAGTCTTGAAGGGATGTGACATGTTAAAATCAATTAGTCTGTTATATCAGCATCAGGTGTGTGGTAGCTGGTGGTGATCCAAGACTGGTTCATCTTGATGAAAGTCAGTCGATCAACCGAGTCGGTGGACAGGCGCACCCTGTGATCCGTGACAAATCCTCCAGCAGCACTGAATGTGCGTTCCGAAAGAACGCTGGATGCAGGACAGGCCAGTAGCTCAATTGCATACTGTGCAAGCTCTGGCCAGTGATCCATCCTCAAGACCCAGTAAGCCAGAGGATTTTCGGTGGGGAAGGTGTCCAAGTCTGACCTTGCCCCTAGATATTCCTGCACCATGTTTATCAGACGCTGGCGATGGTTGCTGGAACCGATCATACTTTGGGGCTGCGGACTAAAGAATTGTCTGAACGCATCGGTCAGACGGCCACCTTCCCCACCGCTCCTTCTTTGACTGGCCGAAGCCTCAGCAACTCGTTGTCCAGGACCAGGAGTTTGTAACCTCCCAGTCTCTGGGAACGCGTTGCACAGACCTTTCTGCAAGGCCTCCCGGAGTTGTCTCATCCTCTGCTCCCTCTGCGACGGTAACATAAGGTCCGCAACCTTACCCTTGTACCGTGGATCAAGGAGAGTGGCCAGCCAGTAATGGTCCCTCTCCTTGATCCGAAGAATACGAGGATCCTTCCGCAGACTTTGCAGGATCAGGGAGGCCATGCAGCGTAGGTTTGCTGAGGCATTTGGTCCGGAGTCCTCTGGGTCACTAAGGACGACATGATCCGCAGCCACCTCCTCCCAGCCACGTACAAGTCCACTGGTTTCTTGGGACTGTAAATCATCCCTAAAAGACTGCTGCTGATGATGCTGAGTGCCAGCCTCCACCTCCATGCTGACACAATCCTCCTCCTCCTCCTCCTCCTCCTCCTCCTCCTCCTCTTCCTGTGCGATGGGTGGGACAGAAGGAACACTGTCTGGGTAAAGGGGGCCTTGAGAGGCAAGGAAGTCCTCCTCTTCCTGCCTCTGTTCTGCCTCAAGTGCCCTGTCCATTATTCCACGCAGCGTGTGCTCCAACAGGTGGACAAGAGGTACAGTGTCACTGATGCATGCACTGTCACTGCTCACCATCCTCGTGGCCTCCTCAAATGGTGCCAGGACAGTGCATGCATCCCTGATCATGCCCCACTGGCGTGGAGAAAAAAAACCAAGCTCCCCTGACCCTGTCCTGGTGCCGTAGTCGCACAGGTACTCATTGATGGCCCTCTGCTGCGTGTGCAGCCGCTGCAGCATGGCCAACGTTGAGTTCCACCTGGTGGGCATGTCACATATAAGGCGGTTCTTGGGCAGGTTCAACTCCTTTTGCAGCTCAGCCAGGCGAGCACTGGCATTATAAGATCTGCGGAAATGCACACAGACTTTCCTGGCCTGCCTCAGGACATCCTGTAAGCCCGGGTACCTGCCCAAGAACCGCTGCACCACCAGGTTAAGGACGTGAGCCACACAGGGCACATGGGTCAGTTGTCCCTGTCGGAGGGCGGAGAGGAGGTTGGTGCCATTGTCGCAAACCACCATTCCTGGCTTAAGCTGGCGTGGCGTCAACCACCTCTCGGCCTGGCCCTGCAGAGCAGACAGGACCTCTGCCCCAGTGTGGCTTCTGTCCCCCAAACACACCAGCGCAAGCACGGCATGGCATCTTTTTGCCTGCGTACTTGCGTAGCCCCGTGAACGGCTACGGAGCACCGCTGGTTCATAGGACAAACCACAGGAAGAGGCCATGGAGGAAGAAGAAGAGGAGGGGGTGGAGGAGAGAGGTGTGTCACAACCAGTAGTAGCATTTTGGAGGCGTGGCGGTGGGACAACCTCCAACACTACTGCACCTTGTCCTGCATCCTTCCCAGCTGCCAAAAGAGTGACCCAATGGGCCGTGAAAGAAAGGTAACGTCCCTGTCCATGCCTGCTGGACCATGAGTCAGCGGTAATATGCACCTTACCGCTGACCGCCCTGTCCAGCGAGGCCAAGACATTGCCTTCCACATGCCGGTAGAGAGCCGGAATAGCCTTCCGTGAGAAAAAGTGGCGTTTGGGAACCTGCCACTGAGGAACCGCACATTGCACAAACTCACGGAAGGGGGCCGAGTCTACCAACTGAAAAGGCAGCAGTTGAAGCGCTAGCAATTTAGCCAAGCTAGCATTCAACCGCTGGGCATGTGGATGGCTGGGAGTGAACTTCTTTCGACGGTCCAGCAGCTGGGGCAGGGAAATTTGCCTGCTAGAATCGGACGTCGGTGTACTGCTAGCAGAGTGGCCGCAAGTACTTGGCTGTGACACACCTAATTCTACACCTTCATTCCTCTCAGTGCATGTTTCAGAGAGGACTGAAGTTATAGTGGGGTTGGAGATCCCAGCTGATGCGGTGCAAGGAGAGGTCCGCTTTGTTCTTTGGTGTGGGTCTTTCAGGTAGGCTTGCCAACGAGCTGCATGGCAGGTCAACATATGTCTGGTCAGGCATGTGGTACCCAAGCGGCTGATGTTTTGGCCACGCGATATACGCTTGAGACATATGTTGCAAACAGCAGCTGTGCGATCTGATGCACTAGCCTCAAAAAAGGCCCACACCAAAGAACTTTTTGAATGACGGGCAGAGGCAGCGCCCTGCACAGGCGGAGCTCTGCGGTGTGATTCCGTCGGTGTACTGCCCTTACGCTGGCCACCAAAGGGCATCCTGCCTCGTTGGAGATGTGCCTCCTCCTCATCCTCCTCCTCCTCCTCTCTCCTATTAGGCACCCACGTGGAGTCAGTGACCTCATCATCACCTCCCTCCTCATCACTGGAGCCAATCTGGCAGTATGCTGCAGCTGCTGGAACATGACTGCCAGATTGGTGTCCTTCTTGAGCATCCCCTCTGTCTGCTCTCACGCTACTGCCTTCCTCTAGCTGGGTTTCATCATCAGACCCTTCGAAACGCTGGGCATCCTCCTGGAGCATGTACCCAACACTGTGCTGAAACAGTTCGGGGGACTCCTCAGGAGGAGGACATGGTGGGTCTAGGGAAGGAGTGACTGATGATGAGTCTGACATTGATACCAGGGAAGAGGACGCTTTGGCAGCTGCTTTTCCAGTACCCTGAGCCTGGGTGAGAGAGGATGAGGAGGAGGAGGAGGGCTTGGTCATCCACTCTACCAAGTCTTCGGCATGATGTGGCTCAACATGTCCAGCTGCCGAAAAGAAGGACAAGCGTGTCCCATGGCCATGTGCTGATGACAATGCACCGCGTCCACGACCAGCACTGTTGCCCCCAGACACAGAGCCTGCTTGCCCTCTTTTATTGCCTCCTGACTGTCTGCCTCTCCTTGTTTGCCTTCCAGACATTCTAATAGATGGCCTGCAGGGAGATGGGAAAAAAGCAATAAGGGCTACCTTCAGGTGTCCTTCTCTGTCCCTGGAAACAAGGACTTTGACAGTGAAAGAAACTGACACACTCTCCCTACCTACAGTTTTCTGTCCCTAGAAAAAATGTTTTTTTTAAGCACAATTTAGCACAAGGAGAATTCACTCACTGTCCTTCCAGGTCCCTGGAAACAAGGACTTTGACAGTGAAAGAAACTGACACACTCTCCCTACCTACAGTTTTCTGTCCCTAGAAAAAATGTTTTTTTTAAGCACAATTTAGCACAAGGAGAATTCACTCACTGTCCTTCCAGGTCCCTGGAAACAAGGACTTTGACAGTGAAAGAAACTGACACACTCTCCCTACCTACAGTTTTCTGTCCCTAGAAAAAATGTTTTTTTTAAGCACAATTTAGCACAAGGAGAATTCACTCACTGTCCTTCCAGGTCCCTGGAAACAAGGACTTTGACAGTGAAAGAAACTGACACACTCTCCCTACCTACAGTTTTCTGTCCCTAGAAAAAATGTTTTTTTTAAGCACAATTTAGCACAAGGAGAATTCACTCACTGTCCTTCCAGGTCCCTGGAAACAAGGACTTTGACAGTGAAAGAAACTGACACACTCTCCCTACCTACAGTTTTCTGTCCCTAGAAAAAATGTTTTTTTTAAGCACAATTTAGCACAAGGAGAATTCACTCACTGTCCTTCCAGGTCCCTGGAAACAAGGACTTTGACAGTGAAAGAAACTGACACACTCTCCCTACCTACAGTTTTCTGTCCCTAGAAAAAATGTTTTTTTTAAGCACAATTTAGCACAAGGAGAATTCACTCACTGTCCTTCCAGGTCCCTGGAAACAAGGACTTTGACAGTGAAAGAAACTGACACACTCTCCCTACCTACAGTTTTCTGTCCCTAGAAAAAATGTTTTTTTTTAAGCACAATTTAGCACAAGGAGAATTCACTCACTGTCCTTCCAGGTCCCTGGAAACAAGGACTTTGACAGTGAAAGAAACTGACACACTCTCCCTACCTACAGTTTTCTGTCCCTAGAAAAAATGTTTTTTTTTAAGCACAATTTAGCACAAGGACAATTCACTCACTGTCCTTCCAGGTCCCTGGAAACAAGGACTTTGACAGTGAAAGAAACTGACACACTCTCCCTACCTACAGTTTTCTGTCCCTAGAAAAAATGTTTTTTTTAAGCACAATTTAGCACAAGGAGAATTCACTCACTGTCCTTCCAGGTCCCTGGAAACAAGGACTTTGACAGTGAAAGAAACTGACACACTCTCCCTACCTACAGTTTTCTGTCCCTAGAAAAAATGTTTTTTTTAAGCACAATTTAGCACAAGGAGAATTCACTCACTGTCCTTCCAGGTCCCTGGAAACAAGGACTTTGACAGTGAAAGAAACTGACACACTCTCCCTACCTACAGTTTTCTGTCCCTAGAAAAAATGTTTTTTTTAAGCACAATTTAGCACAAGGAGAATTCACTCACTGTCCTTCCAGGTCCCTGGAAACAAGGACTTTGACAGTGAAAGAAACTGACACACTCTCCCTACCTACAGTTTTCTGTCCCTAGAAAAAATGTTTTTTTTAAGCACAATTTAGCACAAGGAGAATTCACTCACTGTCCTTCCAGGTCCCTGGAAACAAGGACTTTGACAGTGAAAGAAACTGACACACTCTCCCTACCTACAGTTTTCTGTCCCTAGAAAAAATGTTTTTTTTAAGCACAATTTAGCACAAGGAGAATTCACTCACTGTCCTTCCAGGTCCCTGGAAACAAGGACTTTGACAGTGAAAGAAACTGACACACTCTCCCTACCTACAGTTTTCTGTCCCTAGAAAAAATGTTTTTTTTAAGCACAATTTAGCACAAGGAGAATTCACTCACTGTCCTTCCAGGTCCCTGGAAACAAGGACTTTGACAGTGAAAGAAACTGACACACTCTCCCTACCTACAGTTTTCTGTCCCTAGAAAAAATGTTTTTTTTAAGCACAATTTAGCACAAGGAGAATTCACTCACTGTCCTTCCAGGTCCCTGGAAACAAGGACTTTGACAGTGAAAGAAACTGACACACTCTCCCTACCTACAGTTTTCTGTCCCTAGAAAAAATGTTTTTTTTAAGCACAATTTAGCACAAGGACAATTCACTCACTGTCCTTCCAGGTCCCTGGAAACAAGGACTTTGACAGTGAAAGAAACTGACACACTCTCCCTACTTACAGTTTTCTGTCCCTAGAAAAAATGTTTTTTTTAAGCACAATTTAGCACAAGGACAATTCACTCACTGTCCTTCCAGGTCCCTGGAAACAAGGACTTTGACAGTGAAAGAAACTGACACACTCTCCCTACCTACAGTTTTCTGTCCCTAGAAAAAATGTTTTTTTTAAGCACAATTTAGCACAAGGAGAATTCACTCACTGTCCTTCCAGGTCCCTGGAAACAAGGACTTTGACAGTGAAAGAAACTGACACACTCTCCCTACCTACAGTTTTCTGTCCCTAGAAAAAATGTTTTTTTTAAGCACAATTTAGCACAAGGAGAATTCACTCACTGTCCTTCCAGGTCCCTGGAAACAAGGACTTTGACAGTGAAAGAAACTGACACACTCTCCCTACCTACAGTTTTCTGTCCCTAGAAAAAATGTTTTTTTTAAGCACAATTTAGCACAAGGAGAATTCACTCACTGTCCTTCCAGGTCCCTGGAAACAAGGACTTTGACAGTGAAAGAAACTGACACACTCTCCCTACCTACAGTTTTCTGTCCCTAGAAAAAATGTTTTTTTTAAGCACAATTTAGCACAAGGAGAATTCACTCACTGTCCTTCCAGGTCCCTGGAAACAAGGACTTTGACAGTGAAAGAAACTGACACACTCTCCCTACCTACAGTTTTCTGTCCCTAGAAAAAATGTTTTTTTTAAGCACAATTTAGCACAAGGAGAATTCACTCACTGTCCTTCCAGGTCCCTGGAAACAAGGACTTTGACAGTGAAAGAAACTGACACACTCTCCCTACCTACAGTTTTCTGTCCCTAGAAAAAATGTTTTTTTAAGCACAATTTAGCACAAGGAGAATTCACTCACTGTCCTTCCAGGTCCCTGGAAACAAGGACTTTGACAGTGAAAGAAACTGACACACTCTCCCTACCTACAGTTTTCTGTCCCTAGAAAAAATGTTTTTTTTAAGCACAATTTAGCACAAGGACAATTCACTCACTGTCCTTCCAGGTCCCTGGAAACAAGGACTTTGACAGTGAAAGAAACTGACACACTCTCCCTACCTACAGTTTTCTGTCCCTAGAAAAAATGTTTTTTTTAAGCACAATTTAGCACAAGGAGAATTCACTCACTGTCCTTCCAGGTCCCTGGAAACAAGGACTTTGACAGTGAAAGAAACTGACACACTCTCCCTACCTACAGTTTTCTGTCCCTAGAAAAAATGTTTTTTTTAAGCACAATTTAGCACAAGGAGAATTCACTCACTGTCCTTCCAGGTCCCTGGAAACAAGGACTTTGACAGTGAAAGAAACTGACACACTCTCCCTACCTACAGTTTTCTGACCCTAGAAAAAATGTTTTTTTAAGCACAATTTAGCACAAGGAGAATTCACTCACTGTCCTTCCAGGTCCCTGGAAACAAGGACTTTGACAGTGAAAGAAACTGACACACTCTCCCTACCTACAGTTTTCTGTCCCTAGAAAAAATGTTTTTTTTAAGCACAATTTAGCACAAGGACAATTCACTCACTGTCCTTCCAGGTCCCTGGAAACAAGGACTTTGACAGTGAAAGAAACTGACACACTCTCCCTACCTACAGTTTTCTGTCCCTAGAAAAAATGTTTTTTTTAAGCACAATTTAGCACAAGGAGAATTCACTCACTGTCCTTCCAGGTCCCTGGAAACAAGGACTTTGACAGTGAAAGAAACTGACACACTCTCCCTACCTACAGTTTTCTGTCCCTAGAAAAAATGTTTTTTTTAAGCACAATTTAGCACAAGGAGAATTCACTCACTGTCCTTCCAGGTCCCTGGAAACAAGGACTTTGACAGTGAAAGAAACTGACACACTCTCCCTACCTACAGTTTTCTGTCCCTAGAAAAAATGTTTTTTTTAAGCACAATTTAGCACAAGGAGAATTCACTCACTGTCCTTCCAGGTCCCTGGAAACAAGGACTTTGACAGTGAAAGAAACTGACACACTCTCCCTACCTACAGTTTTCTGTCCCTAGAAAAAATGTTTTTTTTAAGCACAATTTAGCACAAGGAGAATTCACTCACTGTCCTTCCAGGTCCCTGGAAACAAGGACTTTGACAGTGAAAGAAACTGACACACTCTCCCTACCTACAGTTTTCTGTCCCTAGAAAAAATGTTTTTTTTTAAGCACAATTTAGCACAAGGAGAATTCACTCACTGTCCTTCCAGGTCCCTGGAAACAAGGACTTTGACAGTGAAAGAAACTGACACACTCTCCCTACCTACAGTTTTCTGTCCCTAGAAAAAATGTTTTTTTTTAAGCACAATTTAGCACAAGGACAATTCACTCACTGTCCTTCCAGGTCCCTGGAAACAAGGACTTTGACAGTGAAAGAAACTGACACACTCTCCCTACCTACAGTTTTCTGTCCCTAGAAAAAATGTTTTTTTTAAGCACAATTTAGCACAAGGAGAATTCACTCACTGTCCTTCCAGGTCCCTGGAAACAAGGACTTTGACAGTGAAAGAAACTGACACACTCTCCCTACCTACAGTTTTCTGTCCCTAGAAAAAATGTTTTTTTTAAGCACAATTTAGCACAAGGAGAATTCACTCACTGTCCTTCCAGGTCCCTGGAAACAAGGACTTTGACAGTGAAAGAAACTGACACACTCTCCCTACCTACAGTTTTCTGTCCCTAGAAAAAATGTTTTTTTTAAGCACAATTTAGCACAAGGAGAATTCACTCACTGTCCTTCCAGGTCCCTGGAAACAAGGACTTTGACAGTGAAAGAAACTGACACACTCTCCCTACCTACAGTTTTCTGTCCCTAGAAAAAATGTTTTTTTTAAGCACAATTTAGCACAAGGAGAATTCACTCACTGTCCTTCCAGGTCCCTGGAAACAAGGACTTTGACAGTGAAAGAAACTGACACACTCTCCCTACCTACAGTTTTCTGTCCCTAGAAAAAATGTTTTTTTTAAGCACAATTTAGCACAAGGAGAATTCACTCACTGTCCTTCCAGGTCCCTGGAAACAAGGACTTTGACAGTGAAAGAAACTGACACACTCTCCCTACCTACAGTTTTCTGTCCCTAGAAAAAATGTTTTTTTTAAGCACAATTTAGCACAAGGAGAATTCACTCACTGTCCTTCCAGGTCCCTGGAAACAAGGACTTTGACAGTGAAAGAAACTGACACACTCTCCCTACCTACAGTTTTCTGTCCCTAGAAAAAATGTTTTTTTTAAGCACAATTTAGCACAAGGAGAATTCACTCACTGTCCTTCCAGGTCCCTGGAAACAAGGACTTTGACAGTGAAAGAAACTGACACACTCTCCCTACCTACAGTTTTCTGTCCCTAGAAAAAATGTTTTTTTTAAGCACAATTTAGCACAAGGACAATTCACTCACTGTCCTTCCAGGTCCCTGGAAACAAGGACTTTGACAGTGAAAGAAACTGACACACTCTCCCTACTTACAGTTTTCTGTCCCTAGAAAAAATGTTTTTTTTAAGCACAATTTAGCACAAGGACAATTCACTCACTGTCCTTCCAGGTCCCTGGAAACAAGGACTTTGACAGTGAAAGAAACTGACACACTCTCCCTACCTACAGTTTTCTGTCCCTAGAAAAAATGTTTTTTTTAAGCACAATTTAGCACAAGGAGAATTCACTCACTGTCCTTCCAGGTCCCTGGAAACAAGGACTTTGACAGTGAAAGAAACTGACACACTCTCCCTACCTACAGTTTTCTGTCCCTAGAAAAAATGTTTTTTTTAAGCACAATTTAGCACAAGGAGAATTCACTCACTGTCCTTCCAGGTCCCTGGAAACAAGGACTTTGACAGTGAAAGAAACTGACACACTCTCCCTACCTACAGTTTTCTGTCCCTAGAAAAAATGTTTTTTTTAAGCACAATTTAGCACAAGGAGAATTCACTCACTGTCCTTCCAGGTCCCTGGAAACAAGGACTTTGACAGTGAAAGAAACTGACACACTCTCCCTACCTACAGTTTTCTGTCCCTAGAAAAAATGTTTTTTTTAAGCACAATTTAGCACAAGGAGAATTCACTCACTGTCCTTCCAGGTCCCTGGAAACAAGGACTTTGACAGTGAAAGAAACTGACACACTCTCCCTACCTACAGTTTTCTGTCCCTAGAAAAAATGTTTTTTTTAAGCACAATTTAGCACAAGGAGAATTCACTCACTGTCCTTCCAGGTCCCTGGAAACAAGGACTTTGACAGTGAAAGAAACTGACACACTCTCCCTACCTACAGTTTTCTGTCCCTAGAAAAAATGTTTTTTTAAGCACAATTTAGCACAAGGAGAATTCACTCACTGTCCTTCCAGGTCCCTGGAAACAAGGACTTTGACAGTGAAAGAAACTGACACACTCTCCCTACCTACAGTTTTCTGTCCCTAGAAAAAATGTTTTTTTTAAGCACAATTTAGCACAAGGACAATTCACTCACTGTCCTTCCAGGTCCCTGGAAACAAGGACTTTGACAGTGAAAGAAACTGACACACTCTCCCTACCTACAGTTTTCTGTCCCTAGAAAAAATGTTTTTTTTAAGCACAATTTAGCACAAGGAGAATTCACTCACTGTCCTTCCAGGTCCCTGGAAACAAGGACTTTGACAGTGAAAGAAACTGACACACTCTCCCTACCTACAGTTTTCTGTCCCTAGAAAAAATGTTTTTTTTAAGCACAATTTAGCACAAGGAGAATTCACTCACTGTCCTTCCAGGTCCCTGGAAACAAGGACTTTGACAGTGAAAGAAACTGACACACTCTCCCTACCTACAGTTTTCTGTCCCTAGAAAAAATGTTTTTTTAAGCACAATTTAGCACAAGGAGAATTCACTCACTGTCCTTCCAGGTCCCTGGAAACAAGGACTTTGACAGTGAAAGAAACTGACACACTCTCCCTACCTACAGTTTTCTGTCCCTAGAAAAAATGTTTTTTTTAAGCACAATTTAGCACAAGGACAATTCACTCACTGTCCTTCCAGGTCCCTGGAAACAAGGACTTTGACAGTGAAAGAAACTGACACACTCTCCCTACCTACAGTTTTCTGTCCCTAGAAAAAATGTTTTTTTTAAGCACAATTTAGCACAAGGAGAATTCACTCACTGTCCTTCCAGGTCCCTGGAAACAAGGACTTTGACAGTGAAAGAAACTGACACACTCTCCCTACCTACAGTTTTCTGTCCCTAGAAAAAATGTTTTTTTTAAGCACAATATAGCACAAGCACAAAACACACTGACACTCTCCCTACCTATCCTTCTCTTTCCCTAAACTAAAGGAATCCAGGTTAAGCAAGAAAGAAATAAAAGTCACTGTCCCTGCCTATGCTGCTCTATCCCTGCTCCGGAACACACTACACTAGGCCGCCGTGCTGGCGGCCTTTTATAGTGTGGGGCGTGTACTAAACACCCTCAGCAATAATTGGCCACAGGCATCCTGCCTGTGGCCAATCATTGCTCTCCTCGCTGCCGGCGCTGTGATTGGCCAAGCATGCGGGGTCACAGTGCATGCTTGGCCAATCACAGCGCCTGGATGACACTGCGATGGCGTAGTGCATTGTGGGCCGTTCGCGTCACTCGAATTTGGCGCGAACGGCCCAAATCGTTCGATCTTCGTCGAACGATCGAACAGCCGATGTTCGAGTCGAACGTATGTTCGACTCGAACACGAAGCTCATCCCTAGTGGCCAGGTGCACACACTTGTTATAAGGCAAAACTGAACATAGATTAGTGTGTGTGGGGAAAGGAGCTGGATATAGCAGTTGCTGGAGGGAAGTGGGCTGCTGTGTAAGAACTCAGGCAACATCCTTGAGACGGTTCTCCATGTGGGAGAGGTTCCAGGTCAGTAGACTGAGAGAGTTGGGCTAGCTGAGAGAGTCGGGTAGACTGTAGCTGAGACAACTGGAAGAGAGTCTTGAGGACCAGAGGGGACTGTAAGTCTTGGAGGAGTGTGGAAGCCTGGAGTGTCAGGAGAGCCCTTCCTAGAGGCCAGGAGTGGGCCTGTGCAGCAAGGAACTGCGCCCAAGACTGAGCGAACCTTAAGAGCCAGGTGGATTGGCATTTTCATGTGTTGATGTTCTTGGGAGAAGAACCCCTGTGTGGGAAACCAAATGCACGTATGAACTTTCCTTTTTTTTTCTTTCAATAAAAGTGGGCTACCACGCCCTTAAACCTTAGTTCCTGTTGGCTGTGAACTCACTTACAATGTATCTATCACTGAGCTAGACATCCCCCGATGTTACAATATATATATATATATATATATATATATATATATATATATATAACCATCTTCTGAAATTTAAATTTAGTATACAAATTTGGATCAAATTCGAATAGAAAATATTAGAATAGAAAATAGAAAAAAAATAATATATATTATTTTAGTTTCCATTGTTTTGAATTATTTTCCAATCTATTCTTGAATTCAAATTTATACTATTCAAAATTAGAATTTCAGAAGAAGGTCATATTCTTCTATTGTATTTTATTACATTCTATTAAATTATATTCTGTTCTTTACTATTCTTTTATTTTTATTCTATTGTGTTATTATTTTATATTCTATTTTATTGTATTATTTTTTTAGAAATCGATTTATATTTTTTCGATTTCGATTCAAATTTGTTTTCGATTTCTATTCGAATTGTTTTAAAATTCGATTAGAATAGAATTTGTTTTCAATTCGATTCGAATTTTGTCCGTGGTTTTTCGATTTGAAACGTTATTTCAGATTAGGTTAAATCCGTTAGTATTGTAATTCGGTCATTCGGATGCATCCGAATGTCCGAATAATAAAAAATTAGTCCGAATTTCGATTCGGAACGAAACAAAATGCACATGTCTAGCTATAACCTGGTTGCATTGTTTCTCAAAGAAGGTAAAGCAAGTAAAGTATCCTTTCTAGGATTGTCTTAAGCACTATTTTCTCTTTGTAATACTGTCTGAAAGCAAAAAAACAAAACATTGTATTCGTACAAATTAAGAATCTTTGATAGAGGATTGAAATGTTAAAATCAATAAGAATTTTATAATCCTATGCATTTCTCCCATAATACATTTTCACAAATACATTTGCAGACTGTGCAAGCCTGGCCATTATTTCAAGGCTGATCTCTAGACAAATTAAAACAAATCAAGTAATATAGTTATATATTAATAATAAAAATGTGCTTTAAATGAAACTAATGAAAATGTGCCTTGTTATCTGCCTCCAGAAATCACTTTTGTAATAGCCTTTAGACTGGCAGAGGGAAAGGCAGCTAGAGCAGAGTTTGAGGAGTTCCTCCTTTGATCAGAATTTGCTCTGTGGTATCATGAATACTCTGATATAAGGGGGAACTATGGGAGCTCTGATTTAAGGGTAAAACTAGGAACTCTGATGTAAGGGTAGCTCTGATGACTAGAAACCTCTTACATCAGGGTTCATATTGTTATGTATTTTTCACTATTCCCTTTTTCTTTACTTCTGCTCCCCCCCCCTTTTTTCCTTCATCTCATTGGGTTTGTCTATGGGGACTAGTGGATCCCCAAAAACTACCACAACAAATTTTTCCATTTATCTCATTTTAGATTACTTTCATGCATCCAAACTCCTGATGAGTGGTAGGCGACCATGAAACGCGTAGAGTTTACATCCTCGGATGCTCTACAACAGCTTATATCATTATTTATCAATCAGATATGTGTCAATTATGTTGTTATTACTTATATATTTATTATTCATTGAATTATTTATTATCATGTTCTGTATGTCATTAATCATGTTCCCCAATTAATCATGTGTTATTAAATTAATGATGATTATGAATTGTTCCTTTGTGATTACATTTTTGTATCATAAACATATTGTGATTACTGGTTTACTTATACCGTATCATGTCAATTTAGAGGGAACTATGACATCCAAGCTATCTATTTTATTTTATTTATTTTACCTTTATACCTCAATTAAAGTCCCAACTCCACTACTTTCCTGCATTTTTACATCTGATGTGAGGGTAGCTCTGATGACTAGAAACCTCTTACATCAGGGTTCACCTTTACACCAGAGCCTGCAGAGTAAATACACTGAGGTAAAGGGGGTCACTGATGTTAGGAAATGTACACTAAGGTAAGGAGGATGCAATGGAACTACACTATGGTAAGGTAGGGTCGGTGATGTAAGAGGGGAGTAAGGACACTAAAATAAGGGGAAATCTTTTTATTAGGGTCCTCCCTTACCTTATTGTATGAACCAAATAAAGTTAAAAAAGCTGCGCAAAAAATAAACAAAAATTCTTATAGTGATAAAGGATTATCCAGAACTCAATCTATGACAATACAAGCAAACAATATATACAAGTTGTCAGAAAAAAATGACTAAATAATTGACATTATTTAGAAAAAAAGAGAATCCTGTGTATGGGAAATAAATTATCAAAAAAAAAAGTGTCTGACAGAATAACATAAATGAATGAAGATCTCATTGATCCACTGTTGGTGACTCCAAACTCAAAACACCAGATGAAAAAGTGCTGTTAGTCTAATAGACAGAAATTCCACCACCATTAGAGTTTACTGCCGCTTACCGGAACACCTGATCCCTTCAGAGATCAGTGAAAGCAGATGGCTGTATTCCCCTGCCAGGGTCTCTAAGAGTGGCTAGATCTGTGTTGCTCCACTAGGATTATACACCAGTCCTCTCCATATAGCCCGGATTTGATTTGCCAATAGAAAAGAAAGCCACCATAGTGTAATCCAGTTTAAAATAATATTTATTGTATTAAAATTGCACTTACAATTAGATGAAAACAAAAGCGTGTGGTATGTTAAAGCCGGCCGGCTAAAGGCTTTCTTTTCTATTGGCAAATTGAATCCGGGCTCTATGGAGAGGACTGGTGTATAATCCTAGTGGAGCAACACAGATTCTAGCCACTCTTAGAGACCCTGGCAGGGGAATACAGCCATCTGCTTTCACTGATCTCTGAAGGGATCAGGTGTTCCGGTAAGCGGCAGTAAACTCTAATGGTGGTGGAATTTCTGTCTATTAGACTAACAGCACTTTTTCATCTGGTATTTTGAGTTTGGAGTCACCAACAGTGGATCAATGAGATCTTCATTCATTTATGTTATTCTGTCAGACACTTTTTTTTTTGATAATTTATTTCCCATACACAGGATTCTCTTTTTTTCTAAATAATGTCAATTATTTATTTAGTCCTTTTTTCTGACAACTTGTATATATTGTTTGCTTGTATTGTCATAGATTGAGTTCTGGATAATCCTTTATCACTATAAGGATTTTTGTTTATTTTTTGCGCAGCTTTTTTAAGTTTATTTGTTTCTATTGTGTGTGTCTCACATTTAAGTTGCAGCATTTGTCACATATACAGATAGTTTTTTCTAAGACAGCGCAGTATACACCTTAATTTTTTCTTGATCACTTAGATACATAGATATTGCAGCAGTCTGAGACTTTCAGTAGTCTTGTATAAGATATTTATATTTGAATCACGGTATTAATATATTGGGGTCATAATCACGGGGTGAGTACCATTTAGAGTGGTTTAAATAATTAAATATATTTCTCACATTTATTTAAGAATAAATCAGAGCAGATGGATATATTTGAATACAGAGCATCAAAGGTGGTCAACACTGAAGGTGTCTTTGAAACTTTTAGCACCAAAGATGGAGATCTGGGAGGGCTTTTTGTTCGCCTTAAAAATTTAACAATCTCAGAGATACATACACAGTAGGATGTGGCTTTTCTGGAGACATACATCCGACTGAGTATGGTGCCAAGAAGTCTCAGGTGGGAAGTATGCGCACAAAAAGGGGAAGTGGATTTAGAAAGTTGGTTCCGATATTTCAATGAAGCTGGGATCAACTTTCTACGCTTCTTGGTGCTGAGGAAGAATGGCAAGCTCTCCAGATTAGATACAGAAATAAAAACTCTGAAAGACTCCCTACTTCCTCATAAAGAGAGTGAGGAATATAAAGAAAGAACAGTTAATCTTTTAAAAATTTTAGATAAGGAAGAAAAGGAACAGAAAAATAAAAAAAGGAAGAAGTATAACAGGGACTATAGGGACTATGAGGCCAATAGTGTTTTTGACTGGCAAAAAAAATTGGCCAGTGAGGAATTAAATAAACAGGAATCTAGGATGGATGCTATCACCCAGGGAGAGGATGTACCCACGGTCCCCTTGGGGGAAATCCAACACTTACCTATTAAGGAGGTATCACAGAAAACAGCTAAAAAAAGTCAAAATAATAGCAAGTCGGGAAAGAAAGGTAGACGGGTGTCCTACCAATCTCCCTCTAGAACATATGGACCCACTAAAGGAGCCCAGTCTAGTAAGAACAATGGATGGAACCATCAGTATGGACCAGGAGGAAATAATGATAGAGGACATGGTGCACAACCCAATAGGTTCCAATATCAACCTTACAGAGAACCGCCTAGACCAAGGAGGGGCTCTGATAGAGGTTCATACAATCATTATGGGCAGGATAGACCTGTATATCAGGAGCCGTACCATAATGAATGGACACGTCCAGAAAGAAATAGGGACGAATTGGAGCTTAATGGTGGAGGAGATTCCCACAACCGTTTCTTTCCCTTAAGAGACAGGGAGGGTCCTACGGAATTTGATTATAGAGACCAAGAATATACTTGGTCCTCTAGGGATCATTCGAATAGGTCGGAGGATAACCCACAGGAACAATATCATTGGGGTTTTCCCAGGCAAAACCAGGGTACAAAACGACCCATCGAAAACAAAGAGGAGTCAGAGGGGGAGGAGAGCACAATCAAAAAAAGTCAAGGATGTGACAGGAGAGGGCATTTTTAACTTGAGTACTCAGGTTTTAACAACAAGTGAAACTGCTTTGTTAAATAAAGGCCTCAAATATGCTCCACCTAGAAAATTGAATACATTTGAAACTTATATGAATATACACAAATATGTTAGACAAATCAATATTAAAAGACATTTTGCGAGTATGCCATCATTTCAGGGAGGAGGCAGTCCATCTAAATACCAATGTTCAGGATTGTCAAATGCATCAACATTTAATCCTCCTGGAACTCTGGCTCCGGCATTACGGGTTTTCCGCAATGTAGTTTTGAAGGAATTAGAAATGGTTAAGGTGGTTAATAAAGGAACAGATAAAAACCTACAAGAGGGATTGGACTCTTTGTGCAACAATAAGGAGTTGGTTATTCGCCCCGCGGATAAGGGGGGTGGGATAGTCATTCTGGATAGAAGTGACTACCTTCGGGAATTATCTAGAATAGTAGGTGATAAGGATACGTATATACTTTTGCCAGGCAACCCAATAGTTCAGTACAAAAATATATTGGAAACACTTGTTCAGAAGGGCGTACGGTTGGGTATATTGAATGAGAAAGAACAGCTTTTTCTGATCCCTAAAGCACCATGGGTGCCTATTCTTTATTGTTTGCCGAAAATCCACAAAAGTCTAACTTGCCCCCCGGGACGTCCGATAGTGAGCGGAATTTATTCTATTACGTCCCGGGTGGGCAAGTACATAGACCATTTTTTGCAACCGTTGGTACAACAAATGCCCTCATACCTTAAAGACACACGTCATGTAATCAATCTGTTGGCAGGTCAAAAGGCGACTGAACGTACATGGATGGTCACGGCAGATGTGGCATCCTTGTACACTGTTATACCGCATGTATTGGGACTGTCCGCAGTAAAATACTATTTGGATTTTCTGTCCACGATACCCCAGGAACAACAATCTTTTGTCATGGATTTATTGGAATTTGCGGCCAACCATAATTACTTTTGGTTTAGCCAAAATTTCTATAGACAAAAGAGGGGTGTCGCTATGGGGGCTAAATATGCCCCCAGTTTGGCCAATCTCTTCATGGCCAAGTGGGAGGAGGACGTCATCTATAGGGAACGCAATCCTTGCCTCGCCTTTTGGGCGAGGTATATTGATGACGTCCTCCTCCTATGGGAAGGCACTTTTTCCCAATTAGAGGAGTTCTTTGTGAATTTAAATAAGAACGATAGGGGCATTAGCTTTGTATATGAAGCCAGTCAGGACAGAATCCACTTCTTGGATCTCACAGTGATCAAAGAAGGGACAGACTTCAAAACGATCTCATACTTTAAAGAGACGGATCGTAATGCGTATATACCTTTAGGAAGCTGCCATAAGGATTCTTGGCTCAAATCAGTGCCCAAGAGCCAATTCATAAGGATGAGGCGGAATTGCTCAGAGATGGCTGATTATGCCCTTCAAGCCAATATCTTGAAAGAAAGATTGGTAGAGAAAGGGTATGACTCGAACTCCTTAGAAACAACAATAAATGAGGTTGGGAGAATTGATAGAACAGTCCTATTGGATGGAGGTCCAAAAAAGAAACGTGATGGACCACTCATACCACTTGTCACTACTTATTCCACCCAACATTTTTTAGTGAAAAAGATCCTGCGGAAACACTGGCATGTGCTGAAGAGTGATCAAATTATTAGCACCTTTTTGCCAGCAGTACCACAGGTTATCTTTAGGGGGGTCCCCTCACTTCGGGATAAAGTAGCACCCAATGTGGTTGATCCACCACCCAAAAGAGTATCCTTTTTCCAGAATATTTCTGGATATCATCAGTGTCGTAGATGCCAAGTGTGTAGACTCAACAAAATCAAATCTAAAAAAACGGTCTCATTTAGATCAACAAGTACCTCTAGGGAACATCAGATTGAGTCATTTGTCACCTGCAGTTCCACAGGGGTTGTATATTTATTGCAATGTCCCTGTGGGATGCAATATATAGGCCGCACAAAAAGATCGATGCAAGTGCGTTTGGGTGAGCATATTGCCAACATCAAAAGTGGATTTAAAGACCACTCAGTGTCAAGGCATTATGATTTACATCACGAGCGCAACCCAGCAGGCACGGTGTTCCTGGGGATTGATAGGTATAGCCCTCACTGGAGGGGTGGCTCTCTAGTGAGGGAAATATCAAAGATGGAAATGGCATGGATATATAGGGTACGGAGTTATACCCCTTACGGCCTGAATATAGACATAGATGTGAATGCATTTATAGATAATGCTTAGAACATCCTTAGGGAGCTATATAGTCCATGGTGTCACTTGGGTGATATAACAGGTGATTTGTGAACTAGACCTGATCTCTCAGTCGTCACGCGGTTTTAAATACCTGTAGTTTGTGAATATAAGTTTTGATTTCTCCATGGGGGGGAATAATTTTAGCATGGAGAGGGTAGACCTGTTAATTGGGCTTATTCAGATATCTTAGGGACAGGGGTTTTTTCAACTCCCTTATTGTCCAAGCTTACTATTGGAGACATAGTGATCTTTTTTTTCTCTATATTATAAATAGATAGAGGGGAAGACCTATGAGGTCAAAATGAAACTCCCTTTGAAAAGTAATAAGAACTGCATATAAAATAAGAACTGTATATAAAATATTTTTTTTAAAAATTATGTTTTCTCTTATACAGTCTTTTATTAATATTATTCCCTGCTTACTTCTTCCTAAATTTAGGTGGTCGGTACTCTTAGAGATTGCATGATCTCATCAATTGGGGAGATGCGGCTCTGAGGTTCGACTGTTCTATTAGAGTTATGGTGGCTCTGCCATGTTCGATGGTATTTTTTCCATCAACGGGGTAGATCTCCCTTTAACCATATGAGCCTGGCATCGCCTACGTATTCTCAACGAATAAATGTTTATACTAATGTCCAAATTATATGTGTTCTTTATTAGCCCTTAATTTGAGCTGTATTAGGCCCTGTTCCTCCTTATACATTTAAAATTATTATATATTATATGTTCATTAGGCTGCCATTATGCAGTACTGGTTGCATCCAGTAGGGGCCCTGAGTACTATCTATATAGTGGCCAATAGAATTATTAATGTAATGAGATATGCGTTTTTATAGCCTAATGTAACACTAATAGGATTTCCAGTTTTTTTCTTGGGAATCTAGCCTGTATACTTTTTAACATGTTATATCCTAAATCTATGATGGAGGAGATGCGCGCACCACCAGCCCGCAGAATCCTTCCTTGATACGGGATTTTTATATTAAAACATATTTGTGTTTTAAACAGACATTCAATCCCGGTATGATCAATATACTGCGGAGACAAGAAGCCAAAAGAGTAGGATATGGGGTACTATATATATGGGCAATTTTGCCCACTACTAAAATGGTGATTTATGCGGCAGTGGCGCGGGGAGATCAGATCTGGGCGTCTCTGTTGTTTGTGCACTATATATGGCGGTGGGTCAGCACGCCGCCCGTGCCCCAGGACGACGTCATTTGTGACGAAACGGCGTAGGGAGGAGCGGCGTGCTGACGTCACCAACATACCGAGAGTCCGGAAGGAACGGGCTGTCTTTAGCCGGCCGGCTTTAACATACCACACGCTTTTGTTTTCATCTAATTGTAAGTGCAATTTTAATACAATAAATATTATTTTAAACTGGATTACACTATGGTGGCTTTCTTTTCTATTGGCAAATCGAATCCGGGCTATATGGAGAGGACTGGTGTATAATCCTAGTGGAGCAACACAGATTCTAGCCACTCTTAGAGACCCTGGCAGGGGAATACAGCCATCTGCTTTCACTGATCTCTGAAGGGATCAGGTGTTCCGGTAAGCGGCAGTAAACTCTAATGGTGGTGGAATTTCTGTCTATTAGACTAACAGCACTTTTTCATCTGGTGTTTTGAGTTTGGAGTCACCAACAGTGGATCAATGAGATCTTCATTCATTTATGTTATTCTGTCAGACACTTTTTTTTGATAATTTATTTCCCATACACAGGATTCTCTTTTTTTCTAAATAATGTCAATTATTTATTTAGTCATTTTTTATGACAACTTGTATATATTGTTTGCTTGTATTGTCATAGATTGAGTTCTGGATAATCCTTTATCACTATAAGGATTTTTGTTTATTTTTTGCGCAGCTTTTTTAAGTTTATTTGTTTCTATTGTGTGTGTCTCACATTTAAGTTGCAGCATTTGTCACATATACAGATAGTTTTTTTCTAAGACAGCGCAGTATACACCTTAATTTTTTATTGTATGAACCCCCTTACATCAGTGACCCCCCCCCCCCCTACAGAGTGACTGACTAACTGCATCACAGAGTCTGTTGGGCAGGGCAATCAATCTGTAGCCTGGAGCTGTCACACTGACCTCCTGTAGCAGTAAAATTGACTGATTGTCTAAGCAGGGTAATGGGGGAGGCTTAGACTTCTGGTCCTCCTCTTCTCTCCTCTTCTTTCCTCCTGCTTCCCCTACTTATACTCACTTTTAAACTTTTGGGAAAGGCGCCAAGCATCACAATGTCGCCGTGCAACCACTCTAGCGATAGGGTTACTGTCAGCCTTAATAAAAACTTTGCATGCCCTCATTTATCACAAAACTTTTGCAAAAAAAAAGTAATAAATGCACATATATTTTCAGAAAAAAAATATGTGCATGCATTATTTTTTGCAAATGAGTATGCAAAGCATTGCAACAGCAATCAGCGGTCCATAAAGACATGGATGAGCGAGTTTGGGGTAAAGGAACTTGACTGGCCTGCACAGAGTCCTGACCTCAACTCGATAGAACACCTTTGGGATGAATTAGAGTGGAGACTGCCCTCACAACTGTGCTTCTGGAAGAGTGATCAAACATTCCCATAAGCACACTACTAAACCTTGTGGACAGCCTTCCCAGAAGAGTTTGAAGCTTTTATAGCTGCAAAGGGTGGCCAACTCAACATTGAACCCTATGGACTAAGACTGGGATACCATTAATGTTTATGTGCGTGTAAAGGCAGGCGTCCCAAAACTTTTGACAATATAGTGTATCAAAGTGTAAACAAAATTAATAACCGACCTGTGTTAGATATGGATATGTACCTTTTTTTTTTCTTTATCCATTCTTTTGGTTCACAGCTTTTTCACTCTCAATGATAGTGATTACTACGTTGGAGCATCCTTATTGTTTGTAACACAACTTCACTATCACACATTCCAGTCCTCCTACCTCTTAATGATAGCCTTCACTATTTTGGAGCATTCCCATTGCTTCCAACACGGTTTCACTGTCACACTTTCCTTTTCCTTCTCTTTTTCTTTCCTTTCTCCTTTTTCCCTTTCTCTTCTTTTCTCCCTTTTTGTTTTTCTTTTCTTTCTTCTTTTTCTCCTTTTTTCTTTCACTTTTCAATGTTTTTTTTTTTTTAAGGTGTTTATTTTTAGATTTTCAAAAGAAACAATACAAAAGAAAACAAAAGCAGTACAGTTTGACAATTGAGCTAGTACATGAAACCAGCAATAAAGTGTGGAGGAGTGCATAGGCATACTGCGGTAACGAAGGTACCCCAAAAACACACACAAATAAGAACCAGACACACTTACACACACACACACACACACAAAAACATACATCCTTGCAGCAACTACGACCCCCTAACAGCATCACATTACTAATGGTCAGTAGACCAAATATCACCCGTGACTCGCACAGTGAGTGCCCTCCAAAAGTATGATTAGTAACCCACACTAGACCTTCAATCAAAAAATACCAAATGAAAATTGTTTTAGAGAATTCAGAAGTTTACTGAGGAAGCTGTGAGGAGAGGACCCCCCCCCCCCCAAAAAAAGTCCTTTGACACATCCAGCCATGGCTGCCAGATCTTAGCAAATTTCTTAGGACATGCCCTACTTTTGTAAATCAGTTTGAACCTGGGGAGGAGACCGTGAACAAGTCGAAGGACTGCATGAGCCGAAAGGGGGCCCGCGTCCTTCCAGTGCAGCAGAATGGTTTTTCGTGCATAAAACAATAGTAGGCGTAGCAAAGTTCTGGCATAAGCACGAGGGACATAGTCATTCAGCACCCCCAATAGTCCAACCTCTGGCGTGTGGGGTATTGGCAGGTGCAATTTGTCAGCACAAAAGGCAAATAGATCCTTCCAGAAGGCGGAGAGTCCCGGGCATGTCCAAAACATATGAAAGAAATCAGCAGCAATTGTACCACATCTAACGCATGCAACATCATGACCAAGCCCCATCCTAACCAGCCTAGCTGGTGTATAGTGTAAGTGATGGATGAACTTAAACTGTATCAATATATCGGCAGTGCTAATAATATCCTGGAAGCATACTTCCGTTACCTCCTCCCAATCCTCTTCAGAAAGCTCAGGCATATACAACAGCCATTTGCGGTGAGAATTCTGAAACGGATCTGCTCCCACCCCTTGGAGGCGGCCATAAAAGGACGTCACCAACTTAGCCATTTCTGGGAAAGACAGGAGGTCTTCAATGGAAGAGTCCGTGAGCTCCATGATCAACGACCCAAATTGTGTTTGCAGGGCATGTCTCAGTAGGAGATATTTAAAGAAAAATGTATTTTCAAGACCATAGGTAATCCTGAGTGTCTCAAATGACAACAGCGAATTCCCTGTAATTACGTGAGATAAGTGTGTGACCCCAAAACGGGCCCACCACACCGAGTCTGGATGACCAAAGAGTTTAGGAAGGTTCGGGTTCCGCCACAGGGGAGACTGCGGCGAAACCCCAGTAGAGGATTGAGACAGTGTTTTCCCTCCCTCCAGGCCAGAAAATCCACCTCCACAGGGGAGAGTCTGGAGCCTCCAACTATCCTAAATCTGTGTAATTCATCCCGTAGTGAAGTAGGGGGTTCAAACAGGGAGAGCAGGAGAGCAGTGGCGGGAGTCTGGGGGTCAGAGTGCATCCAGTCATGAACAAATGTGAGCTGGGAGGCTAGAAAATAGTGTCGCAGGTTCAGGCAAGCCAGTCCACCCGCAGCCTTGGCTACTTGGAGGGAGGACCGGGCTATACGGGGCTGGCAACCGTTCCAAATAAAGCCAAAAAGGGCGGAATCAAGCTTTGCAAAAAAATTTTGGGCGATAAAAACCGGGGAAGCTCGGAAACAATAAAGAAATTTCGGCAAAAAAATCATTTTAAAGATATTTATGCGTCCAATTAGATTAAGGGGCAACGATGACCACGTACAAAATTTAACCGTCATTTGTTGAACTATTGGGGTGATATTTAGTTCCTTATACCTAGAGAGGTTAGCATGTTTCTGTATGCCCAGATATTTAAAGGAAGACGTTAGCTGAACCTGTGACCTCTGTAGGTATTCGACCGAACACGGAGGGCCAATGGCAAATGCCTGGGATTTCTCCCAGCCCTCCCGGAGACCCGAGACCGCACCAAACTCCTCAACCACCTGCAGCAATTTAACAAAGGAGCTCTCTTTGCCATCTAAGTATACCAGGGCATCGTCTGCGTAGAGAGACCGGATGCCCCCAATCTCAGATGTCTGCCGCACCGCCAGAGCCAGGGGCTCAATGGCCAGTGCGAACAGAAGTGGAGAGAGAGGGCACCCCTGTCTGGTGCCTCTACCCAAAGGGAAAAAGCCTGAAATATCATTGTTAGTGCGAACCCGAGCTCTCGGGTCCGCATAAAACAAGCGGGCCCATTTGACAAAACTTGGTCCAATCCCCATCCTAGTCATAGCTTCCCAAAGAAAGGGCCAGCTAACCGTGTCAAAGGCCTTTAGTATGTCTAAGGAGAGGACCAAACCACTACATTCAGCGTGTACAGCCCTGTGGATGTGCAGGAACAATCTGCAAATGTTATCGAATGTACTCCTGCCAGGTAAGCACTCTTCCACAACCAATCAGAGATGAAAAGACACTAAACTCCATGGAAAAACTCTGTAATATGGATAGGCCCTTTAAAACATGGTATATCACAACTTTTAACAGAATTAGAAACACTGGGAACACTAGCATGTATAGAAAAATGGAGACAGGACATGGGCAAAAAGCTTGAGGAATCACAAATGATTAGGGCTGTATTCAATAGCGCAACCGACATAACGACGATCAAAGCAAATTATAAGTGTATGCTACGATGGCATTTGACCCCAGAGAAGAATCCCAAATCCACCCAAATAACTCCCCGCTATGCTGGAGGAACTGTAAACAAAAGGGAACAACAAAGCATATATGGTGGGAGTGCCCAAAAATAAAAGAGTACTGGGAGGAAATTATAGAGTACATAACAGGCGAGAAGATCCCACAAGACCCCTGGATATGTTTGTTTCACGGAACAAACATAAAAAGAAAACTGTATGTAAGAACATTGATCCCGGTGCTGCTTAACGCGGCAAAGGGACTAATTCCGAAAAATGGTTAGAAACAACAAAACCAACTATAAAAGAGTGGATACAACGAGTTGACCACGTAGCCGAAATGGAATATCTAGGCCGTGGAGAACAGGGAGGAGATGAAGGGTATAGAAAAAAATGGGAGAAATGGAGAGTCTTCAAACTGTCAGACAAATATGCACAGGGAATGACGGAATTAGACAGATGATAAGATAAAAGAGGCAGAGAGATGGGTAGATCAGGGGAGGGGTCGGGGGAAGGGTAACGGGAAATAGGTAATAGAGGGGGAAAAAAAGGCGGAAAATGGAAATATGAATGTTTGAATGTTCACACCAATTTAAGTGAGTTTTGTATTTGAAAACTTTTTCCAATAAAAAAAAAAAAAAAGAATGTACTCCTGCCAGGCATGAATCCGGATTGATTCGGGGAGCTTTCCAAGTTCAAGGGAGTCCTGAAATATCTTGAGGAGCCTGGGGGCCAACACCTCTACGTGGGCCTAATACCACTCCGAGGGAAGGCCGTCCAAGCCCGGGGTCTTATTGGAAGGCAATTGACTAATGGCCACAGTGACTTCCTCCAGAGTAATGGGCTTATCTAAGAGAGACTGTTGGGAGCAACTGAGTATCGGAAGGTCAAGGGATTCAAAAAAGCCTAGGAAGTCGGGTTCGGAAGGGGTGTCTGTGCGCCTGTACAACGTACATTAAAAGTCTGCAAACGTCTGGTTGACGGCTAGAGCGTCAGAGGTGGTCGAACCGTCGGGAAGTTGGATGGAGGCAATCGAGGTATCCTGGAAATCAGTGTGAGCAAGATACGCAAGGAGTCTACCATTCTTCCACCCATGCTCGTGGATACGAGCAGAGAGGTATAGCTGCTGTTTCTTGGTCAGGTCAACCATATGAAGTTGAAGCGCCCGATGGGCATCCGTCAACATACCCCTAGTCTCAGAGGAAGGAGCACCCGTTTGGCGGGTGCGAGCCTCCTCCAGAGCCCTTTGGAGGGCAACCTGCGTCTCCCTCCCCTTGGATCTATAGCTTTTTATCCGGGAGATATAAGAGCCCCTAACCACCGCCTTAAAGGCATCCCATGTGGGGCCTCCGGAAGCTGTGCCCATATTCAAGGACCAGTAGACAGCCATGTCGGTCGGGATGGCCTCAGAGATCTCTGGCGTAGCAATCCAGAGAGGACTGAGACGCCATGTCCGAAACGAGGGCCGGTGACCCAAAATGAAACCCACCTGTACTATAGAGTGGTCGGATTCTGTCTGGGACAGGTAGTCCATGGACCGGACACAGGGGAGAAAGTCCCCTGTGGCCAGAGCGTAGTCAATTCTGGAGAGGGTGGCATAGGACCTAGACTGGCAGGAGTACACTTTAGCAGTGGGATACCTCCAGCGCCATAGATCTACGTAGTCATAAGTAGTGAACCATTCACAAAACAATTTGGATTCGGACTGTAAAGGTTTCAGCCTATCTAGCTCAGGCTTCAATACGGAATTAAAATCCACAAGGATTAACATAGGGCAAGTAGGCAGAGAGGCAAAATGGACACTAAGTTCAGAGAACACTGCAGCCGTGACCGGAGGGGGGAGGTACACCGTGACCAAAATCAGGGCGGTCTCATGGATGGAAACGTGGAGAATTACATACTGACCCTTAGGGTCAAGGATAACTTGGTGACAAAGGAAGGGTAACCCCTTACGGACAAGGACGGCCACCCCCCGGGCATAGTTTGAATAAGTGGATTGATAGTGATGATCCACCCAGTGTTTTCTGAGGGCCATCACCTTGGACCCCATGAGGTGAGTCTCCTGGAGGCATAGAACATGTGGCTTAACCCGCTTCAGTGCCTCAAAAACAGATGCCCTTTTAAATTTGGAGTTCAGTCCACGGACATTCCACGAGCAAATAATTACCTCAGCCATAGGTACTGCCATAAATCCCCGGGCCTAGGAGGGAAGGGAGAGAGAAGGGGTAATCGGGTAGCACCCCACCACCGGTCACGGACACAGGAACAAAAGAGGGCCGCAATGCTGCACACACGCACATCCATACACACTCCATACATACAAACGCACAACCAAATTCAACAAGAAAAAAGGCGCCCAAAAAAGGCAACAGTACCCCTGCCCTGCCCCAAAAAAGAGGGGAGGGCCTATACCTCAAACTTAAACCATGCGAGGGGCGCATGGTCTATTGCAGAGTGCAAGAGAGCGCTAAAGCAATAAAGTCAAAAAACAGTGTTTAGAGACAATGTTCCAAATGAAAAAAAAGGGGGGGTAAAAAAAAACCAAGGCAGCTAGGTCAAAGCCAGGAGGGCCAAGACCTGGTTTTCTCCCACAGGAGAGTGGTTTGATCACCCACAGTCGGCAGCACTGAATCATCACAATAAAGAACCAAAACATGAAAAAGAAAAAAGTCAGTGGGAAAGCGACCACAAATACAGAGGTGACATGGAAACATCATATCCAGCAGGGTCAACATCAAGCAGGAGGGTTAGGAGGACGAGGAGGACGAGGCAGTGATTACCACTAGGACAGGGCATCATGTGGAGACTGGAAAAAATAGGCTTTGCCCTGGTAGGTAACCCGGAGCGTGGCAGGGAACAGCTTGGAATATTGAATATTTTGCTCCCGGAGCTTCTGCTTGACACGCTGATAGGAGGCTCTACGATTGCGGACCGTTGCAGAGTAGTCAGGGAAGAGGAACACCATTGCGTTGTTAATCCGGAGACTGCCCTTCCTCCTGGCAGCCCCCAAAATGGAATCTCGGTCTCTGTAGTTGAGAAGACGGATCACCACTGTACGGGGGGGCGACCCCTTAGGGGGGGCGTCCAAGCACCCGGTGAGCCCTCTCAATCACAAAGCAGGGGGAAAGCTGGTCCCGGCCAAATTCTTGTTCAAGCCAGCTCTCCAGGAAGGCAACAGGGTCAGATCCCTCCACCCGCTCCGGTAACCCCACTAGGCGCAGGTTATTCCTGCGCAAGTGGTTCTCAAGGTCATCGACCTTATCTTCCATGGTGGCAATCTTCCCCCCATATGTAGTAAGATTGGGCAGGATAGGAGCTACCGTGTCCTCCAAGTCACTTATGCGTTGCTCAGTTTCAGTGACCCGACCCCGCAGGTTGTGCATGTCCTGCCGCATAATAGCAAAGTCTATCTTCAGCCCATCCACCTTCCCCACCAGGTCCACATGGTTTACCTTGATGATGGCCAGAACCTCCGCCAGAGTGGGCTCCTTACCGCCGGTTGCGGCCTCCGGGGTCGTGTGCACCGGGGCAGCTGCGGGGTCCGGGTTCTCCGGTGAGGGTGGCGGGGACACCTCCTGACTGTCTCCGAATAGATCGGGGGTGGAGGCTGGCGATGCACTAGGCCCGAGGATAGTGCTGCGGCGGCCATCTTGGGCAGAGCGGGTGATGATGTTCATCTTCGCGGAGATTGTTTCTTTGCGCGCCGCTTTCCCATCCACCAAAAAGCCCTCCGGGGATGTAGGAGACTCACCCGGAGTGTTCAGGCATGGAAGAAGCCGTATGCCGGCGATGTGAGATCAGGATGGAGCAGTATTGTGGAGGGAGACACCGGAGCTGCACAGGAACACGTCTGATCACATCCCACGCTGGACCACGCCCCCTTCACTTTTCAATGTTAGTGTTGACTACGTTGGAGCATCCTCATTGCTTCTAACAGTCTCGCTATCACAGATTCCTGTCACATTGCTACTACACATTTTTTCATTTCTCCCTGACCATCGATCCCTTCACTGTTCCAACACAGTGCTTACCACCCCCTTAACACCAAAAATTTTTTTGTTTTGCTTTTGTTTTTGTTTTTGTTTTTCATGCCTAGCCCCAGATGGTACAAGAGTCTCCGTACACATGTCACCATCGACCTTTTGGTGAGGATCATCCACTTAGTTCACATTCATGTTTCAAGCTTCCCTGCTTTGCCGCATGTTGCGCTGCCTCAGCTCCCGTGCCAGACCCTGTCCCCAGCTGCCTACGCAACCACTGCCACGCCCTTCCCATCACTTCACCTGTTTGGGTGGTTAATTCAAGCATATACCTTTACTTTTTATATACAAGCCTGACTCACTGTTTGGTATAATACTTTCGTTCCATAGTGTCACGTACCTGACGGTGACGAGCCCGGTTTAGCAGAGGGAGGCCTCCCTTACGGCTCCCACCAGCGGCCCCTGGTAAGGTAACAGCAGGCGCGGAGGTAGGAGGGGTACGAGTGCCTGGCAGGATCAACCAAGGTGAAGGTAGTTCCGCAGACTTGGTAGGCACACTGGGACACAGCAGGTAGAACTGGAATCAGGAACACTCAGCAAACTGGAATCGTTCAGCAGACTGGACCGGAACCAGGAGCACAGGAACCCAGCAAACTGGGTCAGCTTAGCAGACTGGAACCAGGAACACAGGAACTCAGCAAACTGGATCAGCTTAGCAGACTGGACTGGAACCAGGAACACAGGAACTCAGCAAACTGGATCAGCTTAGCAGACTGGACCGGAACCAGGAACACAGGAACTCAGCAAACTGGATCAGCTTGGCAGACTGGGCCGGGACCAGGAACAGGGAGATTGGTCGGACAAGCCGGGTCGGTTAACTGGCTGGCAGCAAGGTACAGAGGGATCAGACAGAGGAGAGGTCACAACAAGCCAGGGGTCGGATGCAGGCAGAAAACTGGAGAAGTCACAGGCAGGCCGGGTCAAACACAGGTAAGTCTTCAGATCAGGTTTTCAGGTACTCAACGCTGTAGAGCAGACAGCAGGGACTGTCTGCGATTGACAGGTTTAAATAGCCCCTCTGGCGCCACCTGCAGGGCGCGCGCGCAACCGAGAATCAGGAAGACCGGGACGCCTGTTTCTGGCAGGATCTCCATGACATTGCCCCCCCCCAAGGGGCAGCCTCCGGATGCCCATCCTGGTAAACTTTTCGGGGTGAGATCTCCTGAAAGCTTGTATCAGCCTCCTAGCATGAATGTTCTCCTCAGGTTCCCAAGAGTTCTCTTCGGGTCCGTAACCTTTCCATTTAACCAGAAATTGGTTCTGGTTATTTCTCCTCCTAAAGTCCATAATAGCTTCCACCTCAAATTCCTGCTCCCCGTCTATGATGACGGGATCAGGGTGAGCCGGACTTCGACCAGGGAATGGGTTGGAGACTGAAGGCTTCAGCAGAGAGGCAGGAAAGATCGGATGGACTCTAAGGGAGTCGGGAAGCTCCAGCTTGTAGGCTACTTCATTAATCTTCCTTTTGACAGGAAATGGCCCTATGAATTTGGGGCCCAATTTTTTGGATGGGAATGCCATCCTCAGGTTTAAGGTAGAAAGCCATACTTGGTCGCCGGGAACCAGCACCAATTCACCCCGTCTCTTCCTGTCGTAGACCATCTTGTTGTGTTCCTGGGTCCTTGCCATGGTTTCACGCAGAAGTTGATTATTAGACGAGAAAAAGTTCAATCTTTCCTGGACTGCAGGCACCGAACACTCAGGGAGGGAGTTGGGCAGAAATGTAGGGTGAAAACCGTAGTTTGCGAAAAATGGAGTCTGGCTGGTAGCAGAATGGATAGAGTTGTTATAGGCAAACTCGGCCAACGGAAGCAGGGAGAGCCAATCGTTCTGAGCAAAAGAGGAGAAGCAGCGCAGGTATTGCTCGAGGGTCTGATTTGTCCTCTTTGTCTTTTCCTTGGTCTGGGGATGGTAGGCAGAAGAAAACGATAACTCTATCTCCAGAGTCTCAGGCCTCGTACACACGACCGATTTTCTCGTCGTAAACAGTCAAGAAAAGTGCCGCGAGAGTTTTTTTGTCTAGAAAAACGTTCGTGTGTATGGTTTTACGACGAGAAACTTGACGAGAATCTCGACGAGAAAATAGAGAACCTGCTCTCTATTTTCTCGTCAGGAGTCCAGATTTCCTCGTCGTGTTTCTCGTCGGCCTGTTTTGTGACGAGAAAATGGTTCGTGTGTATGCTTTTACGACTCTTCCAAAAGTGCGCATGCTCACAAGCAACTATGAGACGGGAGCGCATCTTCTGGTAAAACAAGCCTTCATAATGGAGAGAGCACATTCGTCACGCTCATAAATATTTCATCGTTTAAATGTTCTGCATTGAATTCTTCGTTAGAATGTTACATTAATCAAAACGAGAGACCTTCTTTTGCTGCTGATATTCACACAGAGTTATGCCTTATTTTTAACCTTTTTCATGCTGCTCTTTATAAGATTTATGTGTATTATATCGTGCAAGTTTTTAGGAATAATTTAAATGGTTAGATTTTTCAAAATGATGTTAATTATAATTTCTCAATGTTTTGATAGCGATCTCCCATTTAATTTTCTAATCTATATTTTTAAAATTTCACACCATGTTTTTGAGCTAATCAGATTTAGTTATTCTTTTGGGGGGGTGATATCTGTGCCTTTTATTGTCAGTCAAATGTATCTGCTTACTCCAAAGCTTGTTTTTTTTAATTTAAAAATACACATAGTCAAGTATGAACTTAAACAAAAAACACATTTATTCATGTTTATAAATTAAATAAAGAGAAGGCAGCGCTGGAGAAGCTGCTGCCATTTGTGCATCCCAGGGACCCCAGAGCACACAGCAACCCTGTGTGGACACTAAAATTGGGAGCTTGAGAAGGCCCACATTTCAGAACACAATCTGATGCTGGCCTCCCAGAGGTCAGGAACAGCAGCAGGTGAGATATATGTCCCAAGTGTGTGGTACTACAACAGGCTGCCTTCTGTCCGACCAGTGCGACCACAATGAAGCAAGGCCATCACTTCCTCTTCTTCCTGGCAACCTTCCCTGCAGCCTTTACTGAAGCCTTCCTTCTTCGTTTAGCTGGAGGCTGGCCCACTGGAGGGGTACTCCTGTCAGGAGGAGGAGGTGGAGGTGTAGCAGAAGGGGGTGGGGCAGAAGAAGAAGGTGGAGGTGTAGCAGAAGGGGGTGGGGCAGAAGGTGGAGGTGTAGCAGAAGGGGGTGGGGCAGAAGGTGGAGGTGTAGCAGAAGGGGGTGGGGCAGAAGAAGAAGGTGGAGGTGTAGCAGAAGGGGGTGGGGCAGAAGGTGGAGGGGTAGCAGAAGGGGGTGGGGCAGAAGAGGAAGGTGGAGGTGGAGGTTGAGGTTGGGTCAGTTGGGCCACCTCACATATGGCGGTATTGGGGGTAATTTGCTCCATCACCCCCTTGTTGAGCAAGGTGATGAGCAGGGGTTCGCATAGGAGGCGTTGCTCCATGCTCATCACCTTGAACTTAGCCTCCACTAGGCCGGCAATGGCCTCTTCAGGGGATGTGGGCTCCTTGAGGGTGGCATGGGCCTCTTTAATAAGGGCCATTGCTGCCTCACTGGTGGTCCTGTCCCTCCTGCCTCTTTTGTGAAGCCTGATGGGAGGCACCAGGGATCTGGTGCTTCTCCTTTGCCCTGCCACCTCCTGTCTGCCACTGGGCCCTGCCACCTCCTGTCTGCCACTGGGCCCTGCCACCTCCTGGCTGCCACTGGGCCCTGCCACCTCCTGGCTGCCACTGGGCCCTTCCTCCTCCTGCCTGACAGTTTCCAGACCCTCCTCCTGGCTGATTTCATCCTGTGTATGAAAAAGAAACATAGTTTAATATGTTGGTTTAATCTTTGCATCAAACTTTGTAATCCTGATGGAAGCAATTAGAATGTAAATGCATAAATCCTTGCTTTAAATTTACCACTACATCAGCTTGACTATTTACCACACAATTAAGTGCAGAATAATGTCTACAGATCATGATTTCACTTGTTGAATACAAAATAATGTATGTTTCTCATCCTGACATATTTGGGAAACATTAATTTTATCCCACTACATTTTCAGTTAATACTATACCTGGCTCCAGATGGCCAAATCAGGATCATCCAGGATGGCTGCCTCCTCTTGCTCCAGAGAAGGCTCAGGTTGGCTGCAGGGAAGTCTGGGGGGAAGAGTGGAGAGTGATGGCCTTGGCTCAATGTGGTCATCCAGGAAGGACATCCTGCTGTAGTACCACAAAACCGGGACATAAACATCATCTGCTGCTGCTCCTGACCTCTGAGAAGCCAGCACCTTAGAGCGTTCAGTCCTGTAGGTACCTCTCAAGCTCCCAATTTTAGTGTCCACTTGTTTTGCTGTGGCTGTGGGCACCTTGGTATGCACAAATGGGAGCAGCTTCTCCAGCGCTGCTTTTCTCACCCCTTTTTTTTTATGGATGGGGTTTTTGGTCTCCCACAGAGCCGGCAGCTCCCTTACCCGGTCAATAAATTCCGCCAGGAACTCTTTGTCGCTAATAAATACATTCATATTGTATCTGCAAGTAAAATAAATTATATTTAAATAATGTGAGGCAAACAGTCTAACCTCCTTCACATCCTAGTCACCATATATATCCTCCAACAATCTCAAGACAGTATAGGCCAACAATTTTAACAAGTCTCACAAAATCACATACCTTCGTTCGCACGTCCGTCACTTGAACTCCTCTCTCCGCACACCGAACGTACTATAGTCACATGTGTGTTTGCTATATACACACCACGCATGCGTCCAAATTCGAACACGTCGCTCCGCACACGTCGCCCGCCCATGACGTTCTAACTAACATCTTTTCCCCGCCCCTTCTCTTTCGGCGCGCAGACAGATATGGCGGAGTTACAGCAGGTGTCTGATAATTCCGCAACTAGCGAGGAGACAAGCCCGGAGACCGAGGACACGTCACGATCAAGGAGGAGATTCAAGGCATCGAATATGTCTTTGGCGGAGATGGCGGAGATGGTGGACATCTTGGTCAAGGCTGATTATGATGCCAAGCATGGGCCGTATAGCAAACCAAATAGAAGGAAGGCCAAAATCCTCACTAAAGTTGTGAAGAGTCTGAGGGCGAAGTTCGGGGTGAAACGCTCAAATGAGCAGCTCAGAAAGAGGTGGTCAGACCTCAAACTGAGGGAGCCAGACCAGTTGAGGAGCATAAAGAGGATGCTCGCTAAAAGTAAGTAAAATGACGACCTTTCTGCTATTAATCTTTTTAGAAACTGACTTTTTTTTTTTTTTAAAGCATATTGGACTCCCTTCCAAAATGTATTATTTTGAACTAGGTTGGGCACAGTAATCGTTCGTTACGTTACCGACACTTCGTTTGGCCACTATCCGTGGTTTTGGCTTATTTAAGACCCCCAAAAGTAATTAGACATCTGCCATTTTTGATCAAGTATTGTGGATAATTTTTAAGTCTAGATGATGTGTTTGTAAGGAGAATGAAATGCAAACTTTAATCAGTGTAAAGGAGAGGACACTCAGCAGCTGCTTCCACATCTGTACTTTGTAGCACTATAGTGTGGGCCACCAGACCCGCCTTTTTTGGGTGTCCCACACAGGTGCATCAGAGTTTATTTGTGGTGCCTCCATGTCCAAAAAATTACATCCAAATGTGAATAATAAACATATTTGGGGTCATAAAGAATGCATTTTTCTTTAAATTCCGCACAAACACACACTTGTACCCCACTTCCAAACAATTTAGCCTGTTTTAAGTTTAAAAATGAGATTTTTACAGTGTGATAAATAGACCTTTGGTTTTATTCTCATAGGGGAGAGAAGACTGGGAGGAGGACACTCCAGGGAGCACATGCACCCCACAACTTCCAAGCAACCCCAAACTCCCAAAGATCCACAACCGAAAGATGTGCAGGAAGTTGAGGTGGAGGAAGGAGAAGTGCAGGAAGGAGAGGTGGATGACGTTGTGGATCTGGTCACCACAACAGGTCAGTATCTGACACCACAGCTTAAGGTAAGCGAGGTAGGCCTGCAGAGTTTTATTAATTTTTTTTTATGGTTTTTAGGGGATGGAAATGTTGTGAAGGATAGCACACCGTTCTCTGCTGACAGTGCCCTCCGCCTCATCCAGCAAGTGATGGAATGTAGCACGGAACTGGACCTAATTAAACAAAGAATCCATGTGATGGAACAAACATTTAAAGACATTCTCGATGTTTTGGGGAGAATTCAATAAGCCATCCAAACACATTTGTTTTTACATGTTTGTTTTTATATTTTTGCTAATTTTTTGAGTAACAAAGCAGCCAAAAATTGAATATGCACACAGTGTGTGAACATGTGCTATCTGCCATCAGGGGATATCCATGTACGTCTTTTGTGGGTGCAACCCCTTCCTCGTATCAAAAGTCGGTGAACTGAGGAAGGGGATGCACCCCCAAAACACATCCATTGATCACCCCTGATGGCAGATAGCACATGTTGACAATAGGGATCAGGATTGTAAACTTCCTATTTGCAAAAAAGTAAAAATGTGTGCATATTGAATTTTTGGCTGGGCAAGGGGTGGCAGGACCCCATATTAGGACGGGCACATAGAGACATAGTTTGTGTAACTGAATGTCTCAGATTGCTCAGAGGTATCCAATGTTGTCATTTTAGAAATGCAAGTGGTATTTTTGTATTTTCATAAGCCAAAATTTGACGGGTTGTGGTCAGGCCAACCCCAAAGTAAAACAAAAAAAAATGTGCAGAGAGTAAAATATTTGACCACAAACAACGTGTAGCTTCTTTTTATAATACACTCTAAGCTTATTTGGTTCTTTTGTAAGGTAACATAGTGAAATTGGTTGTTATTTACTAAAGTAAAATACACTTGCCACTACAAATGCACAAAGACAAACTAGGAGACAGGAAAGAACAAATAATTAAAGGTTTAAACAAGATTTTTATTGGGATACTTAGACATAGGCTGGCATAGGAATTGCCCCCCTACCCGTGAAATACTCCATGTATTTGTCCCGAACCACACGGGCATTTTGGGGGGGCAAGCCAAGACGGGCAGATTCCAGGCCCGGAAGGGGATTTGCAGGGGAAAGTCCAGCCTCTGGCAAAACTGAGGCCATATATGAATTCGCTTTGCGGCAAAGAAAATTGTGTAGCACACAGCAGCATAACACTACATAGTTTATTTTGTAGTCCGCCAAGTGGATGGAAGTCATAAAAAGGCGGAACCGGCTGGCCATTATGCCGAAGGCATTTTCAACGACTCTTCGGGCCCTGGCCAGCCGGTAATTGAACACACTCTTCTCTGGGGTCAGGGTCCTCTGTGGAAATGGCCTCATAAGATGCCGTCCGAGTCCGAAGGCTTCATCAGCCAAGAAAACAAAGGGGAGTCCTTCAATATTCCCTGCATCCGGTGGCAATGCAAGGTCGTCACTCTGGAGACGGAGGGCAAACTCCGTCTGGATGAAGGATCCCCCATCGGACATCCGGCCATTCTTCCCTACATCAACATAGAGGAATTCATACCGTGCTGACACCACCGCCATCAGCACAATGCTATGAAACCCCTTGTAGTTGTAGTAGTAGGATCCAGAACGGGGTGGCGGCACGATGCGGACGTGCTTCCCGTCTATGGCACCACCGCAGTTGGGGAAGTCCCACCGCGTGGCAAACTCCGATGCCACAGTCTGCCATTCCTGTGGCGTTGAAGGAAGCTGTGGAGTGAAACAAGATGAAATAATATTAGAAAAACAAAGGCATACATTACAAGCAAATTCAAGACCAAAAAATTAGAGACCAACATCAATCTAATTATACGTTTATTAAGGTGTGTAAAAAAAGTATAATGGAAGGCTCATTTATCATATTCATCACCCCCTCTGATGGGCCATTACTAAATTATTTTGGGGGGGGGAGATGTGTTTGGCCACAGGATAGCATTGCAGTGGCGGTGCGTCCAGAGTGGGCGCTGGAGCACTGTCCCCTCTCTCCTGTGCCCATCACTCAGAACAATACATAGGTTCATGCGTTGCATGAACCTATGTATTGTCTATGCCGCACACTATTCAGGTGGATGGCCTCTTGTAAAGCGACCGACATATGATTAATTGCGTCATTTAGGGGGTTAAAATTGCAGAGCAGAAACAGGTATTAAAAAAGTCTTGCAAATTACAACCTGAGGGATGTAATTGGCTTCCTCAAAGGAAAATCGGGGACGCAAGGAGGGGGCATTCCTTGTGTAAACACTGACAGGCAGCTCTGGCAATCATGTTCACCAAGTCTGTTTAATGGTAACATGATTGGCTGATGCAACATGAAGGGAAGGAGAAGACATCAAGGACAGAAGAAGGATGGCGCTGACCACAAGAAGGTAAGTGCAGGGCTGGGGGGAAACTGGCTGCAATAGAGGGGACTAAATGGCTGCATTGGAGGGGACAACTGGGGGCGTTTATTAGGCAACAGAGCAAAAAAGGAGGAAGTTTATTTCCGAAATTGGGGTTGTAACCCCCCAACATTTGGAGCAACAGGCGCCCCTGCTGGAAAAGTTAGTGAGGGGAAATATTTAGGGAGGATAAAAAAGGGGCATTTAAAAACTTCCAGCATGCATGGGGACAAAGGGGACATTCTCAGCATATTACAATCATGGTAATTAGGAAAGGATGAAAGAAATACAATACATTAGCATACATGTAATACATAAAATGTGATGTGAAGGGAGAAAACTTACCCTAATATAGTCCTCATGCAGGACTTGTATAATAGCAGAACAGGTGTCTGGGATTATGAGGCCCAGAGCCTGGGGGGAGATGCCTGTGGTGAACTTCAAGTCCTGAAGACTTCTCCCTGTCGCCAGGTAACGCAACGTGGCGATGAGCCTCTGCTCAGCACTGATGGCTTCCCGCATAACGGTGTCCTTCCTGGTAATATAGGGGGACACCAAAGCCAACAGTTCCTGAAAAACGGGGTCAGACATCCTCAGAAAATTCCTGTAGTCCTCAGGATTATTCTCGACGATCTCCCGCAGCAGAGGCATGTGGCAGAATTGGTCCGGCTGGAGCAACCAATTCTTGGTCCATGAACTCCTCCTCACACCATTCATGGACTGGTCTTGGTCCAAAACAAGCAGACCAACACCAAGCGCACGCACAGCACGAACTCGACGACGAGAACGTCCAGGCGACATGGCTAGGAAACGGTCGTCTAATCAGAACGTACAGAACAGAACGCACTTTAGAACAGCAAGGCCTATGAATAACGAACTGAAATTCAGAAACGAACAGGCAAGAACGCACTGTAAAACAGATACGACCTGCCTAGACGCCCTGAAAGTCAAGATACGAACCCACAAGCACAAACTGAACGGCAGAAAACGATCTGAAAAGTACGAAGACTGAAAAGCGCGAATCGTCTCTTCCCAAACTTTTACTTCACACGCGGTAACACGAGATCAGCAAAAGCAGCCCAAGGGGTGGCGCCAAGAAAAAAGATCTTCCCCTTTATAGTGCCGTCGTACGTGCTGGACGTGAGCGCAGAGAACCACGAGGAAATTGGGAAATGACAGTGTGTACGCATAGAAAGCTTGACGAGAAAATCGACAAGCTTAACAAGAATCTCGTCGAAAAAAACGACGTGTTTTTTACGACGAGAAAATCGGTCGTGTGTACGAGGCCTTACAGAGGGATCTCCAGAATCGGGAGGTAAATTGTACCCCCGATCAGAAACAATATTGGTGGGCACCCCGTGGAGTCTGATGACCTCTCTGATGAACACCTGTGCGGTTTCAGGGGCTGAGGGAGTCCCTTTCATGGGAACGAAATGTGCCATCTTGGACAGGCGGTCCACTATCACAAAGATTGTGGTGTGATTCTCCGCCGGGGGCAACTCAACAATAAAGTCAATGGACAGCATTTTCCAAGGCCTGTCTGGAACAGGTAAGGGTCTCAGTAGTCCCCAGGCCTTGGATCTGGACCCCTTGTTTCGGGTGCAAGTAGTACATGACTCCACGAACCTCCTGCAATCCTTGCGTAATCGAGGCCACCAGAAGGTGTGCTGTACCAGGTCAATGGTCTTGGCAATGCCAAAGTGCCCGGCAAGGGCATGGTCATGGCAGAGTTCCAACACGGTTACCCTTAGTTCTTCCGGTACGTAGATCCTGTTATGGTGCCACAACAGCCCATCTTTAGCCTGCAATTCTGACTCAGAGGAGGGTCTCTGCCCAGTGGTGGCTTGTCTGATCCGGGTAAGTAGATCTTCTTGAAGAAGAAGGAAATTCCCAGGGGCGAGGATGGTATTGGGAGAAGAGGTTTCCTTAGATTCATGGAACATCCGAGACAAGGCATCGGGTTTAGTGTTCTTGGCACCAGGACGGTAAGTGACGTGAAAAGAGAACCGGGAAAAGAAAAATGCCCATCTGGCTTGTCGCGGTTTCAGTCGCTTTGCGGCCTTCAGATATTCCAGATTCTTATGGTCAGTAAATATCAGAATCGGGTGGGCAGCTCCCTCAAGTAGATATCGCCATTCTTCCAACGCAGACTTGATCGCCAGTAGTTCCCGGTCCCCCACGTCGTAGTTCCTCTCTGCCGCAGATAGCTTGCGAGAAAAGAAGGCTACCGGGTGAAGCAAGGCCATGGTTCCTTGTCTTTGAGGCAGTATTGCTCCTACCGTGACTTCGGAGGCATCTACCTCAAGTACAAATGGTAGCGATGAATCCGGGTGCTTCAGGATCGAGGCGGAGGTAAAGAGCCCTTTCAGGACCTCGAAGGCCTTTTGGGCTTCAGGGGACCAGTGGAAGCGGGTCCCTTGCTTGGTCAACTGGGTGATAGGTGCAATGATGGTCGAGAACCCCCGGATGAATTTGCGGTAAAAATTGGCGAATCCAACGAACCGTTGGATTCCCTTTTTATCCGCCGGCACTGGCCAGTCCAGGATTGCGGTAATCTTCTGTGGGTCCATCCTGATGCCTTCGCTGGAGATGATTAACCCCAGGAATGCTATACTTTCCAGTTCGAACTCACATTTTTCGGCCTTCGCATACAGGCTATGCTGGCGAAGCCGACCCAACACACTTCTGAGATGCCTGCGGTGAGAATCAAGGGAGGAAGAAAAGATTAGTATATCGTCCAGATAGACAATGACAAAAAGATCTAGGAAGTCCCGAAGAACATCATTAATAAAGTACTGGAAGGTGGCAGGGGCGTTGCACAACCCGAAGGGCATTACCAAGTACTCAAAGTGTCCGAATCGGGAGCGGAAGGCAGTCTTCCATTCATCCCCCTCCTTGATGCGAACCAGGTTGTAGGCTCCGTGGAGATCAAGCTTGGTAAAAATGGTAGCAGCTCCCAATCTCTGAAATAGCTCTGGTGAGGGGGAGAGGGTAGCGATTTTAAATTGTGATCTTATTCAGTTCACGGTAATCCACACAGGGTCCGAGGGTGTGGTCCTTCTTCTCTACGAAGAAGATGCCTGCGCCTGCTGGCGATGTAGAGGGGCGGATGAACCCCTTTTGTAAATTTTCATCAATATAGTTCTTTAATGCTCCCTGTTTCACCTTAGTTAGCGGGAAGATCCTGCCTGACGTATTCCAGCCTCAGTATCGGTACACATTAAGGTGGCCGGCCCAGGGAGCTCATGTGAGCCGCAGGACTGCTGACAATAGGGGGAAGGAAAGGTAACTACCCCCGTGGCCCAGTTGATGGTGGGATTGTGGGCCTGCAACCAGGGCATACCGAGGATCAGAGGGAACAAGGGAGAAGAGATAATGTCCAGACGGAGGTACTCTCGGTGAATCCTGGTAGTGGTGGAGACAGTAACGGGTATAGGGGCCGTCTCCTGAACCACGGGTCCAGACTTGATAATGGACCCGTCAGCCAGGTGAACACAAAGTCCATGGGTCTTGGTAAGAAGGGGAATCAGATGTGTGCGGGCAAAGGTTGAGTCCATGAAGCAACTGCAAGCCCCGGAATCAATAATGGCGGACACTTGCAGAGTCCTTCCTGGGAGCTGTAAGGAGACAGAAAGGGCAAGGTGAGATGTAGACTTGGCCTGGGAGCTGGTTAAGTCAGGAGATACTGAGAAACACTTACGAAACTTCAGGGGACATTTTCTAACGTAGTGTCCGGGTTCCCCACAGTACAGGCACAAGTTATGCGCTCGTCGACGCTGGCGTTCCTCCTGAGTGAGGGAAGGATGAAGGACTCCGAGCTGCATGGGCTCAGGTACATCAGGTGTGGGGGCCAGAGGTGCAGCAGGAGCTGGGTGAAGATGGCTGGGAGCCCGTGGGAGCATCCAGGTCGGACGGGAGAAGCCCGTGGCCCTCTCAGCCCATCATTCCCTCAAACGTCGGTCAATCCGAATAGTCAAATCAATTAATAGATTCAGAGTCTGTGGTATACCGACTCTAGCCAGCTCATCTTTCAGAGGATCAGAGAGTCCTATGCGGAACTGATGGCGGAGAGCGGCGTCATTCCAATTGGTATCCGCGCTCCATCGCCTAAATTCCGCTACATAGTCCTCTGCCGCTCTGCGCCCCTGCTGAAGGGTACGCAAGGCGGTTTCTGCAGTAACTGAGAGCTGGCTGTCCTCATACAGCTGGCCCATGGGATCAAAGAATGCGGTAAGACTGTCCAAAGCCACATCCTTCCGTTCCAGCAGACGGTGGGCCCAGCTCTGAGGGTCTCCTGAGAGTAGGGAGATCACAAAACCCACCTTGGTGGCTTCCAAAGAGAAGGTGCGGGGCTGTAGGGCGAAGTACAATTCGCAGGAGTTGCGGAAGGCCCTGAACTTGCTCCAATCCCCGGAGAATTTTTCGGGTGTAGGGACCCTGGGTTCAGGGGGAAGCATGACCACTGTGGGAGTGGACCCTGTCCCGGCTGAAGAGGTGGAGGCATGAGGACCCCCTTGGGCTCCAGAAGGGTTGGAGAGAGCCCGCACTTGTCCTTCCAGGTGGGTGTAGCCTTGTTGAAGGTTCTTGACCGCTTCAGTCAATCCCGCCAGGTGCCGGCAAAGTTCCTCCATAGGTGAGGCTCCCTGCTCGGGCTCAGACATGGCTGTCTGCTACTGTCACGTACATGACGGTGACGAGCCCGGTTTAGCAGAGGGAGGCCTCCCTTACGGCTCCCACCAGCGCCCCCTGGTAAGGTAACAGCAGGCGCGGAGGTAGGAGGGGTACGAGTGCCTGGCAGGATCAACCAAGGTGAAGGTAGTTCCGCAGACTTGGTAGGCACACTGGGACACAGCAGGTAGAACTGGAATCAGGAACACTCAGCAAACTGGAATCGTTCAGCAGACTGGACCGGAACCAGGAGCACAGGAACTCAGCAAACTGGGTCAGCTTAGCAGACTGGACCGGAACCAGGAACACAGGAACTCAGCAAACTGGATCAGCTTAGCAGACTGGACCGGAACCAGGAACACAGGAACTCAGCAAACTGGATCAGCTTAGCAGACTGGACCGGAACCAGGAACACAGGAACTCAGCAAACTGGATCAGCTTAGCAGACTGGACCGGAACCAGGAACACAGGAACTCAGCAAACTGGATCAGCTTAGCAGACTGGGCCGGGACCAGGAACAGGGAGATTGGTCAGACAAGCCGGGTCGGTTAACTGGCTGGCAGCAAGGTACAGAGGGATCAGACAGAGGAGAGGTCACAACAAGCCAGGGGTCGGATGCAGGCAGAAAACTGGAGAAGCCACAGGCAGGCCGGGTCAAACACAGGTAAGTCTTCAGATCAGGTTTTCAGGTACTCAACGCTGTAGAGCAGACAGCAGGGACTGTCTGCGATTGACAGGTTTAAATAGCCCCTCTGGCGCCACCTGCAGGGCGCGCGCGCAACCGAGAATCAGGAAGACCGGGACGCCTGTTTCTGGCAGGATCTCCATGACACATAGACAGACATCCAATTTACATCAGCTACTGATGAGTGGCAAGATGGCCACGAAACGCATCGAGCTTCAGATGCCATAAATTCAACAATCATGCAGTTCTGTAATATACTCTGTATCTACTGTTTTACCCAATTAACTTGAACATTACCTTTTATGTATAATATTTTTATTTATGAATCAATCATGATGGATGATGCAATATGAACTACTGCTTTTGATGCATTTTACTGTGTAATATTCAATAAATGTAACATTATCAGACTCTTATCGCTCATTTTTGCCTCCAAATCCGCATGCTTCATGCAAAGTCCCAACGTCTCCTCTTTTTTCACCTTGATAGGGATGGAGGCAATTGTGACGTAATTGTCCTAGGCCTCACCCAAAGTCTCAACCCTTTTTCTTTGTTCAGATATGGATATGTACTTAGCCACAAATTCTAAAACCCCAATGGAGGTGATACAATTCCTTCCAGCAAAACTAAGGGGGGTGAGTGAGGCCCAACCAGTCAGGCCAGCAGGCTACTGGGGCCAACACAAGCCGCAAGTAGTTGGCCAAAGATATGACCACTATGTATCAAACATAAAGATATATTATATATGTTGAGAATTCAGTTGTATCGACCACCGAGGCAGGTTCAGGTAATGCAAGAAAAGGCTTCAGTGACCCCCAGGCCCGGAGATATCAATTAATGACACAAGAAAAGTTTTGCTTTGCGCTCAAAAGATATGTTTATTCAGCTTCAGACATGGATATTTATGCAGGTCTAGGGGACAAAGGTGGGGATGGGAGGAGTTCACCAAGCATATACGTGTTATAAATATGAAACAAGTTCAGGTTAATAATTTCCTATTAGCTAGAATGTGTTACAAGTTCAGTTAAAGCGGAGGTTCCGCGGTCCATACTTTTTTTTTTATGTCTACTACATGTGGTTACAGATGACTAATAAGTACTCACTTGTCCTGCGCTTTCAATCGTCCCACGTCCGTTTTCGGTAAAAAGAAAGATTTATAAAAAGTGTTCCTGTCTTTTCCATTTTGCTTGTGGGCATCGTGAAGCCCACAAGCACAGACTTCCGCCAGACTTCCGGGTAGCGGTGAATGCGCGTATGACGGGGTATATGAGTCACGTGATTTCGCTGGACGGCGTCTCCTGGGAAGCATGACACTTTGCTCCCAGGAGACATTGCGCCGACATCCCAGCACACTTAGCGCCGCCGGGGAAACAGAAAGACCCGCCTACTCCCGCGGGAGGAAGACCAGGAAGTGGAACAGAACACAGCTGCTTATCTACAATTAGAGCCTCCGAAATTAAAAAAGGTAAGTGACATACTAATGTAAATAGTGTTAAGATATTGGGAATATAAAGTTTCTATGTAAGGTGAACCTCCGCTTTAATATTTAGCTGGTATTATACAAGACAAAATCTTACATAGATGTGAAATTCAACAAATGTATTATAAATATATGCTTTCTGTGTTTACACAGGTGTTGTAGGACGATACTCAATTTATCTTAAACAAACATGAGCCAGGGCAAAAGTCCATGCATGTGTTAAATATATATGCATAAATGACCATGAAAAGTTTACATAAGTACATTTCAAAACCTTATGTGAGTTTTAAACCGTAAGTGTGAGTTTCAACTTTCTTTAACTCATGACATGGCATCCTGAACTCAAAATGGAGGCTCTTATTCTATGTGTATTACAATATACAGTGTGCAAAAAAAAAGTCATGCTTAATAAAACTTACATGAATTGACAACAAGGTGGAGTGTCTATTCAGTCGGGAGGAGGGCTGGAGTAGGAAAGATGCAAACCGGCCTTCCCCTTGCGTCAGTGGCCCAGAGGCGCATGACCTCATCCTGCACAAAGGCGGGGCTATGTCATGCACTGCCAGCTCAGGAGGCTTGCAGAGCTGCTCATTTGTAATGCCCCAGCTGGGTTTGTTTTCTCTCTCCTCAAGTGCCCAGTCGGTGCTTTTCGATCTGCTGTGGGTATGCAACAATCAGATTTTCTGCTATCCGTCCTTGGCAGCATGTAATGGCTCTTTCCCTCTTGGTACCTCATGCTTAATAAAACGTACATGATGTGACAGAGCATCCCAGAGAGAGCCTGGGAAAGTCCTGTTCGGGGTTTATACATCTCCCAGGCTCCGCTCATATACATTCAGGGATCTCTGAGCCAGGATCCACTTCAGGTGTTGGTTCTCTCCACCAGCTTAATTAAAAGCTCACCTGAGCAGACAGCCTTTGCTCAGCCTGGGAAACACAGACAACATTGGTCTGTGAGACCAAGAAGGTTGGTAAAACATTGTTACTCTGTGAATGTGGAAGCTGACAAGCGTTAGGCTTGTTCAGCCTAGTAGTGAGGGCCTGTAAATACTGTGTAGTTAGAGCCGAGACACGGCTAGGCTTTTGTTTAGATATTTTTTCTTCTGTTTGTTTTCAGCACACTGTACAGCACCTGTCATTGACATTGTATATAGCACCAATAAACCACACTGTGTTTTCACTGATCCAATGGACTTGGTATCTGTGCCTGCTCCTCCCAGGGAGCTTTTGTACCTACTACCTGTCCCCCAGGTTACATATGGTGGAGAATGCAGGCAGCTGTAGTAAGTTACTACTTAAAAGGCCAGTACCTAAAGTGATAACATGGAGGACCTCCTCAAACAAATGGTGTTGGCAAACGCTGCACAACAGCAAACTAACGCTGAATTGCGGCAAGCAAACGCTACACAACAGCAAACTAACGCTGAATTGCGGCAAGCAAACGCTGCATGGCAGCAAGCAAATGCTACACAACAGCAAACTAACGCTGCACAACAGCAAGCCAACGCTATCGCACAGGAGCAAACCAAGGTGCTGTTCCAACAGATTGGTGCTGTACAGGAGCAATCGCAGAGGCTGTTTGAACAGCTTGCCACTGCTGCAAAAGCGGATAGGAAAACCCTCACTGAGGTTGTGGAGACGCTAGCACAGGGGTCACCTGCGATAATGAAGGATATTGGAGACAAGCCCTCAGCCATCCATGTGGGTGGCTTTCTTTCAAAGATGACGGCAGATGATGATCCAGAGGCCTTCCTACTAACATTTGAACGGACTGCTGAGAGGGAAGGTTGGCCCCAAACCCAGTGGGCAGGACTGATCGCCCCCTTACTTTCTGGAGAAGCGCAGAAGGCCTACTATGATCTGGAGTCAGCAGAAGCGGGAGATTATGAGAAGGTCAAGCGGGAAATCCTGGCACGACTTGGCGTTACCTTGGCTGTTCGAGCTCAGCGGGTCCACAGCTGGTTCTTCCAAGAAAAGAGGCCCCCAAGATCGCAGATGTTTGATCTGATCCACCTGGTGCGGAAATGGCTACAGCCGGAGTCCCTGTCTGCGCCACAAATAGTGGAGCGTGTGGTCATGGACCAATTCCTGAGGTCACTGCCAATTCCCCTGCAGAAGTGGGTGAGTCAAGGAGACCCCAAGTCAGCAGACAACCTGGTGGAGCTCGTTGAGAGGTACTTTGCTGCAGAGAACCTGGTCACCACCCCTACAGCCGCACGGACTTTCCACCCAAAGCCACGGTCTCCCCAGGCAACCGGTAAGACTGTTCCAGGGGAAGTGGGTGGTAAGCATGGCAAGGAAATAGGGGGGAGGATTTTTGGTGCCAGGACTGAAGTTTGGCGGCCCAAATAAGGGAAGCCACTGCCTGTCAGCAAATCAAACTGGGGAAACATCAGATGTTTTCGTTGCCAAGAACTGGGACATGTTGCAGCAAACTGTCCATTGACAGATGAACCAATGCAGTGTGATCTATCTTTTAGAAGGCAGTCTATGTTTGCTGCTGTTTCATGCGCTGCAATGCCAAATGTGGGAAAACACATGTGTCATGTGACTATTAATAATAAGCCTATTATGGCCTTGCTGGACTCTGGAAGTCTGGTTACTTTGGTTACAACTGAGATGGTTGAAACTGTGAATTTTCATGCAAAAAAGGTTGCTGTGATCTGTGTACATGGGGATACCCGCGAGTATCCAATAGCCACTGTTCAGTTTAAAACTGGCTTAGGTACGGTGACCCATTCGGTCGGACTGGTGCCCCACTTGGTGCATGAGGCTATCATTGGTAGGGACTTCCCTAAGTTTTGGGAACTGTGGGATTGTCCCGACCCAGTCGCAGTACCTAACTCAGTCGCAGAGCCAGAACTCATGGCCATTACTGACCTTGTGAGTTCAGGGGACTCCTCTCAGGGCTCAGGTGATCCTTTCTCAGTTATGGCAGGAGAGCTGGGGGAGCCGGAAGAAGTCCCCACAACCAGTAGAGCTGGACAGCCGTCTGCTGAATCTGAGCCTACGTTAGAGTTTGCCAATCTTAATGTGCACAAGGAAAATTTTGGTACGGAGCAGAGAAAAGACCCTACCCTTGCCAGGGCCTGGGAAAATGTAATAGTGATTAATGAGGTACCTGTCGAACCAGGGGACAGGCTCTGTTTTCCATATTTCTGCAGCAATGAGGATTTACTGTATCGTGTATGTAAATCTAATGATGAAGTGGTTGAACAGTTGGTAGTCCCTAAGTTATACAGACGGGTGGTGTTGGAACTTGCCCATGGGCACTTGCTAGGAGGCCATTTAGGGGTTGAGAAAACCACTGAAAGGGTGTTGCGCAGGTTTTACTGGCCTGGGATACGGAAAAACATAGAAAATTATTGTCAATCCTGTCCTGTGTGTCAGATGTCAGCCCCCCAACCCCACTTCCGAAGTCCGTTAGTGCCCTTGCCCATTATTGAAGTGCCTTTTGAGAGGATTGCCATGGACCTTGTGGGTCCACTCCCCAAATCTGCCCGCGGTCATCAACATATCCTCGTGATCATGGATTACGCTACCCGTTACCCCGAGGCCGTTCCCTTACGCACTGCATCTGCTAAAAACATTGCCAAAGAGCTGTTTATGGTGTTCAGTCGGGTTGGCATCCCGAAAGAAGTCCTTACAGACCAAGGTACCTCATTCATGTCACGAATAACTAGGGAGCTCTGCAAGTTATTTAAGGTGACGCAGTTGCGTACCTCAGTGTACCATCCTCAAACGGATGGCTTGGTGGAACGCTTCAATAAGACATTAAAGAGTATGTTAAAAAAGGTTGTTGATAAGGATGGGAAAAACTGGGACTTCCTGATACCTTACTTGATGTTCGCCATCAGGGAAGTTCCCCAGTCCTCTACGGGGTACTCTCCATTTGAGTTGCTTTATGGGAGACACCCTCGGGGACTCTTAGACATAGCCAAGGAAACTTGGGAGGGGGAGCAGACACCTCACAAAAGTGTTATTGAGCATATCGCTCAAATGCAGGATAGGATTGCAGCAATCATGCCGGTAGTAAAAGAACATTTACTGCAGGCCCAAGCAGCCCAACAGAGGATATACAACAGGGGGGCCCAACTTCGTGTTTTCTCACCTGGTGACCGGGTCCTCGTGTTAGTTCCCACTGTTGAGAGCAAATTCCTGGCTAAGTGGCAGGGACCCTTTGAAGTAATTGAAAGAGTTGGGGAGGTCAATTACAAGGTGTATCAACCAGGTAAAAGGAAGCCCGAACAGATTTACCACATAAACCTGTTAAAGCCCTGGAAGGATAGACTGGCATTAACTCCGAGGTCCCTCCCGGTAACCCTTAAAGGTACTGAATCCCCTCTGATCCCTGAGGTCACGATTCCAGACACCCTGTCATGTTCCCAGAAACAGGAAGCTAGAGAGTTCCTGATGAGGAATAAAGAGAAATTTTCAGAGTTGCCGGGCACGACTTCAGCAGTTCAGCATGATATTGTTACTGAACCTGGAGTCCGTGTCAAGCTCAAACCATACCGAATTCCCGAAGCTAGAAGAAAGGACATCGGTGAGGAGGTTAAAAGGATGTTGGAGCTAGATGTTATTGAGGAATCCAATAGTGACTGGTCTAGCCCCATTGTATTGGTCCCAAAACCGGATGGCACTTGGAGGTTTTGTAATGACTTCAGAAAGCTTAATGCGGTAACAAAGTTTGACACATACCCAATGCCCAGGGTAGACGAGCTTATAGACCGACTTGGCAAGGCCCGTTATCTGACCACTTTGGACTTGACCAAAGGATATTGGCAAATACCCCTGACTGGTAGTGCCAAAGAAAAGACTGCATTTGTGACCCCGGAGGGGTCGTTTCAATATAAGAAAATGCCTTTTGGGTTGCAAAATGCCCCTGCAACATTTCAGAGGGCTATGGACAGGACCCTAAGACCTCACCGACAGTATGCTGCAGCCTATCTAGACGACATAGTGGTGCATAGCACTGACTGGGAGTCTCACTTGCCCCGTGTCCAGGCTGTCCTGGATTCCCTCTTCAAGGAGGGGTTTACGGCAAATCCAAAAAAATGTGCCATTGGGCTAGAGGAAGCCAGGTATTTGGGCTACACTATTGGCCGGGGTGTCATAAAGCCCCAGGTGAATAAAATAGAAGCCATCCAGGAGTGGCCACGCCCTGCAAACAAGAAGCAGGTCAGGGCCTTTCTTGGCATTGCGGGGTACTATAGAAGATTTATCCCAAATTTCGCAACTATAGCTGCCCCACTGACAGACCTTACGAAAGGGAAAGCCTCCGTAATGGTGAAATGGTCTCCAGTAGCAGAAGAGTCTTTTCAAGTCCTTAAGAAGGCTCTTTGTGCACAGCCAATCCTATACTCCCCCGATTTCTCCAAAAACTTTTTGGTCCAGACAGATGCGTCTGATGTTGGTATCGGGGCAGTACTTTCACAGGTACACAATGGGGAAGAACACCCTGTGGTGTACTTAAGCAGAAAGCTCAATGACCATGAAAAGAAGTACGCAGTCATTGAAAAGGAGTGTCTGGCCATAAAGTGGGCCGTGGACGCGCTCAGGTACTACTTGTTGGGGCGCCAGTTTGAGTTAATAACTGACCATGCTCCCCTGAAATGGATGGCCCAAAAGAAGGAGACTAATAGGCGGGTGAACCGGTGGTTTTTGGCCCTACAGGATTACGCCTTTACGGTAAAACACAGGCCAGGTGTTGAGATGGGGAATGTAGATGCCCTCTCCCGTGTTCACTCCTGTTGGGCTACAGGTGTTCCAACACTGGGGTTGAAACAAGGGGGGAGGATGTGTGACAGAGCATCCCAGAGAGAGCCTGGGAAAGTCCTGTTCGGGGTTTATACATCTCCCAGGCTCCTCTCATATACATTCAGGGATCTCTGAGCCAGGATCCACTTCAGGTGTTGGTTCTCTCCACCAGCTTAATTAAAAGCTCACCTGAGCAGACAGCCTTTGCTCAGCCTGGGAAACACAGACAACATTGGTCTGTGAGAGCAAGAAGGTTGGTAAAACATTGTTACTCTGTGAATGTGGAAGCTGACAAGCGTTAGGCTTGTTCAGCCTAGTAGTGAGGGCCTGTAAATACTGTGTAGTTAGAGCCGAGACACGGCTAGGCTTTTGTTTAGATATTTTTTCTTCTGTTTGTTTTCAGCACACTGTACAGCACCTGTCATTGACATTGTATATAGCACCAATAAACCACACTGTGTTTTCACTGATCCAATGGACTTGGTATCTGTGCCTGCTCCTCCCAGGGAGCTTTTGTACCTACTACCTGTCCCCCAGGTTACAATGAATTGACACAAGGTGGAGTGTCTATTCAGTTGGGAGGAGGGCTGGAGTAGAAAAGATGCAAACCTACATGTATTAAAGAGGCGTATGGCCAAATATATACAGCAGCATGCAAAGGGTTGATCTAAAAACCTAAATATAGCACAAAAAAGGGCAAGATGAAAAAGCTGTGGAAGGAGGGGGGCCGCCGGCGGGAGGGGTGGGAAGACACCAAGCTGCCAGCTGTGTAAAAGTGATCAGCAGCTATGGAGCTGCTGCATCACTTTCACTTTGAAGCCGGTCGCTGGCTGTACAAAACACACACAGGCTGATGGCTGCTACTGCAAAGGTTCACTCTTTGGATGTACGTAGTACATCCAAAGAGATGAATTGCATATAAAATACCGTACTATACATGTTTATGTTTGATACATAGTGGTGGTATCTTGAGCCAACTACTTGCGGCTTGTGGTGGCCCCAGTAGCCTGCTGGCCTGACTGGTTGGGCCTCCCTCGCACCCCCTTGATTTTGTTTGGAGGCACTCGTGCACCTCAATGGTGGTATTATAATTACATGTCCATATGTAACACAGCTTGGTTAGTAATTTTGTTTAAAATTTGATATACTGTATCTATCTACATATGTATATGTATGAAACTTATTGTTTTTACGTCATAGAATATCCTTGAGTTTAGATATGAGCATCCCTGAAGAAGAACATCAAATTCCTACTCTCAAATGTGTTGGATGTCTCTGTAGCTTGTGTAGCACACGGACCTTTTCCTGTCTTTTGGCTCACTTGCAGGTCAAGGCACACCGTACTATATGCCCGTACCCTCTTGTTTGAAGAGGTTGGGCGGTGTTCACAATTGTTGGGTCCCGCAGCGAGTTACCTCCCCTCGGCTGGTTCTCACCCCCAGAGTGTAGGGAAGAGTCTGTTGTAGGTTCACCAATAAGGCCAATGAAGGAAGGTTTATTTTCTTTATGCTGAAAACTGAATAGGAAAGTTGAAGTTGAAGAATAAAGGAACAGGGAGGCAGGTTTAGGCACGCGACACTTAATCTCACCACTCCATCCCCAGTGTCTCTGCTTATGCGGATAGTCCCCTCTCACGGTCCTAGCAACCGAAATGACACTCAGGCGTTCACTTAGGTTTCTTTGAAGATACGATCGGGAGAACCTCTGCCACAGAATCTCTGAGCCCCGAACCTCTCAGCGCTTGTAGCTCAAGAACAAGGGATGCGGACCTTATCTTACCGTCGCAGAGGGAGCAGAGGATGAGACAACTCCAGGAGGCCTTGCAGAAAGGTCTGTGCAACGCGTTCCCAGAGACTGGGAGGTTACAAACTCCTGGTCCTGGACAACGAGTTGCTGAGGCTTCGGTCAGTCAAAGAAGGAGCGGTGGGGAAGGTGGCCGTCTGACCGATGCGTTCAGACAATTCTTTAGTCCGCAGCCCCAAGGTATGATCGGTTCCAGCAACCATCGCCAGCGTCTGATATACATGGTGCAGGAATACCTAGGGGCAAGGTCAGACTTGGACACCTTCCCCACCGAAAATACTCTGGCTTACTGGGTCTTGAGGATGGATCACTGGCCAGAGCTTGCACAGTATGCAATTGAGCTACTGGCCTGTCCTGCATCCAGTGTTCTTTCAGAACGCACATTCAGTGCTGCTGGAGGATTTGTAACGGATCACAGGGTGCGCCTGTCCACCGACTCGGTTGATCGTCTGACCTTCATAAAGATGAACCAGTCTTGGATCACCACCAGCTACCAAACACCTGAAGCTGATATAACAGACTAATTTATTTTCAAATGTCACATCCCTTCAAGACTGATGCTGATGCTGAGTGACTGTCCTGTTATGTAGACTGACTATCCTCCTCCTCCTCAATGATCTGATTGATGATGATAGCGTGGAAGAACATTTTTGTTTCTGGGTGCCGCCACCAGTGGCTAAGGCCCAATTTTTCAGCCCCCGTTTAACAGGGGCATGTAATTACAATTTTTTATGCAATGCTTTGCAGCAGGGCTCATTCCTGCACTCCAACTAGAGTATCTGGGAGAGGTTGCAGTGTTGTGGCACCAGCACCAGTGGCTAAGGCCCAATTTTTCAGCCCCTGTTTAACAGGGGCGTGTTATTAAAAAATTTTATGCAATGCTTTGCAGCAGGGCTCATTCCTGCACTCCAACTAGAGTATCTGGGAGAGGTTGCAGTGTCTTGGCACCAGCACCAGTGCCTAAGGCCCAATTTTTCAGCCCCTGTTTAACAGGGGCGTGTAATTACAATTTTTGATGCAATATTTTGCAACAGGGCTCATTGCTGTGCTCCAAGTACAGTATCTGTGAGGGGTTGCAGTGTTGTGGCACCAGTGCTTACAGTGTTGTGTCAACACCACCACCACCACCACCAAAGGCCCAATTTTTCAGCCCCTGTTCAACAGGGGCATGCAATTACAATTCTTTATCTAATAATTCACAGCAGGGCCCATTCATGCGCCCACTAAGAGTAACTGTGAGGGCTCACAGTGTTGTGGCAACACCAACATGTAGGGGCAAATTTCAGCAGAGTATATACGGCAGGCCCCTACTTTCAAACATCCAACTTAAAAACGACTCCTCCTTGCAAACAGAAGGATACAACAGGAAGTGAGAGGAAATCTACCCCTAGGAATGCAAATTCTCTCCTGTAAGAGTTAATATGGGAAAAAAAGTGTCTCCTCTCCACTGATGCTTTATCATCAATTCTTGTTTCAATAAAAACCCCAAATTTTCAAAAAACATTTGTCATTAGGACGGAAAGTGAGGTGAACTGTTCTGAACAGGTGCACACTGCACAGACAGCAAAACAAATGTTACAGGGGTGATAACCCTTCCCTATGTTTTCCAAAAAGCTTAAAAATAGATTTTTTGGCTGGAGCTACACTTAAACAATGTACCTGTTCAAAATTACAAACAGATTCTACATAAGAACAAACCTACAGTCCCTGTCTTGTATGCACCGCCTGTATACGGCTGTTCAGAGTATATAGGGCCTTTTTTATTTTGTGTGCGGAGTTCCCCTTAATATCCATACAAGACCCAAAGGGGCTGGTAATGGGCTGGGGTAGGGGGGGGTGTGATGGGGTAGCTATGACATTTTTCTTAAAGATTTTCATCCATATTACCAGGACCAGACATTACATTAAAGCCGCAAGTAGTTTTAAATGGCTTTTTTTCCTTTTAGAAATGTAATTTTGTGCAGGGACAGTTCTAAACACGGGAAACACGTGGCACTTCACAGGCATACTTTAGACACCCCCCAGGTACGATATTTAAAGGAATATTTGACGTTTTTTTTTCACTTTATGCATCATTAAAATGACTGCTCCCGAAAAACGGCCGTTTTTAAAACTTCTTTTTGCATTGATACATGTCCCCTGGTGCAGAACCCGGGTTTCCAAAATGACATTTCTAAAGGAAAAAAAAAGGTAATTTAAAACTGCTTGCGGCTTTAATGTAATGTCTGGTCCCGGCAATATGGATGAAAAGCATTGAGAAAAATGGCATGGCTACCCCATCACCCCCCCCCAGCCCATTACCTGCCCCTTTGGGTCTTGTATTGATATTAAGGGGAACCCCATACCCAAAATAAAAAAAGGCCCTATATACTCTGAACAGCAGTATAGAGGCGGTGCAAACAAGACAGGGACTGTAGGTTTGTTCTTAAGTAGAATCTTTTTCTAATTTGAAACAGGTACATTTTTTAAGTGTAGCTCTAGCCAAAAAATCAATTTTTAAGCTTTTTGGAGAACATAGGGAAGGGTTATCACCCCTGTAACATTTGTTTTGCTGTCTGTACACCTGTTCAGAACATTTCACCTCACTTTCTGTCCCAATGACAAATGTTTTTGGAAAAGTGGGGTTTTTATTGAAACAAGGATTGTGATAAAGCATCAGTAGAGAGGAGACACCTTTTTCCCATATTAACTTTTACAGGAGAGAATTTCCCTTCCATGGGGTAGATTTCCTCTCACTTCCTGTTGTCTCCTTCTGTTTGCAAGTAGGAGTCGTTTGTAAGTTGGATATTTGAAAGTAGGGGCCTGCCGTATATACTCTGCAGAAATTTGGCCCTTAGGTGTTGGTGTTGCCACAACACTGTAAGCCCTCACAGTTACTCTTGGTGGGCGCTGGAACGCCCTGCTGTCAACTATTGTATGAGGAATTGTAATTACATGCCATTGTTGAACAGTGGTAGGAAAAATTGAGCCTTTGGTGGTGGTGCTGGTGCCACAACACTGTAAGCCCTCACAGTTACTCTTGGTGGGCGCATGAATGGGCCCTGCTGTGAATTATTAGATCAAGAATTGTAATTGCATGCCCCTGTTAAACAGGGGCTGAAAAATTGGGCCTTTGGTGGTGGCGGTGGTGCTGGTGCCACAAGACTGTAAGTCCTCATAGTTACTCTTGGTGGGCGCAGGAATGGGCCCATCTGTGAAATATTAGATCAAGAATTGTTATTACATACCCCTGTTGAACAGGGGCAGAAAAATTGGGCCTTAGGCACTGGTGCTGGTGCCACAACACTTCAACCCATCACAGATACTGTATTTGGAGCGCAGCAATGAACCCTGTTGCAAAGTATTAGATCAAGAATTGTAATTACATGCCCTTATTAAACCGGGGCAGAAAAAATTGGGCCTTAGGCACTGGTGCCACAACACTGCCACCCATCACAGATACTGTATTTGGAGCGCAGCAATGAGCCCTGTTGCAAAGCATTGCATCAAAAATTGTAATTACACGCCCCTGTTAAACAGGGGCTGAAAAATTGGGCCTTAGCCACTGGTGCCACAATACTTCAACCCATCACAGATACTGTATTTGGAGCGCAGCAATGAGCCCTGTTGCAAAGTATTGCATCAAAAATTGTAATTATACACCCCTGTTAAACAGGGGCTGAAAAATTGGGCCTTAGCCACTGGTGCCACAACACTTCAACCCATCACAGATACTGTATTTGGGGCGCAGCAATGAGCCCTGTTGCAAAGTATTGCATCAAAAATTGTAATTATATGCCCCTGTTAAACAGGGGCTGAAAAATTGGCGCTTAGCCACTGGTGGCGGCACCCAGAACCACAAATGTTCTTCCAAGCTATCGGTTGGATCATTGAGGAAGAAGAGGATAGTCAGTCAACATAACAGGACAGTCACTCAGCATCAGCATAGGCAGTCTTGAAGGGATGTGACATTTCAAAAAAAAATATTTGGTTACATCAGCTTCAGGTGCTTGGTAGCTGGTGGTGATCCAAGACTGGTTCATCTTTATGAAGGTCAGTCGATCAACCGAGTCGGTGGACAGGCGCACCCTGTGATCGGTTACAAAGCCACCAGCAGCACTGAATGTGCGTTCCGAAAGAACGCTGGATGCAGGACAGGCCAGTAGCTCAATTGCATACTGTGCAAGCTCTGGCCAGTGATCCATCCTCAAGACCCAGTAAGCCAGAGGATTTTCGGTGGGAAAGGTGTCCAAGTCTGACCTTGCCCCTAGTTATTCCTGGACCATGTAAATCAGACTCTGGCGATGGTTGCTGGAACCGATCATACCTTGGGGCTGCGTACTGAAAAATTGTCTGAACGCATCGGTCAGACGGCCACCTTCCCCACCACTCCTTCTTTGACTGACCGAAGCCTCAGCAACTCGTTGTCCAGGACCAGGAGTTTATAACCTCCCAGTCTCTGGGAACGCGTTGCACAGACCTTTCTGCAAGGCCTCCTGGAGATGTCTCTTCCTCTGCTCCCTCAGCGATGGCAAGATAAGGTCCGCAACCTTACCCTTGTACCGTGGATCAAGGAGAGTGGCCAGCCAGTAATGGTCCCTCTCCTTGATCCGAAGAATACGAGGATCCTTCCGCAGGCTTTGCAGGATCAGGGAGGCCATGCAGCGTAGGTTAGCTGAGGCATTCAGTCCAGGGTCCTCTGGGTCACTAAGGACGACATGATCCGCAACCACCTCCTCCCAGCCACGCACAAGTCCATGGGTTTCTTGGGACTGTAAATCATCCCTAAAAGACTGCTGCTGTTGATGCTGAGTGCCAGGTTCTACTTCCATGCTGACCCAATCCTCCTCCTCTTCCTGTGTGATGGGTGGGACAGAGGGAACACTGTCTGGGTAAAGAGGGCCTTGAGAGGCAAGGAAGTCCTCCTGTTCCTGCATCTGTTCTGCCTCAAGTGCCCTGTCCATTATTCCACGCAGCGTATACTCCAACAGGTGGACAAGAGGTACAGTGTCACTGATGCATGCTCTGTCGTGGCCTCCTCAAATGGTGCCAGGACAGTGTATGCATCCCTGACCATGCCCCACTGGCGTGGTGAAAAAAAAACAAGCTCCCCTAACCCTGTCCTGGTGCTATAGTCGCACAGGTATTCATTGATGGCCCTCTGCTGCGTGTGCAGCCGATGCAGCATGGCCAACGTTGAGTTCCACCTGGTGGGCATGTCACATATAAGGCGGCTCTTGGGCAGGTTCAACTCCTTTTGCAGCTCAGCAAGCCAAGCACTGGCATTATATGATCTGCGGAAATGCACACAGACTTTCCTGGCCTGCCTCAGGACATCCTGTAAGCCCGTGTACCTGCCCAAGAACCGCTGCACCACCAGGTTAAGGACGTGAGCCACACAGGGCACATGGGTCAGTTGTCCGTCGGAGGGCGGAGAGGAGGTTGGTGCCATTGTCGCAAACCACCATTGCTGGCGTAAGCTGGCGTGGAATCAACCACCTCTCGGCCTGCCCCTGCAGAGCTGACAGATCCTCTGCCCCAGTGTGGCTCCTGTCCCCCAAACACACCAGCGCAAGCACAACATGGCATCTTTTTGCCTGCGTACTTGCGTAGCCCCTTGAACGCCTACGGAGCACCGCTGGTTCCGAGGACAAAGCACAGGAAGAGGCCATGGAGGATGAAGAAGAGGAGGGGGTGGAGGAGAGAGGTGTGTCACAACCAGTAGTAGCATTTTGGAGGCGTGGCGGCGGAACAACCTCCAACACTACTGCACCCTGTCCTGCATCCTTCCCAGCTGCCAAAAGAGTGACCCAATGGTCCGTGAAAGAAAGGTAACATCCCTGTCCATGCCTGCTGGACCATGAGTCAGCGGTAATATGCACCTTACCGCTGACCGCCCTGTTCAGCGAGGCCAAGACATTGCCTTCCACATGCCGGTAGAGAGCCGGAATCGCCTTCCGTGAGAAAAAGTGGCGTTTGGGAACCTGCCACTGAGGAACCGCACATTGCACAAACTCACGGAAGAGGGCCGAGTCTACCAACTGAAAAGGCAGCAGTTGAAGTGCTAGCAATTTAGCCAAGCTAGCATTCAACCGCTGGGCATGTGGATGGCTGGGAGTGAACTCCTTTCGACGGTCCAGCAGCTGGGGCAGGGAAATTTGCCAGCTACAATCGGACGTCGGTGTACTGCTAGCAGAGTGCCCGCAAGTACTTGGCTGTGACACACCTAATTCTACACCTTCATTCCTCTCAGTGCAGGTTTCAGAGAGGACTGAAGGTATAGTGGGGTTGGAGATCCCAGCTGATGAGGAGCAAGAAGAGGTCCGCTTTGTTCTTTGGTGTGGGTCTTTAAGGTACGCTTGCCAAAAAGCTGCATTGCAGGTCAACATATGTCTGGTCAAGCATGTGGTGCCCAAGCGGCTGATGTTTTGGCCACGCGAGATACGCTTGAGACATATGTTGCAAATAGCAGCGGTGCGATCTGATGAACTCGACTCAAAAAAGGCCCACACCAAAGAACTTTTGGAATAATGGGCAGAGGCAGCGCCCTGCACAGGCGGAGCTCTTCGGTGTGATTCAGTCGGTGTGCTGCCCTTACGTTGGCCCCCGGAGGCACATCCTGCCTCGTTGGAGATGTGCCTCCTCCTCATCCTCCTCCTCCTCCTCTCTCCTATCAGGCACCCATGTGGAGTCAGTGACCTCATCATCCCCTCCCTCTTGATCACTGGGGCAAACCTGGCAGTATGCTGCAGCTGCTGGAACATGACTGCCAGATTGCTGTCCTTCTTGAGCATCCCCTCTCTCTGTGCTCGCGCTACTGCCTTCCTCTAGCTGTGTATCATCATCAGACCCTTCAAAACGCTGAGCATCCTCCTGGAGCATGTACCCAACACTGTGCTCAACAGTTCGGGGGACTCCTCAGGAGGACATGGTGGGTCTAGGGAAGGAGTGACTGAGGACATTGATACGAGGGAAGAGGATGCGTTGGCAGCTGCTTTGCCAGTACCCTGAGCCTGGGTGAGAGAGGATGAGGAGGATGAGGAGGGCGAGGAGGGCTTGGTCATCCACTTTACCAAGTCTATGGCATGATGCGGCTCAACACGTCCAGCTGCCGAAAATAAGGACAAGCGTGTCCCATGGCCACGTGCTGATGACAATGCACCGCTTCCACGACCAGCACTGTTGCCCCCAGACACAGAGCCTGCTTGCCCTCTTTTATTGGCTCGTGACTGTCTGACTCTCCTTGTTGGCCTTCTAGACATTCTAATGGCCTGCAGGGAGATGGGAAAACCAGCAATAAGGTGTAGCTTCAAGTGTATACTGTGCAGGAGGCACACTACGCCCACTGTAACTGCTGCAGATGCCTGCCTGTGTTACACAACAGGAAAACCAGCAATACGGGGTAGCTTCAGGTGTATACTGTGCAGGAGGCACACTACGCCCACTGTAACTGCTGCAGATGCCTGTTAGTGTAACACAAAATAAAAAAACCACGAGCAATAAGGGGTAGCTTCAGGTGTATACTGTGCAGGAGGCACACTACACCCACTGTAACTGCTGCAGATGCCTGCCTATGTTACACAACAGGAAAACACAGCAATAAGGGGTAGCTTCAGGTGTATACCGTGCAGGAGGCACACTACACCCACTGTAACTGCTGCAGATGTCTGCCTGTGTTACACAACAGGAAAACACAGCAATAAGGGGTAGGGATGAGCTCGGTGTTCGAGTCGAACATACGTTCGACTCGAACATCGGCTGTTCGATCGTTCGACGAAGATCGAACGATTTGGGCCGTTCGCGCCTAATTCGAGTGACGCGAATGGCCCACAATGCACTACGCCATTGCAGTGTCATCCAGGCGCTGTGATTGGCCAAGCATGCACTGTGACCCCGCATGCTTGGCCAATCACAGCGCCGGCAGCGAGGAGAGCAATGATTGGCCACAGGCAGGATGCCTGTGGCCAATTATTGCTGAGTGTGTTTAGTACACGCCCCACACTATAAAAGGCCGCCAGCACGGCGGCCTAGTGTAGTGTGTTCCGGAGCAGGGAAAGAGAAGCATAGGCAGGGACAGTGACATTTTTTTTTTCTTGCTTAACCTGGATTCCTTTAGTTTAGGGAAAGAGAAGGATAGGTAGGGAGAGAGTCAGTGTGTTTTACTGTGCTAATCCTTGTTTGTAGGGACAGGGAAGGACAGTGAGGGAAATTCTCCTTGTGCTATACTGTGCTAAAGCATTAATCATCAACCATCTTTAAAAAAACATTTTTTATAGGGACAGAAAACTATAGGTAGGGAGAGTGTCAGTGTGTTTTTCTGTGCTAATCCTTGTTTGTAGGGACAGGGAAGGACAGTGAGGGAAATTCTCCTTGTGCTATAGTGTGCTAAAGCATTGATCATCAACCATCTTTAAAAAAAAAAAATTCTAGGGACAGAAAACTATAGGTAGGGAGAGTGTCAGTGTGTTTTACTGTGCTAATCCTTGTTTCTAGGGACAGGGAAGGACAGTGAGGGAAATTCTCCTTGTGCTATACTGTGCTAAAGCATTGATCATCAACCATCTTTAAAAAAACATTTTTTCTAGGGACAGAAAACTATAGGTAGGGAGAGTGTCAGTGTGTTTTACTGTGCTAATCCTTGTTTCTAGGGACAGGGAAGGACAGTGAGGGAAATTCTCCTTGTGCTATACTGTGCTAAAGCATTGATCATCAACCATCTTTAAAAAAACATTTTTTCTAGGGACAGAAAACTATAGGTAGGGAGAGTGTCAGTGTGTTTCACTGTGCTAATCCTTGTTTCTAGGGACAGGGAAGGACAGTGAGGGAAATTCTCCTTGTGCTATACTGTGCTAAAGCATTGATCATCAACCATCTTTAAAAAAAAAAAATTCTAGGGACAGAAAACTATAGGTAGGGAGAGTGTCAGTGTGTTTTACTGTGCTAATCCTTGTTTCTAGGGACAGGGAAGGACAGTGAGGGAAATTCTCCTTGTGCTATACTGTGCTAAAGCATTGATCATCAACCATCTTTAAAAAAACATTTTTTCTAGGGACAGAAAACTATAGGTAGGGAGAGTGTCAGTGTGTTTTACTGTGCTAATCCTTGTTTCTAGGGACAGGGAAGGACAGTGAGGGAAATTCTCCTTGTGCTATACTGTGCTAAAGCATTGATCATCAACCATCTTTAAAAACACATTTTTTCTAGGGACAGAAAACTATAGGAAGGGAGAGTGTCAGTGTGTTTTACTGTGCTAATCCTTGTTTCTAGGGACAGGGAAGGACAGTGAGGGAAATTCTCCTTGTGCTATACTGTGCTAAAGCATTGATCATCAACCATCTTTAAAAAAACATTTTTTCTAGGGACAGAAAACTATAGGTAGGGAGAGTGTCAGTGTGTTTCACTGTGCTAATCCTTGTTTCTAGGGACAGGGAAGGACAGTGAGGGAAATTCTCCTTGTGCTATACTGTGCTAAAGCATTGATCATCAACCATCTTTAAAAAAACATTTTTTCTAGGGACAGAAAACTATAGGTAGGGAGAGTGTCAGTGTGTTTTACTGTGCTAATCCTTGTTTCTAGGGACAGGGAAGGACAGTGAGGGAAATTCTCCTTGTGCTATACTGTGCTAAAGCATTGATCATCAACCATCTTTAAAAAAACATTTTTTCTAGGGACAGAAAACTATAGGTAGGGAGAGTGTCAGTGTGTTTCACTGTGCTAATCCTTGTTTCTAGGGACAGGGAAGGACAGTGAGGGAAATTCTCCTTGTGCTATACTGTGCTAAAGCATTGATCATCAACCATCTTTAAAAAAACATTTTTTCTAGGGACAGAAAACTATAGGTAGGGAGAGTGTCAGTGTGTTTTACTGTGCTAATCCTTGTTTCTAGGGACAGGGAAGGACAGTGAGGGAAATTCTCCTTGTGCTATACTGTGCTAAAGCATTGATCATCAACCATCTTTAAAAAAACATTTTTTCTAGGGACAGAAAACTATAGGTAGGGAGAGTGTCAGTGTGTTTCACTGTGCTAATCCTTGTTTCTAGGGACAGGGAAGGACAGTGAGGGAAATTCTCCTTGTGCTATACTGTGCTAAAGCATTGATCATCAACCATCTTTAAAAAAACATTTTTTCTAGGGACAGAAAACTATAGGTAGGGAGAGTGTCAGTGTGTTTTACTGTGCTAATCCTTGTTTCTAGGGACAGGGAAGGACAGTGAGGGAAATTCTCCTTGTGCTATACTGTGCTAAAGCATTGATCATCAACCATCTTTAAAAAAACATTTTTTCTAGGGACAGAAAACTATAGGTAGGGAGAGTGTCAGTGTGTTTCACTGTGCTAATCCTTGTTTCTAGGGACAGGGAAGGACAGTGAGGGAAATTCTCCTTGTGCTATACTGTGCTAAAGCATTGATCATCAACCATCTTTAAAAACACATTTTTTCTAGGGACAGAAAACTATAGGTAGAGAGAGTGTCAGTGTGTTTTACTGTGCTAATCCTTGTTTCTAGGGACAGGGAAGGACAGTGAGGGAAATTCTCCTTGTGCTATACTGTGCTAAAGCATTGATCATCAACCATCTTTAAAAAAACATTTTTTCTAGGGACAGAAAACTATAGGTAGGGAGAGTGTCAGTGTGTTTTACTGTGCTAATCCTTGTTTCTAGGGACAGGGAAGGACAGTGAGGGAAATTCTCCTTGTGCTATACTGTGCTAAAGCATTGATCATCAACCATCTTTAAAAAAACATTTTTTCTAGGGACAGAAAACTATAGGTAGGGAGAGTGTCACTGTTTTACTGTGCTAATCCTTGTTTCTAGGGACAGGGAAGGACAGTGAGGGAAATTCTCCTTGTGCTATACTGTGCTAAAGCATTCCTCATCAACCATCTTTGAAATCCTTGTTTTTTGGACAGTCAGGGAAATTGTCATTGTGCTATTCTGTGCGAAAGCAATCATCCTCAACCATATTTAGAAATCCTTAAGTAAAGGGATAGAGAAGGACACCTGAAGGTAGCCCTTATTGCTTTTTTCCCATCTCCCTGCAGGCCATCCATTAGAATGTCTGGAAGGCAAACAAGGAGAGGCAGACAGTCAGGAGGCAATAAAAGAGGGCAAGCAGGCTCTGTGTCTGGGGGCAAAAGTGCTGGTCGTGGACGCGGTGCATTGTCATCAGCACATGGCCATGGGACACGCTTGTCCTTCTTTTCGGCAGCTGGACATGTTGAGCCACATCATGCCGAAGACTTGGTAGAGTGGATGACCAAGCCCTCCTCCTCCTCCTCATCCTCTCTCACCCAGGCTCAGGGTACTGGCAAAGCAGCTGCCAAAGCATCCTCTTCCCTGGTATCAATGTCAGACTCATCATCAGTCACTCCTTCCCTAGACCCACCATGTCCTCCTCCTGAGGAGTCCCCCGAACTGTTTGAGCACAGTGTTGGGTACATGCTCCAGGAGGATGCCCAGCGTTTCGAAGGGTCTGATGATGAAACCCAGCTACAGGAAGGCAGTAGCGTGAGAGCAGACAGAGGGGATGCTCAAGAAGGACACCAATCTGGCAGTCATGTTCCAGCAGCTGCAGCATACTGCCAGATTGGCTCCAGTGATGAGGAGGGAGGGGATGATGAGGTCACTGACTCCACGTGGGTGCCTAATAGGAGAGAGGAGGAGGAGGAGGATGAGGAGGAGGCACATCTCCAACGAGGCAGGATGCCCTTTGGTGGCCAGCGTAAGGGCAGTACACCGACGGAATCACACCGCAGAGCTCCGCCTGTGCAGGGCGCTGCCTCTGCCCGTCATTCAAAAAGTTCTTTGGTGTGGGCCTTTTTTGAGGCTAGTGCATCAGATCGCACAGCTGCTGTTTGCAACATATGTCTCAAGCGTATATCGCGTGGCCAAAACATCAGCCGCTTGGGTACCACATGCCTGACCAGACATATGTTGACCTGCCATGCAGCTCGTTGGCAAGCCTACCTCAAAGACCCACACCAAAGAACAAAGCGGACCTCTCCTTGCACCGCATCAGCTGGGATCTCCAACCCCACTATAACTTCAGTCCTCTCTGAAACATGCCCTGAGAGGAATGAAGGTGTAGAATTAGGTGTGTCACAGCCAAGTACTTGCGGACACTCTGCTAGCAGTACACCGACGTCCGATTCTAGCAGGCAAATTTCCCTGCCCCAGCTGCTGGACCGTCGAAAGAAGTTCACTCCCAGCCATCCACATGCCCAGCGGTTGAATGCTAGCTTGGCTAAATTGCTAGCGCTTCAACTGCTGCCTTTTCAGTTGGTAGACTCGGCCCCCTTCCGTGAGTTTGTGCAATGTGCGGTTCCTCAGTGGCAGGTTCCCAAACGCCACTTTTTCTCACGGAAGGCTATTCCGGCTCTCTACCGGCATGTGGAAGGCAATGTCTTGGCCTCGCTGGACAGGGCGGTCAGCGGTAAGGTGCATATTACCGCTGACTCATGGTCCAGCAGGCATGGACAGGGACGTTACCTTTCTTTCACGGCCCATTGGGTCACTCTTTTGGCAGCTGGGAAGGATGCAGGACAAGGTGCAGTAGTGTTGGAGGTTGTTCCACCGCCACGCCTACAAAATGCTACTAGTGGTTGTGACACACCTCTCTCCTCCACCCCCTCCTCTTCTTCTTCCTCCATGGCCTCTTCCTGTGCTTTGTCCTCTGAACCAGCGGTGCTCCGTAGCCGTTCAAGGGGCTACGCAAGTACGCAGGCAAAAAGATGCCATGCCGTGCTTGCGCTGGTGTGTTTGGGGGACAGAAGCCACACTGGGGCAGAGGTCCTATCTGCTCTGCAGGGCCAGGCCGAGAGGTGGTTGACGCCACGCCAGCTTAAGCCAGGAATGGTGGTTTGCGACAATGGCACCAACCTCCTCTCCGCCCTCCGACAGGGACAACTGACCCATGTGCCCTGTGTGGCTCACGTCCTTAACCTGGTGGTGCAGCGGTTCTTGGGCAGGTACCCGGGCTTACAGGATGTCCTGAGGCAGGCCAGGAAAGTCTGTGTGCATTTCCGCAGATCTTATAATGCCAGTGCTCGCCTGGCTGAGCTGCAAAAGGAGTTGAACCTGCCCAAGAACCGCCTTATATGTGACATGCCCACCAGGTGGAACTCAACGTTGGCCATGCTGCAGCGGCTGCACACGCAGCAGAGGGCCATCAATGAGTACCTGTGCGACTACGGCACCAGGACAGGGTCAGGGGAGCTTGGTTTTTTTTCTCCACGCCAGTGGGGCATGATCAGGGATGCATGCACTGTCCTGGCACCATTTGAGGAGGCCACGAGGATGGTGAGCAGTGACAGTGCATGCATCAGTGACACTGTACCTCTTGTCCACCTGTTGGAGCACACGCTACGTGGAATAATGGACAGGGCACTTGAGGCAGAACAGAGGCAGGAAGAGGAGGACTTCCTTGCCTCTCAAGGCCCCCTTTACCCAGACAGTGTTCCTTCTGTCCCACCCATCGCACAGGAAGAGGAGGAGGAGGAGGAGGATTGTGTCAGCATGGAGGTGGAGGCTGGCACTCAGCATCATCAGCAGCAGTCTTTTAGGGATGATTTACAGTCCCAAGAAACCAGTGGACTTGTACGTGGCTGGGAGGAGGTGGCTGCGGATCATGTCGTCCTTAGTGACCCAGAGGACTCCGGACTGAATGCCTCAGCTAACCTACGCTGCATGGCCTCCCTGATCCTGCAAAGTCTGCGGAAGGATCCTCGTATTCTTCGGATCAAGGAGAGGGACCATTACTGGCTGGCCACTCTCCTTGATCCATGGTACAAGGGTAAGGTTGCGGACCTTATGTTACCGTCGCAGAGGGAGCAGAGGATGAGACAACTCCGGGAGGCCTTGCAGAAAGGTCTGTGCAACGCGTTCCCAGAGACTGGGAGGTTACAAACTCCTGGTCCTGGACAACGAGTTGCTGAGGCTTCGGCCAGTCAAAGAAGGAGCGGTGGGGAAGGTGGCCGTCTGACCGATGCGTTCAGACAATTCTTTAGTCCGCAGCCCCAAAGTATGATCGGTTCCAGCAACCATCGCCAGCGTCTGATAAACATGGTGCAGGAATATCTAGGGGCAAGGTCAGACTTGGACACCTTCCCCACCGAAAATCCTCTGGCTTACTGGGTCTTGAGGATGGATCACTGGCCAGAGCTTGCACAGTATGCAATTGAGCTACTGGCCTGTCCTGCATCCAGCGTTCTTTCGGAACGCACATTCAGTGCTGCTGGAGGATTTGTCACGGATCACAGGGTGCGCCTGTCCACCGACTCGGTTGATCGACTGACTTTCATCAAGATGAACCAGTCTTGGATCACCACCAGCTACCACACACCTGATGCTGATATAACAGACTAATTGATTTTAACATGTCACATCCCTTCAAGACTGATGCTGATGCTGAGTGCCTGTGCTGTTATGTTGACTGGCTATCCTCCTCCTCCGAGTCCTCAATGATACGATTGATGATGATAGCTTGGAAGATCATTTTTGTTTATGGGTGCCGCCACCAGTGGCTAAGGCCCAATTTTTCAGCCCCTGTTTAACAGGGGCGTGTAATTACAATTTTTGAAGCAATACTTTGCAACAGGGCTCATTGCTGTGCTCCAAGTACAGTATCTGTGAGGGGTTGCAGTGTTGTGCCACCAGTGCCTAAGGCCCAATTTTTCAGCCCCTGTTCAACAGGGGCATGTAATTACAATTCTTGATCTAATAATTCACAGCAGGGCCCATTCCTGCACCCACCAAGAGTAACTCTGAGGGCTTACAGTGTTGTGGCAACACCACCACCACCACCACCACCACCACCACCACCACGAAAGTGCGTAGTTCAAAGCTAATCATTGGAGTTTGTTATAGACCACCCAATGTTAATGAGGAGTTAGAGACTCAGCTCCTTGCACAGATGGAAAGGGCTGCAAGGGCTGGGACGGTGATAATAATGGGGGATTTTAACTACCCAGAAATTGACTGGAGTAATGGAACTGCTGGGACAGTTAAAGGGCAAAAATTTATAAACCTATTGCAGGACAATTTTATGGTCCAGTTTATTGAGGCCCCAACTAGGAATGATGCTCTGTTGGACCTGGTAATCTCAAACCATGCAGAGCGTATTACTAATGTTCAGATAAAGGAACACCTGGGTAGCAGTGACCATAACATGATTTCATTTGATGTTAGTTGTAAGCAAAAATCACATACAGGAAAGATAAAAACACTTAATTTCAAGAGAGCAAATTTTCCAAGGATGAGTGCTGCTCTCCAGGACTTAGACTGGGAAGGAATATTGGCATCAATGGGCACAGAACAGAAATGGGAATTCTTCAAAAAGACTGTTTGGGAACTCACTGCAAAGTATATTCCCATGGGCAATAAGTTTAAAAGGCTAAAAATAAAACCTATGTGGCTCACTGACAAAGTTAAAAAAGCTATAAACTATAAGAAAAGAGCTTTTAAAAAATATAAAAATGAGGGAACACTAGTGTCATTTAAATGTTACAAAGAATATAACAGGATATGTAAAAAGGAAATCAAGGATGCAAAAATTCAAAACGAACGACAGATTGCAAAAGATAGTAGGACAAACCCCAAAAAATTCTTCAAATATATTAATAGTAAAAAGGTCAAGTCTGAGCATGTAGGCCCTTTACAAAATAATCTAGAGTGGGTGACTGGGGACAAAGAGAAGGCTAATTTATTAAATACTTTCTTCAGTTCTGTGTATACAAAGGAGCATGGGGGAGCTCATGTCCAAAATGGGGGTGGTAGTGACACAGCCCCAAATCCACAATGGCTCAAAAGTGATATGGTCCAGAAATATTTAGATGGAATAAAGGTGGATAAAGCACCTGGACCAGATGGCATACACCCACGGATCCTAAAAGAATTGAGCTCTGTAATTTCAAAGCCATTGTATTTAATTTTTAGGGACTCATTAATGACAGGAATAGTACCACTGGATTGGCGCAGGGCCAATGTGGTGCCTATATTTAAAAAGGGAATTAAGTGTTTACCAAGTAACTATAGACCTGTTAGTTTAACTTCTATAGTTGGGAAAATACTGGAGAGATTAATAAAAGACCACATAGATGAGTTCTTGCTGGAAAAAAACTATTTAAGCAACAGACAGCATGGATTCATGAAAGACAGAAGTTGTCAAACAAACCTGATTTCTTTTTATGAAGAGGTAAGTAAGACCTTGGACAGAGGGGTGGCAGTGGACGTGGTATACTTGGATTTTGCAAAAGCGTTCGATACAGTTCCCCACACACGGCTCATGTGTAAGGTAAAGTCTACAGGATTGGAAATATCAGTTTGTAAATGGATAGAAAACTGGCTAAAAGACAGAATTCAGAGAGTAGTGGTTAATGATTCTTACTCTGAATGGTCCAAGGTTATCAGTGGTGTACCCCAAGGTTCAGTGCTGGGACCCTTACTTTTTAATATGTTTATAAATGATATTGGGTCTGAGATCAAAAGTAACATTTCTGTCTTTGCAGATGACACCAAGCTATGCAGTGGAATAACGTCCTTACAGGATGTCGCCAATTTACAAGCCGACCTCAATGCTCTGTCTAATTGGGCGACTATGTGGCAGATGAGGTTTAATGTTGATAAATGTAAAGTTATGCACTTGGGGGCTAATAATATGAATGCATCATACATACTAGGGGGAGTACAACTGGGGGGATCCGTAGTGGAGAAGGATCTGGGGGTTTTGGTAGATCATAAGCTCAATAATGGCATGCAATGCCAAGCTGCGGTTTCCAAAGCGAGCAAAGTCCTTTCTTGTATTAAGAGAGGTATGGTCTCCAGAGAGAGAGATATCATTTTGCCCCTGTTCAAATCATTAGTAAGACCTCATCTGGAATATGCAGTTCAGTTTTGGGCCCCAGTTCTCAAAAAGGATATTGGGGAACTGGAGAAAGTGCAGAGAAGGGCAACCAAACTGATAAGAGGCATGGAGGAGCTCAGCTATGAGGAGAGATTAGAGGAACTGAATTTATTCTCTCTTGAGAAGAGGAGATTAAGGGGGGATATGATCAACATGTACAAATATATAAGGGGTCCATATAGTGAACTTGGTGTTCAGTTATTCACTTTACGCTCAACACAAAGGACAAGGGGGCACTCTTTGCGTCTAGAGGAAAAGAGATTTCACCTCCAAATACGGAAAGGTTTTTTCACAGTAAGAGCTGTGAAAATGTGGAATAGACTCCCTGCAGAGGTGGTTCTGGCCAGCTCAGTAGATTGCTTTAAGAAGGGCCTGGATTCTTTCTTAAATGTACATAATATAACTGGGTACTGACATTTATAGGTAAAGTTGATCCAGGGAATATCCGATTGCCTCTCGGGGGATCAGGAAGGAATTTTTTCCCCTGCTGTAGCAAATTGGATAATGCTCTTCTGGGTTTTTTTGCCTTCCTCTGGATCAACTGTGGGTATAGAATTGGGTATATGGGATTGTACGATATATGTTTATTTTTATTTTTTTATTTTTATTTTTTACGGTTGAACTGGATGGACTTGTGTCTTTTTTCAACCTGACTAACTATGTAACTATGTAACTATGAAAGGCCCAATTTTTCAGCCCCTGTTCAACAGGGGCATGCAATTACAATTCTTGATCTAATAATTCACAGCAGGGCCCATTGCTGCACCCACCAAGAGTAACTGTCAGGGCTTACAGTGTTGTGGCACCAGCACCACCATCAAAGGCCCAATTTTTACTACCACTCTTCAACAATTATATGTAATTACAATTCCTGATATAATAGTTGACAGCAGGGCGTTCCAGCACCAACCAAGAGTAACTGTGAGTGCTTACAGTGTTGTGCCAACACCAACAACTAAGGGGCCTATTTCTGCAGAGTATATACGGCAGGTCCCTACTTTCAAACATCCAACTTACAAACGACTCCTACTTGCAAACGCAAGAAGACAACAGGAAGTGAGAGGAAATCTACCCCTAGGAAGGAAAATTCTCTCCTGTAAGAATTAATATGGGAGAAAGGTGTCTCCTCTGTACTGATGCTTTATCACCAATCCTTGTTTCAAGAAAAACACCACATTTCAAAAACAGTTGTCATTGGGACGGAAAGTGAGGTGAAATGTTCTGAACAGGGGCACAGACAGCAAAACAAATGTTACAGGGGTGATAACCCTTACCTATGTTTTCCAAAAAGTTTAAAAATAGATTTTTGGGCTGGAGCTACACTTAAACAATGTACCTGTTCAAAATTACAAACACATTCTACATAAGAACAAACCTACAGTCCCTGTCTTGTATGCACCGCCTGTATACGGCTGTTCAGAGTATATAGGGCCTTTTTTATTTTGTGTGCGGTGTTCCCCTTAATATCCATACAAGACCCAAAGGGGCTGGTAATGGGCTGGGGTAGGGGGGGGGGGGGGTCATGGGGTAGCTATGCCATTTTTCTTAAAGATTTTCATCCATATTACCGGGACCAGACATTACATTAAAGCCGCAAGCAGTTTTAAATGGCTTTTTTTTCCTTTAGAAGTGTCATTTTGTGCAGGGACACTTCTAAACACGGGAAACACGTGGCACTTCACAGGCATACTTTAGACACCCCCCAGGTACGATATTTAAAGGAATATTTGACTTTTTTTTTTCACTTTATCAATCATTAAAATGACTGCTCCCGAAAAACGACCGTTTTTAAAACTTATTTTTGCATTGATACATGTCCCCTGGTGCAGAACCCGGGTTCCCAAACCCTTTTTAGGACAATAACATGCATAATAGTCGTTATAATTAGCACTTTAGAATTCGAACGTTCGCATCCATTGTATTTAGTAGGGTTCTAATGTTCGTACGAACGTTCGGTCCGTTCGCGGGTTCTGGTGCGAACCGAACCCGGGGGTGTTCGGCTCATCACTAATAAGGGGTAGCTTCAGGTGTATACTGTGCAGGAGGTACACTATGCCCACTGTAACTGCTGCAGATGCCTGTAAGTGTAACACAAAAGAAAAAAAACACGAGCAATAAGGGGTAGCTTCAGGTGTATACTGTGCAGGAGGCACACTACGCCCACTGTAACTGCTGCAGATGCCTGCCTGTGTTACACAACAGGAAAACACAGCAATAAGGGGTAGCTTCAGGTGTATACTGTGCAGGAGGCACACTTCACCCACTGTAACTGCTGCAGATGCCTGTTAGTGTAACACAAAAGAAAAAAAACACAAGCAATAAGGGGTAGCTTCAGGTGTATACTGTGCAGGAGGCACACTACGCCCACTGTAACTGCTGCAGATGCCTGCCTGTGTTACACAACAGGAAAACACAGCAATAAGGGGTAGCTTCAGGTGTATACTGTGCAGGAGGCACACTACGCCCACTGTAACTGCTGCAGATGCCTGTTAGTGTAACACAAAATAAAAAAACCACGGGCAATAAGGGGTAGCGTCAGGTGTATACTGTGCAGGAGGCACACTACACCCACTTGAACTGCTGCAGATGCCTGCCTGTGTTACACAACAGGAAAACACAGCAATAAGGGGTAGCTTCAGGTGTATATTGTGCAAGAGATTTAGCAAGAATGACACTGACACTGTCCCCTGCCTATCCTTCTCTGTCCCTGTATACCAACACACTGTAAATGCACAAGGTTAATGAAAGAATATCACTGACACTGTCCCTGCCTTTTCTTCTCTGTCCCTGTATACCAACACACTGTAAATGCACAAGGTTAATGAAAGAATATCACTGACACTGTCCCCTGCCTATCCTTCTCTGTCCCTGTATACCAACACGCTGTAAATGCACAAGGTTAATGAAAGAATATCACTGACACTGTCCCTGCCTATTCTTCTCTGTCCCTGTATACCAACACACTGTAAATGCACAAGGTTAATGAAAAAATAACAAAGACTCTTTCCCTGCCTATCCTTCTATGTCCCTGCACGCCAACACACTACACAAGGCCGCCGCGCTGGCGGCCCTTTATAGTGTGGGGCGTGTACTAAACCCCCCATAGCTATAATTGGCCACAGGCATTCTGCCTGTGGCCAATTATGGCTCTCCTCGCTGCCGGCGCTGTGATTGGCCAAGCATGCGGTGTCACAGTGCATGCTTGGCCAATCACAGCGCCGGCAATGCACTGCACACACGAATTTGGCGCGAACGGCCCACAAAGTTCTGGTTTCGCCGAATAGGCGAACAGCCGATTTTCGAGTCGAACATGCGTTCGACTCGAACACCAAGCTCATCCCTATTCCTGAGCCTTTTCTGCAAGCAACTCTGCAAGTGACCTGTGCTACTTTGGGCCATGATTTCTCCTGTCTCACCTCCAGGGGACTCTGGAAATTAGCTGCAAGGGAAGCCCTCTCTCCATTAGCCTCTAGCACTTTGGTACCTAATAGAATCCAACAGCCAGGATGTCTGAGGCTGAGAGAGGTGCTTCTGCGTTGGAAACACTTTGTCAGCAAGTGGCGGCGCTGACGCAAGCAGTCAAGAATCACAGGAGGGTTATTTCCAGCTTGAGGGACGTTTCCATGCTCTCACAGCTTCTATGACTTTCGCGAATCTAACCAAGCCACAAGCCCTGTGGAGAACATCAGCGTCCTCCAGTTCAGCTGCTGCCACTCCACCCACTGTGGCACTGCCTCCCTCAGAGCCCAGAGTTTCCACTCCTGAGTGCTTTTCAGGGGACCAGTGGAGGTTCAGGGCTTTCAGGAATGCCTGCAAACTTTATTTTGCCCTGCAACCCAGGACCTATGCTATAGAGACTGAGTGGGGTTCATCATCTCCCTCCTGTCTGATGAACCACATTCCTGGGTCCATAATCTCCTAAAATGAAGTGATGAGGTGTTGAACTCGGTTATGTTTTTTATAGCCATGGCTACTGTGACGGGAGGGCCCATGGAACCCAGAATCCCTTGGAAAGGTTGGGAAACTCTTGTTTCACCTGCTCATGCACCTCTTATGTCTAAGTCATCCGGTGCCATCCTGGCACAGGGTGACTGAGAAAATATATCTTGGATTACTTAAAATGGTAAAGTTATATTTATCCACAATATCTCCCAGGATATATATAAAGACTATTCTTAGTTTGTTTAATTCTGAACAATACATGATCATTGAAAGAGCTGATCACATTGACCTCCGGAGATGGACTGTCTGGTCACCTGGGCTGCCTTAAGTGCTGTGTTAATTAACATGATACTTATATACAGTACCTGCCCACGAGAATGTGTTTCCAGCGCAATCCCATTGCGTTGGTTCTCGGCGACAGGGTACTGTACATCTCAAGCTCACTGCAATAGGAAAAACACATTACAGCGAGCGCGAGAAAAAAGCAACGGGGATCCGACTTGGATCCCCACCAATACCAGGCATTGTGTTTGGTATGAATCATGAGGGGGAACTCCACGTCAAATTTTAAATAAAAAACTGTCATGGGTTCTTCTTCCAACTTCGGGGGTCTTCTTCCGACTTCGGGGGTCAACTTCCGACTTCGGGGGTCTACTTCCGACTTCGGGGGTCTCTTCTTCCACTCTCCGGTGTCGTCTCCGCGCTCTCTGGTTCTTCTCCCGCTCTCCGGTGCCTTCTACCTTCTGCCGGGCTCCTCCGCTATCTTCTTCCAGCTCTTTTACTAGCGTTGGCCCAGTCTTCTGCGTCGGTCTTCTTCCCTCTCTTCTTCGTTGTTGACACGACGCTCTCTGCCACTGTAATGCCGTGTGCGTGGTGCGCAACGATTTATGGAGGCATGGGGCGTGGTCACCGGGTGATGTCACCCGGTGACCCCGCCCCTTATGTCGTCACCACCCGGAGCATGATGGGACTGTGACGTCATAAGAGGCGGGGTCACCTGGTGACCACGACCCATGCCTATATAAATCGCTGCGCACCGCGCACACGGCATTACAGCGTTAGAGAGCGTCATGTCAACATCGAAGAGAAGAGGGAAGAAGACGAGGCAGAAGACCGGCACAACTCTAGTATAAGAGCTGGAAGAAGATAGCGGAGGAGCCCGGCAGAAGGTAGAAGGCATCGGAGAGCGGGAAAAGAACCAGAGAGCGCGGAGACGACACTGGAGAGTGGAAGAAGAGAGCGGAGAAGTCAGAAGAGACCACCGAAGTTGGAAGACCCCTGGAGCTGCCTAATAAATGACTTTAAAAACCTATGTAGTGTGTGTTTTTTTTTCTTGACACTTTTTTCCTCAGGTGAATGGGTAGGGGTACGATGTACCCCATACTCATTCACATAGGGTGGGGGGTCAGGATCTGGGGAACCTTATTAAAGGGGGCTCTGGATTCCGATAAGCTCCCCGCCTGCAGACCCCGACAACCAATGGCCAGGGTTGTCGGGAAGAGGCCCTTGTCCTCATCAACATGGGGACAAGGTGCTTTGGGGTGGGGGGGCCGCAGGGCACCCTCCTGCCCCAAAGCACCCATCCCCATGTTGAGGGCATATGGCCTGGTACGGTTCAGGAGGGGAAGCCGCTTGCTCCTCCCCACCCCCTATCCTGACCGGCCGGTCTGAGTGCTCGGATAAGGGTCTGGTATGGATTTTGGGGGGACCCCCACGCAGTTTTTTCAGCGTAGGGGTTCCCCTTAAAATCCATACCAGACCTAAGGGCCTGGTATGCTCCTGGAGGGGAACCCATGCCGGTTTTTTATTTAAAATTTGGCGTGGAGTTCCCCCTCATGATTCATACCAAACACAGTGCCTGGTATTGGCGGGGATCGGATCCCCGTTCATTGAAAGTCGGACGTATGTTGGCTTCAACACATTTTTCCTTTCCCGGCGAGACAGCAAGTATCGTCTTGTTTGTCGTTGATAGCGGTTGGAATATCTGATATCTATATTCGGACTGGGAAGAAGTGTTATATGATGAAAGCACTCAAGCGGAGTGTGGGACGTTTCGTTACAGCTACTTTTTTAAGATGACCCGCAGAAAACTGCCACCACAGAGTCTGCCCTTCACTCCTTGATGCAGGGAAGACAGCCAGTAGAGGATTACATTGGGGAGTTCCATAGATGGGCAGATTGGTCTACTCCGACCCGCTTTAACCCTAGAAGAAAGAACACAGGCGACAGAACAATCTCTGTATTTACTGTGGAGTCTACGCAACTGTCCAGTTCAGCCAAGTAAGTCCAGGCACTTGTACCCTTCATACAGAAAACAAAAAGCGGTGCTCAATGGGAATAGCATAAAAACGTATAAGTCTTTAGATAAATAAAAAATGTATTGCACTAGAAGTAAATTCAGTAAAAACTGCAGCAACAGTCAATAATAGTAAAATACTTTCTGATGGTTGCAACATCAGTCATTGATAAGATACTGGTATAGAATAGTCAACGATACCACTGATGAGTCCAGATGAGAGGGGGGTTAACATCGACCAGTCGGCTAGGAGATGGAACATAGAGAGGGCTGTCAACTCCTGTATGGTGGTAAAGGGATGCCGGTGTAGGAGGGGGAAGGTGATGTCTTACAGCCCTTGTGTCTGGCAGATAGTGATACTCCACTGGTATGCAGTCATACGGACACAGTTGGGGAAATCCTCAGGTGGGCACAGCAAGCCCTGCCGTGAGACAGCGGTGAAAACTCCGCTGGGCAGCTGAGCTGTGCGATGGCAGATCTGCTCACTGTACAGTATCATACAGGAAACTCCATGGGGGGTGAAGCCGGGAAAGCCGAACAGGCTGACTGGAAGCCAGGCGTGCTGGATGACGTCAGCGTTGCCTCGGGAACAGAGGAAGCAGGAAGGGACCGGAACCCGTCAGTGGTGGTGATTGTAAGCTGCAGGGGGCCGGCACTCCCCCCAGTTCAGGACCTATTACCCAAGAAATGGTTCCTATTCTCACAACCACAGACACAGGGCACCAGGAACTTCTTAATTTTGATGTCATCAGATCTCCCATTTTCCCAGCTAATCTCAGAATACCATGGCTACAAGCCCACAACCCATCAGTGGACTGGTCCAGAGGAGAGGTCCCCTTCTCATCCAACTACTGCCACCAGCATTGTGGCATCCCTGTGCAAACCAACTCCCATACTTGCTTGACCATACCACCAGCAACAGACAACAGTCAAGTAGTCCCTTCTGTCTACCACGACTAGGGATGAGCTTCGAGTTCGAGTCGAACTCATGTTCGACTCGAACATTGCCTGTTCGCCCGTTCGCCGAACAACGAACAATTTGGGGTGTTCGCGGCAAATTTGAAAAGTCTATGGGAGAAATCTAAAGTGCTAATTATAATGGCTTATATGCAAGTTATTGTCCTAAAAAGTGTTTGGGGACCCGGGTCCTGCCCCAGGGGACATGTATCAATGCAAAAAAAACGTTTTAAAAACGGCCGTTTTTTTAGGAGCAGTGATTTTAATAATGCTTAAAATGAAAAAATAAAAGTGAAATATTCCTTTAAATTTCGTACCTGGGGGGTGTGTATGATATGCATGTAAAGTGGCGCATGTTTGCCGTGCTTAGAACTGTCCCTGCACAAAATGTCATTTTTGAAGGAAAAAAAGTCATTTAAAACTCACTCGCGGCTATAATGAATTGTCGGCTTTTATCAATACATAGAAAAGTCATTGATAAAAAAAATAAAAAAAGCATGGGGTTCCCCCAAATTCAATTACTAGGCCCTTTAGGTCTGGAATGGATATTAAGGGGAACCCCGACGCAAATTAAAAAAAAATGGCGTGGGGTTCCACCTTTATATCCATACCAGGCCCTTGAGATCTGGCATGGATTTTAAGGGGAACTCCACCCCAAATTAAAAAAAAATGGCGTGGAGTCCCCCCAAAAACCCTTATCCGAGCACGCAACCTGGCCGGCCGCAGGGGAAGAGGGGGGGACGAGAGAGCGGCCCCCCTCCCTCCTGAGCCGTACCAGGCCACATGCCCTCAACATGGGGAGGATTTCCCCATGTTGATGGGGACAAGGGCCTCATCCCCACAACCCTTGCCCGGTGGTTGTGGGGGTGTAACGCCGAGCGCTCCGGGTGTCCCATCCTTCCCGGAGCACTCGCGGCGTCGGTCCCCCTACAGTGCTCCGGTCAGCCCCCCTGGCCGTGGGCGCTGCTCTGTTACCGGCGGGGATGCGATCCACGCGGCGGCACATCTCCGTCCACGGATCGCATCCCATCCTACTCACCATCCCCCTCCTGCTCCTTCCCGGCGCGCGCGGCCCCGCTGCGCTCTAGGGCGCGCGCGCCGGCCTTCTGAGATTTAAAGGGCCAGCGCACCATTGATTGGTGCCTGGCCCAATTACTGTGTGCACACTCAAATCTGATATAAACCCACTTCCCTTTCCTGTCCTTGCCGGATCTTGTTGTCTTAGTACCCTGTGGAAGCGTTTTGTGAGTTGCCTTGCCTGTGTATCTGACCTGCTGCCATTGTCTCAGACTACGAATCATTGCCGCCTGCCCTGACCCTCTGCTACGTCTGACCTTGCCTCTGCCTAGTCCTTTTGTACCGTGCCTATCTCAGCCGCCAGAGAGGTGGAGTCGCTACTGGAGGACACGACCTGGTTGCTACCGCCACAGCAAGTCCATCCCGCTTTGCGGCAGGCTCTGGTGAAAACCGGTAGCTGCTTAGAACCGGTCCCTCGGTACGACCCGTGCCATCCCCTCTCTGGTACAGAGGATCCACCTCCTGTATCCCCACTAGCCGCCAGTCCGGCCCGTGACAGTAGATCCGGCCATGGATCCCGCTGACGTGCCGCTGCCTAGTCTCGCTGATCTCACTACCGTGGTTGCCCAGCAGTCACAATTGATTGCCCAACAAGGACAGCAGCTGTCGCAGTTGACCGCCATGATCCAGCAGCGTCTGCCGCCACAAGCTCCAGCATTTTCCCCTCTCCGAGCTGCCGCTACTACCTCGAAGATCCGCTTGTCTCTTCCGGAGAAATTTGACGGGAATCCTAGGATGTGCCAGGGATTCTTGTCCCAATGTTCCCTGCATCTTGAGATGATGTCAGACCAGTTTTCCACAGAACGGTCTAAGGTGGCATTCGTGGTCTGTCTGTTGTCTGGGAAGGCCTTGGCCTGGGCCACGCCACTCTGGGACCGCAATGACCCTGCCACAGCCACTGTTCAGTCCTTCCTTGCTGAGGTTCGTAGCGTTTTTGAGGAACCAGCCCGAGCCTCATCCGCTGAAACCGCCCTGCTTAACCTTGTCCAAGGAAACTCCTCTGTGGGCGAATATGCCATACAGTTCCGCACACTGGCCTCAGAGCTAGCCTGGAATAATGAGGCTCTCTGCGTGACCTTCAAGAAAGGTTTATCCAGCCACATCAAGGATTGTCTGGCCGCACGAGAGATACCCTCCTCCCTGACGGAGCTCATCCACTTAGCTACCCGCATTGACGTACGCTACGTTGAAAGACGCCAAGAGCTTCACCAGGAGAAAGATCTTGTTCGCACCAGGCGTTATCCGCGCCTGGCTCCTCTCTTCCTGAATCCAACGCATCCTGATACTATTCCTTCCGTCGATGAGGCCATGCAGGTGGACCGATCTCGCCTGACCCTACAAGAGAGGACTTGCCGTAGGAATGGGAACTTATGCCTTTATTGTGCGAGCTCTGAACATTTCCTAAAGGACTGCCCTATTCGTCCTCTACATCAGGGAAACGTGGGAGAGGCGTTACTAGGTGTGAATTCTTCCTCTCCACGTCTGACTATTCCTGTGCGGATTTCCCCTTCTGCTGGCTCCCCCTTCTCTGCGGTGGCCTTCCTGGACTCTGGTTCTGCAGGAAACTTTATTGAAGCCTCTTTCATCAACAGGTTCAACGTTCCTGTTATCCGTCTCATCAAACCCTTCTTCATTTCCTCTGTAAATGGAGAGAATCTGGATTGTACCGTGCGTTACCGCACCGAACCCCTGCTCATGTCCGTTGGTGTTCTTCACTAAGAAAAAATTGAATTCTTTGTTTTGCCGAACTGTACTTCTGACATCCTTCTTGGCCTACCCTGGCTCCAGCGTCATTCTCCTACCCTCGACTGGACCACTGGGGACATCAAATCCTGGGGCTACTCCTGCCACAAGCATTGTCTTAAGTCTGTACCCACCAGTCAAGTTCCCATCGCTACTCCTTTGCCCGGCCTTCCCAAGGCCTATCAGGACTTTTCTGATGTCTTTTGCAAAAAACAGGCGGAGGTCTTACCACCACATAGACCCTACGACTGCCCCATTGACTTGCTCCCAGGTACTACACCACCCGTGGCAGAATTTACCCTCTCTCCTCTCCTGAAACCAAGGCCATGACTGATTACATACAGGAGAACCTCAAGAGAGGTTTTATTAGGAAATCATCTTCTCCAGCCGGAGCGGGGTTCTTCTTCGTTGCCAAGAAAGACGGATCACTACGCCCTTGCATAGACTATCGTGGTCTCAATAAAATCACTATTAAAAACCGCTACCCTCTGCCTCTCATCTCGGAGCTCTTTGACCATCTGCGCGGAGCAAAAGTTTTTTCGAAATTGGACCTCAGGGGCGCTTATAACCTCATCAGAATCCGTGAAGGAGATGAATGGAAAACCGCATTTAACACCAGAGATGGTCACTTTGAATATCTCGTTATGCCATTTGGACTTTGTAACGCTCCTGCAGTCTTTCAGGATTTTGTCAATGAAATCTTTCGGGACGTACTGTATACCTGTGTGGTTGTCTATCTTGACGACATCCTAATCTTCTCTACCAACCTTGAGGAACATCGGCTCCATGTCCGTCAAGTGCTCCAGCGCCTCCGCGTAAATCATCTTTACGCTAAACTTGAAAAATGCCTTTTTGAGCGCAGCAGCCTTCCTTTCCTAGGTTATCTGGTCTCAGGACAAGGCCTTCAAATGGACCCTGACAAGCTCTCCGCAGTCTTGGATTGGCCACGCCCCTCTGGACTCCGTGCTATCCAACGCTTCCTTGGATTCGCCAACTACTATCGTCAGTTCATACCCCACTTCTCCACCATCTCTGCTTCTTTAGGGGCACTGACTAAGAAAAACGCGAATCCAAGGTCCTGGCCGCCTCAAGCGGAAGAAGCCTTTACTCGCCTTAAGACCGCCTTCTCCTCTGCACCTGTCCTGTCTCGACCAGACCCTATAAAGCCGTTCTTCCTTGAAGTTGACGCCTCCTCGGTAGAAGCCGGAGCTGTTCTTCTTCAAAAAAACGCTAAAGGAGGTAACGTCACGTGTGTTTTTTTCTCTAAAACCTTCTCCCCTCCTGAAAAAAACTATTCCATAGGTGACCGTGAACTGTTGGCCATCAAGCTGGCATTAGAAGAGTGGAGACATCTCCTGGAAGGATCCCTTCACCCTATCTCCATCTACACTGACCATAAAAATTTGTCCTACCTTCAGTCCGCTCAGCGCTTAAATCCTCGCCAGGCCAGGTGGTCATTGTTCTTTGCCCGGTTCAATTTCCAGATCCATTTTCGTCCCGCAGACAAGAATGTCAGGGCTGATGCCTTGTCCCGTTCCTCCGATGCTACTGAAACCGGGACTCCCCCTCAACACATGGTACCCCCTGAGTGTCTGATTTCCTCTGCTCCTGCTTCTCTGGTGCCAGTTCCTCCAGGAAAAACTTTCGTTCCTCCATGCCTTCGTCTCCAGATACTCAGGTGGGGCCTTTCGTCCCATCTAGCCGGTCACGCTGGGATCAAAAAATCCATACAATTGATGGCCAGACACTATTGGTGGCCTACCCAGGAAAAAGATATGACTGACTTTGTACAGGCCTGCACTATCTGTGCACGTGACAAGATTCCACGCCAGAAGCCTGCAGGTCTTCTCCTTCCTCTACCTGTGCCTGAACAACCATGGTCCCACATTGCCATGGATTTCATCACGGACCTTCCTTTGTCTCATAGTAACACTGTCATCTGGGTGGTCGTTGACCGCTTTTCGAAAATGGCTCATTTTGTCCCGCTTCCTGGTCTGCCTACTGCACCTCAGTTGGCGAAGCATTTTTTTCTTCAAATTTTCCGTCTCCATGGGCTACCCTCACATATCCTCTCTGATAGAGGTGTTCAATTCATCTCAAAATTTTGGAGAGCTCTCTGTACTCAACTAAAGATTAAGTTGAATTTTTCTTTCGCTTATCACCCGCAATCCAATGGACAGGTGGAGAGAGTTAACCAGGTCCTTGGTGACTACTTACGACATTTTGTCTCCGCCCGTCAAGACGATTGGGTCGACCTATTGCCCTGGGCAGAATTCTCATACAATTTCAAGAACTCTGAATCGTCCTCCAAATCACCTTTCTTTGTGGTCTAAGGCCGTCACCCATTGCCCCCCCTCCCCATCCCCACTTCTTCTGGAGTTCCTGCCGTGGATGAATTAACTCAAGACTTCACCTCTATCTGGAAAGAGACTCAAAAGTCGCTATCACTGGCCTCTGCCCGCATGAAGAGACATGCAGATAAAAAAAGAAGAATTCCTCCTGTCTATGTCCCTGGTGACAAAGTGTGTCTCTCCTCCAAATATGTTCGGTTTCGGGTACCTAGCTACAAGCTGGGCCCTCGTTACCTCGGACCTTTTAAAATCAAAAACCAAATCAATTCTGTCTCTTACAAACTCCATCTTCCTCCTTCTCTTCGTATCCCCAATTCTTTTCATGTGTCTCTTCTCAAACCCCTCATTCTTAACCGATTTTCCCCCAAGGTCACTGCTCCTACTCCTGTCTCTGGTTCTTCCGATGTCTTCTCGGTGAAAGAAATCCTTGCCTCCAAGGTCATCCGAGGTAAAATATTTTTTTTTAATTGATTAGGAGAACTGTGGACCTGAAGAGAGATCCTGGGAGCCTGAGACCAACATTTTAGACAAGGAACTCATCCGTAGATTCTTGGGTTCCAAGAAAAGGGGGAGACCTAAGGGGGGGGTACTGTAACGCCGAGTGCTCCGGGTGTCCCATCCTTCCCGGAGCGCTTGCGGCGTCGGTCCCCCTGCAGCGCTCCGGTCAGCCCCCCTGGCCGTGGGCGCTGCTCTGTTACCGGCGGGGATGCGATCCACGCGGCGGCACATCTCCGTCCACGGATCGCATCCCATCCTACTCACCATCCCCCTCCTGCTCCTTCCCGGAGCGCGCGGCCCCGCTGCGCTCTAGGGCGCGCATGCGCCGGCCTTCTGAGATTTAAAGGGCCAGCGCACCATTGATTGGTGCCTGGCCCAATTACTGTGTGCACACCCAAATCTGATATAAACCCACTTCCCCTTCCTGTCCTTGCCGGGTCTTGTTGTCTTAGTACCCTGTGGAAGAGTTTTGTGAGTTGCCTTGCCTGTGTATCTGACCTGCTGCCATTGTCTCAGACTACGAACCATTGCCGCCTGCCCTGACCCTCTGCTACGTCTGACCTTGCCTCTGCCTAGTCCTTTTGTACCGCGCCTATCTCAGCCGCCAGAGAGGTGGAGTCGCTACTGGAGGACACGACCTGGTTGCTACCGCCGCAGCAAGTCCATCCCGCTTTGCGGCGGGCTCTGGTGAAAACCGGTAGCTGCTTAGAACCGGTCCCTCAGTACGACCCGTGCCATCCCCTCTCTGGTACAGAGGATCCACCTCCTGTATCCCCACTAGCCGCCAGTCCGGCCCGTGACAGGGGGTCTGCGGGCGGGGGGCTTATCGGAATCTGGAAGACCCCTTTAACAAAGGGGACCCCCAGATCCCGGCCCCCCCTATGTGAATTGGTAAGGGGTACATTGTACCCCTACCATTTCACAAAGAAAGTGTCAAAAAATGTAAATAAAAACACACACACCTTGGAAAAGTCCTTTATTAAAAAAAATAAATAAAAATAAAAAACATTCCAGCGATGAAATCCAGTGTCCCGCGGTGATCCCGATGTCCAGCGCTGTCCGTCATTGGTTGTGCCTGTGCGGACCTGATGGGGAACTTCCTCCGCTGTGTTTTAAATGTATAGACCTGCCCCTTCTAAAGTTCCCCATCAGGTCCGCTCAGCGGACCAGATGCGGAACATGAGAAGGGGCGGGTCTATACATGTATTACACAGCGAATGAAGTTCCCCATCAGGTCCGCCCCCTCGGTATGTCGGACCCCACCTACGTCATTGGCCTGAGCGGGAAACTTCCTTCACTGTGTAAATTTAAATTACACAGTGAAGGAAGTTCCCCGCTCAGGCCAATGACGTAGGCGGGGTCGGACATACCGAGGGGGCGGACCTGATGGGGAACTTCATTCGCTGTGTAATACATGTATAGACCCGCCCCTTCTCATGTTCCGCATCTGGTCCGCTGAGCGGACCTGATGGGGAACTTTAGAAGGGGCGGGTCTATACATTTAAAACACAGCGAGGAAGTTCCCCATCAGGTCCGTACAGGCAAAACCAATGACGGACAGTGCTGGACATCGGGATCGCCGCGGGACACTGGATTTCATCGCTGGAATGTTTTTTTTTTTTTATTATTATTTTTTTTTTTTAATAAAGGACTTTTTCAAGGTGTGTGTGTTTTTATTTACATTTTTTGACACTTTCTTCGTGAAATGGTAGGGGTACAATGTACCCCTTACCAATTCACATAGGGGGGGGCGGGATCTGAGGGTCCCCTTTGTTAAAGGGGTCTTCCAGATTCCGATAAGCCCCCCGCCCGCAGACCCCACAACCACCGGGCAAGGGTTGTGGGGATGAGGCCCTTGTCCCCATCAACATGGGGACATCCTCCCCATGTTGAGGGCATGTGGCCTGGTACGGTTCAGGAGGGGGGGCGCTCTCTCGTCCCCCCCTCTTCCCCTGCGGCCGGCCAGGTTGCGTGCTCGGATAAGGGTCTGGTATGGATTTTTGGGGGGACTCCACGCCATTTTTTTTAATTTGGGGTGGAGTTCCCCTTAAAATCCATGCCAGATCTCAAGGGCCTGGTATGGATATTTAGGGGGAACCCCACGCCATTTTTTTTATTTGCAGCGGGGTTCCCCTTAATATCCATTCCAGACCTAAAGGGCCTGGTAATTGAATTTGGGGGAACCCCCACGCTTTTTTTTTTTTTTTTATCAATGACTTTTCTATGTATTGATAAAAGCCGACAATTCATTAATAGCCGCGAGTGAGTTTTAAATGACTTTTTTTCCTTCAAAAATGACACTTTGTGCAAGGACAGTTCTAAGCATGGGAAACATGCGCCACTTTACATGCATATCATACACACCCCCCAGGTACGAAATTTAAAGGAATATTTCACTTTTATTTTTTCATTTTAAGCATTATTAAAATCACTGCTCCCATAAAAACGTCTATTTTTTAAACCTTTTTTTGCATTGATACATGTCCCCTGGGGCAGGACCCGGGTCCCCAAACACTTTTTAGGACAATAAATTGCATATTAGCCTTTATAAATAGCACTTTAGATTTCGAACGTTCAAGTCCATTGTATTTAATAGGGTTCTAAAGTTCACACGAACATTCTGTCTGTTCGCAGGTTCTGGTGCGAACCGAACAGGGGGGTGTCCGGCTCATCCCTGACCACGACTACCTTGACGTCTTTGACAAAAGGAAAGCCGATACCCTGCCTCCACACTGTTACTATGACTGCCCTATTGAGCTACTGCCCAGAGCAGACATTCCTTTTGGGTTGCATCTTCCCTTTGTCTCAGGTTGAATTGGAGGCCCTCCTACAGTACATTAATGAGAACCTAGCCAAAGGTTTCATTTGTCCCTCCTTCGCACCTGCCAGAGCAGACATCTTCTTTGTTTAAAAAGACCACTTCCTCAGGCAATTCATGGAGCTCAATAAAGTCACCATCTAGAATAGGCATCCTCTTCCCCTCATTTTGGAGTTCGAGAGGTTCGGAGCAGCCCGGGTATTTACAAAACTGGAATTGAGGGGGGCATATGATCTGGTCTGCGTTAGAGAGGGGGACGAGTGGAAAATGGCCATCAGAACACACTTTGGCCACTTTGAATACCTTGTGATGCCCTTTGGGCTATGCAATGCCCCCGCAAGATTTTAACACCTGTTAATGATATCTTCCGAGAGTACCCTGACTTATTTCTGATTGTCTATCTGGACGATATCTTGATCTTCTCTGCCTCTCTCGAACTTCACCGAGACCACGTCAAGAAGGTATGGAAACCCCCTCACAGGCATGGTTTGTACACCAAAGCAGAGAAATAAGATTTTGAAAAACAATACATTCAAATTGTGGGGCTCATAATCTCAGTTTAAAGGGATTTCCATGGTTCCCCAGAAGGTCTCAGCAATCCTAGACTGGCCCACACCTTCTGACAGAAAGGGAGTTCAAAGATTCATAGGCTATGCCAACTTCTAACGGAGATTTATTAAAGGTTTCACACAACTCCATACTCGTTTCCTCTGGAATCAAGAAGCCCACGTAGTCTTTCAACCATTAAAATAGTTGTTTACCTCTGCTCCAATGATGAAACACCCGGACCCAGCACTCCCTTTCGTTCTCGAAGTAGACACTTCTGAAGTGGCAACAGGAGCTGCGCTCTCTCAGCGTCTGGGCCCAAAAGCTCTACTGCACCCAGTAGCCTTCTGCTCTAAGAAATTAAACCAGGTCGAAAGAAACTAAGACGTAGGTGACCAAGAGATGCTGGCTATTAAAGTGGCCTTCGAAGAGTGTAGGTATCTATTGGGGGGTGCCAATCACCCAATCATGATGTTTACTGACCACAAAAACTTGGAATATCTGAGGTCCACCAAACGTCTAAGATTCAACTTCCATTTAACATATAGACCAGGATCCAAGAATGGGAAGGTGGATGCCTTGTCCCGGCTGTTCCCACAATCTACGAAGCCTGATCCCCTGAGCACCATTCTTTCAGCCCAGAACTTTTTATTGATTCAACCCAGCTTGAAATCGGTCATTGAGCGAGCCTCTGCTTCATGCCCCAAATCTGAACAGGCCTTGTTAAGGAAACAAGACAGATTACTTTGGCATCAGGATAAGGTCCTCATACCTCAGACGGCAGGGCCACGACCACCGGTTAGCCGGCCACTTTGGAGCTTGTAATACAATTGAGCTCATCCAACGGTCCTTCCGGTGGCCCAACCTTAGTCGGGACTGTACAGCCTATGTCAGATCCTGCTCAGAGCTCTCTGTAAGACCCTGAAAGTAGAACTTTGCCTCTCATTGCGGACGATTGGGAATCGTCCGTCTCCTGTCCACCTACAGACAGCGGCTGTGAGGACCAGAGGGGGGACCTCTTTGCGGGCAGGTCTACTTGAAACCATGCTACATGTTACATCCTAAATATACTGTAGGTGCAATGTGTAATGTAGTTTTAAAGGTGGAGTTGTCCTTTAATTCATGATGTAGTACCTGCATTAGGCTTCCTAGTGAGATCTGTCAAGTGACTTTGTCTAGTCCGAAAAATTGTCAGCAGTCTGCTTCCTACAGGTGGAAGCATTTCCTCAGTCCTCTTTCTCAACACGATGCAATGCTGTAAAAAGTAAGTCCCAAGGTGAGAGGCCACAGAAGGGCTGATCTGTGTCAGGCATTTGTGAACACAATCAAGAACTGAAGAGACACAAGGATTAACATAGCTGTGTCTTTTCTGAACCAACATTTCAGTTAAGGAAGTAGATAATGACCATGAATAATGCTTGAACATAGATGGATCAGTGCTTCTGAAAGAAAGGAAGACTGAGATATTGTCAGGGGAGTGATGTGACCTCCCTGAGAGTGTGGCAGGTAGTAAATAACATGCTTAGCACAAGAAATGTCACACACAACTCATCCGCAGTCACAGGACTTCAATCCAATCCCAGTTGCTCTGAATGAAGGTTTCTTCTCGAATCCACAGCTAAAGAACATAGAAAGGTCAGCACTCTGGGTCCAAAGTAGTATAGTAAAATTGTCACTTATTAATACAGCTTAAAAGCAATAAATCATGTGACAGCCCAGTTCAGACTGCATAGTCCTTTCTCAAGCAAGATTTAAAACATGATGACAAGCCCTATGCACTGCAGTATTAGAATGTATATCAGCATATTATAAAACATGGACTGGATCATGTATAAAGCCTTTCTTAAAGTGTACATACACCCTAACAATGAACGTCATTTATTTTTTACCTTTTGGTCTGTTAAGTATACCGTTAAAAGTGTTTAGTTATATCTATTTGCTAAATTCAAAAATTACCAACCGATCATGCTAGAAATCTAGTAAATTTGATATTTCCCTGTGCTCTCTGTGTTCTGTAATCCCAATTTCAGGTGACCAAGCAATTCCATCATAGTCCATAGATACAATAGGACAAATTACCGTTTTTACCCTAGGGCAAGAAGTGTGTTAGTGGCAGAATCACAAAGTAGAAAAAGAAAGAAAGCTTGAAAAAAGAAAACAAATGCAGCCACTACTGTACATCTAAGAACTGGTAAATTGCCATATATTCTCAGTCTCGCAGTATAATCTCATACTGCTCACAGGTGTTCATCTTTAAATACCAAATGAATAAATTATCATAAAATTCTCAGTAATACTGGAGTATATACAGTGTGTGTGTGTATATATATATATATATATATATATATATATATATAAAATATATCTCTCTCCAATGGTTGTCACCGCACACAAATCAGGGATAAAAAGTGGGCCCAGGTGCATAGCAAAAAGACGTTTTGATGAGGCACCAGCTCCTGAGGAAGACAAGCTTGAGCCTCATTGAAACATTGAATTAAACCGCCATCGTATGTTCACCTTTCAAGGCCCGTGAGTGCCGCTCTCTTATATTTTTATATATATACACACACAGTGGGGCTGATTTACTAATAACAGTGCGCTGCGCTGGTTCTAACCTTAATTGCTGCTCCGGATAACTCCTTCACTGGGCGCAGGAAGCAGCGGCGCACTGTTATAGTAAATAGAAATGTCAGCGGCGCTCTATTGAAAATGAATGGTTCCCTATGGGAGCCCATTGATTTGAATAGAGGTTGCCCGGGAAGTCGGATCCGACTTGCGGGAGACTCGTGTGCCGGCTGACACAGGGACAGCGCAGCGCGACTTTGCGAGGCGATCTGGACAGCCGCTCAAGTCGTGTCCTAGAGGCGACTAGCCGGCCGAGAATGTGTCCAGCGCGATGTCATCGTGCTGGTCCTCGGCAGCCTCGCTGTCCCATGTTTTGGTATGAATCATGAAGGGGAACTCCAGGCCAAATTTTAATGAAAAAACCGGCATGGGTTCCCCTTCAGGAGCATACCAGGCCCTTAGGTCTGGTCTGGATTCTAAGGTGAACCCCCTAAGCCGAAAAACGGCGTGGGGGTCCCCCCAAAATCCAAACCAGACCCTTAGGTCTGGTCTGGATTTTAAGGTGAACCCCTCAAGCCGAAAAACGGCGTGGGGGTCCCCCCAAAATCCAAACCAGACCCTTATCCGAGCACGCAACCTGGCAGGCCGCAGGGGAAAAGGGGGGGACGAGAGCGGCCCCCCCTCCCTCCTGAACCGTACCAGGCCGCATGCCCTCAACATGGGGGGTTTGGTGCTTCGGGGCAGGGGGGCGACCTGCGGCCCCCCCACCCCAAAGCACCCTGCCCCCATGTTGATGGGGACAAGGGCCTCTTCCCGACAACCCTGGCCATTGGTTGTCGGGGTATAAGGGCGGGGGGCTTTTCGGAATCAGGGCGCCCCCTTTAAAAAGGGGGCCCCCAGATGCCGGCCCCCCACCCTATGTGAATGAGTATGGGGTACATCGTACCCCTACCCATTCACCTGCTGGAAAAAAATTGCAATAAAAAACAACACCGTTTTTTTTTTAAAGAATAAGAAGGCGACAGAGAAGACCGGGCCTCCGCTAGCAAAAGAGCTAAAAGAAGTTAGCGGAGGCCCGGCAGAAGAAAGGAAGAACCGGAGAGGAGAAGAGGGGAGAAGGCGACGGAGAAGACCGGGCCTCCGCTAGCAAAAGAGCTAAAGAAGTTATCGGTGGCCCGGCAGAAGAAAACCGGAGAGCGCGGCGACGACACCGGAGACCCCCGAAGTCGGAAGAAGACCCCCGGAGCTGTGCAATAAAATACTTTAAAAAGCTGTGTGTTTTTTTTATTACAATTTTTTTCCACCAGGTGAATGGGTAGGGGTACGATGTACCCCATACTCATTCACATAGGGTGCGGGGGCCGGGATCCGGGGGCCTCTTTATTAAAGGGGGCTCCCAGATTACGATAAGCCCCCTGCCCGCAGACCCCGACAACCAACGGCCAGGGTTGTCGGGAAGAGGCCCTGTCCTCATCAACATGGGGGCAGGGTGCTCTGGGGTGGGGGGGCCGCAGGTCGCCCCCCTGCCCCAGAGCACCAAACCCCCCATGTTGAGGGCATGCGGCCTGGTACGGTTCAGGAGGGAGGGGGGCCGCTCTCTTGTCCCCCCCTCTTCCCCTGCGGCCTGCCAGGTTGTGTGCTCGGATAAGGGTCTGGTTTGGATTTTGGGGGGGACCCCCACGCCGTTTTTTCAGCGTAGGGGTTCCTCTTCAAATCCAGACCAGACCCAAGGGCCTGGTATGCTCCTGGAGGGGGAACCCATGCCGGTTTTTTATTTAAAATTTGGCCTGGAGTTCCCCCTCAAGATTCATACCAAACACAGTGCCTGCTATTGGCGGGGATCCAAGTCGGATCCCCGTTCATTGAAAGTCGGACAAATGTCGGCTTCATGTCGCAGGGCAAAGTCGGATCCAAAGTAGGACAGATGTTGTTTCGCACTAGTGTGAACCCAGCCTAAATACAACTACACTGCTGCTCTCAGCTGCTCATATCACTCTGGTCTCACTAAATAGCTAAAATCGTAAATAATACTGTTTTTGGAGCTTAGGACGGCTCCTTATCATATACATGCAAATGTGGTAAAACACGGCATGCAAACGCCACAAAGCGCGCCTTTCTAAACGCCACTTTCAACCTTAGTTCAGAACACTTTGCACCAGCGTCCCGTCTACATGGGGCCTAAAAACGCCTATGCCATTTACAGCTCCAAAACGCCATGGTGGCCATGAGGCCATAGGCTAACATGGAGAGATGTTAAGCTGCAAAAAACGCTCAAACAAGCGGTTGGAAAAACGTCCGTGTGCATGTAGCCTTATATTAACCACTTGCGCACTGCCCAGACCAAGTTTCACATTTCAGCGCTGATGCACTTTTAATGACAATTGCACGCTCATACAGCACTGTAACCCAATGAAAATGTCTAATTTGTTGGCACAACAACACACACACACACACACACACACACACACACACACACACACACACACACACACACACAACACTTGCCTCTTCTCAAGGCAAGTGACCGAATGCTCTGTGAGCTTTATATAACATATGTTTGTGTGCTAATGAGGCAATTGAAAACACATGCACAGTCCATGAAACACCCAAAATGCAAGTTCACTCAATGTAGAGACTGAAATTCAAAGTGGGCACACCTGTTAAGGATGTCCTTCAATTTCTAACCCATAAAAACACTCTCTGAGTGAGCATGCCCAGAAATATCCAAGCGCTGTTCAGACACAAAAAGCACGCCAAAAAAAAAGTAACTGGCTGGGCATGTGCAGAACAACACCAATACAGCTAGCAAAAAATAACCCCCCCCCCTCCCCCCGTCCAAAATTAAGCACATCATCCAGCATGCTACAAAATTAGAGATGGGACAATCACCCCTCCCCCCCCCACCAACAAATACCATTGCAGTCTATGGGAACTGACTTGTTAATTTTGCTGGCTTATCTTCTAGTAAAGTTATTGGCCTTAAAATGGGGGCCCAGGTCCCACCCTAAGGGACATATATCAATGTCACCAATTTGGAAAACACCAAAAACAAAACAAGGAGAAGTGCCTTTAAATATGCCAAATTGCTTAAGGGCCATTTCACACCACATACAGTGCATTGCGTTTTTTATGCATCCAAAATGCATGGAAAGTTGGTTATATGGTTCTAAATGGCAGTGTTTGTTCCAGTGCGTTCCAGTTCCACCAAAAAAGTAGAACATGCTGCATTTTACCTGCACTGGACTGTACTGGAACGCATCAAAACGCACCATAAACGCACTGGAACGCACAGGATCACACCTAAATGCACCAAAAACGCACTGGAACACACTTGTCCTTATCTATGGTTAATAAAAAAGAGGGGTGAAAAAAAAGCACTGGACTGCATCAAAAACTTACCAAAAATGCACCGAAACGCATGAAAAAAGTGCACGCAGAAAAGCACCTGGAACGCATCCGGATTGCGTTTCTATGGTGTGAACTGGCCCTAGTTCACACTATAGAAACGCAGTCTGGGTGCATTCCAGGTGCTTTTCTGCATGCGCGTTTTTGACACATTCCAGTGCATTTTTGAGGCGTTTTTGATGCAGTCCAGTGTTTATTTCCCCCTCTTTTCACTTAGGACAAGTGTGTTGCAGTGCATCTTTGGTGCATTTAGGTGCGTTGCGGTGCATTCCAGTGCATTTTTGGTACGTTCCGTTGTGTTTTGATGTGTTTTACTGGGGTCCAGTACAGTTTTGTACCTAAAAAATGCAGCATGACCAATTATTTTTTGGCTTTCTGAAATGCACTGGAACGGACTGCAGTGGTGTGAACTATGCCATTGGCATTAATGTGATCAACTTTCTTCGCGTTTTTCAGGCATCAAAAAAACGCACTGCACTGCATCCGGTGTGAACTGGCCCTAAATATCATCCCCGGGGAGTGTCTATAGTATGCCTGTAAAGTAGCACATGTTTTCCATGTTTATAACAGTTGGAGAGCAAAATGACATTTCTAAAGTAAAATAATAGTCATTTAAAAGTCCTTGCGGCTGTAATGAATTGCTGGTTCCTGTCAATACAGATAAAAGTCATTGAAAGTCTTTGCTAACCAAAAAAAAAATGCGTGGGGGTTCCCCCAAATTCCATAACCAGGCTCTTCAGGTCTGGAATGGATATTAAGGGGAACCCCGCTGCAAATTTAAAAAAAAAATGATGTGGGGTTCCCCCCAAATATCCAAACCAGGCCCTTCAGATCTGGCATGGATTTTAAGGGGAACTCCACCCCAATTTTTTTAAAAAAAATGGCGTGGAGTCCCCCTAAAAATCCACACCAGACCCTTTATCCGAGCACATAACCTGGCCAGCCGCAGGGGAAAAGGGGGGGACGAGAGCGGAACCGTACCAGGCCACATGCCCTCAACATGGGGAGGATGTCCCCATGTTGATGGGGACAAGGGCCTCATCCCCACAACCCTTGCCCGGTGGTTGTGGGGGTCTGCGGGCGGGGGGCTTATCGGAATCTGGAAGACCCCTTTAACAAAGGGGACCCCCAGATCCCGGCCCCCCCCTGTGTCAAATGGTAATGGGGTACAAATGTACCCCTACCATTTCACAAGGAAAGTGTCAAAAATGTAAAAAATGACAAGAGCCGGTTTTTGACAATTCCTTTATTAATGTCTTCTCTTTTCTTCCATCTTCTTCTTCCATCTTCTTCTTTTCTCCATTCGGGTTTCTTCCTCCATCTTCATCTTCCTCTTCATCTTCCTTCTTCCTTCGGTGTTCTCGTCCAGCATCTTGCTCCGGTGTCTTCCCTTCTTCTTTCTTCTTCGGCCGCTCCATTTGAATTGGAGGTTCCCGCTGTGCGACGCTTCAGTTCGCCTCTGGGTCCGCTTACACCCGGTGACCCCGCCCCCCTCTGACACACCTGGATTTCACGGGGACTTTCCCCGTGGTGACAGAGGGGGACGGAGCCTCCGGGTGTAAGCGGACCAAGTGGAGAACTGAAGCGTCGCACAGCGGGAACCTCCAATTCAAACGGAGCGGCCGGAGAAGAAAGAAGAAGGGAAGACGCCGGGGCAAGATGCTGGACGAGAACACCGAAGGAAGAAGGAAGATGAAGATAAAGATGAAGATGGAGGAAGAAACCCGAATGGAGAAAAGAAGAAGATGTAAGAAGAAGATGGAAGAAGAAGAAGGAAGAAGATGGAAGAAAAGAAAAGACATTAATAAAGGAATTGTCAAAAACCGGTTCTTGTCGTTTTTTACATTTTTTACACTTTCCTTGTGAAATGGTAGGGGTACATTTGTACCCCATTACCATTTCACACGGGGGGGGAGCCAGGATCTGGGGGTCCCCTTTGTTAAAGGGGTCTTCCAGCTTCCGATAAGCCCCCTGCCCGCAGACCCCCACAACCACCGGGCAAGGGTTGTGAGGATGAGGCCCTTGTCCCCATCAACATGGGGACATCCTCCCCATGTTGAGGGCATGTGGCCTGGTACGGTTCAGGAGGGAGGGGGGGCCGCTCTCTCGTCCCCCCCTCTTCCTCTGCGGCCGGCCAGGTTACATGCTCCGATAAGGGTCTGGTGTGGATTTTTGGGGGAACTCTACGCCATTTTTTTATAAAAATTGGGGTGGAGTTCCCCTTAAAATCCATGCCAGATCTGAAGGGCCTGGTTTGGATATTTGAGGGGAACCCGCACGTCATTTTTTTTTAAATTTGCAGCGGGGTTCCCCTTAATATCCATTCCAGACCTGAAGGGCCTGGTTATGGAATTTGGGGGGACCCCCACGCTTTTTTTTTTGGTTAGCAAAGACTTTCAAAGACTTGTCTCTATATTGCCGGGAGCCGACAATTCATTACAGCCGCGGGTGCTTTTAAATGTTTTTTTTTTCCTTTAGAAATGTCATTTTGCAGGCGCACTGGCAAGTTCAGAGCTGCGCCGGTTCAACTTATGCAAATTGACTTTGGTGACTTGACATTTACTAAGATTTTGCCGGTGCAGTGTCCCGGCGCATTTAAACCATTGAAATTCCCGCGCTGAGCTCAAAAAAACCTCCCGCAGCTCGAATCGTACTTGCCGGCGCAGCGGGCTGGTTTTGAAAAAGTTACTTTCCCACTCTATTCTGGGCATATTAGTTATTTGGGCAGGTGTCCCTACACTTCCTCACATCACCCCATGTCACCCCCATTATATTCTCACTTCCAGCTTCTTTATATTTATATTTTAACATGTCCTGCGCCAGGTCCATAGTAGCGCACTGAGCGCCTCCTCCCAGGCACAGAGAACACTATAGTAAATGGGAAATAGGGCTGCGATACAGGCGCTAATGTTTTGTAAATACCAAAACAGCCATTGCGCACGCAGATGCGCCAATACTCATGGCGCAAACATTTGGTAAATCAGCCCCAGTATCTCACAAAAGTGAGTACATCCTTTTACATTTTTTTTATTTTTATATTTTATTATCTTTTCATGTGACAACACTGAAGAAATTACACTTTGCTACAATGTAAAGTTGTTGTAGCAGCTTGTATAACAGTGCCATTTTCCTGTCCCCTCAAAATAACTCAACACACAGCCATTAATGTCTAAACCGCTGACAACAAAAGTGAGTACACCCCTAAGTGAAAATGTCCAAATTGGGACCAAAGTGTCAATATTTTTTGTGACCACCATTATTTTCCGGCACTGCCTTAACCCTCTTGGGCATGGAGTTCACCAGAGCTTCACAGGTTGCCACTGGAGTCCTCTTCCACTCCTCCATGACGACATCACGGAGCTGGTGAATGTTAGAGACCTTGCACTCCTCCACCTTCTGTTTGAGGATGCCCCACAGATGCTCAATAGGGTTTAGGTCGTGAGACATGCTTGGGCACATTAAATAAACATTCCCCAGTAAACTATTTGTAATATTTCTTATCCCAATATTTGCAGTTTACAACGTTGCGTTCTGCTGGCTCCTGCTCTTAGTGCTACTTCCCTGAGTTTCCAGTCTTCACAAGAAAGAGTTTACAGTGGACAGTACATTCTGTTAGCTTGGAGAAGGGAGCGGGAGGAGGAGGGAGGAGCAGGGGAGTGCCTTGCCATCCTAAGCCATGAGGCAGTGCCCTTCTATTGATGCACATAGTGTAGAAGGACACAACTGTGGTCCCTGCATGCAACTATAATTTCATACAATGCTGCAAGAGAGAGGAGCCACTCTGAAAGCAAAAAGCTAGGGCAGTTGTTGAGTACCAGCTTATACTGGAACAAGGATTAAAAGATAAAAAGCTGCATACTTAGTAAGTGATTAGTAAGTGATTAAATAAGCTGTTGAAAGTGCTTTAAAAACCTGGGGGTTTAATATAACAGAAAATACAAAACAAAGACAATAGTTCTCTGCAAGTACTTGACTTGTTAAAAACACGAAGAAGAAGAATCACAGAAACCTCATATCATAAATGCAAACTTGTTAGGGTGATTGGATGCAAGCGTGTTTGGAAGAGGGTAGATGAGGGCTACAGACTGTGTGCTGTGTTAAAGAGAAGCTTCCTGTTGTCCTGCAGGAGAGCATATCCAGAGTTTGGGCTCTTTCACACTGACGTGCCTGTGTGCGGGCTCTGCTTTGCTCAGCAGATATCGCTCCGTCTATCCCCGCTGAGCAGGCAGATGACAGGTCTGTCTCCGCACGCTGTGCAGGGACTGACCTGTCAGAGCGCCGCTCTCCCCTATGGGGGATCGGATGACGACCGATCGTAGAGTCCGTTGTCATCCGATCTGCCAGACGGATGGAAAATAGGGTTTTCCTCCGTCATACTTTGGACGGGTCGGATGTCTGCGGGCATGTCACCGCTAACATCATTGACTCCATAGAGGTGCACGGAGCGTCCGTTCAGGTCCGCCTAAAAAACTGACAGGCTGACCTGAAAGGTCCGCCCATGTGAAAGGGGCCTAAGGGAAAGGAAAGAGGTTATCTGGATTGGAGCACCAGGCATGGAATTTTGTCAGCTGAAGAATGTCCTGGAGAGCTGGGTAAAGCTACATCTGGTGGACATTGCAGCATTTCTGATGGCCCTTCTAAGGGGTATACTGTATGTGCTCCACTGAAGCCGTTTTACAGTTTGAATAGTCTAGAGTGCAAGTCTGCCTTAAAGGTCCTATTTTTGTATTCACTGGGAGGAGTGTGTGCATTTTTTTTCTTTTTGTATTCTGTTCCCTAATCCCTCTCTCCTTGAGTAGGGTAAGTATCCTTTATTAGAGGTAAAGACTGTTATAGGTTAATAAAATGTGCCTTTACTTCCACTGTAAGGTCATTCTCTGTGCAAAACATAATGGTGATGTAACCCTCTCAGCTTGTAGTAGTGCAGTGAACAAACAGCCACACCAGAATGTCCACAATGTACTGTACAGGTATATACAGTATTTATGAAAAAATAAGTCTGCACTCCCCCCCCACTGTTTAATACTTGTACAATTTATAATATTTAGAGTTACATACTTTCTGCACTTTATTGGACATTTTGTTATAATATATATATATATATATATATATATATATATATATATATATATATTTTATATTTTTTGTATCCACGTGAAAGTGAAATAGCTTTCTGCTCCAATAGAAGGTCCATGTGGCCTATGATCTGATATAAGAGGTCTACACTAGGCTTACCCTAGTGGTAAGCAGAGTAGGGCACTGATTTAATAGTGTGCTTCTCCTTGTAAAACTACAAGTCCATATTAGCTTGGAAACAGCTGTCCCTGTGTGTGCATTTTGGTAAGAGCTGCTGTTGTGTAGCCTGGTTAACGGCTAGCCAACCAGCTACCGTCATTCTACGGTAGCAGTTCGGCTCTCTCCAGAAAATCGCCGTAGCTGTAGGTGGCAGGGGAGCTGATGCGTGTGGCTGGCGGTCGCGATGACACAACCGCGGGCACGAGAGAGGAGAGACAGATCGTCTATTCCTATAAGCTAGGAACAACGATCTGGCTTATCCTCTAGTCAGTCAAATCCCCCAACAGTAAGAAACACTCTGAGGGAACACATTTAACCCCTTGATCTCCCCTAGTGTTAACCCCTTCCCTACCAGTGACATTTCTACAGTAAGCACTGCATTTTTATAGCTCTGATCGCTGTGTAAATGTCAATGGTCCAGCAACCATCGCCAGCATCTGGTTTACATGGTGCAGGAATACTTAGGGGCAAGATCAGACTTGGACACCTTTCCCACCGAAAATCTTCTGGGTTACTGGGTCTTGAGGATGGATAACTGGCCAGAGTTTGCACAGTATGCAATTGAGCTACTGGCCTGTCCTGCATCCAGCGTTTTTTCGGAATGCCCATTCAGCGCTGCTGGAGGCTTTGTAACTGATCACGGTGCGCCTGTCCACCGACTCGGCGATCGACTGACCTTCATAAAAATGAATCAGTCTTGGATCACATAGACACAAGTCCATCCAGTTCAACCATGAAAAAATAAAAAATAAAAATAAATAAATAAAACAATATCGTACAATCCCATATTCCCAATTCTATACCCACAGTTGATCCAGAGGAAGGCAAAAAACCCCAGCAGAGCATGATCCAATTTGCTACAGAAGGGGAAAAAATTCCTTCCTGATCCCCCGAGAGGTAATCGGATATTCCCCGGATCAACTTTACCTATAAATGTTAGTACCCAGTTATATTATGTACATTTAAGAAAGAATCCAGGCCCTTCCTAAAGCAATCTACTGAGCTGGCCAGAACCACCTCTGCAGGGAGTCTATTCCACATTTTCACAGCTCTTACTGTGAAGAAACCTTTCCGTATTTGGAAGTGAAATCTCTTTTCCTCTAGACGCAAAGAGTGCCCCCTTGTCCTTTGTGTTGAATAACTCAACACCAAGTTCACAATATGGACCCCTTATATATTTGTACATGTTGATCATATCCCCCCTTAATCTCCTCTTCTCAAGAGTGAATAAATTCAGTTCCTCTAATCTTTCCTCATAGCTGAGCTCCTCCATGCCTCTTATCAGTTTGGCTACCAAGCACCTGATGCTGATGTAACAAAATAATTTTTTTTGAAATGTCAGATCCCTTCAAGACTGCCTATCCTGATGCAGAGTGACTATCCTGTTATGCTGAGTGACTATCCTCTTCCTCCTCAATGATCATGCTGATGGTATGTAAGAAAACTTTTGTTTCTGGGCACCGCCACCAGTGGCTAAGGACCAATTTTTCTGCCCCTGTTTAACAGGGGCGTGTAATTACACTTCTTGATATAATAGTTCACAGCAGGGCGTTCCAGCGCCCACCAAGAGTAACTGTGAGGGCTTACAGTGTTGTGGCAACACCAACACCTAAGGGACAAATTTCTGCAGAGTACATACGGTAGGCCCCTACTTTCAAACATCCAACTTACAAATGACTCCTACTTGCAAACGGAAGGAGACAACAGGAAGTGAGAGGAAATCTATCCCTAGGAAGAGAAATTCTCTCCTGTAAGAGTTAATATGGGGAAAAAGGTGTCTCCTCTCCACTGATGCTTTATCACCAATCCTTGTTTCAATAAAAAAAACAAATTTTCAAAAAACATTTGTCATTGGGACGGAAAGTGAGGTGAAATGTTCTGAACAGGTGCACAGACAGCAAAACAAATGTTACAGGGGTGATAACCCTTCCCTATGTGTTCCAAAAAGCTTAAAAATAGATTTTTTTGGCTGGAGCTACATTTAAAAAAAAATACCTGTTCCAAATTATAAACAGATTCTACTTAAGAACAAACCTACAGTCCCTGTCTTGTTTTCACCGCCTGTATACTGCTGTTCAGAGTATATAGGGCCTTTTTTAAATTTGGGTGCGGGGTTCCCCTTAATATCCATACAAGACCCAAAGGGGCTAGTAATGGGCTCTAATATTTCACTATTTTTTTCACTTTATGCATCTGTAGCAGCCTCCTCTCTCTCCTCTCTTTTATCAGCTCGTCTGTCTCTTGTCTAGGGGTACCTTAGAGGAGAGAGTGCGGGGTCACCACGCCAAGCCTTCACCACAGATGTTTGTGTGATGTAAGCAAAGTTCTTATTTTACCTTCGGGTCAGTGTTCTGCACCTGGAACCTCCAAAGAGAGTTACCTTGAACAATGTCTGCCAGAAAACGAGCCCCACACCATTAAAGTCCAACACTCCTTTATTCTTTATCCTTTATTCTTCTCAATGCAAAAGTGAACACAATCAGTTGGACTTCAAGCGAGTATCTCCCACCGGTCCATTACGCCTTCCGGATTCGGGTACCCACTCCCGGGGTTCCCTAGGATCTCCTTCCCTCGTGGAACTCAGTGGTGGGCACTGAGCTCCAGACCTCCATTCCGAGTACCTCACCCCAGGCTAAAGGTGCCTGGGATGGAACACGACCTCCGAACGTCCTCTAGGCCTAGGCCGCCTAGAGGACTGACACGAACCACTGCCCTCAGGCTGAAGGTGCCCGGGACTCGACTCCCGCCACCAAAAATGGCCGCCCCCTTTATACCCCCTCCCAGCAAGCACGGCGGGTTCCCGCCCCACCATACAACCGCTGAGAGAGGCCAAAAAGAGGTACGCCACCGCAACGATGGCTCAACCCTGGGCCCAAAGTGACAGCGCCACCTGGTGGGCCCCAGGGAACCATACATCACCGTTTCCCCACCAGATTCAAAAATATAGGGAAACATATACCCGCTACACATCATTAAAATCACTGTTCCGGAAAAATGGCTGTTTTTAAAACTTCTTTTTACATTGATACATGTCCCCTGGGGCAGAACCCGGTCCCCAAACCCTTTTTAGGACAATAACTTGCATATTAGCCGTTATAATTGACACTTTTGATTTTGAACGTTCGCGTCCATTGTATTTAATAGGGTTTTAAAGTTTGCGCAAACTTTCGGTCCGTTCTCAGGTTTTGATGCGAACCGAACCGGGGGGTGTTCAGCTCTTCCCTACTGCCATCCTTGTGTCCTCATCTGTCGTATCCTAAGGGGACGACGTTGTATTTCTTGGACGCTGTCCGAGCTCTGAGAGCATCAAGCGTCTGTTTCACCAGGTGTGTAAGGCGGCGACCTGCTCGTCCGTTCACACTTTCACTAAACTTTACAAGTTGATGTGTGTGCATCTTCGGATGCTTCTTTCGGCCACAAGGTATTGCAGGCGGCTGTTTAGAGTTGCAACTCCTCTGTTGAGGAGCTCTGTTTTGTTTTGGGGTGAAGTTGTTTTAATGCTGTTCCCACCCCTCGTTTTTGACACTGCTTTGGGACGTCCCACTTGTCAATAGGAAGCTGTGTCTGTCCATGAATGAAAAAGTACCATATATACTCGAGTATAAGCCGGGTTTTTCAGCACAACACGGCCGGGGAGCACCGATTTTTCAAAGCCGGGCTCCCCTTTCATAGACTCCCATGTTAAAAGTCAGTCTAGTCACACAGCGCCGGAGATCAGGTAGGGAGATTGGGCACAGTGAGGCATGGGCACAGTGTCAGTGAGGCATGGGCACAGTGACAGTGAGGCATGGGCACAGTGACGGTGAGGCATGGGCACAGTGACAGTGAGGCATGGCTACAGTGACAGTGAGGTATGGCCACAGTGAGGCATGGCCACAGTGAGGCACAGTGAGGCATGCAGATGGACACCCTAGGCTTATACTCAAGTCAATACGTTTTCCCAGTTTTTTGTGGTAAAATTAGGTGCCTCAGCTTATATTCGGGTCAGCTTATACTCGAGTATATACGGTAAATAGGATTTTTGTAATCACCGTAAAATCCTTGTCCGTCCATGAACTCATTTTTTCACAATAAAAAGATGGAAGTGTAGGCTGCATTCACAGTATTTAAACAATCTCTTTGCAAAATCCTACATCTCATGCAGTATTTTAGGTAAAAAAAAATATATAAAGTGTGTTTTTTTTTTTCTGGTAAAATTAAGGAATATTGTATAGACTCCAGAGTACATACGGCAGGCCCATGTTGAACACCATGTTGTAGCCTGCATTATAAAAGTGTTCAAAAACTGGTATGAATAGGTCTTATGGGCACTATATTTAAAATAAAAATGTGCTCCTCCTCTGGGTATGTGCTCCTCCTCTATCTCTCTATCTTCTGCAGTGTCACCTATTCTCATGCATTAGTGAATACAATGTGCTTTCGTGTTTTGATTATTATCATGTTTGTCAAGTACAGCATATGTATATCATTGTACATCTTTCTTCCTTTATTAGCACCTTGAGTTCCTCCTGAAGAAGAGTAACCCACAAAATGCATTGAGATTAATTATCCTTTCTCTAAATCAAGTTAATCTATTATGTTACATCTAAGCAATATATTATTATTGTGGACAGCAGGATATACAGGGTGTTATGATATATATGATTTGTTGGCACAAGGGTATTGATTTACTAAAACTGGAGAGTGCAAAATCTGTTGCAACTTTGCATGGTAGCTAATCTGCTTCTAACTTCAGCTTGTTCAATTAAGCTTTTACAAAGAACCTGGAAGTTGATTGGTTTCTATGCACAGCTGCACCAGATTTTGCAGTTTCCAGTTCTAGCAAAGCAACCCCAGTGATTTCTTCTGGAGCATTTTTAATGTTTTTAAACTTACATTAAGTCCTACATTTTGGGAATAGTTTATGTATTTATGAATGTACATGTGTAATGTTTGTCATTTTAAAGGAAAATTTGTAAATAACTTTATATTTTTTTAATTATATCTTTGGCTGTGCGATTTCTAGGGGTCTAGACCCTTTTAGAATTTAAATAAAAAGTCCCACAGTCTCTATCTTTCTGTCCATTTCATTTGAAAAGAGGCAGACCACTCAGTTTTTAGCCCAAACATCCACATTTTACTGTATGTATTTAAAAAAAAAAAAAAAAATATTGGACTGACTCTGTTTAGACTTGGTAGGCTGCATTTTGAACAGGATAGATAGCAGTCGGCTTTTAACCCAAAAATCAATGTTAGAGTATATTTATTTCTCAGAAAAAAAACATAAAAAAATTGTAAGGGGTCCATGCACATTATTTAAGCACTATACTAGGCAGCATTTTAAACAGGGTTTTTAATCCAAAAATCAATATTGGAGTATGATTATTTCACAGAAAAAAATCCAGCAAAATTTTGTACTGACTGCATACACAATATTTAAGCATTTTTACCACATATTGAACAGGATGGACAAAAATCGGCTTTATAACACAATTTTACTTTAGTGTGTATTAATTTTACCGAAAAAAATTGGTTAGATATTATACTTGAGTCAGTATTTAAAAAAAATATTACCTAGCCACATAACAGGAGAGACACCAGGCAGCTTTTAATAAGTAAAAAAAAAATATATAAATAGTGTATTTCAGTAAAAAAGTATGTACGGTATGCACTTTACTTGGCCACAGTTCAGCAGAGAGAGAGACCCGGCAGCTTTTATTATTATTTCAGAGAGATAATAGCCAGAAAATTATGATACAGCAGGTGCAGTTTGAGATTCTTGTAGAATGAGTGGAGAGGAGTGAAAAGGAGTAACTTTTGCTGCTGATCTATATCATTTATGTGCTGCTTTCACTGAGCTTTGTGTTGAAGAATCACGTCTCCTCATGCATTCGGCCGCGCCTTTTGTCCCCCCCCCACCCCTATGCTCCTGGCACTCTTTCTCCATATCTGATAACAAGAATTGTTGAGCATCTTCTAACATCAGGTTACTAATGCTGTGCTGAAATTTTTCAGCTGACTCCTCCATGCCAGTTTGTGAGGCAGTGGTGGGATTAGCTGTAAAGGAGAAGGATGAAGAGGGTACACTAATCTGCTGGAACCGGGAGCTTAAATAATTTTTGCTAGAGAAGACCTGAATGCCTTCTTTGGCACTGCCACCATTCCTATTTCTGCAGGAAAACCTGCAATGTTTTTGCCCAAAAGTTCTTGATCCATGACCGTTGAAATCCAAGGGAGTCAAGACAGCAACCAGATTAAAAGAGAAGTATATTATGGGTCAAATCATTATGCCCTAACCAATGGAGAAGCAAGACATGGAGTCAAGGGTTTCAGTAAAGGTCAGGACAGGCAAAATTCACTTTTAGTATGGTTCTATGCAGAAAAAAGATATTAGAAAACCATCTTATATAATCACACTCATGAGCCCAACTACTCTCTACAAAGAACTAGTAAAATGTCCCTTCAAAACCTGGTTTGTCCAGCTACTAAGAGCCATGTGGTAAGACAGGTGCATTGGCATAGACATTGTACTTTAGAGCATTAACAGAGTGTGTGCACTGTGTCATGAAAGAAACGGCAAGCAACAGGGAACATGCAAAGGCCAAATACCCAGAAGCAATTTCAGTAATGGGTCTGAGACTCGGTAAGTAACATATCTCTTGAATCTCAGCAAGCGTAAAAGTGTTTCTTGTTGCCTTTTAATGAAGTCACTAGGAAAATATGTATCTTTTACAAGCTGAAATTGCAGTGAAAGCTGAAGTTTAAGAAACAAAACTAAAACAAATAGAAGGCCGCTGACACTTCAGTCATTAAACATTTTCAAGAATGCCATTATCAAATTCTTTTTAAAGAAAGCTTGTGCTGAAATTGAAACATTTGCTAATCAGTAAGATCCTTAATGCAAAATAAATAAATATTATAAGATGCTTACACTACAGACATATCCCCTTTCAAGTTAAAGGGAAAAAAAAAATACTTAAAGAGGTTGTAAAGGTTCATGTTTTTTCACCTTAATGCATCCTATGCATTAAGGTGAAAAAACATCTTACGATCACTGGCCCCGAGCCCCTCCGTTTTACTTACTTGAGCCCTGGAAAGTCCAGCGTCGCAAGAGCGCTCTTCCTTTGCTCGGTCTTCTCTGCACTTCTCGGCTCTTCATTGGATAGATTGATAGCAGTGCAGCCATTGACTGTCAATCAAATCCAATGACGCGAGGGCTGGCGTGCGGGGCCGAGTCCTGTAGTCGGAGGCTATGGACGCCGAATACAGGACTCAGGAGCGCACCTGCAAGGTAACCCCCTTGGGAGAGTGCTTCCCGGAGGAGGTCATCAGAAGCAGGGAGGAGCCGAGACAGCTGCCGAGGGACCCCAGAAGACAAGGATCGGGGCCACTCTGTGCAAAACGACCTGCACATTGGAGGTAAGTATGACCTGTTTGTTATTTAACCACTTGTCTGCCGCCCACCGTCAAATGATGGCGGGCGGAAGACTCTCTCGTTCTGACAGGACGTCATATGACGTCCTGCCTTTAAAAATGAGCTAGGGGGCGCGCGCGCGCACCCACCGCGTTGCTGGGGACCCGATGGCCGCCGGGCACCCGCGATTGCCCAGTAACCGAGCAGGAAAGTGAATCTGTGTGTGTAAACACACAGATCCATGTCCTGTCAGGGAGAGGAGATCGATGGTGTGTCCCTTGTACATAGGGACAACCATCGGTCACCCCCCCCCCAGTCAGTCCCCTCCCTCCACAGTTAGAACACATCTAGGAAACACATTTAACCCCTTCCTCGCCCCTAGTGTTAACCCCTTCCCTGCCAGTCACATTTATACAGTAATCAATGCATTTTTATAGCAGGGATCGCTGTATAAATGTGAATGGTCCCAAAAATGTGTCAAAAGTGTCCGATCTGTCCGGACGGACACAGCAGCATCTAGATATATGGGTATTATCCTCCTGTTAGGAGATTGACTAGGCAGAAAAACAGCATGTTAAGTGTTAAAACACATCACACAGTAAAGTACCGCCCAGGTATATCCCCCTCTCCCTGCATCATGCAGCTCAGTTTTTTTCTGCCTAGCATAGGAGAATGACATGGCTCCCTGTGGGCCCATGTGGCCTGGGGATTTTTTTCTATTTAAAATGTAAAAAATTTTTATGTTTTATTTTTGATCCTGAGATCTACTATCAACTGCCGACTGGGTGACAGGCTGGATCCTTGATCCTTGTAGTCTCCCCAGTTCGGCCATCGAGCGTGTGCCAGCCTTTTAGCTACGCGCTGGGCTGTCCACGACATGCCCCGTTGCTTCAGGGGTGGCCGGTGAGCTATATGTCCGTATCACAGTGTGCCGGGCCGACAGCCATGCCGTAACCGCGTGGACATTGGGTCTGTCAGGAATGCCTTCAGCTACAGGACGGGTAAGTAGCAGTCCCTCTGCTCCGGCAGGGTTGGGCATTCCCGGGGAGGTCGATAGAGGGTCCCAACCTTCCTTTCCTCTCTCCCTTTCTCCCCTCCTCCCTAGGCTCTGGTGGCTAGGATGGCTGCTTAACGGGGGTCCACCTGGGAGGGGCTCCATCGTATGGCTGGGGGCTGCACAGTGGGTCCACTTTCCTGGGGTGCTGTTCACTTGTTATGTGTGTGGGGGGCCTTCTTTAGGGGGACCCGGGTATTCGCTGCCTACTGTGTGTGTTTTGTGCACTACATGTGGCAGGCGCCATTTTGGCGGCGTCCGGCGCTGTTGTTTATATCTGCGCTCGGCGGCCATTTTCTTGTAGTTCATGCGCTCTGTTTACAGGGCGGCGGGTCGGCGGCCATTTTTGAAGAGGTTTTTACCTCTAGTGGTCATTCTAACGGCGCAAACAGCTCCAGCACACTTCTCACAGACAGTGACACAGGGAGAGCGCCTTAGGAGGGATAGCGCGGACAGCAGCTGTGCGGTACCTGGTCCGGGTGGTGAGTCCTCTGGGGGGGCCCTCATTTTCTCTCTGTGGCAGCTAGGAGGGTGGTCCGTGTACTTTGTCTTACATCCCCAGGGGTGTCAGGCGAGGGGGTCAGCATGGCGTCGGAAGCGGACGCCTCTTCCCCAGACATACCCGAGTTGGCAATTGGTGCCCCTGCACCTGCTATATCTGTGGACGCTGTGTCAGCGGTCCTGGAAGCTTTTGTGGCCAGGGTGGAAGCGGCGTGTGGAAAAAGGGGGGGTAAAAAAAAACACCCGCTCCCCTCGACAACTCTGACACAGAACCGTGCCCAGCTACTGCTCCTGGCCCTGGTTCTGATGTGTCTGAGGGTGCGGACCTCGACCGTTCGGACAGTGAGGGTGACTCTGGGTCAGGGTCAGCGCATGATAGGGCGCTTGTAGGAGCACTTATCACTGCGGTGCGAGATAATCTACAAATGGAGGATACGGCGGAGACGACAGATGTCGGGCCCTTTTGGATTCTGTACGCTGACCCGCACTGCTAAGGTGTTTCCTTGTGTACCTTACCTGGATAAGCTCTTATACAATGAATGAGATCGGCCGCAAAAGGTCTTTTCAGCCCCAAAATGTTTAGCTATCCGTTACCCCTTTTGAGGAGAATTTCCTGAACAAATTGACTTCTCCCTCGACAGGGCCCCCCCCCCCCCCGTGTGCAGACTAAACAAAGTGACCACGTTTCCAGTGGTAGGGGCTCCTGCCTTCAAGGACCCCGCAGACAGGAGGGCTGAGGCCATAGCTCACTCCCTGTTCACAGTGGTGGGGTCAGAAGTGCGTCCTGTCGTGGCCGGGGCCCTAGTGTCTCAGACGCTTACTGAATGGGAAAAATTGTTGCACCAGGGGTTGAAAGAACATCACATTTCCCCGGCATGGGTGGAACTGGCCGACCAGTTGGTACAGGGCCTTAAATTTGTCTGGGAGTCAGCCTTGGATACGATTCACTTGCTCTCCAGAGCCTCGGTCTATGCAGTGGTGTTGCGCCGCCTGGTCTGGCTAAAGTGTTTGTCCGCGGACCAATCTTCTAAGAAGACCCTGGTGGATTTACCTTTTTAAAGGTAAAAGGCTTTTCAGAGCCTCTCTGGATGACATTATCAAAGATGCCATGGGAGATAAGACCACTCTGCTCCCGCAATCCAGTAAGGCGCCACGCCGTAGGCAGGGGCCCTCCTTCACCGCTCACAAGCGTTTTTTTCATCTGCCCGGTGCTGCAGGTAAACGCTTCCAGGCCGTTAGGGCGCCTCCAAAGGACAGTAGCGTCCGTGGTTTTGCAAGCCCAACAAACCTGCGGACAAATCTGCATCCACATGAAGGTCTGCCCTCGCCCGATGCTTGACTAGGGGGCCGTCTTTGCGAATTTGCGGCTCGGTGGACGTCTCTACTCTCCGACCGGTGGGTTTGCGAAGTAGTTTCCCCAGGGTACGAGATAGAGTTTCTCTCTTGCCCACCGAACAGATTTTGTTCCTCCAACCTCCAGCTTCCTCCAAGTCGTCGGGAGGCTCTGTTTGGGGCAGTTCAGGATCTGCTGGTGTGTGGGGTGATCGTACCTGTACCATTGCAGGAACGGTTTCAGGGGTTTTACTAAAATCTGTTTGCAGTCTCAAAGAAGGACGGGGTCTGTCCAATCCTGGATCTCAGGGCCCTCAATTGCTTTGTGAAAGTGCAAAGGTTCAGGATGGAATCAGTGCGCTCTGTTCTCACTGCTCTCCATCCGGGGGACTTTCTGCCGTCCTTGGACATCAAGGACGCATACTTGCATGTCCCCATACGCTCCAGACATCAGAGATTTCTGCGCTTGGCGAATGGGGAAGATCACTATCAATTTGTGGCTCTCCCCTTTGGTCTGGAATCGGCGCAGAGGGTGTTCACCAAGGTGCTTGCCCCGATTCTGGCCTTGCTGAGACAGCGTGAAATCGCTATTGTGGGCTACCTGGATGATCTTCTTCTGAGAGCCTCTTCAAGCTCAAACTTAGAGGAGGATGTGTCTTTAACCTGTCAGACCCTCCGAGAATTTGGCTGGGTGCTGAACATTCAGGAGTCGGTGTTGGTGCCGTCCCAATGCCTAGAATACCTGGGGTTGGTCCTGGATGCCTCAGAGGCGAGAGTCTTCCTCCCTGTGGAGAAGCTGCAGACTCTGCGGGCTGCAGTGCAGCAGTTTACATCACAAAAAAGGTTGTCGCTCTGCTTTTGCATGCAAGTCCTGGTTCTCATGGTAGCCTCCTTCGAGGCAGTACCATATGCTCAATTCCACACTCCAGTGTTGCAGAGGGAAATTCTGTCACGTTGGGACATATGCCCATTATCCCTGGATTGTCAAATCCAGCTGAGTCACCTGGTCAGGACCTCCCTGGTGTAGTGGCTGATTTCCCCGACCCTTCGGTCCAGGAAGTCGTTCCTTTCCTTTCACTGGACGGTGATCACGACGGATGTCAGCCTTACCGGATGGGGGGGGGAGTCTGGGGGGTTCAGTCGGCCCAGGGTCGCTGGACCCAGGAAGAATCCCGCCTGCCGATCAATGTCCTGGATCTTCGGGCGATCAGGCTGTGCCTCTCCGAGTGGTCTCGGAGGCTACAAGGGCGTCCGGTCAGGATCCAGTCGGACAACGCCACGGCAGTAGGTCGCTCACATCCTGAGGTGGGCAGAACGGAGCGTGCCAGCTCTATCGGCAGTGTACATTCCGGGCGTAGAACACTGGCAAGCGGACTAACTAAGTCACCAGGCGCTGGACCAAGGAGAATGGTCTCTACACCCGGAGGTGTTTCAGCTCCTGTGTCTGAAATGGGGCACGCCAGACGTGGATCTCCTGGCGTCGTGACTCAATCGGAAAATATTAAGGTTCGTGGCCAGGTCAAAAGACACATGGACGGACGCGTCAGACGCGATGGTGGCACTGTGGAGTCAGTTTCGGCTACTTTACGCCTTACGTCCTCTAAAGCTTCTTCCACATCTGCTGTGCAGAGTGGAGGCCGAAAGGATTCTAACAATCCTGATTGCTCCAGATTGGCCTCGGTGCCCCTGGAACGCTGACCTGGTGTGTCTGGTAGCAGATGTTCCTTGGCGGAAGAGGAAGATGAAGATGAAGAACAAGATGGAGGAAGAAACCCGAATGGAGAACAGAAGAAGAAGATGGAAGAAGAAGAAAGAAGAAGATGGAAGAAAAGAGAAGACATTAATAAAGGAATTGTCAAAAACTGGCTATTGTCATTTTTTACATTTTTTACACTTTCTTTGTGAAATGGTAGGGGTACAATGTACCCCATTATCATTTCACACAGGGGGGGCCGGGATCTGGGGGTCCCCTTTGTTAAAGGGGTCTTCCAGATTCCGATAAGCCCCCCCCCGCAGACCCCCACAACCACCAGGCAAGGGTTGTGGGGATGAGGCCCTTGTCCCCATCAACATGGGGACATCCTCCCCATGTTGAAGGCATGTGGCCTGGTACAGTTCAGGAGGGGGGGGCGCTCTCTCGTCCCCTCCTCTTTTCCTGCGGCCTGCCAGGTTGCATGCTCAGATAAGGGTCTGGTGTGGATTTTTGGGGGGACCCCACGCCATTTTTTTAAAAATTTGGGGTGGAGTTCCCCTTAAAATCCACACCAGATCTGAAGGGCCTGGTATGGATATTTGGGGGAAACGCACGCATTTTTTTTTTAATTTGCGGTAGAGTTACCCTTAATATCCATTCCAGACCTGAAGGGCTTAGTAATTGAATTTTGGGGGGACCCCCAAGCTTTTTTTTTTTTTTATCAATGACTTTTAATGACTTTTCTCTATATTGCCAGGAGCCGACAATTCATTATAGCCGCGGGTGCTTTTAAATGCCTTTTCTTTTCCTTTAGAAATGTCATTTTGCGGGCGCACTGGCAAGTTCAGAGCTGCGCCTATTCAACTCATGCAAATTGAGTTACGTGACTTGACATTTACTAAGATTTTGCCGGCGCAGTGTCTTGGCGTGTTTGAACAAGGAAAATTCCCGCACTGAGCACAAAAAAACCTCCCGCAGCTCTAATCGTACTTGCCGGCGCAGCGGGCTGGTTTGGAAAAAGTTACTTTCTCACTCTATTTTGGGCATATTAGTTATTTGGGCAGGTGTCACTACACTTCCACACATCACCCCACATCACCCCCATTATATTCTCACTTCCAGCTTCTTTATATTTCGATTTTAACATGCCGTGCGCCAGGTCCATAGTGGCGCACTGAGCGCCTCCTCCCGTCCACCGACAACACTATAGTAAATGGGAAATAGGGCTGCGCTACCGGCGCTAATGTTTTGTAAATACCAAAACAGCCATTGCGCGCGCAGATGCGCCGATACTCATGGCGCAAACGTTTTGTAAATCAGCCCCCATGTGTTGTTAGAATATATGTATGGCTGGGGCAGGTCTTGTCCTAATAGGATAGCGGCAAATCAAAGCTCACAAGGATCGCCCGAGAAGACTGGGAATGTGAACCTGACAGGTAAGAAAAGTATGCATATAAAAATCCAATCATTGGATTAGATAGTATCCACTGATAGTTAGGACAGTGGAAATGCACAAAGGATGAAAATGGCCCCAGGTGTGAAAAGGAAGAGACCGTGGCTAAAGAAGGTGAGTGGCAAAAAACTCAACAGCAGAAAGTCTACTAAAGTAGCAGGGAAGTATGTTTAGCCAAAAAACTAAAAAGAGAGAGTAGGAAGAAAGACAAGAGGCTAGCTGCCTCAAGTCTATCTCTCGCCTTTTAGCACAGTTCCTCTCCCATTGATTCAGAGAAGATGGATGTCATGGCTATGCAGCAATTAGTTTGCTGCATGTGCCTGATATAAAAAGTTAGGGGAATGGGGGTGGCTTAGGCAATTAGCCAATCAAGAGCCTGGGTGTGTGCTGTATACATGTACTAGGGGGATAGCAGGTGAGCCAAGCAATCCACAACTTGATGGTATGCTCAGACACCTGCACCCCATTGCCGTCAGATAAGCGTCCATCATGGCCGGTCCCTTGGCCGATGTGGCACCCGGCGTCACCGCGTGAATGGCGCAATGACGTCAGACGGGGCCGCCGACACAGAGAGTGGGCAGCAACTACTGGCAAGGTGGGAGAAAGCAAATGCGCATGTGTGGGACAGATGAATGCCCCGGCGGCTGCACAGGGTACTGCAGCCCAAAGGGATTATGCCTCCAGCTTATGGGGAATAAAGCCTGGAGGCCCCTGTGTGCTGGGGAGCCTCGATAAGCCACAACAGTGGGGGCCTGTGGGGCATTCCTGTTTTTAAAGATCCAGCCAAAAAATATATAGTAAAGAGGTAGAAATATTTGCGCGATGAAGCAGAGAGAAAGAGGCACGAGGTCACCACCTTTACATCTTGTGCAGTTCAGTATATCAAAAAGGCTGAAGGAAAATGGCACAAAAACAAGGTTAAAAACAAAGAGCTGTGTATATATAAACAATACAGGCAAATATAGAATCGTGAACAAAGAGAATGCCATAACAATATGGTCAAGTGATTGGTGGTCAGTGTAAAAAATAGTAAATAATAAATGATAGAGTATAAAGTACACGGACCATCAATGGCATATCAGTTATATGGGAACACATTATAAGAGAAACGTTATGAGAAAACACATTAAAGGAGAGCACACTAGGATGTCAATTCATGGATACTAACTGGTTGACTGGTTATTCCAGAACTTGCTCTTAAAAAAAGTCAGCATTATCAGCTACATGGGAGTTGCGTTACTGACAGAGTAGAACATGTTCATTTTACAGAGTGAATCTTTCCTTAGCTTAGTATATACAGTTGAGCTGTGTTTACTTTGAATACCCAATCACATGCAAGAGAAATAAAAAAAGAACACAGAATTTTTGCTTACATTCGATTGGATAAATGAAGTAAAGTCAGTTTCACCTTGTTTACTAGGCTAGGTTTACATTTACTTTACAAATTGAACACGCTCTATTCCTTTCGTAAATCATCGCAATTACATATAATCCTAAGGGTTCCTTTAAGGGCTTGTTTACACAAAGTGACCAAATCACTAAAAGTACATGTATATAATGTGAGGGGGTTAACTCGGTAGCGGGTGTGTGTGACCCCCTGGTTGGGTTCCCCACACAAAAACAGGGCCAGCAGACGGAGGTTGTGGTTTTCAAAATCAAAAGGTGCGGTTTATTTCTCTATGTACAGTGACAAAAACACAGCAAAGCCAAAAAGAAACAAACAAAATAAATCCTGGTCAGTTTGACCTCTGACTAAACATGCAGGTTTCCTAAACTAACAACTGGGATCAGCCTAGTGCTGTCCTAGTCCCTAAGTCCCTGGTTTAGTAAAAGTCCAAACAAATAGCCACACAGGCTTTGCCTCACCGCACAGGGGTTCACTCTCCCTAGACAGTCCACACAGGTCTGGTTCCAGGCATGAGCTAACATCTAATGAATCTGGGAGTTTCTTATAGAGGCCTAAATGAGCTGACAAGGTTCAGCTGGTCTCATCAACTCCCTGTCTGCACGACGCCCAGCCCTCTCCCTAGAGGTATGAGTCATCCATGAGCACACTAGCCTTATACAACTCTCCACCTAGTTGTACAAATCGGCGTAAAGCCTGAATCTGGGCGAAATATATCTACCCCCCTGGATGCAACCAGGTGACTTTACCTTCCTGCTGTCACATACCCCCCCCTCTTGTTTTAACCTCGGGGTTGGAACACCAGCAATCAGGCATTCATGTACTCGAGACAAAGCATCCACATTCCCCATTTGAACGCCAGGGCGATGCTTTACTGTGAAGTTGAATTCCTGGAGGGCCAGGAACCACCTATTCACTCTTCTATTTGTTTCCTTGTTTTGAGCCATCCACTTTAACGGAGCGTGATCCGTAACCATGTCAAAGTGCCTACCTAGCAGATAGTACCGAAGGGAATCTAGAGCCCACTTCACCGCTAAACACTCCTTTTCAACCGTGGCGTAATTTACCTCATGGGACTTCAACTTCCTGCTGAGGTAAATGACTGGGTGCTCTTCCCCGTTCCAGACCTGGGACAATACTGCTCCTAACCCCACATCTGACGCATCACTTTGTACGACAAAGTCTTTAGAGAAGTCGGGTGAGTACAACACTGGCTGGCTACATAAGGCTTGTTTCAAGAATTGGAATGCTGCCTCAGCCTCGGGGGTCCATTTAATCATGACCGACCCTTTCCCTTTCGTCAGGTTGGTTAGGGGCACAGCCTTAGAAGCAAAGTGGGGAATGAAGCGCCGATAATAACCCGCGATTCCCAGAAAGGCTCGTACCTGCTTCTTGCTGTTGGGACGTGGCCAACTCTGGATGGCCTCGACTTTGTTGAGTTGGGGTTTTATTACTCCCCTGCCAATGGTGTACCCAAGATATTTGGCCTCCTCCTGCCCAATGGTACACTTCTTGGGGTTAGCCGTAAACCCCGCTTCCCGAACAGAGTCCAGGACTGCTTGCACTTTTGGCAGATGTGAGGCCCAATCTGTGCTATGGACAATTACGTCATCCAGGTAAGCCGCAGCATACTTCCGATGGGGCCTCAGCATCTGGTCCATTTTCCGCTGGAATGTGGCCGGCGCATTCTGTAACCCGAACGGCATTCTCTTATATTGGAACGCCCCGTCTGGGGTTACAAATGCGGTTTTCTCTTTGGCCGACTTGGCCAGGGGAATTTGCCAATACCCTTTTGTGAGGTCAAGAGTCGTCATGTATCGGGCTGTTCCCAGCCGGTCGATCAACTCATCTATACGTGGCATGGGGTAGGTGTCAAATTTTGTAACTTTGTTCAACTGACGAAAATCGTTACAAAATCGCCAGCTCCCATCCGGTTTAGGCACCAACACAATGGGACTAGACCAATCACTTTGGGACTCCTCTATCACCCCTAAGTTCAGCATTTTCTGTACTTCCTCCCGTATTGCCTCCCGTCGGGCCTCTGGGATCCGATAGGGTTTTAACTTCACCCTTTCACCGGGCGGGGTAATAATATCATGCTCTACCCCAGATGTTTGTCCCGGCAGCTCAGAGAACACCTCCTTGTTGCGAAGCACAAACTCCTTAACCTCCTGTTGTTGGGGTTGTGACAAGGTGGCTGCTATTCCAACCTCCGGAATCACGCAACCAGTTTGAGCTGGTGACCAAGTTTCTGCGACTAGGGACTCTCTATCCCTCCAGGCTTTCAACAGATTAACGTGATATATCTGTTCGGGCTTTCGCCTTCCTGGTTGTCTGACCTTGTAATTCACTTCGCTCACTTTTTCCATTATCTCGTAGGGGCCTTGCCATTTGGCAAGGAATTTACTTTCAACCGTAGGGACAAGTACCAATATCCTATCCCCCGGGGAAAAGGTACGGGTCTTTGCTCCACGGTTGTACACTCTCTGCTGTGCCAACTGCGCTTGGGCCAAATGTTCCTTCACGATGGGCATTACCTGTGCAATTCGATCTTGCATCAGGGCGACATGCTCAATCACACTCCTGTGGGGAGAACTCTCACTTTCCCAAGTTTCCTTGGCAATATCCAACAGCCCTCTTGGGTGTCTCCCATACAGTAACTCAAAGGGGGAGAATCCCGTAGAGGATTGGGGCACCTCCCTAATAGCAAACATCAAATAAGGAAGTAGACAGTCCCAATCCTTTCCATCTCTATCCACCACTTTCTTCAACATTTGTTTTAGGGTTTTGTTGAATCTTTCAACCAGCCCATCGGTTTGGGGGTGATACACAGATGTACGCAATTGCGTCACTTTGAACAATTTACACAGCTCTTTCATAACCCGGGACATAAAGGGTGTACCTTGGTCCGTAAGCAGTTCTTTACAAATACCCACCCGGCTAAAAACAAGAGATAGCTCTTTGGCTATGGTTTTGGCCGAGGTATTTCTGAGAGGGATCGCTTCTGGATAACGGGTGGCATAGTCCATTATAACCAATATGTACTGGTGCCCCCTAGCGGACTTGATTATAGGACCTACCAAATCCATTGCGATTCTCTCAAACGGGACCTCAATGATGGGTAGAGGGACCAGCGGGCTACGGAAATGTGGCATCGGGGCCGACCTCTGACACACAGGGCAGGAGGAACAATAATTTTCTATGTCCTTCATCACCCCAGGCCAATAGAATCTCTGTAATACCCTCTCTCGGGTTTTCTCTGTCCCCAGATGACCTCCAAGAATGTGCCCATGGGCCAACTCCAACACCAACTTCCTGTAAGGTTTGGGCACCACCAGCTGCTCAACGGTTTCTTCTGCCCTTTTTGCCACCCGATACAGTAGGTCCTTCTCTACGCTGAAGTATGGGTAAGTGCAGGTATTATCTGGGTTCACTAACTCGCCATCTATTTCCACTACGTTTTCCCGTGCCTTTATTAGGGCGGGGTCTTTTAACTGTTCTGTGGCAAAATTTTCCCTGTGAACCTCCAGATCAGAAAACTCCACAGACGGTAGGTTTTCGTCTGAGGAGGTGGGCTCCTCTCCAGTTTCTTGAGTCTCCCCTGCCAATACTGACAAGGGAAATTCTGGAGAGTCCTCACCACTCTCAGAGGAGTTCTGGCTATCACATTCCTGGTACATAGGGGCACCAGTGGGGGGCTCAGGATCATCCCACAGTTCCCAGAACTTCGGAAAATCCCTTCCCACAATGGCGTCATGCGGTAACTGAGATACTAAGCCCACTGGATGAGAGAGGGTACCTTTGGGGGTCTCGAAACACACTGTAGTCACTGGATACTCTCGGGTGTCCCCATGCACACAAATAACAGCTACCTTGCTATTCCCAGAGACCTCTGTTTTAACTAACTCAGCCTTTATCAGGGTCACAAGGCTACCTGAATCCAACAATACCACAACATTTCTACCATTAACACACATTTTGCATAAATGTTTCTCAGTTCCTCGAATGGCAGTGCATGCGACTGTCGCACACAGCGACTGACGTCTGCCCGTCAGAAAGTCACACTGCATGGGTTCCTCCACAACCGGGCAATTGGCTGCAATATGTCCCGCTTGCCGGCAGCGGTAGCAAACGATCCTTCTTGCGGCCTCTTGAGCCGCTGATTTCCCAGGCTGTTCTCGCCAAACTTGGGGTAGAGCTCCCACCCTCTCACTCTCTCCACCCTCACCCCTTGGAATCCTCTTATCCGCCCCTGGGGATGGTCTGGTCTTAGGGTGGAAAGTCCGAGAGTCTCTGGAAGAGGCCGTCAGGTTCTCTGTAGCCAAGTATCTCTCTACACGATCCACAAGTTTACCGGCCGTTTCTGGGTCTCCGTGGCTTACCCACTTTTGAATGGCGGTAGGAAGAGCTCTCAAGAAACGATCCATCACAACACGTTCCACAATCTCCGGTGCGGACAAAGTCTCTGGCTGTAGCCACTTCCTGCTCAGGTGAATGAGATCATACATTTGAGACCTGGGGGGTTTTCCAAGCTGGAAAGTCCAGTTATGCACACGCTGAGCCCGGACAGCCAGGGTGACACCCAGCCTTGCCAATATTTCAGCTTTTAGCATCACATAGTCTTTTGCTTGGTCAGGCTCTAGGTCATAGTAAGCCTTCTGCGATTCACCAGTTAACAGAGGAGCCACCAGTCCAGCCCACTGCTCCTCAGGCCACTTTTCTCTTTCAGCAGTCCTTTCAAATGTGGTCAAAAATACCTCTGGATCATCCTCTCCAGTCATTTTTGTCAATAAACGACTCACCCCAAAGGACGCGGTATTAGTGGGACGGCTTTCCTCACTGGTCTGCGGACGTTGCTGCATTACTGCTTCCATTTGTTGTAGTCTCTGCTCTTGCTTCTGTAACAGGTCTATGAAGCGGGCCTCAGATTGCTGCTGGGCTTGTTGATGAGCTTGCTGCTGGGCTGCAAGGCTCCTTTGCAAACCTGCATTTGTCTGCTGTTGATTGGCATTTGCTAGAGCCAGCTGTTTCAGTATCTCCTCCATGCTGGCTTAAAAAAACTGCCACTGGTTCTCCACCAACTGTGAGGGGGTTAACTCGGTAGCGGGTGTGTGTGACCCCCTGGTTGGGTTCCCCACACAAAAACAGGGCCAGCAGACGGAGGTTGTGGTTTTCAAAATCAAAAGGTGCGGTTTATTTCTCTATGTACAGTGACAAAAACACAGCAAAGCCAAAAAGAAACAAACAAAATAAATCCTGGTCAGTTTGACCTCTGACTAAACATGCAGGTTTCCTAAACTAACAACTGGGATCAGCCTAGTGCTGTCCTAGTCCCTAAGTCCCTGGTTTAGTAAAAGTCCAAACAAATAGCCACACAGGCTTTGCCTCACCGCACAGGGGTTCACTCTCCCTAGACAGTCCACACAGGTCTGGTTCCAGGCATGAGCTAACATCTAATGAATCTGGGAGTTTCTTATAGAGGCCTAAATGAGCTGACAAGGTTCAGCTGGTCTCATCAACTCCCTGTCTGCACGACGCCCAGCCCTCTCCCTAGAGGTATGAGTCATCCATGAGCACACTAGCCTTATACAACTCTCCACCTAGTTGTACAAATCGGCGTAAAGCCTGAATCTGGGCGAAATATATCTACCCCCCTGGATGCAACCAGGTGACTTTACCTTCCTGCTGTCACAATAAACACGTCTAATATATCATACTCCTAAATATATAAAAATATGAAAGACTTGTGCAAAAAACTACAAGGTGACCAAATGGATCAATATGAGGGCTAAACTTCAAAATAACTCAAAGCGTACAATGTATGAAACAGTGCAAAAGTCCAATCTAAGTTTGAAAACCCTTGTGCAAATTATGTTCAAGAATAGGGATGAACCGAACACCCCCAGGTTCAGTTCGCATCCAGAACATGCGAACGGACTGAAAGTTTGTGCGAACATTCGAACACCGTTAAAGTCTATGGGACTCGAATGTGAGAAATCAAAAGTGTGAATCTTAAAGGCTAATATGCAAGTTATTGCCCTAAAAAAGGGTTTGGGGACCCGGGTCCTACCCCAGGGGACATGTATCAATGCAAAAAAAGTTTTAAAAACAGCCGTTTTTTCGGGAGCAGTGATTTTAATGATGCTTAAAGTGAAAAAATAAAAGTGAAATATTCCTTTAAATATCATACCTGGGAGGTGTCTATAGTATGCCTGTAAAGTGGCGCACGTTTCCCGTGTTTAGAACAGACATTTCTAAAGGAATAAAAGTACCGTATATACTCGAGTATAAGCCGACCCGAGTATAAGCCGAGGCACCTAATTTTACCACAAAAAACTGGGAAAACGTATTGACTCGAGTATAAGCCTAGGGGGGGGGGGGATGCAGCAGCTACTGGTACGGTAAATTTCAAAACTAAAAATAGTTACCAATAAAATTACATTAATTGAGGCATCAAGAGATTAAATGTTGTTGAAATATTTATTTCAAAGACAAACAGTAAACTAGCTCTGTAAGTGCAAAAGAGGGTCAACAAAAAACAATATGGTAGCTCAATCAGCAACCAAGCTAAAATCTAAAACACAAGTTAAAATCCTTCAAAACTGGATTCCTCCTCATCATCTGTATGTCCAAAGAGAGCTTCAGCATTAGCTGCTGTGAGTTTATCAGCGTAGACATTGTCATCATCACTGAGTTTGCAGTCATCACCATCACTGCTGTCGTTCTCATACAAAACGCTGTCTTCACTGCCATCCATAACATTACTAATGCCACATTTCTTGAAGGCGCGTTGCACCATATCCTCTGGAATCTCTTCCCATGCATCACGAACCCACTTCGCTATCAATTCTATGTCGGGCTTCACCAGATTTCCAACTTTTGTCAGTCGAGCTTGACCAGATGACATCCATTCATGCCACATCTTTCGCACACGGTCTTTGAAAGGTTTATTTAAACACACATCTAGGGGCTGCAATACAGATGTAAGCCCACCTGGAATAATGGCCAAAGTAACTTGAGAAGGCTTTGCCAATGTTTTTATGGCATCAGATGTGTGGGCTCTGAACATATCCCAAACTAGCAATAATGTTTTTTTCTTTAAGGCTGTTCCTGGTCGTCCGTTCCAAATTTCTGCCAGCCATTTTTTTGTTCCGTCTTCATCCATCCAGCCTTTAATATGTGCGCGCACTGTAATTCGTGGTGGGAATTTGACCTTTTTAGGCAAGGTCTTTCTTTTAAAAATAATGACAGGCCGCAGCTTAGTTCCATTAGCCAAACATGACAGAACGACTGTGAAATGTTTTTTTTCATTTCCTGTGGTTCTGAGAAAAATTGTTTTTTCTCCCAAACTTGCCACGGTTCTGTTGCTTGGAAGATCAAATGTCATAGGTGTTTCATCCATATTCCCAATATCTCCCAGGTCATAGTTATGGATCCTTCTTTATTTTATGATGAATGAATGGAATGACATCACTTTTTCATCAAGGTCTTTTGGCAACTTCTGCGAAATCTTTGTTCTTTGCCGCAAACATAAGGCAAACCTATTCATAAAGCGGGTACACCATCCTGCTGACACAACAAAATTTTCAATGCCTGGTGCTTTGAATTTGTCATCTTTAGCCATTTGAAGGACACGTAAGCGAATACCCATGCGTGTTACGCAGTAACCATTTTAACGACATTCCATAACCCATTCATGCAATTTAGTCTCTAGAGCTTCATATGAAGTCGTCAAACCACGTCAAGCTTTTTTTGCCTTTGGAATCTTTTCCAAGTCAGCTTTCATTTTCCGCCACTCCCTCACTTGTTTTTCGTCAACACAAAATTCCCTACTTGCAATACTGTTATTGCTTTCTTCTGCTCTGGACACAACCTTAAGTTTGAAACCAGCTTCATATGACCTCCATTTTTGTTTTGGTCCAGGACTAGAAGTACCGGCATTGGGATCCATTTCTAACAGGATAAAAAATAAAGTATTTTTCCCCATCAGAGCCTTTGCACACCTCTCCCACAATCTCCCCATCAGCCGTGTCCCCATCAGTGTCTTATCAGCCGTGTCCCCATCAGTGTCTTATCAGAGTGTCCCCATCAGTGTCTTATCAGAGTGTCCCAATCAGTGTCTTATCAGAGTGTCCTCATAAGTGTTTTATCAGAGTGTCCCCATCAGTGTTTTATCAGAGTGTCCCCATCAGTGTTTTATCAGAGTGTCCCCATCAGTGTTTTATCAGAGTGTCCCCATCAGTGTTTTATCAGAGTGTTCCCATCAGTGTTTTATCAGAGTGTCCCCATCAGTGTTTTATCAGAGTGTCCCCATCAGTGTTTTATTAGAGTGTCCCCATCAGTGTTTTATTAGAGTGTCCCCATCAGTGTTTTATTAGAGTGTCCCCATCAGTGTTTTATTAGAGTGTCCCTGTGACAGGAGGGTCACTTTGGACACAGGGTGAATGGAAAACCCCCAATATGGTCTATGATAGCCATATTCAATTCTGTACATACATTTTATCTAGATTGGGTCTGTAATATTGATCCACCATATTCCTCAGGATTCCTGCAAAGAACTATTTACTGTTTGATTATGACCTCAACAAGGTAATTGAAAAGTGACGCCTTCGTGATGTTGGGACACATACTGTTAGATGCTAATGTCATCACCCCCAGCCCCTTGTCTTTGTGTAATCATTGCTGGAAGGAATTAAGGTGATTTGCATTCTATTGTTCATTATGACTTGGGAAGGTCTGGTGTGAATACAGATAATTAACACCATGCCTGTGTGTATGGTATCCGGCAGACAGACTGGCTGCCAACACTTTGTGATAAGATGTGTATTGGGGATCGTTATATTCTATTGTGTGGGATCTTTTGAAGCCTAGCAGACGTCAGGATAATGTGTTGAGTCTTGTGATGTGTGGGTGGAGCTGGGCCATTGTTCATGTTAAACTAATGCACTATTGGATATATATAAAAGTTACAATGTTTCTCAATAAAGTCATTCTACCCCAGAAGGATACAGAGTGCGTCTCGTTTCTTCAGAAGGATTAATTCCTATGGGAAGGGGTCGTTTGGCTGTGGAAGATTGGTAGCGAGTGGATGTGTGTCCAGGAGAGGGGACAGAGGAAACGGCGTTAACCCCCTTCGTATTTGGGGTGCCGTTACAGTCCCCATCAGTGTTTTATTAGAGTGTCCCCATCAGTGTTTTATTAGAGTGTCCCCATCAGTGTTTTATTAGAGTGTCCCCATCAGTGTTTTATCAGAGTGTCCCCATCAGTGTTTTATCAGAGTGTCCCCATCAGTGTTTTATCAGGTTGTCCCCATCAGTGTTTTATCAGAGTGTCCCCATCAGTGTTTTATCAGAGTGTCCCCATCAGTGTAAAATCAGATTTTTCACTGATGGGGACACGCTGATTTTTCACTGATGGGGACACGCTGATTTTTCACTGATGGGGACACGCTGATTTTTCACAGATGGGGACACGCTGATTTTTCACTGATGGGGACACTCTGATTTTTCACTGAGTGTCCCCATCAGTGAAAAATCAGAGTGTCCCCATCAGTGAAAAATCAGAGTGTCCCCATCACTGAAAAATCAGAGTGTCCCCATCACTGAAAAATCTGAGTGTCCCCATCAGTGTGCAAACATCATTTATGTATCACTATAATGCTTGCCTTATTAGAGTGGACTTCCGCTCTCTTTCATCTCCTGGCTCCCGCCCACTGCAGGAGGATTTTTAATACACACAGCGGGCGGGAACCAGTAACTCATAGCTTTGTTGAGGGGGGGACATTAATCGGCAGGACACCTGGAGGTGCAGCGCCAATTATGTCAATGGCTGCTAGGACATGGCCATCCCAGCAGCCAATCGTAGCACACGGCATCAGCGTCATGGGCGGGAGTAACGGCAGTGTCTCTGCTATGCATTCAAACCAGGACAGGAGCGGGAAGAATACACAGGCGAGCGGGTGCTAGCTGTGGGCCGGGATACGGAGACCCCACACACACCGGAGATCACTGCTGGACTCAAGTAAGTAACCTGACTAGCAACATGACTCGAGTATAAGCCGAGGGGGGGGGGACTTTCAGCCCAAAAAAAGGGCTGAAAAACTTGGCTTATACTCGAGTATATACGGTAATTTAAAACTGCTTGCGGCTTTAATGTAATGTCGGGTCCCTGCAATATGGGTGAAAATCATTGAGAAAAACGGCATGGGTACCCCCCCAGCCCATTACCAGGCCCTTTGGGTCTTGTATGGATATTAAGGGGAACCACGCACCCAAATAAAAAAAAAGAAAAGTCGTTGGGCCCCCAGGCCCTATATACTCTGAACAGCCGTATACAGGCGGTGCAAACAAGACAGGGACTCTAGGTTTGTTCTTAAGTAGAATCTGTTTGTAATTTGAAAGAGGTACATTTTGTAAGTGTAGCTCCAGCCAAAAAATCTATTGGATTACATGGGGAAGGGTTATCACCCCTGTAACATTTGTTTTGCTGTCTGTGCCCCTGTTCAGAAGATTTCACCTCACTTTCTGTCCCAATGACAATTGGATTTTGAAAATTTGGGGTTTTTAGGGAAACAAGTATTGGTGATAAATCATCAGTGGAGGAGACACCATTTTCCCATATTAACTCTTACAGGAGATAATTTCCCTTCCTAGGGGTAGATTTCCTATCGCTTCCTGTTGTCGCCCTCCGTTTGTAAGTATAAGTCTTTTGTAAGTCGGATGTTTGAAAGTAGGGGACCACTTGTATATACTATACGGCCTGCCCTATATACCCTGCAGAAATTTGGGCCTTATGCCGCGTACACACGATCGTTTTTAATGTCATTTTCAAAAACTACGTTTTTCTTGACGTGATTTTTCTTGTTTCCTCTCAAGCCTGTCTTGCATACACATGTTCATTTAAAAAACCACTCAAGCAAAGCGCAGTGACGTGCAACATGTATGACGGCACTATAAAGGGGAAGTTCCGTTCAAATGGCGCCACCCTTCATGTTAGTAAAGTTTGTTGAGCGACGATTTGCGCTTTTCAGCCTAGTGCTTTTCAGTCCGTTACAGCGTGACGAATGTGCTATCTCCGTTACGAACGCTAGTTTTACCAGAACAAGCGCTCCCGTCTCATACTCGATTCTGAGCATGCGCGGTTTTTTCCCCTCGTAAAAGCATATACACTACCGTTTTTCACGTCGTTAAAAAAAACAACGTGAAAAACGACGTGAAAAAATGGAGCAGGTTCTCATTTTTTTAGGCCATTTTTCACGTCGTTAAAAATGCTCTGGAGCCAACACACAATCGTTTTTAATGCCCAATTTAAAAAAGGCATTTTTAACAACGTGAAAAACGATCGTGTGTACGCGGCATTAGGTGTTGGTGGTACCAGAACACTGTAAGCCCTCACAGTTACTCTTGGTGGGCGCTGGAACGGGCCCTGCTGTGAAATATTATATTAAGAATTGTAATTGCATGCCCCTGTTGAACAGGGGTAGAAAAATTGGGTGTTTGGTGGTGGTGGTGCCACAACACTGTAAACCCTCAGTTATACTTGGTGGTGCAGGAACAGGCCCTGCTGTGAAATATTAGATCAAAAATTGTAATTAAACGCTCCTGTTAAACAGGGGCAGAAAAATTGGGCCTTAGGTGCTGGTGCCACAACACTGCAACCCCTCACAGATACTCTTGTTTACCGCAGGAAGGAGCCCTGCTGCAAAATATTACAGAAAAAATTGTAATTACACGCCCCTGTTAAACAGGGGCAGAAAAATTGGGCTTTAGGCACTGGTGCTGGTGCCACAACACTGCAACCCCTCACAGATACTCTTGTTGAGCGCAGGAACGAGCCCTGCTGCAAAATATTACAGCAAAAGTTGTAATTACACGCCCCTGTTAAACAGGGGCAGAAAAATTGGGCTTTAGGCACTGGTGCTGGTGCCACAACACTGCAACCCCTCACAGATACTCTTGTTGAGCGCAGGAACGAGCCCTGCTGCAAAATATTACAGCAAAAGTTGTAATTACACGCCCCTGTTAAACAGGGGCAGAAAATTTGGGCCTTAGCCACTGGTGGTGGTGCCCAGAACCAAAAATGTTTTTAGAAGCTATCAACATGAACATTGAGGAGGAATGGGATAGTCACTCAGCATAACAGGATAGTCACTCAGTATCAGCATAGGCAGTCTTCAAGGGATCTCACATTCATAAAAAATTAATCGGTTACATCAGCATCAGGTGCTTGGCATCTGGTGATCCAAGACTGATTCATTTTTATGAATGTGAGCCGATCACTGAGTCGGTGGACAGGCGCACTCTGTGATCGGTTACAAAGCCTCCAGCAGCACTGAATGTGCGTTCCGAAAGAATGCTGTATGCAGGACAGGCCAATAGCTCAATTGCATACTGTGCAAGCTCTGGCCAGTGATCCATCCTCAAGACCCAGTAACCCACTGGATTTTCGGTTGGCAAGGTCTCCAAGTCTGATCTTGCCCCTAGGTATTCCTGCACCATGTAAATCAGACGCTGGCGATTGTTGCTGGAACCGATCAGACCTTGGGGCTGCGGACAAAAAAATTGTCTGAACGCATCGGTCATACGGCCACTTTCTCCACCGCTCCTTCTGTGACTGACCGAAGCCTCAGCAACACGTTGTCCAGGACCAAGAAATTGTAACCTCCCAGGCTCTGGAAACTCGTTGCACAAACCTTTCTGCAAGGCCTCCCGAAGATGTTTTATCCTCTGCTCCCTCTGCGATGGCTGGATAAGTTCCGCAACCTTACCCTTGTAACATGGATCAAGAAGGGTTGCCAGCCAGTAATGCTCCCTCTCCTTGATACCACGAATCCGAATGTCCTTTCACGGGCTTTGCAGGATCAGGGAGGCCATGCAGCGTAGGTTTGCTGAGGCATTCGGTCCGGAGTCCTCTGGGTCACTAAGGACGACATGATCTGCAGCCACCTCCTCCCAGCCACGTACAAGTCCATGGGTTTCTGGGGACTGAAAACGATCCCTTGAAGACTGCTGCTGATGCTGAGTGCTAGGCGCCACCTCCATGCTGACACAATCCTCCTCCTCCCTCCTCCTGCCTCCCTTCTCCTCCTCCTCCTCTTCCTGTTAGATCGGAGGGCCCGCAGGAATACTGTCTAGATAAAGGGGGCCTTGATAGGTAAGGAAGTCATCCTCTTCCTCCCTCTGTTCTACCTCAAGTGCCCTGTCCATTATTCCACGCAGCATGTGCTCCAACAGGTAGACAAGAGGGACAGTATCATTGATGCATGCACTGTCACTGCTCACCATCCTCGTGGCCTCCTCAAATGGTGACAGGACAGTGCATGCATCCTTGATCATGAGCCACTGATGTGGCGAAAAAAAAGCCAAGCTCCCCTGACCCTGTCCTGGTGCCATACTCCCACAGGTACTCATTGATGACCCTCTGCTGCGTGTACAGCCGCTGCAGCATTGCCAACGTTGAGTTCCACCTGGTGGGCATGTCACAGATGAGGCGGTTCTTGGGCAGGTTGCATTACTTTTGAAAGTCAACCAGCCGAGCACTGGCATTATATGATCTGCGGAAATGCCCACAGACTTTCCTGGCCTGCCTCAGGAGATCCTGTAAGCCCGGGTACCTGCACAAGAACCGCTGCAACCACCAAATTAAGGACGTGAGCCAAACCGGGCAAATGGGTCAAGTGTCCCTGTCGGAGGGCGGAGAGGAGGTTGTTGCCATTGTCACAAACCACCATTCCTGGCTGAAGCTGGTGTGGCGTCAACCACTTCTGAGCCTGCCCCTGCAGAGCTGACAATCTCTGCCCCAGTGTGGCTCCTGCCCCTTAAACAGACCAACTCAAGCACCGCATGGCATCTTTTTGCCTAAGTGCTTGCATAGCCCCTAGAACGCCTATGGAGCACCGCTGATTCCGAGGACAAATCTGCACAGGAAGAGGCCATAGAGGAAGAAGAGGAGGGGTGGAGGAGAGAGGTGTGGCAGAATCACCACTACCAGCATTTTGGAGGCGTGGTGGCGGAACAAGCTCCAACAATACTGCACCCTGTCCTGAATCCTTCCCAGCTGCCAGCAGAGTTACCCAGTGCGCCGTGAAAGAAAGGTAACGTCCCTGTCCATGCCTACTGGACCATGAGTCAGCGCTAATATGCACCTTACCGCTGACCGCCCTGTCCAACGAGGCCAAGACATTGCCTTCCACATGCCGGTAGAGAGCCGGAATCTCCTTCCGTGAAAAAAAGTGGCATTTGGGTACCTGCCACTGTGGTACCGCACATTCCACAAATTCACAAAAGGGGGCAGAGTCTACCAGCTGAAAAGGCAGCAGTTGGAGTACTAGCAATTTAGCCAAGCTAGCATTCCGCCGCTGGGCATGTGGATGGCTGGGACCGAATTTCTTTCACCGGTTTAGCAACTGGGGTAGGGAAATTTGCCTGCTACAAACGGATGTTGGTGTAGCGATAGCAGATTGCCCACAAGTGCTTGGCACACCTAATTGTACAGCTTCATTCCTCTCAGTGCAGGTTTCTGAGAGGAATGAAGGTATAGTGGGGTTGGAGATCCCAGCTGATGAGGAGCAAGGAAAAGTCTGCCTTGTTCTTTGGTGTGGGTCTTTTAAGTACTGTTGCCAACGGACTGCATGGGAGCTCGACATATGTCTGGTCAAGTATGTTGGTGCCCAAGCGGCTGCTGTTTTGGCCACACTTGATATGCTTCAGACATATGTTGCAAACAGCAACGGTGCGATCTGCTGCACACGTCTCAAAAAAGGCTCACACCAAAGAACTTCTGGAAAAACGTGTGGAGTCAGCAACACCCTGCACATGCAGAGCTCTGCGGTGTGATGCAGTCGGTTGGCTGCCCTTAAGCTGGCCCCTGGAGGGCATCCTGCCTCATTGGAGATGTACCTCCAACTCCTCCACCTCCTACTCCTCCTCCTCTCTCCTATCAGATACCCACATAGAGTCAGTGACCTCATCATCCCCTCCCTCCTCGTCACTGGAGCAAACATGGCAGTATGCTGCAGCTGCAACATGACTGCCAGTTTGATGTCCTTCTTGGGTACCCCCTCTCCCTGGGCTCACGTTACTGCCTTCCTCAAGCTGGGTACCATCATCGGAGCCTTCAAAACGCTGCGCATCCTCCTGCAGCATGTACCCAACACCGTGGGCTAGGGAAGGAGTAACTGATGACATTGAGCCGATGGAATAGGCCTCTTTGGCAGCTGCATTGGCAGCCAAAGTACTCTGAGCCTGGGTGACAGAGGATGAGGAGGATGAGGGATGGCTTTGTCATCCACTCTACCAATTCTTCTGCATGTTGTGGCTGAACATGGCCAGCTGTTGGGGGGAAAAAAAGGACAAGCGTGCCCCACGGCCACATGCTGAGGATGCACCGTATCCACGCCCAGCACTGTTGGCTGTAGACACAGAGCCTGCTTGCCCTCTTTTAGTGGCCTGTGAGTGTCTGCCTCTCCTTGTTGGCCTTCCAGACATACTGTAAAATTAGACTAGCAAAATACTGCCTGAAGTTTACTAGAAAAGTACACCAGGAATGGCCTGCAGTCAGATATACCATAGGCTTGGTTAGACTGGATGCAGTGGATATATATGTAGGAGACAGTATATATATTTTATGCACTGCAGATCACTGAATCACCTGCCTGGCCTGCCTGCCTGAAAGTGTATTTTAATACGGACACCAGGAATGGCCTGCAGTCAGGTATAGGCTTGGCTACAGTACAATGCAGTGGATATATATGTAGGAGACAGTATATATTTTATGCACTGCAGATCACTGAATCACCTGCCTGGCCTGCCTGCCTGAAAGTGTATTTTAATACGGACACCAGGAATGGCCTGCAGTGAGATCTAGCTACACAGCATACAGTGTGTGTGTGTATGTGTATATATGTGTGTGTGTGTGTGTATATATATATATATATATTTATGGTCGGAGCCCTCTGTCTGAAGAGATATGGATCACATAAACACGTCACAAGACTAACAACACAAATAAGACCTGAAGTGTGGCCTGGCCTGTTGTACGGTATGCCAAAGAAGGGGCCATACCTGGATAGAAGTAATAGATAATTCTGTTGAGAATTGGTTGTAGAGGCGTGCCCTAGAAAAGGGGGATATGGGTGGGTGGGTACCGCGCACTAGAGCCGACACTGACCCTGGTGGATGGTCTGTATAAGTACCCCTCAAACTCCTCCCATAATTTCAGGCTAGCATACTAGCCTTCCTATTTATGGTCGGAGCCCTCTGTCTGAAGAGATATGGATCACATAAACACGTCACAAGACTAACAACACAAATAAGACCTGAAGTGTGGCCTGGCCTGTTGTACGGTATGCCAAAGAAGGGGCCAAAAAGTCACACAAGGTTAGGAAGGAATTGTTCTATTATGTCAGGTAAACCACTATGGAGCGAGACTGTTAAAGGCTTGTGATATTTCTGACTGAGGATCGTGAACGTATCGGGCGAAACATAAGGATTTTCACCTGCCCATCTTCCTTATTGCGTGGTCTGGAACTCTGTTTCGCGATGTTGCTGAGGCTGCTCTAATGCGAAAGCAAGTCCTGAGTAACATCCTGGGTCAAGGCCCGAGATGCTCAGGAGTGTTCTGACGTGGCTGAAGAACTGGTTCCCGCTTAGGGGTTCGGTTGGGAAAGGTAGTAGAGGGCTGTCCTTTGATGGGTCGGACAGCAGAGTTCACCAATTACACTAGAACGGCCATGGCGTTGTGTGTCTGGAAAGTTTGATGCCTACTCCGGGACTGGGTTGTAGCGTTTCTGATACCGGCGGGTGTAGGATGAAATGACTTTGGTGGCGAGTCGGGTGGTGCCTGAGTAGTACTTGGCATTTAGGGCTGGTGATAGTAATTCGCCGGGCCGTAAAATTGTGAAAGGCTAGGTAAATGGCTGCTTGAATTACCAGGTTGGGCCATAGACTGAAGGGAGAACGTGAAAGGATGGCAGACATGTCCCGGAGTATGGCGCTGGTCACCGGTAAGCGTTTGGTACTAGAGTGTGGTTGCCGCCACCTGTAGTGTATTGGCAGATCGGAAGCATTGATGAGGGAGGTAGCACCATGGGGGTGCTAACTGATTCCAGAGTTGGTTGCGACTAATGTGGGATGCGGGACATGGTCGAGTCGGCTCCGGGCTTCTGTGAAAGGATGTGGCATGGTTAAGCAGGATAGCGCGTCGGCCGAGGTGTGCATTGACCAGGGATGTGGACACGGAGGCTACTGAGCTGATGTTGTAGGGAAAGTAGCAACAGCCTGCGTGGGAAGGACATGATGGACAATGATTTATTGACCTGCCTTTGTTAATGACTGTGGCTGTAGCCTGGTTGTCTGTGGTGAACATGGCGGCCTGTCCTGCCCGGGGCTGCCCCACCCTTGAGTTGCTGCGACTATGGGGTAGATCTCAAATAGAGAGGAGGACTGACTAAAGGCGGAATTGTGAGTATCTCTGATGGTCACGGTCCTGAAGCCAATGATGGCCAAAAGTTGCTTGTGGAAGCTGCTACGTCCGTGATTATCTGTGGTGACGAAGAGGATGCTGACGGGATAAACAGGGTCGACCTATCCGGTCTCAAGGAATTGGTCCCCCATGACCAGATCCTGCTATAGAGGCTGCGTCTAGCTTAACGACTAGGTCAGGGTCTTGTGCCTGGGAGAGGAACACTAAGAAGCGTGCGATAAAGGATCGCCCTTGAGGGACGATCCTCATCGTGGGTTGAGCATGCCCAGTAGGGATTGTAGCTGTGGGTTAGTGCACCCTTGCGTGTTGGTAGACATATGGCCGACTGTCCTGATGCGGGTCGATCTACCGAGAGGTGGGCTGGCCTGCATGGCTCGTTTGTCTAGAATGATTTCCAGGAAGGAGATGAACTGTGCCGGTCTTTCTACTTTCTTCTCGGTTATGGGCACGTCGAGTTTTTAAAGACCTCTCTTGGATTTCCTAGATCTCACGAGAATACTAAACCTACAGGAGAACTCCTCTGAGGGTATGCAGGAGTTTGACAGGGTATGTTTTAGAATGAGTCAGGCAGTGTAATGAGTCCGGTGTGGAACCCTGTAGTGCCCCCTGCACTAGAAAGGCTGCTAGAGAGGGAGTTGGATGTGAGGAGAGAAAAGTCGAGCCGCCCAAAGTGCACGTGGCCTAGTCAAGCTGGACTCTGCTGCTTGACGCCGCAGGTATTTCTAGGGAGAGCCTTCTGGTACAGGAGGCAGATGTGCAGAAGTCTGCGGTGGGGGTAAAAGCAACCCTTGAAATTAAGTTGCTGGAGATGGCTGCGCCCCCCGGCGCTCAAACTGGACGTCCTAGACTGACTGGGAGGACTGGTTACATCTCTAAGGCTTCCGGAGGCTACCACGAACTTTGTCGCTTCCGAGTTTGCGAGCGAGCCTGGGGTCCTTGGCCATTAGGATGACTGAGACGTCCCCCTAGGCACGTGACTTGTTCCCTGTTATGACCTGTACCGAAATGCGTAGGGACGCTAGGTACACGTCCTAGCCGCTTAGGATGTCGTTCCTGATGCCCGCTGGGACCAGGTGCAAAGGAAAGGGTGCAAGGGTCGGGCGTACCTACAGTGGGGGGTTTGGTAACGACGGTGAAGACTGGGGCTGATAGGGGCGCGGCTGATCGTGTTTCCCGGGCCCCTACTCTAGTCCTGGACGTCGGTGACTGCGGTTGCCAGTGTGGTCACCAAGGCGTGTGACTGGGTAAATGCCGAGGATATCGACTGCAGCGGAACTTGGGTGTCTGGTAGAGTTGCCGCTGGTTATGGAACAGCGGCCTAACAGCTTGGTTTTCCTGGTCGTGGCCAGGTAGGGGATGCCCCTACGGCGTAGTTCTGCCGTAAGCCTGGGGATGGTCCAAGCCCTGAGGGACTGTGTGGAGTCGTCCGCTGAACCCGAACGGGTGATGGTGGGACGGAGGTAAAGTCTTCGCAGTTGGTCTGTGACATGTTGGGGGCTGGAATGTATGTTTCAGAGTGAGATGCCAGGTATGGAGGGGATAGAGGAGGTACGAAAGTGGGCAGGGAGAAGGAAGGGAGGATGGACAGAATAAGGAATGACAGGCGCAGAGGATAGCCAAGTTTGCGTACGAGCGCTTGTTGAGTGTAATTTAGAAAACTCAAAAGAGTGTGTGGCAACCGAGGTGAGCCAGGAGGTGACTGGCTAGGTAACCGATAGCTCGGGTGCCGTCTGTGCTTGGCACAGACTGATGAACCAGAGCCCCCAGGGCGTACTGGGGCGGGTAACTGAAAGTCTGGTATACTAAGTAGGAATGTTTCGATCTGTAGTTCATTGATGTGTGGTCGGCCTGCCAACTCCTGCACTGCCAGCAAGGTGGATGTTGGCGACCTTGTCTGCGTGGTGAAGGATCTCGGATCGCTCTTCGAAAACAGAGTGTCGTGCGTAGAAGTATGTGGCAGTTGCTAGCGCCTGGTGAGCGGTCGAATTGTGTATGTGAAGACAAATATGTTGTGAAAGAGTGCGGAGAGAAAGCAAGGAGGGGCCTTGCGTTTACGCACCTGACTTGAGCCCTGGTAGCTGAAGTCTTGGTTGAGGTCGAGACGTGGGTCGACCGGGACCTATGAGGAGGGTGACATAGAGATATATATATTTTTTTTAATTTATTTTTTTAGGTAGGTGTGAAGAGTTGTGGGAGCGGTAGGTAGCTCCCAGGTGAAGAAGTGTGTAAGACCCCCTTCCCCTTTTTTTTTTTTTTTTTTTAAATTATTATTATTTTATTTTTATTTTTTTTTAAATTTTTAAACTATTTTTTTTTTTTTTTTTAATTTATTTATTTATTTATTTATTTTTTGTGGGAAATATCGTCCGACCTGGATTGCAGGGTGGACGGGATGGAAACTCAATCTGAACTGACCTGTGTGGGGGAAAGGGATAGAGAAATCGGTGAGTAGCCGTGTTGACTACTGGAGGTGGTGAGTGGCTGGTGTGCAACCACTCGACGAACGCTCGCAGCGATTGCGAGGAACAATGCCTTAAGGAGACGAAAGAAGAAGAGTTTGTGACTTGCGAGAGTGTGGGGATGGCCGATTCGTGATGAAGCGCGAGTGGTAAGTGTGTGTAGCGGCTTGGTGTTCGAATCATTGCGGCCGATGCTACGGCTGGATTCGTAACTTCAGAGACGTTCGACGTTGTATCGGAGGTATGGGTCGGAGCTGCTAGAGCCGGGTATGCGACTGTGTACGGATTGGTTGTTTCAGCCGAGGATCCGAACCTTTGAGCCGACGCTACGACTGGGTTCGGATCAGATAGGAGGGTCTGTTGCTAGAGATCCGAGTCGATTGAGCCGGTGATGTGACTGGACTCGGATCGCTTGGGAATGCCATGGTCCGAAGTTTGAGCCGATGCTACGACTGAATTCGGATGGTTTTAGAAGTTCGATGTTTGTAGATCCGAGCCGATGAGCCGGTGGTGCGACTGTGCTCGGAACAAACGTGGATGCCAGAGATCCGAATCTCTAAGCCGATGCTGTGCCTGTATACGGGCTGATAACGGGTGCATGGCGGGGATTTGAATTCCCGGGTCCGAATCGTAGTGCCGGAGATACGGCTGGACTCGGACGGGTGTTCAGTGTTTCGAAGTTGAAGGGGCTTGTGATTGTCGAGGGTCCGGCCTGTAGTGCCGATTGTTAGCGACAAGAGCCGGCCCAGACTGTTTGGTGTATGGTGTGAGTAGTAGACATGTGCACTGCCAAAAAATTTGTTAGTTTTCGTTTTCGTTTCATTCGTTTTTCTTTTTTTTTCGTTTTTCGGGTCATTCGTTATGATCGCAATTCGTAAATTCGTAAATTTGTACATTCGTAAATTTATACATTCGTAAATTTGTACATTCGTAAATTTATACATTCGTAAATTTGTACATTCGTAAATTTGTACATTCGTAAATTTGTACATTCATAAATTTGTACATTCGTAAATTTATACATTTGTAAATTTATACATTCGTAATTTCGGAAATTTGGAAATTCGATATTTTCGAAAACCCGAAAATTTGAAAATCTGAAAAAATAACTATTAAATTATAGGTATTGTAATTTCCTTTCAAATTTGGCTATTAGCGAACGTAACGAATACAAATTTATCTGAAGTTACGCATAACCTGAAATAACAAATGCCGCATCTAAACAAATGGAACGGAACAAATTAATAATAATAATAATAAAACATTTTTATTATTATTATTGTTATTTATTATTATAATTAATTCATTACGTTCCATTCGTTTAGATACGGCATTCATTATGTCGGAAAACAATTCGTAACTTCGTTAAGTTCACTAACAGCCAAATTTAAAAGGAAATTACAATACCTATAATTGAATAGTTAGTAATAGTTAAGTTATTAGTTAATTATTATTTCAGATTTCCGAATTTACTAATTTACGATTGTACGAATGTACAAATTTACGAATATTCGTAAATTCGTAAATTCAAATTTACGAATTTCCGGATAGTTGTACATTCGTAAATTTGTGCATTGGTAAATTCGTATATTCGTAAATTCGTACATTCGTAAATTTGAATTTACGAATATTCGTTAAAATTTGTTAAATGAGTTTTCGTTAATTCGGATATTTCCGAATTAACGAATTTGTCGAAATTCGTTAAAAAACGAATTCGGAACGAAACGAATTGCACATGTCTAGTGAGTAGGAGGTGTGGGGCATCAGTAAGGTGAAGGGAGAGTATCGTAGGAGGTGTAGGGCATCAGTGACTAGGGATAAGGCAGTGCAGTGTGGGATACCAGTCCGACGACTGGGTATCGGATGTGCGACTTGAGGTAAGAGACTTGCGAGCTGCGAGTAGTTCGTACACCAGCTCTGTGAGACGTAGTGTCTAGGCGGGCCGTTACCGGTGGTAACGTGGGTGCGACAGGGTTCGAAAGACAACTGGACTAGCCGATAAACATGCGATGCAGACGGAAAACACGGGGTTATGGACCGTGTGACTTGTAAAGGAAGAAAACGTGTACCGGCGCTACGATTCGTACGAATGGTAACGGCCGGTCCTACCTGCGACAGCGAGCGGATACGATCGACTGCGAGCGAAGCTGGAATGTACAAAAGCGACTACACGGACGTTGCGAGTCGTATGGCGTCGGCTGATGACGGTGAATACCGCGCACTAGAGCCGACACTGACCCTGGTGGATGGTCTGTATAAGTACCCCTCGAACTCCTCCCATAATTTCAGACTAGCATACTAGCCTTCCTATATATATATATATATATATATATATATATATATATATATATATATATATTTATATATACATACAAAGCCGGGATGTGTGTGTGTGTATATATGTATTAAATAAACTGCAGCTAACTGAATCGCCTGCCTGCTCAAAGTAAATTAAATCTCTCTCTCCTTCTCCCTCTCTCTCTCTCTCCCTCTCTCTCTCTCTTCCTCTCTCTCTCTCTTCCTCTCTCTCTCTCTCTCTTTCCCTCTCTCTCTCTCCCCCCCTCTCTCTCTCTCCCTCTCTCTCTCCCTCTCCCTTTCTCTCTCCCTTTCTCTCAGGCACCCTGCCTTTGACCAATTATGGCTCTCTTTGCTGACGGCGCTGTGATTGGCCAAAGCATGCGGGACATAGTGCATGCTTGGCCAATCATCAGCCAGCAATGCACTGCGATGACACAGTGCATTATGGGACGTGACGCGCCACTCAAATTTGTCATGAACGCCCCATAATGTTCGATCTTTGTCTAACGATCAAACAGCCAATGTTCGACTCGGACAGATAGCTCATCCCTTTCAATTACTGCTCTCCATACAGGATCTTCACCTCCTCTTTTGGGTGACCTCTCATCGTAAGTATCTGACCCCCATCACAAATAACAGATTATATGTGTCTTTAAATCAATAACCAGGTATTAAGGCTCCACATCAAGCACCTAGTGAAGGACTATGTTTCACACCAGAATGGCCAGGTTCAATCACTCTCATCACATAAGCATGTCTGAGGTTCTCACAGCCAGGTTTTTACACTTCTCTGCCCGTTCTCTGGACTCCAAAAGCCCTCTACACAATATGGCAGTCCTGGGGCCACATCTTCAACAGTAAGAGATAAAGATGAGTTTCATACTGACTCTTCAGTTCTGAAATGGATGAGATGGGTCCCCACGCAATTCTCCAAAATCCATACCAGACGCTTAATCAAGCATTCAACCTGGCATTCCAGGAAAGAGGAGGGCAAACATGTGCCCCCTTCCTCCTGAACCATAGCTAACCACATACCCTTAATGTGGAGAGAGCAACAGTCATGAGGGATTCCATTGGTGAAGCACCTCGTCTCTATGTTGATGAGGACAAAGGCTTCTTCCCCACAACCCTGGCCAGAGACCTGGGGGTGGGGGGCTTATTGGAATCTGGAAGCCCCCTTTAAAATTAAGAAGGCCCTCAGATAGGGAACAGCAATCTCTCTGTACTCCTAGTGGGTCCACTCCCCCCGCAGTTAGAAACACCTTCCTAGGACACACTTAACCCCTTGATCGCCCCCTAGTGTTAATCCCTTCCCTGCCAGTGTCATTTATACAGTGATCAGTGGCTATATTTAGCTCTGATCACTGTAATAATGTCACTGGTCCCAAAAAGTGTCAAGTGTCCGATCTGTCTGCCACAATGTCGCAGTGCCCCTAAAAATCGCTGATCACCGCCATTACTAGTAAAAAAATAATAATAATAAAAAGGCCATAAATCTATCCCCTATTTTGTAGACGCTATAACTTTTGCACAAACCAATCAATATACGCTTATTGTGAGCTTTTTTTTACCAAAAATATGTAGAAAAATACATATTGGCCTAAACTGTTGAAGAAATTTATTTATTTTTTGGATATTTAATATGGCAAAAATCTAAAAATATATATATTTTTTTAAATTGACGCACTATATTTTGTTTATAGCGCAAAAAAACAACGCAGAGGTGAAGTTGTTAAACATCGTAATGGAAAAAAAAAAGTTTGGTAAACATCTCAAAAAACCGTGCGGTAATCTGTTAAGTCAAATTCACAAACAGAAGAAGAAGTAATAAAATCTGATATTTAACACCAGCCTTTTGGTGGTGGTAACCAGTGCAGTATTTCTTGTTATAGTGGGTGTGGTTAGCACCTCTAAGGAAGTTCAGGCTGACCAAGGAGGTGATCCTGATGCTCTAAGTGAGGTTATGGCTAGTTCTGGAGACCACCACCCAGAAAAGTCATGCTATCCCGGGCATTACAAAGTTGCTGGCCGTGCTCCATTTTCTTGAGAACGTTTTGTGTCGGGGATGTTGTTGGCATGTCGCAGGTGTCTTTTTCCCGTATTCTCGGATGAGTGCAGCAGTGATTCTGTGCGTTTGTGTCCACTTACATCTATATGCCATCATCTCGCCAAGAGTTGTATCAGGTCAAAGTTGGATTCTACAGCATGGCATCCATCCCCAACGTAATGGGCATTATCAATTGCACCTATGTTCATCTCTTTCCACCTAGCTACAAGGAGCGTATCTACAGGGCTAACATTCCATGAACATCTATGTGGTGTGCAACAGCCAGATGTTGATCCGGGATGTAGTAACTGTATTCCCCGGGTCAGTCCATGACTGCCCATATCCTCCGCCAGTCTCAGCTCTTTGAGAATTTTGAAAAGGGAACAGTAGATTGTGGTTGGCTGGCTACTGGGTAAGTAGTGTAAAATCCTCATATATGTTTTCATGCATGCATGTTTATTGCTTACCTACCTGTAAGATCATTTAATGTTTCACCTCTGCAGCACTCTTGTGACTCGTCAGTAGGGATGAGCTTCGTGTTCGAGTCGAACATACGTTCGACTCGAACATCGGCTGTTCGATCGTTCGACGAAGATCGAACGATTTGGGCCGTTCGCGCCAAATTCGAGTGACGCGAACGGCCCACAATGCACTACGCCATCGCAGTGTCATCCAGGCGCTGTGATTGGCCAAGCATGCACTGTGACCCCGCATGCTTGGCCAATCACAGCGCCGGCAGCGAGGAGAGCAATGATTGGCCACAGGCAGGATGCCTGTGGCCAATTATTGCTGATGGGGTTTAGTACACGCCCCACACTATAAAAGGCCGCCAGCGCGGCGGCCTTGTGTAGTGTGTTCCGGAGCAGGGAAAGAGAAGCATAGGCAGGGACAGTGTCATTTTTTTTCCTTTACATAATCCTGGATTCCTTGTGTTTAGGGACAAATAAGGATAGGTAGGGAGAGTGTCAGTGACAGTGTGCTATTCTGTGCTAATCCTTGTTTGTAGGGACAGAGAGGTACAGTGAGGGAAACTGACAGTGTGCTATTCTGTTCTAAAACTATTTTGCTGAACCATATTTTCAATCCTTGAGTTGAGGGACAGAGAGCTACAGTGAGGGAAAGTGTCAGTGTGCTATTGTGTTCTAAAACTATTTTGCTGAATCATATTTTCAATCCTTGAGTTGAGGGACAGAGAGCTACAGTGAGGGAAACTGACAGTGTGCTATTGTGTTCTAAAACTATTTTGCTGAACCATATTTTCAATCCTTGAGTTGAGGGACAGAGAGCTACAGTGAGGGAAACTGACAGTGTGCTATTCTGTTCTAAAACTATTTTGCTGAACCATATTTTCAATCCTTGAGTTGAGGGACAGAGAGCTACAGTGAGGGAAAGTGTCAGTGTGCTATTGTGTTCTAAAACTATTTTGCTGAATCATATTTTCAATCCTTGAGTTGAGGGACAGAGAGCTACAGTGAGGGAAACTGACAGTGTGCTATTGTGTTCTAAAACTATTTTGCTGAACCATATTTTCAATCCTTGAGTTGAGGGACAGAGAGCTACAGTGAGGGAAACTGACAGTGTGCTATTCTGTTCTAAAACTATTTTGCTGAACCATATTTTCAATCCTTGAGTTGAGGAACAGAGAGCTACAGTGAGGGAAAGTGTCAGTGTGCTATTCTGTTCTAAAACTATTTTGCTGAACCATATTTTCAATCCTTGAGTTGAGGGGCAGAGAGCTACAGTGAGGGAAAGTGTCAGTGTGCTATTGTGTTCTAAAACTATTTTGCTGAACCATATTTTCAATCCTTGAGTTGAGGGACAGAGAGCTACAGTGAGGGAAACTGACAGTGTGCTATTCTGTTCTAAAACTATTTTGCTGAACCATATTTTCAATCCTTGAGTTGAGGAACAGAGAGCTACAGTGAGGGAAAGTGTCAGTGTGCTATTGTGTTCTAAAACTATTTTGCTGAACCATATTTTCAATCCTTGAGTTGAGGGACAGAGAGCTACAGTGAGGGAAACTGACAGTGTGCTATTGTGTTCTAAAACTATTTTGCTGAACCATATTTTCAATCCTTGAGTTGAGGGACAGAGAGCTACAGTGAGGGAAACTGACAGTGTGCTATTCTGTTCTAAAACTATTTTGCTGAACCATATTTTCAATCCTTGAGTTGAGGGACAGAGAGCTACAGTGAGGGAAAGTGTCAGTGTGCTATTGTGTTCTAAAACTATTTTGCTGAACCATATTTTCAATCCTTGAGTTGAGGGACAGAGAGCTACAGTGAGGGAAACTGACAGTGTGCTATTGTGTTCTAAAACTATTTTGCTGAACCATATTTTCAATCCTTGAGTTGAGGGACAGAGAGCTACAGTGAGGGAAACTGACAGTGTGCTATTCTGTTCTAAAACTATTTTGCTGAACCATATTTTCAATCCTTGAGTTGAGGGACAGAGAGCTACAGTGAGGGAAAGTGTCAGTGTGCTATTGTGTTCTAAAACTATTTTGCTGAACCATATTTTCAATCCTTGAGTTGAGGGACAGAGAGGTACAGTGAGTGAAACTGACAGTGTGCTATTCTGTTCTAAATCAATTTTGCTGTTCCATATTTTCAATCCTTGAGTTGAGGGACAGAGAGCTACAGTGAGGGAAACTGACAGTGTGCTATTCTGTTCTAAATCAATTTTGCTGTTCCATATTTTCAATCCTTGAGTTGAGGGACAGAGAGCTACAGTGAGGGAAACTGACAGTGTGCTATTCTGTTCTAAAACTATTTTGCTGAACCATATTTTCAATCCTTGAGTTGAGGGACAGAGAGCTACAGTGAGGGAAACTGACAGTGTGCTATTTTGTTCTAAAACTATTTTGCTGAACCATATTTTCAATCCTTGAGTTGAGGGACAGAGAGCTACAGTGAGGGAAAGTGTCAGTGTGCTATTGTGTTCTAAAACTATTTTGCTGAACCATATTTTCAATCCTTGAGTTGAGGGACAGAGAGCTACAGTGAGGGAAACTGACAGTGTGCTATTGTGTTCTAAAACTATTTTGCTGAACCATATTTTCAATCCTTGAGTTGAGGGACAGAGAGCTACAGTGAGGGAAACTGACAGTGTGCTATTCTGTTCTAAAACTATTTTGCTGAACCATATTTTCAATCCTTGAGTTGAGGGACAGAGAGCTACAGTGAGGGAAAGTGTCAGTGTGCTATTGTGTTCTAAAACTATTTTGCTGAACCATATTTTCAATCCTTGAGTTGAGGGACAGAGAGGTACAGTGAGTGAAACTGACAGTGTGCTATTCTGTTCTAAATCAATTTTGCTGTTCCATATTTTCAATCCTTGAGTTGAGGGACAGAGAGCTACAGTGAGGGAAACTGACAGTGTGCTATTCTGTTCTAAAACTATTTTGCTGAACCATATTTTCAATCCTTGAGTTGAGGGACAGAGAGGTACAGTGAGGGAAACTGACAGTGTGCTATTCTGTTCTAAAACTATTTTGCTGAACCATATTTTCAATCCTTGAGTTGAGGGACAGAGAGCTACAGTGAGGGAAACTGACAGTGTGCTATTCTGTTCTAAAACTATTTTGCTGAACCATATTTTCAATCCTTGAGTTGAGGGACAGAGAGCTACAGTGAGGGAAAGTGTCAGTGTGCTATTGTGTTCTAAAACTATTTTGCTGAACCATATTTTCAATCCTTGAGTTGAGGGACAGAGAGGTACAGTGAGTGAAACTGACAGTGTGCTATTCTGTTCTAAATCAATTTTGCTGTTCCATATTTTCAATCCTTGAGTTGAGGGACAGAGAGCTACAGTGAGGGAAACTGACAGTGTGCTATTCTGTTCTAAATCAATTTTGCTGTTCCATATTTTCAATCCTTGAGTTGAGGGACAGAGAGCTACAGTGAGGGAAACTGACAGTGTGCTATTCTGTTCTAAAACTATTTTGCTGAACCATATTTTCAATCCTTGAGTTGAGGGACAAAGAGCTACAGTGAGGGAAACTGACAGTGTGCTATTCTGTTCTAAAACTATTTTGCTGAACCATATTTTCAATCCTTGAGTTGAGGGACAGAGAGCTACAGTGAGGGAAAGTGTCAGTGTGCTATTGTGTTATAAAACTATTTTGCTGAACCATATTTTCAATCCTTGAGTTGAGGGACAGAGAGCTACAGTGAGGGAAACTGACAGTGTGCTATTGTGTTCTAAAACTATTTTGCTGAACCATATTTTCAATCCTTGAGTTGAGGGACAGAGAGCTACAGTGAGGGAAACTGACAGTGTGCTATTTTGTTCTAAAACTATTTTGCTGAACCATATTTTCAATCCTTGAGTTGAGGGACAGAGAGCTACAGTGAGGGAAAGTGTCAGTGTGCTATTGTGTTCTAAAACTATTTTGCTGAACCATATTTTCAATCCTTGAGTTGAGGGACAGAGAGCTACAGTGAGGGAAACTGACAGTGTGCTATTGTGTTCTAAAACTATTTTGCTGAACCATATTTTCAATCCTTGAGTTGAGGGACAGAGAGCTACAGTGAGGGAAACTGACAGTGTGCTATTCTGTTCTAAAACTATTTTGCTGAACCATATTTTCAATCCTTGAGTTGAGGGACAGAGAGCTACAGTGAGGGAAAGTGTCAGTGTGCTATTGTGTTCTAAAACTATTTTGCTGAACCATATTTTCAATCCTTGAGTTGAGGGACAGAGAGGTACAGTGAGTGAAACTGACAGTGTGCTATTCTGTTCTAAATCAATTTTGCTGTTCCATATTTTCAATCCTTGAGTTGAGGGACAGAGAGCTACAGTGAGGGAAACTGACAGTGTGCTATTCTGTTCTAAAACTATTTTGCTGAACCATATTTTCAATCCTTGAGTTGAGGGACAGAGAGGTACAGTGAGGGAAACTGACAGTGTGCTATTCTGTTCTAAAACTATTTTGCTGAACCATATTTTCAATCCTTGAGTTGAGGGACAGAGAGCTACAGTGAGGGAAACTGACAGTGTGCTATTCTGTTCTAAAACTATTTTGCTGAACCATATTTTCAATCCTTGAGTTGAGGGACAGAGAGCTACAGTGAGGGAAAGTGTCAGTGTGCTATTGTGTTCTAAAACTATTTTGCTGAACCATATTTTCAATCCTTGAGTTGAGGGACAGAGAGGTACAGTGAGTGAAACTGACAGTGTGCTATTCTGTTCTAAATCAATTTTGCTGTTCCATATTTTCAATCCTTGAGTTGAGGGACAGAGAGCTACAGTGAGGGAAACTGACAGTGTGCTATTCTGTTCTAAATCAATTTTGCTGTTCCATATTTTCAATCCTTGAGTTGAGGGACAGAGAGCTACAGTGAGGGAAACTGACAGTGTGCTATTCTGTTCTAAAACTATTTTGCTGAACCATATTTTCAATCCTTGAGTTGAGGGACAAAGAGCTACAGTGAGGGAAACTGACAGTGTGCTATTCTGTTCTAAAACTATTTTGCTGAACCATATTTTCAATCCTTGAGTTGAGGGACAGAGAGCTACAGTGAGGGAAAGTGTCAGTGTGCTATTGTGTTATAAAACTATTTTGCTGAACCATATTTTCAATCCTTGAGTTGAGGGACAGAGAGCTACAGTGAGGGAAACTGACAGTGTGCTATTGTGTTCTAAAACTATTTTGCTGAACCATATTTTCAATCCTTGAGTTGAGGGACAGAGAGCTCAGTGAGGGAAACTGACAGTGTGCTATTCTGTTCTAAAACTATTTTGCTGAACCATATTTTCAATCCTTGAGTTGAGGGACAGAGAGGTACAGTGAGTGAAACTGACAGTGTGCTATTCTGTTCTAAATCAATTTTGCTGTTCCATATTTTCAATCCTTGAGTTGAGGGACAGAGAGCTACAGTGAGGGAAACTGACAGTGTGCTATTCTGTTATAAATCAATTTTGCTGTTCCATATTTTCAATCCTTGAGTTGAGGGACAGAGAGCTACAGTGAGGGAAACTGACAGTGTGCTATTCTGTTCTAAAACTATTTTGCTGAACCATATTTTCAATCCTTGAGTTGAGGGACAGAGAGCTACAGTGAGGGAAACTGACAGTGTGCTATTTTGTTCTAAAACTATTTTGCTGAACCATATTTTCAATCCTTGAGTTGAGGGACAGAGAGCTACAGTGAGGGAAAGTGTCAGTGTGCTATTGTGTTCTAAAACTATTTTGCTGAACCATATTTTCAATCCTTGAGTTGAGGGACAGAGAGCTACAGTGAGGGAAACTGACAGTGTGCTATTGTGTTCTAAAACTATTTTGCTGAACCATATTTTCAATCCTTGAGTTGAGGGACAGAGAGCTACAGTGAGGGAAACTGACAGTGTGCTATTCTGTTCTAAAACTATTTTGCTGAACCATATTTTCAATCCTTGAGTTGAGGGACAGAGAGCTACAGTGAGGGAAACTGACAGTGTGCTATTGTGTTCTAAAACTATTTTGCTGAACCATATTTTCAATCCTTGAGTTGAGGGACAGAGAGGTACAGTGAGTGAAACTGACAGTGTGCTATTCTGTTCTAAATCAATTTTGCTGTTCCATATTTTCAATCCTTGAGTTGAGGGACAGAGAGCTACAGTGAGGGAAACTGACAGTGTGCTATTCTGTTCTAAAACTATTTTGCTGAACCATATTTTCAATCCTTGAGTTGAGGGACAGAGAGGTACAGTGAGGGAAACTGACAGTGTGCTATTCTGTTCTAAAACTATTTTGCTGAACCATATTTTCAATCCTTGAGTTGAGGGACAGAGAGCTACAGTGAGGGAAACTGACAGTGTGCTATTCTGTTCTAAAACTATTTTGCTGAACCATATTTTCAATCCTTGAGTTGAGGGACAGAGAGCTACAGTGAGGGAAAGTGTCAGTGTGCTATTGTGTTCTAAAACTATTTTGCTGAACCATATTTTCAATCCTTGAGTTGAGGGACAGAGAGGTACAGTGAGTGAAACTGACAGTGTGCTATTCTGTTCTAAATCAATTTTGCTGTTCCATATTTTCAATCCTTGAGTTGAGGGACAGAGAGCTACAGTGAGGGAAACTGACAGTGTGCTATTCTGTTCTAAATCAATTTTGCTGTTCCATATTTTCAATCCTTGAGTTGAGGGACAGAGAGCTACAGTGAGGGAAACTGACAGTGTGCTATTCTGTTCTAAAACTATTTTGCTGAACCATATTTTCAATCCTTGAGTTGAGGGACAAAGAGCTACAGTGAGGGAAACTGACAGTGTGCTATTCTGTTCTAAAACTATTTTGCTGAACTATATTTTCAATCCTTGAGTTGAGGGACAGAGAGCTACAGTGAGGGAAAGTGTCAGTGTGCTATTGTGTTCTAAAACTATTTTGCTGAACCATATTTTCAATCCTTGAGTTGAGGGACAGAGAGCTACAGTGAGGGAAACTGACAGTGTGCTATTGTGTTCTAAAACTATTTTGCTAAACCATATTTTCAATCCTTGAGTTGAGGGACAGAGAGCTCAGTGAGGGAAACTGACAGTGTGCTATTCTGTTCTAAAACTATTTTGCTGAACCATATTTTCAATCCTTGAGTTGAGGGACAGAGAGCTACAGTGAGGGAAAGTGTCAGTGTGCTATTGTGTTCTAAAACTATTTTGCTGAACCATATTTTCAATCCTTGAGTTGAGGGACAGAGAGGTACAGTGAGTGAAACTGACAGTGTGCTATTCTGTTCTAAATCAATTTTGCTGTTCCATATTTTCAATCCTTGAGTTGAGGGACAGAGAGCTACAGTGAGGGAAACTGACAGTGTGCTATTCTGTTCTAAAACTATTTTGCTGAACCATATTTTCAATCCTTGAGTTGAGGGACAGAGAGGTACAGTGAGGGAAACTGACAGTGTGCTATTCTGTTCTAAAACTATTTTGCTGAACCATATTTTCAATCCTTGAGTTGAGGGACAGAGAGCTACAGTGAGGGAAAGTGTCAGTGTGCTATTGTGTTCTAAAACTATTTTGCTGAACCATATTTTCAATCCTTGAGTTGAGGGACAGAGAGGTACAGTGAGTGAAACTGACAGTGTGCTATTCTGTTCTAAATCAATTTTGCTGTTCCATATTTTCAATCCTTGAGTTGAGGGACAGAGAGCTACAGTGAGGGAAACTGACAGTGTGCTATTCTGTTCTAAAACTATTTTGCTGAACCATATTTTCAATCCTTGAGTTGAGGGACAGAGAGGTACAGTGAGGGAAACTGACAGTGTGCTATTCTGTTCTAAAACTATTTTGCTGAACCATATTTTCAATCCTTGAGTTGAGGGACAGAGAGCTACAGTGAGGGAAACTGACAGTGTGCTATTCTGTTCTAAAACTATTTTGCTGTTCCATATTTTCAATCCCTGAGTTGAGGGACAGAGAAGGACACTCGTAGAAATTATCAGTGTGCTATTCTGTGCTAAATCTTGTTTGTAGGGAGGGACAGAGTAGGACAGTGAGGGAAAGTGTCAGTGTGCTATTCTGTTCTAAAACTTTTTTGCTGAACCATATTTTCAATCCTTGTGTTTAGGGACAGAGAAGGATAGGCAGGGGACAGTGTCAGTGTCATTGTTGCTAAGCCTCCTGCACAATATACACCTGAAGGTAGCCCTTAATGCTGTTTTTCCCATCTCCCTGCAGGCCATCCATTAAAATGTCTGGAAGGCAACCAAGGAGAGGCAGACAGTCAGGAGGCAAAAAAAGAGGGCAAGCAGGCTCTGTGTCTGGGGGCAACAGTGCTGGTCGTGTACGCGGTGCATTGTCATCAGCACATGGCCATGGGACACGCTTGTCCTTGTTTTCGGCAGCTGGACATGTTGAGCCACATCATGCCGAAGACTTGGTAGAGTGGATGACCAAGCCCACCTCATCCTCCTCATCCTCTCTCACCCAGGCTCAGGGTAATGGCAAAGCAGCTGCCAAAGCGTCCTCTTCTCTGGTATCATTATCTTCATTAGTCAATCCTTCCCTAGACCCACCATGCCCTCCTCCTGAGGAGTCCCCCGAACTGTTTGAGCACAGTGTTGGGTACATGCTCCAGGAGGATGCCCAGCGTTTGGAAGGATCTGATGATGATACCCAGCTAGAGGAAGGCAGCAGCGTGAGAGCAGAGAGAGGGGATGCTCAAGAAGGACACCAATCTTGCAGTCATGTTCCAGCAGCTGCAGCATACTGCCAGATTGGCTCCAGTGATGAGGAGGGAGGGGATGATGAGGTCACTGACTCCACGTGGGTGCCTAATAGGAGAGAGGAGGAGGAGGAGGATGAGGAGGAGGCACATCTCCAACGAGGCAGGATGCCCTTGAGTGGCCAGCGTATGGGCAGCACACCGACGGAATCACACCGCAGAGCTCCGCCTGTGCAGGGCGCTGCCTCTGCCCGTCATTCAAAAAGTTCTTTGGTGTGGGCCTTTTTTGAGGCGAGTGCATCAGATCGCACAGCTGCTGTTTGCAACATATGTCTCAAGCGTATATCGCGTGGCCAAAACATCAGCCGCTTGGGCACCACATGCTTGATCAGACATATGTTGACCTGCCATGCAGCTCGTTGGCAAGCCTACCTTAAAGACCCACACCAAAGAACAAAGCTGACCTCTTCTTGCACCGCATCAGCTGGGATCTCCAACCCCACTATACCTTCACTCCTCTCTGAAACCTGCTCTGAGAGGAATGAAGGTGTAGAATTAGGTGTGTCACAGGCAAGTACTTGCGGGCACTCTGCTAGCAGTACACCAACGTCCGATTCTAGCAGGCAAATTTCCCTGCCCCAGCTGCTGGGCCGTCGAAAGAAGTTCACTCCCAGCCATCCACATGCCCAGCGGTTGAATGCTAGCTTGGCTAAATTGCTAGCGCTTCAACTGCTGCCTTTTATGTTGGTAGACTCGGCCCCCTTCCGTGAGTTTGTGCAATGTGCGGTTCCTCAGTGGCAGGTTCCCAAACGACACTTTTTCGCATGGAAGGCTATTCCGGCTCTCTACAGGCATGTGGAAGGCAATGTCTTGGCCTCGCTGGACAGGGCGGTCAGCGGTAAGGTGCATATTACCGCTGACTCATGGTCCAGCAGGCATGGACAGGGACGTTACCTTTCTTTCACGGCCCATTGGGTCACTCTTTTGGCAGCTGGGAAGGATGCAGGACAAGGTGCAGTAGTGTTGGAGGTTGTTCCACCCCCACGCCTCCAAAATGCTACTACTGGTTGTGACACACCTCTCTCCTCCACCCCCTCCTCTTCTTCTTCCTCCATGGCCTCTTCCTGTGGTTTGTCCTCGGAACCAGCGGTGCTCCGTAGGCGTTCAAGGGGCTACGCAAGTACGCAGGCAAAAAGATGCCATGCCGTGCTTGCGCTGGTGTGTTTGGGGGACAGGAGCCACACTGAAGCAGAGGTCCTGTCTGCTCTGCAGGGGCAGGCCGAGAGGTGGTTGACGCCACGCCAGCTTAAGCCAGGAATGGTGGTTTGCGACAATGGCACCAACCTCCTCTCCGCCCTCCGACAGGGACAACTGACCCATGTGCCCTGTATGGCTCACGTCCTTAAGCTGGTGGTGCAGCGGTTCTTGGGCAGGTACCCGGGCTTACAGGATGTCCTGAGGCAGGCCAGGAAAGTCTGTGTGCATTTCCGCAGATCTTATAATGCCAGTGCTCGCCTGGCTGAGCTTCAAAAGGAGTTGAACCTGCCCAAGAACCGCCTTATATGTGACATGCCCACCAGGTGGAACTCAACGTTGGCCATGCTGCAGCGGCTGCACACGCAGCAGAGGGCCATCAATGAGTACCTGTGCGACTACGGCACCAGGACAGGGTCAGGGGAGCTCGGTTTTTTTTCACCACGCCAGTGGGGCATGATCAGGGATGCATGCACTGTCCTGGCACCATTTGAGGAGGCCACGAGGATGGTGAGCAGTGACAGTGCATGCATCAGTGACACTGTACCTCTTGTCCACCTGTTGGAGCACACGCTGCGTGGAATAATGGACAGGGCACTTGAGGCAGAACAGAGGCAGGAAGAGGAGGACTTCCTTGCCTCTCAAGGCCCCCTTTACCCAGACAGTGTTCCTTCTGTCCCACCCATCGCACAGGAAGAGGATGAGAAGGAGGAGGAGGAGGAGGAGGAGGATTGTGTCAGCATGGAGGTGGAGGCTGGCACTCAGCATCATCAGCAGCAGTCTTTTAGGGATGATTTACAGTCCCAAGAAACCAGTGGACTTGTACGTGGCTGGGAGGAGGTGGCTGCGGATCATGTCGTCCTTAGTGACCCAGAGGACTCCGGACTGAATGCCTCAGCTAACCTACGCTGCATGGCCTCCCTGATCCTGCAAAGTCTGCGGAAGGATCCTCGTATTCTTCGGATCAAGGAGAGGGACCATTACTGGCTGGCCACTCTCCTTGATCCACGGTACAAGGGTAAGGTTGCGGACCTTATCGTACCGTCGCAGAGGGAGCAGAGGATGAGACAACTCCGGGAGGCCTTGCAGAAAGGTCTGTGCAACGCGTTCCCAGAGACTGGGAGGTTACAAACTCCTGGTCCTGGACAACAAGTTGCTGAGGCTTCGGGCAGTCAAAGAAGGAGCGGTGGGGAAGGTGGCCGTCTGACCGATGCGTTCAGACAATTCTTTAGTCCGCAGCCCCAAAGTATGATCGGTTCCAGCAACCATCGCCAGCGTCTGATATACATGGTGCAGGAATACCTAGGGGCAAGGTCAGACTTGGACACCTTCCCCACCGAAAATCCTCTGGCTTACTGGGTCTTGAGGATGGATCACTGGCCAGAGCTTGCACAGTATGCAATTGAGCTACTGGCCTGTCCTGCATCCAGCGTTCTTTCAGAACGCACATTCAGTGCTGCTGGAGGATTTGTCACGGATCACAGGGTGCGCCTGTCCACCGACTCGGTTGATCGACTGACTTTCATCAAGATGAACCAGTCTTGGATCACCACCAGCTACCACACACCAGATGCTGATATAACAGACTAATTGATTTTAAAATGTCACATCCCTTCAAGACTGATGCTGATGCTGAGTGCCTGTGCTGTTATGTTGTCTGGCTATCCTCCTCCTCCTCCTCAATGATACGATTAACGATGATAGCTTGGAAGATCATTTTGGTTTATGGGTGACGCCACCAGTGGCTAAGGCCCAATTTTTCAGCCCCTGTTTAACAGGGGCGTGTAATTAAAATTTTTGATGCAATACTTTGCAACAGGCCTCATTGCTGTGCTCCAAGTACAGTATCTGTGAGGGGTTGCAGTGTTGTGCCACCAGTGCCTAAGGCTCAATTTTTCAGCCCCTGTTCAACAGGGGCATGCAATTATAATTAGTGATCTAATAATTCACAGCAGGGCCCATTGCTGCGCCCACCAAGAGTAACTGTCAGGCCTTACAGTGTTGTGGCACCAGCAACACCATCACCACCACCACCACCACCAAAGGCCCAGTTTTTCAGCCCCTGTTCAACAGGGGCATGCAATTATAATTATTGATCTAATAATTCACAGCAGGGACCATTGCTGCGCCCACCAAGAGTAACTGTCAGGCCTTACAGTGTTGTGGCACCAGCACCACCATCAAAGGCCCAATTTTTACTACCACTGATCAACAATTATATGTTATTACAATTCCTGATATTATACTTGACAGCAGGGCGTTCCAGCACCCACCAAGAATAACTGTGAGTGCTTTCAGTGTTGTGCCAACACCAACACCTAAGGGGCCAATTTCTGCAGAGTATATACGGAAGGTCCCTACTTTCAAACATCCAACTTACAAACCACTACTACTTGCAAACGGAAGAAGACAACAGGAAGTGAGAGGAAATCTACCCCTTGGAAGGAAAATTCTCTCCTGTAAGAATTAATATGGGAGAAAGGTGTCTCCTCTCTACTGATGCTTTATCACCAATCCTTGTTTCAATACAAACACCACATTTCAAAAACAGTTGTCATTGGGACGCAAAGTGAGGTGAAATGTTCTGAACAGGGGCACAGACAGCAAAAAAAATGTGACAGGGGTGATAACCGTTCCCTATGTTTTCCAAAAAGCTAAAAAAAAGGAATTTGGCATGGAGCTACACTTAAACAATGCAGCTGTTCAAAATTACAAACAGATTCTACAGAAGAACAAACCTACAGTCCCTGTCTTGTATGCACCGCCTGTATACGGCTGTTCAGAGTATATAGGGGCTTTTTTATTTTGTGTGCGGGGTTCCCCTTAATATCCATACAAGACCCAAAGGGGCTGGTAATGGGCTGGGGTAGGGGGGGGGGGGGTTGATGGGGTAGCTATGCCATTTTTCCTAAAGATTTTCATCCATATTACCGGGACCAGACATTGCATTAAAGCCGCAAGCAGTTTTAAATGGCTTTTTTTCCTTTAGAAATGTTATTTTGTGCAGGGACAGTTCTAAACACGGGAAACACGTGGCACTTCACAGGCATACTTTAGACACCCCCCAGGTACAATATTTAAAGGAATATTTGACTTTTTTTTTTTCACTTTATGCATCATTAAAATGACTGCTCCCGGAAAACGTCCGTTTTTAAAACTTCTTTTTGCATTGATACATGTCCCCTGGTGCAGAACCCGGGTTCCCAAACTCTGTTTCGGACAATGACATGGATAATAGTCGTTATAATTAGCACTTTAGAATCCGAACGTTCGCATCCATTGTATTTAATAGGGTTCTAATGTTCGCAGCGAACTTTCGGTCCGTTCGCGGGTTCTGGTGCGAACCGAACCCGGGGGTGTTCGGCTCATCACTACTCGTCAGTAATGTGCAAATGTCCAAATCCGCCAAACTCACTTTATTTTTCCACTATGCTATATGTGTTTTGGCAAACATGTTTTTACAAATGTAATGCAACTTAAAACTTCTTTACACTCAGGTGATTCTGGATACCCATGTTTGCCCTAGCTGTTCACACCCATCTCGTATTGCTCCTCTTGTGCCCAGTCGAGGTAAAATGCAGCCCACTTCAGGACCTGGATTGTCATCGAGCTGACCTTCAGTGTGCTGAAGAGTCGGTTCCGATGCATTTTGCTTTCATGAGGGTTCCTGAAATATGCTCTGGAGAAAGTGGGGGACATGTTCCTGGCCTTTTGCATTCTCCACAACATTGCCTGGCATGCTGGACTGCTGCAGGACATTGATGTGGAGCTCATGGAGGATGAAGAGGACCTCTTCATACCTGAAATACTGTATCTCAAAATCCTTGAGGCAATGCATTCCAGCAGCAGTTGATTGATCAGTATTTCACCTGGTAAGTTGCATTTTAGATATGACATTTCTGTTAAAGTGTGATTTTTCTAAGCTTCAAACTTACCCCATATGTACCCTGTGCACCTTTTCATAGGATGCACATGGGCACATGATTTAGGTATTGATTTTGTTATGGGATAGGGTTTGGTTATGACAACCATTAGTAGTAGCACACTGCCTCTTTTCTTTCTTATGCCAACGACAATTATTAAACAGAACACAAATAAAAAATTGCAAAGTAAACTTAATTAAAAATGAATATGACAATAGCTCAGCATTTTACACACACCACTTTCAAAAAGGGGCACTCTTTCACCCCAGACACCCACACAAATGGACACTATTCCTCCCAAGGACACCCACACAATCCACCTTCAGAAACACCCATGGTGCACTACACCACCCTAGGAGACCCGCATAAATTGGGCAATGTTCCTCCCAAATAGACCCACAAAAATACCACCACCAGAAGACCCACAGAAAGGGGCCTAATTTAACCCACAAAAGACCCACAGAAAGGGGCACTATTCCACCTACAAAAAAGGGTCCAATACTACCCACAGGAAGGGGCACTATTCCACCCACAAAAAGGGGTACAATACCACCCACAGAGGATCCACAGAAAGGGGCACTATTCCACCCACAAAAATGGGTACAATACTACCCACAGAAGACCCACAGGAAGGGGCACTATTCCACCGAAAGAAGACCCACTGAAAGGGGCACCATTCTACCCTCAGAGGACACACAGAAATGTGGCATTATACATCCTGAGTACACAATTGTTCCTTATAGTGGATGTAAACCCCCAAAAAATATTTTTAATTAAGACTTATATCTGTTACAGCAGAGGATGTCATTTCATCTGTGCTCCGTCTTGCCACAAAGATTTACTCAAGCTCTGAGCTTTTTTCAGTAAGATAAAAGTGACACACAGAGAAATAGGTGTCTTCCCCCTTGCTGTGACTGACAGGTGATTTCCTTATCTCATGCACAAATGTGAGAGAGGCATTCTGTGTACTTCACATCCCCCCTCCTTTCTACTCCTGCTCTCCCAGGATTGGCTGCTCCACACCTTAGCATGATTGGGCAGAAAGAGAGAGATATGTTTTACATTTATGTTCATTTATTTTTTTACATACTGGTCAAGTGATATGTAGGTGTACTGAATTATATATTAATTACACATTAACCTCCCTGGCGGTATTCCCGAGTGTGGCTCGGGGTGAGATTTCAGTACCTAAAGCGGTAACCCTGAGCCACACTCGGGATTGCCTCGCTGGATCCTGGAAGAGGTGACTTACCTTGTCTCTGGGATCCCGCAATGTATTCCCGCAGTGTACGGCGGCCGGATCTTCCGCCCGATGCACTGTGTGTTCCTCTGATTCCCTTCCCTGCAAGCGTTGCGACGCAGGGGGGCGGAACCGGCGGCAAATTCAAAATGTATAAAACACAAAACACACTGATACAATGTAATCCTATTGGATTACAATAACAAATTAAATTAATTGACCTTAGATTGCCCCCAGTGCTTTCTCCAGTGCCCTTGTCTGCAGTTTTACTGTACTTAGTATCTGGAAACTGCACAGCGACCATGGCATCCAAAAAACGCGCCTCCACCTCAAAGTTGCTATATGATCTGCTGGAAGTCAGCGACAGCGACTCAGAATGGGTTGCAGAGGAGTTGAGCGACAGCGATTCATGGGGAAGCTCTTCATCGGATGCAGAAAGTGATTTTAGCGACGATCCTGCGACTGTGCCCAGCGATGTGCGGACTTGGTGCTCAATTGATTGCGGTACGGAGCACGCAGCGCCCCCCAGATTTCCATTTACAGGAGCACCTGGGATGAAAGTTGAAGTTGAGAACAATAACCCCTTGGCATACCTCAAGCTCTTTCTGACGGATGAAGTTATTTCCAAAATTGTTTTGGAGACGAATCGCTATCAGGAGCAACAAGCTGCTGCCCATCATCGCTTTTCAAGGAGCAGAAAATGGGAGCCAGTAACCAGAGAGGACATATGGAACTTTTTGGGCCTTATAATTCTACAGGGAGTGGTGGGGAAACCCCTGCAGAAGTGGTATTGGACCACCAACAAATTGCTGGCCACGCCTTTTTTTGGCAGTTATGTCCGAATAAATTTTCTCTTATCATGAAATATTTGCATTTTGCAAATAACGAAGACTTTGATGAGAGTTCTCATCCAGCTCCTAAGCTGAAAAAAATTTGGGAGATTTACCAACTTATTCTGTCGAATTTCCAGCAGACCTATGTGCCGGACAGAGATATAAGTATCGACGAAAGTCTTATGGCCTACAAAGGTTGACTAAGCTGGATACAGTTCATAGCATCAAAGCAAGCTCGTTTTGGCATGAAGTCATTTATGCTGTGTGAATCCAGCTCTGGGTACATCTGGAATTCGGTCCTGTACACCAGGAAAGGGACCAAATTCAGCGATCGATTCAGAAGTTTTGGAATGGCAACCGCTTCGGTTCTCTCTTTGATTGAGCCATTGCTGAATCAGGGCTACTGTGTCACCACAGCCAATTTTTACACGTCCCCAGAACTCTTTGAGTTCCTTATCCTGAACAAAACGGATGCCTATGGGACCGTTAGGCCTAACCGGCATGACATGCCGCCAACCTTTGCCCAAAAAAAGCTCGGGGCAGAAGAAATAGTTGCCTGGCAGAAAGGCAAAATGATGGCACTGAAATGGCAGGACAAAAAAAACGTGTGCCTTATGAGTACCATCCACAACACTTCTACTGTAATGGTACATACCAAAGATGGAAAAGATGTCATGAAGCCACAGGTCGTGTTGGATTACAACAACACCATGGGAGGTGTGGACAGGGCTGACCAGGCCATGACCTTTTATCCTGCGATGAAAAGGCAACAGAAGAAATATTATAAAAAAATATTCAGGCATCTTCTGGAACAGTGCCTGTGGAATGCTTTCATTCTTCTGAAAAAAAATAGTGACAGGCCTATGATCCATGCGGACTTTGTGTGGAAGGTTGCCGAACGAATTTTTCTAAAGCACCAGACGCCAACGACTGTAAGCAGATCTGGATGTCGGGCTGCTGGCGTTGTGAACCCGGAACGCCTGACTGGTCGTCACTTTATGGACCACATTCCACCTACTGAAAGGAAGTCAGCACCCACAAGGATGTGTGTGGTTTGCTGCTCCAAGCGTGACGACACCGGAAGGAAAATCCATAAAGAAACGCGGTTCTATTGTCCCGATTGCGATGTAGGACTTTGTGCTGTACCTTGTTTTAAAAATTTTCATACCCGAGACGTATACTGAAGCAATATGACTTCTAATATTGCACCCTTGTTTGAACAAAAAAATTTCAGTGTTTTTGATTATATTATTTACTAAAATGTATTGAATAAAAAGTATTATTATTATTAAATTATTATTTGTTATTATTTATTATATTATAATTTATGATTTTGTGTTTCAAACTTTATCATACCCGAGATGTCTACTAGACTCTGGTTTGGACAGATTTAGGTGAGTTATTACTAAGAATTACAGGCCTACAATGTAAAACGCCAAATTTCCATGCAAAATAATGGTACTGCTTTCAGCACCTAAGATCTTCCAGAATCATACCGCCAGGGAGGGTAATGATTCATGTTATTTAAAGGAAAAAAAAATATTTATGCGTTTTGCTTTTGAATTGCACATAAACCATTCACACATTATTTTCCAATGTCTTCACTTGATATATTTGTTTTGTGACATACTTTTTTGTTAATTTTATTGTGTTTGAGCGCAGCACAGTTTTTACTTCTTTACCGGGAAGATTTGCTGTTTTCTTTTTCCCCTAAGCACTGACTTTACATCTTTCCTCAAAAAAATAATAATAAAGGTGTTGAATTTATTTTGTAGGTTAGCCGCATTTCTGGGTCTCGAGTCAGTGGGAGGTGGTTCTTCACTCTCTCTGCCTTTGGTCTCGACTGGAGACGGGGAATTGTGGGACCTCTCTATCCATGCTTCCAGTTTCTGTGGTGCCCATTTTGAAATTAGTCAAATGACGTCTGGCCTGGGATAAAACATTGGTTATGTAATTGATCTTTTTGGTTACTCTCCCCAGCACTATCAATCAGGTTGCCATGTAACTTCTGCTTTGTCAAAGGAATCCATATCCTGATGTCATCATGGTATCACTTTTCTTGCGTGTATTTTTTCTATTTGGTGAATACGCAGTAACTTATGTTTATCCTCAATACAGGGCACTGTTACCCCCTTCCTGCCCAGACCAATTTTCAGCTTTCAATGCTCCCACACTTTGAATGAAAACTACTCAGTCATGCAACACTGTACCCAAACAAAATTTTTATAATTTTTTTCACACAAATAGAGCTTTCTTTTAGTAGTATTTAATCACCACTGGGATTTTTAATTTTTTGCGATACAAGTGAAGAAAGAGCGAAATATTTTGAAAAAAAACACTTTTTTTTATTATCTATTATAAAATTTTGCAAATAACTAATTTGTGTTCATAAAGTTGGGACAAAATGTTTATTGCTACATATGTTTGGTAAAAATAACTCAGATTAGTGTATAATATTTAGGCCGGGTTCACACTGGGGCCACAAACGCTCCGACATTGGGAGCTCATTTTACATGACGTGTGAAAATCAATGTTTCCCTATGGGAGCCGTCTTAACTGGTCCGACACATGTCGGTCCGACTTTGAAAATGCTCCCTGTACTACTTTGGTCTGACTTTGATCCGACTTCAGCCCATTGACTTTCATTGAAGTCGGATCAAAGTCGGACCGCAGTCTTGCATGATCCGACTTTGGCATGCGACTTGTGCTCTGCTGCTCTTGAGGGGGAACTCCACGCCAAATTTTAAATAAAAAACCGGCATGGGTTCCCCCTCCAAGAGCATACCAGGCCCTTGGGTCTGGTATGGATTTTAAGGGGAACCCCCTACACCAAAAAAACGGCGTGGGGGTCCCCCCAAAATCCAAACCAGACCCTTATCCGAGCACGCAACCTGGCAGGCCGCAGGGGAAGAGGGGGGACGAGAGAGCGCCCCCCCTCCCTCCCTCCTGAACCGTACCAGGCCACATGCCCTCAACATGGGGGGTTTGGTGCTTTTGGGCAGGGGGGCGACCTGCGGCCCCCCCACCCCAAAGCACCCTGCCCCCATGTTGATGAGGACAGGGCCTCTTCCCGACAACCCTGGCCGTTGGTTGTCGGGGTCTGCCCCAGATCCCGGCCCCCCACCCTATGTGAATGAGTATGGGGTACATCGTACCCCTACCCATTCACCTGGTGGAAAAAAATGGCAATAAAAAAACACACACAGGTTTTTGAAGTAATTTATTACACAGCTCCGGAGGTCTTCTTCCGTCTTCGGGGGTCTCCGGTGTCATCTCCGTGCTCTCCGGTTCTTCCTTCCTTCGGAGACGGAGAGCGCGGAGACGACACCGGAGACCCCCGAAGACGGAAGAGACCCCCGGAGTCGGAAGAAGACCCCCGGAGCTGTGTAATAAATTACTTTAAAAAGCTGTGTGTGTTTTTTTATTGCCATTTTTTTCCACCAGGTGAATGGGTAGGGGTACGATGTACCCCATACTCATTCACATAGGGTGGGGGGCCAGGATCTGGGGGCCCCCTTATTAAAGGGGGGCTCCCGGATTCCGATAAGCCCCCCACCTGCAGACCCCAACAACCAACGGCCAGGGTTGTTGAGAAGAGGCCCTGTCCTCATCAACATGGGGGCAGGGTGCTTTGGGGTGGGGGGCGCAGGTTGCCCCCTGCCCCAAAGCACCAAACCCCCCATGTTGAGGGCATGCGGCCTGGTATGGTTCAGAAGGGAGGGGGGCCGCTCTCTCGTCCCCCCTCTTCCCCTGCAGCCTGCCAGGTTGCGTGCTCGGATAAGGGTCTGGTTTGGATTTTGGGGGGACCCCCACGCCGTTTTTTTGGCATAGGGGGTTCCCCTTAAAATCCATACCAGACCCAAGGGCCTGGTATGCTCTTGGAGGGGGAACCCATGCCGGTTTTTTATTTAAAATTTGGTGTGGAGTTCCCCCTCAAGATTCATACCAAACACAGTGCTTGGTATTGGCGGGGATCCAAGTCGGATCCCCGTTCATTGAAAGTCGGACATACGTCGGCTTCACGTCGAAGGGCAAAGTCGGATCCAAAGAAGGACAGCTGTCGTGTCGCACAAGTGTGAACCCAGCGTCAGTCTGTGTGAAAGTTAGTCTACAAGCTATGGTGCCAATCATTAAAAGTTGAGCACACCTGATTACTAGGGATGAGCTTCGTGTTCGAGTCGAACATACGTTCAACTCGAACATCGGCTGTTCGATCGTTCGACGAAGATCGAACGATTTGGGCCGTTCGCGCCAAATTCGAGTGACGCGAACGGCCCACAATGCACTACGCCATCGCAGTGTCATCCAGGCGCTGTGATTGGCCAAGCATGCACTGTGACCCCGCATGCTTGGCCAATCACAGCGCCGGCAGCGAGGAGAGCAATGATTGGCCACAGGCAGGATGCCTGTGGCCAATTATTGCTGAGGGTGTTTAGTACACGCCCCACACTATAAAAGGCCGCCAGCACGGCGGCCTAGTGTAGTGTGTTCCGGAGCAGGGAAAGACAAGCATAGGCAGGGACAGTGACATTTATTTATTTCTTGCTTAACCTGGATTCCTTTAGTTTAGGGAAAGAGAAGGATAGGTAGGGAGAGTGTCAGTGTGTTTTACTGTGCGAATCCTTGTTTCTAGGGACAAAGAAGGAAAGTGAGGGGAATTCTCCTTGTGCTATAGTGTGCTTTAAAAAAACATTTTTTCTAGGGACAGAAAACTCTAGGTAGGGAGAGTGTCAGTTTCTTTCACTGTGCGAGTCCTTGTTTCTAGGGACAAAGAAGGAAAGTGAGGGGAATTCTCCTTGTGCTATAGTGTGCTTTAAAAAAACATTTTTTCTAGGGACAGAAAACTCTAGGTAGGGAGAGTGTCAGTGTCTTTTACTGTGTGAGTCCTTGTTTCTAGGGACAAAGAAGGAAAGTGAGGGGAATTCTCCTTGTGCTATAGTGTGCTTTAAAAAAACATTTTTTCTAGGGACAGAAAACTCTAGGTAGGGAGAGTGTCAGTGTCTTTTACTGTGCGAGTCCTTGTTTCTAGGGACAAAGAAGGAAAGTGAGGGGAATTCTCCTTGTGCTATAGTGTGCTTTAAAAAAACATTTTTTCTAGGGACAGAAAACTCTAGGTAGGGAGAGTGTCAGTTTCTTTCACTGTGCGAGTCCTTGTTTCTAGGGACAAAGAAGGAAAGTGAGGGGAATTCTCCTTGTGCTATAGTGTGCTTTAAAAAAACATTTTTTCTAGGGACAGAAAACTCTAGGTAGGGAGAGTGTCAGTTTCTTTCACTGTGCGAGTCCTTGTTTCTAGGGACAAAGAAGGAAAGTGAGGGGAATTCTCCTTGTGCTATAGTGTGCTTTAAAAAAACATTTTTTCTAGGGACAGAAAACTCTAGGTAGGGAGAGTGTCAGTTTCTTTCACTGTGCGAGTCCTTGTTTCTAGGGACAAAGAAGGAAAGTGAGGGGAATTCTCCTTGTGCTATAGTGTGCTTTAAAAAAACATTTTTTCTAGGGACAGAAAACTCTAGGTAGGGAGAGTGTCAGTTTCTTTCACTGTGCGAGTCCTTGTTTCTAGGGGCAAAGAAGGAAAGTGAGGGGAATTCTCCTTGTGCTATAGTGTGCTTTAAAAAAACATTTTTTCTAGGGACAGAAAACTCTAGGTAGGGAGAGTGTCAGTTTCTTTCACTGTGCGAGTCCTTGTTTCTAGGGACAAAGAAGGAAAGTGAGGGGAATTCTCCTTGTGCTATAGTGTGCTTTAAAAAAACATTTTTTCTAGGGACAGAAAACTCTAGGTAGGGAGAGTGTCAGTTTCTTTCACTGTGCGAGTCCTTGTTTCTAGGGACAAAGAAGGAAAGTGAGGGGAATTCTCCTTGTGCTATAGTGTGCTTTAAAAAAACATTTTTTCTAGGGACAGAAAACTCTAGGTAGGGAGAGTGTCAGTTTCTTTTACTGTGCGAGTCCTTGTTTCTAGGGACAAAGAAGGAAAGTGAGGGGAATTCTCCTTGTGCTATAGTGTGCTTTAAAAAAACATTTTTTCTAGGGACAGAAAACTCTAGGTAGGGAGAGTGTCAGTTTCTTTCACTGTGCGAGTCCTTGTTTCTAGTGACAAAGAAGGAAAGTGAGGGGAATTCTCCTTGTGCTATAGTGTGCTAAAGCATTCCTCATCAACCATCTTTGAAATCCTTGTTTTTTGGACAGTCAGGGAAATTGTCGTTGTGCTATTCTGTGCAAAAGCAATCATCCTCAACCATATTTAGAAATCCTTAAGTAAAGGGACAGAGAAGGACACCTGAAGGTAGCCCTTATTGCTTTTTTCCCATCTCCCTGCAGGCCATCTATTAGAATGTCTGGAAGGCAAACAAGGAGAGGCAGACAGTCAGGAGGCAATAAAAGAGGGCAAGCAGGCTCTGTGTCTAGGGGCAACAGTGCTGGTCGTGGACGCGGTGCATTGTCATCAGCACATGGCCATGGGACACGCTTGTCCTTCTTTTCGGCAGCTGGACATGTTGAGCCACATCATGCCGAAGACTTGGTAGAGTGGATGACCAAGCCCTCCTCCTCCTCCTCATCCTCTCTCACCCAGGCTCAGGGTACTGGCAAAGCAGCTGCCAAAGCGTCCTCTTCCCTGGTATCAATGTCAGACTCATCATCAGTCACTCCTTCCCTAGACCCACCATGTCCTCCTCCTGAGGAGTCCCCCAAACTGTTTGAGCACAGTGTTGTGTACATGCTCCAGGAGGATGCCCAGCGTTTCGAAGGGTCTGATGATGAAACCCAGCTACAGGAAGGCAGTAGCGTGAGAGCAGACAGAGGGGATGCTCAAGAAGGACACCAATCTGGCAGTCATGTTCCAGCAGCTGCAGCATACTGCCAGATTGGCTCCAGTGATGAGGAGGGAGGGGATGATGAGGTCACTGACTCCACGTGGGTGCCTAATAGGAGAGAGGAGGAGGAGGAGGATGAGGAGGAGGCACATCTCCAACGAGGCAGGATGCCCTTTGGTGGCCAGCGTAAGGGCAGTACACCGACGGAATCACACCGCAGAGCTCCGCCTGTGCAGGGCGCTGCCTCTGCCCGTCATTAAAAAAGTTCTTTGGTGTGGGCCTTTTTTGAGGCTAGTGCATCAGATCGCACAGCTGCTGTTTGCAACATATGTCTCAAGCGTATATCGCGTGGCCAAAACATCAGCCGCTTGGGTACCACATGCCTGACCAGACATATGTTGACCTGCCATGCAGCTCGTTGGCAAGCCTACCTCAAAGACCCACACCAAAGAACAAAGCGGACCTCTCCTTGCACCGTATCAGCTGGGATCTCCAACCCCACTATAACTTCAGTCCTCTCTGAAACATGCACTGAGAGGAATGAAGGTGTAGAATTAGGTGTGTCACAGCCAAGTACTTGCGGCCACTCTGCTAGCAGTACACCGACGTCCGATTCTAGCAGGCAAATTTCCCTGCCCCAGCTGCTGGACCGTCGAAAGAAGTTCACTCCCAGCCATCCACATGCCCAGCGGTTGAATGCTAGCTTGGCTAAATTGCTAGCGCTTCAACTGCTGCCTTTTCAGTTGGTAGACTCAGCCCCCTTCCGTGAGTTTGTGCAATGTGCGGTTCCTCAGTGGCAGGTTCCCAAACGCCACTTTTTCTCACGGAAGGCTATTCCAGCTCTCTACCGGCATGTGGAAGGCAATGTCTTGGCCTCGCTGGACAGGGCGGTCAGCGGTAAGGTGCATATTACCGCTGACTCATGGTCCAGCAGGCATGGACAGGGACGTTACCTTTCTTTCACGGCCCATTGGGTCACTCTTTTGGCAGCTGGGAAGGATGCAGGACAAGGTGCAGTAGTGTTGGAGGTTGTTCCACCGCCACGCCTCCAAAATGCTACTACTGGTTGTGACACACCTCTCTCCTCCACCCCCTCCTCTTCTTCTTCCTCCATGGCCTCTTCCTGTGGTTTGTCCTATGAACCAGCGGTGCTCCGTAGCCGTTCACGGGGCTACGCAAGTACGCAGGCAAAAAGATGCCATGCCGTGCTTGCGCTGGTGTGTTTGGGGGACAGAAGCCACACTGGGGCAGAGGTCCTGTCTGCTCTGCAGGGCCAGGCCGAGAGGTGGTTGACGCCACGCCAGCTTAAGCCAGGAATGGTGGTTTGCGACAATGGCACCAACCTCCTCTCCGCCCTCCGACAGGGACAACTGACCCATGTGCCCTGTGTGGCTCACGTCCTTAACCTGGTGGTGCAGCGGTTCTTGGGCAGGTACCCGGGCTTACAGGATGTCCTGAGGCAGGCCAGGAAAGTCTGTGTGCATTTCCGCAGATCTTATAATGCCAGTGCTCGCCTGGCTGAGCTGCAAAAGGAGTTGAACCTGCCCAAGAACCGCCTTATATGTGACATGCCCACCAGGTGGAACTCAACGTTGGCCATGCTGCAGCGGCTGCACACGCAGCAGAGGGCCATCAATGAGTACCTGTGCGACTACGGCACCAGGACAGGGTCAGGGGAGCTTGGTTTTTTTTCTCCACGCCAGTGGGGCATGATCAGGGATGCATGCACTGTCCTGGCACCATTTGAGGAGGCCACGAGGATGGTGAGCAGTGACAGTGCATGCATCAGTGACACTGTACCTCTTGTCCACCTGTTGGAGCACACGCTGAGTGGAATAATGGACAGGGCACTTGAGGCAGAACAGAGGCAGGAAGAGGAGGACTTCCTTGCCTCTCAAGGCCCCCTTTACCCAGACAGTGTTCCTTCTGTCCCACCCATCGCACAGGAAGAGGAGGAGGAGGAGGAGGAGGATTGTGTCAGCATGGAGGTGGAGGCTGGCACTCAGCATCATCAGCAGCAGTCTTTTAGGGATGATTTACAGTCCCAAGAAACCAGTGGACTTGTACGTGGCTGGGAGGAGGTGGCTGCGGATCATGTCGTCCTTAGTGACCCAGAGGACTCCGGAGCGAATGCCTCAGCAAACCTACGCTGCATGGCCTCCCTGATCCTGCAAAGTCTGCGGAAGGATCCTCGTATTCTTCGGATCAAGGAGAGGGACCATTACTAGCTGGCCACTCTCCTTGATCCACGGTACAAGGGTAAGGTTGCGGACCTTATGTTACCGTCGCAGAGGGAGCAGAGGATGAGACAACTCCGGGAGGCCTTGCAGAAAGGTCTGTGCAACGCGTTCCCAGAGACTGGGAGGTTACAAACTCCTGGTCCTGGACAACGAGTTGCTGAGGCTTCGGCCAGTCAAAGAAGGAGCGGTGGGGAAGGTGGCCGTCTGACCGATGCGTTCAGACAATTCTTTAGTCCGCAGCCCCAAAGTATGATCGGTTCCAGCAACCATCGCCAGCGTCTGATAAACATGGTGCAGGAATATCTAGGGGCAAGGTCAGACTTGGACACCTTCCCCACCGAAAATCCTCTGGCTTACTGGGTCTTGAGGATGGATCACTGGCCAGAGCTTGCACAGTATGCAATTGAGCTACTGGCCTGTCCTGCATCCAGCGTTCTTTCGGAACGCACATTCAGTGCTGCTGGAGGATTTGTCACGGATCACAGGGTGCGCCTGTCCACCGACTCGGTTGATCGACTGACTTTCATCAAGATGAACCAGTCTTGGATCACCACCAGCTACCACACACCTGATGCTGATATAACAGACTAATTGATTTTAACATGTCACATCCCTTCAAGACTGATGCTGAGTGCCTGTGCTGTTATGTTGACTGGCTATCCTCCTCCTCCGAGTCCTCAATGATACGATTGATGATGATAGCTTGGAAGATCATTTTTGTTTATGGGTGCCGCCACCAGTGGCTAAGGCCCAATTTTTCATCCCCTGTTTTACAGGGGCGTGTAATTACAATTTTTTTAGCAATAATTTGCCATAGGGCTCATTGCTGTGCTCCAAGTACAGTATCTGTGAGGGGTTGGAGTGTTGTGGCACCAGTGCCTAAGGCCCAATTTTTCAGCCCCTGTTTAAAAGGGGCGTGTCATTACAATTTTTGAAGCAATACTTTGCAACAGGGCTCATTGCTGTGCTCCAAGTACAGTATCTGTGAGGGGTTGTAGTGTTGTGCCACCAGTGCCTAAGGCCCAATTTTTCAGCCCCTGTTTAACAGGGGCGTGTCATTACAATTTTTGAAGCAATACTTTGCAACAGGGCTCATTGCTGTGCTCCAAGTACAGTATCTGTGAGGGGTTGTAGTGTTGTGCCACCAGTGCCTAAGGCCCAATTTTTCAGCCCCTGTTCAACAGGGGCATGCAATTACAATTCTTGATCTAATAATTCACAGCAGGGCCCATTGCTGCACCCACCAAGAGTAACTCTGAGGGCTTACAGTGTTGTGGCAACGCCACCACCACCACCACCACGAAAGGCCCAATTTTTCAGCCCCTGTTCAAAAGGGGCATGTAATTACAATTCTTGATCTAATAATTCACAGCAGGGCCCATTCCTGCACCCACCAAGAGTAACTCTGAGGGCTTACAGTGTTGTGGCAACACCACCACCACCACCACCACCACGAAAGGCCCAATTTTTCAGCCCCTGTTCAACAGGGGCATGCAATTACAATTCTTGATCTAATAATTCACAGCAGGGCCCATTGCTGCACCCACCAAGAGTAACTGTCAGGGCTTACAGTGTTGTGGCACCAGCACCACCATCAAAGGCCCAATTTTTACTACCACTGTTCAACAATTATATGTAATTAAAATTCCTGATATAATAGTTGACAGCAGGGCGTTCCAGCACCAACCAAGAGTAACTGTGAGTGCTTACAGTGTTGTGCCAACACCAACAACTAAGGGGCCTATTTCTGCAGAGTATATACGGCAGGTCCCTACTTTCAAACATCCAACTTACAAACGACTCCTACTTGCAAACGCAAGAAGACAACAGGAAGTGAGAGGAAATCTACCACTAGGAAGGAAAATTCTCTCCTGTAAGAATAAATATGGGAGAAAGGTGTCTCCTCTGTACTGATGCTTTATCAGCAATCCTTGTTTCAAGAAAAACACCACATTTCAAAAACAGTTGTCATTGGGACGGAAAGTGAGGTGAAATGTTCTGAACAGGGGCACAGACAGCAAAACAAATGTTACAGGGGTGATAACCCTTACCTATGTTTTCCAAAAAGTTTAAAAATAGATTTTTGGGCTGGAGCTACACTTCAACAATGTACCTGTTCAAAATTACAAACACATTCTACATAAGAACAAACCTACAGTCCCTGTCTTGTATGCACCGCCTGTATACGGCTGTTCAGAGTATATAGGGCCTTTTTTATTTTATGTGCGGGGTTCCCCTTAATATCCATACAAGACCCAAAGGGGCTGGTAATGGGCTGGGGTAGGGGGGGGGGGGGTCATGGGGTAGCTATGCCATTTTTCTTAAAGATTTTCATCCATATTACCGGGACCAGACATTACATTAAAGCCGCAAGCAGTTTTAAATGGCTTTTTTTTCCTTTAGAAGTGTCATTTTGTGCAGGGACAGTTCTAAACACGGGAAACACGTGGCACTTCACAGGCATACTTTAGACACCCCCCAGGTACGATATTTAAAGGAATATTTGACTTTTTTTTTTTCACTTTATGCATCATTAAAATGACTGCTCCCGAAAAACGACCGTTTTTAAAACTTCTTTTTGCATTGATACATGTCCCCTGGTGCAGAACCCGGGTTCCCAAACCCTTTTTAGGACAATAACATGCATAATAGTTGTTATAATTAGCACTTTAGAATTCGAACGTTCGCATCCATTGTATTTAATAGGGTTCTAATGTTCGTACGAACTTTCGGTCCGTTCGCGGGTTCTGGTGCGAACCGAACCCGGGGGTGTTCGGCTCATCACTACTGATTACACCTGATGTACTGACAGCCTATGTCATTTCTTGAGGCCCTGAAATGTCAGGACACTACAAATACACCCAAATATTAGTAATTTTTTCCACAATTCTTGGGAAAATGAAAAAAATAATTATTTGTTTTTGTTTTACACAAATAGGTCATAATAACAAGTTATTTCTCACACACAGCATATGTATACTTGCAATTCCACCCCAAAAGTCCTGAGTATGGCAATACCGCATGTGTGAGACTTTTTCACAGCCTGGCCACATAGAGAGACCCAACGTGCAGGGAGGACCATCTGGTGTTCTAGGAGCATAAATTACACATCTAATTCCCTGATGATCTATCACATTTTTGAAGGCCCTGGAGCACCAGGACAATTGAATTACCCATAAAATTACCCCATTTTGGAAAGCAAAACACCCCTACGTATATTCTTTGAGGCATTGTGAGTCTTTTGAACATGCCCTTTTTTTCCACAAAGTTATCAATTTATACGATATTTCTAACACAAAGCATGTACATAGCAAAAATGACACCCCAAAATACATTCTGCTACTTTTCCTGAGTATGGCAATACCATGTGTGTGAGACTTTTACACAGCCTAGTCACATAGAGAGGCCCAACATGCAACGAGCACCATCAGGCATTCTAGGAGCATAAATTACAAATTTAGTTTCCTGACAACCTATAACACTTTTGAAGGCCCTGGAGCACCAGGACAATAAAAAATGCCCACAAAATGACCCTATTTTGGAAAGCAGACACCCCAACGTATATTCTATGAGGCATGGGCTTCAGATAGGTACTCGGGTTCTCTGATGGGCTGCAGATAGGTACTTGGGTACTCTGATGGCCTGCAGATAGGTACTCGGGTACTCTGATGGGCTGCAGATAGGTACTCGGGTACCCTGATGGGCTGCAAATAGGTACTCGGGTACTCTGATGGGCTGCAGATAGGTACTTGGGTACTCTGGGCTGGAGGCAGGTACTCTGATAATTCTATGCATTAAGATAAAAAGCCTTCTGTTTGTAGCTGCCCCCCTCTGCCTCCCTATTACTTACCTGAGCCCCATGTCTCTCCAGCGATGTCCACAAGTCTCGGCCGTCTGAGACTCTCCATCCTGATTGGCTAAACACAGCAGTGGTGCCTTTTTATAGAAAAAAAAGATTTTGGCCTGGTGTGGGAGCTGGCAGACATCACATTACTGAAGGGGAGGTGAGTATAGTTCCGCTTTAAACAACATACATGCAACAATGAAGAATATTAGAACAACACAAGTAATGAAGAATACCAGATGATTCAGCCTTCTCATTGTTCTCTGTGCCAAAGATTATAGTCAATAATAACAACACTTTAATGATAACAGTGTTTTGAATATCTTTGCATGCCTTTGTATATCTTTCCATAGAAAACATGCTGTGTATAATTTATTAGCATAATCACAGCTGAAGTGTTTGGAATTTTTCTAACTATAATTGTAAGCTGAACGCTTTGTATGTCTGTTGCCTAGAATCAAACACAGGCCGCATAATCATGCTTTTTCTTATATGCAGAACATTAGTGCATGATTACATCAGGAAGGGGTCAGCACTTTGAGAATTTATTTGCCATATTTATCCTTTTGATCTCTGTTCCTAAAAGCCTGATCTCTCATCTAAGGACCAAAAGCCAAGACAATAGAGCTGTAGATCACTACATGTGGGCTGTGGCAACTCGCTCCTTTTAAAGAGACTCCATTAGGAACGATCGATTGGCTCAGCCGTTAGGAGCATCAGAGAATCAGTTTCACTTTCTAGACAGAGCTGCTAAATCTCCTAAGAAATAGCCATTAGCTGTAACTATCATCCCATAAGCACCCCACCAGCACATCAAAAGCACATGAGGCTAAGAGCAGCTGCTGTCATTTATTTTACAAGCATTTTCACAATGGATCTGATTACAGCCTTCACTAAAAGCTGCATATTTCAATAAAAGCCATTTAAAATATTTGATACATTCAGCATATGTAGGCTTCATATTAAGATCTATGCAATATTTACCAGTATATCTCACTTTGCAATTCCTATACTTTTTAGCAGTGCTGATTATGGTAAGATTTTCTAACTGAATATTTAAAGTGTTTCTAAACCCAATAAAAAAATATATATTGCAGCTTACCAGTTCTTTGATGTAGTGTCTGCATTTCTTTTTTTCAGTTTTAATTTTCTTTATTTTTGCCTGGTGACACTACAAGTAAAACACTACTTTTTCTAGGGTGCCAATATTACTGTATGGAAGAGCAATGTTGTCATGCTAGAATAGAACTATAGAATACCTCCCTATCTCCTAATCTCCATAACATGGGGGGGGGGCTGTTCTGTAGTTCAGAGGTAAGGCTGATAATATTGCTTAAATTAACACTGCACATAACAGATTTGGATTTTTGGCAGGATCAATATATTTTTATCAAACAGATACAACAAATCACTTTTAATATTTAAGGTACCAAAGGGAAGTAAATAAGAGACATTCATTGTTAATGACACTTACACTTGATTGGAATGTAAACACTTATGCAACGGTGCTAGACAGTGACTACACCATAAACAGACTGAGAATGGAGCCATCACTATTCTTTACAGGATAGCACATCTTGATTTACATGGAAATCTATGCTGAGCTGATGTCAGTGTTATCAACTCTGTATAAAAACTGACACTGCGATTTTCAGTTTGAAAAAATGCAGCATCTTATTCTCTCCCCTTCTTTCAGCCTTCTCCTCTGTCTGTTTAGGAGTAGCAAACATGCTTTGTTAAATATCTGAAAATAGAATAGGCTTCTAATCAATACATTGTAGTGCTCACTTCTTATTTATGTATTTATTTGCTTATTTCTGCACAAAAAATGGATAAGATTTCTTGAGCTATAATCTGCAATGCTATAGATCTTGACATGGCTATTTGTCATTTTACAGCAGCACACATCCTCCTCCAACGACATAACCACAGAGTAAGCCATTGCTGGTAAATATTATTACATCCATCAATGCTTATTTTTTAAATTATTCAGTAGCCTGAGAAATGTCACCTTAGTGTGAAATACTCAACAAGGATGTTGTGTGCTAGGCTAATGCAGCAGACAGGATTTGTGAAGTGTCTGTACCAGACAACTCCATGTGATAATCAGCAACACCAAATGTAAGCAGAAGATGTGGAAACAATTTGTATATAGCACCACTGTAATTTTGCAAATCCAGATTTGATGCAATATTTCTTGTATACATAATGCACCAAAATAATATGCAATTCTTTACAAAGTGGGTGTAACCACCTCTTAAAAGGTTTTGAGGAATTCACGTAGGCTGCTTTTGCCAACCTTCATCTAAAAATGCTGGATGCTTGGCTGCCAATCTATTCTTGGGGCTTCGATAAATTTGAAGCTACCAATTCAGAAAAAGCATGCAGCAAGTGAGGGGAGGGTGAGTTAGAACATCTGACCTGCGTACATGTTATAAGTTACTCGGAAAGAATTGCAGCCGATTCAGCATTTACGTAAGTTAAGGCCGGGTTCACACTTGTGCGACACGACAGCCGTCCTACTTTGGATCCGACTTTGTCCTGCGACATGAAGCCGACATATGTCCGACTTTCAATGAACGGGGATCCGACTTGGATCCCCGCAAATACCAGGCAGTGTGTTTGGTATGAATACTGAGCGGGAACTCCAGGCCAAATTTTAAATAAAAAACCGGCATGGGTTCCCCCTCCAGGGGCATACCAGGCCCTTGGGTCTGGTATGGATTTTAAGGGGAACCCCTACGCCGAAAAAAACGGCTTGGGGGTTCCCCCAGAATCCAAACCAGACCCTTATCCGAGCACGCAACCTGGCAGGCCGCAGGGGAAGAGGGGGCACCTTTAATAAGGGGGCACCCAGATCCCGGCCCCCCCACCCTATGTGAATGAGTATGGGGTACATTGTACCCCTACCCATTCGCCTGGTGGAAAAAAATGTCAATAAAAAAAACACACACAGGTTGTTAAAGTAATTTATTGCACAGCTCTGGGGGTCTCTTCCGACTCCGGGGGTCTCTTCCGTCTTCGGGGAGTCTCCGGTGTCATCTCCGCACTCTCCGGTTCTTCCTTCCTTCCTTCTGCCGGGCCTCCGCTATCTTCTTCCAGCTCTTTTGCTAGGGAGGCCCGGTCTTCTCCATCGCCTTCTTCCCTCGCTCTCCGGTTCTTTCTTTCTTCCTTCTGCCGGCCCCTCCACAATCTTCTTCCAGCTCTTTTGCTAGTGGAGGGGCCGGTCTTCTCCATCGCCGTCAGCGTCTTCTTCCCTCTTCTCCTCTCCGATGTTGACTCGTTGCTTCCTCCCACTGTAATGCTTGGCTATTCTCTCAACAACGATTTATATAGGCTTCTCATGACGTCACAGTCACATGCTCCCATGACGAATAGCCAAGCATTACAGCGGGCGAAAGCGATGAGTCAACATCGAAGAGGAGACCCCCGGAGTCGGAAGAAGACCTCCGGAGCTGTGTAATAAGATACTTTAACAACCTGTGTGTGTTTTTTTTTATTGACATTTTTTTCCACCAGGTGAATGGGTAGGGGTACGATGTACCCCATACTCATTCACATAGGGTGGGGGGGCTGGGATCTGGGGGCCCCCTTATTAAAGGGGGGGCTCCTGGATTCCGATAAGCCCCCCGCCTGCAGACCCCGACAACCAACGGCCAGGGTTGTCGGGAAGAGGCCCTGTCCTCATCAACATGGGGGCAGGGTGCTTTGGGGTGGGGGGGCCGCAGGTCGCCCCCCTGCCCCAAAGCACCAAACCCCCCATGTTGAGGGAATGCGGCCTGGTACGGTTCAGGAGGGAGGGGGGCCGCTCTCTCGTCCCACCTCTTCCCCTGCGGCCTGCCAGGTTGCGTGCTCGGGTAAGGGTCTGGTTTGGATTTTGGGGTAACCCCCACGCCGTTTTTTCGGGCCTGGTATGCTCTTGGAGGGGAACCCATGCCGGTTTTTTATTTAGCCTGGAGTTCCCCCTCAAGAGCAGCAGAGCACAAGTCGTATGCCAAAGTCGGATCATGCAAGACTGCGGTCCGACTTTGATCCGACTTCAATGATAGTCAATGGGCTGAAGTCGGATCAAAGTCGGACCAAAGTAGTACAGGGAGCATTTTCAAAGTCGGACCGACATGTGTCGGACCAGTTAAGACGGCTCCCATAGGGAAACATTGATTTTCACACGTCATGCGACATGAGCTCCCAATGTCGGAGCGTTTGTCGCCCCAGTGTGAACCCAGCCTGAAGGGTAAGTTCACCTTTTGTAACATGTTACACCCATATATTCAGGGTGCAAAATGTGACATGTCACAAATATACCCTTGTACCAGTAACCGCACCCCCCTCCCGATCACCTGTTTTGACAGCGAGTGGATGATCTTCTCTCTCCCACTCTCTGCCACAACATTCATTCACAGTGTCCTGTGAGTTAATGGACTACAAGTACCAACAGCTGTCAGCTTGTAGTTCTCAATGAATTACAATGATGCTGTTGAGTTGGGTTGGTTGGATTTCTGTTCAGTTGAGTTGGGTTTTTTGATGTGTAGATGTACATTGCATTACATGGCCATTAATCTTTTTTGTATCCTCAACTTTTTTCACAGACTTAAAAAGTACATGTCTTATGTTTTGTAAGTGCAGTGCACCGCAAATCATGCGTATGTACAAATATGCATTATGGAATGTTGAAGGGTCAGCTTTGATGTTTATACCACCAGTATGGGACTCTGGAAATAATGGAAATTAATAGGATGCTCCCTGTACCAATTGCGGCCAGATGTTTTTTTTTTGGGGGGGGGGTGGTGGCAAACTACCACCCCCTGGTCGGCCAGTGGCAACCCCCCACTCCCGCTCAGTTGGTTCACCCGCAGCCCCCCCGGGGGTCTTGCGGTCATTCATCCAGCCCCGCACTTACCCCATCTAGGTTCCGGACTTCTACTGGTGATGGGGGCGGTGGGCAGGCATCTTCTCCTCCTCTCTCTCCTCCTCCTCTGCATCACGGCGGCTTCCGCCGTGCATCTCCTCCCCCCTCCTCCTCCTCCTAGGCGCCCAATAGGATTGCCTTTCCTTTCAGCCAATCCGGTGATGGGTCTCAGGACCCACTTCCTGATTGGCCAGGAGGAGTATCAGTGAGAGAATAGCAAATATTCATTCGCTATTCTCACACAACTGGGTGTGCTCGGAGCGCAGTGCTCTGCGCCCTGAGCCCACCCTTCTTTGAAGCCTCTGGCTCTAATCACATGCTTCAAAAAAAAAAAACCCTGCCCCATTGGAATCCATGCGCCAGCGCCTTGCATGTAGATTAGGGGGCTGGATGCATGGATGGGGGTGGCGCCTGTGTGCCTCTAATGGATGGATGCCACTGCCCACTACTCAAATGAATGTGTAAAGTATGTTACCAGTGTGTCAGGATAAAGAACTCATATATGAAGCAAAATATTCACAGAACACATCAGTGCAATTATTTAATGTCACAGATTAGGTAACCTACTCCATATAAGGGCAAATTGACTGCCCAGGACTTTAAGCAGCAGCTGAGTGGACAGTGATGAAGGCCAAAGGCTGGACACAGAGTACTTAACTTGCTGCTTGTTTGGTGTAGGTGAGAGCCCTCAAAATGACTAAGGTGCAGAATCTAAGATACTGCCTAGTCTTTAATCGGAGCTCCTGGAGGTGAAGATGTTGCACTGCAGGTGGTGTCCAGGTTGTGGACCTCCGACTCACCTGAGGAGGCTGCAACCAAGAGCAAGTGAAATTCTCTTCCTGCATTGGAGTATTGAATACACAGAAAAACAAGCAGGAGTGTATGAGAACACACAGAGACATAGGGGAGAAACACAGGCTGGGAAAGCAGGTGTAGATAACGTGGGACTGACAGACACACAGAGAAACAGACTGGTGCATACAAGCAGGAACTAACTGAAGTGCAAAAAAGAAAAAGAGACAAGATGCTGGCAGGGAAGCTCAAGATAACTCCGGTTGGAAACACAAGGAACACAAGGCCAAGGAACACAAGCACAGGCACAGGAGCAGTGGCGTCACTAGGGTTGGTGCCAACTGGTGCGGTAAAAAATGGTGTCACCCACCCTCCGGCACTAAGTAGGCTAGTGCATTGGTGTGGCTCTCCCCATTAACCTGCCACAATAGATGGAGTTGGGATGTGAGGAATCGGGGGAAGGGTGGAGCCAGGAGGGGATTGGAGGGGTGGATGAAACCGGGAGTGTGGGCCGCACCCCCATCCCCCCTAGCGACGCCACTGCACAGGAGCATTGAAAGGGGTACACATGGATAGATGCACAAGAAGCGTTGATGCAATACAGAGAGGCACAGCGGAAATGCTGGGTGAATCACTAACGAACACCAGGGGCACAGCTGCTAGTGTGTGGATATGTTGCTCGAACACTTATCAATCCACACGTTAACCTTTTAAAACAGCGCCCCCTCTAAAATTGGATAGAAGCCAGCGGCTGCACCCAGAGCGAAAGTTCTGGTGCCAGACACCTGGAACAGGAGAGTGCGACTTTTAATTACCAAAGGAAATGAGTGAAACACGCTGGAACTCATTTACTAAAAATTTAAATAATTAGCACAAAAGTGAAGTTGGTGCAAAAGAAATAAATTGGGCTTCACAGCTTGCTACAATTAGACACTGTATTTACTAAAGCTGGAGAGTGCAAAATCTGGTGCAACTCTGCAAAGAAATCAGCTTCCAGGTTTTATTAAAGCTTAATTGAACAAGCTAAAATTAGAAGCTGTTTGGCTACCATGCACAGCTGCCCCAGATTCTGAGTACACCAGCTTTAGTAAATTCCCCCATGTGTGACAGGTCTCACTTCAGTGACCAATGAATCTTAGATACGCATAGGTAAGAAGGGTAAAAAAAAAAGCAAAATGTAATACATTTATTTATTATAATAAATTATAATACTTCATCATAAACTGCATTAGTCTACTGGTGAATGTGCTTAAAGAGAGTCTATTGAGATAAAAAATATGGGAGATAGCAGTGTTGCCTTGTTTTTAAGGCCTCATGCCCACGGGCGTTTTTTCAGCCGCGTTTTTGAGCGTTTTTTACAGCTTAAAAACGCCTGTCCATGTTAGTCTATAGCTTCATGCCCACCTAGGCGTTTTTGAGCTGTAAAGAGCATAGGCGTTTGTAAGCTGTAAAAAAAACCCAGGGCCAGTGCGTTCCTCAGCGTCAGAACTAGGCAGGAAAAAACGCGAGCGTCAAAAAACGCGCAAAAACGCGCACTAACGCGCACTAACGCGCAAAAAACGCGCACTAACGCGCGGTCGCGTTTTTAGCTCCGACGTTTTTTTTTGTTTTTTTTTTAAAAAAAAAAAAAAAAAAAAAAAAAATATTTACAATAACATGGACAGGCGTTTTTAAGCTGTAAAAAACGCTCAAAAACGCAGCTGTAAAAACGCCAGTGGGCATGAGGCCTTAAGTGTAAGTGAGGTGGGAGTGCTGAACATGTTATATGTTACTCCCTAAATACAAGTGTATCCTTGAGATATGCAAGCTGCCTGCCACGGTGCCAGATGAGACTTGTAGCTCATTCATTCACAGATCTCTATGATCTCTATGCACAGTCTCACCTGTGACTGTGCAGATGGAGCAATTTTTTAGGGAGAAGAACCCCCACCCACTGTCACAGGGAAGGGAGGGGTGAGGTGGGGGGTGCTGTTACATGTTACACCCGTATTAAGGGTATACCATGTAACATGTTCAGAAGGTGAACTTACTGTTTAACAAACTTTGTAGCAGATTCCTATCTTTTTCTTTTTTTAAAGTATAATTTTTTTGTTTTGCCAGGTCCTTTCCAGACTGATTCCTGATTGGCAGGGCCTGGTTCCTTATAACCACTAAGTGCACTTTTAGTGTCCGACTCCTAATGCATCATCTACATCCCTTTTGAAGAAGTTTACCATTAGGGAGTGTCTTACCAAAAATACAAATTCCTATTGCAGGCAATGCCTAAAATTTTAATTGCATCTTAGCACAGCTATCTTAGAAAATGGTGAGCCAATCGCACAAGCAGAAAATTACATTTCTGGAGGCACTCTGTACACCAGTAGTATAAAATGAAGGTCTCCAAGATGCCGTATTGCATTGAATTTTTTGAACATTTTTAGAAAATTAAAGTGACTTCAGATTAAAATGGATTGGTAATTTATAATAACATCAAATGGCTTGTGCAGAAATTTTATATGCCATATAATATTTTGATCAAAAGTGGAGTTCTTCTTTAAAGGTGCTTGTTAAGAGACTGTCATCCTCTGGGCACACTCCAGTCAAATTTCAAAGTGAAAAATGTAGATGTTTAAAAGAAGTCTACCCTCAGTATTTCAATTTTTCAAACCTTGCTGTAGAGAGGCATTCCATGCTTGCTTTTTAGTTGTACTTCCAAGCTTAAAGGTTAATCTCACATTTTAGAACATGTTACATGTTCCATCCATATTTAAGGAGGAGCATGTAATATGTTCCAGCTCCTGACACCTTTCCCAAAATCCCCCTCCCCCTCAGTGTGACAGCAGGAGGGGGTTCTTCTCCCCACACCCTATTCAAAAACAGCAGGACTCTGCCCACATGGCTGCATCATTCATTCACAGTTTCCTGTGCATGAATGAACTACAAGTACCATCTGTCATCTCGCAGGTGGCTTGTAGATTTGACAGAACTGTGAGGGCACTGATAAGTGCCATTTTACTTAATTCACAAGCCCTGCAGCTTTCAAACCAAAGCTTTTTTTTTTCAGCTGGAACGTTGTGGATTTCTGCCACCTCCAGCTCTGGTCCACTGCTCCCCCCTGTCACTTAGAAGCCCAGTTTATAAGTTTATAACTGATAGCTTGCCTCCCAATGGCTCCCACAGATCTCATCTTCTGAGTGGTTCTCAAAGAGTGTAGGGTGGAGACAAGGAAGCAGGTGACTCTGGTGCAGCGCAATCATGGGCTGGAGAGGAATGTCCCCTAGTAGGCTGCATGGACCCTCTGTGATCCCAGTCTGATGCCTGGATGCCGATGTCCCCGCTGGATGATCTTGCAACAGAGAGGTGGAGCCACCTACAGTGTGCTCTGTGCAGGGAAATTCTAGACCCAGCCAGTGGTTCAGCTACAAAGGTAGGGACAGGTGAAGGATAGTGGAGCTTTGGAGGGGGGGAGGATGAGGGTAGTGGAGGAGGGGTAAAAGTGAGATTTGGATGAGAGGTGCAGAACTCTGAACCCTGACTTATGCAATCTGTGCAGAGTGTACCCCTGAACTCTGCAATCTGTGCATAGTGTACCCCTGATACACTGATATCCCCGGGGTCGTGGTTGTGTTCTTGCACCTATTCTGTGAAAAAAAAGCCATGTTTCAAACTAACAGCCCATATGGAGGTATGGGCTTGTGTGCAGAAGCCTGACATTGCACCCCTGATCTACTGAATACAGGTGCAATGCTTTTCAAGCTCCTGAAGGTAAAAAATAATAAATGCAAAAATGTGTGCATTTATTATTTTTTCTAAAAATATGGACTTATCCTTTAAAATATACTGGATTACTAAAAGATAACTCTTGGTCATAAAGAGAAATTCTGCTGTCTATAATATAAGCTGGATTTCTGCTGTTGTTTTTCACATAATACAAGAGGATATTTCACATTTTGCTGCTATTATCCAGCTGGATTTGTAACAGAGATCAGGCTTGTCACCTAATTATTATGTATTGATCCACTTTAAAAACTATTTAAACCAATTACTAAATATTTTTAGAGCATTGATATATTTACAGGACATTAGGACACTTTTGGATTCTAAAACACTTTACTTAAACAGTTACTAAAATTTCCTGAGTGTTTGTGGAATCACAGTGGATTACAAATTTTCCACTATAATAACATTATATCAAACTTGTCAGATAATTTACTTTAATTTGCAGCCATTAGTCATTTTCTAAAGACACACATTAGAAATCCACATTTACTACACATTTTTAGTCAGTCACTTCATAAATGCAGTACACCATTTTAGGCCCTTATGCACAATGCCTCATGATGTGAGAACATCTGTTGACTAAGAATGTGCACTTGCGTGTGTGTTCCTAGTTTTCAGATCCTGTATTCAAGCTAAGAGCCCTTTCACACTGAGCTGCGGTCGCGTTAGCACCGCTTGTTTTAGTGGCTCTTTAGCGCTGTTTATGTAACTGTAGCAACTTAGCGCTGTATACAGCTCTCCCAAACCGCCCCAAAGATGTTGCTTGCAGGACTTTTCTTAACGTTTTGTAAGCGCACCACCACAGTGTGAAAAGACACCCTGAAATGAATGGGTGGCGGTTTTCAGGCGTTATTTAGAGGCTATTTCTAGAGCTAAAAGGCCTAAAAACTGCCTCAGTGTAAAAGGGGTCTAAAAAAAATTCCATGGTTATAGTCATGTTATTGGATGCATAGTGATCCTGCTAAATTTAGTCTGGACATCTAAACTTCTATGACATCTGGTCATAAAAGGGTTAGAGTCAAACTCCAGGCTTATATAAAGCACACAGATTAAAGGGGTTGTAAAGGTTTGTTTATTTTCTAAATAGGTTCCTTTAAGCTAGTGTGTTGTTGGTTCACTTACATTTTCCTTCGATTTCCCTTCTAAATGTTTTTTTTCTTTGTCTGAATTTCTCACTTCCTGTTCCTCCTCAGTAAGCTTGCCCCCATCTTCCGAGCCGTTCTGGCTGGGGGTTAGTCATCATGCTTGCCCCCTCCTTTGGGACTACATCCCCCCTCCCTTGGGACTACATCCCTGCGGGGAGACACTGTATTCACAGCATCTCCCCACAGGGATGTATTCCCAAGGGAGGGGGAGATCACGCTGACTAACCCCCAGCCAGAAAAGCTCAGATGATGGGGACAAGCTTACTGAGGAGGAACAGGAAGTGAGAAATTTAGACAAAGAAAAAAAAATTTTAGAAGGGAAATCGAAGGAAAAGGTAAGTGAACCAACGATGCACTAGCTTAAAGGAACCTATTTAGAAAATAAAAAACAAACCTTTACAACCCCTTTAATACAGCTCAATATTAATACTAATGTTTTTTTTTTCAATGCAAGCATTGTAACTATTCATTTTGACTTAGTATCAGCATCTTGCAGTCCCTGTATAGCAAAACTTAGACTGTAAGAGAAAGAAACAGCACCATTAAACAATCAGTTCATGTGTTTACTTGAGCATGCTGATAGAAGGATAGAACAGATTGAGAGAAACTCATCTGTGTGCCTCTTCTCCTTTCACTGTCCAGTCACGGGATGAGAGAAGGTCAAGACCTGTAAGAGTAACCTTACAGCAACAGAGAAAAATCAGGTCTTCTGCTCTGTCAGATGGGGCTGTTCTATGCAGCAGAACTGTGTAAATCTCAGGAATGGATGTATATAAATGCAAATCCTTTAGCAGGTAAAACAGCTCCCTTAAAGTATTACTAAACACACACACTATTTAATTTACATCACCCCTTCTATTTCTGTATATAGATGATTGCACTGTAATTATTTTAATTAAAAAAAGTACTTTCTTCCTAATCGATATACAGCTGTTACATGACCTAGCTCTTTCCCAGTCTGTCTGCAAGGAAACATAAGCAGGGGGAGCTTCTAGTCCTCTGCTGCTGGTCACATAGTAAGTAAAAATAGTTAAAAAAAATAATCAATATCAATAAACTGTTTTAAATTGTCATACAAATATACATTTGAAATAAAATCTTTATTATTTTTTGGCAATAACATGATGTGGCCAGAGTTCTGCCAGTCACAATCTGTGTCGCGCCCCTCCAGCCTGTGTCTTAGAATAAGAGAGAGATGAAGCCTCCATTAATCTACATGTAATATCCCACCCCCAATGTGTTTAGCTGGTTAGTGGGCATGGAGGAGGAGGGCGGAGGGATTGGGCTTTTTAACACTGTGTATATGCCCACATGTGTCACTCTATAGTCACATGGACTGCTCAGATGTGACGGGGAGGAAATGCTCAGCATAGAAACTCACTGAAAACTGAGCATGTGCTAAGTTGCCAACACTCCCCTGCATAATTCCTAGCTGCATTGGGGACTTGGATATAAGTGGGAGATAGAGAACAGCAAGATCAACCGTTTTTTTTTTTTGCAGAATACAGAAAGCAAATCTCATAGTGACTGAATGAGTATGCACATCATGCAATACACCATTTATTGATCATTTTTAATGATGTGGGTTTAGTGACATTTTAAATGTATTTCATCTGTGTGTTTATCTGATTGTCTGGCAGTTTTCCATTCGGCTCCTTAAATATTCCAATTGAAGGATATTGAGCAAGAGTGGTGGCAGAGCCACCCACAGACCTAATTTTGCATAGTATATGGCCAGCTTTAGTCGGCAGCCCTGTACACCTTTGAAAAAAGATTATTGTACACTAACATCAAAGTATTTTTTTTAGGACACATGTTTCAGAATACTGCCAATGCCCCATGTTTCTTGGACTCCAGTAGCTACATTAAATGAGACCTTTAGTCAAAATAAAAATTACCAGCAAACATACAATATTAAATTATAAGTGATTGGTCATTCTATATTGCTAAGCACCAAAAATATTTATATTTAAGGTTTCACGTAATTGTATAAGCAATCCACAGCTTTTGATCCAAATTTTCTTTTTCATATATTATTCAATAGCCTCAAATGATATACAGTAAACCCCCGTTATATCGCGGTTCAGTTTTCGCGGTCCCGGTATATTGCGTTTTTTTTTGTAAGACCTATTAACATTATTTTATTGATTAAATCATTGTTAATTAAAGATTTGTGTGTTTTCCATTGCTCTTGCTATGTCTCTCAGTATCTTTTATGTGGTTAAATGTGTTTCTATTGTTTTAAAAGTGTGTTTAAAGACCTTAAAATGCTTTTAAAGTACAGTGAAAGTTATAAAAACATGCCTAGTGTGTATTTAAATAGGGTATTTCTATTTCACGGATTTTCACTTATTGCGGGTGGGTCTGGAACGTAACCCCCGCGATGGAGGGGGGTTTACTGTATATTAATTTTGTACACACTTAATGTCTTTGCAAGCCAAGAAATTGCCTTGTAAAAGTAGCAGTGTCATTATCACTGAGCTGCACATAGTTTATCGAGAGAATAGAGCTTTAGGTGGGTTCACTCTGGGGCCTTACAAGACTTCTTAGCAACGTGTGTGCTATGGTTCCCAAGAAAATGAGGAGAAATATACCTAATAAGGATAATGACAGCAATAAAAACCTGGAAGAGGTTCTCATTGATACAGTAATCATTAAACACTTTCCCATATAGTGGGTAGTGCTGTGTCCTCTTGCCAACTATCCTGCATGTTAGATTGCTATTGGTTCTCTTGTCCCTATTGTTGACCCAGATTACCCGACCCTGTTAGGGTCTCTTGCCTCCATTAGCCACTCTGACAGTCTTGTTTTTCTCTTGCCTGCTGCCTGCTGATAGCTTGTCTTGACCTTTGCCTGGATAACAACAACTTTGTTGCCTGCTGCCTTGTCTCAACCTCAGCTTAGACTCCAACTTTTCATTATCTCAGTCACACCTAGTCTTCACAGCATAGCCATCCTTTTTCTGCATCCCCTTGATTGGGCAATCCTGAGTGCCATTACCTGTTCTCAGCTTGCAGCAAAGTAGCCCTAGGGTCACTGACCCATCGCTTTTTGGGAGGTGCTCTAGTGCATATCAAGTTGTCACTTAAACTCTCCATGTAGATTAAGTCAGCAACTAGGTAAGAATTAATAACATTTCTCTTAATTTCTTCCAAAGTGTACACATGTTCTAAACAGAGCCAGCACTAGTGACATTTTATTCATCCTCACCTAGTTGCGGACTTTATCTACATGAAAGGACTCTTGTGTTGTGGGGTGGAGAGCACAAATCAGGCACAGAAAGTGGAAACAGAGAGCTCTTGCTGGCCCTGATTGCATGATTGGTTCACAGTGCCCCCTGGGTGCTTTAGGAACATATTAGTTAATTATATTTTTTACCCATTAGAATACAAAGGAACTAAATCTGGATGGCTAAATTCTAGCATAAAGAATGCTTTAAAACATAAAAACAAAGAAAATACCGTGTTAGCTAGGATAAATTAAAAAAACGAAGCAGCAGCTAGAATTGAGAATACACACAAATAACAGATACTAAAGAATGTAGCTGAGCTGACCCAACCTATAAATAACAAGAACATTTGAAAATGAATGCCCCTGGGATGGTGTGGACTAGGACAATAATATGGAATTGACAAGAGAGTATATATGAAAAGTAGAAAATGTTTATTAAATAGAGTAAGTAAAATTAAAATAATATACAAAAATATATTAAAAGCAATAGAACTGACATGCAATAGAAGTAGCCAAAATACTTTATTTCACACCCGAATGTTGACAGGTGAGTCAATACAAAAGGGGGTGGATAATACCCGACATGTTTCGGAGACACAAAATGGCTGAGTTTATTCTGAGTTTATTCAGAGCACATGTGTATAGTTCCTTCTTCAGGGTTTGTGTATGGGCAAACATATTTAACTTTTTCTCTGATTAAAAAAAAGCAAAGAAAGGAGATATTGTATCAAAATGTTTTGTTTTCTCTCATAAGGAACAGTTTACATATAATGCACTTGACTAGGCATCCAATGATAGGTTAGAATATGTTCAGTAATTAAGAGTGCACAGTACTTGCATCCCATAGGAATATTTGCATATGTGGACAACATGGACATGTCAGATGGATGGAACCTCGGAAAACAGGGAGTCCAGCCTAGATGTAGTCACGCACAGCCAAAGAGGGGCCTGGCCCTTTAAGGGAGTAATATTGGTATATATATACTGGTATCCAACCAAGTATTGAAGATTTTCCAATCAAGGGGGGTCAGGCACGTTGAGATCTGACCAGCAAGGGACCAAAAGACCGATTGAGTGACACAGAATACAATAAATGAGATGGTAGAAAAAAGTAATACATTTATTAATAATCAAGATAATATCTTAAAACTCCCCAAATGGGAGAAAAATGGAAATACTGGTGATTTGACATAAAACACTTGGGAACATGAGTATCAGCATGTAACCAAAAGTTGCCACTAACAGAAAATATATAAGGCACAAGACAAAAACAAACACTAACAAACAAATGAACAATCATCCGGACGCCCGAAATATGTGGATGGGTATGTCACGACAATAGGTCGTAAATATATCTGTCAATCATGTAGTAAGACATAAGCATCCACATACAGTTTCCCGGAAAGGCTCGAGCCCAACACAGTGGGCTCAAAAGGGGAGGGGGGGAGAGGGGTGGGGAAAGAGGGGAAGGAAGAAAACAAAATATGTGCATAAAGAGAAACACTTTGTGTGGAAGGGAACCTCTATCAATGTCACCAATCCTGATGTAATATGGGGGCAAAAGCTGCATATAAAGCACCAAGTTCAAAGGTTAATTGTGGAAGCCATTGTGATTCGCGATGAAACAGTAATGGAGAAAATGTTCCACAATAGAAAATAATCCTGAGACATCAAAAATAGTTGATGCAATATCTGATGATAATATGTTGGTGCATATTGATTTAGTGCATATTGATCTTCTGAGATAGTGCCACAGTCCTAGGAGACCTGAATATATGCCTGGTATATACAGGCATAAGATAGCGCTTAGGAATGGGATGCACACACTGGGGGGTAGTCACACTATCAACAATTGCTGACAGTCTAGTATACAATACCCTTTTTCCCCAGGAAGCCTAAATGCTGAGGCATCTGCGGGAGATCATCCGTCCCGTATCCACGAATCCATAAGGACATGCAGGTCTCTTGTTGATAACGTAGAATGGTGACAACCAATGTATTCAGGGTGCTGAGGCTGTCCCTCCGATGGATTGCAAACTGGTCGCAAGGTTAGATATGAGTTGGGTCCCTTCAGTTTCTCATGCCCGCCGCGGGCTTGCTCCTGGGACACTGTGAAAAGAAGGCATCACGTGACGCTGGTGACGTCAACGCGTTTCGCAAAAGGGTTTCACGTAGCTTCGTCTGGACGTACGGGCGGGACTCCTGTAGTTCCTTTTGATGGCAGCACGCCAAGTGGAGTACCACCCCATTGAAAATGAAAGGAACAGGGTATGTTTTCAATCAAACGCCTGGTGATAGTTGTTTTTTTTAATTCCGAGGCTAAATGTTATTCTGTATCATGGCGTAAACTTGAATAATATGGGATCTATGTGTCTATGTTGTAAAAGTTGTACACATAAATCAAAGAAATCACTAATAATAAGGAGAGATAACAATAAAGGAGATATAGTGGGGAGACACACAGATGGAAAGAGGGAATGGGGGACACACAACCAGACATAATGTATAAGTGTATATGCAATGGTGAATACCAGTTGAAAAATAAGACCTATTGAGAAATATCCCATATGGGTCAGCAAACTCCAAATGTACAAAAATATACAAAAATACATATGTATATTAGAACCGCGTCCTAGCGCAACAACAAAGACATTTTTAGTCCTATATAGAGGGCATCTGCTTTCAAAAAGCTCACGGCCACATTCAAAAGTACACATATACATATGTGCTGAGCCAAGGGACTATAAGGTCGTTTTCCAAGAAATTCATAAATTCCAGTATATTGTTGGTATAAGGATAGTAAGGTAGCACATATACAAATTATTGAGAAGGCCTCAACATTATGTCCTCTGGAAACAGATAACGGTAATGATATATACAACGTAACCACTGCAGTCCCGCCCAGTGTAGGCAGTGCATGTGATATAGATGCAATGTAAACAAACAATGCACAAAAAATAAGTAAAGAACATAAATGGAGAACGGAGAGACCAAAACAATAGAACAGAATATATACCATGGTCTATGTCTCCAAAAAAGGCTTGTAAGTTCAGTGTTAAGGCCCACCGGCACAAGCGTTTTTAGATGGAAAATCCACAATTTTTCCTTCTGCAATAAGACGCGATTAAAATCGCCTCTTCTAGGTGGTAATTTCAATGTATAGATGCCTTTTACGGTCATTCCTTTTAATTTTCTGTTGTGTTTCAAAGCAAAGTTCTTGGCTAATGGTTTTTCTGGGTCTTTGGCTTGATTTCCCTCATGTGTTCCCCTATTCGAATTCTTAGGGGGCGTTTGGTCTTTCCAATGTACATTTTGTAGATTTTGTTACAGGGGCATGTTATCATGTATATTACTCTAGACGTGGAGCAATTGATCAAATCTCTAACTTGGAATTCCCTCTCATCGAGTGCATCACTGAAATGATCACATCTGTCCACGAAGGGGCATATTTGACAATGTCTACATGAAAACATGCCCCTACTTCTAGGGTAATCAGACAGCCAAGTTGTACATCCCTCTTTGTTGTATTTAGATTCAATCAATAAATCGCCTAGGTTCTTGGCTCTTCTAGCCACCCTGTTGGGCCTACTAGTCCACCTAGGCCCAGAGTGCTAGTCAGGATTCCTCAGTGTTTTTGGAGGATACCACGAACGGCATGCCACTGTGCACCAAACTGGGTGATTATTCTGATGGGACCCTGGGTTTCCAACCAAGGTTTTTTTACTTTGGTGTCATCAGTTGGAATTGTCGAGGTCCTCCCGGCTACGCAGAGCCACCTTCTTTTTAGCTCTTTTTAGTTGGTTATGAGTGTAGCCACGCTCCCTAAACCTTTTATAAAGGTCTTTGCTTTTTTGCCCTGTATTCAGAGGGATTGGTACAGTTATGTTTGATACGTAAAAATTGCTCAAATGGTATGCTATTTTTGAGCCAACTTGGATGATGGCTCTCGGCCTGTAAGAGGGTATTGGCAGAGGTGTCTTTCCTGAAAGTGCAAGTAGAGATAGTATGGTCAGAAATTGAAAACCAGAGGTCCAGGAATGAGATTTTGGTCTGGTCAAAAGTATATGTCAGATGAATATTAAATTCATTGACATTTAATTGTACCATGAATCTGTGCAGATCCGGGATTCGCGATGAAACAGTAATGGAAAAAATGTTCCACAATAGAAAATAATCCTGAGACATCAAAAATAGTTGATGCAATATCTGATGATAATATGTTGGTGCATATTGATTTAGTGCATATTGATCTTCTGAGATAGTGCCACAGTCCTAGGAGACCTGAATATATGCCTGGTATATACAGGCATAAGATAGCGCTTAGGAATGGGATACAGAGGGATGCACACACTGGGGGGTAGTCACACTATCAACAATTGCTGACAGTCTAGTATACGATACCCTTTTTCCCCAGGAAGCCTAAATGCTGAGGCATCTGCGGGTGATCATCCGTCCCGTATCCACAAATCCATAAGGACATGCAGGTCTCTTGTTGATAACGTAGAATGGTGACAACCAATGTATTCAGGGTGCTGAGGCTGTCCCTCCGATGGATTGCGAACTGGTCGCAAGGTTAGATATGAGTTGGGTCCCTTCAGTTTCTCATGCCCGCCGCGGGCTTGCTCCTGGGACACTGTGAAAAGAAGGCATCACGTGACGCTGGTGCCGTCAACGCGTTTCGCAAAAGGGTTTCACTTAGCTTCGTCTGGACGTACGGGCGGGACTCCTGTAGTTCCTTTTGATGGCAACACGCCAAGTGGAGTACCACCCCATTGAAAATGAAAGGAACAGGGTATGTTTTCAATCAAACGCCTGGTGATAGTTGTTTTTTTTTAATTCCGAGGCTAAATGTTATTCTGTATCATGGCGTAAACTTGAATAATATGGGGTCTATGTTGTAAAAGTTGTACACATAAATCAAAGAAATCACTAATAATAAGGAGAGATAACAATAAAGGAGATATAGTGGGGAGACACACAGATGGAAAGAGGGAATGGGGGACACACAACCAGACATAATGTATAAGTGTATATGCAATGGTGAATACCAGTTGAAAAATAAGACCTATTGAGAAATATCCCATATGGGTCAGCAAACTCCAAATGTACAAAAATATACAAAAATACATATGTATATTAGAACCGTGTCCTAGCGCAACAACAAAGAAATTTTTAGTCCTATATAGAGGGCATCTGCTTTCAAAAAGCTCACGGCCACATTCAAAAGTACACATATACATATGTGCTGAGCCAAGGGACTATAAGGTCGTTTTCCAAGAAATTCATAAATTCCAGTATATTGTTGGTATATGGATAGTAAGGTAGCACATATACAAATTATTGAGAAGGCCTCAACATTATGTCCTCTGGAAACAGATAACGGTAATGATATATACAACGTAACCACTGCAGTCCCGCCCAGTGTAGGCAGTGCATGTGATATAGATGCAATGTAAACAGACAATGCACAAAAAATAAGTAAAGAACATAAATGGAGAACGGAGAGACCAAAACAATAGAACAGAATATATACCATGGTCTATGTCTCCAAAAAGGCTTGTAAGTTCCGTGTTAAGGCCCACCGGCACAAGCGTTTTTAGATGGAAAATTCACAATTTTTCCTTCTGCAATAAGAAGCGATTAAAATCGCCTCTTCTAGGTGGTAATTTCAATGTATGCCTTTTACGGTCATTCCTTTTAATTTTCTGTTGTGTTTCAAAGCAAAGTTCTTGGCTAATGGTTTTTCTGGGTCTTTGGCTTGATTTCCCTCATGTGTTCCCCTATTCGAATTCTTAGGGGGCGTTTGGTCTTTCCAATGTACATTTTGTAGATTTTGTTACAGGGGCATGTTATCATGTATATTACTCTAGACGTGGAGCAATTGATCAAATCTCTAACTTGGAATTCCCTCTCATCGAGTGCATCACTGAAATGATCACATCTGTCCACGAAGGGGCATATTTGACAATGTCTACATGAAAACATGCCCCTACTTCTAGGGTAATCAGACAGCCAAGTTGTACATCCCTCTTTGTTGTATTTAGATTCAATCAATAAATCGCCTAGGTTCTTGGCTCTTCTAGCCACCCTGTTGGGCCTACTAGTCCACCTAGGCCCAGAGTGCTAGTCAGGATTCCTCAGTGTTTTTGGAGGATACCACGAACGGCATGCCACTGTGCACCAAACTGGGTGATTATTCTGATGGGACCCTGGGTTTCCAATCAAGGTTTTTTTACTTTGGTGTCATCAGTTGGAATTGTCGAGGTTCTCCCGGCTACGCAGAGCCACCTTCTTTTTAGCTCTTTTTAGTTGGTTATGAGTGTAGCCACGCTCCCTAAACCTTTTATAAAGGTCTTTGCTTTTTTTCCCTGTATTCAGAGGGATTGGTACAGTTATGTTTGATACGTAAAAATTGCTCAAATGGTATGCTATTTTTGAGCCAACTTGGATGATGGCTCTCGGCCTGTAAGAGGGTATTGACAGAGGTGTCTTTATTGAAATTGCAAGTAGAGATAGTATGGTCAGAAATTGAAAACCAGAGGTCCAGGAATGAGATTTTGGTCTGGTCAAAAGTATATGTCAGATGAATATTAAATTCATTGACATTTAATTGTACCATGAATCTGTGCAGATCCGGGAGGGTACCGGTCCACACCATTAAAACGTCATCGATGTATCTTAACCAGCAAAATACATGGTCAAGATACATCTGAGACGTGTAAACCTCTTCCTCCTCCCATAGCCTAAGATGTAAACAGGCATAGGCCGGAGCCCATGATGCCCCCATAGATGTTCCCTTGATCTGTCTATAAAATTTAGACAGAAATTGGAAACAATTATTTTCCAAAGCAAAATTCAAAATTTCTAAAATAAATTCATTTTGATGGGAGCATCCTGGATAAAAATGGTGCAAAAAGACCTCCACAGCCCTCAAACCACAAGAGTGTGGTGAGGTGTAGAGAGATTCTACATCGACCCCCACCAGCCACACATTGTCTGGAATGCACAGATCCTTAGTTTTTACCAGAACATCTCTTGTGTCCTGGACATAAGATTTCAATTCATGGACCATGTCCTTAAGTAACCCATCAAGGTATCTACCCATTCTGTCCATAGGGCCTTTTATGGCAGACACTGGGGGATTATTCAGGTTTTTATGTACCTTCGGTATTCTATACAGAATGGGTATTTTATATTCATCTACCCATAGATGTTCAAACTCCTATTTAGTGAGTAAACCTGATTCTTGGGCCAGCTTTAGTTTTTCATTTAATATTCTTACCAATTCTGGGAATGGATTAACCTCAAGTGATTTGTAGGTATCCTCATCTCCCAACAAGCACTTAACCTCCCCTTCGTACATTTCCTCACTTAGTAACACCACGTTTCCGCCTTTGTCACTTATTTTTATAACCACGCCCTTAGCCTCCTGCAGTTCTTTTAGTGCTAATCTGTCCTCTTTTGAAAGGTTATCTACACAGTTTTTGGTCCAATCCATTTGATTTAGGTAATTTTTGATCAGTTCTTGGAATAGGCTGAGATATTTATTTTTTATTCAGGGATGGCATTTTTTTTAGATTTAATGGTCAGATTTGCTTTCCTTCTCGTGATAATTTACATATCTCCATTACCCTCATTCTCCTCCAGTAATGAATTTAGGATCTTGAGAGGGTCATTATCATCCAAAATAGTGTCACTAACTGGCGCATTACCATCGTTATTGTATAATTAACGGTAATATACTTTCCGGAGGAAGAGAGTAACGTCTCTGAAGCCAGTAAATTCATCCTTACCATCAGTGGGCGAGAACGGCATGCCTCTAATGAGGAGATTAATATGTCTTGTTAACTTAAAATTAGATAGGTTGATAACCTTCATGTCATTGGTGGTTGGCAGGTCAGTTATATTTACCGTTGTTGTTGACTGTTTTGACTTCTTGTTGTTGTTCCACCCTGTCCCCTTGGCCCTGATCTGCCTCTGGTATTTTTGACAGTTGTTGCTTTGGGGGTATGGGGGTCAGATTCGCTGTCCTGTTTGTCCTCTCCCCGAAATGGCTAATGTCAAATCGGGACTCCCCTGTGCTGGGAAGCCTTGATGCACCAGGTGGGCAAAAACAGTCAATCAGATAGTCAATGTAGAAAGAACATGTTTGGAGATGTATGTTCGATGCTAATACTTTCTTTCATGTCATCTCATTACTTCCGTTTTGTTTTACTTATTTTCTAGATACTTCCAATGTGAATCGAATGACATGCCTCTATGTAAGGATGGATCCTCTGACAACTTGGAAGCCCCATGAGGATCGCACATACATCTACAAACATGTAATTTCCACATTGACTATCTGATTGACTGTTTTGGCCCGCCTGGCGCATCAAGGCTCCCCAGCACAGGGGAGCCCCGATTTGACAGCCATTTCGGGGCAGCACTCTCCCCTTGAGTGTATTTAGGGCAGTAGCGTTGCCTAAGAGACGCTTTCTCCCATACGCATGCGCACTGGGCACCTTCCATTCCAGCCCAGTCACTTCCCCCTCCCTATACTGGCAGTCTCGTCGACGCCTGACGTCACCGCGACGATCGGGGGATTGCACTCAGCACAACTCAGTGTTGACACACCTGAAGTGTAGGTGATGCGAGATGGATCAGAACCATTGGTCCCCCGCATTCACCTGCGCTCTCTATTCTCCACCCTCCTTCTGGCACAAATTTTAAGCCAATATGACTGCCTATAATACACCTGCTGATCTATTTAATCCTACTTGTGCTGAGTTTACAATGCCGCACAGCCAGGATCCACGCATACATTACAACATAGGAGCCAAGGTATGGGAACTCTATCCAAGTTCAAATTTGGTATAACCCTTTTGCCAGTGTGTAATCCTACACTCACCTGCTACTATACATCACCCTTTTTACATTCTCATCTTTTGTTATATTTTTGATTCCCATTAGATCTCACTTTGCTTTGCTCTTTGGTTATCCTTGTGAGCATTGGTGTGCTGCGTGGGCCCACTCAACAGATCTCAATGTACTTGACCCCCCTTGATTGGAAAATCTTCAATACTTGGTTGGATACCAGTATATACAGTATATATACCCATATTACTCCCTTAAAGGGCCAGGCCCCTCTTTGGCTGTGCATGACTACATCTAGGCTGGACTCCCTGTTTTCCGAGGTTCCATCCATCTGACATGTCCATGTTGTCCACATATGCAAATATTCCTGTGGGATGTAAGTACTGTGCACTCTATTAATTACTGAACATATTCTAATCTATCATTGGATGCCTAGTCAAGTGAATTATATGTAAACTGTTCCCTATGCGAGTAAAACAAAAAATGTTGATACAATATCTCTTTTCTTTCCTTTTTTTATCAGAGAAAAAGTTAAATATTTTTGCCCATACACAAACCCTGAAGAAGGAACTATACACATGTGCTCTGAATAAACTCAGCCATTTGTGTCTCCAAAACATGTCGGGTATTATCCACCCCCTTTTGTATTGACTCACCTGTCAACATTTGGGTGTGAAATAATGTATTTTGGCAACTTCTATTGCATGTCAGTTCTACTGCTTTTAATATATTTTTGTAATTTTTGTATATTATTCAAATTTTGTTTACTATATTTAATAAACATTTTCTACTTTTCATATATACTCTCTTGTCGATTCCATATTATTGTCCTAGTCCACACCATCCCAGGGGCATTCATTTTCAAATTTTCAGATTTAAATTGGGATGTGACCAGGACCATTGGAATTGCACATCCACTGGTGAGCTTCACGTTATTCTCTTTTATATAAATAAACAAGGAAAAAATAACCCCCCAACAAGTGATCGTGATTGGTGCACAATGAATCCGCACCAAGTGAAGGTGTAATATACCAATTAACTGAAAAAGTAAATTAAACCATAATAAACAAAATGATCCAATTGCTTTTTATTTAATTTTTCAGATTGCACACTATAATTATTGCATTATTGCCTTATCGCCTTTGGGGGATGTCTAATGACTTATTTTTTTCACCACTAGATGGAGTTATTTCTATCTAATGGGTGACACAATTCTTTTTAATATATTAAGTGCAGTCAATTAATTCATGAATTTTCTGTGTTCATTCAGGTTCTCTCCTCTATATTTCGAAATCCAGTTGAGACATACAGTTTTTTAAAGTTTTTTTGATGTTTCCCTTAGATTCTCTGTGAGCAGATTGAGTCCTTTGGTTCCTATGTTGAGGCTTCCTGGCTCTGACACAGATCAAGGCTTGGTTTTAATGTTTTCCCATATAACGTGATGCGTCAGTGCGTCGCCCGTGCCTCAGATGACGTCATTATATGACGAAACGCGCGTCAGGAGTTGACGTGCTGACGTCATCGTGTTGAAGTCAGAGCGGACGGGCGTTCGATAGCCCGCCGGCTAATTGTATCTTATCTGCTGTTTTTACCTACGATTCTTTGTAAGTGTTTTAACTTTATTAAACCATTCATGTTATTTGGATTTACGCTATGGTGAGCCTTCTTTATTCTCGGTAACCACGTAATTTCCCTGCACGATACCTGGCTTAATTGAAGCACCCAGTCCTCCATCACAGTTCCTGTGAAGCTGCCATCAAGGAGATTCCTGTAAAGGCCCTGGCTGGGGTTTGCAGCCGCAAGCTTATCTTGCTTGCCGTTTGGTAAGCGTGCAATCTCTATGGTGTGAGCACTTTTTTGGTGGTGGAATTTGTTGCTGATGTCACTCATTTATGCAAGATCTTTGCTGTTTGACCTTCACTCAATTTGTTATTTGATCTCCATTCACTATTGGACAGTTATATAATTTCATTAAGTAAACAGTAAAGTATTAGCCAAACTTCTGTAGTAGTGCCAATACCCATAAATTGTGTAAGATAAGTAGCGCTAATTGCTCTATATGTGCGTTGTATATGTAGTACAGTAAGCCTAGTAAATAAAGTAAACCATAAAGTAAACCTACTAAATAAATGTGACACAAACAGTGCACAATAACTATTAAGCCCTGTACACACGATCGGATTTCCTATGGATTCTAGTCTGATGGATTTGTCCATCGGATATCCGATGAAACTGTTTTCCATCAGTCTTACCCACACACCATCAGTCAAAAAACGGACCGTTCCAAACGCGGTGACGTAAAACACTCCGATGAGCCGAGAAAAATGAAGTTTAATGCTTCTGAGCATGCGTCGACTTGATTCTGAGCATGCGTGGGTTTTTTAATTGATGGACTTGCCCATAGACGATCGAAAATTACCATCGGTTTTTGATCCATCAGAAAATTTTAAAACAAGTTCTATTTTTTAAAACCGATGGAAAAAAGACCGATGGGTACCATACACGATCGGTTGGTCTGATGAAAACCATCCATCGGACGGTTTTCATCAGTCAAACCGATCGTGTGTACAGGGCTTTAAAGTGCTAATGAGCAAAAATCTTTTGTACCCTTGATAAAGTCACATGGCAGTGACGCAACGTCGGGAGGAGGATCTTTGTGACATTACTTCTGGGTACGGCCGTGACTAGGAAGTCCTTGAACTCTTTTGGCGTTTTTAGCCGTTTTTATTGTGTTTTTTGTCGTTTTAATGATAAACACAAGATTTTTAAGCTTTAATACACTATGGAGTGTTTTTTTGCTTGCTCTTGACTGAATGTGTCTGGAGACAACATCCCCAACGGAGGAAAGATTGGAGAAACTGGATTAACAGCCGCAGAGATCCCTAGCTCTGATAGCTGGAGGAGGATACAACAACCGTGTTCGGTGACTGGTATTCCTTGATGCATCATTAGACCCATTGGGGTCTTTCCTTAAGGTGAGAGGCTAGCACTACTGGGGGAGGATTCATAGAAGGATATTTGCACTTTCTACCTTCCATTTGTAACTTGGACTCCCTTACCTCTCCCTTTCCCTCTCATCTGTTTGCTTGCTTTGGAGGTATACCTTTTTTGGATTAAGAACTTTATTAGTCAGAACTCCAGTTCATTGTTGGATGCACTTTACAAATGGACTATATCATTGTTTACTATCTATATCGTTTATAGATTCAAGAGTGTTATTATTATTGTTGTTATTTTTATAATATATTTTTTTGAATTTTTTATTACCAGTTTACTTTGGATGCACCTTACATACGGACTTTTGCACTGTTACATTGCACTTGTTACACTGCGATTCATAACTATATATTTTTTTATTGCTATATTTGAATTTATTTTCCTAGATTTTTGCTCATTAGCACTTTAATAGTTATTGTGCACTGTTTGTGTCACATTATTTAGTAGGTTTACTTTATTTATTAGTCTTAAGCCGTGTACACACGATCGGTTTTACCGATGAAAACAGTCCCATCGGACAAATCGATCGTGTGTGGGCCCCATCAGTCTTTTTTCCATCGGTGTGAAAATATAGAACATGTTTTAAATGTATCCGATGGGAAAAAAAACGATAGCAAAATCCGATCGTCTGTGTGGAAATCCATCGGATAAAAAACCCACGCATGCTCAGAATCAAGTCGACGCATGCTCAGAAGCATTGAACTTAATTTTTCTCGGCTCATCGGTGTGTTTTAAGTCACCGCGTTTGAAACGGTCCGTTTTTTGACTGATGGTGTGTGGGCAAGACTGATGGAAGACAGTTTCATCGGATTTCCGATGGAAAAAACCATCGCATTAGAATCCATAGGATATCCAATCGTGTGTACAGGGCTTTACTGTACTACATATACAACACACAAATAGAGCAATTAGCGCTATATAATTTCATTGGATTATTTTATTTATTATGGTTTAATTTACGTTTTCAGTTAATTGGTATATTACACCTCCACTTGGTGCTGATTCATTGTGCACCAATCACGATTACTTGTTGGGGTTATTTTTTCCTTGTTTATAGGTTGGGTCAGCGCAGCCACATTCTTTATTATTTAAAAAATATAAGACTGAAGTGTCACTGTTAAAATTCCAACATTACAAAGAATGCAAAAAAACTAGAGTAAATATATATATATATATATATATATATATATATATATATATGTGTATATGTAGCACACCAATCCTTTTGCCCCGCTTACCTGCGGGGGGTAGGACACACCATGCCACAAGCCTGTGTCCTCCTTATCAGAGGTCAGGCGGTGTTCACAGATTTGGGTCCTGCAGCGAGTTACCTCCTTCCACTGGTTCTCGTCCCTAGAATGTAGGGAAAAGTCTATATTCTTTCCCAAGTAGGCCAATGTCCACACGACTTTAACTCCAACAAAGAATTTATTTTCCTTTGCTTCAGTTAACGGGAAATTGAAGAGAGAAAGAAGCTAGCGAAGTTAGAAGATAGATTCAGGCACACAACACTTGACTCACTCGTCACCACTCAATCCCGAGTGGGTTTAGCTCACCCGGATAGATCCCTCTCACAGTTCTAGCAGCCGGAGTGGAGCTTGAACAGTACTGTCACTTTGTCCCCTCCAGGGACGGGTTCAGGAGATCCTCTAATAGCCGCAGTATCCTGTTATTCCTGAATCCAAGAACTTTCCTTAAACCTCTGTTGAATTTAGAGAACAGATGATGCCAATGGGCACTCTACAGGGTTAGCTTTGTTGAGTAAGGAATCCTTCCCTCTAACAGGTCACCAGGCCTTTCCTGAGACAGCGACCTACTATCACTCATCTCCTCTGTGGGACCGATCCTCCCCTAGATTCCTCTTGGTCAGAGCGGATACCCTCACCTGGGCACCCTGGGACTCCAATGTGCTGATTGTAGACCCAGTTAAAGGTACTGGGCCTACCTGGAACGTTGTAGCTTCGGGCTAAATGTGCCCAAGACTCCTCGGCCAGTCCACGCACCCCCATGGGGCACACTCCCCCCCTGGACTCACTCCCCGGCACTCCTCTCGGTCACTCATGCCTAAACATGGAGTCAGCCCCTTATATACCCTCTCTCGGCATGCACAGCAGGCGAAGCCACGCCCACTGCACGGCAGCCGAGAGAGGACATCCGATCATGCCAATGTGTCACCTGAGGTTCGACCCTAGGCCTGGGCAACAGTGCCACCCACAGGCCAAAGGGAAACTGTACACCAGACAACACCACAGCAGAGCAGAGTCCAGTATTAAATTAGAAGGCCTGAGCCAAACTATTGTCCAGGCCGTCCCTTAAATTTGGGCATAGCGACCCCTTAAATTTAGGGGTCCGCTACATATATATATATATATAATTTTAGTACTAAAAATGCAAATTCAGAGCATATTGGCCCCATAAAAAAGAATCAAGGGAAGTTGGTTGTAGTTCCCTCAAATGCCAGGGCCCATAGTCCCCTGTAGCTCTCTCAAATGCCAGGACCCATAGCAAGAGGCTAGCCTTCAGTCCCCTCCAAACGCCTCTGTCCCGGGTGAGTCTGTCACAATTAGTATAAAACAGCCAAATGCAGACTCACATGACAATAAGTATAACTCCCTTATCTGCAGCCAAATACAGGATGCTAGGGTTTGTTCGCGTGGAGTACCGCATAAAACAGCTGACAGTGTGAAGTCAGTGGATGGATACCAGAAGAGACGGGTCCACGGATCCCGGAAGTGAAGAACAACCACTCTGGAGCATAGAAGTGTTTGACGTCACTTGTGAGGCGGGCCTGCTGCTATGGTAAATTGGGTTGACAAAGGAGCCAAAAGAGCTCAGAAACACGTTGGCATAGCAACAGACCCACTCTACAGGAGATGTAATTTCCGTTTCCATGCTCCAGAGTGGTTGTTCTTCACTTCTGGGGATCCGTGGACTGGACTCTTCTGTTATTCCTTCACTGACTGCACACTGCTGCCCGTTTTATGCACTACTCCAGGTGGACCAACCCCTTTCATCCCGTATTTGGCTGCAGATAAGTGAGTTATATTTATTATCATGTCTGCATTTGGTTTTATACTAATGAACTGTTTATTTATGCTACACTTAGCTTGCACCCCCTTGTATACTTCTCTTGTGCTTTCAGAGAACATTTCCTGTCTCAGGTGGAGCTGCCAGCTAACAACATGCTTCTATATATATATATGGGACTTTATGTACTTTTATATGTGGACTTTGTGGATTTAATTAATTTTAAAGTTTTATCCACATTAGGACTGCCCAATATTTGTGGGGTTATCAGCAAATAGTATGCCCAAATCACTTGTGCCATAACATCATTGTGTTGTGTTAAACATCAATAACATGTAAACTATTAGAGGGTATGATAATTAGTTGATAGTGAGCTTCGAGTTGAACCCATGTTCGACTTGAACATCGCCTGTTCGGTTGTTCGCCGAATTGCGAACATTATGGGCCGTTCGCGCCAAATTCGAGTGGAGCGTCATGGCTCATAATTCACTGCAGCATCGCAGTGCATTGCTGGCTGATGATTTACCAAGCATGAACTATGACCCGCATGCTTTGGCCAATCGCAGCGCGGAAAAAACGGAGAGCCATAATTGGCCAATTATGTCTCAGGGGGTTTAGTACACGCCCCACACTATATATATATGCATCCTAGGTGTTGTATATATATTTATACACTGTATTCAGTTTAGCTAGATCCGTTCCTGTTATTCTCTATACTGGCAGGCAGGTGATTGTGCTACCTGCAGTGTTTCACTTAGTGTATTGTGTCCTTTGCACAGTGTGCACCTAAAAATACCTGAAGACAATTGCTGGTGTTCTGATCATATTAATACCACAGGCAGCTTCAGTATTTACTGTTAGTGTACGTTGTGTCCTTTGCACAGTGTGCACCTAAAAATACCTGAAGTCAATTGCTGGTGTTCTGATCATATTAATACCACAGGCAGGCAGCTTCAGTATTTACAGTTAGTGTACTGTGTCCTTTGCACAGTGTGCACCTAAAAATACCTGAAGACAATTGCTGGTGTTCTGATCATATTCATACCACAGGCAGGCAGTTGATTCTGCTAGCCACAGTATAATCAGTATATATACCGGTACATCCCAGCTTTGTGCAGCTACATCTCACTGCAGGCCATTAGTAAGTCTGGAAGGCCAACAAGGACAGGCAGACAGTCACAAGCCAATAAAAGAGGGCAAGCAGGCTCTGTGTCTAGAGGCAACAGTGCTGGTTGTGGATACGGTGCATCCTCATCAGCACGTGGCCGTGGAACATGCTTGTCCTTCTTTTCGGCAGCTGGCCATGTTGAGCCGCAACATGCCGAAGACTAGGTAGAGTAGATGACCAAGCCGTCCTCATCCTCCTCATCTCTCACCCAGGCTCAGGGTACTTTGTCTGGCAAAGCAGCTGCCAACGTGGCCTCGTCCCTCGGCTCAATGGCATAAGTCACTCCTTCCCTAGCCCCACCATGTCCTCCTGAGGAGTCCGCCGAACTGTTTGACCACAGTGTTGGGTACATGCTCCAGGAGGATGCCCAGCGTTTTGAAGGCTCTGATGATGGTACCCAGCTAGAGGAAGGCAGTAGCGTGAGCCTAGAGAGAGGGGGTGCCCAACAAGGACAGCAATCTGGCAGTCATGTTCCCCCAGCTGCAGCATACTGCCAGATTTGATCCAGTGATGGGGAGGGAGGGGATGATGAGGTCACTGACTCCACGTGGGTGCCTGATAGGAGAGAGGAGGAGGAGGAGGAGGCATATCATCAACGAGGCAGGATGCCCTCCAGGGGCCAGCTTAAGGGCAGCCAACCGACTGCATTACACCGCAGTGGTCCGCATGTTCAGGGCGCTGCTGTCTCTACGCGTTCTTCCAAAAGTTCTTTGGTGTGGGCCTTTTTTGAGACGTGTGCATCAGATCGCACCGTTACGATTTGCAACATATGTCTGAAACGTATCTCGCGTGGCCAAAACATGAGCCGCTTGGGCACCACGTGCTTGACCAGACATATGTCGACCTGCCATGCAGTCCGTTGGCAAGCATACAAAAAAGACCCACACCAAAGAACAAAGCGGACCTCTCCTTGCTCCTCATCAGCTGGGATCTCCAACCCCACTATACCTTCAGTCCTCTCTGAAACCTGCACTGAGAGGAATGAAGGTGTAGAATTAGGTGTGTCACAGCCAAGTACTTGCGGGCAATCTGCTATCGGTACACCAACGTCAGATTGTACCAGGCAAATTTCCCTGCCCCACAGAAAGAAGTTCGCTCCCAGCCATCCACATGCCCAGCGGTTGAATGCTAGCTTGTCAAAATTTCTAGCACTTCAACTGCTGCCTTTTCAGTTGGTAGACTCTGCCCCCTTCCGTGAGTTTGTGGAATGTGCGGTCCCTCAGTGGCAGGTTCCCAAACGCCACTTTTTCTCACGGAAAGCGATTCCGGCTCTCTACCGGCGTGTGGAAGGCAATGTCTTGGCCTCGCTGGACAGGGCGGTCAGTGGTAAGATGCATATTACCGCTAACTCATGGTTCAGCAGGCATGGACAGGGACGTTACCTATCTTTCACAGCGCATTGGGTGACTCTGCTGGCAGCTGGGAAGGATACAGAACAAGGTGCAGTAGTGTTGGAGGTTGCTCTGCCACCACGCCTCCAAAATGCTACTACTGGTGATTCTGACACACCTCTCTCCTCCACCCCCTCCTCTTCTTCTTCCTCCATGGCCTCTTCTTGTGCTTTGTTCTCGGAACCAGCAGTGCTCCGTAGGCATTCAAGGGGCTACGCAAGTATGCAGGCAAAAAGATGCTATGCGGTGCTTGAGCTGGTGTGCTTGGGGGACAGGAGCCACACTGGGGCAGAGATTCTGTCAGCTCTGCAGGGGCAGGCTCAGAGGTAGTTGACGCTACGCCAGCTTAAGCCAGGAATGGTGGTTTCCGACAATGGCACCAACCTCCTCTCCGCCCTCCGACAGGGACACCTGACCCATGTGACCCATGTGACCTGTTTGGCTCACGTCCTTAACTTGGTGCTTTAGCGGTTCTTGGGCAGGTACCTGGGCTTACAGGAGGTCCTGAAGCAGGCCAGGAAACTCTGTGGGCATTTCCGCCGGTCATATAATGCCAGTGCTCGACTGGCTGACCTGCAAAAGGAATACAACCTGCCCAAGAACCGCCTAATCTGTGACATGCCCACCAGGTGGAACTCTATGTTGGCCATGCTGCAGCGGCTGCACACACAGCAGAGGCCCACCAATGACTATCTGTTGTAATATGGCACCAGGACAGGGTCAGGGGAGCTTGGATTTTTTTCCCCACGCCAGTGGGCCATGATCAGGGATGCATGCACTGTCCTGGCACCATTTGAGGAGGCCACGAGGATGGTGAGCAGTGACAGTGCATGCATCAGTGACACTGTCCCTCATGTCCACCTGTTGAAGCACACGCTGCATGGAATAATGGACAGGGCATTTGAGGCAGAACAGAGGGAGGAAGAGGACTTCCTTACCTCTCAAGGCCGCCTATCACACAGGAAGAGGACGAGAAGGAGGAGGATTGTGTCAGCATGGAGGTGGAGCCTAGCACTCAGCATCAGCAGCAGTCTTCAAGGGATCAATTACAGTCCCATGGACTTGTACGTGGCTGGGAGGAGGTGGCTGCGGATCATGTTGTTCTGAGTGACCCAGAGGACTCCGGACCAAATGCCTCAGCAAACCTACGCTGCATGGCCTCCCTGATCCTGCAAAGCCTGCGGAAGGATCCTCGTATTCGTGCGATCAAGGAGAGGGATCATTACTGGCTGGCAACCCTCCTTGATCCACGTTACAAGGGTGAGGTTGCGGACCTTATCTTGCCGTCGCAGAGGGAGCAGAGGATGAAGTATCTTCGGGAGGCCTTGCAGAAAGGTCTGTGCAACACGTTCCCAGAGACTGGGAGGTTACAAATTCCTGGTCCTGGGCAACGTGTTGCTGAGGCTTTCGGTCGGTCAAAAAAGTGGTGGAGAAGGTGGCCGTCTGACCGATGCATTCAGACAATTTTTTAGTCCGCAGCCCCAAGGTATGATCGGTTCCAGCAACCATCGCCAGCGTCTGGTTTACATGGTGCAGGAATACCTAGGGGCAAGATCAGACTTGGACACATTTCCCACCGAAAATCCTCTGGGTTACTGGGTCTTGAGGATGGATCACTGGCCAGAGCTTGCACAGTATGCAATTGAGCTACTGGCCTGTCCAGTTCTTTCGGAACGCACATTCAGTGTGGCTGGAGGCTTTGTAACCGATCACAGGGTGCGCCTGTCCACCGACTTAGTCGATCGACTGACCTTCATAAAAATTAATCAGTCTTGGATCACCACCAGCTACCAAGCACCTGATGCTGATGTAACAGAATAATTTTCTTTGAAATGCCTGATCCCTTCAAGACTGCCTATGCTGATGCAGAGTGATTATCTTGTTATGCTGAGTGACTATCCTCTTCCTCCTCAATGATCATGCTGATAGCATGTAAGAACATTTTTGTTTCTGGGCACCGCCACCAGTGGCTAAGGCCCAATTTTACAGCCCCTGTTTAATACTTTGCAGCAGGGCTCATTCCTGCGCTCCAACTAGAGTATCTGTGAGGGGTTGCAGTGTTGTGGCACCAGTGCCTAAGGCCCAATTTTTATGCCCCTGTTCAACAGGGGCATGTAATTACAATTCTTGATCTAATAATTCACAGCAGGGCCCATTCCTGCACCCACCAATAGTAACTGTAAGGGCTTACAGTGTTGTGGCACCATCACCACCACCAATGGCCCAATTTTTCCTACAACTGTTCAACTGTTCAACTGTTCAACAATGGCATCTAATTACAATTCTTGATATAATAGTTCACAGCAGGGCGTTCCAGCGCCCACCAAGAGTAATTGTGAGGGCTTACAGTGTTGTGGCAACACCAACACCTAAGGGCCAAATTTCTGCAGAGTATATACGGCAGGCCCCTACTTTCAAACATCCAACTTACAAACGACTCCTACTTGCAAACTGAGGGAGACAACAGGAAGTGAGAGGAAGTGTTTCACTAAAACCCCCACATTTTCAAAAACCAATTGTCATTGGGACAGAAAGTGAGGTGAAATCTTCTGAAGAGGTGCACAGACAGCAAAACAAATGTTACAGGGGTGATAACCATTCCCTATGTTTTCCAGAAAGCTTATGTAGCGGGGTCTCCGCTGAGGCCCCATGGACTACGTTACCCAGAACCCCGTTTGGCACCCAGGGTGCATTGGGCTGCTGCAGAGACTCATGGGTGGGGTATAAAAGAGGAGGGCGAGGCTAAGCTCGGCCTCTTTGGACACCACACGGCTGGCAAGAGGACTTCCTGGACCTGCTGCGAGTGCAAGGCCCGAGGCCTGGGGCTTGCGCACTTCCAGAGAGCCTTCCACCTTGCTGCGGAGCCTGTGCGGCTGCAGACATCTACCTGCTTCGGGGACATCAGTGAACCGGAGATCAGGCGGTAGCAGATCCTGTGTGTGTGTGGACACAGCGGTGGGAGTCCCGGACTGGGATCGAGTCCGGAGGGGTGAGAGAGCACCTGCTCACAACTATAACCGAGTACTTTATTAGGCCTATAGACTGCCTTGGCCCATCGGGTTATATTTTCCTTTTTCCTGTCAGGAGACTAGTTGTGGGACTGAGTTACATAGTCTCCGGGGAGTTGCTTACATTGCCTCAGGCCATTATTGGATTACAAATGTTGTTCCTGTATGTGCACCACCGATCATCTTGCATGCGAAGATTCCTTGTCTAAAAGACTGAGCTTTAACTGAGTCAGGCCTGACTGGGAGTTGATAGTATTTCTGGGCGCCATATTGCTAATGGGACTCTAGCTAAATGTTAGTGTGAGATAGAACTGTTTGTGCACTCAAGTTAACCAGTGTTAGTATTACTGCAGGGCTCTGCATGCATGTGTTATATGTGATATTGATCATTAATCCCTTTATTCACAAGTAAACCTTTTTTACAATTGATCAACCTGGTATTGGAGTCTATTAATATATCTTATCACTGTTAGAAAAGTATTGGGGGATTGTACATGAACTGGTATAGAGCTATACAAAAACACCACCCCTAGACTAGCTGTGCCAGAGAAGGGTTGAGTAGATTGCCGGGGGTTGGCTGTGCTGTGTACAGGGCCCAAAAGCAAACCAGCGGCTCCCTTAGTTTGGGAGTATCGCTACACTTAAAAATAGATTTTTTGGCTGGAGCTACACTTTAAAAATGTACCAGTTCTAAATTACAGATTCTACTAAAGAACAAACCTACAATCCCTGTCTTGTTTGCGCCGTCTGTATACTGCTGTACAAAGTATATAGGGCCTGAGGGCCCCATGCCTTTCCTTTTTTTAATTTGGGTGCGGGGTTCCCCTTAACCACTTTGCGACCGTTATACGACTAATGACGGCCGCAAAGTGGTTCTACAATGCCGGGAGGCCGTCTTTATACGGCCTCCGCTCCTCCGGCCACTGGGGGGCGCACAAGCGCCGCCGGCGGCGTGCGCGCGTGACCGGCGCATCACTGAGATGCCGATGCGCATGCCTGGCGGCCACGATGTCCGCCAGGTACCCGCGATCGGCCGGTACACAGACAAGGACATGGATCTGTGTGTGTAAACACACACAGATCCATGTCCTGTCAGGGAGAGAGGAGACTGATGCTGTGTCCCTTGTACATAGGGACACAGATCGGTCTCCTCCCCCAGTCAGTCCCCTCCCCCCACAGTAGCAATCACACATTAGGGAACATATTAACCCCTTCCTCGCCCCCTAGTGTTAACCCCTTCCCTGCCAGTCACATTTATACAGTAATCAGTGCAGTTTTATAGCACTAATCGCTGTAAAAATGTGAATGGTCCCAAAAATGTGTCAAAAGTGTCCGATGTGTCCGCCGCAATATCGCAGTCCTGACAAAAATCGCAGATCGCCGCCATTACTAGTAAAAAAAAAAAAAAAATGTCAGAATTCTTTCCCCTATTTTGTAGACGCTATAACTTTTGCGCAAACCAATCACTATACGCTTATTGGGATTTTTTTTTAACCAAAAATATGTAGAATAATACATATCGGCCTCAACTGAGGAAAAAATTGTTTTTTTTTAAAAAAAATTGGGATATTTATTATAGCAAAAATCCAAAAATATTGTGTTTTTTTTTTTAAATTGTCGCTCATTTTTGGTTTATAGCGCAAAAAATAAAAACCGCAGAGGTGATCAAATACCACCAAAAGAAATCTCTATTTGTGGGGAAAAAAGGACGTCAATTTTGTTTGCGAGCCAAGTCGCACGACTGCGCAATTGTCATTCAAAGCGACGCAGTGCCAAAAGCTGAAATTTCGCCTGGGCAGGAAGGGGGTTTATGTGCCCAGTAAGCAAGGGGTTAATATCCATACAAGACCAACAGGAAGTGAGAGGAAATCTACCCCTAGGAAGGGAAATTCTCTCCTGTAAGAGTTAATATGGGAAAAAGGTGTCTCCTCTCCACTGATGCTTTATCACCAATCCTTGTTTCACTAAAAACCGTCCATAGGGGGCGCACGGGTACAAACAAATATAGTATTTAGGCGCTATTTTTAGCGCTAAAATGCCTGAAAAACTCCTCAGTGTGAAAGGGGTCTTAATCCCATGAGAATGCACTCTTGTGAGCTGAAAAGCATTCCTGTGCATTTGGATCTTTCGGCTCTGCAGGAATACATTGTGATGTCACCTGTGCCCAGGGCCGCTGATCAGGCAGTACAGCCAGCCCTTCTGTACTGGAACCAGGCCCCATCAGTTTAAAAGGGGGGCCCGGGCACCTGCTGACCAGGATGGCCGGTTGTACTGTCTTATTGCACTGTCAGCTTCTCCTCTTCTTTCTCCCTCTGGCTGCACTGCGGGGGGATTGGTTCTAGCACATGCGCCACTTAGATCTGCTGTCTGTGCCCCTTTCCTTTGCAGCGCTGCCAGCTTCCCTCCTCTCCTCTCCTGCTGGCAGCTGCTGCAGGCACACAGATTGATGTTTGAGGATGGAGAGCGTAGGAAGGGACCGATAAATATGTCATTTTCTGGCCCCTTTCTTTACTAAATGAATACAGTAAGCAATTGGAACCAATCACTCCTGTGTCCATTCATTACCGAAGCATAGTAAATTGTATTTACTATGTTTCAGTCTTTGAATGAGCAGGAAGCCTCAGAGGGCTTCCTATTATTTCATCTGTGCAGCTGAGCTTGCAGAGAAAGAAAGGTACTGATCGATGTCCTCAATGATTTTCAGCTAGGGGGTCCCATGATTTCTAACAGCAGCCCTGCCTGAGCCTCTCAAAAGCATCAGGCCATTTTATTTTTATATATATATATATATATATATATATATATATATATATATATATAAATAATTCTTTTTTTTTGGGCAATATTTACAGGTGGCTTTTTACCTTCTTCCCAGACCGCATAACGCATGTATACTGCAAAAGGTAGGGTGGGCCTTAGCATCCAGCTATGCCACATATGCGTCCACAGCAGTCGAAGTCTGTGTTATGAGTCTTGTTTATATTCTCATCGCACACATTCCTGGATTAAAGGCTCCTCTGTAGTGTGTACTCCAGCTGGACACTGGATATATCACAGATAAGTACACGTTCGCCAGCACGCCATGGATCTTCAATTGCAGTCCAAAATGCTTATTGCAGATTCGCAGAAAGATCACATCACAACAGGATAAGTGCAACAATTCGAAGCCAACATTTCGGGTCCTGCGTGGCTTCGAAACGTTGCACTTATCCTGTTGTAATGTGATCTTTCTGCATTAAAAGGTTTGGACTGCAATTCAAGATCCATGGTGTGCTGGTGAACAAGTGTATTTATTTGGTTGTGTTATGAGAATGCGCTCTCAGTACAGTGGCTGAGCAGTCGATGACAGCTCTCTGTCAAGACTTCTGATCAGGAGGCATAAAATGAGTTTTCCGTTATGTGATCACTGTGAGAGCCAATCACAATGATCACATAATCAAAAAGCTACACACTGCCTCTCTCCATTAAAGCATATTTAAAGGGGAGTTCCAGACGTTTTTGTGTTTATTAAAAGTCAGCAGCTACAAAAAGTGTAGCTGCTGGCTTTTAATAAACAGACACTTACCTGTCCCTCGGTCCAGCGATGCAGCCACCTGAACCCTCAGTTCTCTCCCCAGCATCAGCATTGCAAGTGTGGGCACCCAGCTGTGACAGCTTGTGGTTTTACATCCGGGGTCGCGCTGCACCTCCTAAATACCTACGCAGTGTGCGCAATTTCAAAGTGTGACATGTTGGCTATCGATTTACTCGGTGTAACATCATCTTTCACATTATACAAAAAAATTGGGCTAATTTTACTGTTTATTTTTATTTAAATTCATGAAAGTGTCTTTTCCCCAAAAAATTTCGTTTGAAAGACCACTGCACAAAGACTGTGGAACATAAAATATTGCAACAATCGCCATTTTATTCTCTAAATTCTCTGCTAAAAATATATATACATATATAATGTTTGGGGGTTCTAAGTAATTTTCTGTGATGTTGGGCTTTATACTCTGTCCTGTGATGCTGGGGCTGTATACTCTGTCCTGTGATGCTGAGCTCTATACTCCTGACACTATGAGTGGAAGCAAGTGGAATACAGGGGACGGAGTGGGTGGATTCTATAAGGGGTGTGGCTTATGAGAAGTGGGATGGGCCAAATGTGGAGGGGCGGGGTCTTGCGCCCCCCATCCTAAAACTTCACCAGTGTCCACTGCTAAAAACCCCAAATTTGCAAAAAACATTTGTCATTGGGATGGAAAGTGAGGTGAAATGTTCTGAACAGGTGCACAAACAGCAAAACAAATGTTACAGGGGTGATAACCCTTCCCTATGTTTTCCAAAAAGCTTAAAAATAGATTTTTTGGCTGGAGCTACACTTAAAAAATGTGCCTGTTCCAAGTTACAAACAGATTCTACTTAAAGTGGAAGTAAACCCTCCTATCATTTTCAGCCAAGGAATCTGCCATCTTGGCCTCTGTTTAATCTTCAACTGCCATGATGCTGCACATGTGATCAGCTATGACACCAGCCATTGGATGGTGTGACAGTTTGGTTGAGAGCACAGCCAATGTGACAGTTAGCATATCCGGCATGCCGGGAATGTAACTGTTTTTTTAAACTATTAAATCGTTGGGTTTACTTCCGCTTTAAGAACAAACCTACAGTCCCTATCTTGTTTGCACCGCCTAATTACTGCTGTTCAGAGTATATAGGGCCTTTTTTTAATTTGGGTGCGGGGCTCCCCTTAATATCCATACAAGACCCAAAGGGGCTGGTAATGGGCTGGGGTGGGGGGGGGGTAGCCATGCCATTTTTATCAATGATTTTCATCCGTATTGCCTGGACCAGACATTACATTAAAGCCGCAAGCAGTTTTAAATTACTTTTTTTCCTTTAGAAATGTAATTTTGTGCAGGGACAGTTCTAAACACGGGAAACACGTGCCACTTCACAGGCATACTATAGACACCCCCCAGGTACGATATTTAAAGGAATATTATTATTTATTTATTTTCACTTTAAGCATCATTAAAATCACTGCTCCCGAAAAACGGACGTTTTTAAAACTTTTTTTGCATTGATACATGTCCCTTGGGGCATGACCCAGGTCCCCAAACCCTTTTTAGGGCAATAACTTACATATTAGCCTTGATAATTAGCACTTTTGATTTCGAACGTTCGAGTCCCATTGTATTTAATAGGGTTCTAAAGTTCGCGTGAACTTTCGGTCCGTTCGCAGGTTCTGGTGCGAACCGAACCGGGGGGTGTTCGGCTCATCCCTAATGATAATGGACTGAATCTAAGAATTTGCTGATAAAGGTATCATTAGTAGTAATCAGCATGGATTAATGAAATATCATTCTTGCCAGACAAACCTGTTAACATTCTATGAGGGAGTGAGCTGTAATCTGGATAGAAGAATGCATGTGGATGTGGTGTATCTGGATTCCACCAAAGCATTTGATACAGTACCCCTTAAAAATTTATTTACAAGTGAATATCTTCTGAATGGTCTGGAGTTGTAACTGGGGTGCCCCAGGGCTCTGTTCTAAAACAAATTCTGTTTATCTTGTTCATAAATGATATAGCGGTTGGTATAAGTAGTTAAATCTCTGTTTGAGGATGACACAAAGCTAAGCAAGGTAGTAACTCCACAACAGTATAAAACAACTTTACAATAAGACCTCAATAAAATAAAGGGGTGGGAAACTACATGGCAAATGAGGTTCAATATTGATAAATGTAAAGTAATGCACTTGGAGGCCAAAAATATGAATGCAAGTTACTCACTAGAACCTTTGAGGAAATGAAGGATGTAAAAGAATCTGTGGTTCTAGTAGATGACAGACTCAGCAATAGCATGCAATCCCATGCTGTAGCAAGCAAAGCCATCAGATTTTTAGAATACATTAAAAGGGTATTTACTCAAGAGATAAAACTATAATTCTACCACTTTACAAAACTTTGGTTCAGCTACATCTTAAGTATGTTGTCTATCTCTGGTCATCAGTACTCAGGAAGGACGTGTTGGAATTGGAACTGGAGAGATTCAAGAGAAAGGCAATAAAGCTAATAAGGGGGCTGAAGGATCTTGGGTATGGGAAACAACTACAGACATTAAACATATTCTTCCTTGACAAGAGATGCTTACAAAGAAATATGATCACAATATGCAAATATCTAAATTATGATTCTAGCATAGGTAAAAAAACAATTTAGCCTCAGGTTGCTTAGGACACATGGCCGCTCAGTGAAGTTGGATGAGAAGCAGTTTAACATTGAACTGTGTACAGAGCAGTAAGGCTGTTTAACTCCCTTCAACAGTTAGTGGTGTCAGCAGGGAGTGTCAATCATTTAAAAAAAAAAACGTTTAGATGGGCACCTTAGCAAACACAATATACAGGGATACGGGAAAGGATAATGGCATAAATACACCCACACACACACAGGTTAAACTGGATGGACTGGTGTCACCCATTACACTACCATTTTCCCATTCTACCCAAAATAATGCTTTCAGACATTGGCCTTTCAGGCTAAAGATGAGGTTAAACAAGATATTTTAGACTTGTTTTAGTATTTTAAATGTAATTTGAATATCATTTTTTTTTAAATAAATATAAACATTTTGGAAGAATTGTTATTTAACCACTAGAGGCCCGCGCTATAGCCAAATGACGGCTACAGCGCGGACCTACAATGCCGGGAGGGCATCAATTGACGTCCTTCCCTTTTCCTCGTTCCCCATGCGTGCTCCCGAGTGCGCATCGGGGAACTTCTGTGCTGGCCGTGTCCCTTGGACACAGCCAATCACAGATCGCTGTAAATAGCCAATCACAGCGACTATTTACAGCGCGATCCGCGTGGCCAATGAGAGATGATCTCAAATGTAAACATGTGAGATCATCTCTCATTGCCGGCTCTCCATCCTCACACAGAGACCGCGTGTGAGGAGGGAGAGCGACCTGTGAGTTAGTGTTATTACAGTGCCCATATAGTGCCCATACTGTGCCCCATTGGTATCACAGTGCCTGTTGGGGATCTGTGCCTACCCGTGCTGTGCCTATCTGTACCAATCTGACCACCTGTGCCCACCTGTGCCATCAGTGATCAGTGCCCACCTGTGCCACCTCATCAGTGCCCACCTATGCCATAAATCAGTGCCCATCTGTGCCATAAATCAATGCCCATCTGTGCCATAAATCAGTGCCCATCTGTGCCGCCTCATTAGTGCCCATCTGTGCAATAAATCAGTGCCGCCTCAGTGCCCATCTGTGCCATTGCCTCATCAGTGCCCATCTGTGCCGCCTCATCAGTGCCCATCTGTGCTCATTAGTGCCGCCTCATCAGTGCCCATCAGTGTAGGCTTAGCACACACCTGTGTAGTCGCATCACCACCAGAAACCATGTCCAAAAGATGCTGTTCTGCCCAGGAGGCGTACCAAACACTTTCCACGCCTGACAAGAACAACGGCGAACCATCTTTTTCGGATTCCCCTTCAAATTCTGAGTCAGACTCAGAATATGAGCCAGTCCTCACTAGTGCAGCACTGACTGACTCAGAGGAGGAAGATCTGCCTGCCAAATGAAGGCGTTCTGGTGAGGAGGCAGTGCCATCCACCAGCACCGCAGTGCCATCCACCAGCACCGCAATGCCATCCACCAGCACTGCAGTACCTCGGCAAGAAAAGCCAAGGACCCATGCCGGCCTTCCCTATGCCCTCCAGAACCCCTTGTGACTTCCTCCTAATTCAGGAGAAGTCAACATTCCCCCTTTCATTGCCCAGCCAGGAGTCCAGGTTGACACGGTTAATTTTTCCCCAATCAATTTTTTTAATCTAATTTTTATAGAGGACATGCTATCCAGAATTGTGACCCAGTGCAACCTATATGCACCGCAATTTATTTCAAATAATCCAACATCTTATTATGCCCGTCCATTCGAGTGGAGAGACCTAACGGTGGAGGAGTTACATAGTTAGTCAGGTTGAAAAAAGACACAAGTCCATCCAGTTCAACCATAAAAAAAATAAAAAATAAAATAAAAATATATCGTACAATCCCATATACCCAATTCTATACCCACAGTTGATCCAGAGGAAGGAAAAAAACCCCAGAAGAGCATGATCCAATTTGCTACAGCAGGGGAAAAAATTCCTTCCTGATCCCCCGAGAGGCAATCGGATATTCCCCGGATCAACTTTACCTATAAATGTCAGTACCCAGTTATATTATGTACATTTAAGAAAGAATCCAGGCCCTTCTTAAAGCAATCTACTGAGCTGGCCAGAACCACCTCTGCAGGGAGTCTATTCCACATTTTCACAGCTCTTACTGTGAAAAAACCTTTCCGTGTTTGGAGGTGAAATCTCTTTTCCTCTAGACGCAAAGAGTGCCCCCTTGTCCTTTGTGTTGACCGTAAAGTGAATAACTGAACACCAAGTTCACTATATGGACCCCTTATATATTTGTACATGTTGATCATATCCCCCCTTAATCTCCTCTTCTCAAGAGAGAATAAATTCAGTTCCTCTAATCTCTCCTCATAGCTGAGCTCCTCCATGCCTCTTATCAGTTTGGTTGCCCTTCTCTGCACTTTCTCCAGTTCCCCAATATCCTTTTTGAGAACTGGGGCCCAAAACTGAACTGCATATTCCAGATGAGGTCTTACTAATGATTTGAACAGGAGCAAAATGATATCTCTCTCTCTGGAGACCATGCCTCTCTTAATACAAGAAAGGACTTTGCTCGCTTTGGAAACCGCAGCTTGGCATTGCATGCCATTATTGAGATTATGATCTACCAAAACCCCCAGATCCTTCTCCACTACGGATCCCGCCAGTTGTACTCCCCCTAGTATGTATGATGCATTCATATTATTAGCCCCCAAGTGCATAACTTTACATTTATCAACATTAAACCTCATCTGCCACATAGTCGCCCAATTAGACAGAGCATTGAGGTTGGCTTGTAAATTGGCGACATCCTGTAAGGACGTTATTCCACTGCATAGCTTGGTGTCATCTGCAAAGACAGAAATGTTACTTTTGATCTCAGACCCAATATCATTTATAAACATATTAAAAAGTAAGGGTCCCAGCACTGAACCTTGGGGTACACCACTGATAACCTTGGACCATTCAGAGTAAGAATCATTAAGTTGAAGGTTTTTTTAGGCCTCACATTTTGTATGGGACTCAACCCAAAAAACACTTTGCGTTCCTTTTGGTCAAAATGCCCCATCTACCACATGCCAATCTTCTCCAAGGTAATGCCCAGAACCAGATACCTCATGATCATGAGGTTCCTCCACTTCAATGATAATACCCAGTGCCTTCCCCGATATCACCCAAATTATGACAGGCTTTTCAAAATTCGGCCCTTACAAAATAATTTTTCAGAAGTATTCCCCCAGTTGTATACCCCGGACCAACACGTGTGGATGAGTCCCTTGTTAAATTTAGTGGCAAGCTTAAAATAAAGCAATTTATCCCCAGCAAAAGGGCCCGCTATGGGGTGAAAGTATACATACTATGTGACCGAGTCACAGGGTACCTGTATGTCTTCTTAGTGTACGAAGGGAAAACACCCAGCTGCATCCCCCCCAATTGCCCAGACTACTTGGGATCAAGCGGTAAAGTTGTTTGGGGCCTCATATACCCCCTACTGGATAAAGGCTACCATTTATACGTAGACAACTTCTACACATCTCTTCCCCTGTTCCACAACCTTCACCTGAAGCAGACGCCAGCATGTGGCACGGTAAGAACGAACCGGAAGGGCTTTCCTCAAAGTCTTGTCAATAAGAAGCTGAGAAAAGGAAAATCGGCAAGTCTGCGAAACAAGGAGATTTTGGCAGTGAAGAAGGGATGTTTACATGTCGTCTTCGGTCCACAACAATACCTTTGTGGAAAATTCCCAGAAGGAATGGCCCCATCCAAAAGCCCACATGCATCCAGGACTACAATTTGTTTATGGGGGGAGTCAACTTCAATGACCAGATGCTTGAACCCTACCTTGCCACAAGACGGACATACCATACTTATTAGTGAAGTATGGTAAACGTAATCCTCAGTTCCTGCCTTCACACACCTTCACACCCCTTATGCCACTGCCTGCTCTGTAACTGACTTTGGCTTGTTATTTGACCACGCTTCTGTCTGCCAATTCTGTACATACTTCTGCCTGATCTGGAAGTGACCCTGGACTGTTATTCGACCATGCTTCTGCCTAACAATTCTGTAATACTTCTGCCTGATCTGGAACTGACCTTGGACTGTTTGACCATGTTTTTGCCTGCCTCATGGACTGATCTTGTACCCTGCTACTGGACTAGTGGGATTCAACACAGGGGTCTCATATGTGAGGGGCCCCAGAATTGTTTTTCTGGATGAAGAAATCAATTTTGTTTTCTCATTCCTAGATTAGGGTCTGGAGACTCGGAGGCTTCAAAGAGATTTGGGTGGGAGAAGCCTCTACCCCTGTTCCCATTCTGTCCTGAACGAGGCCCTACTTCTGCCTGCTGCCTGTAGGACTTACTGCCATTATGTCTCTGCCTGTCACACTGACCACACCACATGTTCCTGCCTACTACCAGGACCAATATTTTTGGCACTGCTGACAATATCTCTGCCTGCACTGACCCTGGACTGTATATGGACAGTATCCCTGCCTGCTGCCTGGACAATTGTGTATGCCATTGCTGACCAAGTCCCTGCCTTCTGCCTGGACCAGTGCTATCCTGCTGTGTAGAACTGCGCTACTAAAATTACAGGTAATCTCTTGTTTATGCTTTGCTCAGCATAATGTATTTTGGGGTGTAATTCTTGGTATGTGCATGCTATGTGTCCCTGGAACACTTGACGGTGTTCCTTGCATGTTGGATCTCTATGTGGCCAGGCTGTGTAGAAGTCTCACAGAGAATGTAGCAGAATGTATTTTGGGGTGTCATTTTTGCTATGTAAATGCTATGTGTTGGAGATATCTTATAAATGGACAACTTTGCGTAAAAAAAAAAAATGCGTTTTCATTTTTTTTTTCCCCGTTTTCCAAAAACTTCTGGAAAAAAAACATTCAAAAGACTCATTATGCCTCATGGATTATACGTTGGGGTGTTAGCTTTCCGAAATGGGATCATTTTGTGGGTGTTTCCATTGTCCTGGTGCTCCAGGGCCTTCAAAAGTAGAGATGTCCCAAACTATTCGCCGGCGAATAGTTCCTGGCGAACATAGCTTGTTCGCGTTCGCCGCGGCGGGCGAACATATGCGATGTTCGGTCCACCCCCTATTCGTCATCATTGAGCAAACTTTGACCCTGTACCTCACAGTCAGCAGACACATTCCAGCCAATCAGCAGCATACCCTCCCTCCCAGACCCTCCCAGCTCCTTGACAGCATCCATTATAGATTCATTCGGAAGCTGCAGTCTTAGTGAGAGGAGGGACAGTGTAGCTGCTGCTGATTTAATAGGGAAATCTATAGCTAGGCCAGTGTATTCAGTGTCCACTCCAGTCCTGAAAGACTCATCTGACCTCTGCTGTAAGGACAGCATCCTGACAGCACCCCAAAAAGCCCTTTTTAGGGCTAGTACATCAGTCTGCTTTTTTTTTTTCCTCTGTAATCTAATTGCAGTTGCCTGCCAGCGTGTGTGTATTCAGTGTCCACTCCAGTCCTGAAAGACTCATCTGATCTCTGCTGTCAGGACAGCGTCCTGACAGCACCCCAAAAAGTACTTTTTAAGGCTAGTACATCAGTCTGCCTTTTTTTTTTCTCTGTAATCTAATTGCAGTTGCCTGCCAGCGTGTGTGTATTCAGTGTCCACTCCAGTCCAGAAAGACTCATCTGATCTCTGCTGTAAGGACAGCGTCCTGACAGCACCCCAAAAAGCCCTTTTTGGGGCTAGTACATCAGTCTGCTTTTTTTTTTCCTCTGTAATCTAATTGCAATTGCCTGCCAGCGTGTGTGTGTCAGGCTCACAGCGTATACTGTGCCCACTTGCCCAGTGCCACCACTCATATATCTTGTGTCACAGTAGATTACATTTAAAAAAAATAATAATTTTTAACTGCAATAGAATAGCAGTCAGTTGCCTGCCAGCGTGTGTATCAGGCCTACAGCGTCTACTCTGCCAACTTCTGCCAGTGCACAGTGCCACTCATATCTGGTGTCACAGTAGCTTGCAGGCATAGTACAACTAAACTAATCTAAAAAAAATGACAGGCAGAGGCAGGCCACCCCGCAGGGGCCGTCGTGGTCGTGGTGCTGTGATTCCCTTTGGCCCTAGAATAATGCCCAGTGTTCAGAGGCCACGTACCCTGAACTCGAAAAGTTCTGAGGACATAGTTGACTGGCTAACACAGGACACCCAATCTTCTACAGCTTCCGCTCGGAACCTTGACGCACCATCCTCCTCCAGCTCAGCTTCGGGCACCTCTCAAGTTACCACTCGCCCGCCTGCCGCCACCACCAACACTAGCACCACATCTGCTTCACTTGATCTGTCAGAGGAGTTATTTACACATGAGTTGGAAGAAATGACTGATGCGCAACCATTATTGCCAGAGGATGTAGATAAAAGGGATATGTCTCAGTCAGGCAGCATTACACACATGGACGTACAGTGTGATGATGATGATGTTGTACCCGCTGCTGCTTCCTTTGCTGAGTTGTCAGATACAAGTGAAGCGGTTGATGATGACGATGTGTCCGTGGATGTCACGTGGGTGCCCGCTCGAAGAGAAGAAGAACAGGGGGAAAGTTCAGATAGGGAGACAGAGAGGAGGAGGAGACGAGTTGGAAGCAGGGGTAGGTCGTCGCAAGGAGCTAGTGGCACAGTCAGACAGCATGTATCGGCACCCGGGGTCAGTCAGACAGCACGCCAATCAACGCATACTGTTGCCACCACCAGAATGCCGTCATTGCAAAGCTCAGCAGTGTGGCATTTTTTTTGTGTGTCTGCCTCTGATAACAGCGATGCCATTTGCAACCTGTGCCAAAAGAAACTGAGTCGTGGGAAATCCAACACCCACCTAGGTACAACTGCTTTGCGAAGGCACATGATCGCACATCACAAACGCCTATGGGATCAACACATGATGACGAGTACAAGCAGCACACAAGCTCAAAGCCACCATCCTCCTCCTGGTCCAGCATCTTCAGCCACGTAAACCACAGCTGTCCTCCTTGCCCCCTCTCAACCATCCACTAGACATGGGAGCCGTCGAAAAATTTGTTTCATTCCGTTCCGTATTAAAAAAAAATCGTAATTCGTAATTCGTGTACGGAATTCAATTCAGATTCGTACGAAATACGAATTTTGTACGACACGTATAACGAACGATTCGACCGGAACGAACAAATGATTCGACCGGAAATTTACTTCCCCCACCCAATTCCAGCAGCAATCTTTTCTCTCTATAATGTCAAATCTTTTCTCTCTATAATGTCGAATCGGAACGAACGAATGATTCGACCGGAAATGTACTTTCCCCACCCAATTCCAGCAGCAATCTTTTCTCTCTATAATGTCGAATCTTTTCTCTCTATAATGTCGAATCTTTTCTCTATGTCGAATCTTTTCTCTCTATAATGTAGAATCTTTTCTCTCTATAATGTCGAGTCGGAACGAACGAATGATTCGACCGCAAATGTACTTCCCCACCCAATTCCAGCAGCAATCTTTTCTCTCTATAATGTCGAATCTTTTCTCTCTATAATGTCGAATCTTTTCTCTCTATGTCGAATCTTTTCTCTCTATAATGTCGAATCTTTTCTCTCTATGTCGAATCTTTTCTCTCTATGTAGAATAATCTTCGACTAATAGAGTTAAGGTTAGTCACATTCGACCAAAAAATATTTACCTATCGCTTTGTCGAATTTTCATGTCTTATTTGGTAGTTTGGATTCGGATAATTTGGGTACGAAATTTCGTACAAATTTTTCGAAATTTCGTACAGAATCAGTATTCGAAAAAATTTGTAATTCGGATTCGTACAAATGTACGAATTTTTAAAAATTTGTACGAATTTTCGATTCGTACGAAACTAATCGCACATGTCTACCATCCACCTCCGTCTCTCGCCTGCCCACAGACAGCTGGCTTGTCAGAACTCTTAGCCCGCCAGCTTTTACCATACAAGCTGGTGGAGTCTGAGGCCTTCAAAAAATTTGTAGCTATTGGGACACCGCAGTGGAAGGTACCCGGCCGAAATTTATTTTCACAAAAGGCAATCCCCAACCTGTACTCTATTGTGCAAAAGGAAGTCATGGCATGTCTGGTACACAGTGTTGGGGCACGGGTCCATCTGACCACTGATACCTGATCTGCAAAGCACGGTCAGGGCAGGTATATCACCTACACTGCGCATTGGGTAAATCTGCTGACGGCTGCCAAGCATGTAATGCGTGGCTCTGCAGAGGAGTTGGTGGTGACACCGCCACGACTTGCAGGCAGGCGTGCTGCCACCTCCTCTACTCCTCCTACTCCATCCTCTTCGATAACCTCCTCGGCTGAGTCCTCTTCTGCTGCTGCGTCTTGCTCCACATCAACTGCACCCCCCCAGCTCCCCAGGGGCTATTCCACATCCCGGATACGACAGTGTCACGCCGTCTTGGGGTTGACTTGCCTGAAAGCAGAGAGTCACACCGGACCACTCCTGTCCGCCCTGAACGCACAGGTGGATCAGTGGCTGACTCCGCACCAACTGAAGATCGGCAAAGTGGTGTGTGACAACGGAAGCAATTTGTTGGCGGCATTGAATTTGGGCAAGTTGACACATGTGCCGTGCATGGCACATGTGTTGTATCTGATTGTACAACGCTTTGTGCATAAGTACCCAGACTTACAGGACGTCCTCAAGCAGGCCAGGAAGGTGTGTGGCCATTTCAGGCGTTCCTACACGGCCATGGCGCACTTTTCAGATATCCAGCGGCGAAACAACATGCCAGTGAGGCGCTTGATTTGCGACAGCCCGACACGTTGGAATTCAACACTCCTAATGTTCGACCGCCTGCTCCAACAAGAAAAAGCCGTCAACGAGTATTTGTATGACCAGGGTGCTAGGACAGCCTCTGCGCAGCTGGGAATTTTTTTGCTACGTTACTGGACGCTCATGCGCAATGCCTGTAGGCTCATGCGTCCTTTTGAGGAGGTGACAAACCTAGTCAGTCGCACTGAAGGCACCATCAGTGACATCATCCCATTTGTTTTCTTCCTGGAGTGTGCCCTGCGAAGAGTGCTGGATCAGGCCGTAGATGAGCGTAAAGAGGAAGAGGAAGAGTTGTGGTCACCATCACCACCAGAAACAGCCTTATCAGCATCGTTTGCTGGACCTGCGGCAATGCTGGAAGAGGAGTCTGAGGAAGAGGAGTCAGAGGAGGAATGTGGCTTTGAGGAGGAGGAGGAAGACCAACCACAGCAGGCATCCCAGGGTGCTCGTTGTAACCTATCTGGTACCCGTGGTGTTGTACGTGGCTGGGGGGAAGAACAGACCTACAGTGAGATCAGTGAGGACGAGAAACGGGACATGAGTAGCTCGGCATCCAACCTTGTGCAAATGTGGTCTTTCATGCTGTCGTGCCTGTTGAGGGACCCTCGTATAAAAAGGCTGAAGGAGAACGACCTGAACTGGGTGGCCACGCTACTAGACCCCCGGTATAAGCAGAAAGTGCCTGAAATGTTACCGAATTACCGGAAGTCGGAAAGGATGCAGCAGTTCCAAAATAAATTAAAAAGTATGCTTTACACGGCGTATAAGGGTGATGTCACAGCACAACGGGAATCTAACAGGGGAAGAGGTGAAAGTAATCCTCCTCCTACCACGACCACGCCGGTAAGGACAGGACGCTTTACAGACGTGTTGTTGATGGAGGACATGCAGAGCTTTTTAAGTCCTACGCATCGCCACAGCCCTTCGGGGTCCACCCTCAGAACGACTCGACCGACAGGTAGCAGACTACCTCGCCTTAACTGCAGATATTGACACTCTGCGGAGCGATGAACCCCTTGACTACTGGGTGTGCAAGCTTGACCTGTGGCCTGAGCTATCCCAATTTGCGATAGAACTTCTGGCCTGCCCCGCTTCAAGTGTCCTTTCAGAAAGGACCTTCAGTGCAGCAGGAGGTATTGTCACTGAGAAGAGAAGTCGCCTAGGACAAAAAAGTCTAGATTACCTCACCTTTATTAAGATGAATGAGGCATGGATCCCGAAGGGACTGACAGTGGGCGATACATTTGAGTAAAAAAGGCCTGATGAGATGAGCTGCCTTGGGCTAAAAATGGTCCACACGCTGCTGTATTTTATCTCTGCATGCCGGATGACTTGCGTGACTTATCCGCCACCAACTAGGGTTCAAGCCTGTCAGGTCACCTGTGGCTAGATCACAGATGCACACCGTAGGAGGACAGGAGTGCACCACAAGATAGTGAACCCTATGGCTGACTGCTGCGGATAGGAAACTGGGTGGTTGTGGAAAGCGGGACCAGAGGAGCACAACCGGAATCCACAGGAAGCTAGAGCCGAGATTCCCCAGGGCGCGGAGTCTAAGACCCAGCAGGTCTTCACCAAAGCCTCTAGTGGTGAAGATGTTGCGCTGCAGCTAGGTCCAGGTCGCAGCCCCTAGAGTCTCCTAGCTCACGCCCCGTAGGGTAAGGGGGAAAGAGGGGAAGCAGCAGCACAGGATACAAGAATAGCAAAGGACAAGCCGAAGGTCAAGGGTCACAAGCAGACAAGGATGAACGAAGGACAAGCTGAAGGTCAAGGGTCACAAGCAGACAGGGATAGTCAGGAACAAGCCAATATCGTAACAGAGAGACAGACGTAGCACACAGCAGGCAGGAACCCAAACACACAATGCTTAACAAACACGTTGATCAGCAAAGCAGGCTTGCAGTGCACAGGTTAATATAGTGTTCTGTGATAGGGCCTGGGGTGGAGTCAGGCTGGGAGGAGATTATAAAGGAAGCCAGGTGAAGGGGTCTGGCCTCTAAGATGAACACTTGAGGAGGAAAGGTAAGATGGCAGACAGACATTAGTGCATATCCATGACAAAGCCGCAATGTTTTAGGGCACTTTCTGCCTGGAAAACATCAATTTGCAACAATACCTAATTTTTCAGGCATGTGTACATGCCTATTTTTTCTGGCCTCTGGTGCTGCACTGTGGCTGCAAAAACAAAACAAAAAAAAAAACACATACATGTGTCAATTCCCCTTCGTGATTGTTACCTTGTTGTGGTGACTGGTGAAGGGGCTTGCGTATCACAATGAAGCGACCACCTCTATGAGTGTGTTGGCAATGGCAATGTTGGCACACCCCAGATGATAGGTCGTTGCTTCATTGTGAACAGACCAAAAGTGATCGGCTGGATAATTTTGCATAGAAAAAACATTAATTTTCTTTGTGATCATCTAAGGTGATCATTAAAGCCTTGCGGTTGTGCAAATGGACTGTTTGCGGTTGTTTGCGGTGCGTTAAACGGGGAGTTTGGTCTGTCAGAGTTTGGTCTGTCACTGTGAAGTGGGCGTAACCCTTACACTACCTGATCGATACAACATCATACCTGATGTTTTAAAGCACGTTATTCCAAACAATTTAGGAATGTTAGGTGATTTATGCGCTTTATGGATTAAAACCCGGCTCTGCGTCAACTACGTAATTTTCCATGGGAGTTTTGCCATGGATCCCCCTCCCGGCATGCCACAGTCCAGGTGTTAGTCCCCTTGAAACAACTTCTCCATCACTATTGTGGCCAGAAAGAGTCCCTGTGGGTTTTAAAATTCGCCTGCCTATTGAAGTCTATGGCGGTTCGCCCGGTTCGCCCGTTCACGAACATTTGCGGAAATTCTCGTTCGCCGTTCACGAACGGAAAATTTTATGTTCGCGACATCACTATTCAAAAGTGTAATAGGTAGTCAACTTGTTAGATGTGTAATTTATGCTCCTAGAACACCTGATGGGGCTCCCTGCATGTTGGGCCACACGTGGTATCGTAATACTCAGGAGGAGTAGCAGAATGTATTTTGGGGTGTCATTTGTGGTATGCACATGCCACGTGAGAGAAATAAGCTATTACAATGACAATTTTTAGAAAAAATTAAAACAAAAAATAAAAATCTTAATTTTGCAAAGAATCGTGGGAAAAAATTACAACTTCAAATAACTCACCATGCCTCTTAATAAATACCTTTGAATGTCTACTTTCCAAAAAGGGGTTATTTGGGGGGCGTTTGTACTTTCCTGGCTTGTTATTGTCTCAAGAAATGATAGGCCGCCAGTACATCAGATGTGATACATTTTTGTATGATTTGCACTATAGCTTGTAGACTCTAAAACTTTCACACAGACCAAATAATTTCCCAAAAATTTGGGTTATTTTTATCAGATATGTAGCAGTATAAATTGTGGCCAAAATTTATGAAGAAAAATTAATAATGTGCAAAATTTTATCACAAACTAAGAAAAATTTGTTTTTTTTCAAAATCTTCGGTCTTTTTTCATTTATGTATATTGTTGAATGAAAAAATGGACTTTAAAGGCACTGATATATCAAAAATATAACAATTTTAATATTACACAATAATACAGAGATATACATGTAGCGGCCTCACCTCTCTCTCTTTCTTTGGTGGTTATATGGCTGTTGTCTAGGGGTACCTGGGAGAGAGAGAGAAACACACCACGGCCCATGTCCTCCGTAACTGGGAGGTGAAGGCCAGAGATTCGGCTTTTGTGTAGGTGTCCTAGAGTCAAGTCCAGTCCTTCGTCCCTGACTCCTTTGCTTGAGTAACCCAAGTTCCACACAGTGAATAGGTACAACTCAGTTTTATTCTTCTTGCCAAGCAATAAAACAATCTTTCTCCTTTGGAAAATGAGGGGACAGATCGAGGCACAATCCTTTCCCTTCTTGCTGCTGCCCACTGTGCTGTCACCAGTGGTGAATAGTCACTGCCACTGACTAGGTAATATAGAACGTGAATTTACCTTCGCTCACTTTGCCCCTGTCAGAGGAAGAAATCCGTCCAAGGGAGAAGTGGAGGCCTCTCTGTCACCAGCGATGCTGCGCCGGGCTCTTCAGAGAAGTTACTGCGCGCCAGTCCTCACAAACTCAGACACGGGCACCCAAGGAGTTAGGGCCCCCTCGGATTCCTCCACCCTCGCGGAACTCAGTCGAAGGTACTGATCCCCAGGCATCCACCATAGTACCTCACCCCAGGCTAAAGGTGCCTGAGATGGACTCCATCCCTGCTCCAGCTAGGCCAAGGGCGCCTAGGCCTGGAACACCGGAACGCCAGCACCCAAGCTAAAGGTGCCTGGGTGCGGCCATGTCCTCCAACTCTCCTCCCAAAACAGGGCGTCCGCCCCTTTTATGACCTCTCCCTTTGCGTCCCAGCGGGTTCCCCGCCCTGCTGTACCAGCTCCAGGGGAGGACAAAAAGGCACGGTTCGCGGTGTGAGTTCAACTCCGGCCCCAGGCAACAGCGCCACCCAGGGGCCCCAAGGAACCTCACACCACCAGAGTCCTCACATAATTCAAATACCCGCTACACTCTCCCCTTGGTGATTTGACACTGGTCCCCAGTGTCTGGTACAAACTCACATCCCACAAAGAGTGGTGTCATAAGTTCAGCCCCGAAACCAACTACACAATTTAGCCCTGAATTGTGCCAAGACCTGAATGGGAAGGGGAAAACTTAAAACAATACAACTATAAAACTTTTCAATAAAACACTTTAAATATCCCACATATTTACATTCCTCCCTCTCTCTGGCTGTCTAAGGACCACCCACTCTCAGTAGTCTTGACAGACGAGTCTCCTGCAGAGGGAAAGAAAAGAAACATACATCCTACCAACATGTGTGTTTGCTTGAAATGAATAGGTCTATCCTAGAAGAAACCCATTCACTCCAAAAAGTGCTGCATAATGTAAAAAAAAACAAAACAATCGTTGTGCAACTCTGCCACCTGGTGACAGTGCCACGGTCAAGACACTCATCACTTCCAGATGAACTTCCCTCTTGAACATTTTCTCTGTGATCCTACACTATCTAAAACCCAAAGTCACTGATTCCTTCTGAGCGCAAGGAGAAGGAGGGAGAACAAACAAAACAGCTCCCATGTAAACTGCCCAAATACAAAAAAAAACTAGGGCACAGTCCCTGTGTTCAAGAGAAGGCACTCCGGAAAGTTCAGCCAGGAATGAAAAGAAAAGCACACAGGAGTCTTTTTTTTTTCTCCCTTACAGGTAAAACCTTGGATGAGGCAATGATATAGGCTTCAGACGGTCATCAAAAGCCTCCACATGGTACTCAATACTTTTTCCTTCTTTGCGGCAGATCACCACTTTGTCCGCATGAATGTGTCTTCCCAGCATCCATTTAGATTTACAGTCCTGAAACTTCTTGGTGACTGTTGGTGAACAAGAAAGGTACCGCCGTGCTTGCTGTACTTTCAATTTGTCCCATACAAAGGCATCATACCACCTTTGCCGAAAGACCTCCACCTCATAGAGCAGCTCCCGAGGCAGATACGGGTATTCCCACCCATATTCCTGAGCAACCTTCTGGCCAAAGAGACGCTGCAGCCTTGTCAAAGGTGGCATAGTAGCTCGGTCTCCTTCTCCAGGTGGAACAATCGCTTCTGGGTGGCGGGGTGCGTTCACCACCTCGGTGGACCTGGGCCTAGGAGCCTGCAGTGACTGACGTTGCACTCCCGCAACAAGAGCAGGTGAAATGGATGTTGAATCCAGAAGGGGAACTTCAGACAAAGGACCAGCTTCATCCCCTAGCGCCGGGGGGCTCTACCCGGGGTGTACTTTCTCCAGTAGACATGGGTAGGTCCCTCGTGACACGGGCCAAGGGTAGCTTCATCTTGTCCCATCCCTTCTGTTGGAAGATTTTGTCTATCTCCCCATCATCGCCATTGTCAGACAATGAATCCAGGTCAGAGGTGTCGTAGCACTCAGCGGGCAGATAATTCCCAGTCACGGAACTATCCCCCTTGACGGCCTCTACCGACTGTGGACTACCGCCACTTTTTACCACACAGACAGTCCCAACCCCTGGCTCACCTGGACCTTTAAACGAGCAGGGATGTCCAGGACGCTGTCTACCGAATCCATCCAGGTCAGGCAAGCAGTGGGGCGAAGCTCTTCCACGACCACACAAGGCCATCACCAGGCTGACTTTTCTCTTCGGTGGTCGGAGCAGGGAGCTGCTGGTGACCGAGGCAGCATCCTCTGATTTTTCTCTTTTCACTTCCGCTTGGGCAGTCCCTTTGCCCGGATCAGTGCGCACGGGGAACGCACCAGCATCGATCTCTCCCTCTGGAGTGGCAGTCCCTGTGAGGTAGTTGAGGTGGAAAGCCCGAGGCTTTTCTGTGGATGGTTCCACCTCGAAGAGGAATTCTTTGCAGACCTCACAGCGCCCAAACGGCTTCAGCTGGACCACCAGTCCCGAACAGCCGGGACAGATCACACCGAGGGCTTCCATGTCTCTACAGGTAAAGAGAGCCAATCGCCCATGGGGCCTTAGTCTTATCCCCGTATCCATAATCGGAGCAGCCAGAGAAGACATATCCGCGAAGGAAGGAACAGAAATCCACGGAGCACTTGAAGCCATCCTCTCTCTTTGCTGCTCCATTGCGCACTGACCCACCTGCGCCGGAATCTCCACGAGCGTACCTCCACGTGGCCAGACTCCTCCCACCTTCTGCACTTGTTCGCAGGCTTTTCCCTTGTTCGTGGGCTTTTCCCTTGCCCCGCCCACGAACTACACAGCTATGGGTTGCCTCGTGGCGCGTTGGCCAATATGGCCGACCTACTCGGAACTCTTCTGGGCAGCAAAGTTCAATTTCAGACACCATACACATATCCTGGATACGATGCCCCCACGTGTAGCGGCCTCACCTCTCTCTCTTTCTTTGGTGGTTATATGGCTGTTGTCTAGGGGTACCTGGGAGAGGGAGAGAAACACACCACGGCCCATGGCCTCCGTAACTGGGAGGTGAAGGCCAGAGATTGGGCTTTTGTGTAGGTGTCCTAGAGTCAAGTCCAGTCCTTCGTCCCTCACTCCTTTGCTTGAGTAACCCAAGTTCCACACAGTGAATAGGTACAACTCTGTTTTATTGCTTGGCAAGAAGAATAAAACAATCTTTCTCCTTTGGAAAATGAGGGGACAGATCGAGGCACAATCCTTTCCCTTCTTGCTGCTGCCCACTGTGCTGTCACCGGTGGTGAATAGTCACTGCCACTGACTAGGTAATATAGAACGTGAATTTACCTTCGCTCACTTTGCCCCTGTCAGAGGAAGAAATCCGTCCAAGGGAGAAGTGGAGGCCTCTCTGTCACCAGCGATGCTGCGCCGGGCTCTTCAGAGAAGTTACTGCGCGCCAGTCCTCACGAACTCAGACACGGGCACCCAAGGAGTTAGGGCCCCCTCGGATTCCTCCACCCTCGCGGAACTCAGTCGAAGGTACTTAGCCCCAGGCATCCGCCATAGTACCTCACCCCAGGCTAAAGGTGCCTGAGATGGACTCCATCCCTGCTCCAGCTAGGCCAAGGGCGCCTAGGCCTGGAACACCGGAACGCCAGCACCCAAGCTAAAGGTGCCTGGGTGCGGCTGCGTCCTCCGACTCTCCTCCCAAAACAGGGCGTCCGCCCCTTTTATGACCTCTCCCTTTGCGTCCCAGCGGGTTCCCCGCCCCGCTGTACCAGCTCCAGGGGAGGACAAAAAGGCACGGTTCGCGGTGTGAGTTCAACTCCGGCCCCAGGCAACAGCGCCACCCAGGGGCCCCAAGGAACCTCACACCACCAGAGTCCTCACATAATTCAAATACCCACTACATACAAAATTTGTATTCCTGGAATACAACTAATTTCTAAAATAAGAAATCATGGACAAAACCAAAATAGGGCACTCAGTGATACAAATTGCTCATGCTGTGGGTGTACATGATGACTCTTCCCACTGAAGGTCATGAAAACCAGAGAGATGTCCCCAAGATGTGAGTCCATAAGTTCCTTGGAGCTTTAAAAGTTGCTTGACATGTTTCGCGATTATCTGCGAATCGCTTCTTCAGGAGCTTCTAAATTCCAAAGTAGAAAATAAGGTTTGAGTTTGCATCATAAATATATAACATACATTTACATTATTACTTTGCTAGTACATCAGACACTGATGCCGGCATCTGATTCTTACCCAAAGTATCAGTTGGGTTTGCCCAATGCAGTCACTTCACCCTCTCCCAGGTGTCTCAACCCAAACCCATGCCCGATGGAAGGGGCCGTCCCACCAGGCTGATACAGCGAGGCAAGAGGAGAACGATGAGTATCAGGAATATGGGGATGCACCCAGTATCTATAGAATAAAACAACATAAGCTATAAAAAATATATACCGGTATATGTTTCTAAAAGTGCCAAAAGGCTATCCAAACAGATAGGGTTGGATAATAGCTTACTTGTAGGTATAAAAATATTATAGATGGTAAATAATTTTGCAGCACGACAAGGCGGTCATCCACATGTGTGGGGTTTTCATTTATAGCGCAAAAAATAAAAAACCCAGAGGTGATCATATGCCACCAAAAGAAAGCTCTCTATTTGTATGAAAAAAAGGCCAAAAAAATCATTTGGGTACAGTGTTGCATGACTGAGTAATTGTCATTCAAAGTGTGAGAGCACTGAAAGCTGAAAATTGGTCTGGGCAGGAGGGGGGTTTAAGTGCCCAGTAAGCAAGTGGTTAAACAGATGAAATACATGGTATGAGAGAAGATGATATTGATTTAATAATTTGTTTAAACAGTGGTAAGAAGTGTCACGGATCAGCTGCAAAGCTGTCACCTATAGTTCCACAGATATGCAAGGCTGACTGTTCCCTATAGCTGTTCTGTTGCCTTAGTCCCACACACTGGTGGTCTGTTCCTATCTGCTTGCTGCACAAGGCTCCAAGCTATGGGCATTGCCACCTTTCACCTGCTGTTTTTTATAATTAGCTAAATAGCCAGTCATTAGTGTTGAGCGGACCCGAACTGTAAAGTTCGGGTCCGTACCGAATTTTGGCGTTTTCCCCGACCCCGGACCCGGATTTTGCGCTAAAGTCCGGGTTCGGGTTCGTATTCGGGAATTTAATGGCGCAGTTAGAAATGCTTCAGGGGCCAGCCAATCACCATTTGATTAGCTGGTGTGCCCTTAGAAGCCATCATAGCCATGCCTACTAATGGCATGGCTGTAATTGGTCAGTGCAACATGTGACCCAGCATGTGACCAGCTTCTATATAAGAAAGAGGCACACAGCACAGATCGTCACTCTGCTTTTAGACAGTGTAGGGAAAGGATCCTGGCTGCTGTTGCTGTGAGGGAGAGAATAGGAGTTAGTCCTGATTCTGCAATCTACTGATAGAAAAGATAGGGAGACAGTGTAGTGTAGTGTAGTGTAGGGGCAGGATCCTGTTTGTGCTTTCAGGGAGAGAGATTTAGATAGGAGTCCAGATTGAGAGATATAATAGCTCAGCGATCTGCATAGGTTTATCTGTTTGTGTTGCAAGCTCAGTGCACCAGCACTGCATTACGTTGAGTGATACACCTATTCCATACTGTGGCTGTATTGTGCTCTTGCTAAAAGACCTATTTTGGTCAGAAAAAAAAAAAAAAAAAAAGGCACTTTATTGTGCTTTTGCTAAAAAGACCCATTTTTGGGCCCCAAAAAAAAAAAAAAGGCACTTTATTGTGCTGTTGCAAAAAAAAAAAAAAGGCACTTTGTTGTGCGCAAAAAAGACCTATTTTTGGGCAAAAAAAATATTTTGCAGTGTATATCTCTAGTTGTGTGAAATAACCAATTTCTATATATTCTTCTTGTACTATGCTATACTAAAAAAAAAAAAAAAACTTTTTTTTGAATAGCATTCTCTGCAGCTGTGCGATTCAGCGGTTATATACTGTGGTTGTGTTGTGCTCTTTCAAAAAACGCCATTTAGGGCCACAGAAAATATTTTGCAGTGTGAAATACACATGTGGAGGTGTGTAAAATAAACAATTTCTATATATTGTACAGTGCTATACTAAAAAAAACAACATTTTTTTTGAATAGCATTCTCTGCACTTCTATAGCTGTGCGATTCAGTGGTTAAATACTGTGGTTGTGTTGTGCTCTTTCAAAAAACGCCATTTAGGGCCACAGAAAATATTTTGCAGTGTGAAATACACATGTGGAGGTGTGTAAAATAAACAATTTCTATACATTGTACAGTGCTATACTAAAAAAAAAAACATTTTTTTTGAATAGCATTCTCTGCACTTCTATAGCTGCGCGATTCAGTGGTTAAATACTGTGGTTGTGTTGTGCTCTTTCAAAAAACGCCATTTAGGGTCACAGAAAATATTTTGCAGTGTGAAATACACATGTGGAGGTGTGTAAAATAAACAATTTCTATATATTGTACAGTGCTATACTAAAAAAAACAACATTTTTTTTGAATAGCATTCTCTGCACTTCTATAGCTGTGCGATTCAGTGGTTAAATACTGTGGTTGTGTTGTGCTCTTTCAAAAAACGCCATTTAGGGCCACAGAAAATATTTTGCAGTGTGAAATACACATGTGGAGGTGTGTAAAATAAACAATTTCTATATATTGTACAGTGCTATACTAAAAAAAAACAACATTTTTTTTGAATAGCATTCTCTGCACTTCTATAGCTGTGCGATTCAGTGGTTAAATACTGTGGTTGTGTTGTGCTCTTTCAAAAAACGCCATTTAGGGCCACAGAAAATATTTTGCAGTGTGAAATACACATGTGGAGGTGTGTAAAATAAACAATTTCTATATATTGTACAGTGCTATACTAAAAAAAAACAACATTTTTTTTGAATAGCATTCTCTGCACTTCTATAGCTGTGCGATTCAGTGGTTAAATACTGTGGTTGTGTTGTGCTCTTTCAAAAAACGCCATTTAGGGCCACAGAAAATATTTTGCAGTGTGAAATACACATGTGGAGGTGTGTAAAATAAACAATTTCTATATATTGTACAGTGCTATACTAAAAAAAACAACATTTTTTTTGAATAGCATTCTCTGCACTTCTATAGCTGTGCGATTCAGTGGTTAAATACTGTGGTTGTGTTGTGCTCTTTCAAAAAACGCCATTTAGGGCCACAGAAAATATTTTGCAGTGTGAAATACACATGTGGAGGTGTGTAAAATAAACAATTTCTATATATTGTACAGTGCTATACTAAAAAAAACAACATTTTTTTTGAATAGCATTCTCTGCACTTCTATAGCTGTGCGATTCAGTGGTTAAATACTGTGGTTGTGTTGTGCTCTTTCAAAAAACGCCATTTAGGGCCACAGAAAATATTTTGCAGTGTGAAATACACATGTGGAGGTGTGTAAAATAAACAATTTCTATATATTGTACAGTGCTATACTAAAAAAAACAACATTTTTTTTGAATAGCATTCTCTGCACTTCTATAGCTGTGCGATTCAGTGGTTAAATACTGTGGTTGTGTTGTGCTCTTTCAAAAAACGCCATTTAGGGCCACAGAAAATATTTTGCAGTGTGAAATACACATGTGGAGGTGTGTAAAATAAACAATTTCTATATATTGTACAGTGCTATACTAAAAAAAACAACATTTTTTTTGAATAGCATTCTCTGCACTTCTATAGCTGTGCGATTCAGTGGTTAAATACTGTGGTTGTGTTGTGCTCTTTCAAAAAACGCCATTTAGGGCCACAGAAAATATTTTGCAGTGTGAAATACACATGTGGAGGTGTGTAAAATAAACAATTTCTATATATTGTACAGTGCTATACTAAAAAAAACAACATTTTTTTTGAATAGCATTCTCTGCACTTCTATAGCTGTGCGATTCAGTGGTTAAATACTGTGGTTGTGTTGTGCTCTTTCAAAAAACGCCATTTAGGGCCACAGAAAATATTTTGCAGTGTGAAATACACATGTGGAGGTGTGTAAAATAAACAATTTCTATATATTGTACAGTGCTATACTAAAAAAAACAACATTTTTTTTGAATAGCATTCTCTGCACTTCTATAGCTGTGCGATTCAGCGGTTATATACTGTGGTTGTGTTGTGCTCTTTCAAAAAACGCCATTTAGGGCCACAGAAAATATTTTGCAGTGTGAAATACACATGTGGAGGTGTGTAAAATAAACAATTTCTATATATTGTACAGTGCTATACTAAAAAAAACAACATTTTTTTTGAATAGCATTCTCTGCACTTCTATAGCTGTGCGATTCAGCGGTTAAATACTGTGGTTGTGTTGTGCTCTTGCAAAAAACGCCATTTAGGGCCACAGAAAATAAATTGCAGTGTGAAATACACATGTGGAGGTGTGTAAAATAAACAATTTCTATATATTTTCCTTGTACTGTGCTATACTAAAAAAAACAACCTTTTTTTTTGAATAGCATTTTCTGTAGCTGTGCGATTCAGCGGTTACGTGCTGTGGGTGTGTTGTGGTCTGGCAAAAAACGCCATTTAGGGCCACAGAAAATATTTTGCAGTGTGAAATACACATCTGGAGGTGTGTGCAAAAAAACAATTTATATATATTTTCCTTGTACTGTGCTATACTAAAAAAAACAACCTTTTTTTTTTGAATAGCATTTTCTGCAGTTCTGTAGCTGTGCGTTTCAGCCATTACGTATTGTGGGTGTGTTGTGGTCTTCCAAAAAACGCCATTTAGGGCAAGATCCTAAATTTGGAAAATATGAGGGGAAGGTCAAAGGGACGTGGTGGCCCCGGTCGTGGTGCTGCTGGTGGAGCTCCTGTTGCAGGGAGAGGACGTGGTGGATCTGTGCCAGCTACACGCACAAGTGAAACACCTTCCTCAGGTGCGAGTAGGCGACCGAGCCTGCGGCGGTATTTTGTCACGCCTAATGAGGCTGTACCAATGTTTAGGCCAGGACAAGTACAGGCGATAGTAGATTGGGTTGCTGACAGTGCCTCGGGTTCCTTCACATTGTCTCCCACCCACTCTTCTGCTGAAAGATCAGAGTTGGCACCTGAAGCCCATGTCCATCAGTCTTTCACCTCACCCCCTTGCAAATCAGCCAAGCAGTCTGAGCCCCAAATCATGCAGCAGTCTCTTCTGCTTTTCGATGACTCTGTTAGCAGGGTTTCCCAGGGCCATCCACCTAGCCCTGCCCCAGAAGTGGAAGAGATTGAGTGCACCGATGCCCAACCACTTATGTTTCATGATGGGTACATGGGAGGACCATCGCAGCACGTCTCGGATGATGACGAAACACAGGTGCCAACTGCTGCTGCTTTCGCAATTGTGCAGACAGACATGGAGGGCAGGGGTGAAGACTGGGTGGAAGATGATGTGGAGGACGATGAGGTCCTCGACCCCACATGGAATCAACGTTATGCAGGGGACCAGTGTAGTTCGGAGGAAGAGGCGGTGGTCGCACAGAGCCACCAGCACAGCAGAAGAGGGAGCAGGGTGCAAAAACGGAGCATTCGTCCCCTAGACAGTACATCTGCTACTGCCCAACGCAGCAAGGGACCGAGCACACCAAAGCCAGGTCCAAGGACTTCCCTAGCGTGGCAGTTCTTCACACAGTGTGTTGATGACAAGACACGAGTGGTTTGCACGCTGTGCAATCAGAGCCTGAAGCGAGGCATAAACGTTCTCAACCTGAGCACAAGCTGCATGACCAGGCATCTAAGTGCAAAGCACGAGCTGCAGTGGAGTAGACACCTCAGAAACCAAGAAAGGTCTCTGGCTCCTCCTGCTTCCTCTTCTGCTGCAGTCTCGGCCTCTTCATCCACCTCTGTAGTGACAGTGGCACCTGTCACCCCGCAAACAGAGGATCTGCCAGCAACACTACCACCTGGGTCACCGACCATCTCCACAATGTCCCATGGAAGCGTTCAGCTCTCTATCTCCCAAACATTGGAGCGGAAGAGGAAGTACCCCCCTAGCCACCCGCGATCCCTGGCCCTGAATGCCAGCATTTCAAAATTCCTGGCCTTTGAAATGCTGTCATTCCGTCTGGTGGAGACGCAGAGTTTTAAAAGCCTGATGGCATTGGCTGTCCCGCAGTACGTCGTGCCCAGCCGCCACTACTTTTCCAGGCGAGCCATCCCTTCCCTGCACAACCAGGTGGGGGACAAAATCAGGTGTGCACTGCGCAACGCCATCTGTGGCAAGGTCCACCTAACTACGGATGCGTGGACCAGTAAGCACGGTCAGGGACGTTATATCTCCCTAACAGCACACTGGGTAAATGCAGTGGCTGCTGGGCCTGAGGCAGATAGCGGTTTGGCGCATGTCCTTCCACCACCGAGGATTGCAGGGCGCTTCAGTTTGCCTCCTGTTGCTAACTCCTCCTTCTCCGCTTCCTCATCCTCTACCGCCTCCTCATCCATTCAGCGTAACACCTTCACCACCAACTTCAGCACAGCCAGGGGTAAACGACAGCAGGCAGTTTTAAAACTTTCCTGTTTGGGGGAAAATCCCCACACCGCGCAGGAGTTGTGGAGGGACATGGAACAACAGACCGATGAGTGGTTGCTGTCAGTGAGCCTCAAGCCCGGCCTGGTGGTGTGCGATAATGGGCGAAATCTCGTAGCAGCTCTGGGTCTAGCCGGTTTGACGCACATCCCTTGCCTGGCGCATGTGCTGAACTTGGTGGTCCAGAGGTTCCTTAAAAATTACCCCAATATGCCAGAGCTGCTGCAGAAAGTGCGGGCTGTGTGTGCGCACTTTCGGCGTTCTCACCCTGCTGCTGCTCGCCTGTCAGCGCTGCAGCGTAACTTCGGCCTTCCAGCTCACCGCCTCATATGTGACGTGCCCACAAGGTGGAACTCCACCTTGCACATGCTGGCCAGACTGTGCGAGCAGCAGCAGGCAATAGTGGAGTTTCAGCTGCAGCAATCACGCGTGAGTCGCTCTGCGGAACAGCACCACTTCACCACCAATAACTGGGCCTCCATGCAAGACCTGTGTGCCTTGTTGCGCTGTTTCGAGTACTCCACCAACATGGCCAGTGCCAATGACGCCGTTCTCATCGTTACTATCCCAGTTCTATGCCTCCTTGAAAAAACGCTTCGTACGATGATGGAAGAGGATGTGGCACAGGAGGATGAGGAGGAGGAGGAGGAAGCGGGATCATTTCAAAGGCTGTCTTTCACAAGTGGCTACGAGGGTGGGTTCCTGCACCAACAAACGCCAGGTACACAATTGTCCGGCAGAAAGGGCACAGTTCTGGAGGATGACGAGGTGGAGGAGGAGATGGAGGAGGAGGAGGAGGAGGAGGAGGAGCCATGTTCACAGCAGGGTGGCACTCAGACCAGCTCGTGGCCATTACTGGTGTGTGGCTGGGGGGATACAGAGGACACAGACGATACACCTCCCACAGAGGACAGCTTTTCTTTGCCTCTGGGCAGCCTGGCACACATGAGCGATTACATGCTGCAGTGTTTCCACAACGACAGCCGAGTTGCCCACATTTTAACTGGTGCTGATTACTGGGTGGCCACCCTGCTGGATCCCCGTTACAAGGACAACGTACCGTCCTTAATTCCCTCACTGGAGCGGGATCGTAAGATGCGCGAGTACAAGCGCACGCTGGTAGACGCGCTGCTGGTGGCATTCCCACCTGACAGCGGGCGTACGGTGGAAGCACAAGGCGAAGGCAGAGGAGGAGGAAGAGGTCGCCAACGCAGCCGGGGCACCGGCAGCACCTCAGAAGGCAGGGTTAGCATGGCCGAAATGTGGAAAAGCTTTGTCAGCACGCCACAACAACCAGCACCACCAGCTGAGATGGAACGTCTTAGCAGGAGGCAGCATTTCACCAACATGGTTGAGCAGTATGTGTCCACAGGCCTACACGTACTGGATGACGGGTCTGCCCCCTTTAACTTCTGGGTCTCCAAATTGGGCACATGGCCTGAGCTTGCCGTTTATGCCTTGGAGGTGCTGGCCTGCCCTGCAGCCAGTGTATTATCTGAACGTGTATTTAGCACGGCAGGGGGCGTTATCACAGACAAGCGCAGCCGCCTGTCCAGAGCCAATGTGGACAAGCTCACGTTCATTAAAATGAACCAGGCATGGATCCCACAGGACTTGTCCGTACCTTGTGCAGAATAGACATGTATACCGGTGTTGTGACAAAAACTGTCCGGCCATCGGATTGTGCCCGGCCCGTACTGCGCAGGCGCAGCGCTTGCGCAGTACAGAGGACAAGGAGATTCACAAAATCTCCGAAGATGAACGGCGCCTGCGCTGTGAGTGCAGGTTCAAGCCCCACCATCCAAGAGGACATACGGTAGCACATAGTAACAGGGCCCCTCACGGGCTCGCTTCGATCGCGGCCTTGCTTGGCTCGGCTTGAACCACGGATGGTGTGGCCTTCACCTGAACTCAACACGCAGGCGCCGTTAGTCTTGGGAGATTTTTGAAATCCCCTTGTCCTACATACTCAGCAAGCGCAGTACAGGGCGGACACTATTCGACAGGGGACAGAATTCGACAGATCACCGGCCTTACCCAGCCATTGTTGTATTTTTGAACCAGTGTTGGCTACCTCGTCCTCCTCCACCGCCGCTTCCACCTACACAGCCACATCCACCGCCACCTCAACCTCCTACTCCATATGGACCTCGTCCTGCTAGGCCAAGATTAAAATTTTTATTTTATTTTTTTGTAGCGCACAGATCCTTTCCCCCTTACCTGCCTTTATGTTGTTGGCTCTTCGCAGGAGGGAGAAAGGCACACCGCACTACCAGCCCGTATCATCCTATATAAAGAGGTTGAGCGGTGTACTTGACGGGCCGTGTCCACAGCCGGAGTCAAAACTCCTCCAGAGGATGATTCTCACCTCTACTGTAGGTAGAGGCAAGTCCTTTAATTGCCAGTAAAGTCAATGTCCACACCAGCTGAAACTCCAACTCTTATTCTCTCATGGCAAAATAAACTGTACTCAGATAGAAAAGGTTAGAGCAAAGAAACAGGACAGCTTAAGGTGTGGAGGAGGTCCAGGCACAAACGTAGCACATTCACTTCACTGCTTAGGTTTCTCAAACAGTTTTTGGCACACGGTCTCTGCCACAGACATTGAGGTTGGTCTCTGCCACAGACCGGGTGTACAAGGCCCCTGCCACGGGCCTGGAGAACTTTGGTCTCAGCCACAGACCAGGGTGTATAAGGCCCCTGCCACGGGCCGGTTGAATAAGGCCTCTGATACAGTCAAGGTGACCTTGAGCTTCTCCTTCTACGAACCTAGCCCATATCAAGGGGAAGACATCTCTCCAGGGAGTCAACAGACCATTCCTTCACCGTGACTCCCGCATCGGTCCATCAGAATGATCCTCCCTTCCCTGGAACAGGGTCCCCTACACGAGGCGGCTCTGGACTCCAGGCTTTACTCCCGCCCCTAGGCCTCCATACCCAGGGCAGCAAGAACTCCAGGATAGTACCTCACCCCGGGCTAAAGGTGCCCGAGATGGAACAGGAACACATGCACCCAGGCCGAAGGCACCTGGGCGCGGACCCCACTGGACATCAGCCCCCAGGCCAAAGGTCTGCCCCTTTTATATGCTCTCCCGGCATGCACAGCAGGTTCCCCGCCCCGCTGTACTACTGCCAAGAGGGGACACAAAAGGCGCCACCTGTAGGCCGCAGGGAACTGCACACCAATACTGTCCCCCGAGGACAAAATGGTCCATGAATCCTACAGAATTAGGGTATTTGAGCCTATTTACCACTCAAACACTTTCCTTAAATTTAGCACCCCGCTACATTTTTATTTCAAAGTATTTTATTTTCCCACTAGCTTATCCATTAAATTAAATAATTTATTCCAGAAAGGGCGCATTCTGGGGCATTCCCACCATATGTGTGGCATTGTGCCGTTGAGTTTCTGAGGTTCTTAATGACTTCCTGTACCTCTTCTGCTGAAAAGGGGGCCTCCAGCATATTTTTTAATTTTTTAATTTTTTTTATGTTCTTTTAAGTTATTTCCTATCCACATTTGTTTGCAGAGCACTTGCCATGTTCTTAACAACATGTTGCTGCCATTTGCAGCCCTCTAGCCCTTTCCATTACTTTTTTAGAGCCTTTTTAGTCGTCAGAAGTCCGGGTCCCCATTGACTTCAATGGGGTCCGGGTTCGGGTTAAAGTTCGGTCCCGAATCCGAACTTTTTTCCGAAGTTCGGCCGAACCCGCCGGACCCGAATATCCAGCTACCCGCTCAACTCTACCAGTCATCTTGGTCTGACAAACTGCCCTCCATTATTACATGGTCAGTTTCATATCTGTGCATGCTTAAGCAATGCTTGTATTTGTAGCAGCAGACCCCAGTTCCTAGTGTTTCAAGAGTATTTCTATCTCCTCAGGCATCCAATGTTTTTGAGAGAGGTCCCATTTCTCAGTTCATGTGCCTACACAGACCCTTGCACCTTGTTCTTCTTAAGGCTTTTGAATACCTGTGTACTCCGAGAGCTTCCAGCATACCTGGATCTGTGTGCCTTGTGTACTCCAAGAAGGCTGCCAGTATCACCACACCTTTGTACCCGAGGTACTCTAGGTAAGCTCTCAATGTTCCCACAATCTAGTCTTCTAATGCTCCCAGAATCTCTTGATCCTGTATATCCAGAACCCCAGTGCTGCAAGAAACTCATGCTCCTGTATACCTGTGTTCCCAGAACCTCATTGTTGCAAAAGTCTCACACTTTTGTGCACCTGTACCCAGAATCCTAGAGCTGCAGGAGGCTCTCACTCCCATATATCCATGTTCCCAGAACCCCAGTGCTCAGGGGAGGGCTGGTAGCCTTGGGCCTGGGGGCAAGTCCAGTCAAGTGGCCCACTGAACCGCCGAATCAGCTCACCATCCATGGCCCACCTGGTTTTTCAATGCAGCCTCACCAGTGCTTATCAGTGCAGCCAACTCCAGTGCCCATCAATGAAGCCTGATCACTGGGGCAGGTTACATGGGGTGTATGGTGGGGGAGATAGGGGGTCAGCTAGGGGGGTCAGGGTCTCTCACCTCAGCGATCTCAGCTCAGGAGGTCTTTGCATGCCACGGTCTCCTGGGGGGTAACGCTCCTGATCCTGGGGTCAAGTTGCAGCCAGAGCCCAGCCCTGCAGCCCTGCGTCCCGACTCCCTGGCACGCCCTGCCTCTGTCTGCTTCCAAGAATCCAGTCCCAGAGAGTTGTAATTTCCTCTGTGCTGCTGTGTTTTTCACCCACCGGAAGCTTGAGCGTGGACTACAACTCCCGGAATGGAACAGCTAGTGGTCGGCCGCCATGGCCGTGCCCCCGGCCCGACTTCCTAGACCAGAATAAAAAAGAAAATGGTAGCGGGCAGCGGCTGATGGCCATTTTGAACATATCTTGTGCACCCCTGTGACCCCAGTATCTCAAGCAATCCCAGTGCCTCCTGTGACTTCTGTAACACCAGTGATTCCTTTGTATTCCCATGTTTCAGAGTTCCTTCCTTGTTCAGCTATTCTCTGCACTGGTACTGTCTTAGGGTCAAAACCTGGGACCCATCTTGTAGCAAAGCCCATCACCCCTTGCAATGTGCACTGGAGCTCTTTAGGCACTGCAGATTTACCCGTTTTAGGCTCACATCTCCACCAGGCATGCAGAGGGTTTACAATCCTTATCCTACAGTATCTCACAAAAGTGAGTACACCCCTCACATTGTAAACATTTTATTATACCTTTTCATGTGACAACACTGAAGAAATTACACTTTGCTACAATGTAAAGTAGTTAGTGTACAGCTTATATAACAGTGTAAATTTGCTGTCCCTTCAAAAAAAACTCAACACACAGCCATTAATGTCTACACCGCTGGCAACAAAAGTTAGTGAAAATGTCCAAATTGGGCCCAAAGAGTCAATATTTTGTGTGGCCACCATTATTTTTCACCACCGCCTTAACCCTCTTGGGCATGGAGTTCACCAGAGCTTCACAGGTTGTGACTGGAGTCCTCTTCCACTCCTCCATGACGACATGATGGAGCTGGTGGATGTTAGAGACCTTGTGCTCCTCCACCTTCCATTTGAGGATGCCCAACAGATGCTCAATATGATTTAGGTCTGGAGACATGTTTGGCAAGTCCATCACCTTTACCCTCAGCTTCTTTGGCAAGTGGGGTTGTTATCATGTTGGAATACTGCCCTGTGACCCAGTCTCCGAAGGGATGTTCTGCTTCAGTGTGTACTGTTGTGAATTCATGAAGAAATAATGCATTTAATATTTACTGGCAGAGATGTGAGATTCTAGTAAGACCTCAAAAACAGATGAACTATGATTTTGCAATAATTCTCTTGGAACCAGTTAAAGCAAGATGGGTGGACCAAAGGTCTGTGATTTTACATGTTTTCCAAATGTTCAGTGGATTAGCCATCTTTAACTTTTGCAAGCCCTGTGTTAAGACGGAGTGACCAGTATGAGAGAGTGAGAGCGGTAACACCAAATTTAACACACCTGCTCCCCATTCACACCTGAGACCTTGCAATTCTAACGAGTCACATGACAGCGGGGAGGGAAAATGGCTAATTGGGCCCAATTTGTCAGAGGGACACGCGCCATCCCCGATCACCGTGGTGCGCGTATTAGGTGCGCATTCTCAATGTTTTGAATTGTGACTGGCTGTGATTGGATACAGCCGATCACGTGGTAAACATTTTATTGGCTGTTTACCCTGATCGGGGATGCGCTGTGTCCGAGGGACAAGCATCAACCCCGATCGCCGCGGTGCGCTCCCCCTGGGGGCACGCAATAGCGGCGCATCATGACGTCTGGTCAGGGTAATTTACCACTTTGTGCACATCATTTTGTTATATGGGGGGTGGGAAGTGGTTAAGTAACATAGTAATGTGACAAACCTACAAAATCTTGTAGTGTGGAGCTGGTAGATTTTTTTCTGTCACTCAGGGCTCTTACCTCTGAGAATAAATAAAGAATCTGCATCTTTTGAAACATCAAAAAAAATTATCAGTAACCCATACCCTTACATTTAATCTAACCTAACCCCTAAACCAAACATTTAACCCTCACAAATTTAACACTTAACCTAACCCAAGAAGTAAGTCCTTAACACCCCCCCTCACACACACACACCAAATAGCCCCTTAGATAAGTCCTAAACATGTAACATATTCCCATTACTGAAGCCCTAAAACGTTGAAACCTTAAGGTCACTTTCACACTGGTTCTACACTGGCAATACTGCTAGTAAAACGCCTATGCGTTAATGGAGCAGTTCCTATTAATTTCAATGGAGAGGAGCATTTTTGGGGCAGTTTTTTGAACTCCTCAAACATGCTCCATAAATGCTGCAAGCAGGATTCTTTACACCACAACGAAAGCGCACGTTCTTAGAAGCATTTTTCTTTTTTAACCCAAAAGCACTTGAAAAACTCCTTATGCCGCATACAGACGATCGGACTTTCCGACAACAAAACCGTGAATTTTTTTCCGACGGATGTTGGCTCAAACTTGTCTTGCATACACACGTTAACACAAATGTTGTCGAAAATTGCGAACGTCAAGAACGCGGTGACGTACAACACGTACGATGAGCTGAGAAAAATTAAGTTCAATAGCCAGTGCCTCTCTTCTGCTTGATTCTGAGCATGCATGGAATTGTGTACACACGCTCGGAATTTCCGACAACAAGTTTTGTTGTCGGAAAATTTGAGAACCAGCTCTCAAATTTTTGTTGTCGGAAATTCTGACAGCAAATGCCCGATGGAGCCTACACATGGTCAGAATTTCCGACAACAAGCTCCCATCGAACATTTGTTGTCAGAAATTCCGAGCGTGTGTACGTGGCATTAGTGTGAAAGCCGCCTAAGCCAAACACTAATCCAAACCCAAAAACTGGTAATAAGTCAACCCTATTCTGCTGTATACTCAACTTGTCCAGACTGGGAGTCTCTGCATTAATATCATAAAGGTCCAACTACAAAGCAGTTTCTTCTAAAGCTGAAAGAAACTGCTTCAGAATTTTGTAAATTTGCATGTATACAGTATTATACCATAGTGGTTCTTAAAACTTTGGCTATTTGACAGGTTTATAAACTATAGTCTCTGAGGATTCTTTCATAAAATGCACTGAAGCAGTGCTTGCTCTGAGTCTACTGGGTACAATTTATTAATTTTATTGCCTGTATTAATCATTACAATTTGACCTAATATAAATTATTTTTCAAAGATATCCAAGGGTATTTTAAGAGCCCCAGAATTTTCAGATGCTCGTAGCTCTTATTCTAATATATTTTTCTCACTACAGGTGTTCTACTTCAGTTTAGACACAATAGAAAAATATTGTACTCCAACAGCTTTATGTGCTTTCCATAACATGGAATATGAAGGTGTTGTATCTTTTTTTTTTTTTTTAAAGAAATACTGTCATGCCGCGTATACACGATCAATTTTCTCGACGGTGAAAACACAGTCGAGAAAATCGACGGGAAAAACAAGGACCGGCTTGGTCCCCTTTTCCCAGTCTACACACGGCCGTTTTTCCCGACATTTTTTCTCTTGGTCGAGAAAAACGACCGTGTGTAGGCTCCCCGGCAATTTTTCCCTATGGGAAAGGGCAAAAATTAATAGCATTTCTGTTTTGGTTTTTATTTCTTTCTGTGATGACATTGGAGATCTAGTTTATTATTCCCTAATGCCAACTGGTATGAGTGTTTTGATACCACTGGAGGGTAAGATGTAAAAGGCACTTTAAACCTGAGGAAGACACCTACTTATTAACATTTTACTTAAAAAGAGTATTACTCTTTCGTTCATGGATTTGACACAGCTTCCTATTGACAAGTGGGTATTATCCTATCTTTAGGAGTGACTAGGCAGAAAAAACTTGTAAAAAATGTTACATCACACCTTCTACAGCACCGCCCAGGGGGCGGACCCTCTGGGTATAATCCCTCTCTCTGCACCTCGCAGATCAGTTTTTTTCTGGCTAGCAAGGAGAAGGACATGGCTCCCTTCGGGCCCACTGGTCCGGGGGAAAAAAAATTTTCCTGCAATCTTCGATCAGCTGCCGACTGGGTGACAGGATGGATCCTCGATCCTTGTAGTCCCCCCAGTTTCGGCCATCGAGAGCGTGTGCCGACCCTAGCTACGCGCTGGGTTTTCCACAACATGCCCGTCGCTCTACGGGTGGCCGGTGAGCCTACGCTCCAGGGCTTGCATTGGACCGCTCAGCTTCGGCTGACCTTACGGCCGAGTCGCAGTAGCCTGTCCGGTGATCGCGCGCTCCAGGGCATGCATACGATCATTCCCTAGGGTTCAATCACAGCATGCCTGGCTGACAGTCACCTCCATGCGCGGATGATGATCTGTCCGGAATGTCTTCCAGCATGATCCACGCAGGAAAGGTAAGTAGCTCCCCTGCTTCGGCAGGGTGACTTGGCTGGACATTCCTGGAGAGATCAAGTAAGTGGTTGTGGCCCTTTTCTTTCCTCTCTCCCTGCCTTCCCTCCTCCCTGGGCTCTGAGCTAAGGTTGCTGGGTGCTGGGGGTCACCCGGGGGGCTCCATCTGGAGCGGGGCTGCAATGTAGCTGTCGTTTAAAAAATGTCATTTTGCTTACCTGTGTGTGCCTTTCTCCCTCCATGCTGTCGGCGGCCATTTTGGGGTGGTCCATTCCTGTTGGCCTCTAGTGATTGTCCGGCGGCCATTTTCTTGTGGTTCGCGCCATTAGGTATATATCGCCGCTCGGCGGCCATTTTCTTGTGGTTTACGCCTGTATGTAATTACCGGCGGCCATCTTTTTGTGGCCCACGGCCGTTTTTTGCCTCTACTGTCGGCTCGGTGGCCATTTTCTTAGGGCCCACATTGTTTTCAAAACAGCCGCTTAGCAGCCATTTTGCCCGAAGTCTTCGGCCTCTAGGGTGCATTTCACTGGCGCGAATTCACACAGGGAACGCTGATGAGAATCAGACGGACACAGGCAGCGGTGGGTTAGCATCACAGGCGGAGCACACGGCAGCAATAGCGGTACTGTTCCAAGGGTGGGGAGTCCTCTGGGAGATCTGCATCTCTGTAGCAGCTAGGAGGGTGGCCTATTGATACCTTGCCTGGAGTCCCTGTGGGTGACAGCGCGTGGGTCAGCATGGCGTCTGAAGCAGACGTTGTTTCCCCTGAAACACCTGAGTTGGCAGCTGGTGCCCCTGGAGGCTTTGTTGCCAAGGTAGAAGCGGCGCATGGGAACACGGGGGGTGGAAATCGCCCCCATCCTCCACCATCTTCTGGGGATAATTCTGATGCAGAACCAGGCCCGGCTGTGGCTCATGGTCCGGATTCTGATGCATCAGAGACCGTGACCGTGACCTGTCAGACAGTGAGAATGACTCCAAGTCTAGGTCAGCATGCAAAAAGGCTTTGGTATCTGACCTTATCACGGCAATGTGGGATACGCTAAAATGGGAGAATGCTGCTAAAGCAGCAGAGACACCGGTCCCCTTTGGGTTCCGTAAACCGGCCCGCACTGCTAGGGTGTTTCCTTGTGTGTCTTATCTTGATAAGCTCTTGTACAAGGAGTGGGTAGACCCACTAAGGGTTTTTTGCAGCCCCAAAAATTTTGGGGCAGTTCGGTACCCCTTGAGGAGAGTTCCTGAAAAATGGACCTCTCCCCCAATAGTGGACACTCGTTAGCTATACACAGTGGGGGGCTCAGCTGTACGTCCAGCATTGGCTGGGGTTTTTCTGATGGCTCAGACACTGGCTGAGTACGCAAAAAGGCTACTCCAGGGGTTAAAGACACGGGAGACTCCTCCTAACGAGGTAGCTCTGGCCGACCAGTTGGTACAGAGCCTTGAGTCTGTCTGTGAGTCAGACATGGATACTATTCCCTTGCTGTCTTGAGCCTCCGTTTATGTGGTGGCGTTACGCCGCCTGATCTGGCTAAGGTGCTGGTCTGCGGACCAATCTTCCTAAAAGGCCCTGTTGGATCTGCCCTTTTAAGGCGATAGACTTTTGGGGCTTCTCTGGATGACAGCTTTTAAGATGCCACAGGAGGTAAGAGCACATTGCTTCTGCAATCCAAAAGAGGTAAGGAACCACGCCATAAGGTTCGCTGTGCTGAAGGAGGGGGTTCGTCCTGTCTTGGATCTCAGGACCCTCAACTGCTTTGTGAAAGTACAAAGATTCCGGAAAGGAGTTGGCTCGCCCTGTTGCGCTCCCCTCCATCCAGGGTATTTTCCTGCATCCTTGATCATCAAGGACGCATGCTTGCATGTCTCCATATGCACCAGGCATCAGATGTCTGCAATGGCGGCTGGGGAAGACCACTACCAATGGTGGCTCTCCCCTTTGGCCTGGCATCGGCACCAAGAGTGTTCACCAAGGTGCTTGCCCTGATTCTGGCCCTACTAAGACAGTGTGGCTTCGCTATCATGGGCAACTTGGATGATCTTCTGCTGAGGGTCACTTCAGACTTAAATTTAGAAGTAAGCGTGTCTATAACCTGTCATACCCTCCGATACTGGTGGGGTGCTGAACACTCAGCAGTCAGTATTGGTATCGTTCCAACTCCTAGTGTGTCTAGGGTTGATTCTGGACTCCTCAGAGGCGTACGTTTTTTTCTCCCTAGGGTAAAGTTGCAGACCCTTCGGGCTGCGGTGAGGCAGTTGACATCCTAAAGATGGGTTGTCACGCCACTTTTGCAGGCGAGTCCTGGGCCTCATGGTAGCCTCCTTCGAGGCGGTTCCATAGGCACTATTTCACACGCGAGTGTTAGAGGGAACTCTGTCCTGAATTGTCAAGTGCCCTTCATCCCTGGATTATCAAAATCCGGGTGAGCCATCTAATCAGGACCTCCCTAGTTGGCTGGCCGACATCACCGGCATTTCTGTCTGGGAAGTTGTTCCTTAATTTTTACTGGATGGTGGTCAGGGCGGACGCCTGTCTTCCCAGTTGCAGAGGAGTCTGAGGAGCTCAGTCAACCTGGGTCACTGGACTCCGGAGGAATCCCATTGCAGATCATTGGCCTGAAATCCGGGAGATCTGGCTTTGCCTTTCCACATGGTCTCAGAGGCTACAAGGGCGTCCAGTCACAATCCAGTCGGACAAACACTACAGTGGTGGCATATGTCAATCAGCAAGGAGGAACAAGCAGCTCTGCTGCAGCATCAGAGGTCGCTCACCTCCTAAGGGGGCTCCCTTACCAGAGGGGAAGCACGCCAGTCGTATATCTCCTGACTTCTCGACTCAATCGGAAGGTATTGAGGTTTGTGACCAGGTCAAGAGACCCATGGGCAAACACGACAGATGCGTTTATGGCACTGTGGAGTCAGTACCGACTAATCTATGCCCTTTCTCCTCGGAAAACTCCTTCCTCATCTGCTTCGCAGACTGGAGGCAGAGAGGACTACAATGATCCCAATTGTTCTGAATTGGCCTCGGCGTCCTTGGTACTCCGAACTAGTGCGTCTGGTAGCAGACGCCTTTTGGCATCTACCGTTAAGAAGACCCTGCTGTCACTAGATCCCATACGCCATCCTGTTTTTACAGTCACTGGCTTGAGGGCATGGCTTGAGAGCCAAGTGCTAAGAGACCGGGACCTGTCAGACTCAATGATCTCTACCATGAGGAGTGCTTAGAAATCATCCCCTAGGAAGATTACCATCGCACTTGGAAGACCTGCATATCCAATTGTGAGGAAATGAGGTGGCATCCGCGTACTTATTTGGTTTCAGAGTCCTGCTAATCTTCAGCAGGGAACGGGCCAAGTTCAATTAGGGGGCAGGTATCTGTCCTGGCTGTCTTTTTCAATGACCCCTGGTGGCTCACTCTCTAGTGAGAATGTTGTACAGTGGGTTCAGCAGGCGGCCCCTCTGGTCCACCCTCCACTACCTCCGTGGGGCTTGTGTAGCAGACGTCCTTTTGGCGTCTACCACTAAAGCCCTGTACACACGATTAGATTTCCTATGGATTTTAGTCCGATGGATTAGTCCATCGGAAATCGGATGAAGCTGACTTCCATCAGTCTTGCCTACACACCATCAGTCAAAAAACTGACCGTGGTGACGTAAAACACTCAGATGAGCCGAGAAAAATTAAGTTCAATGCTTCTGAGCATGCATCGACTTGATTCTGAGCATGCGTGTGGTTTTTTTCCGATGGACTTGCCCATAGACGATCAGAATTTTCTATCGGTTTTTGATCGATCGGAAAATTTTAAAACATGTTCTATTTTTTAAAACCGATGGAAAAAAGACCGATGGGTCCCATACACGATCGGTTTGTCCGATGAAAAAAATCCATCGGACGGTTTTCATTGGTAAAACCGATCGTGTGTACAGGGTTTTAGAGAGGACCTGCTGGCGCAGGGTACCATATGCCATCCTTCGTGCAGTCAAGGGCTTCAACGGCATGGCCTCTAAGTGTCTCAGAAACCACCGTTTGGCTACATCAGGGATATTCCCTTGTTGACACTTTCTCAGAAAGTGGTCCTTTTGGTGGCTGTTATGCCAGTAAGACGGGTTTCTGAGTGGGCAGCCTTGTCATACAAGCCTCCCTATCTGATCTTCCACAAGGATTCTTCTTCTTTAATTCCAAAGGTCGTGTTTCGACCTTCCATCTCAAGGAAGGCATGTACTGCCATCCTTGTGTCCTCATCCGTCGAATCCTAAGGAGACAACGTTGCTTTCCTTGGACGTTGTCCAAACTCTGAGAGAATGTTTGTCTGGTACTGCTACGTTCCAGAGTCCAGACTCACTGTTTGTTTCAGTGGCTGGTCCCAAGTAGGGCCCAGCGGTCTCGTCGGCCACCATCTCTAGGTGGATCCGACAGATCGTGATCAGGCTTACGCCATGAAGGGTCAGGCGCCTCCCTTTCCCAGCGTATTCGACCAGGGCAAGATGTGCCTCTTGGTTTACGTTAGTTAAGACGGTTTCTGAGCCGGAAGCCTTGTCATGCAAGGCTCTTTATCTGATCTTCCACAAGGATAGGTGGTGCTTAGGGATGAGCTTCGAGTTCGAGTCGAACTCATGTTCGACTCGAACATTGCCTGTTCGCCCGTTCGCCGAACAGCGAACAAATTGGGGTGTTCGCGGCAAATTCGAAAAATCTATGGGAGAAATCTAAAGTGCTAATTATAAAGGCTTATATGCAAGTTATTGTCCTAAAAAGTGTTTGGGGACCCGGGTCCTGCCCCAGGGGACATGTATCAATGCAAAAAGAAGTTTTAAAAACGGCCGTTTTTTCGGGAGCAGTGATTTTAATAATGCTTAAAATGAAAAAATAAAAGTGAAATATTCCTTTAAATTTCGTACCTGGGGGGTGTGTATGATATGCATGTAAAGTGGCGCATGTTTCCCGTGCTTAGAACTGTCCCTGCAAAAAATGTCATTTTTGAAAGAAAAAAAGTCTTTTAAAACTGCCTCACGGCTATTAATGAATTGTCGGCTCCCGGCAATACATACAAAAGTCATTGATAAAAAAAAAAAAAAAAGCGTGGGGGTTCCCCAGAATTCAATTACCAGGCCCTTCAGGTCTGGAATGGATATTAAGGGGAACCCCGCCGCAAATTCAAAAAAAAATTGACGTGGGGTTCCCCCAAATATCCATTCCAGGCCCTTCAGATCTGGCATGGATTTTAAGGGGAACTCCACCCCAAATTTAAAAAAAAAATGTCGTGGAGTCCCCCTAAAAATCCATACCAGACCCTTATCCGAGCACGCAACCTGGCCGGCCGCAGGGGAAAAGGGGGGGACGAGAGAGCGGCCCCCCCTCCCTCCTGAACCGTACCAAGCCACATGCCCTCAACATGGGGAGGATGTCCCCATGTTGATGGGGACAAGGGCCTCATCCCCACAACCCTTGCCCGGTGGTTGTGGGGGTCTGCGGGCAGGGGGCTTATCGGAATCTGGAAGACCCCTTTAACAAAGGGGACCCCCAGATCCCGGCCCCCCCTATGTGAATTGGTAAGGGGTACATTGTACCCCTACCATTTCACGAAGAAAGCGTAAAAAAAGTTTAAAAAAACACACAAACACCTTGAAAAAGTCCTTTATTTAAAAAAAAAAAAAAAACAGCGGTGAAATCCAGTGTCCCGCGGCGATCCCGATGTCCAGCGCTGTCCTTCATTGGTTGTGCCTGAGCGGACCTGATGGGGAACTCCCTCTCAGTATTTTAAATGTATAGACCCGCCCCTTCTAAAGATCCCCATCAGGTCCGCTCAGCGGACCAGATGCGGAACATGAGAAGGGGCGGGTCTATACATGTATTACCACAGTGAGAGAAGTTCCCCATCAGGTCCGCCTCCTCGGTATGTCGGACCCGCCTACGTCATTGGCTTGAGCGGGGAACTTCCTTCACTGTGTAATTTAAATTTACATAGTGAAGGAAGTTCCCCGCTCAAGCCAATGACGTAGGCGGGTCCGACATCCGAGGGGGCGGACCTGATGGGGAACTGCTCTCACTTTGGTAATACATGTATAGACCCGCCCCTTCTCATGTTCCGCATCTGGGAAACTTTAGAAGGGGCGGGTCTATACATTTAAAATACTGAGAGGGAGTTCCCCATCAGGTCCGCTCAGGCACAACCAATGAAGGACAGCGCTGGACATCGGGATCGCCGCGGGACACTGGATTTCACCGCTGGAATGTTTTGTTTTTTTTGTTTGTTTTTTAATAAAGGACTTTTTCAAGGTGTTTGTGTGTTTTTTTAAACATTTTTTTACGCTTTCTTCGTGAAATGGTAGGGGTACAATGTACCCCTTACCAATTCACATTGGGGGGGGCCGGGATCTGGGGGTCCTCTTTGTTAAAGGGGTCTTCCAGATTCCGATAAGCCCCCCGCCCGCAGACCCCCACAACCACCGGGCAAGGGTTGTGGGGATGAGGCCCTTGTCCCCATCAACATGGGGACATCCTCCCCATGTTGAGGGCATGTGGCTTGGTACGGTTCAGGAGGGAGGGGGGGCCGCTCTCTCATCCCCCCCTTTTCCCCTGCAGCCGGCCAGGTTGCGTGCTCGGATAAGGGGTCTGGTATGGATTTTTAGGGGGACTCCACGCCATTTTTTTTTAAATTTGGGGTGGAGTTCCCCTTAAAATCCATGCCAGATCTGAAGGGCCTGAAATGGATAATTGGGGGAACCCCACGTCAATTTTTTTTTGAATTTGCGGCGGGGTTCCCCTTAATATCCATTCCAGACCTGAAGGGCCTGGTAATTGAATTCTGGGGAACCCCCACGCTTTTTTTTTTTTTTTATCAATGACTTTTGTATGTATTGCCGGGAGCCGACAATTCATTAATAGCCGCGAGTCAGTTTTAAATGCATTTTTTTCTTTCAAAAATGACATTTTTTGCAGGGACAGTTCTAAGCACGGGAAACATGTGCCACTTCACATGCATATCATACACACCCCCCAGGTACGAAATTTAAAGGAATATTTCACTTTTATTTTTTCATTTTAAGCATTATTAAAATCACTGCTCCCGAAAAAACAGCCGTTTTTAAAACTTCTTTTTGCATTGATACATGTCCCCTGGGGCAGGACCCGGGTCCCCAAACACTTTTTAGGACAATAACTTGCATATTAGCCTTTATAATTAACACTTTAGATTTCAAACGTTCGAGTCCATTGTATTTAATAGGGTTCTAAAGTTTACACGAACATTTTGTCTGTTCGCAGGTTCTGGTGCGAACCGAACAGGGGGGTGTTCGGCTCATCCCTGGTGGTGCTGCATCCGCAGCCATTTTTTCTTTCCTAGGGTCTTCGACCTTCCATCTCAAGGAAGACATTGTACTACCATCCTTGTGTCTTCATCTGTCGAATCCTAGGAGACGACCTTGTATTTTTTCGACGCTGCCCGAGCTCTGAGAGCACCTAGCGTCTATTTCACCAGGTGTGTAAGGCGGCGACCTGCTCGTCCGTTCACACTTTCACTAAACTTTACAAGTTGATGTGTGTGCATCTTCGGATGCTTCTTCGGCCGCAAGGTATTGCGGCTGTTTGGAGTTGCAACTCCTCTGTTGAGGAGCTCTGTTTTGTTTTGGGGTGAAGTTGTTTTAATGCTGTTCCCACCCCTCGTTTTTGACACTGCTTTGGGACATCCCACTTGTCAATAGGAAGCTGTGTCAGTCCATCAACGAAAGAGTAAATAGGATTTTTTACTCACCGTAAAATCCTTTTCTCTGAGTTCATGGACTGACATAGCACCCACCCCTCGTTTTAAGTTTGTACTGCTTTTTGACGAACTGATCTGCGAGGTGCAGAGAGAGGGATTATACCCAGAGGGTCCGCCCCCTGGGCGGTGCTGTAGAAGGTGTGATGTAACACTTTTTACAAGTTTTTTCTGCCTAGTCACTCCTAAAGATAGGATAATACCCACTTGTCAATAGGAAGCTGTGCCAGTCCATGAACTCAGAGAAAAGGATTTTATGGTGAGTAAAAAATCCTATTTTTGTTGCTGTCTCTGTCCCCATTGATGAGACACCTAGTCATTTGAACAAGTGAGAAAAAATTTACGCTATGGGATCATAAGTAGTAATAAAAAACAGACAGTGGGTAAATCCAACCCCATGCTTTCCAAAACAATGTAACTTGTTTCCGTGCAGGTTGTTGCACCCACCAAACTTCAAGGTGTAATGTCAGTCTGAAGCCTCGTACACACAAACGAGTTTCTCGGCAAGAAACGACAAGAAAACTGCCGAGATAGCTTTCTTGCTGAGAAAATCGTTCGTGTGTATGGTTTCTCGTCAAGAAAACCGACAAGAATCTCAACGAGAAATATAGAGAACCTGCTCTCTATTTTCTCATTGAGATTCTCGTCAGCCTGTTTCTCGACGAGAAAATTGTGTGTGTGTACACTTACCTGTCCTCCGGGAAGCCTGCGCATGCTCGAAATGACTTTGACGCATGCGCGGTAGCTTCCTAGGCATAGATAGGGTGTAGCAAGATGGCGGCGATGGCATCGAATGTGACGAGCGCACGCTCGTCGTAGTCGATGACGTCACCGCGTTCGCTCCATTCAAAGAACCGCGGGTTCTTTGAATTGAGCGTGTGTACACTCGGCCGGGACAAGTTTCTTGTCCAAGAATCTCGTCAAGAAAAACAACGTGTTTTTTCTTGACGAGATTTTCGGCCGTGTGTACGAGGCTTAAAGCTTAGATTGTGTCTTGGACCATCTTGTGGTAAGAGTTGTTTTTATCAAGAACTATAGACAAAAGAACATTAGAATCGCATTCAGCAGTTATGCACGCCTTATAACAGAGATTCGTGTGTCAAAAATTCTCTCAGGAAAAAACTGATAATTGCAGTAAATCAGCATAATCAGTGGGACAAGTGTCAATCTCTAGTTCAAGAGATGTTTTTTATATATACCGTATATACTTGAGTATAAGCCGACCCGAATATAAGCCGAGGCACCTAATTTTACCACAAAAACTGGGGAAACTTATTGACTCGAGTATAAGCCTAGGGTGTCCATCTGCATGCCTCACTGTGTCCATGCCTCACTGTGTCCATACCTCACTGTGTCCATGCCCCCTACATGATCTCTGGTGCTGTGTGACTAGACTGACATTTAACATGGGAGTCTATGGAAGGGGTGCCCGGCTTTGAAAAATCAGTGCTCCCCGGCCGTAGGTCCCCGGACATCAAACTTTGCACACTTGTAGAGGAAAAGTGGTGCAACATGTGTGCCAAGTTTGGGGTCCAGGGGACCTACAGCTGGCCAGGATCAGGCGCACAAAGTTGAAGATGGACACAGACTCGAATATAAGCTGAGGGGAGCATTTTCAGCACAAAGAAAGTGCTGAAAAACTTGGCTTATACTCGAGTATATACGGTTTGTATATAGGTGTGTAGCGGGGTCTCCTTCATGGCCCTTGGACTACGTTAACCAGAACCCCGTTTGGCACCCAGGGTTCATTGGGGCGCCGCAGAGACTCATGGGTGGGGCTATATAAGAAGAGGGCGAGACTAGGCTTGGCCTCTTTGGACACCTCGCTGCAAGCAACAGGACTCCCGTGCGGATCTGCTGCTGTGTAAGGCCTGAAGCCTGGGCCTTGCATACCGACCAAAGAGCCTTCCACCCCAATGCGGAGCCTGGGCGGCACCTGTTCCTGCTCGAGTTTTCTGGCGTCAGCTGGACCGGAGACCCGGCCGTTGGAGACACTGTGTGTGGATACACAGTGGTGGAAGCCCGGACTGGGATCGCGTCCGGAGTGGTGAGCGAGCACTTGCTCACTTCATTACCCTGTTACTTTGTTAGGCCTAGTGACTGCCTTGGCCCACCCTGTTATTTACTACCCCCTTGGATTACAAATATTGTTTCCTGAAAGTGCACCACCGTTCAAGTTGCATGCGAAGAAGTGTTCTCATAAGGGACTGAGTTTTAGTCTGGGTCAGGCCTGACCAGGGTGGGGGTTAAAACTTTGTTGCTGCGCCATATTGCGCATAGGGAAAGAAGAGAGTTGCACGTGGCGGGTGATCACTCTGCACTATCACTGAGTAATATGTTTATTGCTGCAGGGCTCTGCATGTATGTTATGTAATGTGTTTAACTTTGAATCCTTATACCAAGATATAAATCCAGTTATATTTTATCACATTGGTATTAGTGTCATCTTTGCAGATAGTAGTTATCTATCAATATTGCCAGATTGTGCATAATCAGGTATAGACTGTTACGAGGTAACATTCCCTAGACTAACTGTGCCAGTGTGGGTTGAGTAGATTGCCGGGGGTTGGCGGTGCTGTATACAGGGCCCGAAACAAAACTCAGCGGCTCTCTTAACTGGGGGTAGCGCTACACGCGTGTAGCGGCCTCACTCTCTCTCTCTCTTCTTTAACGGTTACTTTGGCTTTGGTCTAGGGGTACCTTGAAGGGGAGAGCGAGGTGCGCCACGGCCCATGTCCTCTAGATTACAGCATGTAGAGGTGAAGGCCAGAATCAGATTACACCCAGGCTGTGTATACGTTCGGAGCCAAGTCTGTTCTGCTGATAACCCTGCTTTGCTCCCAGTAATTGGAGTACCACACACTGAAAAGGTCCAACACATATTCATTCCATAACGGCAAACAAATAGTCCTTTGCGAGCAGACAGTTTGAGACCCATAGAAAAGTTCAGTATTGGTGGGGAGTAGGTCAAGACACAATCCTCAAAGAAACGAAACCGTTGAGTTTTCACCAACGGTTGCTAAGCACTGTGGCTGTTAAATGGACTTTTTGGCTTCAGAGTCTCTTCCAGCGACTCTAGTGAACAGGAACTGGAGTTACCTTCGCTACGTTGCAGCCCCTGTCAGGGGGAAGACATCCCTCCAAGGGAGTTACCAGAGGCCCCGCCGCCCACCGGATTAATGCTGCACCGGGCTATCCGGAAGGGTTACACTTCCTGGCCTCCTCGCCTCATATACGGGTCCCAACACCTTAGGGCCCCTCGGACTCCTCCACCCTCGCGGAACCCAGTCGAAGTTACTGGGTCCCAGGCCTTGGTCATAGTACCTCACCCCAGGCTTAAGGTGCCTGGAATGGACTCCATCCCTTGCTCCGGCCAGGTCAAGGGCACCTGGGCCCGGAATTCCGGAACGCCAGCACCCAGGCTGAAGGTGCCTGGGCGCGGCCGCGTCCTCAAACTCTGAACCCCAAGGTCAGGGCGTCTGCCCCTTTTATCTCCTCTCCCTTTGCGTCACAGCGGGTTCCCCGCCCCGCTGTACCGGCGCCAGGAAAGGACAAAAAGGCACAGTCTTGCGGTGCAGGTTCAACTCCGACCCAGGGCGACAACGCCACCTGCAGGCCACAGGAAACCTTGCACCACCAGAGTCCTCCAAGAACCACAAAAGGGATTCTCAGATTACCTAACAATTAGTACATCTGGGTTAAATAACCCAGATGCTGCCCCCCAAATTTAAATATCTGCTACAGGTGGATAGGTGGATTATATATATAATGAAATGAAAAAAACAAACAAAACAAGAGCAAACAAACAATATTTTCTAGTTTTTGTTATAAAACCTATCCAATAAAATCAAATTTCTTCACAAATTTAGCCCAAAATGTATTCTGCTGCATGTCTTTGTTAACCAATATGCATTTTTGGGGACACTATAATATTGGGGACACTAGGTATTGGGGACACTAGTATAGTTTTGTATCTTGATCAAGATACTGATCCGTACAGACACTATACTATAGGGAGAAAATGCTTAGGGTACAAATACACAAAAAACTGGGCATGTGTAGAGCTGCCAACACTAATCTGCAAAATTCCCAACTGCAGTGGGGACATGGACAGGAGGGGGAGATAGAACAGCAGGATCAACCAGGTTTTATGCTGAACACAGAAAATGAATCCCATTAAGTCTGAGTGAGTATACACAGCACATGTGGGTTTAACCACTTAAGCCCCGGACCATTTGGTAGCTAAAGGACCAGAGGTGAATTCAGAATTTTGCACTGCGCTGTTTTAACTGTAAATTGTGCAGACATGCAATGTTGTACCCAAACGAAATTTGCGTCCTTTTCTTCCCACAAATAGAGCTTTCTTTTAATGGTATTTGATTGCCTCTGCGATTTTTATTTTTTGCAATATAAACGGAAAAAGACCGAAAATTTTGAAAAAAAATGATATTTTCTACTTTTTGTTATAAGAAAAATCGAATAAACTCAATTTTAGTCATACATTTAGGCCAAAATGTATTCAGCCACATGTCTTTAGTAAAAAAAATGTCAATAAGTGTACATTTATTGGTTTGCGCAAAAGTTATAGCGTTTACAAACTAGGGTACATTTTCTGGAATTTACACAGCTTTAAATTTATGACTGCCTATCTCATTTCTTGAGGTGCTAAAATGGCAGGGCAGTACAAAACCCTCCCAAATGACCCCATTTTGGAAAGTAGACACCCCAAGGAAATTGCTGAGAGGCATGTTGAGCCCATTGAATATTTTTTTTTTTGTCCCAAGTGATTGAATAATGACAAAAAAAAATTACAAAAAGTTGTCCACTAAATGATATATTGCTCACACATGCCATGGTTATATGTGGAATTGCACCCCAAAATACATTCTGCTGCTTCTCCTGAGTACGGGCATACCACATGTGTGGGACTTTTTAGGAGCCTAGCCACGTACGGGACCCCGGAAACCAAGCATCGCCTTCAGGATTTCTAAGGGCGCAAATTTTTGATTTCACTCCTCACTACCTATCACAGTTTTGAAGGCCATAAAATGCCAAAATAGCACAAACCCCCCCAAATGACCCCATTTTGGAAAGTAGACACCCCAAGGAAATTGCTGAGAGGCCTGTTGAGCCCATTGAATATTTTTTTTTGTCCCAAGTGATTGAATAATGACAAAAAAAAATTACAAAAAGTTGTCACTAAATGATATATTGCTCACACATGCCATGGTTATATGTGGAATTGCACCCCAAAATACATTTTGCTGCTTCTCCTGAGTACGGGGATACCACATGTGTGGGACTTTTTAGGAGCCTAGCCGCGTACGGGACCCCGAAAACCAATCACCGCCTTCAGGATTTCTAGGCACAAATTTTTGATTTGACTCCTCACTACCTATCACAGTTTCGAAGGCCATAAAATGCCAAAATAGCACAAAACCCCCCCAAATGACCCCATTTTGGAAAGTAGACACCCCAAGCTGTTTGCTGAGAGGCATGGTGAGTATTTTACAGCTCTCATTTGTTTTTGAAAATGAAGAAAGAAATATTTTTTTTTTCTTTTTTTTTCTTCAAATTTCAAAACTTTGTGACAAAAAGCGAGATCTGCAAAATACTCACAATACCTCTCAGAAAATAGCTTGGGGTGTCTACTTTCCAAATTGGGGTCATTTGGGGGGTTTTGTGCCATCTGGGCATTCCATGGCCTCCGAAACTGTGATAGGCAGTGAGAAGTGAAATCAAAAATTTACACTCTTAGAAAGCCTGAAGGCGGTGATTGTTTTTTGGGGTCCCGTACGTGGCTAGGCTCCCAAAAAGTCTCACACATGTGGTATCCCCGTACTCAGGAGAAGCAACAGAATGTATTTTGGGGTGTAATTCCACATATGCCCATGGCATGTTTAAGCAATATATCATTTAGTGACAACTTTGTGCAAAAAAAAAAATTAAAAATAAAAAAATTGTATTTTTTCCGCAACTTGTGTCAACATATAAAATATTCCATGGACTGGACATGCCTCTCAGTATATAGTTTGGGGTGTCTACTTTCCAAAATGGGGTCATTTGGGGGGGTTTTGAACTGTTCTGGCATTTTATAGACAACATTAGGAAGCTTACATCCACTCTTCTAACCACTTGAAGACAAAGCCCTTTTTGACACTTTTTGTTTACATGAAAACACATTTTTTTTGCAGGAAAATTATGTTGAACCCCCAAACATTATATATATTTTTAAAGCAAAGGCCCTACAGAATAAAATGGTGGGTGTTGCATTTTTTTTTCTACACAGTATTTGCGCAGTGATTTTTCAAACGCATTTTTTGGGGAAAAACGACACTTTTTTTAATTTGAATGCACTAAAACACACTATATTGCCCAAATGTTTGATGAAATAAAAAAGATGATCTTAGGCCGAGTACATAGATACCAAACACGACATGCTATAAAGTTTCGCACAAACGCGCATTGGCGACAAACTACATACATTTTTAAAAGCCTTTAAAAGCCTTTACAGGTTACCCCGTTAGATTTACAGAGGAGGTCTACTGCTAAAATTACTGCCCTCGATCTGACCTTCGCGGTGATACCTCACATGCATGGTGCAATTGCTGTTTACATATGACGCCAGACCGACGCTTGCGTTCGCCATTGGGCAAGAGCAGGGCAGGACAGTGGTGCTTTTTTTTTTTTTATTATTAATTTTGCTTTTTTAGTTTATTTTTAAATTGTTCCTTCCATATTTTTTTTTTAATCATTTTTATTGTTATCTCAGGGAATGTAAATATCCCCTATGATAGCAATAGGTAGTGACAGGTACTCTTTTTTTGAAAAAACTGGGGTCTAGACCCTAGATCTTTCCTCTGCCCTCAAAGCATCTGACCACACCAAGATCGGTGTGATAAAATGCTTTCCCAATTTCCCAATGGCGCTTTTTATATCCGGGGGGGGGACATTCCCTCCCACTGCTTGTAAAAGCAGTCCAGAGGCTAATTAGCCACTAGGATTGCTTTTACATGAAAGCCGGCCGCTGGCTGAAAAGAATGATACCAAGATGATACCTAAACCCGCAGGCATCAATCTGGTATAACCATTCAAAGTCCAGCAACATACCAGTACGTTGCTGGTCCTTGTTGGACATGTATTGTAATCTTTTTTTTTCATGCAGCCAGGTGGCTGAACGAAAAAAGAGATTGATCGGTGGGTATGCCCACCATTAGAATACCGCCCTTCATCCACCCACTTCTAATGATGGGCATACATGCACCATTTATATATGCCGAAGCATGGGGGCATCCTCCCGCAAAAAAGTTATGCCGCACACACATGGTCGGACTTTTCCACGGGCAAGCCTCCGTCGGAATTTCGACAGTATGTACGCGGCATTAGGAGCAAAATCACTCCTCCGCCCCTGCTGCCCCAATGCTTTGGCATATTTGCTTTTTTTTTTTTAACTGTGGTGGTGAAATCACCTCCTACAGCACTGGAGTCGCAGGGATCAGGCCTGTCTCTGCGAGCGCTGCAGTTATGTGTGTTGTGTTTTGTAAGTGACAGTGATCGATCGATACTGCACTTGGGTGGCCTGGGCTGGACGGAGGGGCAAAACGCAGGTGCTAGCAGGTATCTGGGCTGATCCCGCTAACACTGCGTTTTTGGGAACCCTAAACTGCTGGGGACGCTAGTATAGATCTGATCAGATCAGATATTGATCTGTTCAGATACTATACCACTAAGGGAGGTGTATGCTTCACGCGTGGGTGTTAGCGTTACTGGCACTAACCTGACGCTGCCTGGGGTGTGACGCAGACCCTCTCTGATGCTAAAACCTAATTGATATCACCCGCCGGGCGATCAGGGGGTTAAACCTTTATTGGGTTATATATACGGCGGGTACCCTGACACTATAAAAAGCAAACTAACTAACCAGCGTCACCCGTAACACTTATATGATGATCACTGGTGAAAGGGTTAACTAGGGGCAATTAGGGGGTTAAAGCCTTTATTAGATAATATATGGGGGTACCTGACGCTATAAAAACCTGCGGCGAACCTAAAAAAAAAATACTGGCTACTGATCTGCATCACCGACGCTAAGACAGCGATCAGAAAAATTATCGCTTAGCGACAGTGGTGATAGGGGGTGAAAGGGTTACCTGGGGGGCGATCAAGGGGGTTAAACCTTTATTAGATAATTTATGGGGGTACCCGACGCTATAAAAACCTGCGGCGAACCTAAAAAAAATTACTGGCTACCGATCTGCATCACCGACGCTAAGACAGCGATCAGAAAAATGATCGCTTAGCGACAGTGGTGATAGGGGGTGAAAGGGTTACCTGGGGGGTGATCAAGGGGTTAAACCTTTATTAGATAATTTATGGGGGTACCCGACGCTATAAAAACCTGCGGCGAACCTAAAAAAGAAATACTGGCTACCGATCTGCATCACCGACGCTAAGACATCGATCAGAAAAATGATCGCTTAGCGACAGTGGTGATAGGGGGTGAAAGGGTTACCTGGGGGGCGATCAAGGGGGTTAAACCTTTATTAGATAATTTATGGGGGTACCCGACGCTATAAAAACCTGCGGCGAACCTAAAAAAAAAATACTGGCTACCGATCTGCATCACCGACGCTAAGACATCGATCAGAAAAATGATCGTTTAGCAACAGTGGTGATAGGGGGTGAAAGGGTTACCTGGGGGGCGATAAAGGGGGTTAAACCTTTATTAGATAATTTATGGGGGTACCCGACGCTATAAAAACCTGCGGCGAACCTAAAAAAAATTACTGGGTACCGATCTGTATCACCGACGCTGAGACAGCGATCAGAAAAATGATCGCTTAGCGACGGCGGTGCTAGGGGGTGAAAGGGTTATCTGGGGGGTGATCAAGGGGTTAAACCTTTATTAGGGGGGGTTAGGGGGCTACACTGGACCTAAAACTAAATGTAGTGACACTTTTACAGTCACAAATGTCACTGATTGCAGTGATCAGTAAATAAATGGTCACTGCAATCAGTGACACTGTGACTGGGGGCTGGGGGGTGATCTGGGGGGGCCTGGGGGGCGATTTATGTGCCTATGTGTGCTGGTGTTAGTGTAGTGTTTCTGCACTAACCCGTGTGTCTTCTCTTGTACGGCGCTCGGTATATGTGAGCGCCGCACCGGAGATGACATCACTTCCTCCTGCTTTCTCTGTCTGTGTGTACATTCGACAGACAGAGGGGGCATTTCTATTCGCCGGGAGCGATCGCGGGGGGGTGGCTAGGGTTGCCACCTCATCCCTTTAAACCCGAACACATATGAATTACACAGGTTCTGAGGCCAATTTAATGCAGATAAGGCACCAAGTGAGTTTAATCACCACCTTAATCAGCCACAGAACCTGTGCAAGTCATATGTGTTCGGGTTTAAAGGGATGAGGTGGCAACCCTAGGGGTGGCCGGAATCGAACAGCCGTCCCCTCATGTCGGATCGCTCCTCAACGAATTCCGACCGCTCATTGTACAGAAGGGGGGTCCGATTGGACCCCCCAACTGTACAAAGGCAATCACGTACACTCTACGTGATTGTGCCTGTCGGTGCCATTGTGCCGACGTATATATACAGTGAGCGGTCGTTAAGTGGTTAATGACACTTTATTGCCCAGACACAATTTTGCAACTTTGATATGTGTTAGTATAATTGTACATAGCATTGCAACTACTTAGTGTAGCACCCTCTACCATAGGTTTTGGTGTTAGCTGCCAGTGCAGGTAAATTTAAGCAGGTCTATGCTGCGAGCTGGGCCTGTTTGTTTTTGATCTGAGGGCAGGGAGTGGTTAGTGTAGCAGTGGGTGTGACTGACATGTACTTCAGCTTTTGGGCGCCTCCCCGGTTTCCAGTGAGAATGTTCTGGAAAAGGGGCAGGGCTGAGAGTTCTTAACTGGGGGTAGCGCTACACGCGTGTAGCGGCCTCACCCTCTCTCTCTTCTTTAACGGTTACTTTGGCTTCGGTCTACTCTAGGGGTACCTTGAAGGGGAGAGTGAGGTGCGCCACGGCCCATGTCCTCTAGATTACAGCATGTAGAGGTGAAGGCCAGAATCAGATTACACCCAGGCTGTGTATACGTTCGGAGCCAAGTCTGTTCTGCTGATAACCTCCCTTTGCTCCCAGTAATTGGAGTACCACACACTGAAAAGGTCCAACACGTATTCATTCCATAACGGCAAACAAATAGTCCTATGCGAGCAGACAGTTTGAGACCCATAGAAAAGTTCAGTATTGGTGGGGAGTAGGTCAAGACACAATCCTCAAAGAAACTAAACCATTGAGTTTACACCAACGGTTGCTAAGCACAGTGGCTGTTAAATGGACTTTTTGGCTTCAGAGTCTCTTCCAGCGACTCTAGTGAACAGGAACTGGAGTTACCTTCGCTACGTTGCAGCCCCTGTCAGGGGGAAGACATCCCTCCAAGGGAGTTACCAGAGGCCCCGCCGCCCACCGGATTAATGCTGCACCGGGCTATCCGGAAGGGTTACACTCCCTGGCCTCCTCGCCTCAGATACGGGTCCCAACACCTTAGGGCCCCTCGGACTCCTCCACCCTCGCGGAACCCAGTCGAAGTTACTGGGTCCCAGGCCTTGGTCGTAGTACCTCACCCCAGGCTTAAGGTGCCTGGGATGGACTCCATCCCTCGCTCCGGCCAGGTCAAGGGCACCTGGGCCCGGAACTCCGGAACGCCAGCACCCAGGCTGAAGGTGCCTGGGCGCAGCCGCGTCCTCAAACTCTGAACCCCAAGGTCAGGGCGTCCGCCCCTTTTATCTCCTCTCCCTTTGCGTCACAGCGGGTTCCCTGCCCCGCTGTACCGGCGCCAGGAAAGGACAAAAAGGCACAGTCTTGCGGTGCAGGTTCAACTCCGACCCAGGGCGACAACGCCACCTGCAGGCCACAGGAAACCTTGCACCACCAGAGTCCTCCAAGAACCACAAAAGGGATTCTCAGATTCCCTAACAATTAGTACATCTGGGTTAAATAACCCACATGCTGCCCCCAAAATTTAAATACCCGGTACAGGTGGATAGGTGGATTATATATATAATGAAATGAAAAAAACAAACAAAACAAGAGCAAACAAACAATATTTTCTAGTTTTTGTTATAAAACCTATCCAATAAAATCAAATTTCTTCACAAATTTAGCCCAAAATGTATTCTGCTGCATGTCTTTGTTAACCAATATGCATTTTTGGGGACACTATAATATTGGGGACACTAGGTATTGGGGACACTAGTATAGTTTTGTATCTTGATCAAGATACTGATCCGTACAGACACTATACTATAGGGAGAAAATGCTTAGGGTACAAATACACAAAAAACTGGGCATGTGCAGAGCTACCAACACTAATCTGCAAAATTCCCAACTGCAGTGGGGACATGGACAGGAGGGGGAGATAGAACAGCAGGATCAACCAGGTTTTATGCTGAACACAGAAAATGAATCCCATTAAGTCTGAGTGAGTATACACAGCACATGTGGGTTTAATGACACTTTATTGCCCAGACACAATTTTGCAACTTTGATATGTGTTAGTATAATTGTACATAGCATTGCAACTACTTAGCGTAGCACCCTCTACCATAGGTTTTGGTGTTAGCTGCCAGTGCAGGTAAATTTAAGCAGGTCTATGCTGCGAGCTGGGCCTGTTTGTTTTTGATCTGGGGGCAGGGAGTGGTTAGTGTAGCAGTGGGTGTGACTGACATGTACTTCAGCTTTTGGGCGCCTCCCCGGTTTCCAGTGAGAATGTTCTGGAAAAGGGGCAGGGCTGAGAGTTCGAGTGGCATGGGGTCTATGTAGGAGCTCTGACCAATCCCCAATTGAAATTGGCAGGGGGCGGGCCTCCCATATATTCCCTGAGTCAGCCTACTGGGAGGAGTTGTCGACTGGGTGAACTGAAGGATGGAGTGCTAGACTGCGTGCTGGAGAGACATCCCCATCTGGGGGGATTGTGGATCGGGCGGAGGAGCTCGGGAGCTGGGAGGGATCCTGTCAGGGAAATGGCCGTGGAAGCACTGGCAATCTTGCCAGTAGAAGAAATGGCCACCATAGGCACATCATGTGACAGGTGGATCCCCCTGCTGGCCTATAAAAGGCTGCCACTGTCTGACCCAAATTGCTGGATTGTCGTCAGCTTCCTGTGTTCCTGTGTTTGTTTACCTTGAAACCTCTGGCTTGACCTCTGCTTCTGGCTTGACCTGTGATCCTGATTATCTCCTCGCTCTGACCTTGGCTTGGCTGACTATTCTTTGATCCACTGCCCACTGTTTATGACCCGGCTTGCTCCTGTTTGCTCTTGGACTGTCTCTCCTGGTATATGACCTCTGGCCTGGCTGCGAACCCTGCTCCTGGTTTATCCTGCAACCGCCTACTCAGGACTTCTTCTTACATGGCTACTGACATCGCTACCCAGCGCACCCCATGTTCTGCTTACCAGTCTGTTGCAGCATTACTGGCAACCCGTGCACCGTTGGGCACCGTATTCCCTGTATCACTCCCAGGGGAGCGCTGCACTCAGCCGCAAGGGGCGCCCTCTCTGCCACTCGGCCTCACATCAGAGACTTGACAGAGCCTCGCCTTAGACAGTCATGGAGAGGTGTCCTGGAACAGGAGCTGGAGAGCAGTTGGTCCGCATGGTTCGGGTAAATTCTTCAAAAAGGACTTGGGGCAGGAGTCGGTGAGTGAGGCACAGTGGAGATCTGGAAGAGGCATGCCAGGGAGATCTGGGAGGGAGCCTTTACTGACACGGTCATGGAAAGGTGTCCTGGAACAGGAGCTGGGTGTAGAGCCAGAGGAGAGACTGCGCCGGTTGTGTCAAATCGATGCAGCCCGAGGGTACAGGATTTGCAAGTCAGGATCGCTGGAATCAGTAGTCCATCATTAAATATTTTTTTCAAGTAATATCCATGGCCACAAATAGGGGTACTGCAGGCCCCTGGTCTATTCAGGATCATCAATTGAAACTACTAGGACTTATTCAGAGTGAGGCATAGTGGGCTGAAGATGGCACGACAGTTGTACTAATCTGTGACAGGAAAGTGATGTGCAGGAGGAGAAGTGTCCTGAGGTAAAGATCTGCAGGGAGAGTTCAGAGGCGGGAAAGTTCTGAGGTGAAAAGTCTGTCAGGATTAGGGTTCGCCATTTTATCCCATCTGAGGAGTGTAACATATAAACCGCTATATCATTTGTCAAGATAATGAGTAAAACATTTGCCCATGTAAAGCTGGATCTGCTCTAACGTGGCAAGTCCAAATTTGTTCTATGGGCATCCCATATCCCTTCCCCCAACCAAGTTCAATCCCCCAAATAAAACAACAAAACAAAGCAAAAGACTTTTCATTGTCTACCAGTGTGACGTATGGATGTCTGGCAGCAGGGTGAATATGCGTGGATGTTAGTAACTCGTAGCAACACCCCGCTACATTAGTGTACCCAGGTGGATCATCCCTTTTTTTGGGACAGATTGGGTAAATTTGGTGGTAAATGGTAATGGATATCACCTGATTTTGTTTTATTGTGAAAGTTAGACTGGCCCAAAATAGGAAAAAAAAAACATTTAAGCCTCGTACACATGCCCGATTTTCTCGTAGTAAAAAACACGTCGTTTTTTTCGACGAGATTCTTGTTAAGCTTGTCGATTTTCTCGTCAAGCTTTCCATGCGTACACACTGACAATTTCCAATTTCGTCGTTGTTCTCCGCGGTCACGTCCAGCACGTACGACGGCACTATTAAGGGGAAGATCTTTTTTCTTGGCGCCACCCCTTGGGCTGCTTTTGCTGATCTCGTGTTACCGCTTGTGAAGTAAAAGTTTGGGAAGAGACGATTCGCGCTTTTCAGTCTTCGTACTTTTCAGATCGTTTTCTGCGGTTCAGTTTGTGCTTGTGGGTTCGTATCTTGACTTTCAGAGTGTCTAGGCAGGTCGTATCTGTTTTACAGTGCGTTCTTGCCTGTTCGTTTCTGATTTTCAGTTCGTTATTCATAGGCCTTGCTGTTCTAAAGTGCGTTCTGTTCTGTACGTTCTGATAAGACGACCGTTTCTTAGCCATGTCGCCTGGACGTTCTCGTCGCCGAGTTCGTGCTGTGCGTGCGCTTGGTGTTGGTCTGCTTGTTTTGGACCAAGACCAGTCCATGAATGGTGTGAGGAGGAGTTCATGGACCAAAAATTGGTTGCTCCAGCGGGACCAATTCTGCCATATGCCTCTGCTGCGGGAGATCGTCGAGAATAATCCTGAGGACTACAGGAATTTTCTGCGGATGTCTGACCCCGTTTTTCAGGAACTGTTGGCTTTGGTGTCCCCCTATATTACCAGGAAGGACACCGTTATGCGGGAAGCCATCAGTGCTGAGCAGAGGCTCATCGCCACGTTACGTTATCTGGCGACAGGGAGAAGTCTTCAGGACTTGAAGTTCACCACAGGCATCTCCCCCCAGGCTCTGGGCCTCATAATCCCAGACACCTGTTCTGCCATTATACAAGTCCTGCAGGAGGACTATATTAGGGTAAGTTTTCTCCCTTAACATCACATTTTATGTATTACATGTATGCTAATTAGTGATGAGCCGAACACCCCCGGGTTCGGTTCGCACCAGAACCCGCGAACGGACCGAAAGTTCGTACGAACAATAGAACCCTATTAAATACAATGGATGCGAACGTTCGAATTCTAAAGTGCTAATTATAACAACTATTATGCATGTTATTGTCCTAAAAAGGGTTTGGGAACCCGGGTTCTGCACCAGGGGACATGTATCAATGCAAAAAGAAGTTTTAAAAACGGTCGTTTTTCGGGAGCAGTCATTTTAATGATGCATAAAGTGAAAAAAAAAAAGTCAAATATTCCTTTAAATATCGTACCTGGGGGGTGTCTAAAGTATGCCTGTGAAGTGCCACGTGTTTCCCGTGTTTAGAACTGTCCCTGCACAAAATGACACTTCTAAAGGAAAAAAAAGCCATTTAAAACTGCTTGCGGCTTTAATGTAATGTCTGGTCCCGGTAATATGGATGAAAATCTTTAAGAAAAATGGCATAGCTACCCCATCACACACCCCCCCCCTACCCCAGCCCATTACCAGCCCCTTTGGGTCTTGTATGGATATTAAGGGGAACCCCGCACATAAAATAAAAAAGGCCCTATATACTCTGAACAGCCGTATACAGGCGGTGCATACAAGACAGGGACTGTAGGTTTGTTCTTATGTAGAATCTGTTTGTAATTTTGAACAGGTACATTGTTGAAGTGTAGCTCCAGCCCAAAAATCTATTTTTAAACTTTTTGGAAAACATAGGTAAGGGTTATCACCCCTGTAACATTTGTTTTGCTGTCTGTGCCCCTGTTCAGAACATTTCACCTCACTTTCCGTCCCAATGACAACTGTTTTTGAAATGTGGTGTTTTTCTTGAAACAAGGATTGCTGATAAAGCATCAGTACAGAGGAGACACCTTTCTCCCATATTTATTCTTACAGGAGAGAATTTTCCTTCCTAGTGGTAGATTTCCTCTCACTTCCTGTTGTCTTCTTGCGTTTGCAAGTAGGAGTCGTTTGTAAGTTGGATGTTTGAAAGTAGGGACCTGCCGTATATACTCTGCAGAAATAGGCCCCTTAGTTGTTGGTGTTGGCACAACACTGTAAGCACTCACAGTTATTCTTGGTTGGTGCTGGAACGCCCTGCTGTCAACTATTATATCAGGAATTTTAATTACATATAATTGTTGAACAGTGGTAGTAAAAATTGGGCCTTTGATGGTGGTGCTGGTGCCACAACACTGTAAGCCCTGACAGTTACTCTTGGTGGGTGCAGCAATGGGCCCTGCTGTGAATTATTAGATCAAGAATTGTAATTGCATGCCCCTGTTGAACAGGGGCTGAAAAATTGGGCCTTTCGTGGTGGTGGTGGTGGTGGTGGTGTTGCCACAACACTGTAAGCCCTCAGAGTTACTCTTGGTGGGTGCAGGAATGGGCCCTGCTGTGAATTATTAGATCAAGAATTGTAATTACATGCCCCTTTTGAACAGGGGCTGAAAAATTGGGCCTTTCGTGGTGGTGGTGGTGGTGGCGTTGCCACAACACTGTAAGCCCTCAGAGTTACTCTTGGTGGGTGCAGGAATGGGCCCTGCTGTGAATTATTAGATCAAGAATTGTAATTACATGCCCCTGTTGAACAGGGGCTGAAAAATTGGGCCTTTCGTGGTGGTGGTGGTGGTGGTGGTGTTGCCACAACACTGTAAGCCCTCAGAGTTACTCTTGGTGGGTGCAGCAATGGGCCCTGCTGTGAATTATTAGATCAAGAATTGTAATTACATGCCCCTTTTGAACAGGGGCTGAAAAATTGGGCCTTTCGTGGTGGTGGTGGCGTTGCCACAACACTGTAAGCCCTCAGAGTTACTCTTGGTGGGTGCAGCAATGGGCCCTGCTGTGAATTATTAGATCAAGAATTGTAATTGCATGCCCCTGTTGAACAGGGGCTGAAAAATTGGGCCTTAGGCACTGGTGGCACAACACTACAACCCCTCACAGATACTGTACTTGGAGCACAGCAATGAGCCCTGTTGCAAAGTATTGCTTCAAAAATTGTAATGACACGCCCCTGTTAAACAGGGGCTTGAAAAATTGGGCCTTAGGCACTGGTGCCACAACACTCCAACCCCTCACAGATACTGTACTTGGAGCACAGCAATGAGCCCTATGGCAAATTATTGCTAAAAAAATTGTAATTACACGCCCCTGTAAAACAGGGGCTGAAAAATTGGGCCTTAGCCACTGGTGGCGGCACCCATAAACAAAAATGATCTTCCAAGCTATCATCATCAATCGTATCATTGAGGACTCGGAGGAGGAGGATAGCCAGTCAACATAACAGCACAGGCACTCAGCATCAGCATCAGTCTTGAAGGGATGTGACATGTTAAAATCAATTAGTCTGTTATATCAGCATCAGGTGTGTGGTAGCTGGTGGTGATCCAAGACTGGTTCATCTTGATGAAAGTCAGTCGATCAACCGAGTCGGTGGACAGGCGCACCCTGTGATCCGTGACAAATCCTCCAGCAGCACTGAATGTGCGTTCCGAAAGAACGCTGGATGCAGGACAGGCCAGTAGCTCAATTGCATACTGTGCAAGCTCTGGCCAGTGATCCATCCTCAAGACCCAGTAAGCCAGAGGATTTTCGGTGGGGAAGGTGTCCAAGTCTGACCTTGCCCCTAGATATTCCTGCACCATGTTTATCAGACGCTGGCGATGGTTGCTGGAACCGATCATACTTTGGGGCTGCGGACTAAAGAATTGTCTGAACGCATCGGTCAGACGGCCACCTTCCCCACCGCTCCTTCTTTGACTGGCCGAAGCCTCAGCAACTCGTTGTCCAGGACCAGGAGTTTGTAACCTCCCAGTCTCTGGGAACGCGTTGCACAGACCTTTCTGCAAGGCCTCCCGGAGTTGTCTCATTCTCTGCTCCCTCTGCGACGGTAACATAAGGTCCGCAACCTTACCCTTGTACCGTGGATCAAGGAGAGTGGCCAGCCAGTAATGGTCCCTCTCCTTGATCCGAAGAATACGAGGATCCTTCCGCAGACTTTGCAGGATCAGGGAGGCCATGCAGCGTAGGTTTGCTGAGGCATTCGCTCCGGAGTCCTCTGGGTCACTAAGGACGACATGATCCGCAGCCACCTCCTCCCAGCCACGTACAAGTCCACTGGTTTCTTGGGACTGTAAATCATCCCTAAAAGACTGCTGCTGATGATGCTGAGTGCCAGCCTCCACCTCCATGCTGACACAATCCTCCTCCTCCTCCTCCTCCTCTTCCTGTGCGATGGGTGGGACAGAAGGAACACTGTCTGGGTAAAGGGGGCCTTGAGAGGCAAGGAAGTCCTCCTCTTCCTGCCTCTGTTCTGCCTCAAGTGCCCTGTCCATTATTCCACGCAGCGTGTGCTCCAACAGGTGGACAAGAGGTACAGTGTCACTGATGCATGCACTGTCACTGCTCACCATCCTCGTGGCCTCCTCAAATGGTGCCAGGACAGTGCATGCATCCCTGATCATGCCCCACTGGCGTGGAGAAAAAAACCAAGCTCCCCTGACCCTGTCCTGGTGCCGTAGTCGCACAGGTACTCATTGATGGCCCTCTGCTGCATGTGCAGCCGCTGCAGCATGGCCAACGTTGAGTTCCACCTGGTGGGCATGTCACATATAAGGCGGTTCTTGGGCAGGTTCAACTCCTTTTGCAGCTCAGCCAGGCGAGCACTGGCATTATAAGATCTGCGGAAATGCACACAGACTTTCCTGGCCTGCCTCAGGACATCCTGTAAGCCCGGGTACCTGCCCAAGAACCGCTGCACCACCAGGTTAAGGACGTGAGCCACACAGGGCACATGGGTCAGTTGTCCCTGTCGGAGGGCGGAGAGGAGGTTGGTGCCATTGTCGCAAACCACCATTCCTGGCTTAAGCTGGCGTGGCGTCAACCACCTCTCGGCCTGGCCCTGCAGAGCAGACAGGACCTCTGCCCCAGTGTGGCTTCTGTCCCCCAAACACACCAGCGCAAGCACGGCATGGCATCTTTTTGCCTGCGTACTTGCGTAGCCCCGTGAACGGCTTTGGAGCACCGCTGGTTCATAGGACAAACCACAGGAAGAGGCCATGGAGGAAGAAGAAGAGGAGGGGGTGGAGGAGAGAGGTGTGTCACAACCAGTAGTAGCATTTTGGAGGCGTGGCGGTGGAACAACCTCCAACACTACTGCACCTTGTCCTGCATCCTTCCCAGCTGCCAAAAGAGTGACCCAATGGGCCGTGAAAGAAAGGTAACGTCCCTGTCCATGCCTGCTGGACCATGAGTCAGCGGTAATATGCACCTTACCGCTGACCGCCCTGTCCAGCGAGGCCAAGACATTGCCTTCCACATGCCGGTAGAGAGCCGGAATAGCCTTCCGTGAGAAAAAGTGGCGTTTGGGAACCTGCCACTGAGGAACCGCACATTGCACAAACTCACGGAAGGGGGCCGAGTCTACCAACTGAAAAGGCAGCAGTTGCGCTAGCAATTTAGCCAAGCTAGCATTCAACCGCTGGGCATGTGGATGGCTGGGAGTGAACTTCTTTCGACGGTCCAGCAGCTGGGGCAGGGAAATTTGCCTGCTAGAATCGGACGTTGGTGTACTGCTAGCAGAGTGGCCGCAAGTACTTGGCTGTGACACACCTAATTCTACACCTTCATTCCTCTCAGTGCATGTTTCAGAGAGGACTGAAGTTATAGTGGGGTTGGAGATCCCAGCTGATGCGGTGCAAGGAGAGGTCCGCTTTGTTCTTTGGTGTGGGTCTTTGAGGTAGGCTTGCCAACGAGCTGCATGGCAGGTCAACATATGTCTGGTCAGGCATGTGGTACCCAAGCGGCTGATGTTTTGGCCACGCGATATACGCTTGAGACATATGTTGCAAACAGCAGCTGTGCGATCTGATGCACTAGCCTCAAAAAAGGCCCACACCAAGGAACTTTTTGAATGACGGGCAGAGGCAGCGCCCTGCACAGGCGGAGCTCTGCGGTGTGATTCCGTCGGTGTACTGCCCTTACGCTGGCCACCAAAGGGCATCCTGCCTCGTTGGAGATGTGCCTCCTCCTCATCCTCCTCCTCCTCCTCTCTACTATTAGGCACCCACGTGGAGTCAGTGACCTCATCATCCCCTCCCTCCTCATCACTGGAGCCAATCTGGCAGTATGCTGCAGCTGCTGGAACATGACTGCCAGATTGGTGTCCTTCTTGAGCATCCCCTCTGTCTGCTCTCACGCTACTGCCTTCCTGTAGCTGGGTTTCATCATCAGACCCTTCGAAACGCTGGGCATCCTCCTGGAGCATGTACCCAACACTGTGCTCAAACAGTTCGGGGGACTCCTCAGGAGGAGGACATGGTGGGTCTAGGGAAGGAGTGACTGATGATGAGTCTGACATTGATACCAGGGAAGAGGACGCTTTGGCAGCTGCTTTGCCAGTACCCTGAGCCTTGGGTGAGAGAGGATGAGGAGGAGGAGGAGGGCTTGGTCATCCACTCTACCAAGTCTTCGGCATGATGTGGCTCAACATGTCCAGCTGCCGAAAAGAAGGACAAGCGTGTCCCATGGCCATGTGCTGATGACAATGCACCGCGTCCACGACCAGCACTGTTGCCCCCAGACACAGAGCCTGCTTGCCCTCTTTTATTGCCTCCTGACTGTCTGCCTCTCCTTGTTTGCCTTCCAGACATTCTAATAGATGGCCTGCAGGGAGATGGGAAAAAAGCAATAAGGGCTACCTTCAGGTGTCCTTCTCTGTCCCTTTACTTAAGGATTTCTAAATATGGTTGAGGATGATTGCTTTTGCACAGAATAGCACAACGACAATTTCCCTGACTGTCCAAAAAACAAGGATTTCAAAGATGGTTGATGAGGAATGCTTTAGCACACTATAGCACAAGGAGAATTTCCCTCACTGTCCTTCCCTGTCCCTAGAAACAAGGATTCGCACAGTGAAAGAAACTGACACTCTCCCTACCTAGAGTTTTCTGTCCCTAGAAAAAATGTTTTTTTAAAGCACACTATAGCACAAGGAGAATTCCCCTCACTTTCCTTCTTTGTCCCTAGAAACAAGGATTCGCACAGTGAAAGAAACTGGCACTCTCCCTACCTAGAGTTTTCTGTCCCTAGAAAAAATGTTTTTTTAAAGCACACTATAGCACAAGGAGAATTCCCCTCACTTTCCTTCTTTGTCCCTAGAAACAAGGATTCGCACAGTGAAAGAAACTGACACTCTCCCTACCTAGAGTTTTCTGTCCCTAGAAAAAATGTTTTTTTAAAGCACACTATAGCACAAGGAGAATTCCCCTCACTTTCCTTCTTTGTCCCTAGAAACAAGGATTCGCACAGTGAAAGAAACTGACACTCTCCCTACCTAGAGTTTTCTGTCCCTAGAAAAAATGTTTTTTTAAAGCACACTATAGCACAAGGAGAATTCCCCTCACTTTCCTTCTTTGTCCCTAGAAACAAGGATTCGCACAGTGAAAGAAACTGACACTCTCCCTACCTAGAGTTTTCTGTCCCTAGAAAAAATGTTTTTTTAAAGCACACTATAGCACAAGGAGAATTCCCCTCACTTTCCTTCTTTGTCCCTAGAAACAAGGATTCGCACAGTGAAAGAAACTGACACTCTCCCTACCTAGAGTTTTCTGTCCCTAGAAAAAATGTTTTTTTAAAGCACACTATAGCACAAGGAGAATTCCCCTCACTTTCCTTCTTTGTCCCTAGAAACAAGGATTCGCACAGTGAAAGAAACTGACACTCTCCCTACCTAGAGTCTTCTGTCCCTAGAAAAAATGTTTTTTTAAAGCACACTATAGCACAAGGAGAATTCCCCTCACTTTCCTTCTTTGTCCCTAGAAACAAGGATTCGCACAGTGAAAGAAACTGACACTCTCCCTACCTAGAGTTTTCTGTCCCTAGAAAAAATGTTTTTTTAAAGCACACTATAGCACAAGGAGAATTCCCCTCACTTTCCTTCTTTGTCCCTAGAAACAAGGATTCGCACAGTGAAAGAAACTGACACTCTCCCTACCTAGAGTTTTCTGTCCCTAGAAAAAATGTTTTTTTAAAGCACACTATAGCACAAGGAGAATTCCCCTCACTTTCCTTCTTTGTCCCTAGAAACAAGGATTCGCACAGTGAAAGAAACTGACACTTTCCCTACCTAGAGTTTTCTGTCCCTAGAAAAAATGTTTTTTTAAAGCACACTATAGCACAAGGAGAATTCCCCTCACTTTCCTTCTTTGTCCCTAGAAACAAGGATTCGCACAGTGAAAGAAACTGACACTCTCCCTACCTAGAGTTTTCTGTCCCTAGAAAAAATGTTTTTTTAAAGCACACTATAGCACAAGGAGAATTCCCCTCACTTTCCTTCTTTGTCCCTAGAAACAAGGATTCGCACAGTGAAAGAAACTGACACTCTCCCTACCTAGAGTTTTCTGTCCCTAGAAAAAATGTTTTTTTAAAGCACACTATAGCACAAGGAGAATTCCCCTCACTTTCCTTCTTTGTCCCTAGAAACAAGGATTCGCACAGTGAAAGAAACTGACACTCTCCCTACCTAGAGTTTTCTGTCCCTAGAAAAAATGTTTTTTTAAAGCACACTATAGCACAAGGAGAATTCCCCTCACTTTCCTTCTTTGTCCCTAGAAACAAGGATTCGCACAGTGAAAGAAACTGACACTCTCCCTACCTAGAGTTTTCTGTCCCTAGAAAAAATGTTTTTTTAAAGCACACTATAGCACAAGGAGAATTCCCCTCACTTTCCTTCTTTGTCCCTAGAAACAAGGATTCACACAGTGAAAGAAACTGACACTCTCCCTACCTAGAGTTTTCTGTCCCTAGAAAAAATGTTTTTTTAAAGCACACTATAGCACAAGGAGAATTCCCCTCACTTTCCTTCTTTGTCCCTAGAAACAAGGATTCGCACAGTGAAAGAAACTGACACTCTCCCTACCTAGAGTTTTCTGTCCCTAGAAAAAATGTTTTTTTAAAGCACACTATAGCACAAGGAGAATTCCCCTCACTTTCCTTCTTTGTCCCTAGAAACAAGGATTCGCACAGTGAAAGAAACTGACACTCTCCCTACCTAGAGTTTTCTGTCCCTAGAAAAAATGTTTTTTTAAAGCACACTATAGCACAAGGAGAATTCCCCTCACTTTCCTTCTTTGTCCCTAGAAACAAGGATTCGCACAGTGAAAGAAACTGACACTCTCCCTACCTAGAGTTTTCTGTCCCTAGAAAAAATGTTTTTTTAAAGCACACTATAGCACAAGGAGAATTCCCCTCACTTTCCTTCTTTGTCCCTAGAAACAAGGATTCGCACAGTGAAAGAAACTGACACTCTCCCTACCTAGAGTTTTCTGTCCCTAGAAAAAATGTTTTTTTAAAGCACACTATAGCACAAGGAGAATTCCCCTCACTTTCCTTCTTTGTCCCTAGAAACAAGGATTCGCACAGTGAAAGAAACTGACACTCTCCCTACCTAGAGTTTTCTGTCCCTAGAAAAAAATGTTTTTTTAAAGCACACTATAGCACAAGGAGAATTCCCCTCACTTTCCTTCTTTGTCCCTAGAAACAAGGATTCGCACAGTGAAAGAAACTGACACTCTCCCTACCTAGAGTTTTCTGTCCCTAGAAAAAATGTTTTTTTAAAGCACACTATAGCACAAGGAGAATTCCCCTCACTTTCCTTCTTTGTCCCTAGAAACAAGGATTCGCACAGTGAAAGAAACTGACACTCTCCCTACCTAGAGTTTTCTGTCCCTAGAAAAAATGTTTTTTAAAGCACACTATAGCACAAGGAGAATTCCCCTCACTTTCCTTCTTTGTCCCTAGAAACAAGGATTCGCACAGTGAAATAAACTGACACTCTCCCTACCTAGAGTTTTCTGTCCCTAGAAAAAATGTTTTTTTAAAGCACACTATAGTACAAGGAGAATTCCCCTCACTTTCCTTCTTTGTCCCTAGAAACAAGGATTCGCACAGTGAAAGAAACTGACACTCTCCCTACCTAGAGTTTTCTGTCCCTAGAAAAAATGTTTTTTTAAAGCACACTATAGCACAAGGAGAATTCCCCTCACTTTCCTTCTTTGTCCCTAGAAACAAGGATTCGCACAGTGAAATAAACTGACACTCTCCCTACCTAGAGTTTTCTGTCCCTAGAAAAAATGTTTTTTTAAAGCACACTATAGCACAAGGAGAATTCCCCTCACTTTCCTTCTTTGTCCCTAGAAACAAGGATTCGCACAGTGAAAGAAACTGACACTCTCCCTACCTAGAGTTTTCTGTCCCTAGAAAAAATGTTTTTTTAAAGCACACTATAGCACAAGGAGAATTCCCCTCACTTTCCTTCTTTGTCCCTAGAAACAAGGATTCGCACAGTGAAAGAAACTGACACTCTCCCTACCTAGAGTTTTCTGTCCCTAGAAAAAATGTTTTTTTAAAGCACACTATAGCACAAGGAGAATTCCCCTCACTTTCCTTCTTTGTCCCTAGAAACAAGGATTCGCACAGTAAAACACACTGACACTCTCCCTACCTATCCTTCTCTTTCCCTAAACTAAAGGAATCCAGGTTAAGCAAGAAAGAAATAAATGTCACTGTCCCTGCCTATGCTTCTCTTTCCCTGCTCCGGAACACACTACACTAGGCCGCCGTGCTGGCGGCCTTTTATAGTGTGGGGCGTGTACTAAACACCGTCAGCAATAATTGGCCACAGGCATCCTGCCTGTGGCCAATCATTGCTCTCCTCGCTGCCGGCGCTGTGATTGGCCAAGCATGCGGGGTCACAGTGCATGCTTGGCCAATCACAGCGCCTGGATGACACTGCGATGGCGTAGTGCATTGTGGGCCGTTCGCGTCACTCGAATTTGGCGCGAACGGCCCAAATCGTTCGATCTTCGTCGAACGATCGAACAGCCGATGTTCGAGTCGAACGTATGTTCGACTCGAACACGAAGCTCATCCCTAATGCTAATGTATTGTATTTCTTTCATCCTTCCCTAATTACCATGATTGTAATATGCTGAGAATGTCCCCTTTGTCCCCATGCATGCTGGAAGCTTTAGATTGACCCTTTTTTCTCCTCCATAAATATTTCCCTTCACTAACTTTTCCAGCAGGGGCGCCTGTTGCTCCAAATGTTTGGGGGTTCAAACCCCAATTTAGGAAATAAACTTCCTCCTTTTTTGCTCTGGTGCCTATTAAACGCCCCCAGTTGTCCCCTCTAATGCAGCCATTTAGTTCCCTCCAATGCAGCCATTTAGTCCCCTCTAATGCAGCCAGTTTCCCCCCAGCCCTGCACTTACCTTCTTGTGGTCAGCGCCATCCTTCTTCTGTCCTTGATGTCTTCTCCTTCCCTTGATGTTGCATCAGCCAATCATGTTACCATTAAACAGACTTGGTGAACATGATTGGCAGAGCAGCCTGCCAGTGTTTCCCCAAGGAATGCCCCCCCCCTGCGTCCCCTATTTTACTTTTAGGAAGCCAATTACATCCCTCAGGTTGTAATGTGCAAGACTATTTTACTACCTGTTTCTGCTATGCAATTTGAACCCCCTAAATGCCGCAATTATTCATATGTCGGTCGCTTTACAAGAGGCCATCCACCTGAATAGTGGGCGGCATAGACAATACATAGGTTCATGCAACGCATGAACCTATGTATTGTTCTGAGTGATGGGCACAGGAGAGAGGGGGCAGTGCTCCAGCGCCCACTCTGGACGCACCGCCACTGCAATGCTATCCTGTGGCCAAACACATCTCCCCCCCCCCCAAAATAATTTAGTAATGGCCCATCAGAGGGAGTGATGAATATGATAAATGAGCCTTCCATTATACTTATTTTAAACACCTTAATAAACGTAGAATTTGATTGATGTTGGCCTCTATTGTTTTTTCAGAGAATTTCCTTGTAATGTATGATTTTTGTATTCTAATATTATTTCATCTTGTTTCACTCCACAGCTTCCTTCCATGCCACAGGAATGGCAGACTGTGGCATCGGAGTTTGCCACGCGGTGGGACTTCCCCAACTGCGGTGGTGCCATAGACGGGAAGCACGTCCGCATCGTGCCGCCACCCCGTTCTGGGTCCTACTACTACAATTACAAGGGGTTTCATAGCATTGTGCTGATGGCGGTGGTGTCAGCACGGTATGAATTCCTCTATGTTGATGTAGGGAAGAATGGCCGGATGTCCGATGGGGGATCCTTCATCCAGACGGAGTTTGCCCTCCGTCTCCAGAGTGACGACCTTGCATTGCCACCGGATGCAGGGAATATTGAAGGACTCCCATTTGTTTTTTTGGCTGATGAAGCCTTCGGACTCGGATGGCATCTTATGAGGCCATTTCCACAGAGGACCCTGACCCCAGACAAGAGGGTGTTCAATTACCGGCTGGCCAGGGGCCGAAGAGTTGTCGAAAATGCCTTTGGCATAATGGCCAGCCGGTTCCGCCTTTTTATGACTTCAATACACTTGGCGGACTACAAAATAAACTATGTCGTATTATGCTGCTGTGTGCTACACAACTTTCTGAGCCAAAAATCAAATTCCTATATGGCCTCAGTTTTGCCAGAGGCTGGACTTTCCCCTGCAAATCCCCTGCCGGGCCTGGAATCTGCCCGTCCTGGCTTGCCCTCCCAAAATGCCCGTGAGGTTCGGGACAAATACATGGAGTATTTCACGGGTAGGGGGGCAATTCCTATGCAAGCCTATGTCTAAGGATCAAAATAAAAAGCTTGTTTAAACCTTTAATTATTTGTTCTTTCCTGTCTCCTAGTTTGTCTTAGTGCATTTGTAGTGCCAAGTGTATTTTACTTTAGTAACTAACAACCATTTCACTATGTAACCTTACAAAATAACCAAATAAGCTTAGAGGGTATTATAAAAAGAAGCTACACGTTGTTTGTGGTCAAATATTTTACTCTGTGCACATTCTCACCATTTGTAGTTTTTTCTGTTTTTTTGGGTTGGCCTGGCCACAACCCGGCAATTTTTTGCTTATGAAAATACAAAAATAACAGTTGCATTCCAAAAATTACAACATTGGATACCTCTGAGCAATCTGAGACATTCACTTACACAAACTATGTCTCTATGTGCCCGTCCTAATATGGGGTCCTGCCACCCTTTGCCCAGCCAAAAATTTAATATGCACACATTTGGGATTTTTTTCATCTAGGAAGTTTACAATCCTGATCCCTATTGTCAACATGTGCTATCTGCCATCAGGGGAGATCAATGGACGTGTTTTGGGGGTGCAACCCCTTCCTCAGTTCACCGACTTTAGATACGAGGAAGGGGTTGCACCCCCAAAAGACGTACATGGATATCCCCTGATGGCAGATAGCACATGTTGACACACTGTGTGCAGATTCAATTTTTGGCTGGTTTGATTGTCAAAAATATTTGAAAATGTGCAATAACAAACATGTAAAAACAAATGTGTTTGGATGGCTTATTGAATTCTCCCCAAAACATCGAGAATGTCTTTAAATGTTTGTTCCATCACATGGATTCTTTGTTTAATTAGGTCCAGTTCCGTGCTACATTCCATCACTTGCTGGATGAGGCGGAGGGCACTGTCAGCAGAGAACCGTGTACTATCCTTCACAACATTTATATCCCCTAAAAACAAACAAAAAAAAGGTATTATAACTCTGCAGGCCTACATCTCTTACCTGAAGCTGTGGTGACAGATACTGACCTGTTGTGGTGACCAGATCCACAACGTCATCCACCTCTCCTTCCTGCACTTCTCCTTCCTCCACTTCAACTTCCTGCACATCTTTCGGTTGTGGGTCTTTGGGAGTTTGGGGTTGCTTGGAAGTTGTGGGGTGCATGTGCTCCCTGGAGTGTTCTCCTCCCAGTCTTCTCTCCCCTATGAGAATCAAACAAAAGGTCTATTTATCACACTGTAAATCTCAATGTTAAAATAAAAACAGGCTAAATTTCTTGGAAGTGTGGTACAAGTGTGTGTTTGGGCGGAATTTAAAGAAGAATGCATTATTTATGACCAAGAATATGTTTAGTATTCACCTTTGGATGTAATTTATTTGACATGGAGGCACCACAAAAATTCACTGATGCACCTGTGTGGGACACCCAAAAAAGGCGGGTCTGGTGGCCCACACTATAGTGCTCCAAAGTACAGATGTGGAAGCAGCTGCTGAGTGTCCTCTCCTTTACACTGATAAAAGTTTGCATTTCATTCTCTTTACAAACACATCATCTAGCCTAAAAATTTCGCCACAATATTTGACCAAAAATGGCAGATGTCTAATTACTTCTGTGGCTCTAAAATAAGCCAAAACCGCGGATAGTGGCCGAACGAAGTGTCGGTAACGTAATGAACGATTACTGTGCCCAACCAAGTTCAAAATATTACATTTTGGAAGGGAGTCCATATGAGAAACCAAAATAAAGAGCAACATGTAAGTTTAGAAAAAGATTAATAGCAGAAAAGTCTAAATTTTACTTACTTTTAGCGAGCATTCTCTTTATGCTCCTCAACTGCTCTGGCTCCCTCAGTTTGAGGTCTGACCACCTCTTTCTGAGCTGCTCATTTGAGCGTTTCACCCCGAAATTCGCCTTCAGACTCTTCACGACTTTAGTGAGGATTTTGGCCTTCCTTCTATTTGGTTTGCTATACGGCCCATGCTTTGCATCATAATCAGACTTGAGCAAGATGTCCACCATCTCCGCCATCTCCGCCAAAGACATATTCGATGCCTTGAATCTCCTCCTTGACCGTGACGTTTCCTCGGTCTCCGGGCTTGTCTCCTCCTCGTTAGTTGCGGAATTATCAGACACCTGCTGTAACTCCGCCATATCTGTCTGCGCGCCGAAAGAGAAGGGGCGGGGAAAAGATGTTAGTTAGAACGTCATGGGCGGGCGACGTGTGCGGGGCGACGTGTTCGTATTTTGACGCATGCGTGGTGTGTATATAGCAAACACACATGTGACTATAGTACGTTCGGTGTGCGGAGAGAGGAGTTCAAGTGACGGACGTGCGAACAAAGGTATGTGATTTTGTGACTTGTACAAATTGTTGGCCTATACTGTCTTGAGAATGTTGGAGGATATATATGGTGACTAGGATGTTAAGGAGGTTAGACTGTTTGCCTCACATTAGTTATATATAATTTATTTAACTTGCAGATACAATATGAATGTCTTTATAAGCGACAAGGATTTCCTGGCGGAATTTATTGATCGGGTAAGGGAGCTGCCGGCTCTGTGGGAGACGAAAAACCCCATCCACAAAAAAAGAGGGGTGAGAAAAGCAGCGCTGGAGAAGCTGCTCCCATTTGTGCATACCAAGGTGCCCACAGCCACAGCAAAACAAGTGGACACTAAAATTGGGAGCTTGAGAGGTACCTACAGGACTGAACGCTCTAAGGTGCTGGCTTCTCAGAGGTCAGGAGCAGCAGCAGGTGATGTTTATGTCCCGATTTTGTGGTACTACAACAGGATGTCCTTCCTGGATGACCACATTGAGACAAGGCCATCACTCTCCACTCTTCCCCCCAGACTTCCCTGCAGCCAACCTGAGCCTTCTCTGGAGCAAGAGGAGGCAGCCATCCTGGATGATCCTGATTTGGCCATCTGGAGCCAGGTATAGTATTAAGTGAAAATGTATTGGGATAAACTTAATGTTTGACAAATATGTCAAGATGACAAACATAAAATATTTTGGATTCCACAAGTGAAATCAAGATCTGTAGACATTAGTCTGCACTTAATTGGGTGCTAAATAGTCAATCTGATGTAGTGGTAAATTTAAAGCAAGGATTTATGGATTTACATTCTAATTGCTTCAATCAGGATTACAAAGTTTGATGCAAAGATTAAACCAACATATTAAACTATGTCCCTTTTTCATACACAGGATGAAATCAGCCAGGAGGAGGGTCTGGAAACTGTCAGGCAGGAGGAGGAAGGGTCCAGTGGCAGCCAGGAGGTGGCAGGGCCCAGTGGCAGCCAGGAGGTGGCAGGGCCCAGTGGCAGACAGGAGGTGGCAGGGCCCAGTGGCAGACAGGAGGTGGCAGGGCAAAGGAGAAGCACCAGATCCCAGGTGCCTCCCATCCGGCTTCCCAAAAGAGGCAGGAGGGACAGGAGCACGAGTGAGGCAGCAATGGGCCTTATTCGTGAGGCCCATGCCACCCTCCAGGAGCCCGCATCCCCTGAAGAGGCCATTGCCGGCCTAGTGGAGGCTAAGTTCAAGGTGATGAGCATGGAGCAACGCCTCCTATGCGAGCCCCTGCTCATCACCTTGCTCAACAAGGGGGTGATGGAGAAAATTAACCCCAATACCGCCATATGTGAGGTCAAGGATAAGGGGTTGGGACTTTATATGAGGCAATACCTAAGGTTAACCTCCATCCCTGGACATATTGAAAAAAGAAAGCAGTGGGACTTTATACGAAGCAATAATACTGAGTAATACTGAGTAGAATGAATCAATCAATGTACACATTGTTTATTAAATACAATTGGCATATATACACTGTAAAATAGATAATATAAGAAACCATTAAATTATAATCATTGGTCTCAGTAGCAATAGATTGCACAATTAGTAACAGTACATAATTGTTACAACATAATACACATAGTAATAGACCAAGGTATATATACCAGTAAGTAATAGTGATAACGTATAGATATAAAAACAATGGTAGAAGAATTCATTGGAATATAATAAAATAAAATAAAAAACAAAAACGGATAAAAAATAGTATTGGTAGGACCGACACTGTGACGTTGCATCATAGGAAAGCTCGACGCGTTTCGTGGTAGCATGACCACTCATCAGGAGCAAGATGCAGGGTATGGGAATATCTAAAATAAAAAATTATTAATGCAATGACTAACATGGTAAGGTAGTCAGAATAGAGTATGTAGTAAGTAAAGTGAAGAGGGGAAACTAAAGCAGATTCCAAACACTCTCACCTGGTATTTTTAAAATAAAATGGTAGATGGTAACGATATTCAAGGCGTGCATTGGATCAGGCGTCCCCCCGGGAGCTGAGGAGATATAAACCCTGGGCACGGCGGTAAGTGCAAAGCAGCCAATAGGAAAGTGAATGTGAAGGCTCCAGTTAGAAGCTAGGGTCTGCATAGTGAAAAATTAGTATTGTTTGTATTGTAGGTATTCCAGAATATCTGTAACAATAATAAAAAAAAAAAAAAGTAAAATAACAATCAGCTAATTATGCAGCTAATAAACTGGAGAAGGTAGCCAGACACCAGGTGAACGAAAAGAAGGTGAAAGCGTGCACAAAAGTGCACAGGCATGAACATAAAAAGTGCAAAACAAGGTGTGCTATCAACTAGGTGTATAGAGCACTGGAGAAGGAAAACCGAATGGTGACCAAAAAATAGATAGGATGATGCACGAAGTACCTGAGAGGTATGAAGGGGGGAAGTTGAGGGAAAGTGAAAGGGGTGTGAGGAGAGTGAGAAAAGAGGATGACCGCAGTGCAAGATGGAGATATTTACCAGCCGTGGATCGAGGGTCATCTCCAACATCACGTTGAGTGCAGCAAGGGAGGGCAACGCCATCGCATGAGCAGTAACACGCTCAGCGCACTGGCGCTGGAAACCTCCCTCATGGTGCATACAGTGTAATAAACGTGTAGGTGCTGCGGCGTCATGAATGACGTCACACGCACACCACGTGGGCGTGGCGTCGACTTACAGCGAGCAAATGCCCCGCCCCCCCCAATGGGGAGGGGAGAGGGAAAGCTCGGTGTGTGTCGCAGCTCCCGGAAGATTCGATAAACAACCCAGCCCAGCTATCAAAGATAGCCCCTGAAGGGTATATCAATAAAAAAGGAAACAGTCACAGATAGTAAAGAGGATAAACGGGTATAGTAAGTGCTTCCATCCCTAATAATTGAGATCAAGGATAAGGGGTTGGGACTTTATATGAGGCAATACCTAAGATTAACCTCCATCCCTGGACATATTGAAAAAAGAAAGCAGTGGGACTTTATACGAAGCAATAATACTGAGTAATACTGAGTAGAATGAATCAATCAATGTACACATTGTTTATTAAATACAATTGGCATATATACACTGTAAAATAGATAATATAAGAAACCATTAAATTATAATCATTGGTCTCAGTAGCAATAGATTGCACAATTAGTAACAGTACATAATTGTTACAACATAATACACATAGTAATAGACCAAGGTATATATACCAGTAAGTAATAGTGATAACTTATAGATATAAAAACAATGGTAGAAGAATTCATTGGAATATAATAAAATAAAATAAAAAACAAAAACGGATAAAAAATAGTATTGGTAGGACCGACACTGTGACGTTGCATCATAGGAAAGCTCGACGCGTTTCGTGGTAGCATGACCACTCATCAGGAGCAAGATGCAGGGTATGGGAATATCTAAAATAAAAAATTATTAATGCAATGACTAACATGGTAAGGTAGTCAGAATAGAGTATGTAGTAAGTAAAGTGAAGAGGGGAAACTAAAGCAGATTCCAAACACTCTCACCTGGTATTTTTAAAATAAAATGGTAGATGGTAACGATATTCAAGGCGTGCATTGGATCAGGCGTCCCCCCGGGAGCTGAGGAGATATAAACCCTGGGCACGGCGGTATGTGCAAAGCAGCCAATAGGAAAGTGAATGTGAAGGCTCCAGTTAGAAGCTAGGGTCTGCATAGTGAAAAATTAGTATTGTTTGTATTGTAGGTATTCCAGAATATCTGTAACAATAATAAAAAAAAAGTAAAATAACAATCAGCTAATTATGCAGCTAATAAACTGGAGAAGGTAGCCAGACACCAGGTGAACGAAAAGAAGGTGAAAGCGTGCACAAAAGTGCACAGGCATGAACATAAAAAGTGCAAAACAAGGTGTGCTATCAACTAGGTGTATAGAGCACTGGAGAAGGAAAACCGAATGGTGACCAAAAAATAGATAGGATGATGAACGAAGTACCTGAGAGGTATGAAGGGGGGAAGTTGAGGGAAAGTGAAAGGGGTGTGAGGAGAGTGAGAAAAGAGGATGACCGCAGTGCAAGATGGAGATATTTACCAGCCGTGGATCGAGGGTGATCTCCAACGTCACGTCGAGTGCAGCAAGGGAGGGCAACGCCATCGCATGAGCAGTAACACGCTCAGCGCACTGGCGCTGGAAACCTCCCTCATGGTGCATGCAGTGTAATAAACGTGTAGGTGCTGCGGCGTCATCAATGACGTCACACGCACACCACGTGGGCGTGGCGTCGACTCACAGCGAGCAAATGCCCCGCCCCCCAATGGGGAGGGGAGAGGGAAAGCTCGGTGTGTGTCGCAGCTCCCGGAAGATTCGATAAACAACCCAGCCCAGCTATCAAAGATAGCCCCTGAAGGGTATATCAATAAAAAAGGAAACAGTCACAGATAGTAAAGAGGATAAACGGGTATAGTAAGTGCTTCCATCCCTAATAATTGAGATCAAGGATAAGGGGTTGGGACTTTATATGAGGCAATACCTAAGATTAACCTCCATCCCTGGACATATTGAAAAAAAGAAAGCAGTGGGACTTTATACGAAACAATAATACTGAGTAATACTGAGTAGAATGAATCAATCAATGTACACATTGTTTATTAAATACAATTGGCATATATACACTGTAAAATAGATAATATAAGAAACCATTAAATTATAATCATTGGTCTCAGTAGCAATAGATTGCACAATTAGTAACAGTACATAATTGTTACAACATAATACACATAGTAATAGACCAAGGTATATATACCAGTAAGTAATAGTGATAACGTATAGATATAAAAACAATGGTAGAAGAATTCATTGGAATATAATAAAATAAAATAAAAAACAAAAACGGATAAAAAATAGTATTGGTAGGACCGACACTGTGACGTTGCATCATAGGAAAGCTCGACGCGTTTCGTGGTAGCATGACCACTCATCAGGAGCAAGATGCAGGGTATGGGAATATCTAAAATAAAAAATTATTAATGCAATGACTAACATGGTAAGGTAGTCAGAATAGAGTATGTAGTAAGTAAAGTGAAGAGGGGAAACTAAAGCAGATTCCAAACACTCTCACCTGGTATTTTTAAAATAAAATGGTAGATGGTAACGATATTCAAGGCGTGCATTGGATCAGGCGTCCCCCCGGGAGCTGAGGAGATATAAACCCTGGGCACGGCGGTAAGTGCAAAGCAGCCAATAGGAAAGTGAATGTGAAGGCTCCAGTTAGAAGCTAGGGTCTGCATAGTGAAAAATTTGTATTGTTTGTATTGTAGGTATTCCAGAATATCTGTAACAATAATAAAAAAAAAGAAGTAAAATAACAATCAGCTAATTATGCAGCTAATAAACTGGAGAAGGTAGCCAGACACCAGGTGAATGAAAAGAAGGTGAAAGCGTGCACAAAAGTGCACAGGCATGAACATAAAAAGTGCAAAACAAGGTGTGCTATCAACTAGGTGTATAGAGCACTGGAGAAGGAAAACCGAATGGTGACCAAAAAATAGATAGGATGATGCACGAAGTACCTGAGAGGTATGAAGGGGGGAAGTTGAGGGAAAGTGAAAGGGGTGTGAGGAGAGTGAGAAAAGAGGATGACCGCAGTGCAAGATGGAGATATTTACCAGCCGTGGATCGAGGGTGATCTCCAACGTCACGTCGAGTGCAGCAAGGGAGGGCAACGCCATCGCATGAGCAGTAACACGCTCAGCGCACTGGCGCTGGAAACCTCCCTCATGGTGCATGCAGTGTAATATAAAGTCCCAACCCCTTATCCTTGATCTCAATTATTAGGGATGGAAGCACTTACTATACCCGTTTATCCTCTTTACTATCTGTGACTGTTTCCTTTTTTATTGATATACCCTTCAGGGGCTATCTTTGATAGCTGGGGTGGGTTGTTTATCGAATCTTCCGGGAGCTGCGACACACACCGAGCTTTCCCTCTCCCCTCCCCATTGGGGGGGCGGGGCATTTGCTCGCTGTGAGTCGACGCCACGCCCACGTGGTGTGCGTGTGACGTCATTCATGACGCCGCAGCACCTACACGTTTATTACACTGCATGCACCATGAGGGAGGTTTCCAGCGCCAGTGCGCTGAGCGTGTTACTGCTCATGCGATGGCGTTGCCCTCCCTTGCTGCACTCGACGTGACGTTGGAGATCACCCTCGATCCACGGCTGGTAAATATCTCCATCTTGCACTGCGGTCATCCTCTTTTCTCACTCTCCTCACACCCCTTTCACTTTCCCTCAACTTCCCCCCTTCATACCTCTCAGGTACTTCGTGCATCATCCTATCTATTTTTTGGTCACCATTCGGTTTTCCTTCTCCAGTGCTCTATACACCTAGTTGATAGCACACCTTGTTTTGCACTTTTTATGTTCATGCCTGTGCACTTTTGTGCACGCTTTCACCTTCTTTTCGTTCACCTGGTGTCTGGCTACCTTCTCCAGTTTATTAAATGCATAATTAGCTGATTGTTATTTTACTTTTTTTTTATTATTGTTACAGATATTCTGGAATACCTACAATACAAACAATACTAATTTTTCACTATGCAGACCCTAGCTTCTAACTGGAGCCTTCACATTCACTTTCCTATTGGCTGCTTTGCACTTACCGCCGTGCCCAGGGTTTATATCTCCTCAGTTCCCGGGGGGACGCCTGATCCAATGCACGCCTTGAATATCGTTACCATCTACCATTTTATTTTAAAAATACCAGGTGAGAGTGTTTGGAATCTGCTTTAGTTTCCCCTCTTCACTTTACATACTACATACTCTATTCTGACTACCTTACCATGTTAGTCATTGCATTAATAATTTTTTATTTTAGATATTCCCATACCCTGCATCTTGCTCCTGATGAGTGGTCATGCTACCACGAAACGCGTCGAGCTTTCCTATGATGCAACGTCACAGTGTCGGTCCTACCAATACTATTTTTTATCCGTTTTTGTTTTTTATTTTATTTTATTATATTCCAATGAATTCTTCTACCATTGTTTTTATATCTATACGTTATCACTATTACTTACTGGTATATATACCTTGGTCTATTACTATGTGTATTATGTTGTAACAATTATGTACTGTTACTAATTGTGCAATCTATTGCTACTGAGACCAATGATTATAATTTAATGGTTTCTTATATTATCTATTTTACAGTGTATATATGCCAATTGTATTTAATAAACAATGTGTACATTGATTGATTCATTCTACTCAGTATTACTCAGTATTATTGCTTCGTATAAAGTCCCACTGCTTTCTTTTTTCAATATTGCCATATGTGAGTTGGCACAACTGACCCAACCTCAACCTCCACCTCCCCCTTCTTCTTCTGCCCCACCCCCTTCTGCTACACCTCCACCTTCTTCTTCTGCCCCACCCCCTTCTGCTACACCTCCACCTTCTTCTTCTGCCCCACCCCCTTCTGCTACACCTCCCCCTTCTTCTTCTGCCCCACCCCCTTCTGCTACACCTCCCCCTTCTTCTTCTGCCCCACCCCCTTCTGCTACACCTCCCCCTTCTTCTTCTGCCCCACCCCCTTCTGCTACACCTCCCCCTTCTTCTTCTGCCCCACCCCCTTCTGCTACACCTCCACCTTCTTCTTCTGCCCCACCCCCTTCTGCTACACCTCCACCTTCTTCTTCTGCCCCACCCCCTTCTGCTACACCTCCACCTTCTTCTTCTGCCCCACCCCCTTCTGCTACATCCCCTCCTCCTCCTCCTGACAGGAGTACCCCTCCAGTGGCCCAGCCTACAGCCAAACGAAGAAGGAAGGCTGCAGGGAAGGCTTCAGGGAAGGTTGTAGGGAAGGTTGCCAGGAAGAAGAGGAAGTGATGGCCTTGCTTCATTGTGGTCGGACAGAAGGCAGCCTGTTGTAGTACCACACACTTGGGACATATATATCACCTGCTGCTGTTCCTGACCTCTGGGAGGCCAGCATCAGATTGTGTTCAGAAATGTTGGCCTTCTCAAGCTCCCAATTTTAGGGTCCACACAGGGTTGCTGTGTGCTCTGGGGTCCCTGGGATGCACAAATGGCAGCAGGTTCTCCAGCGCTGCCTTCTCTTTATTTTATTTCGAAACATGAATAAATGTGATTTTTGTTTAAGTTCATACTTGACTATGTGTATTTGTAAAAATTAAAAATCTAGCTTTGGAGTAAGCAGATACATTTGACTGACAAAAAAAGGGACAGATATCAACCCCCCAAAAGAATAACTAAATCTGATTTGCAAAAAAACATGGTGGAAAATTTAACTAATATAGATTCCAAAATTAAATGGGAGATCACTATCAAAACATTGCGAAATTATAATTAACATAATTTTGAAAAATATAACCATTTAAATTATTCCTAAAAACTTGCACGATATAATACACATAAATCTTCTTAAGAGCAGCATGAAAAAGGTTAAAAAAAAAGTCACAACTCTGTGTGAATATCAGCAGCAAAAGAAGGTCACTCGTTTTGATTAATGTAACATTCTAACGAAGATTTCAATGCAGAACATTTAAACGATGCAATATTTTTGAGCGTGACGAATGTGCTCTCTCCATTATGAAGGCTTGTTTTACCAGAAGATGCGCTCCCGTCTCATAGTTGCTTGTGAGCATGCGCGCTTTTGGAAGAGTCGTAAAAGCATACACACAAACCATTTTCTCGTCACAAAACAGGCCGACGAGAAACACGACGAGGAAATCTGGAATCCTGACGAGAAAATAGAGAGCAGGTTCTCTATTTTCTCGTCGAGATTCTCGGCAATTTTCTCATCGTAAAACCATACACACGAACGTTTTTCTCGACAAAAAAGCTCTCGCGGCACTTTTCTTGACGGTTTTGGACGAGAAAATCGGTCGTGTGTACGAGGCCTTAGGCTTGAAATTTTATGCTATTGGCGCCCAGCAAATTAAATAAAAAATAATAACCACAGCATACAAAGCCATTCACAACTCTGCCCCGAACTACATCAACCGTATTGGCTCACTTTTAGATTGTAAAGTGCCACATAAACTGTTGGCACTATATCAATTCTGTATAATAATTAGGGATGAGCTTCGAGTTCGAGTCAAACTCATGTTCAACTCGAACATTGCCTGTTCACCCGTTCAATTTGGGGTGTTTGCGGCAAATTCGAAAAGCCGCAGAACACCCTGTAAAAGTTTATGGGAGAAATCTAAAGTGCTAATTTTAAAGGCTTATATGCAAGTTATTGTCATAAAAAAGTGTTTGGGGACCCGGGTCCTGCCCCAGGGGACATGTATCAATGCAAAAAAAAGTTTTAAAAATGGCAGTTTTTTCGGGAGCAGTGATTTTAATAATGCTTAAAGTGAAACAATAAAAGTGAAATATTCCTTTAAATTTCGTACTTGGGGGGTGTCTAGAGTATGCCTAGAGTATGCCTGTAAAGTTGTGCTTGTTTCCCGTGCTTAGAACTGTCCCTGCACAAAGTGTCATTTCTGAAGGAAAAAAAGTCATTTAAAAGCACTCGCGGCTATAATGAATTGTCGGCTCCCGACAATACAGAGAAAAGTCATTGATATAAAAAAAAATAAAAAATGTCGTGGAGTTCCCCCAAAAAATAGCCATAGCCGCAGGAAAAGAGGGGGGGATGAGAGAGTGCCCCCCCTCCTGAACCGTACCAGACCACATGCCCTCAACATGGGGAGGATGCTTTGGGGGTCTGTGACCCCTCAAAGCACCATGTCCCTATGTTGATGGGTACGAGGGCCTCATCCCCACAACCCTTGCCTGGTGGTTGTGGGGGTCTGCGGGCGGGGGGCTTATCGTAATCTGGAAGACCCCTTTAAAAAAGGGGACCCCCAGATCCCGCCCCCCCTATGAGAATTGGAAAGGGGTACCCTACCATTTCACAAAGAAAGTGTAAAAAGATGTAAAAAAACACAGACACCGTTGGGAAAAGTCCTTTATTAAAAATAAAAATAAAATAGAAAAAAAGATTCCATCGGCGGTAATCCACTCTTGGTATCCTGCGAAGGGTGGTCTCCTCTCTGGGGTCCAGCGATGGATGATTTCTCCTCTCCGGGGTCCAGGCTCCAATGATGATGTCCAGCGCAGCGAGGAACAGCACTCTTCACCGGAGCGGAGACACCCCGGGAATGACGCGGCTTCAGCCAGTGACAGCTCTTAAGTAGCTGAGGGCGGGGCCACCCGTCATGTGACCCCGCCCCCTCTGACGCAAGGGGAAACCCGGGCTTCCCCAGTGACGTGCGGGTGACCCTGCCCCCCTCTGATGTAACGCAGGTTTCCGTTGCATCAGAGGGGGCGGGGTCACCCGCACGTCACTGGGGAAGCCTGGGTTTCCCCTTGTGTCAGAGGGGGAGGGGGTCACGTGACGGGTGGCCCCGCCCTCAGCTACTTAAGAGCTGTCACTGGCTGAAGCCGCGTCATTCCCGGGGTGTCTCCACTCCGGTAAAGAGTGCTGGTCCTCGCTGCGCTGGACATCATCGTTGGAGCCTGGACCCCGGGGAGGAGACCACCCATCGCAGAATACCGAGAGTGGATTACTGCCGCTGGAATCTTTTTTTTTTTTTTTTAATAAAGGACTTTTCCCAACGTTGTCTGTGTCTTTCTTTTTTTTACATTTTTTTACACTTTCTTTGTAAAATGGTATGGGTACAAGGTACCCCTTACCAAGTCACATGGGGGGCCGGGATCTGGGGGTCCCCTTTGTTAAAGGGGTCTTCCTGATTCCGATAAGCCCCCCGCCCGCAGACCCCCACAACCACCGGGCAAGGGTTGTGGGGATGAGGCCCTTGTCCCCATCAACATGGGGACATGGTGCTTTGAGGGGTCACAGACCCCCAAAGCATCCTCCCCATGTTGAGGGCTGTTATAGCGGCACTTTGGCACTGCTAGCGGGGCACTTCTAACCCACGGAAGGGGTTAAAAAACGGTTAAAAGTGCCCGCTTAGAGCTGCTTTCAAAACGCTCTTAAGGCGCTTTGAAAGCTGCGCCCATTCATTTCAATGGGCAGGGGCGGTGGAGGTCCTCCACTGCCCAAAAGATGCTGCTTGCCTGGACTTTTTTTCCTGTAGTGCAAGCGCACTGCTCCAGTGTTAAAGCTCTCAGGCTTTCACACTGGGGTTGCGGAAAAAACTGTTTATAGGTGCTTTACAGGCACTATTTTTAGTGCAAAAACTCCTGTAGAGCGCCTCAGTGTGAAAGGGGTCTAACACTTGTACTAAAACTAAATACAAAACCTTTTTTTCTTACCTAAACCACACTGACCCCAACACTGCCACTAACTGGCACGAACACTGCCACTTACACTAACTGCCACTGGCCTTGACACTAACTGACATTGACTAACATTGAGGCTGGATTCACACTTGTGCATTGCTTTTTTGAGCTCCGGAGTCTTTGGCAAGATATCAATCAGTAGTTCAGCAGTTCATCTGCGTTGTAGCTGTGGATTTGCTGACCTGGGAGAGGGGAGGGAGAGAGGAGGGAAGGGGGTAAGTGTACAGTAGGTGACCGCGATATTGTGTCAATCTTGCCGCTGTCAGGGGTGAGATCGCCAATACCAGGCATTGTGTTTAGTATGAATCATTCGGGGGAACTCCACTCCAAATTTTAATTAAAAGACCGGCATGGGTTCCCCTCCAAGAGCATACCAGGCCCTTAGGTCTGGTATGGATTTTAAGGGGAACCCCTACGCCGAAAAACGGCGTGGGGTTCCCCCCAAAATCCATACCAGACCCATATCCGAGTACACAGCACAGCCAGTCAGGAAAGGGGGTGGGGACGAGCGAGCGCCCCCCCCCCCCTGAACCGTACCAGGCCGCATGCCCTCAACATGGGGGGTGGGTGCTTTGGGGCAGGGGGCGCCCTGCCGCCCCTACCCCAAAGCACCTTGTCCCCACGTTGATGAGGACAAGGGCCTCTTCACAACAACCCTGGCCATTGATTGTCGGGGTCTGCGGGCGGGGGCCTTATCGGAATCCGGGGGCCCCCTTTAATAAGGGGGCCCCCAGATCCCGGCCCCCCACCCTATGTGAATGAGTATGTGGTACATCGTACCCCTACCCATTCACCTGGAGGAAAAATGTGTCAATAAAAAAACACACTAGACAGGTTTTTAAAGTAATTTATTAGGCAGCTCTTCTTCCGACTTCGGGGGTCTTCTTCCGACATCTCCGGTCTCTTCTCCTGCTCTCCGGTGCCTTCTGATGGGCTCCTCCGCTATCTTCTTCCAGTTTTTTTGCTAGCGTTGGTCCGGTCGTTGTCGTCTTCTTCCCTGTTCTCTTCTTTCCGGTGTTGACACAAGGCTCTCTCCCGCTGTAATGCCGTGTGCACAGTGCGCAACGACTTATATAGGCATGGGGCGTGGTCACGGGTGATGTCACCCTGTGACCCCGCCCCATGCCTATATAAGTGGTTGCGCACCGCGCACACGGCATTACAGCGGGAAAGAGCCTAGTGTCAACATCGGAAAGAAGAGAACAGGGAAGAAGACGACAAAGACCGGGCCAACGCTAGCAAAAGAGCTGGAAGAAGATAGCGGAGGAGCCTGGCAGAAGGCACCAGAGAGCGGGAGAAGTCGGAAGAAGACACTTTTTTCCTCCAGGTGAATGGGTAGGGGTACGATGTACCCCATACACATTCACATAGGGTGGGGGGATGGGATCTGGGGCCCCCTTATTAAAGGGGGCTCCCGGATTCCGATAAGCTCCCCGCCCGCAGACCCCGACAACCAACGGCCAGGGTTGTCGGGAAGAGGCCCTTGCCATCATCAACATGGGGACAAGGTGCTTTGGGGTGGGGGGGGCCGTAAGGCTCCCCCTGCCCCAAAGCACCCACCCCCCATGTTGCGGGCATGCGTCCTGGTACGGTTCAGGAGGGGGGCGCTCGCTCCTCCCCACTCCCTTACGTGCTCGGATAAGGGTCTGGTATGGATTTTGGGGAGACCCCCATGCCATTTTTCCGGCGTAGGGGTTCCCCTTAAAATCCATACCAGACCTAAGGGCCTGGTATGCTCTTGGAGGGGAACCCATGCCGTTTTTTTATTTAAAATTTGGCGTGGAGTTCCCCCTCATGATTCATACCAAACACAGTGCCTCCATAGGGACATTGTCGCTCGCTGCAATAGAAAAATGTGTTTTTCCTATTGCAGCGAGCACGATATGTACAGTACCCTGTCGCTGAGAACCAGCATGATGGCATCGCGCTGGAAACATTCTCGCGGGAAGTTACTGTAGTGAGCAGGGAGAGAATTCCTGTTCAGAACGGAACACATCTGCGACTCAGATGCATTCCCATAGAACATAATGTGCAGGCAATTCGCACCACAATGCCTAGAAAATGCACACGTTTTTTGGGCAATGCGCAGTGCAAATGCATCGCACATATGTGAACCAGCCTCATTAAAATAAATGTATTTTAAAATGTTATGCGAATTGGATGCGGTGTAAGCCGCAACCAATTCGCATAGGTGTGAACCCTTCTGGACACTGACACTAACACTGCCGCTAACTAACACTAACTGACATTTACACTGCCCCCAACTGACACTAACAGTAACTAACACATGGGCCCCTTTTACACTGGGGCGGGAGGTGCGTTGGCGGTATAGCGCCCCTATTTTTAGCGGCGCTATACTGGTCGGAATTGCGGCGGTATTCGGCCGCTAGCTGTGCAGTTTTACCCCCCCCCCCGCTAGCGGCCGAAAAAGGGTTAATACTGCCCGCAACGCGCCTGCAGAGGCGCATTGCCGGCGGTATAGCCACTGTGTCCCATTGATTTCAATGGGCAGAAGCGGTAAATACACACCTCTCCTTCACCGCTCCAAAGATGCGGCTAGCAGGACTTTTGGAGCAGTCCTGCTAGCGCACCGCTCCAGTGTGAAAGCCTGAGGGCTTTCACACTGGAGAAACAGCAGCCGCTGTTTCAGGTCGGTTTGCAGACGCTATTTTTAGCGCAATAGTGCCTGAAAACCGCCCCAGTGTGAAAGGGGTCTTAGGTGGGGTACACACTATAAGAAAATCGTGCGAACATTCGTCCGATTTTTCTCAATGTTTCACAGAAAATTGGAACCCATGAAAGAAAATTTGTACGAACGTTCTTACAAATATTCTCATATGACAAAGTCTTTTTGTTTTTTTATTGTTTCTGATCATGCGCAGTCTTTATATTGTGATTTTACTTGTATAAAAATCGTATGAAAACGGTACACATTAATCGAAAATTGTTTGTTCTGTAGCCGTACGAGAAAAGTTTGTCCCTTCAGGAATTTTTGTACGAAAATTCGGAATCGGCTGTAGAAAGTTGTGTACACACTATACGAAAATCGTACGAAAATTCTGTGGATGAAAATGTTTGCCTGATTTTTTTTATAGTGTGTACAAGCCTTTACTGACACTTACACTGACACTAACTGATGCTGACACTAACACAGGGGCAGATGCAGAGTCTAGTCTCGGGAGGGGCACTGCCAGAAAATAAGGTGTTGCTTACAGAACTAAGGGGGGGAGGTCAGGATGGCACACACCAGGGAGGTCAGGAGAGCACACCAGGGAGATCAGGAGAGCACACCTGGGGAGGTCAGGAGAGTACACAACAGGGAGGTCAGGAGAGCACAGTAGGGCATACACCAGGGAAGTCAGGAGGGCATACACCAGGGAGGTCAGGAGGGCACAGTACAGGGTCAGGAGGGCACACACCAGGGATGTCAGGAGGGCACACACCAGGAAGATTGGGAGGGCACACACCAGGGAGGTCAGGAGGGTACAGTATGGGGTCAGGAGAGCACACACCGGGGAGGTCAGGGCACACACTGGGGTCAGGAAGGCATACACCAGGGAGGTCAGGGGGCACAGTACGGGGTCAGGAGGGCACACACCAGGGAGGTCAGTAGGGAACAGTACGGGGTCAGGAGAGCAAACACCAGGGAGGTCAGGAGGGCATACACTGGGGGGGTCAGAAGGGCACACACTGGGGTGATCAGGAGAACACACACAGCTCCTCTATTCTAAGCTGCAGTAACTCAGCAGACTTAGCATAGAGGTGCCTGTAAACGAATCCACAATGTATTTTCTGCTAGTTGAGCTCACCTACAGGAAGTTCACAGTCACTCGGTTCCCTCTGCTCAGCAGCTCACACCTCCCTCTTCCAGGCGGGCGTGATCTCGGGGGTCAGGCACATTTCCATCTCTCCCACTCAAGGAGAAGAAGCCAGGAGGCTCCCACCTACTCAAGCAGCAGCCTGCAGGAGAGGCTGGAAAACTACTGGGGGAGGTACAGGGGGTGGTACAAGGGGCGGAGAGTCAAGTCCCGATGTGTCTGGCAGTAATTCCTAATGCTGAGAATGGCTGGGAGTTATCCCGACCGCGGCTCTGAGGCTGAGCGCGCCCTGGAAATTCAGAGTCAGTAATATATTCTCAGGGGGAGCAATTGCCCCGTTGCCCCCCCCCCGATCCGCCCCTGCACTAACATGCACTAATCTAAATCAAGCCCTGAATTAGTTCATCTTTATTTTTTCATAACAGACGTTTTTTTTGTTTTTACAGACTTCTCTGAAGTCTGTCGCATCTCCTCTTCAGAGAAGAGAAAAAACACAGGGCTAGAGAATTAATGAATCACTGTGATAGCTAGGGATGAGCTTCGAGTTAGAGTCAAACTCATGTTCGACTCGAACATTGCCTGTTCGCCCGTTCGCCGAACAGCGACCAATTTGAGGTGTTCGCGGCAAATTCGGAAAGTCTATGGGAGAAATCTAAAGTGCTAATTTTAAAGGCTTATATGCAAGTTATTTTCATAAAGAGTGTTTGGGGACCCGGGTCCAGGCCCTTGGAACATGTATCAATGCAAAAAAAAGTTTTAAAAAAGGCAGTTTTTTCAGGAGCAGTGATTTTAATAATGCTTAAAGTGAAACAATAAAAGTGAACTATTCCTTTAAATTTCGTACCTAGGGTGTGTGTATAGTATGCATGTAAAGTCGCGCTTGTTTCCCGTGCTTAGAACTGTCCCTGCACAAAGTGTAATTTCTGAAGGAAAAAAAGTAATTTAAAACTCACTCGCGGCTATAATGAATTGTCAGCTCCCGGCAATACATAGAAAAGTCATTGATAAAAAAAAAAAAAACGTGGGGGTCCCCCCAAATTCAATTACCAGGCCCTTCAGGTCTGGTATAGATATTAAGGAGAACCCTGCCGCAAATTTAAAAAAAAAATGCGTGGAGTTCCTCCAAATATCCATACCAGGCCCTTCAGGTCTGGTATGGATTTTAAGGGGAACTCCACCCCAAATGTAAACAAAAAATGGCGTGGAGTTCCCCCAAAAATCCATACCAGACCCTTTATCCGAGCACGCAACCTGGCAGGCCGCAGGAAAAGAGGGGGGGACGAGAGAGCGGGCCACATGCCCTCAACATGGGGAGGATGTCCCCATGTTGATGGGGACAAGGGCCTCATCCCCACAACCCTTACCCGGTGGTTGTGGGGGTTTGCGGGTAGGGGGCTTATCGGAATCTGGAAGACCCCTTTAACAAAGGGGACCCCCAGATCCTGCCCCCTATGTGAATTGGTAAGGGGTACATTGTACCCCTACCATTTCACGAAGAAAGTGTAAAATAAAAAAATAAAAAAACACCAATGACGTAGGCGGGGTCTGACATACGAGGGAGCGGACCTGATGGGGAACTTCCTCCACAGTGTAATAAATGAATAGACCAGCCCCTTCTCACGTTCCGCATCTGGTCCGCTTAGCCTTACACCTACATCATTGGCTGAGCGGACCTGAAGGGGAACTTTAGAAGGGGCGGGTCTATTCATTTAATACACTACGGAGGAAGTTCCCCATCAGGTCCGCTCAGGCTCAGCCAATGACGTCTAGTGTGGACAGTGCTGGACATAGGATCGCCACGGGACACTGGATTTCATCGCTGGAATGCTTTATTTTTTATTTTTTTATTTTTAATAAAGGACTTTTCTAAGGTGTCTGTGTGTTTTTTTTACATTTTTTTTACACTTTCTTCGTGAAATGGTAGGGGTACAATGTACCCCTTACCAATTCACATAGGGGGAGCCGGGATCTGGGGGTCCCTTTTGTTAAAGGGGTCTTCCAGATTCCGATAAGCCCCCTGCCCGCAGACCCCCACAACCACCGGGCAAGGGTTGTGGGGATGAGGCTCTTGTCCCCATCAACATGGGGACATCCTTCCCATGTTGAGGGCATGTGGCCTGGTACGGTTCAGGTGGGGGGTCGCTCTCTCGTCCCCCCCTCTTTTCCTGCGGCCTGCCAGGTTGCGTGCTTGGATAAACGGTCTGGTATGGATTTTTGGGAGAACTCCACGCCATTTTTTTTTTATTTGGGGTGGAGTTCCCCTTAAAATCCATACCAGACCTGAAGGGCCTGGTATGGATATTTGGGGGAACTCCACGCATTTTTTAAAAAAAATTTGCGGCAGGGTTCCCCTTAATATCCATACCAGACCTGAAGGGCCTGGTAATTGAATTTGGGGGGACCCCCACGCTTTTTTTTTTATAAATGACTTTTCTATGTATTGCCGGGAGCCGACAATTCATTATAGCCGCGAGTGAGTTTTAAATGACTTTTTTTCCTTCAAAAATGACACTTTGTGCAGGGACAGTTCTAAGCAAGGGAAACAAGCGTGACTTTACAGGCATACTATACACACACCCTAGGTATGAAATTTAAAGGAATATTTCACTTTTATTGTTTCATTTTAAGCATTATTAAAATCACTGCTCCCGAAAAAACTTCAGTTTTTAAAACTTTTTTTTGCATTGATACATGTCCCCTGGGGCAGGACCCGGGTCCTCAAACACTTTTTAGGACAATAACTTGCATATTAGCCTTTATAATTAGCACCTTTGATTTTGAACGTTCGAGTCCATTGTATTTAATAGGGTTCTAAAGTTCACGCGAACATTCTGGCTGTTCGCAGGTTCTGATGTGAACCGAACAGGGGGGTGTTCGGCTCATCCCTAGTGATAGCCAATCACAAGCTATCACAGTGATCATTTGATTGAGAACTAGTTCCTGATTGTTAGTAGAGACTAGGGATGAGCCGAACACCCCCCGTTCGGTTTGCACCAGAACCTGCGAACGGACCGAAAGTTCGCGCAAACTTTAGAACCCTGTTAAAGTCTATGGGACTCGAACGTTCGAAATCAAAAGTGTTAATTATAAAGGCTAATATGCAAGTTATTGTCCTAAAAAGGGTTTGGGGACCGGGGTCCTGCCCCAGGGGACATGTATCAATGCAAAAAAAAGGTTTTAAAAACTAACGTTTTTCAGGAGCATTGATTTTAATGATGCTTAAAGTGAAAAAAATATATATATTTCTTTAAATATCGTACCTGGGGGGGTGTCTATAGTATGCCTATAAAGTGGCACGTGTCTCCCGTGTTTAGAACTGTCCCTGTACAAAATTAAATTTCTAAAGGAAAAAAATTCATTTAAAACTGCTTGCGGCTTTAATGTAATGTCTGGTCCCGGCAATATGGATGAAAATCATTGAGAAAAATGGCATGGGTACCCCCCCCAGCCTATTACCAGCCCCTTTGGGTCTTGCATGGATATTAAGGGGAACCCCACACCCAAATTAAAAAAAGAAAAGGCGTGGGGCCCCCAGGCCCTATATACTCTGAACAGCAGTATACAGGCGGTGCAAACAAGACAGTGACTGTAGGTTTGTTGTTAAGTAGAATCTGTTTGTAATTTTGAACTGGTACATTTTTAAAGTGTAGCTCCAGCCAAAAAATCTATTTTTAAGATTTTTGGAAAACATAGGGAAGGGTTATCACCCCTGTAACATTTGTTTTGCTGTCTGTGCACCTCTTCAGAAGATTTCACCTCACTTTCTGTTCAATGACAAATGTTTTTAGAAAATTTGGGGTTTTTAGTGAAACAAGGATTGGTGATAAAGCATAAGTGGAGAGGAGACACGTTTTTCCTGGATTAACTCTTAGTGGACAGAATTTCCCTTCCTAGGGGTAGATTTTCTCTCAATTCCTGTTGTCTCCTTCCATTTGCAAGTAGGAGTCGTTTGTAAGTTGGATGTTTGAAAGTAGGGGCCTGCCCTATATACTCTGCAGAAATTTGGGCCTTATGTGTTGGTGTTGCCACAACACTGTAAGCCCTCAGTTACTCTTGGTGGGCGCAGGAATGGGCCCTGCTGTGAAATTAGATCAAGAATTGTAATTACATGTCCCTGTTGATCAGGGGCAGAAAAATTGGGCCTTATCCACTGGTGGCGGTGCCCAGAACCAAAAATGTTCTTACAAGCTATCAGCATGATTATTGAGGAGGAAGAGCATAGTCATTCAGCATAACAGGATAGTCACTCAGCATAGGCAGTCTTGAAGGGATCTGACATTTAAAAGAAAATTATTCTGTTGCATCAGCATCAGGTACTTGGTAGCTGGTGGTGATCCAAGACTGATTCATTTTTATGAAGGTCAGTCGATCGGCCGAGTCGGTGGACAGGCGTACCCTGTGATCGGTTACAAAGCCTTCAGCAGCACTGAATGTGCGTTCCGAAAGAACGCTGAATGCAGGACAGGCCAGTAGCTCAATTGCATACTGTGCAAGCTCTGGCCAGTGATCCATCCTCAAGACCCAGTAACCCAGAGGATTTTCGGTGGGAAAGGTGTCCAAGTCTGATCTTGCCCCTAGGTATTCCTGCACTATGTAAACCAGACACTGGCGATGGTTGCTGGAACCGATCATACCTTGGGGCTGCGGACTAAAAATTGTCTGAATGCATCGGTCAGATGGCCACCTTCTCCACCGCTCCTTCTGTGACTGACCGAAGCCTCAGCAACATGTTGTCCAGGACCAGGAATTTGTAACCTCCCAGTCTCTGGGAACGCGTTGCACAGATCTTTTATGCAAGGCCTCCCGAAGATGTTTCATCCTCTGCTCCCTCTGCGACGCCAAGATAAGGTCCACAACCTTACCCTTGTAACGTGGATCAAGGAGGGTTGCCAGCCAGTAATGATCCCTCTCCTTGATAGCACTAATACGAGGAAGCTTCCGCAGGCTTTGCAGGATCAGGGAGGCCATGCAGCGTAGGTTTGCTGAGGCATTCGGTCCGGAGTCCTCTGGGTCACTCAGGACGACATGATCTGCAGCCACCTCCTCCCAGCCACGTACAAGTCCATAGGTTTCTTGAGACTGTAATTGATCTCTTGAAGACTGCTGCTGATGCTGAGTGCTAGGCTCCACCTCCATGCTGACACAATCCTCCTCCTCCTCTTCCTGTGTGATAGGCGGGCAAGCAGGTACACTGTCTGGATAAAGAGTTGGAAGTGGTTGGTGTGTCCTCTATTAGATACGGCACCTCATCCCTAATATTATGTGAAGACAGGGTAGGGACTATGGGATTATAACGGTGCCAGAAAAATGTATTTACCAGAATAGATAGTAAAAATATATATATATTATTGTTACAACAATAACATTTGTCTTATGAACACATGAAAAACAATACAAAATATACACTGATTACATATAACCAATGGAGTAACCCAACACGTTTCACCAAATCAATGGCTTCTTCAGGGGTAGTCAGTTAGACCAGTGTAGCTTAAAAAATGGTCTATAGGAGAGAATACATAACAAATCAATCATAATATACACATGAAATTAACACATCGCAGGTAAAGAGACAAAAGGGTGCCCAGAACAGGAAGTGCATAGGCAGAGAAAGGTAAGGGAAAGGATATCAACATGCATCGCCTGATTCCACATACCAGAGTCCAGAGGCCATGCAGTCCAAGGCATCCATGAAGGCTGACAAGAAGACCAGCCAAGAAGTGGCTGCAGGGGGCTACTAGAGAAACTGAAATGAAATTAAATGGATAAATGGTAGGGTGACTGCTGAAGCAGAACATAGGGCCACAGCTACTAGTCAACCATTTGTGGGCTAACATAGCCTCTAATACATACCCAAATAAATGCTTAGAACATACATGAAATGGGGGGGGGGGGCACTGAATGATGTGCCCGGACAAGAAGATCCAGACACAGAGAATGGTGATCAAAAATTCCCTAAAAAAGTAATTGAAAGGTGTTGGTCATCTAAACGAATGAAAAGTGCCCATAGAGTAGCTGAAATATTAAGGAAAAACGTACCTACAGTAGGTGCCGCCGACATTGTATATCCATCGCGATCCCATCGCAGAGATTCTCGGCAACAGGGTGCCGACATCTCGCGCTCGCGACGCGACACTGTATTGAACGGGATCTGACGTGGATTCCCGCCAATACCAGGCATTGTGTTTGGTATAAAAACTGACCGGGAACTCCACGCCAAATTTTAAATAAAAAACTGGCATGGGTTCCCCCTCCAGGAGCATACCAGGCCCTTCGATCTGGTATGGATTTTAAGGGGAATCCCCTAAGCCGAAAAAATGGTGTGGGGGTCCCCCTCAAAATCCAAACCAGACCCTTTGTTAGGACCAAATCAACCCGGTCACTTTTCGCCTAAAACTTCCTGACAATATGAAGATTCACCCTGTTTTTCATATATCGCTACTCAAGCAGTTTCATGAAAATACTTTTTCTGGAAGAATTCATCCTCCTCCTCCACCTATTGAGGTACAGGGTGAAGAAGAATATGTGGTGGGAAAAATTCTTGACTCCAGGATCTCTAGGAACAAATTGCCATATTTGGTTCAATGGGAAGGATATGGGCCAGAAGAAAATTCTTGGGAGCCTGAAAAGAATGTTCATGCTCCTAGATTAAAAAGGGAATTCCACCAGAGGTTTCCTCAGAAACCTGGCCCTAAGATGTCCAGGGGACATCCTGGAAGGAGGGGAGTATTGTTAGGACCTGGGCTTGAACCTGGGACCTCTGGTGTGTCTGGTGGTGACTCTACTTGCTGAGCCACCTGGAATGCTGGACAGCTCCTTGGATAGTTCATTAGACAATTCCTTGAATGATCTTTCTTGTCTTGAATCTTGTTTGCCTTGAACCTTGAACCCTTTGCTCCTCCCATGAACTTCCTGATTTAAGCCATGTCCCTGCACTTCCTGGTTGCCAGAATATTGTGTCTTCACCAGCCAATATCTTGCTCCTGTCTACTGCTGCCAACCGCATCTTTGCTACCACTCACTAACGACTTTTGGCTTGTCCCCAACTACACTTCTGCTGAATCCCAACCTGAAACTATCTGTTACCGACTTTTGGCTCGTCTCTGACTACGCTTCTGCTTGATCCCTACCTGTATTATCTGTTTCTGGACCCCGGCTTGCTCACCCCCTGGTGGGGCTAATCTGAGGACCGCGACCTGGTACTGACACGCAGCAAAGCCCATCTCCACCTTTAGGAGCCCTGGTGAATACCGGTCAATGCTTAGACCCCGCACCTCAGGTGAACCCATGTCATCAGCCAGGGTGACCTGTGTGAATACCTGCTCTGCTGCTATAGCTACTGGCCTCTGAGCCTGACTCCAGACCGTGACAGAATATTCTGGCCCAAAACATGGAGGCCGTTGTAGCAGCTGCTGTAGCTCCTCTCAGGGTGCAAATCGCTGAGTTGCAGACATTTGGTGTTGACTACCAGGAAAAACTTTCTGAGTTACAGATTGAAGTGAAAGCACTACAAGAGGAAATCCTTGATCTGAATAAACAATTGCGGGATTTTCATGCCTGAGATACCGCTGCCGTAGATACTAATGCACGAATGCCCCTACCACTAAAGTTTAACGGGGACCGCCGCCATTATAGAGGGTTTTTTAATCAATGTCGTATATACTTTCAGATGCAACCTGCTGCATTTACTTCTGACAGGAAAAAGGTGCTGTTTATTATCAACCTCCTGACTGATGAAGCTTTAGCCTGGGCCTCCCCTTATGTGGAGAAAGATGATGTCGTCCTGGATGATTTAGATTCTTTTGCGGCTGCGATGAACCAAGTTTTCGATGATCCTAACCGCTGCGCTACTGCTGAGGCAAAATTGCACAATTTACGGCAGGGTAGACGCTCTGTTGCAGAGTACACAACTGAATTCCGACGTTGGATCTCAGATACCAATTGGAATCCAGCAGCACAAAAAAGTCAGTTCCGTCAAGGACTCTCGGAGCAAGTAAAAGATGAGCTTGCCAGAGTAGAAAGTCCTGACGACCTTGAGGCTTTTATTAAATTATGTATTCGAATTGAGACTTACTGAAAGGAGAAAGGAGAGACTGGGAATCCTAGGCAGTAATGGTGGCATGCGTTTTTCTACTACTCAGTATCTCCCTAAGGGTCCAAGAGTTTTTCCTGATTCTGACGCTCCTGAACCTATGCAGGTGGATGCTATTAAAAGATCTATTACCACTCAGGAGAAAGAAAGACGATGTTCAGAGAACTTGTGTCTTTATTGTGGAGACTCTGGACATTATGCAGTTAATTGTCCCAATAAATTTAAAAGAACAATTGCAGCAACGGATGTTACAGTATCTGAACAAATAAACTCAATTTCTCAGTCCGTCTCTCCTTTGATTCAGGAAGCAAATAAAGTTAATTCTTTATCAACTCACTTTGTCATCCCAATAAGGCTTATTGCGGAAAGCAATGAAATATCTTGCGCTGCTATGCTGGACTCAGGGGTCGGGGGAAACTTCATGGACATCGAATTTGCCCAAAGTAATAACCTTCAAATAAGAAATAAGCTTGCCCCTATTGATATGGAAACTGTGGATGGCTCACCTTTGTCTTCAGGTCCAGTTACCCACGAGACCATCCCGCTTAAACTCCTAATCGAGACTGACCATCAGGAGACTATCAGCTTTGAGCTGATCACATCACCCAAGTTCCCTATTATCCTGGGCATCCCTTGGTTCTCTATCCATAATCCCTCCATCAACTGGGAAACACGAGCTTTACATCTGACCATTGCAAAAGACATTGCAAAGAATCTTATCAAATAAGCCCTCCACCAACCCAAGATTTACAAGCAGTTTTGGCAACTACCAAGCCATACGACAAGCTACCTCCACAATAACTTGAGTTTCGCAACGTTTGTGATAAAAAGAACGCAGATCAGCTGCCTCCTCATTGCTCTTATGATTGTCCCATTGAATTGCTTCCAGGGGCAGAAATACCATTTGCGCGCCTTTATTCTTTATCAGAACCTGAACTGAAGGTGCTCAGGGAGTGGATTAATGAGAATCTAGAGAAGGGTTTTATCAGACACTCAACCTCTTCTGCTGGGGCAGCCTTATTCTTCGTGGTGAAAAAGGACTCCACCCTGCGTCCGTGTATTGACTACAGAGATTTAAATAGGATCAAAATTAAGAATCGCTATCCACTCCCACTGATTCCAGAAATGTTTGAGAGACTCCGCTCCGCCAAGCACTTTACTAAATTAGATTTACGGGGGGCATACAACCTTGTCCGCATTAGTCCCGGAGATGAATGGAAAACTGCGTTCAGAGCCAGATATGGATATTTTGAGACTTTGGTCATGCCCTTTGGGCTCTGCAATGCTCCTGCAACTTTTCAACATTTTATTAATGATGTTTTTCGAGATTTGCTTGATCAGTTTGTAATAGCATATTTGGATGACATTCTCATTTTCTCTGATACTTTGGAAGAACACTGCAAGCATGTCTGTATTGTTTTCGAGAGACTAAGGCGGAATCAACTTTACATCAAACTAGAGAAATGCGAGTTTGAACAAACTCAGATCCAGTTCTTGGGATACATAATCTCTTCTGAAGGGGTAAGCATGGATCCTGATAAGATCAAAGCAGTGGTGGATTGGCCTGTCCCTAGGAATGTTAAGGAGATACAGCGATTTGTTGGATTTGCCAACTTTTACAGAAGATTTATAAGGAATTTCTCCAAGGTAATTGCTCCAATCACACAGCTGACAAAGAAAGGGATACCCTTTTTGTGGTCACCTGAGGCACAGACTGCCTTTAGTAAACTGAAAACTATCTTCACTTCTGCACCAATACTGGTACATCCAGATCCAGAACTACCTTTCATCCTAGAAGTTGATGCTTCTAATTCTGCTGTGGGAGCTATCCTTTCTCAGCGAATTGGAGAAAAAATGCAGCTTCATCCTTGCGCTTATTTCTCTCGAATGATGTCTCCAGCCGAGAAGAATTATGACATTGGAAACAAGGAACTGCTGGCAATTAAGGAAGCATTTTCTGAGTGAAGGCATCTGCTGGAAGGGGCTAAGCACCTTGTAACCGTTCTCACCGATCACAGAAATTTAGAATTTATTAGGTCTGCTAAAAGGTTGTCATCTAGACAAGCACGTTGGACCCTTTTCTTCTCCAGGTTCAATTTTGTTATCTCATACCGCCCTGGGTCAAGGAATGGTAAGGCTGATGCCCTATCACGGATGTTGCCTGGGCCTCTCCAGGAAAGCAACTCTGAATGTACAATCCTGTCTCAAAATAACTTTATAGGGGCCACGAGTTCAAAGACATTTCTTAATCTCCTCAAGGAGGGGTATGAGAATGACCCGCTTCTTCATAACCCTCCTAAAGACATAAACCTCAAGTACAACAATGGTTTTTGGACTCAAGCGCATTGCCTCTATGTACCTGAATCAGTTCGGGTAGAAGCCCTCAGGTTGGTACACGACTCTAAACTTGCTGGTCATTTTGGGGTTTCTAAGACAGAAGAACTCCTATCACGTTCCTTTTGGTGGCCTGGGTACAAGAAAGATGTAAAGAGATATGTGGCTTCATGTCTAACCTGTGCTCGCAATAAGACACCCCGATCTCCTCCTCTGGGGTTACTTCTACCACTGCCTGTTCCATCTAGGCCATGGGGGTCAATTTCTATGGACTTTGTGGTCGACCTTCCTCTTTCAAAAGGGATGACCACCATTCTGGTAGTCGTTGCCCGTCTCACTAAGATGGCTCATTTTATTCCAGTTAAGGGTGTACCCTCCGCCGAACATACTGCTGAGGTAATGGTTAGAGAAGTTTTTAAACTTCATGGAATTCCTGATGATGTGGTGTCTGACAGAGGGGTACAGTTTACCTAAAAATTTTGGAGAAGTTTTTGCTCTGCTATGGGTGTAACAATTAATCTGTCCTCAGCTTTTCATCCACAGTCTAATGGTCAGACCGAGAGGACCAATCAAACTCTGGAGCAATACCTTTAGATTTTTTGTGAGTTATCTCCAGGATGACTGGGTGGACTACCTTCCTACGGCAGAGTTTGCTTATAATAACTCTAAACATAGCTCCACTTCCCAAAGCCCATTTTTCTTAAACACCGGGTATCATCCAGTTTTTATTCCTGATATCCCTATCTCAACTTCAATTCCTGCTGTTACCAACAGTCTATCTTCATTACATGAGATCCAGGAGAGATTGACTGATACATTGAAGGAGGCGCAGGAATATTACAAGAAGGCCGCTGACAGACACCGTAGGTCTATTCCCACCTTTCAGGTAGGTGACAAAGTTTGGTTATCTACCAAAAATGTAAAGGTTCAGGTCCCATGTGCTAAGTTGGGTCAAAAGTTTATGGGACCTTTTGAGATTTCTGCTCAAATCAACCCGGTCACTTTTCGCCTAAAACTTCCTGACAATATGAAGATTCACCCTGTTTTTCATATATCGCTACTCAAGCAGTTTCATGAAAATACTTTTTCTGGAAGAATTCATCCTCCTCCTCCACCTGTTGAGGTACAGGGTGAAGAAGAATATGTGGTGGGAAATATTCTTGACTCCAGGATCTATAGGAACAAATTGCAATATTTGGTTCAATGGGAAGGATATGGGCCAGAAGAAAATTCTTGGGAGCCTGAAAAGAATGTTCATGCCCCTAGATTAACAAGGGAATTCCACCAGAGGTTTCCTCAGAAACATGGCCCTAAGATGTCCAGGGGACATCCTGGAAGGAGGGGAGTACTGTTAGGACCTGGGCTTGAACCTGGGACCTCTGGTGTGTCTGGTGGTGACTCAACTTGCTGAGCCACCTGGAATGCTGGACAGCTCCTTGGATAGTTCATTAGACAATTCCTTGAATGATCTTCCTTGTCTTGAATCTTGTTTGCCTTGAACCCTCTGCTCCTCCCATGAACTTCCTGATTTAAGCCATGTCCCTCCACTTCCTGGTTGCCAGAATATTGTGTCTTCACCAGCCAATATCTTGCTCCTGTCTACTGCTGCCGACCGCATCTTTGCTACCACTCACTACCAACTTTTGGCTCGTTCCCGACTACGCTTCTGCTGAATCCCAACCTGCAACTATCTGTTACCGACTTTTGGCTCGTCCCCGCCTACGGTTCTGCTTGATCCCTACCTGTATTATCTGTTTCTGGACCTCTGGTGGGGCTAATCTGAGGACCGCGACCTGGCACTGACACGCAGCGAAGCCCATCTCCACCTTTAGGAGCCCTGGTGAATACCGGTCAGTGCTTAGACCCTGCACCTCAGGTGAACCCGTGTCATCAGCCAGGGTGACCTGTGTGAATACCTGCTCTGCTGCTATAGCTACTGGCCTCTGAGCCTGACTCTAAACCGTGACACCCTTATCCGAGCACGCAACCAGGCAGGCCGCAGGAAAAGAGGGGGGGGACGAGAGAGCGCCCCCTCCCTCCTGAATCGTACCAGGCCGCATGCCCTCCACATGGGGGGGTTTGGTGCTTTGGGGCAGGGGGGCGACCTGCGGCCCCCGCACCCCAAACACCCTGCCCCCATGTTGATGGGGACAGGGCCTCTTCCCGACAACCCTGGCCATTGGTTGTCGGGGTCTGCGGGCGGGGGCTTATCGGAATCCGGGAGCCCCCTTTAATAAGGGGGCCCCCAGATCCTGGCCCCCCACCCTATGTGCGTGAGTATGGGGTACATCGTAGCCCTACCCATTCACCTGGTGGAACAAAAATGTCAATAAAAAAACACACACAGGTTTTTAAAGTAATTTATTACACAGCTCCGGGGGTCTTCTTCCATCTCCGGGGGTCTCTTCTCCCGACTCCGGGGGTCTCTTCTTCTGACTTCGGGGGTCTCTTCTTCCGACTTCGGGGGTCTTCTTCTGCTCTCCGGTGCCTTTTTCCTTCTGCCGGGCTTTTCCGCTAACTTCTTTCAGCTCTTTTGCTAGCGGAGAGGCCCGGTCTTCCCCATTGTCTCCTCCTGCTCTCCATTGTCCTTCTGCCGGGCTTCTCCACTATCTTCTTCCAGCTCTTTTGCTAGTGGAGGGACCCGGTCTTCCCGTCGCCGTCTGCGTCTTCTTCCCTCTACTCCTCTTCGATGTTGACACGTCGCTTTATCTCGCTGTAATGCTGGGTGTGCGGTCTGCAATGATTTATATAGGCCTCTCATGACGTCACAGTCACATGCTCTGGGTGGCCACATGCTCCCATGACGTCACATGCTCCGGGGCCACCGCAGAGGAGAAACATGTTGGGTTACTCCATTGGTTATATGTAGGGTTGTCCCGATACCACTTTTTTAAGACCGAGTACAAGTACCGATACTTTTTTCCAAGTACTCGCTGATACCGATTACCGATACTTTTTTTAAATGTCATGTGACAGTTTGAAAGATGGGGACTGATAGGTGGCACTGACAGGTGGCTGGCACTGATAGGCGGCACTTATGGGCACTGACTGGTGACTGGCGCTGATGGGCACTAATAGGTGGATGGCACTGATAGATGGCACTAATAGGTGGCACTTATGGGCACTGATAGATGGCAATGGTAGATGGCATTGATAGGTGGCACTTATAGATGGCACTGATAGGTGGCACTTATGGGCACTGGTAGCACTAATAGGTGGCAGTTGTGGGCACTGATAGGTGGCACTGATTGCACTGATAGGTGGCACTGATTGCACTGATAGGTAGCACTTGTGGGCACTGATTGCACTGATAGGTGGCACTTGTGGGCACTGATAGATGGCACTTGTGGGCCCTGATAGGTGGCACTTGTGGGCCCTGATAGGTGGTACTGATAGATGGCACTTGTGGGCCCTGATAGATGGCACTGATAGATGGCACTTGTGGGCCCTGATAGATGACACTTGTAGGCACTTATAGCACTGAAAGGTGGCACTTGTGGGCACTGAAAGGTGGCACTTGTGGGTACTGAAAGGTGGCACTTGTGGGCACTGATAGATGGCACTGATTGCACCATTAGTGCAATCAGTGCCATCTATCACTGTCCAAAAGTGCCACCTTTCAGTGCAATCAGTGCCACCTATCAGTACCCACAAGTGCCACCTATCAGTGCAATTAGTGCCATCTACCAGTGCCACCTGATAGGTGGCACTGGTAAATGGCACTGATTGCACTGATAGGTAGCACTTGTGGGCACTGATAGGTGGCTGGCACTGAAATGCTGCAAAAAATGACACAGGATTTATAAAAAAAAACTGCTGCAACGTCCATCTTGGTACACTCTGCACTCGGCTGCAGTAAGCAGCAGCCGACATCTTGTTACACCCAGCCCATATAGCTCGGGCTGGGTGTAACAAGATGTCTGCTGCTGCTTACTGCAGCCGAGTGCAGGGTGTACCAAGATGGACGTTCAGCCGCTGACGGTGACCGAATGTGACAGCACCGGTCACCGATCCTGAGGCGACTACGCCCTGCACCCTGCCAGCTTACCACGTTCAACTTCAGGTGAGGGACTCGCTCTCCGCCCGCCGACTCGGTCCACTGACTGTGCCCTCCCTCCCCAGCCAGACTCCGCCTGCCCCAGCCAGACTCCGCCCGCATTTCCTTCAAAGACTCTGCCCGCCCCATCTCCAGCCAAACTCCGCCTGCACTCTCCGTCCACAGGCTCTGTCCGCCCTCTCCAGCCAGACTCCGCCCGCACTCCCCAGCCACTGACTCCTCCCGCCCTCTCCGGCCACTCTACACTGAAAGAAAAAAGTATCGGGTGAAGCATCGGGAGCATTTGCGCGAGTACAAGTACTCACGCAAATGCTCGGGATCGGGACAACCCTAGTTATATGTAATCAGTGTATATTTTGTATTGTTTTTCATGTGTGCATAAGACAAATGTTTTTGTTGTAACAATAAAAAATATATATTTTTACTATCTATTCTGGTAAAAAGAGGAGAAAATGACGCGGCCAAGGCGGACAAGGGGAAGAAGTGTCATTGGTGAGAATGGAAGTGTGGAGAGATGGAAACACAGCAAAGACTCACGAGGGCGTGGCTAACAAGGCGAGCAGAATGTCTAAGACAGCTGCCCTTGGGTGTCCATACAGCCACAGGCCAGCATCCAAGGAGCCAAAACAAGGGGACCGCAGACAACAGCGCCAAACGAGTCCAGCATGTAGAGGGCAAATAATGCAACATCACACCGCAATCCCCGATGGTGATAAATAAGCCAAAGCAGTTCATGATAAAGGTAAACCCATCTCAAAATCTGTGATAGAACAAAAGCCATAAGTGTAATATAGTAAAACAATAAAGAAATAACAAGCATTGATCTGAATAATATAAACAAAGTAAAACAATGAGGACAGTAACTTATTAAAAGTTAGATTTTTTAGATTTATTTGAACTGCAATTTAGTGTTGCCAACTTGCCATCTTGCTAAACAAATTCTTGGATGCATTGCTGTTCTCTGGATTTCATCTCATTGAAGTTCTTTGCCTACTGTTACAATTAAATTCAGGCTTATTTTCTTCTTAACCGCACACTTACACTTGGTGTGCTGTTTTTCAGTACAAGTAAGCTCCATTTAAACTAGGTAAGTTTTTCCTTAATATTTCAGCTGCTCTATGGGCACTTTTCATTAGTTTAGATGACCAACACCTTTCAATTACTTTTTTAGGGAATTTTTGATCACCATTCTCTGTGTCTGGATCTTCTTCTCCGGGCACATCATTCAGCCCCCCCCCCATTTCATGTATGTTCTAAGCATTTATTTGGGTATGTATTAGAGGCTATGTTAGCCCACAAATGGTTGACTAGTAGCTGTGGCCCTATGTTCTGCTTCAGCAGTCACCCTACCATTTATCCTATAGACCATTTTTTAAGCTACACTGGTCTAACCGACTACCCCTGAAGAAGCCAATGATTTGGTGAAACATGTTGGGTTACTCCATTGGTTATATGTAATCAGTGTATATTTTGTATTGTTTTTCCTGTGTGCATAAGACAAATGTTATTGTTGTAACAATAAAATATATATATTTTTACTATCTATTCTGGTAAACAATTTTTTCTTTTTATAATCCCATAGTCCCTACCCTGTCTTCACTGGCTGGATAAAGGGGGCATTGAGAGGTAAGGAAGTCCTCCCTCTGTTCTGCCTCAAATGCCCTGTCCATTATTCCACGCAGTGTGTGCTCCAACAGGTGGACAAGAGGGACAGTTTTACTGATGCATGCACTGTCACTGCTCACCATCCTCGTGGCCTCCTCAAATGGTGACAGGACAGTGCATGCATCCTTGATCATGGCCCACTGGCGTGGGGAAAAAAATCCAAGCTCCCCTGACCCTGTCCTGGTGCCATATTGCAACAGATACTCATTGATGGCCCTCTGCTGCGTGTGGAGCTGCTGCAGCATGGCCAACGTAGAGTTCCACCTGGTGGGCATGTCACAGATTAGACGGTTCTTGGGCAGGTTGTATTCCTTTTTGGAGGTCAGCCAGCCAAGCACTGGCATTATATGACCGGCGAAAATGCCCACAGAGTTTCCTGGCCTGCTTCAGGACATCCTGTAAGCCCGGGTACCTGCCCAAGAACCGCTGCACCACCAAGTTAAGGACGTGAGCCAAACAGGGCACATGGGTCAGTTGTCCCTGTCGGAGGGCAGAGAGGAGGTTGGTGCCATTGTCACTGAAAGGTTCTGGTTCTGTTTCTGTTGGACCCTCGTGGCTCGAGCTGGACTCAGGATCTGTGGAAGTAACTCTGTGACCGGTCAGATATTCAAGACACCATACACAGTGAATGGATATACAAGAATATATTGGTTTATTGGCAACATATCTCTTTTATGCATAACAAGGAAAGTTGCCTCCCTCGTATGAACCAATCAGCAATAAGCAAAAACATCATGAGTTAAACAAAAATAAACTCTAACAGGTTTTAGGCTTTTGCAGAAGTAGTCATTTAAAAATAAGAATATCATGCGTCATTGCGGTCATACTAAACATGTGTCTGATATTTGAAACAGGAAGATAAGGACATTAGGCGTTATTGCGGTTACTCTAAACATATGACTGACAATTGAAACAGGAAGATAAGAACGTAAGGGGGCATTGTGGTCACTCTAAACATATGACTGACAGTTAAAGAAGAAGAAAGATTTACACTACCTCAACATATAGTGGACCAATGTAAGGCTAATTTCCCGTTCCAATGGAAACAAGACTCCATCACATACTGATGCCCCGTACACACGATCGTTTTTCATGCCATTAAAACTGCCATTTTAAAAAATGGCCCTGAAAAATGATCGTGTGTATGCTCCAGAGCATTTTTAACGACGTGAAAAACGGCCATTAAAAATTCCGGACATGCTCTCTTTTTTCACGTCGTTTTTCATGTCGTTTTTTTTAACGACGTGAAAAACGATAGTGTGTATGCTTTAACGACGTGAAAAAAAACGTGCATGCTCAGAATCAAGTATGAGACGGGAGTGCTCGTTCTGGTAAAACTAGCGTTCGTAATGGAGATAGCACATTCATTACACAGTAACGGACTGAAAAGCGCGAATCGTCGCTCAACAAACTTTACTAACATGAAGGGTGGCGCCATTCGAACAGAACTTCCCCTTTATAGTGCCGTCGTACGTGTTGAACGTCACTGCGCTTTGCTTGATCGTTTTTTTTAATGATGGTGTGTACGCAAGGCAGGCTTGAGAGGAAACATGAAAAAAAACGAGGAGAAAAACGTTGGTTTAAAAAATGACATTAAAAACGATCGTGTGTACGGGGCATGAGGCATACAACTCCCTTCCAAACTTTCCAATCTATACGCGAAAAACCATATCCCTATACTACACAGACTATCATCTGACCTTGAAACCTGGAACAAACCGCTCTTCTCTTGGTTTGGCAGAGCAGCAATACTCAAGATGAATGCCCTCCCGAGATTACTCTACATATTACAGACAATTCCTATTCATGTACCTCCGGCCTTCTTTAAATCTTACAGACACATATGCTCTAAATTCTTATGGGGGAACCGTAGACCTAGAATCAGCTTTATGCAGCTCACCCGACCCAAAAGGCTTGGTGGCATAGGCCTCCCCAATCTCCTCAATTATCACACCGCAACACACCTAACCAGGATAGTGGACTGGAACACCCAGTCTCTCCACAAAGATTGGGTTGCTCTAGAAGCATCCTTCTCTACCCTCCCTTTGGAGTCTCTCCCATGGATACTCCCTACCCACGTCCCTTCTGCATTACGCATACACCCACTAATAGGCCCTACCCTGCAACGTTTCAGAAAACTTTGCTGCCAATCACCCATATCTTCGATCCCCAGCCCACTGACTCCTGTAACAATGAACCCTGGCTTCCCACCAGGTATGCACGCAAAGTTTCTTCCTGATAACTGGACTAATAGCCCACTTAGATCTCATCAATTCTTTTCCCGGGGCAAACTCCTGTCTGCACACCAACTCTCTTCCCGACTAAACAAGCCGCCCATTCCCCCCTGGACATATATTTTAATGGCCCATTATCTAAAATCCCTAGACAAAAATACACAATGTTCCAGAGAAGTCACCCCTTTTGAGAAGCTATGTACCCAAACAACACCCCAATCACACTTAGTATCGACCACACATGAACTCCTTTTTGCCGAGATGAAAGCTAATGAGACCTTAGCTTGTAAAAAATGGGAGCTAGACCTCTCTATCTCTCTCCCAGAGGAACAATGGGAACACATTTTTCTCAACATACATAAAGGATCAACGAATGTTTCTACCCAGGAAAACAATTATAAGATCCAATCTAGATGGTACACCCGCCCTCTTGCATAAATTTAACCCCACTATTCCAGAGATTTGCTGGAGATGCCACCGGGAAAGGGGAACCCTTCTCCATGTATGGTGGTCCTGTCCGTCCCTAAAAGGTTTCTGGGAAGAAGTATGCCACATAACATCCCGAGTTACTTCATATCAATTAGATTTTTCACCCTCTCAATTCCTCCTTCACCACTCACCCCTGCCACACAACTCCTACCACAAATCCCTAGCAATGCATATGATCAATGCGGCAAAACAATGCATCCCTTTACATTGGAACACAACTCACCGTCCAACACTAAAAGAATGGTTTAACAGAATATACAAAATTGAGGAAATGGAAAATCTTATACATATTGCAAGAGATACACCGACATCATTTAGCAAAAAATGGGCTTGCTGGATACACTATAAAACGACACCAGAATACACAAACTCCCTACACCCTGTCTCAGGATAAAATACTCCTCGGAGAAATACCATTACGATCTACGACGAGCCCAGCGCCCCCCAGGACCCTAAATCTCCCATGTTCACCTCAGTCCCCCTATAACTTCCCCAATGTAGATCTATCTTTATTCTCTCCTGACACCCCTTCTGAACACCCCAAGTGGTCATGGAGGCCAGAGACGGACCCCCTGCCAATGCTCCTCCCTCTTACCTCACCCCCCCTGATCCCCCCCTCCCCCCCCTGACCCCCCCTTCTCCCACCACATACCCCCCCATCTACTCATTCATACGCTTCTGCACAAACACAACCACTACCTCAGCCCCAGCTTGTACCCCCCCATCCATACGCGTTCAACGAAATAAATCCGATGGTAGCTCCTTCTCTACCTGCCAGCCGTGATACACTTACCGGCCCTTCTCTACTCTGTAGACCAATACTCCGCAACGATATCTACGACCCTACCTAGCTCTCACCTACCTACGGGTTACACCTCCGTCAACGGTATCAGACTCTGATAACATCTCACCCCTACCTTGGATTAAGGTAGACCATCCCATCATAGCCTAGCTCATGAAGACTACACCGGCACACCTCACTCTCACTACCCACAAGTTGAATTGTACATGACACTGGAATTTCGTTCTCGTTTCCTTTTTGTGGTTGTATCAATACCTTAATACCTTTTTGTACTTCAACTGTCCAAGATATCTGTAAATGCTTATTACGTTTCAATAAAATATCTTTGAAAAAAAAATAAGAAGAAAGATAAGAAAATTTTCTCAGAACAGCCTTGACCACAAAGTCACATCCTGCTTACACATATTTTTCAGAGAAACATATTCTGTCTCAATATACCTTACAACATATACACCTAAGAAGAATTTATTATCCTGAATATATTGGTTCATGATTTTCTCATACCTTAAAACCCCTTCTTTTGATCATGGCTTCAAGAATTGAAGCCCATAGATCATTAGATTATTTATTATACCATTTTTGTTTAGTATGTACCATGGACATCATCAAGATTGTTTCCTTAGAACCCTGTCTCTTTTTCTTTTTACTAGTGATCTTTCCAATTACCCAGACAATTAATTTAAATACTAAATATAACAGTAGAATGAAGATTAACACCATTACTACTGTTATAGCCATTTGTCTGAGAAATTAAAGAATACCTGTGCCCCCGAATCCTCCCTCTCCAAAGGGGCTCCATGTTTTTGCGATATCCCTCGCCTCCTGTTGCAATTTATTTACCTCTTTCCTATGTTGGGCAATTACATCATACTAATCAGGAATCTCAACAGATGTGTTGTGGATCCAAGTGCAGCACTCATAGTCCTCTGTAACTTCACACAGGCCAGTGAGTGCAGCACTCATGCTTTCAATAGCAAGATCATGAAGTTCTAATTGTTTTCTGATTGCTCTAGTTTCAATGTTTAAACTAGTAATATCATCAGAATTCTTCACCAATACATCATCTATAATATTTGTATAATTATTAAGCCTTTTCATTAAATCTATCCCCCAACCTGTCCAGGAAGGGAACCAGGCCCAAGCCATATCTTTTTCAAAAAATAACTCCCTTTTATTTCGGTGTTTGAGGGGGTACCTAGGATGCATGCTAGCTTCAAGGAGGTGTGTTCCCTTGCTATCTCCTACTATGTCCATAATGGGGACTAGAGATGCAAGATAACACCATCCTTGGGGTTCAGTGGGGATCCAAGGGTGACAACTTTTTCCATAACAAATATAAATACTGTTTCCTAGAGCTAAAGGTCGTTTGTTGAATATTGTCATCATTTCATCAGCAAAACCAGAAAAGGTTAAACTTGACAATAATTCTCCTACTGTGGAAGTGGAACTGGAGTTAAGAAAGTTTATTAGAGTGGTGTTTAGGGCAGGTTCTGAAGTGTGAAAGAAAGGGCTTTCAATTGAAGTCATTGAAAAGTTAATTGTAGCTTGTTGGCACACTTCAGCTCCCTTTGAGGAGTTTCCCAACCTAAAACACCAGTCTGGGGAATGACTTCTACCCAATAATTTGGAAAGTAAGGGTATTATCTGAAAGCGTTCTTGTGACATTTGTAAGGACGACAGGTGGTGTGCCGTTTAGGAGAGGGGTGAAGTTTAGAGGTACTGCCATTAGGGGGATCCTAGCTGTGCTAGGATGGAGTTTACTACATATCCAACATTTTTCATATCCTGATTTTTGAGCATAAGCATATTTAAATTTAAGCAGCATTTTACCACAAAAATTGTCTTCCATACTTCTTTTTGGTCTGTTAGAATTATCTGACCAACAGTGTCCTATGATTATGAGCATTAAAATAAACAATGTGGTCATTAAGGAAAAAAGAAAAAGTTTCCCCAAAGTGATCCCTCCTTTTGGACCATTAGTGTCTATGGGTATGGAACTCTGAGTTTCTTGTTTTTCATGGTGCACTAGGGAGTATTTTCCGGATCCTTTTCTGGAATACTCTCCAGAACAGAGGTCTTTGTCTTCTCCTTCACCTTCTTCCAGTTTCCCTTCGGAAATGTCTTTAGTCTGGATGCATGGATCCATTGTGGCCCTTGATCTGTAAGAACAGCTGTTCTGGCAACCTTCAGAATTTCAAATGGTCCTTGGAAGATAGGGCCTGGTTGTTTCCGGACAGCAAGTTGTTTTATGAGTACTTTGTCTCCTGGGATATACGGATGTGTAGGCTCTGTAGAGAGAGGAGGGAAAGTGACAGCAACCTTGTCCTCTGTTTCACTAAGGCTACTTACCAGATGTTTCACGTACTCTTCCTGTAAAGAATAAAGATTAACCTCTTCTCCCTCATCAGATTTCCTCTGTGCTGGCCTACCCATAAGTATTTCAAATGGTGATGATCCTGTTCTAGAATTAGGGGCTGTGCTAATTTGAAACAAAACTGCTGGGAGGTAATCAATCCACCCTTTCATGGTTCCTCCTGTTGCCTTTTTAAGTTTATACTTTATATTTCTGTTCATTCTTTCCACTATTCCTGCGCTTTGTGGATGATATGGAATATGTAATTTCCATTGAATGCCCAGGAGTTTTGCAAGATCCTGGGTAAGAGCAGCTGTAAAAGCTGGACCTTGGTCTGACCAGATTTTGGCTGGTAACCCACACCTCGAAATCCAGTGATTTATTAGTGCTCTTGATGCTATTTTGGCTGTCTCTCCTGTAGTTGGGATAGCCTCGACCCAAGAACTAAACTTGTCCACTATAACTAAAAGATATTTTATATTTCCTTTCTGTTTTGGCATATGTGTAAAGTCTATTTGTAGATCTTGGAGGGGGCCTATGGGGGGGGGGAAGTTTCCATGTATATCCTGCTTCTTGCACTGTACATTGTTTTGTGCACAAGTAAGACATGAGTCTATCAACTGGGCAACGAGGTGTGTATCATTGACCGTGCTGAAAAACTGTCTGTACATTGTCAAAACTGTTTTCCTTCCTAGGTGACCTGGACCATGTAAGTAAGAAATCAAAAGAGGGGCAGCTGACTCTGGTATACCTATTACTCCCTCCTTGCTTGACCAGATGCCACTTGGCATGCTGGTCAAGTTCTGACCTTCCCAGAAAGCTATGTCCTCTCTTGATGCTTTGTCCTGTAACATTCTCACAGTATTTGGGAATTCTGGTGAACTGAAATCTGTAGCAAACAGTGTTATATTGGGCTGGGCCCCGTGTGCCGAATCGGCTTCTGTTTTAGCAACTCTGTCTGCCAAGGCGTTGCCCTGAGCTTCTTTGGACTTGTCAAATGAATGTCCTTTTACTTTTATAACATTGATTTTTCTGGGCATCTGTAGGGCTGCGAGTAGGGTAAGAACAAATTCCTTATTGTAAATTTGTTTGTTGTCCGCAGTTTTAAACCCTCGTTTTTCCCAGATGAGTCCGTAATCGAAAATTACGGCAAAGGCATATCTGCTGTCAGTATATATATTTACATCTTTATCTTTAAATAGTTGACATGCTCTGGCGAGTGCATGGAGCTCAGCTTGTTGTGCTGAATTGGCCCCTACAGGAGAAGCCTCAACCACAACATCAGGTAGCATCACCACTGCATAGCCTGTCTTATATGTGTTATCATTAGGCCTGGAACAACTGCCATCCACAAATACATCCAGGAAATCTGGGTTTGGTTTATCACAAACCACCTTTCCTGGCTTAAGCTGGCGTGGCGTCAACCACCTCTGAGCCTGCCCCTGCCCCTGCAGAGCTGACATAATCTCTGCCCCAGGGTGGCTCCTGTCCCCCAAGCACACCAGCTCTAGCACATCATGGCATCTTTTGGCCTGCGTACTTGCATAGCCCCTTGAACGCCTACGGAGCACCGCTGGTTCCAAGGGCAAAGCACAGGAAGAGGCCATGGAGGAAGAAGAGGAGGAGGGGTGGAGGAGAGAGGTATATCAGAATCACCAGTAGTAGCATTTTGGAGGCGTGGTGGCGGAACAACCTCCAATACTACTGCACCTTGTCCTGCATCCTTCCTAGCTGCCATCAGAGTCACCCAATGCACCGTGAAAGATAGGTAACGTCCCGGTCCATGCCTGCTGGACCATGAGTCAGCAGTAATATGCACCTTACCACTGACCGCCCTGTCCAGCGAGGCCAAGATATTGCCTTCCACATGCCGGTAGAGAGCCGGAATCGCTTTCCGTGAGAAAAAGTGGCGTTTGGGAACCTGCCACTGAGGGACCGCACATTCCACAAACTCACGGAAGGTGTCAGTCTACCAACTGAAAAGGCAGCAGTTGAGGTGCTAGCAATTTAGCTAAGCTAGCATTCAACCGCTGGGCATGTGGATGGCTGGGAGTGAACTTCTTTCGGTGGTGTAGCAGCTGGGGCAGGGAAATTTGCCTGGTACAATCGGACGTTGGTGTACCGATAGCATATTGCCCGCAAGTACTTGGCTGTGACTCACCTAATTCTACACCTTCATTCCTTTCAGTGCAGGTTTCAAAGAGGACTGAAGGTATAGTGGGGTTGGAGATCCCAGCTGATGAGGAGCAAGGAGAGGTCCGCTCTGTTCTTTGGTGTGGGTCTTTTAGGTAGGCTTGCCAACGAACTGCATGGCAGGTCGACATATGTCTGGTCAAGCACGTGGTGCAAAAGTTGATGATGTTTTGGCCAAGCGAGATACGCCTGAGACATATGTTGCAAATAACAGCTCTGCGATCTGATGCACTCGTCTCAAAAAGGCCCACACCAAAGAACTTTTGGAATAGCGCGCAGAGACAGCAGCCCCCTGCACATGCGGAGCTCTGCAGTGTGATGCAGTCAGTGTGCTGCCCTTAAGCTGGCCCCTGGGGGGCATCCTGCCTCGTTGAATATGTGCCTCCTCCTCCTCTCTCCTATCAAGCACCCATGTGGAGTCAGTGTCTTCATCATCCCCTCCCTCCTCATCACGGGAGCAAACCTGGCAGTATGCTGCAGCTGGGGGAACATGACTGCCAGATTGCTGTCCTTGTTGGGCACCCCCTCTCTCTGGGCTCACGTTACTACCCCCTCTCTCTGGGCTCACGTTACTGCCTTCCTCTAGCTGGGTTCCATCATCAGAGCCTTCAAAACGCTGGGCATCCTCCTGGAGCATGTACCCAACACTGTGGTCAAACAGTTCGGGGGACTCCTCAGGAGGACTTGGTGGGGCTAGGGAAGGAGTGACTGATGCCATTGAGCCGAGGGAAGAGGCCGCGTTGGCAGCTGCTTTTCCAGACAAAGTACCCTGAGCCTGGGTGAGAGTGGATGAGGAGGATGAGGATGGCTTGGTCATCCACTCTACCAAGTCTTCGGCATGTTGCTGCTCAACATGGCCAGCTGCCGAAAAGGAGGAAAAGCGTGTCCCACGGCCACGTGCTGATGAGGATGCACCGTGTCCATGACCAGCACTGTTGCCTCTAGACACAGAGACTGCTTGTCCTCTTTTATTGGCTCGTGACTGTCTGCCTCTCCTTGTTTGCCTTCCAGACATACTAATGGCCTGCAGTGAGATGTAGCTGCACAAAGGTGGGATGTGTGTATATATATATATATATATATATATATATATATATATATATATATAATGATTATACTGCAGCTAGCAGAATCAACTGCCTGCTGTGGTATTAGTATGAGAGCACCAGCAATTGTCTTCAATTAGTTTTAGGTGCACACTGTGCAGAGGACACAGTACACTAAGTGAAAATACTGAGGCTAGCACAATCACCTGCCTGCCTGTCAGTATAGAGAATAACAGGAACGGATCTAGCTAAACTGAATACAGTGTGTAAATATATATACAACACCTAGGATGCATATATCCTCTACACACTGTAACTGCAGCTAACTGACTCGCCTGCCTGCTCTATCTAACTCAAATCAAATTACACTGTCTCTCGCTCTCTCTGTCTTCTAAGTTAACCAACGCCGCAACACACTACACAAGGCCGCCACGCCAGCGGCCTTATATAGTGTGGGGTGTGTACCTACTCCTCTGAGCCATGATTGGCCAAAGCCACCCTGGCTTTGGCCAATTACGGCTCTCTGTACTTACGGCGCTGTGATTGGCCAAGCATGCAGGTCATAGTGCATGCTTGGCCAATCATCAGCCAGCAATGCACTGCGATGCCGCAGTGAATTATGGGCCATGACGCGCCACTCGAATTTGGCGCAAATGGCCCATAATGTTCGAGATTTGGCGGACAGGCGATGTTCGTGTCGAGCATGGGTTTGACGCGAACTTGCAGCTCATCCCTAGTAGAGACCAAAAGCTGTCTCCCCTAAATTGGCTTCAGTGTTGGGAGCATGCAAACAAGCACAAACACAGAAACATAGATATGCAGCACCAATGATTAAAGCCCATATTTGTGCTACACTGTCATAAATAGTGGTTGTAAAGTCAGGTTTTCTGTCTTAATGCATTCTATGCATTAAGATAAAAAGCCGCCTGTGTGCAGCAGTCCCCCTCAGGCCCCCTAATACTTACCTGAGGTCCCTCTAGCTCCAGAGATGTTGTTGCAATGATCGGCAGTCTGGGACTCCCCTCCTCATAGGCTGAGACAGCAGTGCAGCACCATTGTCTCCTGCTGCTGTCAATCAAAGTCAGTCAGCCAATGAGAATAGAAAGGTGGCGGGGCCGGGCCGCAGCTTCGTGTTTGAATGGACACAGGGAACTGTGACTAGGCTTGGGTGCACCCAACAGGAGGGAGGGGCCAGGAGAGCTGAAGGGGGACCCGAGAAGAGGAGGATCCAGGCTGCTCTGTGCAAATCCACTGCAATAGAGCAGGTAGGTATAACATGTTTGTTATTTTTACTTAAAAAAAACAAGACTTTACAATCACTTTAAGGAACCAAACCTTTGATACCATCCTCTTAAAGACCTTAAAGCACTTTACAACTTCTCCTAGCAGTTTTTTTCTGGCTGCAAGCTCCCCGTGCCAGACCCAATAGAAGTGCATTACTACTGGAAGAAGCCATGAGAGACTTCTAGTTGAGGCCTGTGAAGTGTGTGTTTATGCATGAGGCCTGCGAAACTTGTTACCATAAGAGTCTTGTATGAGAGACCTATGAAGCTTATTACCATGAGATACTGCTGGGGGAGGGCTTGTGCTTTCAGCTGTGAAAATCACAACTGGGATTGAAGTTGGAGTGGAGCCGTGAGTCAGAGGGCTGATTCATTATCCATATTGGATTTGTTTTGGGTTTATCCCTCAAAGCACTACTTACTGGCTTTTCATTTGTTTGAAAGCCAATTATTTCTGGTAAGCAGCCAACTTCATTTTCATTTCCACTGGACCTCTGGGGTGTCATCTTTCTCTTCGGAGCCTGCCTTTCTGGTTTTGTCAGTGTTTTCCTTTGAACATTGGAAGCACTTTTTGTACACTTGTGGACTTTTTCATTTATTTGTACGTATTTCTAAACATTTACGCTTGGACTTTTTCATTTCTTTGTGTTCTGCACTTTGTGTGACTTATTTGTAGAAGTTTGTATCTGTTAACTTGCCGACAGCTGTCCCTTTTTCCTTTCGCTATTTATTTTAGCTGAATTTATATTATATTAACCTTTTAGGCAAGGCAAGGAATATCGGTGACGTCGTGGCACTCGTGGAGGGTGTTAGACAAATGCTTTTTTTCAATATGCCTGTTAAATAACTCTCTGCTGTAAGGAAACCTCTTGTGCTTTTAATGAATGCTGCACAATGGGTTTGTTGTTTCCTCTTCTATTTGGCATATAATATGATCGGGTCTGAGGTTCACCAAAGACCAATACAGTATATGCATCATAGGCGTCCATTAAGCAGGCTGAACTGCAAAAGTTGCTTATACCAGAAGTGAGGGGTGAATACTCATTGATGCGTATACAGGCCTTGAAAGGTCTAAATATTCTTCTTACTGAGTTTTACTGGAGAAATGTCAGGGTGGGCTCCCAATCATCCACCAATATCCATCAAAAAACGACAAAAGGACACGTGCTCCAATTGCAAAAAAAGATTTACTGTAATCTTCAAAGTCATATGAAAGATAGCTATATATATATATATATATATATATATATATATATTTATAGTAAGATGGTCCTCTAAACAAAGGTGTCTTGACAAAATGTATGCAGAAAAAAAAATTCAATCCTGACAATACATGGGCTAAATTGGGCAATTGTATATAGAACATGGACAGTAAACAGGAATTATTTACAATGGGCAGGCAACAAATAATTGTTAATTTGTTATATTGCATGAGCAAAAAACAGGCAATCATGACAACATGCAGGCAACAAAAAGCAATCACTACAATAAACAAGTAGAGTGAACAGTGAGAGAAACACACACACACACCACACCATCCTAGCTGGGGTATTTAAATGATAGTGTCCAACATTTTTACCAGGGTTTGGAATAAGTCATAGGTGCTTCCCCACCACCTCACATTTAAAAGAAGTCTCCTATGTGGTATCTGTAATATGATATCGCCAAATCTTTTTTGATATTACAAAAAGGAAACACACTCCCCTCCTTATGTGGTTCCTTCAATAGTTAATATTTTTTATTGCTGATTAGAATTCCCATGTCTAATATGGTATGCAATTACCCTGGTTTTAAAAAGGTCACCTTTATTTCACTGGTAGTTATTATTGTTCTACAAGTGCTTTTACATTATGAATCATGCATTCTGCATTGGATTACATGCGTTAGAAGGTGTTGTCTCTCAAATTAAGGAAAGAAAATTATATGTACTATGTGTGTGTGCCTGTGTTAAATATCCCTTTTTCCAACAGTCCTTTCGCTGTCTTCTGGAGGCCTGTGTTGTAGTTCCCAAGTGTGCCTTATGTGACACTCAAGTTACACAGATTTTAAAACATTATTGTTTCTTTATTACATAGAATAAAAATAAAAATAAAAATTATATTTGCCTTACGCACTACAGATCCTGTAGGCTGCAAATTAATGACTTTTTTTTTTACTGTGATATTTTACCCTTCTTTCACCTTACCAAGCACTTTATTTCAACAAGTTAATTTTAAATTATTTGTGTGTGTGTGTGTGTGTGTGTATAAGATGCCTTGAAAAAGTATTTGAAATTTTCCACATTTTGTCATGTTACAACCAAAAACTTAAATGTATTTTATTGGGTATTTTATGTGATAGACCAACACAAAGTGGCACATAATTGTAAAGTGGAAGGAAAATGATAAATGGTTTTCAATTTTGTTTTACAAATATGTGAAAAGTGTGGCGTGTGTTTGTATTCATCCCCTCTGAGTCAATACTTTGTAGCACCACCTTTCACTGCAATTTCAGCTGCAAGTATTTTTGGGTATATCTCTACCAGCTTTGCACATCTGAGAGTGGGATTTTTGCCCATTCATCTTTGCAAACTAGCTCAAGCTCTGTCAGATTGGATGGAGAGCATCTGTGAACAGCAATTTTCAAGTCTTGCCACAGATTCTAAATTGGATTTAGGTCTGGACTTTGACTGGGCCATTGTAACACATGAATATGTTTTGATCTAAACCATTCCATTGTAGCTTTGGCTGTATGTTTAGGGTCGTTGTCCTGCTGGCAGGTAACCTCCACCCCAGTCTCAAGTCTTTTGCAGACTCTAGCAGGTTTTCTTCTAAGATTGCCCTGTATTTGGCTCCATCCATCTTCCTATCAACTCTGACCATCTTCCCTGTTCCTGCTGAGGAAAAGCATCCCCACAATATAATGCTGCCATCCCCATGTTTTACGGTGGTTATGGTGTGTTCAGGGACAGGGTGATGTTCAGTGTTCGTTTTTCGCCACCCATAGCGTTTTTCTTTTAGGCCAAAAAGTAAATTTTTGGTCTCATCTCACCAGAGCACCTTCTTCAACATATTTTCTGTATCCCCCACATGGCTTCTCGCAAACTGAAAAAGGGACTTCTATTGGCTTTCTTTCGACAGTGGCTTTCTTCTTGCCACTGTTCCATAAAGGCCAGATTTGTGGAGTGCACAAAATAGTTGTCTTGTGGACAGATTCTCCCACCTGAGCTGTGGATCTCCGCAGCTCCTCCAGAGTTGCCATGGGCCTCTTGCCTGTATCTCTGATTAATGCTCTCCTTGCCCGGCCTGTCAGTTTAGGTGGACGGCCATGTCTAAGTAGGTTTGCAGTTGTGCCATACTCTTTCCATTTTTGGATGGTGGATTGAACAGTGCTCCATGAGATGTTCAAAGCTTGGGATATTTTTTATAACCTAGCCCTGATTTAAACTTCTCCACAACTTTATTCCTGACCTGTCTGGTGTGTTCCTTGGCCTTCATTATGTTGTTTGTTCACTAAGGGTCTCTAAGAAACCTGAGGGCTTCACAGAACAGCTGTATTTATATTGAGATTAAATTACACACGCTATTTACTAATTAGGTAACTTATGAAGGCAATTGGTTCCACTAGATTTTAGTTAGGGCTATCAGAAAACCATTTATAATTTCCTTCCTCTTCACAATTATGTTCCACTTTGTGTTAGTCTATCACATAAAATCCCAATAAAATTAATTTTTGGCTGTAACATGACAAAATGTGCAAAATTTCAAGGGGTATTATTACTTTGTATTTATATATAGCTATTGGGATGATTATACTCATGTGACAGATGCATTTTCCGATGAGTTTTGACAGTCCAAGCTGCATTATAGGGTGTGGCAGCCCACTTTTATTAAAAAATCCACCATCAACAACAGTCAACAGTAAATGCCAAGTCACCTGGCTCGCAGCAAACGTATCTACAGCAGCCATAGGAAGGGAAGTTATTTTTCCTAATTTGTTTCAAGGTATCAGTAAGCTTACTAGCTCTAACATCTAACATTGCATCTTGCATTGTTGACTGGATGGCTCATTCTCGTTTGCAGTCAAAGCTGGCGAATAATGAAGATGATGTTGTGAGCTGGAGCCAATATATAATTTTGTCCTGAACCACAACCCAAGCAAGTGCAAATTACATTTTGTTTCAATTACCTACAAGTTTTATTTTCAACTGGTACAATCATGTTTTAATTTGGTGCAGTATTAGTGCTACTATTAGAAATCATCTGAATCTGCTGCACTTTTTGGTAAAGCTACAAAAACTGGCGGCAGACCTTTTTGAATTTTTCACAGAACCATTGTACTCCTCACCAGATCCTTGTGACCACAATTAGTCTAGAACACACTCAATCTCCTCTTCTCCTCTCAACGCCACAACTTCCTGTTCCTGTGGTGCAGCCATCTTTAAATGGATTTATCTTTCCCTTGCATGTGTAAGCATATTGGAAAATAAAAATATGATTTTTACTTAAAAATACTACACTATTGGAAGCTCTTTTTATAAGGTGGATTGGTGACTCTGGAGAAGCTAGCAGAGAAGAGGAGAGTGGCGAATGGGTGCATTCTAGAACGTTTGTGGTTGCAAAGCTCTGGTGAGGCTCTATTGCATGAGGGGATACCTGGTGGTGGAAGATTATTGGTGGTATAGTGTAAGATCAGTACATGTTTATGTGAGCACAATAAATAAATGTGTGGGGAACACCGTTTTGGTTTGATAGTATCACGCTTTGTTGGTTTTTGTTTTTATATGTCCAAGAGGAACTATTGAACAGAAAGCATGCCTAGCAGTGGAGGGAAGAGTGACACTGGATTGTTGCGCACAAGTGTGATTTGACCCATTATGCAAGAGTGCAAGAGGGTCTCACTATTTGGTGAGCATTTGACTGATTAAGGACCAGCCGCCACAGTTATACTGTGGCAATGTGGCTTGATCCTGCAAATCGCCGTAGGTGTATGTCGGCTCGTACACGGCGATTTGTGGGCATGCACGTGCGACCACTGGCCAGTGAGGGAGCCAATCAGCGGGTGGGGCAGACTCGATCTCTGCCGGACACCCGCGATCGTTCCCTTGGAGATCACATAGATCCTGTCTTTCTGCTATGCAGGGAGATGGATTTGTGTGTTTTCCCAGTCACACAGTCCCCCATACAGTTAGAACACACAGTGAGGGAACACATTAAACCCCTTGATCGCCCCTGATGTTAACCACTTCCCTGCCAGTGTCATTAGTACAATAATGGTGCATATTTTTAGCACTGATTACTGTAATAATGTCACTGGTGTAAAAAATGTCAGGTGTCCGATCTGTCTGCCCCAATGTCACAATCCAGCTAAAAATCACTGATTGCCGCCATTACTAGTAAAAAATAATAATAATAAAAATGCCATAAATCTATCCCCTATTTTGTAGACGCTATAACTTTTGCACAAACCCATCACTATACGCTTATTGTGTATTTTTAAACCAAAAATATGTAGAAGAACACATATTGGCCTAAACTGATGATGAAATTTGTTTTTTTTTTACGTTTTTTTTGGAGATATTTATTATAGCAAAAAACAAAAAATATTGTTTGTTTTTTTTCAAAATTTTTGCTCTTTTTTTTCTTAATAGCGCAAAAAATAAAAACCACAGAGGTGATCAAATACCACCAAAAGAAAGCTCTATTTGTGGCAAAAAAATACGTAAATTTTTGTTTGGGTACAGCGTCGCACGACCGTGCAGTTGTCAGTTAAAGCAACGCAGTGCCGTATCGCAAGAAAATTGCCTGGTCATTAAGGGGGAAAATCTTCCGGGGCTGAAGTGCTTAAGATATTAGTGAAAAAATAACTTGAAGAGGATTGTGATTAAGAAACTTTGCAACTTTGGGATATTCTAGCATTGAAAGTAGAACTATCATTTTGAGACCTTTTTGAGGAAAAGAAGATTCCAGCAGCTGGGATTATATACTCTTTGGGGACGATTATACTTTTTCATACATCCCAAGTGCTGATTTGCATGTTATAAGTATTTAGGGGGCCCTTGGGAAATTGCACCCAAACGTTTTTTTTTTTACTTTAATGCTGAGAATACATTAGGGTAAAAAAAAACTTTTAGTCGTTAGGGCCACTTTAATTCCCTTGAAAGCTTTAAGGTGTTCCTTGGATTTTGGGCTCTATTATGCTGCAAAACAGTCTCACATATGAGGTATCCCCATACTGCATATTTGTCAGGTCATCTGAGGCCAGGTGACAGATGCACACCGTTGGGGTCAGGAGTGCACCGCTAAGGTAGTGGACCCTATGGCTGACTGCTGCGGATGGAACTCTGGGTGGTAAAGGAAGGCAGGTCCACTGGAGCACTAACAGGGATCCCACAGGGAGCTAGAGCCAAAGATTTCCCAGGGCACGGAGTCTAAGATCCAGCAGGTGTTCACCAGAGCCTCTAGTGGTGAGGATGGACTGGGCTGCAACTGGATCCAGATCGTGGCCCCCAGAGTCTCCCAGCTCACGCTCTCAGTAGGCTATAGAGGATAGAGGGGAAGCAGCAGCTCAGGATAGCAAGAGATAGTAAGGGGATAAGCCAAAGGTCGGGGCGACTAGCAGACAGTGATGGTCAAGAACAAGCCAAGATCGGTAAAACAGAGATGTAGAGCACACAGCAAGCAGGAAACCTAACACCCAATAGCTTAACAAACACTGTTGATCAGCACAGCTGGCTTGCAGTGCACAGGTTAATATAGAGTTCTCTGATAGGGCCTGGGGTGGAGCCATGCTTAGAGGAGAGATTACTTAGGCAGCCAGGTGAAAGTGGCTGGTCTCTAAAGCAGGACACATGGAGGAGGTAAGCTGACAGACAAACATTACTGCATAACCATGACAATATTTTATTCCCCTAGAAAAGCATAAAGGAGTTTCACACATGTTGCATCCCCATACTTGAGAGAAGTAACAGAATGCCTTTTGGGGGTGTAGTTGTAATTATGCCTATGCTGTGTGTGAGAATTAACTTGTTAAAATTACAAAAAAAAACTCATTGTATTTAATTTCCAATTTTTTCAAAAAAGTGAAAAAACATACAACTTTAAAAAACTCACCAATACTAAATACTTTGGAATGTCTACTTTCTAAAAAGTAGTAATTGTACTGTCTTGGCATTTTAGGGCCTCAAGAAATTAGATTGTTTGTAGATGCTATAACTTTCATGCAGATTAAATAATATACACTTATTTGGGTTATTCTTACCCCAAAAAAATAGCAGAATACATTTTTGTCTAAATTTGTGAAGAAAGCTTATTTAAAATGTAATGTAGCGGGGTCTCCTTTAAGGCCCCGGGACTACGTTACCCAGAACCCTGTTCGGCACCCAGAGTGCGGTTAGCCACCGCAGAGACTCATGGGAGGGGTTATTTAAGGAGGAGACGAGGCGGAGCTCGGCCTCTTTGGACACCGCGCTGCAAGCAAGACTTTCTTCCTGTGCGGATCTGCTGCAGTGCAAGGCCTGCGTAACTTCCAAAGAGCCTTCCACCCCACTGCGGAGCCTGGGTGGCATCTGACTTGTCGAGTGTGGACATCAGTTGGATCGGGGACCGGATCGTTGCGGACGCTGTGTGCGGATACACAGCAGGGTGGACGTTCCAGACTGGGATCGCGTCCGGACTGGTGAGCGGGCACCTGCCCAGACCAATAGACTGTGCCGTGTACAAGCCTATAGACTGCATAGGCCCACAGTTTCACTTATTTGCTGTTCCCCGGGGGGACCGGTAGCAGGACAGAGTTTAAGTGTCCCTCCCAGCATAGTGTTTCAAGTATTACCTGTTGTGGATTACAAATTGTTATTCATCAAGTGCACCACCGAAAGCTGGCATGCGAAGAACTCCATATAGGAGGTGACTGAGATTTGTTCCATGTCAGGCCTGACCGGGGTGGGAAGTTTGGGTATTGTTTAGTGCGCCATAGGGCGCGCATACCATAATAGCTACACGTGGTAAAGTACCGCGCAACGCCATTATTGTATGCTGTGTTATATTCTGCAGGGCTCTGCTAACCAATCGCATATGTTGTGTTCTGTCTATGCTACTTTTGATAAGAGTAAACGGTTATATTTAATCTCTGCCCTCAGTGTGTCTTCTTACTGTAGGAGATTATTCCTTGCAATAACATTTAAGTGTGATATACATATAACCCCTAGACTAGCTATGCCAGAGTGGGTCGAGCAGATTGCTGGGGGTTGGTGGTGCTGCACACAGGGCCCGAAGACAAATCCAGCGGCTCTCTTAACTGGGGGTAGCGCTACACGTGGGGGCTCTCGAGTCCGGGATCCTGTTGCAGCAAGCAACGCGCCAAAAGTACCAGCATGGACCCACTAGAAGTAGGACTCTGGTGTAAAACTGTCAACATAGATCCAGCCGGGGTAGTAGTCATAGAACTCCCAGGGATCTGGCAAGAAGAAGAGGTGAGGCAGCTGGTGATGTCACTGTCACCATATCAGAAAGCATGGGTGGTGGATGTCAGGACGAATTCCTCACTGACCCACGCATTGGTGGAGTGGAAGGATGGAGTCCCAGAACATTTCAAGAATCCAAGAATAGAAGCTATAGATGACCAGACTTATAGCCTGATACACGCACTGCCAATTAAGCCAGGAGAACGGTCTCAGACACCGAAACTGTCTCCATCACCCACCCCAAAAAAAGCAAGACGGGTAAAAAGGGAAAGTCCCGGGTCGCCATCTACCATTCTTGGTGCAGAGTTGTGCGTGGTCCTGGGGGAACTTGTAGCCCAGTGCAAGAAAGATCCTACAGATTACCAGATGTCAGGATACAGAAAGCTTAGAATATTCTCAGGAAGGAAACCTGTACCCTCAGGTGAAGAGGGGTTCGAAGAGTGGTTAGACGGTGCTACCCAGGCCCTTGAAGAATGGGAAGTCCCAGACCACAGAAAGAAGCAGAGAATTGCTGAGAGCTTGAAGGGGCCTGCCCTAGAGGCCATACACAATCTCAAGATGAGTAAGACAGACTGTAATGCACAGGACTATCTGGACATCCTGCAGAATGTGTTTGGTGGAACAGAGAAAATCACTGAGCTCACTTACCAGCTGGAGCATTGCTACCAGAAGACAGGAGAGAAGCTGTCAGAGTTCATGAGGCGCCTGGATAAGATCCTGCATAAGATGATTCTTAAGAAGGGGATTGACCCACGGAAGGTGGATGAGGCCCGTGTTCAACAGGTGATGAGAGGATCTCAGCCTCTGGACCCCATCGCATTGGTGCTACGCACAAGACAGGACGGGAAGAGCCTGGAGTACCCTGACTTGATCCGAGTAGTCAGAGAGGAAGAAGCTATGCTGGAGGAGAAGAAGAGGAGCCTACCAGTTGAGTCGGTAAATCCTCCTCCAGTGATGGTCAGGACGGCCATGACCCTGGAAAGAGACTCAGAGGTGGATACCTTGAAGTCACAGATGTCCCAAGTGTTGGGGATGCTGACCTCCCTGATGGAAAAGAAGTCAAGGGAACCAGAGAGGGAAAGTCCGAGGAAGGAGCTGTTTCCCAACACCTCAGTGCTGGCATCCCTGGATGTGATTTGTTTCAATTGTGGAGGAGCTGGCCATCTCGCCAAAGTGTGTGCCAGCCCAAAGAAAAAAAAGATGAATAACCGCAAGCCGCCGGAAAACTTCAGCGGGCCCCGGTGAAGGAGTCAACCGGGTGCCCATCATCTCCAGTGAGCTCCAAACTGAATGAGAAGCACATGAAAAGGGTAGAGAAGACCCCTCAGAAGAAACGCAAAGTTCCTCAGAAGGAATGCACCCCAAAGAAAGAGAGTAGTGTCCCTCAGCGGGTAGTTACACCCACCAAAAGGAGGGAGATCAGTGCATACCAGGCCCAAGAGAGGCTTAAGCCCAAAGAGAAATGGAGGAAAGAAGGCCAAAAGGGACAATGCAAAGATCAAAGGAAAGAGACCCCTACGAAGCGATATCCAGAGAAGCTGGTGGGTCCCTCTCCAATAGTACCAGTTCAAGTGGAGGGAGTCTACACAAGAGCCATATTGAATACTGGGGCGCAAGTGACCCTGTTTATGACAAGCATTTAAGTCACCTACCCATCCAGAAGATTGAAGAGTTGGAGATATGGGGAATTGGAACAGAGAGTTTTCCTTATGATGGCTATCTGCCTATAAAACTGACTTTTGACCCGTCCATAGCCGGAAAGGCTGAAGTGTTCGACACCTTAGCTGTGGTGTGCCCCCGACCGCCTAGAGCTAGCAAGAGTTCCCTGATAATAGGGACGAACACGGATCTGGTCCGAAGACTTCTGGCCCCTTTGATAAGAAGGAAAGACCCCACAGCCACTGAGATCCACCCAATGTTGAAGACAGCCTATCAATGGCTGATCTTGGAACAGAAGGCCCCGGAAGAGGGGGTAGGGAAGGTCTGGAGGCTGGGAAGAAGGGGAATAGTGTTACAGCCCGGTGAAGTAACCTGCCTGAAAGCCACAGTGAAACTCACTTGGGAGCAGCCTGGCCCTTTTGTCATGTTGGAACCCAACCCAAGGGAAGAACATTCGGGCCTAGAAGTAGTCCCAGAAGTGGTTCCAGTGAGGGCCCTGAAGAAGGCTCATTGTAAAGTGCCTGTGAGCATCAGAAATATCACAGATGGTCCCATGGAAATCCCAACTAGGCTGTTACTGGGCCGGGTGAGCCCAACTACCCCAGTTGCTTCGCCTGATGTGGAGAAGACAGATGGAGAAAGTACTGTGTGGGAGAAAATTTCCATGGAGAATCCAAATCTGCCCAGGGCTTGGAAGGAGAGAGCCAGGGCCCAGTTGACCAGGTGGGAAAGGATCTTTTCACAAGATGAATTCAATGTGGGGTGTGCTAGGAGTGCCACCCATCGGATCCGCCTCCAGGCAGACAAACCCTTCAGGGAAAGGGTTAGGCGGGTTCCGTTAGCAGACCTCGAAGACTTGAGGGAGCAGCTCGCCGAGCTCAAGCGAACAGGGGTGATTCGAGAATCTAGAAGTCCCTATGCCTCCACCATAGTGGTGGTCCGGAAGAAGAATGGGTCACTGAAGCTGTGCATAGACTATAGGACCCTCAACAGGAGAACTATACCGGACCAGTATACCACTCCAAGGATAGAGGATGCCCTACAGAGCTTGTCTGGAGCCAAGTGGTTCAGTGTTATGGACCTCAAAAGCGGGTACTATCAGATCCCGATGCATCCAGAAGACAAAGAGAAGACGGCTTTCATAACCCCGGTGGGGTTCTTTGAATTTAACCGGATGCCTCAAGGTCTGTCTGGAGCTCCAGCCACCTTCCAACGTCTCATGGAGAAGACTGTGGGAGACATGAACCTCATCGAAGTCCTCGTATACTTGGATGACATCATTGTCTTCGGAAGAACCTTGGAAGAGCATGAGGAGAGACTGGAGAAAGTTTTGAAGAGACTGAGTGAGGAAGGACTCAAGCTCTCACCTGAAAAGTGCCAATTCTATGAGTCATCAGTCAACTATCTGGAACATATAGTGTCTGAAGATGGGGTAGCCACAGACCCCGAAAAATTGGAGGCAGTCACCTCCTGGCCCAGGCCCACCCCGGTGACAGAGCTCAGATCCTTTCCGGGGTTCTGTTCCTATTACAGGAGGTTTGTGGAGGGGTTTGCTCGGATAGCCCGGCCTCTGAATGAGCTGCTAAAGCCAGAGGGGGAAGAGGATGACACAGGCCCCAGAAAGCCAGGGGAGTCAGTCAAGGACCAATGGAACGAGAAGTGTGAGAATGCCTTTCAGATGTTGAAGAAGACATTGACCACTTCCCCTGTCATGGCCTACGCAGACCCTAAGAAGCCTTATGAACTTCATGTAGATGGCAGTCATGATGGTTTGGGAGGAGTGCTGTACCAGGAGCATGAAGAGCAACTGAGGCCTGTTGCATATGTGAGCAGAAGTCTGACTCCCTCCGAAAAGAACTATCCTACCCATAAGTTGGAGTTCCTGGCCCTTAAGTGGGTGGTAGTTGACAAACTCAGAGACTATTTCTATGGGGCGGAATTCACAGTGAAAACAGACAACAACCCCCTCACCTATCTCTTCACCACAGCAAAGTTGGATGCCACAGGACATAGGTGGCTGGCGGCGCTGTCCGCCTTCGACTTCGGCCTGAAGTACAGATCTGGAGCTGGAAACCGAGATGCAGACGCTTTGTCTAGAAGATCTCACGTCCCCACTTGCAGTACAGAAGACTGGGCCCAAGTGGCACCCGACGGGGTGCGGGCCCTCTGTCAAGGGGCTGAACTTCAAGCCAGTGGTGGCTCAAGAGCAGAAGAGATAGGGGTTACCATAGTGGGAGTTCCCAAGCAATACTGTGGAGTAACCCAACTGGGGGAAGATAACTTACCAAAACTGTCTAAGAAGGAACTGAGATCCGACCAATTGGAAGACCCTATGGGGAGATTGGTCCTAGAGGCCCTGGAGAATCAGGACCCGAATAGGCTCTCACGCCACCCTTCAAAGGAAGCTCGCCTGTTGAGGAAAGAGTGGGACAAGTTACAGGTGCATCAGGGAGTGGTCTACCGAAGGGGCCCCTCTGATGACCTAGAAGACAAATGGCAACTGTTCTTGCCGGAGAAGTACAGAGAGACAGTCCTGGTTGCCCTGCACGACAACCATGGCCACCTAGGGGCAGAAAGGACTTTCCAACTCGTTAGGGACCGTTTCTATTGGCCCTGCATGAGGGCTGAAGTTGAAGAATACTGCCACTCATGTGCACGATGCATCCAGAAGAAGACGTTGCCTCATCAAGCTGCCCCAATGGGCCATCTGCAAAGACAAAGCCCACTTGACCTGGTATGCATTGATTTTCTCTGCCTCGAACCCGACCTGAGTGGAATGGGAAATGTTCTGGTAGTAACTGACCATTTCACCCAGTATGCCCAGGCCTTTCCAACCAAGGACCAGAAGGCTTCCACTGTGGCCAAAGTGCTGATGGAGAAATACTTTGTACATTATGGGCTACCACAACGGCTCCATTCAGATCAGGGAAGGGATTTTGAAAGTCGATTGATCCGGAAACTCCTGGATTCTTTGGGGATCAAGAAGACAAGAACTACCCCCTAAGGTGATGCTCAGCCGGAGAGGTTCAACCGAACCCTGCTCAACATGTTGGGAACCCTAAGTAAGGAAAAGAAGCAGCATTGGAGCAACCACATAGCGGCAGTTGTGCATGCATACAACAGCACCACCAGTGATGCTACAGGATACTCACCCTATAGACTCATGTTCGGGAGAGAAGAAAGGCTACCCGTAGATCTGGCCTTTTGGCACTTCCATAGACCATTGTTCTGCTGCTTCCCACAAGGGATATGTCGATAGGCTTAGACACAATTTGAAATTGGCCTATGAACAGGCCCAGGCTGCCTCCGAGCAAAGGGGGGCCCGCAACAAAAAAATTTTTGACTTAAAGGTTAGGATCCAAGATCTACAACCTGGAGATAGAGTGTTGTTGTGGAATTTGGGGGTCCCTGGAAAACACAAGCTTGCAGACAGATGGAGACCTGAACCTTATGTTGTTTGCAAAAGACTGCCGGGCCTACCCGTCTACAGACTTAAACCAGAAGGGAAGGTGGGGCCACTGAAGACCTGGCACCGGAACCACCTACTTCCACTAGCGGAGGCAGTTTGGATACCCCCTGTGGCGGATTCCCCTGAACCAACTTCCATCCTGGATACTCCCAGACCGAACACTCGATCTCAGACCCCTCGGATTGGGGATACAGAGACCTCGGAGATGAGTGAAGATGAGGGAGAAGAACTTGACTGGCTTTGGCCTTCACAGGCCCCAGGAACCTCTGCTATTGATCTTACACCTGAAGAAGACACCATAGATCAGACACTGAATGCAGAAGCCACTGAGTTCATTCCATCCAGTCCTTGGTTGGATTCTTGGGAGAGTGCTTGTGACTTACCACCTGAAGAAGATCCAAGGGAGTCCCTGTACCTCCCTGCCCCGGAGTCCAGTGCTCCCGAACCAGAAGTAATTCCTGAGTTGGTTCCAGAGGAGGAACCTGTTCCAACAGAGAGCCCAAGAGGGCAGAGGAAGCAAAGAGCCATAAAGCCTCCTAGGAGATTGACTTACCCGCAGATGGGGAGAAGTGCGGAAGACACTGTAGTTACTGCCAGAAGGAGTATGGAACAGCCTGACCCTCCCACTGTTCATTTGGAGTTCACCGTCTCGATTTTGGTGGGAATTTCCTCTGCCAACATCATACGAAAGTTTGATTGATGTTGTACGTTCTGTGATTTAAGTTTATGTTATCTTTGGGGACCAAAGAGTTTAAGTGGGGGGAGTGTGTAGCGGGGTCTCCTTTAAGGCCCCCGGGACTACGTTACCCAGAACCCTGTTCACCACCCAGAGTGCAGTTAGCCACCGCAGAGACTCATGGGAGGGGTTACTTAAGGAGGAGGCGAGGCGGAGCTCGGCCTCTTTGGACACCGCGCTGCAAGCAAGACTTTCTTCCTGTGCGGATCTGCTGCAGTGCAAGGCCTGAAGCCTGGGCCTTGCGCAACTTCCAAAGAGCCTTCCACCACACAGCGGAGCCTGGGTGGCATCTGACTTGTCGAGTGTGGCCATCAGTTGGATCGGGGACTGGATCGTTGCGGACGCTGTGTGCGGATACACAGCAGGGTGGACGTTCCGGACTGGGATCGCGTCCGGAGTGGTGAGCGGGCATCTGCCCAGACCAATAGACTGTGCCGTGTACAAGCCTATAGAGTGCATAGGCCCACAGTTTCACTTATTTTCTGTTCCCCGGGGGGACCGGTAGCAGGACAGAGTTTAAGTGTCCCTCCCAGCATAGTGTTTCAAGTATTACCTGTTGTGGATTACAAATTGTTATTCATCAAGTGCACCACCGAAAGCTGGCATGCGAAGAACTCCATATAGGAGGTGACTGAGATTTATTCCATGTCAGGCCTGACCGGGGTGGGAAGTTTGGGTATTGTTTAGTGCGCCATAGGGCGCGCATACCATAATAGCTACACGTGGTGAAGTACCGCGCAGCGCCATTATTGTATGCTGTGTTAAATTCTGCAGGGCTCTGCTAACCAATCGCATATGTTGTGTTCTGTCTATGCTACTTTTGATAAGAGTAAACGGTTATATTTAATCTCTGCCCTCAGTGTGTTGTCTTACTGTAGGAGATTATTCCTTGCAATAACATTTAAGTGTGATATACATATAACCCCTAGACTAGCTGTGCCAGAGTGGGTTGAGCAGATTGCTGGAGGTTGGTGGTGCTGCACACAGGGCCCGAAGACAAATCCAGTGGCTCTCTTAACTGGGGGTAGCGCTACAGTAATAACAGAAACTAAGAAAAACGTTTAATATTTTTTTTCTCTATATAGCAAAGAAAAAAAGTAAAACCCCAGATTAAACACAACAAAAAAGCTCTATCTGTCTCAAAGTATATACAATATATTAAGTACTGTGTTGCATGACTGAGTAATTGTTATTCAAAGTGGGATAGCACTGAAATCTGAAAAATGGCCTGGGCAGGAAGGGGGTGAAACAGTCTGGTCTAGAAGTGTTTTTTATATCAAGTTCTAAACCCTGAAGCTTCATCCTCCTTTCTTTCTTTTCTTCACTGCTAATAAGTTTTTTTTTTTTTTTTAGGAAGCTTTTTTCTTAACCCTTCCTGTCTAATGAGTGTGTTTGCAATCCCAAAGATCATGGGGATGTAATGTGGAGCATTTAGATACTATTTCATTCTTAACTATTTTCTGAAATCTGCTGCAGTAAAAATGTCTTTCCAAGCACATAGGCATATATTTATGCACTTTATCTTTAAAAAAGAGCAACTGCAAATTTTGTATTTAATTTTTCACTCCCATGTTTTGGCAGCGGATAGATTAATGACCCAAGGAACTTTCAAGTTTTATAGACAGCAACACATAAATATGGATAAATGTTCTCAGCCAAAACCACATTTTTTTAAAATCACTGTCTTTAAACCAGTGTGGACAGCAGTTGACAAGTCAAATATAGCAGTTTTTAACAGTACTAATGAGACCTTCTGCCAGAAATCCGGTTACCATGACAGTCAGGTGTTCTATATTCCACCTGCTGTTGGATTCTGGTCAATGTGTGGATGCGTGTATTCATGGTAAGCAGCACACACATCTGCAAATCCCATGCAGTAATAAAAAAGGGAATTCTAGAATAACCAATTCACATTAAGTGCATCAGTCCATATTGTTTCTGTCTCTATCGACTCTCTAAAGGTCATAGGCTTGAAAGCTAAAAGGGAGAGAGACACATAAATCATATAGGAAGCCTTTCCTAAATATATGTATGATTCATGCATAATATTTCTCATTGTATTAATTTTAACCCCTTCCTGACTAGAGGTGCCTGCTGTCCGGGCTTCCAGGATTTAAAGCTGAACTTAACCAAACAGGTAAATACACGTGTAGTACTACCCCCGTAGGAGCTGCTGGTTTTGTTTGGGCCTGCCCTCTGATTCTCAACCCCTTAACTGGCTCGAACCCTCCCTTGGCACAACTGGTAGTGAAAAGAATTGTAAACCCACTGGCTATAGGGGAACACAATTCTGTGTATATATATATATATATATATATATATATATATATATATATATACACACCACATTAAGTACACATGTATTTATTACCTTTCTCCGTTGGGGTCCTTCAGGCTAATAAAAGTACTTTACACAGGTATATACTTAAACAAAGATAAAGTTTACTTTATCAAAGATAATAAAACAGGTTTATAGTATATATATATATATATATATATATATATATATATATATATATATTTCTTATAGCTTTAAGTGACTCTGCAGGGCCCTGCAAGAGTCAATAATGTGTACCATATAAAGGTTCTACAATATACTAATGTTTACTTCCTATGGATAAACAATCTCAAGCTCGCGAGCTCCCCCTAGTGGGCAATATCCTGTGTCCCGTCAATATTAGTTCCAGTCAGGCCTGACTAAGATTTCTGTACGAGTTCCTCAATGGTGGGAGTCTTCGCTAGCAAAACATTGGTGCACTTTATAATTGTAATCCAAAGGAGATTACAGATGTAAGCTAAACTCCTGCAATGCTTTTAGGAGTTAAACTCAGTCAGTATAATGCCAAATTTAACTACGCAGCTACCACGCGCTGCGCTATGTCCTAGTGTAGGTGCGGCTCACTATTCAGATGATGGTGGGCCTTAAAAAGTCATAGGCCTAACAACCAGTTGTAGATTCTGGGCAGGTGCCCGCTCACCCAAACAGGCCTAGTCCGCCTGACACGATCCGTTGTCGGTACCCCGATCCGCGACCTCTCCTCAACATACAGTCTCCGGTCCCTCTCACCGTAGATGTCGGTTGGTGGATGACCCCGGTCTCTGGGAAGCGCGAGCTGGTCACACGGAAAGAGATCCCTCTCTGGCTTGATGATTCTCCGCGAAACTACAGGCCCAGGCTTTGGGCCTAGTCGCTCCGGCAGCAGGCCTCACACAGACTTCCTGCTTGGTTGAGGGCGAAGTCCAGAGAGACCGAGCGTGGCTCCTCCCCTCCTTTAAGTAACCTCCCCCAGCAGGCTGTGCGATGGTTGTAATGCTTTCTGGGAGTACAGCTGCACTGTGGGTATCATAGTCTATTAGGTGTCCATGGAAACGGAGTCTCTCTCTCCCTGTACCATAAGTTTCACACGCATTACTGAACATAAATAAACAATAGTCTATAAAGTTGTAGCTGGAGCATTGGAGGAAGTTTGGGGTGTACACACATAACAATAGTCCATAACAGTAGAACCCCGCTACACACACATGAAGCGCATATATGGGATCTGTTTTCCCTGTCAAAGGATTTGTTTATCTGAACATCCAGTCCTGAGATTTACACAGGCCCAACACATAGCACAGCCAGCCTGATGATCTGACTTTTCTCCTCCACAGTTAAATAAAACGGCTAGGTCCCCTTCCTGCCCCGAGCAACAGTCTGAGATCATGCCTCTGTTCTCCGCACCCGCCCTCTCCTAGTCTTAATGTTGCCTTACAAGCAAATACAAGAGGTTGAAATAAAATGAAATTGAGTTAATTTCACAAGTTTCAATTAAAATACATTTTTACCACCTTAAGGACCGCCGTACAGGTACGTCCCCTTTAAGAGCCCAGCAATGGGTCGTGAGCGCACCGCTGGCGGCACGCTCACGACCCGGTCCTCTTCTCCGTGATCGTCCCCGCGGGAACAGCGGACCCGATTGCCGCTGGTGTCCTGCGATCGGGTCACAGAGAGGAAGAACGGGGAGAGGTAAGTGTAAAAAAACCTTTCCCCGTGCTTCCTAGCGAGCCTGTCAATGATCATCTGTTCCCTGTCATAGGGAACGATGATCAGTGATGTCACACGCTAAGCCACGCCCCCCCACAGTAAAACACATCAGGGCACACTTAACCCCTACAGCGCCCCCTCCTGGTTAACCCCTTCACTGCCAGTGTCATTTTTACATTAACCAGTGTATTTTTCTAGCACTGTTCGCTGTAAAAATGACAATGGTCCCAAAATAGTGTCAAAAGTGTCCGCCATAATGTCGCAGTCACGATAAAAATCGCTGATCGCCGCCATAACTAGAAAAATAAATTATTAATAAAAATGCAATAAAACTATCCCCTATTTGGTAGACGCTATAAATTTTGCGCAACCCAATCAATAAACGCTTATTGCGATTTTTTTACCAAAAATATGTAGAAGAATATGTATCGGCTTAAACTGAGGAAAAAAAATGTTTTTTTTATATATTTTTTGGAGATATTTATTATAGCAAAATGTAAAAAATATTGCATTTTTTTCAAAATTGTTGCTCTATTTTTGTTTATAGCGCAAAAAATACCACCAAAAGAAAGCTCTATTTGTGGGAAAAAAAGGACGCCAATTTTGTTTGGGAGCCACGTCGCACGACTGCCCAATTTTCAGTTGAAGCGACGCAGTGCCGAATCGCAAAAAGTGGCCAGGTCTTTAAGCTGCATAATGGTCCGGGTCTTAAGTGGTTAAAATATATTTATAGATATATAATTGCAATAAATGATGATGATATATATTTTTGTATATCTGCCTGAATGTAACTTGTTGCTAGTTAGTTTGAAGGGTTTAACTTTTTTTTATTGCCAGTTACATAGAAAAACTAGTGCTGACTAGCAATTTGACTTTTCGTTATAATTGACAGGTAATTATTACTTTTACATCATCTAGAAGAGGGAAGTAAATGCCACTTTTACTTCTAGCCTCTGAAAGAAAAATGTTTTTTTCTTTGCAAATGGTAGAAACATCAGAGTGAAAAGAATAGGTCAAGGGTACCTAGTTAGAGAGAAGTGTACTCTCTGAGAATGTCTGGCTAACAATGGGATTTCTGTGCCTTTTTAAAGATACAGTGTGCAGAATCCAGAATCGCTCAGATATCTTTGCTGTGTTAACTACAAACAGTCATTTGTATGAACTCGTTAGTGAATCTAAACTTGCCTTTCAATCTCCTTTCAAAAATGAATTAATCTATTGTAAAAGACACTAGTAATCTGTTATCTAGACAAAAAGCCAAATATGAGATGATTTGTTACTTACCTATTTTCCATTTAACATCCCAATGAAGTATGATGCATGATGGCTACAAGAATGCTTCTAACAAATGTAAATCATAACAAAATCACCTTTCATGGTGGCTCTACATTTGGCTTTTGTGAGGGGTTATAGAGCTGTGGCAATCTTTTACAGTACAATTTTCCCTATCTTCCAGTTACAGCCGATAAAAGGAAAATTAACTTGGGAAGATATTTGCATCTTTTGCAACAATTTTTTTTTAAACACTTTGTATTTGTCCCTTATTGTCCAACTTTAAATCTCTTAAACTTTGACTACCTTTTGTGTTCCTTAATCTCATTAAAATTTTGTGATATAAACATAGTAATTTTAATTAAATGAATATTTACATGCCATGTGCAGTATGTTTTGGATAAGAAGCAAGGTTTCAGGAAATAAAATGCTGCAGAGTTAGTGCTGCTCTACGTACCCTCTACATGAATAATTTATCAGGAGCAGATGCTGCTGAAAACAGAGCTATGAAGCCTACATCGTTCCTCTGCCAGTTCTCTTATGTGATTTATGGAAAAAATGGCCTCTCTGTGATCACATGACCAAAGGAGCTGTGGGGTTAGCTAGTATTATACCACATTAAAAAATAATAAGAATAAATAAGAAGAATGGATAAGATCCTTGCGGTTTCTTCCATTTAAAGGAATTAAATAGTTACACAAAAAAGCTAAAATAAGCATTTCCAGGAGGCTTATAAATATAAAATATATAGATGAACTTTATAGAGAAATATCTCTAATAGGATACAATAAAGAGACCATAACTCTATTTAATTGTAGATCTACTTTAAAGTCAGTTGCAGGCGCAAATGAACATCCAATACTATCAAGAAAACACTGTGGTTAAGATAAGTCAGGAAGTTCACTCAACATACCTTTAAAGTGGTTGTAAAATCTGAATTTTGTTTATCTTAATGCATAAGCATTAAGATAAAAAGCCTTTTGTGTGCAGCAGCCCCCCTCACCCCCCCTAATACTTACCTGAGCCCCATCTCTATCTAGCGATGTCCACGAGTCCTTTGGCCATCTGGGACTCTCCCTCCTGATTGGCTAAGACACAACAGCAACGCCTTTGCTCCGGCTGCTGTCAATCAAACTCAGTTAGTCAATCAGGAGAGAGAGGGGGCAGGGCCGAACCGCAGCTCCGTGTCTGAATATAAACACAGAGCTGCAGCTCAGCTTGGGTGCCCCCACAGCAAGCTGCTTGCTGTGGGGGCACTCAACAGGGGGGAGGGGCCAGATGCTCCAGCCAGGGACCCGAGAAGAGGAGGATCCGGGATGCTCTGTGCAAAACCACTGCAACAGAGCAGGTAAGTATAACATGTTTGTTATTTTAATAGAAAAAAATGGAGACTTTACAATCACTTTAATGCCCAGCTGCAATCAAGACCTTTTTATTTGTTTTAGTTAGATGCTATAACATTTGCAAAACAATTAATATACGCTTATTGGGATTATTTTTTACCAAAAATATGTAGCATAATACATCTTGGCCTAAATTGATGAAGAAATTTGATTTTGATTTTTTTTTCAGATTTTTTCATAGGATATGTTTATTGTCGGCCTTTTTTTGTTAATAGTGTAAAAAACCGCAGGGGTGACCAAGTACCACCAATAGAAAGGTCTATTTGTGGGAAAAAAGGACATAAATTGTATTTGGGTACATTGTCGCACGAGCGCAATTGTCAGTAATGTAGTGCCATATCGCAAAAAATGGCCTGGTCATGAAGGGGGTAAATCTTCCGGAGGTCAAGTGGTTAAAGGAACACTAAAGCTATGTTTTTTTTAACCACTTCCTGCCCGGTCTATAGGAGATTGACGTCCAGGAAGTGGTTGTGTTATCCTGACTGGACGTCTATTGACGTCCTGCAGGATAACAGCCGCCGCGCGCCCGGGGGGGCGCGCATCGCGGCGATCGGTGGAGCGGTGTGTCAGTCTGACCCACCGCTACACTGATCTCGGTAAAGAGCCTCCGGCGGAGGCTTTTTACCACGCGATCAGCCGTGTCCAATCACGGCTGATCACGATGTAAACAGGAAGAGCCGTTGATCGGCTCTACCTCACTCGCGTCTGACAGGCGCGAGTAGAGGAGAGCCGATCAACGGCTCTCCTGACAGGGGGGTTCGCGCTGATTGTTTATCAGCGCAGCCCCCCCTTGGATGCCCACACTAGACCACCAGGATGCCGCCCAGGACCACCAGGGAAGCACCTAACATGTGGATGGCCAGGTAAGTCCCCCATGGCCATCCACATGTATAAAAATATGCCTAACTTATGCCAATCAGTGCCCACAAATGGGCACTGACTGGCACCATCTTGGCACAATTTTTTTTGTGATGCCCAGCAATGCCACCCACCAGTGTCATCAGTGGCACCCACCAGTGTCCATCAGTGCCACCTATCAATGCCCATCCGTGCCCACCTATCAGTGCCATTCGATGCCACCTATTAGTGCCACCCATAAGTACCCATCAGTGTCACCCATAAGTACCCATCAGTGCCACCTATGAGTGCCCATCAGTGCCGCCTATGAGTGCCCATTGGTGCCGCATACCAGTGCCACCTATCAGTGCCCATCTGTGCCGCCTATCAGTGCCCATCAGTGCCGCCTATCAGTGCCCATCATTAGTGCCCATCAGTGACACCTCATTGGTGCCACCTCATCGGTGCCCATCAGTGCCACCTTATCAGTGCCCGTCAGTGCAGCCATGTCAGTGCCCGTCATTGAAGAAGAAAACATACTTATTTACCCCAAAAAATTACAGAGACAAAGAAATTTTTTTTTTTCAAAATGTTTGCTCTTTTTTTATTTGTTGTGGAAAAAATAATAATCGCAGAGGCGATCAAATACCACCGAAAGAAAGCTCTATTTGTGGGAACAAAATGATAAAAAAATTGCTTGGGTACAGTGTAGCATGACCGCGCAATTGTCATTCAAATTAGGACAGCGCTGAAAGCTGAAAATTGGCTTGGGCAGGAAGGTGTATAAGTGCCTGGTATTGAAGTGGTTAAATAACAAACATGTTATACTTACCTCCACTGTGCAGCTCGTTTTGCACAGAGTGGTCCCGAACCTGGTCTTCTGGGGTCCCTCGGCGGCTATCTCGGCTCCCCCCCACAAGAACTTTCCACCTTCATGCAAGCAAGCTCGCATGGTGGAAAGTTCTTGCGGGCACGCTCCTGTGATACAGCCGGCGGACATAGCCGCTCACTGTGTCACTCGGCCCCGCCCCCCGGTGCACCGCATCATTGGATATGATTGACAGCAGCGCGAGCCAATGGCTGCGCTGCTTTCAATCAACCAATGAATGAGCCGAGAAGCCGACCGAGAAGCCTGCGCATTCACGGCGCGTGACTCCTGAGGGGTCATGTAAGTAAACGGGGGGCTCGGGGGGGCCGTTAATGCTTAGTTGTTTTTTCACCTTAACCACTTGACCACTGGGCACTTAAACCCCCTTCCTAACCAGACGAATTTTCAGCTTTCGGTGCTCTCACATTTTGAATGACAATTACTCAGTCATGCAACACTGTGCCCATATGAAATTTTCGTCCTTTTTTTCACACAAATAGAGCTTTCTTTTGGTGGTATTTGATCACCTCTGGGTTTTTCATTTTTTGTGCTATAAATGAAAAAAGACCGAAAATTTTGTAAAAAAATGAATTTTTCTTCATTTCTATTATAAAATTTTGCAAATAAGTAATTTTTCTTCATAAATTTGGGCAAAAATGTATACTGCTACATATCTTTGGTAAAAATAACCCAAATTAGTGTATATTATTTAGTCTGTGTGAAAGTTATAGGGTCTACAAGCTATGGTGCCAATCACTGAAAATGTATCAATTTGATTACACCTGATGTACTGACAGCCTATCTCATTTCTTGAGACCCTAACAAGCCAGTAACGTACAAATACCCCCCAAATGACCCCTTTTTGGAAATTAGACATTCCAAGGTAGTTAGTAAGAGGCATAGTTAGTTTTTTGAGGTTGTAATTTTTTCTCACAATTCTTTGCAAAATGAAGATTTTTTTTTTTGATTTTTTTTACACCAAATTGTCATTATAACAGGTTATTTCTCTCACATGGCATGTACATTCCACAAATGACACCCCAAAATATATTCTGCTACCCCTCCTGAGTATTACGATACCACATGTGTAAGACTTTTACACAGCCTGGCCACATACAGAGGCCCAACATTGAAGTAGCAACTTCAGGCGTTCTAGGAGCATAAATTACACATCTAATCTCTCAAACACCTATTACTAGACTTGTGCACAACGGAAAAATTAGTTTCGTTTCGGTTCGTTTCTTGTGCACAACGGAAAAATTAGTTTAGTTTCGGTTTGTTTCTTTTCGGTCCTGTTGATTCGTAATCATTCGTAATTTTGCTAGACGGGATTTTTCGTGTTCGGACTAATTCGTATTTTCGCAAGCTTCATTTTTCGTAGAATTTTTAGTTGATTTATAATTCGTACTTTCGGTAGGGTACATTGTTTTTCGTTGATTCTGGACACAACTCCTACTTTCGTAACTTTTTTTGGGTTCGTTAATTCGTAATTTTCCGTATCTCTCTCACAATGACGCTGCCTATTATGCCTAATGTGCTTCGAATGGATTTGTACTTTTCTAAATACATAGCGGTTATTTGTAACGATTCAAAATCTCGTATTTTACTTTCGTTTTTTAAATGCAGCTATAGCCTACGCCCCTGTACACCATTTTGAGAGGGTTCAGCATGGTGAGGGAGAAGCAGAGAGCAGAGCAGAGTGAGTGTTATTGTGCTTCGTATGGATTCGTACATTTGTAACTTTTTTCATAACGAATTATGCCGAAGACATTCGGGCATTCGCTATTTTGCGGTATAATTTATTTCAGATTCGGTTTTATTTGTAATTGTTTTGTTCGGAAATTCGAATGCTTCCGAATGTCCGAAAGTTGCTAAATTCGGACGAATTTCGATTCGTTACGAAAAGAATTGCACAAGCCTACCTATTACATTTTGAAAGCCCTGGAGCACCAGGACAATGGAAATACCAACAAAGTGACCCCATTTTAGAAAGCAAACACCCCAACGTATAATCTATGAGGCATTATGAGTCTTTTGAACGGTTCATTTTTTTCCAGAAGTTTTTGGAAAATGTGGAAAAAAAATGAAAACATTTTTTTTACACAAAGTTGTCCATTTATAAGATATTTCCAACACATAGCATGTACATAGCAAAAATTACAACCCAAAATATATTCTCCTACTCCTCCTGAGTATGGCGATACCACATATGTGAGACTTTTACACAGCTTGGCCACATACAGAGGCCCAACATTGAAGTAGCAACTTCAAGCGTTCTAGGAGCATAAATTACACATCTAATCTCTCAAACACCTATTACACTTTTGAAGGCCCTGGAGCACCAGGACAATGGAAACGCCAACAAAGTGACCCCATTTTGGAAAGCAAACACCCCAACGTATAATCTATGAGGCATTATGAGTCTTTTGAACTGTTAATTTTTTTCCAGAAGTTTTTGGAAAATGTGGAAAAAAAATTAAAATGCATTTTTTTTTACACAAAGTTGTCCATTTATAAGATATTTCCAACACATAGCATGTACATAGCAAAAATTACACCCCAAAATATATTCTCCTACTCCTCCTGAGTATGGCGATACCACATATGTGAGACTTTTACACAGCCTGGCCACATAGAGGCCCAATATCCAAGAAGCACCATCAGGTGTTCTAGGGACATAAATTACGCATCTAATTTCCTTACAATCTATCACATTTTTGAAGGCCCTTCTAGCATATAACATGTACATACCAAGAATTACACCCTGAACTAAATTATGCTGAGTAAATGGTAAACAAAAGATTACCTGTGGTTTTAGTAGTGCAATTGTCCACAGAAGGAGAGCCCTGATCCAGGCAGCAGGCAGGGACGTGGTCAGCGTCAGTGAATGGAATTGTCCACGCAGCAGGCAGGAATATTGTCCATAGTCAGTACAGGCAGAGATACTGTCCATATACAGTCCAAGGTCAGTGCAAGTAGAGACATTGCCAGCAGTGCCAAAATATTGGTAGTAAGCAGGAACATGGTCCAAGTAGCAGGCCAGGAAATAATGGGGACAGGGGTAGAGGCTTCTCCCACCCAAATATCTTTGAAGCCTCCGAGTCTCCAGACCCTAATCCGGGAATGAGAAAACAAAAAAAATAGTTTTCTTCATCCAGAAAAACAATTCTGGAGCCCCTCACATATGTGAGACCCCTGTGTTGCCATTAGCATAGCAGGGTAAAAGATCAATCCAAGAGGCAGGCAAAAAACGTGGTCAAACAGTCCAGGGTCAGTTCCAGAGCAGGCAGAGGTAGGTACAGTTTAGGGTTAGGCAGAAGCGTGGTCGTATAACAAGCCAGGGTCAGTTCCAGAGCAGGCAGAGGTAGGTACAGTTTAGGGTTAGGCAGAGGCGTGGCAGTTTAGCAGGTCAGGGTCAGTTCCGGAGAAGGCATCGGTATGTACAGTGGCATAAGGGGTGTGGCGGTAAATGACAATTACGTTTACCATACTTTCCTAATAATGTAGAAAAGTATGGTAACGACGGAAACATCGACCAAAACAAAGGCCTGGTTGGGAAGGACAATCGGGACAATAATACACAGTGTCTCTTCTAGTTCCTTCTTTGGAGCACACCCGGCATCTCTTCTGACGTTTTCGGCCTGTTTCATGGGGGGGGGGGAGTTTCTCAGGAAAGTGGCGTTCATGGAGTCTGCTCACTGAATCCGAGCGCATGCTTTCTGGTGAGTCTTCAGGGTACAAAAGGGCGGAGACAATTTCTTCTTGGTACTGAAGGGGGTCCTTGTAGATTTACGGTAAATGACATAAGTATTGTAAAGGGCCATACTGAAAAGATATATGGAGACCTTTTTATACCAATAGTGGCTTTTTCTTGTGGGAAGATAGGGTTCAATCATTTGATCATTAAATTCGACTCCCCCTATGAACAAATTATAATCATGATCACATGCTGGTTTTTGGATAGGGCCGTTACTTCTGGGGATTTCCACGTAGGTGTCATTATGTATCGTTGAGGACGTTTCTTCTGTCCCTCCACCTGATAGCCAATAGCTCTTCATTCCGTAAAGACGCCGTCTCCCCTTTTCGTGGTCTTTCAGTAACGAGCCTTTGCGGGAAACCCTTCCTGTTGGCTCGCACTGTACCACACGCTGGAGTGCCCTTCCGGTGAAGGTTGCGGAAGAGGGGCAAGCTCGTATAGTAATTATCCACATAAAGGTGGTAACCCTTTTCAAGGAGTGGATATATAAGCTCCCAAGCAACCTTTCCGCAGGCACCGATGTACTCTGGACATTCAGGGGGATGCAGTTGGGAGTCCTTCCCTTCATACACCAGGAAGGCGTAAATGTAGCCCGTGGCTCGGTCACATAGCTTATAGATCTTAACCCAATATCGGGCCCTTTTGCTTGGAATAAACTGCTTGATGCCAAACCTGCCTGTGAAGTGGACCAATGACTCATCCACGGATATATTTTGGTCGGGGATATATAACTGGGGGAATTTCTCAGAGAAAAAATTTAGAAGTGGCCGAATTTTAAATAATTTGTCATGTGATGGGTCATTTCGGGGAGGGCACTGGGTGTTGTCATTGTAATGGAGAAAGCGCATTATCATGAGGTATCTGGATCTTGACATAAGGGATGAAAAGACTGGCATGTGGTATATTGGGTTTGGTGGACCAATAGGAGTATACTTCATTTTTTTTTTGAAAGCCCCATGTTGAACGTTAGGCCTAAAAATAATTTTAATTCCTCCACTGTCAATGCTCTCCACTCATAGGGACGGGCATAGCTTGAACCAGGGTTGTTTATTATGAATTGTTGTGCAAAGAGGTTGCACTGGGTCACAATGGAGGATAATAGGTCTTGGGTAAAAATTAAATTAAAAAAATCAATAGGGGCAAAATTCTCTGTGTTCACCTGAACACCTGGCTGGGCGGTGAGAGGGGGGATGTTTGCTGCTCCTGAATTGGGGGGAAGCCACAGAGGGTTTTCAAGGGCATAGGGAAGGCTGGCATGGGTCCTAACCCTTTGGGGTTGAGATGACACCCCGCTAGTTCTTGGCCTTTGCTTTAGTGGTACTTCATTTCTTGTGGATGGCACTGTGCTACTGGTGGATGGCACTGAGCTGCTAGTTGATCCCACAGCGCTACTTGTGGTAGCCTGCTGCTCCATGTCAGAATGCCTTCATTTCCTGGGCACACTTTCCACTTCCTCTAAATCTGTAGAAGACCCACTGCTTATAACAGGTTCATATTCTGAACCAGAATCAGACTCAGAGAGCTCCCCGCTGCTCTCGTCAGTCAAGCAAAGCTGTTGGTATGCCTCCTCAGCAGAATTTTTTTTTTCGCCATACTGGTGACTGTGGGCTGTGGTGACAAACTGTGGTAGGAAAACTGGAACAGATATGGCTGCACTGATGGGTGCTGATGAGGCTGGTCTAATGAGGCTGCACTGCTGGGTTCTGATGAGGGTGCTACTGGGTTCTGATGAGGGTGCTGCTGGGTTCTGATGAGGGTGCACTGCTGGTAACTGATGAGGGTGCACTGCTGGTAACTGATGAGGGTGCACTGCTGGTAACTGATGAGGGTGCACTGATGGGTACTAATGAGGGTGCACTGATGGGAACTGATGAGGGTGCACTGATGTACACTAATGCGCCACACTGATATGCACTGATAAGGCGGCGCAGATGAGCACTCACTTATGGGCACTACTGTGGCACTGATGAGCGCTGTAGTTGAGCGCTGTAGTGGTGCAGATGAGCACTATAGTGGCGCTGATGTGGTACTGATGGCACCGATGGGGCACTGTAGTGGCACTGGGCACTGTAGTGGCACTGGTGTGGGACTGGTGGAGCACTGGTGGCACCGATGGGCACTGAAGTGGCAGAGGTGGCACTGATGGGCACTGGTGGCACTGATGAGCCTTGTAGTGGCACTGATGAGCTTTGTAGTGACACTGATCAGCCTTGTAGTGACACTGATCAGCCTTGTGGTGGCACTGATGGACACTAGTGGCACTGATGGGTACTCTGGTGGCACTGATGGGCACTGTAGTGGCACTGATGAGTATTTTTGTGGCACTGGTGACACAGATGGGTACTGTAGGGGCGCTGATGGGTAGTGTAGTGGCACTGTAGGGCACAGATTGGCACTTGTGTGGCACTGTGTGGTACTGAAGGGCACTGCTGGGCACTGTAGTTCACTACAATATGAGATAAAAACTCACTGTTAAATGATCTCTCTTCTCTCCTCACACGCTGTATCGGTGTGTGGAGAGAAGAGAGCTGGACCTCTGTGTGACCCCAGTTTGTTTATATTCTGATCGCTCCCTCATTGGAGGGAGCGATCAGGTGGTAAAGAGCCGCTATCATTGGCTCTTCACCGCGATCCTTGTTGTGCTGGGTCCCCTGCACTCGGCGAGCACGGACACTTCCGCAAGCGCGCCCCAGGGCACCGAGTGCACGAGGACGTCCCAGGGACGTGAACCAGGGATAACTCGACCGCGCTGTAGCCGTCTTTTGGCTATGGCGCGGTCGGCAAATGGTTAATGTATAGAATGTATTAAGGTGAAAAAACATGTACCTTTACAACCCCTTTAAGGAACAAGTTTCATGGGCAGTGAACCAAACCCTTTTTTCATGTACTAGGATTATGGACTGTTTTGTTTGTTTTATGCTGAAATAAGCTGTTTCCCCTGATTTTTGGGGAAAATAAAGACTGTGTTTTTTTTAAACAATAACGAAAGTCCATTATAGTAAAGTTTAACAGACTAAATTTCACCAGCTAGCATTCAGGAATGATATATAAATCCACTGATCATAAGCAAATCATAAACAATAAGTATAATGCAGTGCGTCCAAAGTATTAGCATAGATAAAAAATAAATTATTCAAACTTATAAAGACCAAATTGCTGTGACTTGTCTAGTGAAGTCCAAGTGTAACACTCATGTGAATGGGATCCATCTGCAGGAGGAGGGCCGAATACCAGCTGGGATTTACTGCCCTATGAGAGTCTTTTATTTTCCCTAATACTGTGTATTATATTGGATGCCTGATGCCGATGAGAGGATCGAGGGAATTGTAGCCAAGATCTGCTGGTGTTTATGAGATCCACTCAGTGCCGGCCCAAGACATTGTGCTGCCTGGTACCAAGAAAGAAATGCTGCCCCCCCCAAAAAAAAAAAATCACGCCCACCAAAATGCTCCCACATCCATTATTTTATATCATAATAACTAAAGTGGACCTGTCATGGCTCTATACATGTATGTAGGAGTATAAAGAGGACCTGTCATGTCTCTATACATGTATGTAGGAGTATAAAGAGGACCTGTCATGTCTCTATACATGTATGTAGGAGTATAAAGAGGACCTGTCATGTCTCTATACATGTATGTAGGAGTATAAAGAGGACCTGTCATGTCTCTATACATGTATGTAGGAGTATAAAGAGGACTTGTCATGGCTCTATACATGTTTGTAGGAGTATGAAGAGGACCTGTCATGGCTCTATAAATGTATAAAAGGACCTGTGCGTGGCCGGCGTCCGCAATGTCAGCCGGCCACCCGCGATCGCTCCACAGAGAGGCAGAACGTCTGTAAACAGACAGATCCCCATTCTGAAAGGGGAGGAGAGAGACAGATCTGCTGTTCCTAGTGATTAGGAACAGAGATCTCTCTCCTACAGTCAGTCCCATCCCCCCAGTTAGAAACACCTCCCAGGGAACACATTTAACCCCTTCCCTGACAGTGGCATTTACACAGTAATTAGTGCATTTTTATAGCACAGATCGCTGTATAGATGTCAATGGTCCCAAAAAATGTGTCAAAAGTGTCCGACCTGTCCACCGCAATGTCGCAGTCTCACAAAAAATCACAGATCACTGCCATTACTAGTAAAAAAAAAAAAAAATGCTTGAAGTGCATTATTTCTATTATTACATTGTTATATAAAATAAAAAAGTTCAACTCACCATAGTGCAGAATCAGTGGGAGCCCCGACCGTGTCACTTGCCACTCCACCTGTCACCAGATGTGGATTGTCACCTGCCACACATTGCGGATTGTCATTTGCCACGACGCCACACATTGCGGATTGTCACTTGCCACGACGCCACACATTGCGGATTGTCACTTGCCACGACGTCACCTGCCACACGTTGCATATTGTCACTTGCCACGTCACCTGCCACACATTGCAGATTGTCACTTGCCACGTCACCTGCCACACGTAGCGGATTGTCACTTGCCACGTCACCTGCCACACGTAGCGGATTGTCACTTGCCACGTCACCTGCCACACGTAGCGGATTGTCAGTTGCCACATGTAGCGGATTGTCACTTGCCACGTCACCTGCCACACGTAGCGGATTGTCACTTGCCACGTCACCTGCCAGACATTGCGGATTGTCACTTGCCACGACATCACTTGCCACACTTTGCGGATTGTCACTTGCCACGTCACCTGCCACACATTGATTACCTGCTTCTTTGCTGCTTTTGCTCTCTAGTAACCTACAGAATCCTAAAAAAAAGTTCTCTGTTGGGCACGTCAGAGCCTAAATGTTAAGCTCTTATATGGGTTTCAGACCATTGACTTTACATCCCTTTAGAAGTCAACTTATCCTGACAGTATAAAATGATATAGTATAGCCAGCTTCCACCCCACACAAGAGCTCACCTCCGGCCGTGGAACACTGCCCTCCCCCCCGGGCGGCAGCTGGGGAGATCCGAAGGACACAGTGTGCAGCGGCGGGCGGAGTGTAGTAGTAGGTTCGGCTGCGGTGGTGTGAGGAGGAAAACAGAGCTGACAATTGCGCGCAAAGCCGGGGGTGTCCCGGGCCAACCACTCCCCCTCCCCCTTAACACAAGAGCTCACCTCGGGCAGCGGACTGTCATCACACCCCCCCCCCCCACAGGCGGCAGCTAGGGAGATCGTGGTGTTGTGAGGAGGAGGAAAATAAACACAGACATGACAAGCGCAGCGCCAGGGTTGTTTCCGGCTGAAAAAAAACTGCCAAAGGAGCAGCCTGGGCACTCGCCATACTCAGGAAGCCGATGACACCCCCGCAATGTTATGTGTGGCACCTGGGGGGAGAATGGGCTTGTGGCTTCCTGTAGCAGCTGAAAGCTGGAGGGAGCAGAACGGGCTGGCTGGCGGCAATTAGCCTCACAGTGGAGCGGGATAAGGGGCGGGAAGCGGAGCTGGCTAAACGAGATGGCAGCGGGCGGCAATTTGCCGCCCCCCTGAAAGTGCCGCCTGGTACAATGGTACCATCGGGTCCCATGGTAGGGCCGGCCCTGGATCCACTTGTCAGGAGCTGTTCCTCTATTTGTATCCTGACTAGGGATGAGCTCGGTGTTCGAGTCGAAAATACGTTCGACTCGAACATCGGCTGTTCGATCGTTCGACGAAGATCGAACGATTTGGGCTGTTTGCGCCAAATTCGAGTGACGTGAACGGCCCATAATGCACTACGCCATCGCAGTGAAATCCAGGCGCTGTGATTGGCCAAGCATGCACTGTGATCCTGCATGCTTGGCCAATCACAGCGCCGGCAGCGAGGAGAGCCATAATTGGCCACAGGCAGGATGCCTGTGGCCAATTATAGCTCAGGGGGATTTAGTACACATCCCACACTATAAAAGGCCGCCAGCGCGGCAGCCTTGTGTAGTGTGTTCCGGTTCAGGGAGAGAGAAGGATAGGCAGAGACAGTGTCAGTGCTATTTGTTCATTTACTTGTGTGCAGGGAGAGAGAAGGATAGGCAGGGACAGTGTCAGTGATATTCTTTGCTAAACCTTGTGTGCAGGGAGAGAGAAGGATAGGCAGGGACAGTGTCAGTGATATTCTTTGCTAAACCTTGTGTGCAGGGAGAGAGAAGGGTAGGCAGGGACAGTGTCAGTGATATTCTTTGCTAAGCCTCCTGCACAGTATACACCTGAAGCTAGCCCTTTTTGCTGTGTTTTCCTGTTGTGTAACACAGGCAGGCATCTGCAGCACTTACAGCGGGCGTAGTGTGCTTCCTGCAAAATATACACCTGAAGCTAGCCCTTATTGCTGTGTTTTCCTGTTGTGTAACACTGGCAGGCATCTGCAGCACTTACAGCGGGCATAGTGTGCCTCCTGCACATTATACACCTGAAGCTAGCCCTTATTGCTCGTGGTTTTTTTCTTTTGTGTTACACTAACAGGCATCTGCAGCACTTACAGTGGGCATAGTGTGCTTCCTGCAAAATATACACCTGAAGCTAGCCCTTATTGCTGTGTTTTCCTGTTGTGTAACACAGGCAGGCATCTGCAGCACTTACAGCGGGCGTAGTGTGCCTCCTGCACATTATACACCTGAAGCTAGCCCTTATTGCTCGTGGTTTTTTTCTTTTGTGTTACACAAACAGGCATCTGCAGCACTTACAGCGGGCATAGTGTGCTTCCTGCAAAATATACACCTGAAGCTAGCCCTTATTGCTGTGTTTTCCTGTTGTGTAACACAGGCAGGCATCTGCAGCACTTACAGTGGGCATAGTGTGCCTCCTGCACAGTATACACCTGAAGCTAGCTCTTATTGCTGTGTTTTCCTGTTGTGTAACACAGGCAGGCATCTGCAGCACTTACAGTGGGCATAGTGTGCCTCCTGCACAGTATACACCTGAAGCTACCCGTTATTGCTGGTTTTCCCATCTCCCTGCAGGCCATTAGAATGTCTGGAAGGCAAACAAGGAGAGGCAGACAGTCAGGAGCCAATAAAAGAGGGCAAGCAGGCTCTGTGTCTAGAGACAACAGTGCTGGTCGTGGACGGGGTGCATCGTCATCAGCACGTGGCCATGGGACACGCCTGTCCTTATTTTCGGCAGCTGGACGTGTTGAGCCGCATCATGCCGAAGACTTGGTAGAGTGGATGACCAAGCCCTCCTCATCCTTCTCATCCTCTCTCACCCAGGCTCAGGGTACTGGCAAAGCAGCTGCCAAAGCGTCCTCTTCCCTCGTATCAATGTCATCATCAGTCATTCCTTCCCTAGACCCACCAAGTCCTCCTGAGGAGTCCCCCGAACTGTTTGAGTACAGTGTTGGGTACATGCTCCAGGAGGATGCCCAGCGTTTCAAAGGGTCTGATGATGATACCCAGTTAGAGGAAGGCAGTAGCGTGAGAGCAGAGAGAGGGGATGCTCAAGAAGGACAGCAATCTGGCAGTCATGTTCCAGCAGCTGCAGCATACTGCCAGATTGGCTCCAGTGATGAGGAGGGAGGGGATGATGAGGTCACTGACTCCACGTGGGTGCCTGATAGGAAGGAGGAGGAGGATGAGGAGGAGGCACATCTCCAACGAGGCAGGATGCCCTCGGGGGGCCAGCGTAAGGGCAGCACACCGACTGAATCACACCGCAGAGCTCTGCCTGTGCAGGGCGCTGCCTCTGCCCATTATTCCAAAAGTTCATTGGTGTGGGCCTTTTTTGAGTCGAGTGCATCAGATCGCACCGCTGCTGTTTGCAACATATGTCTGAAGCGTATCTCGCGTGGCCAAAACATCAGCCGCTTGGGCACCACATGCTTGACCAGACATATGTTGACCTGCCATGCAGCTCGTTGGCAAGCGTATCTTAAAGACCCACACCAAAGAACAAAGCGGACCTCTCCTTGCTCCTCATCAGCTGGGATCTCCAACCCCACTGTACCTTCAGTTCTCTCTGAAGCCTGCACTGAGAGGAATGAAGGTGTAGAATTAGGTGTGTCACAGCCAAGTACTTGCGGGCACTCTGCTAGCAGTACACAGACGTCCGATTCTAGCAGGCAAATTTCCCTGCCCCAGCTGCTGGACCGTCAAAAGAAGTTCACTCCCAGCCATCCACATGCCCAGCGGTTGAATGCTAGCTTGGCTAAATTGCTAGCAATTCAACTGCTGCCTTTTCAGTTGGTAGACTCGGCCCCCTTCCGTGAGTTTGTGCAATGTGCGGTTCCTCAGTGGCAGGTTCCCAAACGCCACTTTTTCTCACGGAAGGCGATTCCGGCTCTCTACCCGCATGTGGAAGGCAATGTCCATGCCTCGCTGGACAGGGCGGTCAGCGGTAAGGTGCATATTACCGCTGACTCATGGTCCAGCAGGCATGGACAGGGACGTTAACTTTCTTTCACGGCCCATTGGGTCACTCTTTTGGCAGCTGGGAAGGATGCAGGATAAGGTGCAGTAGTGTTGGAGGTTGTCCGCCGCCACGCCTCCAAAATGCTACTGCTGGTTGTGACACACCTCTCTCCTCCACCCCCTCCTCTTCTTCTTCCTCCATGGCCTCTTCCTGTGCTTTGTCCTCGGAACCAGCGGTGCTCCGTAGGCGTTCAAGGGGCTACGCAAGTACGCAGGCAAAAATATGCCATGCCGTGCTCGCGCTGGTGTGTTTGGGGGACAGGAGCCACACTGGGGCAGAGGTTCTGTCTGCTCTGCAGGGGCAGGCCGAGAGGTGGTTGACGCCACTCCAGCTTAAGCCAGGAATGGTGGTTTGCGACAATGGCACCAACCTCCTCTCCGCTCTCTGACAGGGACAACTGACCCATGTGCCCTGTGTGGCTCACGTCCTTAACCTGGTGGTGCAGCGGTTCTTGGGCAGGTACCCGGGCATACAGGATGTCCTGAGGCAGGCCAGGAAAGTCTGTGTGCATTTCTGCAGATCATATAATGCCAGTGCTCGGCTGGCTGAGCTGCAAAAGGAGTTGAACCTGCCCAAGAACCGCCTAATCTGTGACATGCCCACCAATTGGAACTCAACGTTGGCCATGCTGCATCGGCTGCACACGCAGCAGAGGGCCATCAATGAGTACCTGTGCGACTACGTCACCAGGACAGGGTCAGGGGAGCTCGGGTTTTTTTCACCACGCCAGTGGGGCATGATCAGGGATGCATGCACTGTCCTGGCACCATTTGAGGAGGCCACGAGGATGGTGAGCAGTGACAGTGCATGCATCAGTGACACTGTACCTCTTGTCCACCTGTTGGAGCATACACTGCGTGGAATAATGGACAGGGCACTTGAGGCAGAACAGAGGCAGGAAGAGGAGGACTTCCTTGCCTCTCAAGGCCCCCTTTACCCAGACAGTGTTCATTCTGTCCCACCCATCGCACAGGAAGAGGACGAGGAGGAGGAGGATTGTGTCAGCATGGAGGTGGAGCATGGCACTCAGCATCAACAGCAGCAGTCTTTTAGGGATGATTTACAGTCCCAACAAACCCGTGGACTTGTACGTGGCTGGGAGGAGGTGGCTGCGGATCATGTCGTCCTTAGTGACCCAGAGGACTCCGGACCAAATGCCTCAGCTAACCTATGCTGCATGGCCTCCCTGATCCTGCAAAATCTGCGGAAGGATCCTTGTATTCTTCGGATCAAGGAGAGGGACCATTACTGGCTGGCCACTCTCCTTGATCCATGGTACAAGGGTAAGGTTGCGGACCTTATCTTGCCATCGCAGAGGGAGCAGAGGATGAGACATCTCCAGAAGGCCTTGCAGAAAGGTCTGTGCAACGCATTCCCAGAGACTGGGAGGTTACAAACTCCTTGTCCTGGACAACGAGTTGCTGAGGCTTCGGTCAGTAGCAGAAGGAGCGGTGGAGAAGGTGGCCGTCTGACCAATGCGTTCAGACAATTTTTTAGTCCGCAGCCCCAAGGTATGATCGGTTCCAGCAACCATCGCCAGCGTCTGATATACATGGTGCAGGAATACCTAGGGGCAAGGTCAGACTTGGACACGTTTCCCACCGAAAATCCTCTGGCTTACTGGGTCTTGAGGATGGATCACTGGCCAGATCTTGCACAGTATGCAATTGAGCTACTGGCCTGTCCTGCATCCAGCGTTCTTTCGGAACGCACATTCAGTGCTGCTGGAGGCTTTGTCACGGATCACAGGGTGCGCCTGTCCACCGACTCAGTTGATCGACTGACCTTCATAAAGATGAACCAATCTTGGATCACCACCAGCTACCAAGCACCTGAAGCTGATATAACAGAATTGATAAAGAAATATGATTTTTCCTGCGCTTAGGAACCAGTGTGTTATGTAGAGCTGCAGCCCCCCTATGGAGATCCTATATAGGGATCCTAAATTGTAAGTAAATAATTATGGGGTATGGCGCTGCTCTCCCCTCAGGAGTAATCCAAAGGTTTAAATAAAAAATAAATTATAAATAAAGGTGAAAATAAAAGGAGTAAGGACTTATTGGCCACCTCCCCTGGATGGATGGGTCCAGCTTACTTCAAGTGGCTATACAAGGTGTGTATAACTTAAAGCCCTCTTAATATTTGCCAAATGTGGCCTAAATTACAAGTGAAGGTTAGTGCTTGAGATTGCTAATAAAAGCAACACCCTAATTAATGTTAATAGTCCACAAGTGATTGAGTATGCAAGTGCCAAAAATCATATAATAAAGTGAACAATAGTGCTACCAATGCCTCCAATAGTAGCCACTATAGTAATATATTGCATGTGATGCCTAAACACCATAAACATATCCCAGTATATGTGTGTAACAATACTTAAAGTCCAGTTATATTAGTGCAAAATCCTATATGTGAATATTTCAATGGTGATCTCAGTTTCCAAAATGGTAAATAATCAGTGCCAACAAAAACTTCCAGAAGCTTCACAGGTGCTCCCCCACATGGGTCCCCACTCACCAGCTCCTCGCACCCCTGCAGGGGTAAACAGAATGTAAGGTGTGTGGCTGCAGCCCGTTTCCAATTTCCAGTCTCCACGGCTCCTTTTGCTTTCCAGGAAGTGATGAATGGCAGACGGCAGGTTATCCAAAATCTGCTCACGTCTGATATCACTGACTCAGCTGCGTCCTCTTCTCCCTTCAAACTTCAGTGACCAGCATGTGATATATGGAAATTGGAAACGGGCTGCAGCCACACACCTTACATGCTGTTTACCCCTGCAGGGGTGCAAGGAGCTGGTGAGTGGGGACCCGTGTGGGGGAGCACCTGTACAGCTTCTGGAAGTTTTTGTTGGCACTGATTATTTACCATTTTGGAAACTGAGATCACCATTGAAATATTCACATATAGGATTTTGCACTAATATAACTGGACTTTAAGTATTGTTACACACATATACTGGGATATGTTTATGGTGTTTAGGCATCACATGCAATATATTACTATAGTGGCTACTATTGGAGGCATTGGTAGCACTATTGTTCACTTTATTATATGATTTTTGGCACTTGCATACTCAATCACTTGTGGACTATTAACATTAATTAGGGTGTTTGTTGCTTTTATTAGCAATCTCAAGCACTAACCTTCACTTGTAATTTAGGCCACATTTACACACCTTGTATAGACACTTGAAGTAAGCTGGACCCATCCATCCAGGGGAGGTGGCCAATAAGTCCTTACTCCTTTTATTTTCACCTTTATTTATAATTTATTTTTTATTTAAACCTTTGGATCACTCCTGAGGGGAGAGCAGCGCCATACCCCATAATTATTTACTTATGATATAACAGAATAATTTATTTTCAAATGTCACATCCCTTCAAGACTGATGCTGATGCTGAGTGACTGTCCTGTTATGTTGACTGACTATCCTCCTCCTCCTCAATGATCCGATTCTTGATGATAGCTTGGAAGAACTTTTTTGTTTCTGGGTGCCGCCACCAGTGGCTAAGGCCCAATTTTTCAGCCCCTGTTTAACAGGGGCATGTAATTACGATTTTTGATGCAATGCTTTGCAGCAGGGCTCATTCCTGCACTCCAACTAGAGTATCTGGGAGAGGTTGCAGTGTCGTGGCACCAGCACCAGTGCCTAAGGCCCAATTTTTCTGCCCCTGTTTAACAGGGGCATGTAATTACAATTTTTGATGCAATACTTTGCAACAGGGCTCATTGCTGTGCTCCAGGTTCAGTATCTGTGAGGGGTTGCAGTGTTGTGGCACCAGTGCCTAAGGCACAATTTTTCTGCCCCTGTTTAACAGGGGTATGTAATTACAATTTTTGATCTAATAATTCAGAGCAGGGCCCATTCATGCGCCCACCAAGAGTAACTGTGAGGGCTTACAGTGTTGTGGCACCAGCACCACCACTAAAGGCCCAATTTTTCCTACCACTGTTCAACAATGGCATGTAAATACAATTCCTGATATAATAGTTCACAGCAGGGCGTTCCAGCGCCCACCAAGAATAACTGTGAGGGCTCACAGTGTTGTGGCAACACCAACATGTAAGGGGCAAATTTCAGAAGATTATATACGGCAGGCCCCTACTTTCAAACATCCAACTTACAAACGACTCCTACTTGCAAACGGAAGGAGACAACAGGAAGTGAGAGGAAATCTACCCCTAGGAAGGGAAATTCTCTCCTGTAAAAGTGAATATGGGAAAAAGGTGTCTCCTCTCTACTGATGCTTTATCACCAATCCTTGTTTCAATAAAAACCCCACTTTTCAAAAACTTTTGTCATTGGGATGGAAAGTGAGGTGAAATGTTCTGAACAAAGGGCACAGACAGCAAAACAAATGTTACAGGGGTGATAACCTTTCCCTATGTTTTCCAAAAAGCTTAAAAATAGATTTTTTGGCTGGAGCTACAGTACACTTAAACAATGTATGTGTTCAAAATTACAAACAGATTCTACTTAAGAACAAACCTACAGTCCCTGTCTTGTTTGCACCGCCTGTATACTGCTGTTCAGAGTATATAGGGCCTTTTTTATTTTGTGTGCGGGGTTCCCCTTAATATGCATACAAGACCCAAAGGGGCTGGTAATGGACTGGGGTAGGGGGGGGGGGCTGGTGGGGTAGCCATGCCATTTTTCTCAAAAATTTTCATCCATATTACCGGGACCAGACATTACATTAAAGCCGCAAGCAGTTTTAAATGGCTTTTTTCCTTTAGAAATGTCATTTTGTGCAGGGACAGTTCTAAACACGGGAAACACATGCCACTTCACAGGCATACTTTAGACACCCCCCAGGTACGATATTTAAAGGAATATTTCACTTTTTTTTTTCACTTTATGCATCATTAAAATGACTGCTCCTGAAAAACTGACATTTTTAAAACTTCGTTTTGCATTGATACATGTCCCCTGGGGCAGAACCCGGGTCCCCAAACCCTTTTTAGGACAATAACATGCATATTAGTCGTTATAATTAGCACTTTAGATTTCGAACGTTCGCGTCCATTGTATTTAATAGGGTTCTAACGTTCGCGCAAACTTTCGGTCCGTTCGAAAGTTCTGGTGCGAACCGAACCGGGGGGTGTTCGGCTCATCCCTAATCCTGACTGTCAGAGGTAAAGGAGAAGTGCTTTGATACAGCCTCAGGCTAATACATGCTGAGTGCAATATACCCCTGTGTATGAGTTTGTTTACTCTGGTAAGCCTCCTAATTATTAGTGTTACACTTGGACTTCACTAGGCAAGTCACAGCAATTTATAGTTTATAGGTTTGAATAATTTCCAATTGCCAATTTATATCTGGGAGCCCTTGGAAAGAAGAGTTTTTTCGAATGATAAATATACTACCTTCTTGCAGTCTGTGCTATGCTGGTATAGATTCATAGATTATTTATTTGTTGTGTGGACTGGTTCTCCAGCCCAGCTAAAGGAATTTATCCTGGTACTTAACATCAATTCCATGAATCTACACTTTACCTTTTAATCTTGATGATACACAGATCCCCTTTATGGATCTGTTGATCATCAAGAACTGATGGAACCCTAGGTACTGACTTTTCTGACTTTTATCGGAAGCCCACAGCAGGGAACACCCTGTTGCACGCTTCCAGTGCTCATCCCAAGCCTCTCGTGCGCAGTATCCGATATGTGCAGTACTTGAGACTGCGCAGGAACTGCACACGAGACAAGGATTTTTACTCTCAGGCTGCATCTTTACGAGAATGTTTGCTTCTTAGGCCTCGTACACACGGCCGAGATTCTCGTCGAAAAAAACATGTCGTTTTTTTCGACGAGATTCCTGGACAAGAAAATTGTCCCGGCCGAGTGTACACACGCTCGTTTCAAAGAACCCGCGGTTCTTTGAATGGAGCGTACGCGGTGACGTCATCGACTACGACGAGCATGCGCTCGTCACATTCGATGCCGTCGCCGCCATCTTGGTATACCCTACGTATGCCTAGGAAGCTACCGCGCATGCGTCAAATTCATTTCGAACATGCGCGGGCTTCCCGGCGGACAGGTAAGTGTACACACACTCACTTTTCTCGTCGAGAAACAGGCTGACGAGAATCTCGACGAGAAAATAGAGAGCAGGTTCTCTATTTTCTCGTCGAGGTTACTTGTCGGTTTTCTCGACGAGAAACCCGATAGCCGCGTACACACGACCGATTTACTCGGCAAGACATCTCTGCCAGCAAGTTTCTTGCTGGTTCTTGCCGAGAAAATCGGTCGTGTGTACGAGGCCTTAGAGTCCATTCTCGGACCAATCTGAGAAGGGCCTTTAATAAAGCACTTGCACGTACTAGAACATTTTTGCTATATGCCCCACCACGTACCAGATATACCAATACTGTTAAGATTATCACCAAATTCTCAGCACATCATGGCCAGCTTCGTAACATCCTTTTTAAATATTGGCACCTTTTAACAGATCATCATATCCCAAACAAACATCTAATACTCCGGAACAGGTGTTCCGAAGAGCTAATTCTTTTAAAAAAACGCCTAACCAGCAGTCACTATCAACCTAACATCAGTCGCCCCTTGGACCTAAAAGGGACCTCCCAATGTGGGCAATTCCCTCGCTGCCCTTGGATTCTCACCAGTACAGCCTATATACTTCCCAATGGGGAACTTTTCTCTCTTCATACCCCAGCCCATTGTGGCGCAACTGGGGTTATTTACCTAATGCTTTGCGATTTCAAGGCCTTTTACATAGGGAAGACTATTAGGGAATTAAGACAGAGAATTGGAGATCATCTCTATTATTCAACGAACGGTAAACTCACCACCATTGGCCGACATATCGACCTTTACCACAGGTTCAACCCTCTAGCTGTCAAATTCCTGGCCCTGGAGGTGGTGCACCTTGACCCTAGGGGAGGTGACCATGACATGGTGCTTTTGCAGCGCTAGACCCTTTGGATCGAAAGGCTCAACGCTAATATTCCACCAGGCTTGAAGGAGGTTAACTCCTTCAAGCCGTTTCTGTAAACAATTCTGCCCCTTGAAGTTGTCTCTTAGGCCTCCTTTATGTCTGGTTCATTTTCCTCATGGTTTGTCGAATCTCTGGTATTTTCCTGCCCCTTTTGGTTCTGCTTTCCCTCTTTATCCTGTGCCATGTCCTATTTATCCTCTACCTTATCCCCTCCTATAGCCTGAGGTCCCACATACCTATGAGCCTCCAATATGGGTTTATTAAAGGTTGCCTCGGCACTAAATGGTATTTTTTGCATTTACAATACCTGTATAAAAGTGTTTATATGCTTTTGTTTTTTATTGTTTCATACATTAAATTTTATTGTATGTTATGTCTTGTATATCTTGTCTTATATTCCTCTGTTATTTGAGCCCTGCTGCTTGCTTCTTCCTGTGATATGTTCAGGCAATTTTGGCACCCCCTTGTGTTCCCATGCGGCGGCTAGGTGACCTCCCTGGTGGATGGACGAGTACCGCTCCTTCCACTTAAGCACGTCTTAGCATAGGCTTCCGCCCTCTGGTCGTAGGACGAGCGTGCATCCTTCTCGCGCGTGCGTCATGCGGGAGTTCTGACCCAGTGACATAATACGCCAGCGACGGCCGGCGTCTATTAACGCCACTGGGTTGGGGACTATATAAGCAGGATAAGCTTGCTTGTAAGGGCCATGAACGCCGGGTCCCGGGAATCTTGTACTCCAGCAAACCCACAGTAAGTATGCCCCACTGTCACATACTTTATTACAGCTATTTTGCTGTTTCCATCGATGGAGCTGCAACCATGTCTCTTAATTTACCTGTGGCCATTGTTCTTCCCCATAGGATGTATACATTGGGATACAGTGTGTGTGCTTAAACCCACCCCCACCTTCAATCCTTCCCCTGTAGTAGTTTTAAACCCCCCATCTCAAACCGGCTTTCATTTCCTGGGACCCCTACACTTTGTATATCCGCAGATATATCCAAATAACAGTCCATTGATTTTCACGCCCCCCCTAGTCGCCGCAGGGAACTTTTTGGTGATGTCCTATGTCCTGTGCCTGCCAGGGTTACAGGTAAGCAGATCTGCTCTTCCCCCATGTTTATATTGTTATTGATATCACTGCATGAGACTGCATTATTATTTTGGTCAATTGTACTGTTATTGATCATTTGTCAATCAAATTACAGATATTCTCCTGACAAAGCAGCATTAGACCGCAAAACTAGTTGAGATGCTATCCGTGACCAACTACCCCACTGTGATCCTCCCATTGTATTGGTGAAATACATGGATTGTTACCATGCTTTTAATCTGCATCTGATTATTTGTTATCTTTTATTGATTTTGTATTAATAAACTTTATATATTTTTCTATATACTTGTTCATACATTTGAATCTAGCCTAGCTTAATTTGTACCAAGATAGTCCAATTGCCCTTGTTCTCTAGGGAGGTTTGGTTGGGGACCAAGCTCCCGACCTATGTTCTTACCCTAAAAATTAAAGTGGAGTTCCACCCTCTTTTACAAGTTGTTTCCATCCTATCTATTTATGTCCCCTAAAGACTAATTAGCATATTATATATTTTTTTTTTAAACTCACTGTTTTATAGTGGTCTCTTTATATTTTGCGCCGCGGCCGCAACAGGTCTCCTAGCGTCATCCACTGACCGCTATGCCTCCTGGGAGATGTTTGTCATCAATCCCAGGAGGCCCTGTGCCGTCCCATTGTAAATCAAGGCACGCCCATCCTACCCTCCCTCGGTCCGCCCAGCGAGCTCAACCTGTCACATCTCACACTGCACTCTGTGCTGATGTGACTTCACTGAAAGAAACATTACTTTCCCCATGGCGCGGCTGCACCTGTGATGCTGCCCTCCTCTCCTCTCCAGAGGGGAGTCTTGAGATAAGGAACAAGAGGTGCTGGCGGCGGTGCGGTACGTGTCCACAGTCCTCCGCCGGGGGGGTGGGAGGGGGGGATTGGTTGATTGTATGGCAGTGCTGTAGAAAAATATAAAAAATAAAATAACCCATCCCGCGGCGGCATCCACCCCCCCGCTCAACAACATTCAACATTGCAGTATGAATAAAAAAAATAAAAAAAACGTCCCACGGCGGCATCCAGATCGCTACCCACCACCCCCCCCCCGCTCAATAACTTTACAGTGTGAAAAAAAAACCCGTCCCGCGGCGGCAGATTACCCCCCCCCACCCCCCCGCTCACAACAATATAAAAAAAAATAAGAACCCCCCGCGGCGGCACCCCCCCGCTCAACAACTTTACAGTGGGATTAAAAAATAAGACCTCGTCCCGCAGCGGCACCCCCCCGCGGCGGCACCCACCCCCTCCCCCCCACCGCCGCTCAACAACAACTTTACCGTGGGAATAAAAAACAGTGGTTAGATGTCCCGCATTACCTTACCTATATTACCTATATTAGCTGACTGTGCCACCCCCACCCTGAGCTGGTCTAATGATGATGATTATATTGATGTGCTGGGGATGATGCAATGTGCTGTAAATGATGCGATTTGATGTGCTGGGGGTGATGCAATGTGCTGTAAATGATGCGAATCGACGTGCTGGGGGTGATGCAATGTGCTGTAAGTGATGCGATTCGATGTGCTGGGGGTGTTGCAATGTTCTGTGGGCCATGCGATTCGATGTGCTGGGGTGATGCAATGTGCTGTAAATGATGTGATTCGATGTGCTGGGGGTGATGCAATGTGCTGTAAATGATGCGATTCGATGTGCTGGGGGTGATGCAATGTGCTGTAAATGATGCGATTCGATGTCCTGGGGGTGATGCAATGTGCTGTAAATGATGCGCTTCGACGTGCTGGGGGTGATGCAATTTTCTGTGGGCCATGCAATTCGATGTGCTGCAATGTGATGCAATGTGCTGTAAATGATGTGATTCGATGTGCTGGGGGTGATGCAATGTTCTGTGGGCCATGCAAATCTAGATGCATAAATGAATTTTGTTGCTGAGATTAGTCTTTTTTTTTTAATGAAAAGCTGTACAGAAAAAAAGTAGCCGCTGTGTGTGTGTGTGTATATATATATTTCTTGAACTTGTAGTATATTTACTTTTTACTGCAGGGAGGAGGGGAGGAGAGGTTTGCATAGAAAAGTTTCAACTTCCTCTGACACTGCCGTTGCTATGGAAACCTGGCCTGAAACCTATTACACTGCTTGTGCAGCACTGAGCATTTGCGAGATCTGCAATCATGAAATCCAGGAAGTAATACAGTCTGGCTTCAGATGCCCACACTTAAGATGGCCACGGTCTATTTCTAGTTTATAAACTTTCAAAATGCTGTAACAACCTAACAAAACGGACCTCAGTTTACAGACTAACTTTACAAGAATACATTAAGCTTGTGTATTATAGGGGTATTTTTATTTAAAAAGTGTAATTTCGGCCGGAACACCACTTTAACTCTAACCCTAACTCTAACCTTAACCTTAACCCAAAGTCTAACCCTAGCTCTTACCCTAACTCTAACCCTAACCCTAACTCTAAGGCTACTTTCACACTGAGGCGCTTTACAGGCACTATAGCGTTAAAAATAGCACCTGCAAAGCACCTGTAAAGTCTAAAAACGCTAATCAATTGGCTTAAATCAATAGGCAGCTTTTACACTTTTTACCCTTTTTCGTCTGTTAGTTTGACCGCCGACGCCCGCCCGCCCCAGTGTGAAAGTGCCCTAACTCTAACCCTAACTCTAACCTTACCTCTAACTCTAACCCTAATTCTAACCCTAAAACCTAAACCCTAATCCCAACATGCAACTTTGGACACATACAAGGTTCCTGCACTATTTTGATGTGACTTTGATGCGACTTGAGTGCCAGAGAGTGTAACTTTGCATCAAAGTTGCACACTATGAACATAACTGCTATACTTTTCTCTTAGCAAAAAAAAGCAAGGCACATCAAAGATGCTTAAAAAATGCAACACTTGTGTTGTGTTGTGTTTAGTGTTTAGTGTACACACGATCGGAAATTCCGACAAGAAAAGTCCGATGTAAGCTTTTGGTCGGAAATTCCGACCGTGTGTAGGCTCCATCTGACTTTTCCTGACGGAATTTCCGCCAGCAAAAATTTGAGAGCTGGTTCTCAAATTTTCAGACGGAAAAAATTCCAATTCGAAATTCCGATCGTCTGTAGCAATTCCGACGCGCAAAATTCCGACGCATGCTCGGAAACAATTTGACGCATGCTCGGAAGCATTAAACTTAATTTTCTCGGCTCGTCGTAGTGTTGTACGTCACCGCGTTCTTGACAGTCGAAAGCTCAGAGAACTTTTGTGTGACCGTGTGCATGCAAGCCAAGCTTGAGTGGAATTCCGTCGGAAAAAACAACCAAGGTTTTTCCGACGGAAAATCTGATCGTGTGTACGCGGCATTAGACTTAGTGGTAATCATTAGGGATATGGTTAGCTGTAATTAGTAGGGTTACAGTTAGTGGTAATTGCTAGGGTTAGCGTTCTAAGCCTAACATTTAACTCTAACCCTAACAATCACCACTAACCCTAACTCTAAATTTAACCCTAACCTTAACCCAAACTCTAACCCTAGCCTTAAAGTGGATGTTAACACACACGGTTAAATTGGCATTATCCTCTTGCTGGATTCATGTAATGTCCCCCTGTGACTGTGCTTTATAAATAAAATGCAGCTAAATACCTGATTACAGAGCACAGATCGGCACTCATGTGACCCGCCTGCTCTCTCCTTTATCGGCCTGAAAGCTTCAGCGGACGGGGCCAAGGGTCCCCCCGCTGATGTCAGACAGGAGGGGAAGAGGAGAGGAGGAGAGAGGTGGCCCCGCCCCCTGCAGCTGTCATGAGAGGCGACAGGTCACGTGAGCGCTGATGTAAGGCGTAAGGGCATGGCCGGATATACAGAGCGGACCGGAAGTTGACGGAAGAGGCGTCTGTAACGCCGTGTTTGCACTTTACAAGCTCTTTTAACCTTTTTTATTTAGGAATCCATTTGGCTTTTTAATAAAATTATATTGTTTATACGTTTTACACTATGGGAGGCTATTTTTTGTTCTCATATAATAATTGGAACCCTGAGATGACCCTGTAATTGGGAGTCCCGAAGGGGAAGTTTGTCACCATCACATTGTGTTTTGAGCCTGGCCTAACACATCCAGATTCGTAATCTTCAACATGTTTGGAAATTGGTGATCCGGAGTTGAAAGCCCGCCTTTACCATAGGAGATCTGTAAGGCTGATTATACTTCTTACTGAGGTAAGAGTTCTGTTAGCATTAAGCTATTGTGAAGTCACGGAGCTTGTGTTCAGAAGAATCACCCTGATTATCTTTTAGAAGAATTGGTGTATCACATTTGGATATTTTGGACTTTGATCACTCATTTTACTGTTACACGTTTAGCTGTTTGCTACATGTTATAGATTAATTAATGTTATTCATTATTTAGAAAGTTGCGCTAATCACTTCTATTCATATTTACTCTTGTGTACTGTGTACACTTTAGGTCTAGCAGCAGTTTTCACCACCATTTTTTATTTATTATTGTTATATTTTTCTTGTATCAATTCACTTGGTAGCGAGAGGGACCACACCTTTCACTGAACATCACTATTGCAGAGCAGAATGAAACCTGCGGCTCACCACCTTCCACAGAGTCTGACTGAAAACTCATATGCTTGCTCGGTCAGACTTTAGACTCCCAGGAGAAAACATTCTTTGCTGAATGTATGTGCTTCGTGAAGCCTTGTAATGCTCCGCGCAGGTGAAAGGTGAGAACACATGGTAGTGGTTGGAGTTTTTTGCACATGCACGCTAAAAACGTTGTGATTAGGGATGAGCTCGATGTTCGAGTCAGCATGCTTGTTCGACTCGAACATCGCCTGTTCGTCTGTTCGCCGAATTGCGAACATTATGGGCCGTTCGCACCAAATTCGTGTGACGCGAACGGCCCACAATGCACTGCGCCATCGCACTGCATTTCCGGCGCTGTGATTGGCCAAGCATGCACTGTGACCCTGCATGCTTGGCCAATCACAGTGCCGGCAGCGAGGAGAGCCATAATTGGCCACAGGCAGGATGCCTGTGGCCAATCATAGCTCCTGGGGGTTTAGTACACGCCCCACACTATAAAAGGCCGCCAGCACGGCGGCCTCGTGCAGTGTGTTCTGGCGTGCAGGGAAAGAGATACTCAGGCAGGGACAGTGTGTTCTATGTTCTATTCATTTCTCAGGCATCTGCAGGAGTTAGTGGGTGTTGTGTGCCCCCAGCACAGTATACACCTGTATATAGCCGTCATTGCTGTTCTCTAATACAGGCATCTGCAGGAGTTAGTGGCACAGTATACACCTGTATATAGCCGTCATTGCTGTTCTCTAATACAGGCATCTGCAGGAGTTAGTGGCACAGTATACACCTGTATATAGCCGTCATTGCTGTTCTCTAATACAGGCATCTGCAGGAGTTAGTGGCACAGTATACAACTGTATATAGCCATCATTGCTGTTCTCTAATACAGGCATCTGCAGGAGTTAGTGGCACAGTGTACACCTGTATATAGCCGTCATTGCTGTTCTCTAATACAGGCATCTGCAGGAGTTAGTGGCACAGAGTACACCTGTATATAGCCGTCATTGCTGTTCTCTAATACAGGCATCTGCAGGAGTTAGTGGCACAGTGTACACCTGTATATACCCGTCATTGCTGTTCTATAATACAGGCATCTGCAGGAGTTAGTGGCACAGTATACACCTGTATATACCCGTCATTGCTGTTCTCTAATACAGGCATCTGCAGGAGTTAGTGGCACAGTATACACCTGTATATACCCGTCATTGCTGTTCTCTAATACAGGCATCTGCAGGAGTTAGTAGCACAGTGTACACCTGTATATACCCATCATTGCTGTTCTCTAATACAGGCATCTGCAGGAGTTAGTGGCACAGTATACACCTGTATATACCCGTCATTGCTGTTCTCTAATAAAGGCATCTGCTGGAGTTAGTGGGTGTTGTGTGCCTCCAGCACAATATACACTACCCAATTGCTGGTTTTCCCATCTCCCTGCAGGCCATTACTATGTCTGGAAGGCCAACAAAGAGAGGCAGACAGTCATGAGCCAATAAAAGAGGGCAAGCAGGCTCTGTGTCTGGGGGCAACAGTGCTGGTCGCGGACGCGGTGCATCGTCATCAGCACGTGGCCATGGGACACGCTTGTCCTTATTTTCAGCAGCTGGACATGTTGAGCCGCATCATGCCGAAGACTTGGTAGAGTGGATGACCAAGCCCTCCTCATCCTCCTCATCCTCTCTCACCCAGGCTCAGGGTACTGACAAAGCAGCTGCCAAAGCGTCCTCTTCCCTCGTATCAATGTCATCATCAGTCACTCCTTCCCTAGACCCACCATGTCCTCCTGAGGAGTCCCCCGAACTGTTTGAGCACAGTGTTGGGTACATGCTCCAGGAGGATGCCCAGCGTTTTGAAGGGTCTGATGATAATACCCAGCTAGAGGAAGGCAGTAACGTGAGCGCAGAGAGAGGGGATGCTCAATAAGGACAGCAATCTGGCAGTCATGTTCCAGCAGCTGCAGCATACTGCCAGATTGGCTCCAGTGATGAGAAGGGAGGGGATGATGAGGTCACTGACTCCAAGTGAGTGCCTGATAGGAGAGAGGAGGAGGATGAGGAGGAGGTACATCTCCAACGAGGCAGGATGCCCTCTGGGGGCCAGCGTAAGGGCAGCACACCGACTGAATCACACCGCAGAGCTACGCCTGTGCAGGGCACTGCCTCTGCCCGTTATTCCAAAAGTTCTTTGGTGTGGGCCTTTTTTGAGTCGAGTGCATCAGATCGCACCGCTGCTATTTGCAACATATGTCTCAAGTGTATCTCGCGTGGCCAAAACATCAGCCGCTTGGGCACCACTTGCTTGACCAGACATATGTTGACCTGCCATGCAGCTCGTTGGCAAGCGTACCTTAAAGACCCACACCAAAGAACAAAGCGGACCTCTCCTTGCTCCTCATCAGCTGGGATCTCCAACCCCACTATACCTTCACTCCTCTCTGAAACCTGCACTGAGAGGAATGAAGGTGTAGAATTAGGTGTGTCACAGCCAAGTACTTGCGGGCACTCTGCTAGCAGTACACCGACGTCCGATTGTAGCAGGCAAATTTCCCTGCCCCAGCTGCTGGACCATCGAAAGAAGTTCACTCCCAGCCATCCACATGCCCAGCGGTTGAATGCTAGCTTGGCTAAATTGCTAGCAATTCAACTGCTGCCTTTTCAGTTGGTAGACTCGGCCCCCTTCTGTGAGTTTATGCAATGTGCGGTTCCTCAGTGGCAGGTTCCCAAACGCCACTTTTTCTCATGGAAGGCGATTCCCTCTCTCTACCAGCATGTGGAAGGCAATGTCCATGCCTCGCTGGACAGGGCGGTCAGCGGTAAGGTGCATATTACCGCTGACTCATGGTCCAGCAGGCATGGACAGGGACGTTACCTTTCTTTCACGGCCCATTGGGTCACTCTTTTGGCAGCTGGGAAGGATGCAGGACAAGGTGCAGTAGTGTTGGAAGTTGTTCTGCTGCCACGCCTCCAAAATGCTACTACTGGTTGTGACACACCTCTCTCCTCCACCCCCTCCTCTTCTTCTTCCTCCATGGCCTCTTCCTGTGCTTTGTCTCCGGAACCAGCGGTGCACCGTAGGCGTTCAAGGGGCTACGCAAGTACGCAGGCAAAAAGATGCCATGCCGTGCTTGCGCTGGTGTGTTTGGGGGACAGGAGCCACACTGGGGCAGAGGTTCTGTCTGCTCTGCAGGGGCAGGCCGAGAGGTGGTTGACGCCATGCCAGCTTAAGCCAGGAATGGTGGTTTGCGACAATGGCACCAACCTCCTCTCCGCCCTCCGACAGGGACAACTGACCCATGTGCCCTGTGTGGCTCACGTCCTTAACCTGGTGGTGCAGTGGTCCTTGGGCAGGTACCTGGGCTTACAGGATGTCCTGAGGCAGGCCAGGAAAGTCTGTGTGCATTTCCGCAGATCATATAATGCCAGTGCTCGGCTGGCTGAGCTGCAAAAGGAGTTGAACCTGCCCAAGAACCGCCTTATATGTGACATGCCCACCAGATGGAACTCAACATTGGCCATGCTGCAGCGGCTGCACATGCAGCAGAGGGCCATAAATGAGTACCTGTGCGACTACGGCACCAGGACAGGGTCAGGGGAGCTCTGGTTTTTTTCACCACGCCAGTGGGGCATGATCAGGGATGCATGCACTGTCCTGGCACCATTTGAGGAGGCCACGAGGATGGTGAGCAGTGACAGTGCATGCATCAGTGACACTGTAAAAAGGGGGGTTTTTTCCGCGCTAACTCCCTGTACTACAAACAAAACATATCCTGAGTGTGAATACACTAAGTGCAGGTTATATTGTAAAAACAAAACAAAAACAAAAGAAAAACGTGTGTGCATAAGTAATATTAACAAAAAACTAGCACAAAAAAATGAAATAGAATATGACTGGTGCTGCAAATAAACCTTTGGCTGGAATACTCAGCCAAAAAACACATATGCATAAAATTTAAATATATTGCGCAACCCTGTAAAAGGCAAAACAAAGTGCCAAACAAAATATTGATGACCTGAAAAGAAGTGCAACTATATGAATATACACTTAATAAAGTCCAATTATTGATGCTTCTCCAGCAGCATACACATGAAAAGTTCAAAATAAAAAATCCATAGAAAAAAATCACCAAAGTGTGTAAAAACACCAAAGTGTGTAAAAAGGACAGCAGATATGGATCTTCAAACATAGGTATAGACTTCAGCGGCAAAGAATGTATACACAGGAGGCTTACCAGAACAGATGGGTCCCTATTACGGGGACCAAACGGGCTCAGCAAAGAAAACCGATCAAGATGTCAGCGATGTGATCCTATAGGTCCTCACTCAGCTCCAACACCGGTCAGCAAACGTTGGTACTCCCCACAGTAGTGTGAACACTCGTCCAGCGTGATGTTGTTTTCAGAAGGAAAAATAATAAAGAGGCTTCATGGTGTAGATTTGTTTAAAAAGACAAATACCCTTTATTGCAATGTGTGGGTAAACAGACGTCCATACACGATAAAAAACAACAAACGTTTTCAAAAAGGCACTGCAACCCCGCCAGGCGTCAGCCGATCAGCTGGGGGCGTGGTGACGTCAGGGTCCTGAGCTCCACCCTACGCTGCGTTTCTCCGTAAGAGGCGTCGTCTGGGAAAGGAGGCTGGATCAAGACGTCACGCACCACGATATTTATATGCAAGGCAGGAGAGTGACACCGGAAGTCCCGATGATTCCATCGAATCATCAGTTCCCCGGCGCACTGTACCCTAAATATAGCGGGCGAACACCGCAACACAGAGGTATCATCCTACATGTCAGCAATGTACACCTCACTTAGTCCGTATCTCCGAAGAGATACAAAAAATAAAAAAATATAAAAAATAAATAATTACATCTGAACATTATGATTGCAATATAGCTCCCTATTGAAAAAATACAATTTTTACAGTTGCAACCATACTTATAATAAATGTAAAGCAATTTATAAAATATTATAAACACTTAACCCTATGTGGTGCTGCACTCTGGGAAAGGGTAAACATTTGACAAAATGAAACTACATTTGATAATGCTAGCTCATAAAAATTATTATCCCCCACATCCCAACAGTGTCCGCAAACCCAACGGGCACTGAGAGGGGTGGTGCAGCAAACACACATAAAACACCTGGGTACCTATACACTACAGACCTATGTCACAGGGGGCCACCTCCCCTCCTAAAAATGCCAGTGCGTGTTACGCAGTGCGCATCGAGGAAGTTCGGCACACTGGGCATTCCGTGACATAAATTATCATATATATAATGGCCAAAGATTGCATATATTCAAAATACATAATGAGACAATCCTGTACATATATATAAAAAAATATATAAAATAAACATTAACAATTAAACCTCCTGATCATATTTATCTCACCAAGGAAGCCTAAGCTTACCCAGCCCCATTGTACTACAATCCCCCTTGACTATCCAAAGATACCAAAATAGTGGGAACAAAGGGGCAAAGGGAAAAAGGAAAAAAGGGGGGGAAAAGCACACACATGTGCATGTGTGCACGTGTCCATTGAGCATGAAGATGGCAATTATGTATAAAACATACAAAAACATGGAAGAATATATATATATGTGGATACTGTAAATGAAACTGGTGGTTTTGATGGGACCCATCAGCTGTTATTGATGAAACAGTTTATGTCCCATTCAATGTTAAGGCCCCACGGGCTATAACACTGTATATCGAAGATCCACCGAGTCTCCCTACGAGAAATTTGGCGTTTCAAATTGTCACCCCTCCAGTGGGGGACATATTTCTCAATGCCAACCACTTCCAACAAAGAGGGGTCTCTATTGTGGCATTGGCGAAAATGCCAAGACACGCTGTGTTTCCTAAAACCCCTACGTATGTTGGACAGGTGTTCCCCTATTCTAACTTTCAGGGCGCGAGTAGTCCTGCCAATGTATTGAAAACCGCACGGACAACGCAAGAGGTAAATTACTCCCGTTGTACCGCAGGTTATAAATTCTGATATGTTATATTGTTGAGAGGTAACATGTGAGGTAAAGGTAGAAGTTCTCAAGGTTTTAGATGTTCTACACTAGTGATGAGCCGAACACCCCCGGGTTCGGTTCGCACCAGAACCCGCGAACGGACCGGAAGTTCGAACGAACATTAGAACCCTATTAAATACAATGGATGCGAACGTTCGAATTCTAAAGTGCTAATTATAACAACTATTATGCATGTTATTGTCCTAAAAAGGGTTTGGGAACCCGGGTTCTGCACCAGGGGACATGTATCAATGCAAAAAGAAGTTTTAAAAACGGTCGTTTTTCGGGAGCAGTCATTTTAATGATGCATAAAGTGAAAAAAAAAAAGTCAAATATTCCTTTAAATATCGTACCTGGGGGGTGTCTAAAGTATGCCTGTGAAGTGCCACGTGTTTCCCGTGTTTAGAACTGTCCCTGCACAAAATGACACTTCTAAAGGAAAAAAAAGCCATTTAAAACTGCTTGCGGCTTTAATGTAATGTCTGGTCCCGGTAATATGGATGAAATTCTTTAAGAAAAATGGCATAGCTACCCCATGACCCCCCCCCCCTACCCCAGCCCATTACCAGCCCCTTTGGGTCTTGTATGGATATTAAGGGGAACCCCGCACATAAAATAAAAAAGGCCCTATATACTCTGAACAGCCGTATACAGGCGGTGCATACAAGACAGGGACTGTAGGTTTGTTCTTATGTAGAATCTGTTTGTAATTTTGAACAGGTACATTGTTGAAGTGTAGCTCCAGCCCAAAAATCTATTTTTAAACTTTTTGGAAAACATAGGTAAGGGTTATCACCCCTGTAACATTTGTTTTGCTGTCTGTGCCCCTGTTCAGAACATTTCACCTCACTTTCCGTCCCAATGACAACTGTTTTTGAAATGTGGTGTTTTTCTTGAAACAAGGATTGCTGATAAAGCATCAGTACAGAGGAGACACCTTTCTCCCATATTTATTCTTACAGGAGAGAATTTTCCTTCCTAGTGGTAGATTTCCTCTCACTTCCTGTTGTCTTCTTGCGTTTGCAAGTAGGAGTCGTTTGTAAGTTGGATGTTTGAAAGTAGGGACCTGCCGTATATACTCTGCAGAAATAGGCCCCTTAGTTGTTGGTGTTGGCACAACACTGTAAGCACTCACAGTTACTCTTGGTTGGTGCTGGAACGCCCTGCTGTCAACTATTATATCAGGAATTTTAATTACATATAATTGTTGAACAGTGGTAGTAAAAATTGGGCCTTTGATGGTGGTGCTGGTGCCACAACACTGTAAGCCCTGACAGTTACTCTTGGTGGGTGCAGCAATGGGCCCTGCTGTGAATTATTAGATCAAGAATTGTAATTACATGCCCCTGTTGAACAGGGGCTGAAAAATTGGGCCTTAGGCACTGGTGGCACAACACTGCAACCCCTCACAGATACTGTACTTGGAGCACAGCAATGAGCCCTGTTGCAAAGTATTGCTTCAAAAATTGTAATGACACGCCCCTGTTAAACAGGGGCTGAAAAATTGGGCCTTAGGCACTGGTGGCACAACACTGCAACTCCTCACAGATACTGTACTTGGAGCACAGCAATGAGCCCTGTTGCAAAGTATTGCTTCAAAAATTGTAATTACACGCCCCTGTTAAACAGGGGCTGAAAAATTGGGCGTTAGGCACTGGTGGCGGCACCCATAAACAAAAATGATCTTCCAAGCTATCATCATCAATCGTATCATTGAGGACTCGGAGGAGGAGGATAGCCAGTCAACATAACAGCACAGGCACTCAGCATCAGCATCAGTCTTGAAGGGATGTGACATTTTAAAATCAATTAGTCTGTTATATCAGCATCAGGTGTGTGGTAGCTGGTGGTGATCCAAGACTGGTTCATCTTGATGAAAGTCAGTCGATCAACCGAGTCGGTGGACAGGCGCACCCTGTGATCCGTGACAAATCCTCCAGCAGCACTGAATGTGCGTTCCGAAAGAACGCTGGATGCAGGACAGGCCAGTAGCTCAATTGCATACTGTGCAAGCTCTGGCCAGTGATCCATCCTCAAGACCCAGTAAGCCAGAGGATTTTCGGTGGGGAAGGTGTCCAAGTCTGACCTTGCCCCTAGATATTCCTGCACCATGTTTATCAGACGCTGGCGATGGTTGCTGGAACCAATCATACTTTGGGGCTGCGGACTAAAGAATTGTCTGAACGCATCGGTCAGACGGCCACCTTCCCCACCGCTCCTTCTTTGACTGGCCGAAGCCTCAGCAACTCGTTGTCCAGGACCAGGAGTTTGCAACCTCCCAGTCTCTGGGAACGCGTTGCACAGACCTTTCTGCAAGGCCTCCCGGAGTTGTCTCATCCTCTGCTCCCTCTGCGACGGTAACATAAGGTCCGCAACCTTACCCTTGTACCGTGGATCAAGGAGAGTGGCCAGCCAGTAATGGTCCCTCTCCTTGATCCGAAGAATACGAGGATCCTTCCGCAGACTTTGCAGGATCAGGGAGGCCATGCAGCGTAGGTTTGCTGAGGCATTCGCTCCGGAGTCCTCTGGGTCACTAAGGACGACATGATCCGCAGCCACCTCCTCCCAGCCACGTACAAGTCCACTGGTTTCTTGGGACTGTAAATCATCCCTAAAAGACTGCTGCTGATGATGCTGAGTGCCAGCCTCCACCTCCATGCTGACACAATCCTCCTCCTCCTCCTCCTCCTCCTCCTCCTCTTCCTGTGCGATGGGTGGGACAGAAGGAACACTGTCTGGGTAAAGGGGGCCTTGAGAGGCAAGGAAGTCCTCCTCTTCCTGCCTCTGTTCTGCCTCAAGTGCCCTGTCCATTATTCCACGCAGCGTGTGCTCCAACAGGTGGACAAGAGGTACAGTGTCACTGATGCATGCACTGTCACTGCTCACCATCCTCGTGGCCTCCTCAAATGGTGCCAGGACAGTGCATGCATCCCTGATCATGCCCCACTGGCGTGGAGAAAAAAAACCAAGCTCCCCTGACCCTGTCCTGGTGCCGTAGTCGCACAGGTACTCATTGATGGCCCTCTGCTGCGTGTGCAGCCGCTGCAGCATGGCCAACGTTGAGTTCCACCTGGTGGGCATGTCACATATAAGGCGGTTCTTGGGCAGGTTCAACTCCTTTTGCAGCTCAGCCAGGCGAGCACTGGCATTATAAGATCTGCGGAAATGCACACAGACTTTCCTGGCCTGCCTCAGGACATCCTGTAAGCCCGGGTACCTGCCCAAGAACCGCTGCACCACCAGGTTAAGGACGTGAGCCACACAGGGCACATGGGTCAGTTGTCCCTGTCGGAGGGCGGAGAGGAGGTTGGTGCCATTGTCGCAAACCACCATTCCTGGCTTAAGCTGGCGTGGCGTCAACCACCTCTCGGCCTGGCCCTGCAGAGCAGACAGGACCTCTGCCCCAGTGTGGCTTCTGTCCCCCAAACACACCAGCGCAAGCACGGCATGGCATCTTTTTGCCTGCGTACTTGCGTAGCCCCGTGAACGGCTACGGAGCACCGCTGGTTCATAGGACAAACCACAGGAAGAGGCCATGGAGGAAGAAGAAGAGGAGGGGGTGGAGGAGAGAGGTGTGTCACAACCAGTAGTAGCATTTTGGAGGCGTGGCGGTGGGACAACCTCCAACACTACTGCACCTTGTCCTGAATCCTTCCCAGCTGCCAAAAGAGTGACCCAATGGGCCGTGAAAGAAAGGTAACGTCCCTGTCCATGCCTGCTGGACCATGAGTCAGCGGTAATATGCACCTTACCGCTGACCGCCCTGTCCAGCGAGGCCAAGACATTGCCTTCCACATGCCGGTAGAGAGCCGGAATAGCCTTCCGTGAGAAAAAGTGGCGTTTGGGAACCTGCCACTGAGGAACCGCACATTGCACAAACTCACGGAAGGGGGCCGAGTCTACCAACTGAAAAGGCAGCAGTTGAAGCGCTAGCAATTTAGCCAAGCTAGCATTCAACCGCTGGGCATGTGGATGGCTGGGAGTGAACTTCTTTCGACGGTCCAGCAGCTGGGGCAGGGAAATTTGCCTGCTAGAATCGGACGTCGGTGTACTGCTAGCAGAGTGGGCGCAAGTACTTGGCTGTGACACACCTAATTCTACACCTTCATTCCTCTCAGTGCATGTTTCAGAGAGGACTGAAGTTATAGTGGGGTTGGAGATCCCAGCTGATGCGGTGCAAGGAGAGGTCCGCTTTGTTCTTTGGTGTGGGTCTTTGAGGTAGGCTTGCCAACGAGCTGCATGGCAGGTCAACATATGTCTGGTCAGGCATGTGGTACCCAAGCGGCTGATGTTTTGGCCACGCGATATACGCTTGAGACATATGTTGCAAACAGCAGCTGTGCGATCTGATGCACTAGCCTCAAAAAAGGCCCACACCAAAGAACTTTTTGAATGACGGGCAGAGGCAGCGCCCTGCACAGGCGGAGCTCTGCGGTGTGATTCCGTCGGTGTACTGCCCTTACGCTGGCCACCAAAGGGCATCCTGCCTCGTTGGAGATGTGCCTCCTCCTCATCCTCCTCCTCCTCCTCTCTCCTATTAGGCACCCACGTGGAGTCATTGACCTCATCATCCCCTCCCTCCTCATCACTGGAGCCAATCTGGCAGTATGCTGCAGCTGCTGGAACATGACTGCCAGATTGGTGTCCTTCTTGAGCATCCCCTCTGTCTGCTCTCACGCTACTGCCTTCCTCTAGCTGGGTTTCATCATCAGACCCTTCGAAACGCTGGGCATCCTCCTGGAGCATGTACCCAACACTGTGCTGAAACAGTTCGGGGGACTCCTCAGGAGGAGGACATGGTGGGTCTAGGGAAGGAGTGACTGATGATTTGTCTGACATTGATACCAGGGAAGACGACGCTTTGGCAGCTGCTTTTCCAGTACCCTGAGCCTGGGTGAGAGAGGATGAGGAGGAGGAGGAGGGCTTGGTCATCCACTCTACCAAGTCTTCGGCATGATGTGGCTCAACATGTCCAGCTGCCGAAAAGAAGGACAAGCGTGTCCCATGGCCATGTGCTGATGACAATGCACCGCGTCCACGACCAGCACTGTTGCCCCCAGACACAGAGCCTGCTTGCCCTCTTTTATTGCCTCCTGACTGTCTGCCTCTCCTTGTTTGCCTTCCAGACATTCTAATAGATGGCCTGCAGGGAGATGGGAAAAAAGCAATAAGGGCTACCTTCAGGTGTCCTTCTCTGTCCCTGGAAACAAGGACTTGCAGAGTGAAAGAAAAAAAACACTCTCCCTACCTACAGTTTTCTGTCCCTAGAAAAAATGTTTTTTTTAATCACAATATAGCACAAGGAAAATTAACTCACTGTCCTTACAGGTCCCTGGAAACAAGGACTTGCAGAGTGAAAGAAACTGACACTGTCCCTACCTAGAGTTTTCTGTCCCTAGAATAAATGTTTTTTTTAATCACAATATAGCAAAAGGACAATTCACTCACTGTCCTTCCAGGTCCCTGGAAACAAGGACTTGCAGAGTGAAAGAAACTGACACTGTCCCTACCTAGAGTTTTCTGTCCCTAGAATAAATGTTTTTTTTAATCACAATATAGCAAAAGGACAATTCACTCACTGTCCTTCCAGGTCCCTGGAAACAAGGACTTGCAGAGTGAAAGAAACTGACACTGTCCCTACCTAGAGTTTTCTGTCCCTAGAATAAATGTTTTTTTTAATCACAATATAGCAAAAGGACAATTCACTCACTGTCCTTCCAGGTCCCTGGAAACAAGGACTTGCAGAGTGAAAGAAACTGACACTGTCCCTACCTAGAGTTTTCTGTCCCTAGAATAAATGTTTTTTTTAATCACAATATAGCAAAAGGACAATTCACTCACTGTCCTTCCAGGTCCCTGGAAACAAGGACTTGCAGAGTGAAAGAAACTGACACTGTCCCTACCTAGAGTTTTCTGTCCCTAGAATAAATGTTTTTTTTAATCACAATATAGCAAAAGGACAATTCACTCACTGTCCTTCCAGGTCCCTGGAAACAAGGACTTGCAGAGTGAAAGAAACTGACACTGTCCCTACCTAGAGTTTTCTGTCCCTAGAATAAATGTTTTTTTTAATCACAATATAGCAAAAGGACAATTCACTCACTGTCCTTCCAGGTCCCTGGAAACAAGGACTTGCAGAGTGAAAGAAACTGACACTGTCCCTACCTAGAGTTTTCTGTCCCTAGAATAAATGTTTTTTTAATCACAATATAGCAAAAGGACAATTCACTCACTGTCCTTCCAGGTCCCTGGAAACAAGGACTTGCAGAGTGAAAGAAACTGACACTGTCCCTACCTAGAGTTTTCTGTCCCTAGAATAAATGTTTTTTTTAATCACAATATAGCAAAAGGACAATTCACTCACTGTCCTTCCAGGTCCCTGGAAACAAGGACTTGCAGAGTGAAAGAAACTGACACTGTCCCTACCTAGAGTTTTCTGTCCCTAGAATAAATGTTTTTTTTAATCACAATATAGCAAAAGGACAATTCACTCACTGTCCTTCCAGGTCCCTGGAAACAAGGACTTGCAGAGTGAAAGAAACTGACACTGTCCCTACCTAGAGTTTTCTGTCCCTAGAATAAATGTTTTTTTTAATCACAATATAGCAAAAGGACAATTCACTCACTGTCCTTCCAGGTCCCTGGAAACAAGGACTTGCAGAGTGAAAGAAACTGACACTGTCCCTACCTAGAGTTTTCTGTCCCTAGAATAAATGTTTTTTTTAATCACAATATAGCAAAAGGACAATTCACTCACTGTCCTTCCAGGTCCCTGGAAACAAGGACTTGCAGAGTGAAAGAAACTGACACTGTCCCTACCTAGAGTTTTCTGTCCCTAGAATAAATGTTTTTTTTAATCACAATATAGCAAAAGGACAATTCACTCACTGTCCTTCCAGGTCCCTGGAAACAAGGACTTGCAGAGTGAAAGAAACTGACACTGTCCCTACCTAGAGTTTTCTGTCCCTAGAATAAATGTTTTTTTTAATCACAATATAGCAAAAGGACAATTCACTCACTGTCCTTCCAGGTCCCTGGAAACAAGGACTTGCAGAGTGAAAGAAACTGACACTGTCCCTACCTAGAGTTTTCTGTCCCTAGAATAAATGTTTTTTTTAATCACAATATAGCAAAAGGACAATTCACTCACTGTCCTTCCAGGTCCCTGGAAACAAGGACTTGCAGAGTGAAAGAAACTGACACTGTCCCTACCTAGAGTTTTCTGTCCCTAGAATAAATGTTTTTTTTAATCACAATATAGCAAAAGGACAATTCACTCACTGTCCTTCCAGGTCCCTGGAAACAAGGACTTGCAGAGTGAAAGAAACTGACACTGTCCCTACCTAGAGTTTTCTGTCCCTAGAATAAATGTTTTTTTTAATCACAATATAGCAAAAGGACAATTCACTCACTGTCCTTCCAGGTCCCTGGAAACAAGGACTTGCAGAGTGAAAGAAACTGACACTGTCCCTACCTAGAGTTTTCTGTCCCTAGAATAAATGTTTTTTTTAATCACAATATAGCAAAAGGACAATTCACTCACTGTCCTTCCAGGTCCCTGGAAACAAGGACTTGCAGAGTGAAAGAAACTGACACTGTCCCTACCTAGAGTTTTCTGTCCCTAGAATAAATGTTTTTTTTAATGACAATATAGCAAAAGGACAATTCACTCACTGTCCTTCCAGGTCCCTGGAAACAAGGACTTGCAGAGTGAAAGAAACTGACACTGTCCCTACCTAGAGTTTTCTGTCCCTAGAATAAATGTTTTTTTTAATCACAATATAGCAAAAGGACAATTCACTCACTGTCCTTCCAGGTCCCTGGAAACAAGGACTTGCAGAGTGAAAGAAACTGACACTGTCCCTACCTAGAGTTTTCTGTCCCTAGAATAAATGTTTTTTTTAATCACAATATAGCAAAAGGACAATTCACTCACTGTCCTTCCAGGTCCCTGGAAACAAGGACTTGCAGAGTGAAAGAAACTGACACTGTCCCTACCTAGAGTTTTCTGTCCCTAGAATAAATGTTTTTTTTAATCACAATATAGCAAAAGGACAATTCACTCACTGTCCTTCCAGGTCCCTGGAAACAAGGACTTGCAGAGTGAAAGAAACTGACACTGTCCCTACCTAGAGTTTTCTGTCCCTAGAATAAATGTTTTTTTTAATCACAATATAGCAAAAGGACAATTCACTCACTGTCCTTCCAGGTCCCTGGAAACAAGGACTTGCAGAGTGAAAGAAACTGACACTGTCCCTACCTAGAGTTTTCTGTCCCTAGAATAAATGTTTTTTTTAATCACAATATAGCAAAAGGACAATTCACTCACTGTCCTTCCAGGTCCCTGGAAACAAGGACTTGCAGAGTGAAAGAAACTGACACTGTCCCTACCTAGAGTTTTCTGTCCCTAGAATAAATGTTTTTTTTAATCACAATATAGCAAAAGGACAATTCACTCACTGTCCTTCCAGGTCCCTGGAAACAAGGACTTGCAGAGTGAAAGAAACTGACACTGTCCCTACCTAGAGTTTTCTGTCCCTAGAATAAATGTTTTTTTTAATCACAATATAGCAAAAGGACAATTCACTCACTGTCCTTCCAGGTCCCTGGAAACAAGGACTTGCAGAGTGAAAGAAACTGACACTGTCCCTACCTAGAGTTTTCTGTCCCTAGAATAAATGTTTTTTTTAATCACAATATAGCAAAAGGACAATTCACTCACTGTCCTTCCAGGTCCCTGGAAACAAGGACTTGCAGAGTGAAAGAAACTGACACTGTCCCTACCTAGAGTTTTCTGTCCCTAGAATAAATGTTTTTTTTAATCACAATATAGCAAAAGGACAATTCACTCACTGTCCTTCCAGGTCCCTGGAAACAAGGACTTGCAGAGTGAAAGAAACTGACACTGTCCCTACCTAGAGTTTTCTGTCCCTAGAATAAATGTTTTTTTTAATCACAATATAGCAAAAGGACAATTCACTCACTGTCCTTCCAGGTCCCTGGAAACAAGGACTTGCAGAGTGAAAGAAACTGACACTGTCCCTACCTAGAGTTTTCTGTCCCTAGAATAAATGTTTTTTTTAATCACAATATAGCAAAAGGACAATTCACTCACTGTCCTTCCAGGTCCCTGGAAACAAGGACTTGCAGAGTGAAAGAAACTGACACTGTCCCTACCTAGAGTTTTCTGTCCCTAGAATAAATGTTTTTTTTAATCACAATATAGCAAAAGGACAATTCACTCACTGTCCTTCCAGGTCCCTGGAAACAAGGACTTGCAGAGTGAAAGAAACTGACACTGTCCCTACCTAGAGTTTTCTGTCCCTAGAATAAATGTTTTTTTTAATCACAATATAGCAAAAGGACAATTCACTCACTGTCCTTCCAGGTCCCTGGAAACAAGGACTTGCAGAGTGAAAGAAACTGACACTGTCCCTACCTAGAGTTTTCTGTCCCTAGAATAAATGTTTTTTTTAATCACAATATAGCAAAAGGACAATTCACTCACTGTCCTTCCAGGTCCCTGGAAACAAGGACTTGCAGAGTGAAAGAAACTGACACTGTCCCTACCTAGAGTTTTCTGTCCCTAGAATAAATGTTTTTTTTAATGACAATATAGCAAAAGGACAATTCACTCACTGTCCTTCCAGGTCCCTGGAAACAAGGACTTGCAGAGTGAAAGAAACTGACACTGTCCCTACCTAGAGTTTTCTGTCCCTAGAATAAATGTTTTTTTTAATCACAATATAGCAAAAGGACAATTCACTCACTGTCCTTCCAGGTCCCTGGAAACAAGGACTTGCAGAGTGAAAGAAACTGACACTGTCCCTACCTAGAGTTTTCTGTCCCTAGAATAAATGTTTTTTTTAATCACAATATAGCAAAAGGACAATTCACTCACTGTCCTTCCAGGTCCCTGGAAACAAGGACTTGCAGAGTGAAAGAAACTGACACTGTCCCTACCTAGAGTTTTCTGTCCCTAGAATAAATGTTTTTTTTAATCACAATATAGCAAAAGGACAATTCACTCACTGTCCTTCCAGGTCCCTGGAAACAAGGACTTGCAGAGTGAAAGAAACTGACACTGTCCCTACCTAGAGTTTTCTGTCCCTAGAATAAATGTTTTTTTTAATCACAATATAGCAAAAGGACAATTCACTCACTGTCCTTCCAGGTCCCTGGAAACAAGGACTTGCAGAGTGAAAGAAACTGACACTGTCCCTACCTAGAGTTTTCTGTCCCTAGAATAAATGTTTTTTTTAATCACAATATAGCAAAAGGACAATTCACTCACTGTCCTTCCAGGTCCCTGGAAACAAGGACTTGCAGAGTGAAAGAAACTGACACTGTCCCTACCTAGAGTTTTCTGTCCCTAGAATAAATGTTTTTTTTAATCACAATATAGCAAAAGGACAATTCACTCACTGTCCTTCCAGGTCCCTGGAAACAAGGACTTGCAGAGTGAAAGAAACTGACACTGTCCCTACCTAGAGTTTTCTGTCCCTAGAATAAATGTTTTTTTTAATCACAATATAGCAAAAGGACAATTCACTCACTGTCCTTCCAGGTCCCTGGAAACAAGGACTTGCAGAGTGAAAGAAACTGACACTGTCCCTACCTAGAGTTTTCTGTCCCTAGAATAAATGTTTTTTTTAATCACAATATAGCAAAAGGACAATTCACTCACTGTCCTTCCAGGTCCCTGGAAACAAGGACTTGCAGAGTGAAAGAAACTGACACTGTCCCTACCTAGAGTTTTCTGTCCCTAGAATAAATGTTTTTTTTAATCACAATATAGCAAAAGGACAATTCACTCACTGTCCTTCCAGGTCCCTGGAAACAAGGACTTGCAGAGTGAAAGAAACTGACACTGTCCCTACCTAGAGTTTTCTGTCCCTAGAATAAATGTTTTTTTTAATCACAATATAGCAAAAGGACAATTCACTCACTGTCCTTCCAGGTCCCTGGAAACAAGGACTTGCAGAGTGAAAGAAACTGACACTGTCCCTACCTAGAGTTTTCTGTCCCTAGAATAAATGTTTTTTTTAATCACAATATAGCAAAAGGACAATTCACTCACTGTCCTTCCAGGTCCCTGGAAACAAGGACTTGCAGAGTGAAAGAAACTGACACTGTCCCTACCTAGAGTTTTCTGTCCCTAGAATAAATGTTTTTTTTAATCACAATATAGCAAAAGGACAATTCACTCACTGTCCTTCCAGGTCCCTGGAAACAAGGACTTGCAGAGTGAAAGAAACTGACACTGTCCCTACCTAGAGTTTTCTGTCCCTAGAATAAATGTTTTTTTTAATCACAATATAGCAAAAGGACAATTCACTCACTGTCCTTCCAGGTCCCTGGAAACAAGGACTTGCAGAGTGAAAGAAACTGACACTGTCCCTACCTAGAGTTTTCTGTCCCTAGAATAAATGTTTTTTTTTAAGCACACTATAGCAGAAGCACAAAACACACTGACACTCTCCCTACCTATCCTTCTCTTTCCCTAAACTAAAGGAATCCAGGTTAAGCAAGAAAGAAATAACAGTCACTGTCCCTGCCTATGCTACTCTATCCCTGCTCCGGAACACACTACACTAGGCCGCCGTGCTGGCGGCCTTTTATAGTGTGGGGCGTGTACTAAACACCCTCAGCAATAATTGGCCACAGGCATCCTGCCTGTGGCCAATCATTGCTCTCCTCGCTGCCGGCGCTGTGATTGGCCAAGCATGCGGGGTCACAGTGCATGCTTGGCCAATCACAGCGCCTGGATGACACTGCGATGGCGTAGTGCATTGTGGGCCGTTCGCGTCACTCGAATTTGGCGCGAACGGCCCAAATCGTTCGATCTTCGTCGAACGATCGAACAGCCAATGTTCGAGTCGAACGTATGTTCGACTCGAACACGAAGCTCATCCCTATTCTACACACCTTACACCTCTTGCACGGAAAAAAGCCTTTCAATTGACCAAACATCTGAATTCTAGGTGGGGGGTCAACCACACTTGGTGCCACCAAATCTTTCAAATTTTGGTTTCTCCTATATAGGACTTTGGGGCACTCAGGCAGCGAGGGTCCCAGTACCTTATCACTTTTCAAGACCAACCAATGTTTCTTTATTATTTTATTAACCCACCAGAAGTGAGACGAAAAAGTTGTCAGGAAGGACCATTGCAGGTCATTAGGTGTATTATGTTTATCCCTCATCTTGGGGACAAGTAAATCCTGTCTATCCATAGATGTGATCTCCCTGAGATCTTTGTCCAACATAGTGGATTGATACCCTTTTTCTAGGAACCGATTTTTCAAAATGGTGGCTTGAAATTCAAAATCCTCCACCCGTGAACAATTTCGCCTGATTCTCTGAAACTGACCCCTAGGTATAGCTTTGAGCCAGTTAGGGTGGTGACCACTGTCAATTGGGATATACCCATTACGGTCGGTATCCTTGAAGAAAGTTCTGGTCAAAAGGGCACCATTCTCTTTAAATATTACTAAATCCAAAAAGTTAACAGAAGAAAAACTTGACTCATATGTAAATTTGATCCCCCAATCGTTCGAATTCAAAAGAGTCATAAAAGTGTTTAGTGATCCTACGTCTCCCTTCCACAGAAAAAAGGCGTCGTCTATATAGCGACGCCAAAAAAGGAGGCGGGGCTCATCCTGGGAAAAAAGTTTGTCATGTTCCCATAAGGCCATAAACAGACCAGCAAGACTGGGGGCAAACTTGGCCCCCATGGCTACTCCTGTGCCCTGCAGAAAAAATTGACCACTGTAATAGAAATAGTTGTGTTCCATTGCGAAACACAACAATTTCATAACAAACTCCAAGGTAGACGTTTTCACTGAAAGTTCTTTTTTAAGAAAAAATTCGGCTGTCTTTTAACCCAATTCATGGGGTATTATGGTGTATAGGGAGGCAACATCTGCTGTTACCAGTAGAACATCCTCATCCACCACACACTGAGATAACTCTCTGATTATTTGCATAGAATCCTTCAAAAAGGCCGGGGTCTTGGTTACCACCGGTTGCAAAAATACATCCACAAATTTTCCCACTCTCGATGTAAGGGAGTCTATGCCACTTACTATCAAGGAGGTAGAATGTCAGGGTGTTTTTAATCTCAGTGGGGAAGAACTGACCAGAGCAGAAAAAATCACTCTCAATCAGGGATTAAAATATGCACCTAGGAAGCCTTTAAATAAATTCCAAATGTTCTTAGACGTACAAAAATACGCTAGGAAACTAAGCATCAAACGTCATTTTTTGTCCAATCCTATTATTAGGAATGTTAACCAAGAAGAAGGGCCCACCAGGGGGGGAACTGGATTAAGGAATGCATCTTTGTTTAACCCCCCCAGGGAAACCAGCTCCTAGCATAACGGTGTTTAAAGACCTCGTGTTGCAGGACCTGTTGAAAATTAAATTCAAAAAAGAGAAACCAAAAAGTGCTGAGGAAGGAATTTTGTCCCTATGTAAAAGGAAAAATTTGGTGATTAGACCGGCGGATAAAGGGGGGGGTGGTAATACTAAAGAAGGAGGATTACCTGAAAGAAATGGAGGTTATATTATCAGACCGGGACACTTATAAAGTCTTGGATAGAGATCCTACTGAAAAATATAAAAAATCTCTGAACACCATTGTAATGGCGGGACATAGGAAGGGAGTGATTAATGATAAAGAACTTGAATTCCTGGTCCCCTTGGCCCCCCGCACCCCTATTATATATTACATCCCCAAAGTGCACAAAAACCCATTACAACCCCCTGGTCGCCCGATAGTAAGTGGCATAGACTCCCTTACATCGAGAGTGGGAAAATTTGTGGATGTATTTTTGCAACCGGTGGTAACCAAGACCCCGGCCTTTTTGAAGGATTCTATGCAAATAATCAGAGAGTTATCTCAGTGTGTGGTGGATGAGGATGTTCTACTGGTAACAGCAGATGTTGCCTCCCTATACACCATAATACCCCATGAATTGGGTTATAAGGCAGCCAAATTTTTTCTTAAAAAAGAACTTTCAGTGAAAACGTCTACCCTGGAGTTTGTTATGAAATTGTTGTGTTTCGCAATGGAACACAACTATTTCTATTACAGTGGTCAATTTTTTCTGCAGGGCACAGGAGTAGCCATGGGGGCCAAGTTTGCCCCCAGTCTTGCTGGTCTGTTTATGGCCTTATGGGAACATGACAAACTTTTTTCCCAGGATGAGCCCCGCCTCCTTTTTTGGCGTCGCTATATAGACGACGCCTTTTTTCTGTGGAAGGGAGACGTAGGATCACTAAACACTTTTATGACTCTTTTGAATTCGAACGATTGGGGGATCAAATTTACATATGAGTCAAGTTTTTCTGTGTTTTTCAATGTGGGGCCTTAACATTGAATGGGACATAAACTGTTACATCAATAACAGCTGATGGGTCCCATCAAAACCACCAGTTTCATTTACAGTATCCACATATATATATATTCTTCCATGTTTTTGTATGTTTTATACATAATTGCCATCTTCATGCTCAATGGACACGTGCACACATGCACATGTGTGTGCTTTTTCCCCCCTTTTTTCCTTTTTCCCTTTGCCCCTTTGTTCCCACTATTTTGGTATCTTTGGATAGTCAAGGGGGGATTGTAGTACAATGGGGCTGGGTAAGCTTAGGCTTCCTTGGTGAGATAAATATGATCAGGAGGTTTAATTGTTAATGTTTATTTTATATATTTTTCTATATATATGTACAGGATTGTCTCATTATGTATTTTGAATATATGCAATCTTTGGCCATTATATATATGATAATTTATGTCACGGAATGCCCAGTGTGCCGAACTTCCTCGATGCGCACTGCGTAACACGCACTGGCATTTTTAGGAGGGGAGGTGGCCCCCTGTGACATAGGTCTGTAGTGTATAGGTACCCAGGTGTTTTATGTGTGTTTGCTGCACCACCCCTCTCAGTGCCCGTTGGGTTTGCGGACACTGTTGGGATGTGGGGGATAATAATTTTTATGAGCTAGCATTATCAAATGTAGTTTCATTTTGTCAAATGTTTACCCTTTCCCAGAGTGCAGCACCACGTAGGGTTAAGTGTTTATAATATTTTATAAATTGCTTTACATTTATTATAAGTATGGTTGCAACTGTAAAAATTGTATTTTTTCAATAGGGAGCTATATTGCAATCATAATGTTCAGATGTAATTATTTATTTTTTATATTTTTTTATTTTTTGTATCTCTTCGGAGATACGGACTAAGTGAGGTGTACATTGCTGACATGTAGGATGATACCTCTGTGTTGCGGTGTTCGCCCGCTATATTTAGGGTACAGTGCGCCGGGGAACTGATGATTCGATGGAATCATCGGGACTTCCGGTGTCACTCTCCTGCCTTGCATATAAATATCGTGGTGCGTGACGTCTTGATCCAGCCTCCTTTCCCAGACGACGCCTCTTACGGAGAAACGCAGCGTAGGGTGGAGCTCAGGACCCTGACGTCACCACGCCCCCAGCTGATCGGCTGACGCCTGGTGGGGTTGCAGTGCCTTTTTGAAAACGTTTGTTGTTTTTTATCGTGTATGGACGTCTGTTTACCCGCACATTGCAATAAAGCGTATTTGTCTTTTTAAACAAATCTACACCATGAAGCCTCTTTATTATTTTTCCTTCTGAAAACAACATCACGCTGGACGAGTGTTCACACTACTGTGGGGAGTACCAACGTTTGCTGACCGGTGTTGGAGCTGAGTGAGGACCTATAGGATCACATCGCTGACATCTTGATCGGTTTTCTTTGCTGAGCCCGTTTGGTCCCCGTAATAGGGACCCATCTGTTCTGGTAAGCCTCCTGTGTATACATTCTTTGCCGCTGAAGTCTATACCTATGTTTGAAGATCCATATCTGCTGTCCTTTTTACACACTTTGGTGTTTTTACACACTTTGGTGATTTTTTTCTATGGATTTTTTCTGTTGAACTTTTCATGTGTATGCTGCTGGAGCAGCATCAATAATTGGACTTTATTAAGTGTATATTCATATAGTTGCACTTCTTTTCAGGTCATCAATATTTTGTTTGGCACTTTGTTTTGCCTTTTACAGGGTTGCGCAATATATTTTAATTTTATGCATCAGTGACACTGTACCTCTTGTCCACCTGTTGGAGCATACGCTGCATGGAATAATGGACAGGGCACTTGAGGCAGAACAGAGGCAGGAAGAGGAGGACTTCCTTGCCTCTCAAGGCCCCCTTTACCCAGGCAGTGTTCCTTGTGTCCCACCCATCACAGAGGAAGAGGACGAGGAGGAGGATTGTGTCAGCATGGAGGTGGAGCATGGCACTCAGCATCAACAGCAGCAGTCTTTTAGGGATGATTTACAGTCCCAACAAACCCGTGGACTTGTACGTGGCTGGGAGGAGGTGGCTGCGGATCATGCCGTCCTTAGTGACCCAGAGGACTCCAGACCGAATGCCTCAGCTAACCTACGCTGATGGCCTCCCTGATCCTGCAAGTCTGCGGAAGGATCCTCGTATTCTTCAGATCAAGGAGAGGAACCATTACTGGCTGGCCACTCGGTACAAGGGTGTGGTTGCGGACCTTATCTTGCCGTCGCAGAGGGAGCAGAGGATGAGACAACTCCGGGAGGCCTTGCAGAAAGGTCTGTGCAACGCGTTCCCAGAGACTGGGAGGTGTGGGAGATTAGCTCGTGGGGATCACCTTTTTCACAGAATGAAGGTCAGCGTACAGGCAGTTTCTTTAAAACCTGGCGTATAGCCGGCTTTATTTACAAGTGGTTTGCAATAGTCATACAAAAATAAACAAAACAGTAAAACAAATCCTTGCCGTCCGGCGCTAAACTATACAGTAACCGCTCTCTATACGGTGAGGGGCTGGTCCCCGTCACCCACAAAACACAAGGTAAAGTAAAGCAAACCTTTTATTTCAGCCCAAAATAACCAGCGCTTCTCTTACTCAGATTCCCTTCTGAGTCTCAGGCCAGAGCATTGCTGTGCTCTCTTCCTGGATCTTTAAAGCCCAGCTGCCTATAGATTCCAGTGAACCCGAATATCCGGACCGGAACCCAGCCAACTACAGAGGCTGGAAAAACCTGGGCCGGATTCTGCTTCAGTCCCTTACAATGGACCGAATGCGAGGTGAAACATAGCGATTGTCATACATCTCACCTCGCATACCGTCACATATCCTCCCCCTCTGCTCATGCCCCTGCGGCTGAGCACTTGACCCAGCCATACAGTGCACGTGGGAGAGGGCATCAGCATTATCCTGGAGTTTGCCTGGCCTGTGCTCAACTGTGAATTTAAAGGGCTGTAAAGCTAGGAACCACCTTGTCACACGGGCATTTTTCTCCCTGTTGTCACACATCCACTTCAGGGGAGCATGGTCAGTGACCAGCCTGAACGACCTCCCGAGTAGATAATACCTCAGGGAGTCTAAGGCCCATTTAATGGTGAGACACTCCTTTTCAACAATGGCATAGTTCCTTTCGTGCTTGTTCAGCTTCCGGCTTAGGTATACAACTGGGTGCTCCTCACCATTCCTGACCTGTGACAGTACAGCCCCTAGGCCCACCTCAGAGGCGTCTGTCTGTACGACAAACTCCTTTGTGAAGTCCGGGGTCACCAGCACCGGTAGTGCACAAAGGGCCTGTTTTAATTTTTGAAACGCCTTCTCGGCCTCAGTGTTCCATTTGACCATGACCGACCCTCTGCCCTTCATCAGGTCAGTCAGAGGGACGGCAATAGTAGCAAAGTCAGGTATAAACCGTCGGTAATACCCGGTAATGCCTAGGAAGGCCTGAACTTGTTACTTGTTTACGGGTTGTGGCCACTTTTGAATTTCCTCAATTTTATTGGTCTGAGGCTTGACAAGTTCCCGGCCAATAACATAGCCCAGGTACTTGGCCTCCTCCAGGCCTATGGCACACTTCTTTGGGTTAGCCGTGAGGCCTGCTTCTCTAAGGGAATCTACCACCGCCTGTACCCGTAGCAGGTGCGAATGCCAATCTCGGCTGTGGATGACCACATCGTCCAAATAAGCAGCCGTATACGGGCGATGTGGTCTCAAAGTTTTGTCCATCATTCATTGGAATGATGCAGGGGCCCCATGCAGACCAAAAAGCATCCGCTTGTACTGAAACGAGCCCTCAGGAGTGGAAAAGGCAGTCTTCTCCTTGGCCGATTCAGACAGCGGTATTTGCCAATAGCCTTTTGTCAGGTCTAGGGTCGTTATATAGCGAGCCTGTCCCAACCTGTCCACAAGTTAGTCGATCCGGGGCATCGGGTATGCATCGAACTTGGATACACTGTTAAGTTTTCGAAAGTCATTACAAAACCTGATAGTGCCATCAGATTTTGGGACCAGCACTATGGGGCTCGACCACTCACTGTGGGACTCTTCTATCACATCCAACTCCAACATGTTTTTAATTTCTTTCACGACTGCCTCACGCCTGGCCTCTGGGATTCTATACGGCTTCACATTTACCCGAACCCCTGGTTCCGTCACTATGTCATGTTGGATCACGTTGGTCAGTCCAGGTAAGGGGGAGAAAAAGTCTCTATTTTTATGCACAAACACCCTAACGTCACTTTGTTGTGCCACGGACAGGGTATCCGTGAAGGGAACGTCAGGTGTCACGGGTACCCGGTCGGTTGGAGGCGGGGACGTGGCCAGTAACAGTAAAGTCTCTCGGTCCTTCCAGGATTTTAAGAGATTCACATGGTAAATTTGGTGTGGTTTCCTTTTCCCTGGCTGGTAGACTTTGTAGTTTACCTCCTCCACCCTTTCGACAACCTCGAAGGGACCCTGCCACTTGGCTAAAAACGTACTTTCCACGGTGGGGACCAATACCAACACTCTGTCCACAGGACTGAAAGTACGGACCCTGGTACTTCAGTCATAGACCCTCCTTTGGGCCTCCTGGGCCCGCTCCATATGTTCTTGCACCAGGGGCAGGACAGCTGCGATTCGATCCTGCATCAAGGAGACATGCTCTATGATGCTTTTATATGGGGTTGCCTTACCTTCTTATGTTTCCTTGGCCACATCTAGCAGTCCCCTGGGATGCCTACCATACAAGAGTTCAAAGGGGGAATAGCCTGTGGACGCCTGCAGAACCTCACGTATTGCAAACATGAGATATGGCAGCAAAAAATCCCAGTTTCTCCCATCTTTGTCGACCACCTTTTTCAGCATACTTTTCAAAGTTTTATTAAATCTTTCGACCAGACCATCCATTTGGGGGGGGTAGACAGAGGTACGGAGATGGAAGATTTTGTATAACTTACAAAGCTCCTTGGTAACCTTGGACATAAAGGGGGTGCCCTGGTCGGTTAAGATCTCTTTTGGGATCCCCAGTCGACTAAAGACATGGACCAATTCCTTGGCGATAGCCTTCGCAGAGGTATTGCGCAAGGGTATGGCCTCAGGATAGCGAGTCGCATAGTCCAGGATCACCAGAATATGCTGGTTAGTGATGAGCCGAACACCCCCGGGTTCGGTTCGCACCAGAACCCGCGAACGGACCGAAAGTTCGCACGAACATTATCACCAGGGGACATGTATCAATGCAAAAAGAAGTTTTAAAAACGGACGTTTTCCGGGAGCAGTCATTTTAATGATGCATAAAGTGAAAAAAAAAGTCAAATATTCCTTTAAATATTGTACCTGGGGGGTGTCTAAAGTATGCCTGTGAAGTGCCACGTGTTTCCCGTGTTTAGAACTGTCCCTGCACAAAATAACATTTCTAAAGGGAAAAAAGTCATTTAAAACTGCTTGCGGCTTTAATGCAATGTCTGGTCCCGGTAATATGGATGAAAATCTTTAGGAAAAATGGCATAGCTACCCCATCAACCCCCCCTACCCCAGCCCATTACCAGCCCCTTTGGGTCTTGTATGGATATTAAGGGGAACCCCGCACACAAAATAAAAAAGGACCTATATATTCTGAACAGCCCTATACAGGCGGTGCATACAAGACAGGGACTGTAGGTTTGTTCTTATGTAGAATCTGTTTATAATTTTGAACAGCTGCATTGTTTAAGTGGAGCTCCATGGCAAATTCCTTTTTTTTTAGCTTTTTGTAAAACATAGGGAACGGTTATCACCCCTGTCACATTTTTTTTGCTGTCTGTGCCCCTGTTCAGAACATTTCACCTCACTTTGCGTCCCAATGACAACTGTTTTTGAAATGTGGTGTTTTTATTGAAACAAGGATTGGTGATAAAGCATCAGTAGAGAGGAGACACCTTTCTCCCATATTAATTCTTAAAGGAGAGAATTTTCCTTCCAAGGGGTAGATTTCCTCTCACTTCCTGTTGTCTTCTTCCGTTTGCAAGTAGTAGTAGTTTGTAAGTTGGATGTTTGAAAGTAGGGACCTTCCGTTTATACTCTGCAGAAATTGGCCCCTTAGGTGTTGGTGTTGGCACAACACTGAAAGCACTCACAGTTATTCTTGGTGGGTGCTGGAATGCCCTGCTGTCAAGTATAATATCAGGAATTGTAATAACATATAATTGTTGATCAGTGGTAGTAAAAATTGGGCCTTTGATGGTGGTGCTGGTGCCACAACACTGTAAGGCCTGACAGTTACTCTTGGTGGGCGCAGCAATGGTCCCTGCTGTGAATTATTAGATCAATAATTATAATTGCATGCCCCTGTTGAACAGGGGCTGAAAAATTGGGCCTTTGGTGGTGGTGGTGGTGGTGATGGTGGTGCTGGTGCCACAACACTGTAAGGCCTGAGAGTTACTCTTGGTGGGCGCAGCAATGGTCCCTGCTGTGAATTATTAGATCAATAATTATAATTGCATGCCCCTGTTGAACAGGGGCTGAAAAATTGGGCCTTTGGTGGTGGTGGTGGTGGTGGTGATGGTGGTGCTGGTGCCACAACACTGTAAGGCCTGACAGTTACTCTTGGTGGGCGCAGCAATGGTCCCTGCTGTGAATTATTAGATCAATAATTATAATTGCATGCCCCTGTTGAACAGGGGCTGAAAAATTGGGCCTTAGGCACTGGTGGCACAACACTGCAACCCCTCACAGATACTGTACTTGGAGCACAGCAATAAGGCCTGTTGCAAAGTATTGCATCAAAAATTTTAATTACACGCCCCTGTTAAACAGGGGCTGAAAAATTGGGCCTTAGCCACTGGTGGCATCACCCATAAACCAAAATGATCTTCCAAGCTATCATCGTTAATCGTATCATTGAGGAGGAGGAGGAGGATAGCCAGTCAACATAACAGCACAGGCACTCAGCATCAGCATCAGTCTTGAAGGGATGTGACATTTTAAAATCAATTAGTCTGTTATATCAGCATCTGGTGTGTGGTAGCTGGTGGTGATCCAAGACTGGTTCATCTTGATGAAAGTCAGTCGATCAACCGAGTCGGTGGACAGGCGCACCCTGTGATCCGTGACAAATCCTCCAGCAGCACTGAATGTGCGTTCTGAAAGAACGCTGGATGCAGGACAGGCCAGTAGCTCAATTGCATACTGTGCAAGCTCTGGCCAGTGATCCATCCTCAAGACCCAGTAAGCCAGAGGATTTTCGGTGGGGAAGGTGTCCAAGTCTGACCTTGCCCCTAGGTATTCCTGGACCATGTATATCAGACGCTGGCGATGGTTGCTGGAACCGATCATACTTTGGGGCTGCGGACTAAAGAATTGTCTGAACGCATCGGTCAGACGGCCACCTTCCCCACCGCTCCTTCTTTGACTGCCCGAAGCCTCAGCAACTCGTTGTCCAGGACCAGGAGTTTGTAACCTCACAGTCTCTGGGAACGCGTTGCACAGACCTTTCTGCAAGGCCTCCCGGAGTTGTCTCATCCTCTGCTCCCTCTGCGACGGTACGATAAGGTCCGCAACCTTACCCTTGTACCGTGGATCAAGGAGAGTGGCCAGCCAGTAATGGTCCCTCTCCTTGATCCGAAGAATACGAGAATCCTTCCGCAGACTTTGCAGGATCAGGGAGGCCATGCAGCGTAGGTTAGCTGAGGCATTCAGTCCGGAGTCCTCTGGGTCACTAAGGACGACATGATCCGCAGCCACCTCCTCCCAGCCACGTACAAGTCCACTGGTTTCTTGGGACTGTAAATCATCCCTAAAAGACTGCTGCTGATGATGCTGAGTGCCAGCCTCCACCTCCATGCTGAAACAATCCTCCTCCTCCTCCTCCTCCTCCTCCTCTTCCTGTGCGATGGGTGGGACAGAAGGAACACTGTCTGGGTAAAGTGGGCCTTGAGAGGCAAGGAAGTCCTCCTCTTCCTGCCTCTGTTCTGCCTCAAGTGCCCTGTCCATTATTCCACGCAGCGTGTGCTCCAACAGGTGGACAAGAGGTACAGTGTCACTGATGCATGCACTGTCACTGCTCACCATCCTCGTGGCCTCCTCAAATGGTGCCAGGACAGTGCATGCATCCCTGATCATGCCCCACTGGCGTGGTGAAAAAAACCCGAGCTCCCCTGACCCTGTCCTGGTGCCGTAGTCGCACAGGTACTCATTGATGGCCCTCTGCTGCGTGTGCAGCCGCTGCAGCATGGCCAACGTTGAGTTCCACCTGGTAGGCATGTCACATATAAGGCGGTTCTTGGGCAGGTTAAACTCCTTTTGAAGCTCAGCCAGGCGAGCACTGGCATTATAAGATCTGCGGAAATGCACACAGACTTTCCTGGCCTGCCTCAGGACATCCTGTAAGCCCGGGTACCTGCCCAAGAACCGCTGCACCACCAGGGTTAAGGACGTGAGCCATACAGGGCACATGGGTCAGTTGTCCCTGTGGGAGAGCGGAGAGGAGGTTGGTGCCATTGTCGCAAACCACCATTCCTGGCTTAAGCTGGCGTGGCGTCAACCACCTCTCGGCCTGCCCCTGCAGAGCAGACAGGACCTCTGCCCCAGTGTGGCTCCTGTCCCCCAAACACACCAGCGCAAGCACGGCATGGCATCTTTTTGCCTGCGTACTTGCGTAGCCCCTTGAACGCCTACGGAGCACCACTGGTTCCGAGGACAAACCACAGGAAGAGGCCATGGAGGAAGAAGAAGAGGAGGGGGTGGAGGAGAGAGGTGTGTCACAACCAGTAGTAGCATTTTGGAGGCGTGGCGGTGGAACAACCTCCAACACTACTGCACCTTGTCCTGCATCCTTCCCAGCTGCCAAAAGAGTGACCCAATGGGCCGTGAAAGAAAGGTAACGTCCCTGTCCATGCCTGCTGGACCATGAGTCAGCGGTAATATGCACCTTACCGCTGACTGCCCTGTCCAGCGAGGCCAAGACATTGCCTTCCACATGCCTGTAGAGAGCCGGAATAGCCTTCCGTGCGAAAAAGTGGCGTTTGGGAACCTGCCACTGAGGAACCGCACATTGCACAAACTCACGGAAGGGGGCCGAGTCTACCAACTGAAAAGGCAGCAGTTGAAGCGCTAGCAATTTAGCCAAGCTAGAATTCAACCGCTGGGCATGTGGATGGCTGGGAGTGAACTTCTTTCGACGGTCCAGCAGCTGGGGCAGGGAAATTTGCCTGCTAGAATCGGACGTCGGTGTACTGCTAGCAGAGTGCCCGCAAGTACTTGGCTGTGACACACCTAATTCTACACCTTCATTCCTCTCAGAGCAGGTTTCAGAGAGGACTGAAGGTATACTGGGGTTGGAGATCCCAGCTGATGCGGTGCAAGAAGAGGTCAGCTTTGTTCTTTGGTGTGGGTCTTTAAGGTAGGCTTGCCAACGAGCTGCATGGCAGGTCAACATATGTCTGATCAAGCATGTGGTGCCCAAGCGGCTGATGTTTTGGCCACGCGATATTCGCTTGAGACATATGTTGCAAACAGCAGCTGTGCGATCTGATGCACTCGCCTCAAAAAAGGCCCACACCAAAGAACTTTTTGAATGACGGGCAGAGGCAGCGCCCTGCACAGGCGGAGCTCTGCGGTGTGATTCCGTCGGTGTGCTGCCCATACGCTGGGCACTCAAGGGCATCCTGCCTCATTGGAGATGTGCCTCCTCCTCATCCTCCTCCTCCTCCTCCTCCTCTCTCCTATTAGGCACCCACGTGGAGTCAGTGACCTCATCATCCCCTCCCTCCTCATCACTGGAGCCAATCTGGCAGTATGCTGCAGCTGCTGGAGCATGACTGCCAGATTGGTGTCCTTCTTGAGCATCCCCTCTCTCTGCTCTCACGCTACTGCCTTCCTCTAGCTGGGTATCATCATCAGATCCTTCCAAACGCTGGGCATCCTCCTGGAACATGTACCCAACACTGTGCTCAAACAGTTCGGGGGACTCCTCAGGAGGAGGGCATGGTGGGTCTAGGGAAGGATTGACTAATGAAGATAATGATACCAGAGAAGAGGACGCTTTGGCAGCTGCTTTGCCAGTACCCTGAGCCTGGGTGAGAGAGGATGAGGAGGATGAGGTGGGCTTGGTCATCCACTCTACCAAGTCTTCGGCATGATGTGGCTCAACATGTCCAGCTGCCGAAAACAAGGACAAGCGTGTCCCATGGCCATGTGCTGATGACAATGCACCGCGTACACGACCAGCACTGTTGCCCCCAGACACAGAGCCTGCTTGCCCTCTTTTTTTGCCTCCTGACTGTCTGCATTCCTTGGTTGCCTTCCAGACATTTTAATGGATGGCCTGCAGGGAGATGGGAAAAACAGCAATAAGGGCTACCTTCAGGTGTATATTGTGCAGGAGGCTTAGCAACAATGACACTGACACTGTCCCCTGCCTATCCTTCTCTGTCCCTAAACACAAGGATTGAAAATATGGTTCAGCAAAAAAGTTTTAGAACAGAATAGCACACTGACACTTTCCCTCACTGTCCTACTCTGTCCCTCCCTACAAACAAGATTTAGCATAGAATAGCACACTGATAATTTCTATGAGTGTCCTTCTCTGTCCCTCAACTCAAGGATTGAAAATATGGAACAGCAAAATTGGTTTAGAAAAGAATAGCACACTGTCAGTTTCACTCACTGTACCTCTCTGTCCCTCAACTCAAGGATTGAAAATATGGTTCAGCAAAATAGTTTTAGAACAGAATAGCACACTGACACTTTCCCTCACTGTCCTACTCTGTCCCTCCCTACAAACAAGATTTAGCACAGAATAGCACACTGATAATTTCTACGAGTGTCCTTCTCTGTCCCTCAACTCAAGGATTGAAAATATGGAACAGCAAAATTGGTTTAGAACAGAATAGCACACTGTCAGTTTCACTCACTGTACCTCTCTGTCCCTCAACTCAAGGACTGAAAATATGGAACAGCAAAATAGTTTTAGAACAGAATAGCACACTGACACTTTCCCTCACTGTCCTACTCTGTCCCTCCCTACAAACAAGATTTAGCATAGAATAGCACACTGATAATTTCTATGAGTGTCCTTCTCTGTCCCTCAACTCAAGGATTGAAAATATGGAACAGCAAAATTGGTTTAGAAAAGAATAGCACACTGTCAGTTTCACTCACTGTACCTCTCTGTCCCTCAACTCAAGGATTGAAAATATGGTTCAGCAAAATAGTTTTAGAACAGAATAGCACACTGACACTTTCCCTCACTGTCCTACTCTGTCCCTCCCTACAAACAAGATTTAGCACAGAATAGCACACTGATAATTTCTACGAGTGTCCTTCTCTGTCCCTCAACTCAAGGATTGAAAATATGGAACAGCAAAATTGGTTTAGAACAGAATAGCACACTGTCAGTTTCACTCACTGTACCTCTCTGTCCCTCAACTCAAGGACTGAAAATATGGAACAGCAAAATAGTTTTAGAACAGAATAGCACACTGACACTTTCCCTCACTGTCCTACTCTGTCCCTCCCTACAAACAAGATTTAGCACAGAATAGCACACTGATAATTTCTACGAGTGTCCTTCTCTGTCCCTCAACTCAAGGATTGAAAATATGGAACAGCAAAATTGGTTTAGAACAGAATAGCACACTGTCAGTTTCACTCACTGTACCTCTCTGTCCCTCAACTCAAGGATTGAAAATATGGAACAGCAAAATTGGTTTAGAACAGAATAGCACACTGTCAGTTTCACTCACTGTACCTCTCTGTCCCTCAACTCAAGGATTGAAAATATGGAACAGCAAAATTGGTTTAGAACAGAATAGCACACTGTCAGTTTCACTCACTGTACCTCTCTGTCCCTCAACTCAAGGATTGAAAATATGGAACAGCAAAATTGGTTTAGAACAGAATAGCACACTGTCAGTTTCACTCACTGTACCTCTCTGTCCCTCAACTCAAGGATTGAAAATATGGAACAGCAAAATTGGTTTAGAACAGAATAGCACACTGTCAGTTTCACTCACTGTACCTCTCTGTCCCTCAACTCAAGGATTGAAAATATGGAACAGCAAAATAGTTTTAGAACAGAATAGCACACTGACACTTTCCCTCACTGTCCTACTCTGTCCCTCCCTACAAACAAGATTTAGCACAGAATAGCACACTGATAATTTCTACGAGTGTCCTTCTCTGTCCCTCAACTCAAGGATTGAAAATATGGAACAGCAAAATTGGTTTAGAACAGAATAGCACACTGTCAGTTTCACTCACTGTACCTCTCTGTCCCTCAACTCAAGGATTGAAAATATGGAACAGCAAAATAGTTTTAGAACAGAATAGCACACTGACACTTTCCCTCACTGTCCTACTCTGTCCCTCCCTACAAACAAGATTTAGCACAGAATAGCACACTGATAATTTCTACGAGTGTCCTTCTCTGTCCCTCAACTCAAGGATTGAAAATACGGAACAGCAAAATTGGTTTAGAACAGAATAGCACACTGTCAGTTTCACTCACTGTACCTCTCTGTCCCTCAACTCAAGGATTGAAAATATGGTTCAGCAAAATAGTTTTAGAACAGAATAGCACACTGACACTTTCCCTCACTGTCCTACTCTGTCCCTCCCTACAAACAAGATTTAGCACAGAATAGCACACTGATAATTTCTACGAGTGTCCTTCTCTGTCCCTCAACTCAAGGATTGAAAATATGGAACAGAAAAATTGGTTTAGAACAGAATAGCACACTGTCAGTTTCACTCACTGTACCTCTCTGTCCCTCAACTCAAGGATTGAAAATATGGAACAGCAAAATTGGTTTAGAACAGAATAGCACACTGTCAGTTTCACTCACTGTACCTCTCTGTCCCGCAACTCAAGGATTGAAAATATGGAACAGCAAAATTGGCTTAGAACAGAATAGCACACTGTCAGTTTCACTCACTGTACCTCTCTGTCCCTCAACTCAAGGATTGAAAATATGGAACAGCAAAATTGGTTTAGAAAAGAATAGCACACTGTCAGTTTCACTCACTGTACCTCTCTGTCCCTCAACTCAAGGATTGAAAATATGGAACAGCAAAATTGGTTTAGAAAAGAATAGCACACTGTCAGTTTCACTCACTGTACCTCTCTGTCCCTCAACTCAAGGATTGAAAATATGGAACAGCAAAATTGGTTTAGAACAGAATAGCACACTGTCAGTTTCACTCACTGTACCTCTCTGTCCCTCAACTCAAGGATTGAAAATATGGAACAGCAAAATAGTTTTAGAACAGAATAGCACACTGACACTTTCCCTCACTGTCCTACTCTGTCCCTCCCTACAAACAAGATTTAGCACAGAATAGCACACTGATAATTTCTACGAGTGTCCTTCTCTGTCCCTCAACTCAAGGATTGAAAATATGGAACAGCAAAATTGGTTTAGAACAGAATAGCACACTGTCAGTTTCACTCACTGTACCTCTCTGTCCCTCAACTCAAGGATTGAAAATATGGTTCAGCAAAATAGTTTTAGAACAGAATAGCACACTGACACTTTCCCTCACTGTACCTCTCTGTCCCTCAACTCAAGGATTGAAAATATGGAACAGCAAAATTGGTTTAGAACAGAATAGCACACTGTCAGTTTCACTCACTGTACCTCTCTGTCCCTCAACTCAAGGATTGAAAATATGGAACAGCAAAATTGGTTTAGAACAGAATAGCACACTGTCAGTTTCACTCACTGTACCTCTCTGTCCCTCAACTCAAGGATTGAAAATATGGAACAGCAAAATTGGTTTAGAACAGAATAGCACACTGTCAGTTTCACTCACTGTACCTCTCTGTCCCTCAACTCAAGGATTGAAAATATGGAACAGCAAAATAGTTTTAGAACAGAATAGCACACTGACACTTTCCCTCACTGTCCTACTCTGTCCCTCCCTACAAACAAGATTTAGCACAGAATAGCACACTGATAATTTCTACGAGTGTCCTTCTCTGTCCCTCAACTCAAGGATTGAAAATATGGAACAGCAAAATTGGTTTAGAACAGAATAGCACACTGTCAGTTTCACTCACTGTACCTCTCTGTCCCTCAACTCAAGGATTGAAAATATGGAACAGCAAAATTGGTTTAGAACAGAATAGCACACTGTCAGTTTCACTCACTGTACCTCTCTGTCCCTCAACTCAAGGATTGAAAATATGGAACAGCAAAATTGGTTTAGAACAGAATAGCACACTGTCAGTTTCACTCACTGTACCTCTATGTCCCTCAACTCAAGGATTGAAAATATGGAACAGCAAAATTGGTTTAGAACAGAATAGCACACTGTCAGTTTCACTCACTGTACCTCTCTGTCCCTCAACTCAAGGATTGAAAATATGGAACAGCAAAATTGGTTTAGAACAGAATAGCACACTGTCAGTTTCACTCACTGTCCTACTCTGTCCCTCAACTCAAGGATTGAAAATATGGTTCAGCAAAATAGTTTTAGAACAGAATAGCACACTGACACTTTCCCTCACTGTACCTCTCTGTCCCTACAAACAAGGATTAGCACAGAATAGCACACTGTCACTGACACTCTCCCTACCTATCCTTATTTGTCCCTAAACACAAGGAATCCAGGAATAGTAAAGGAAAAATAATGACACTGTCCCTGCCTATGCTTCTCTTTCCCTGCTCCGGAACACACTACACAAGGCCGCCGCGCTGGCGGCCTTTTATAGTGTGGGGCGTGTACTAAACCCCATCAGCAATAATTGGCCACAGGCATCCTGCCTGTGGCCAATCATTGCTCTCCTCGCTGCCGGCGCTGTGATTGGCCAAGCATGCGGGGTCACAGTGCATGCTTGGCCAATCACAGCGCCTGGGTGACACTGCGATGGCGTAGTGCATTGTGGGCCATTCGCGTCACTCGAATTTGGCGCGAACGGCCCAAATCGTTCGATCTTCGTCGAATGATCGAACAGCCGATGTTCGAGCCGAACGTATGTTCGACTCGAACACGAAGCTCATCCCTAATGCTGGTGACCGCCGGCAGATTTCACAACCGGCCCCACCAGGTCCATGCCAATCCTCTCAAAGGGGACCTCGATTATTGGCAGAGGAACGAGGGGGCTGCGAAAATGGGGTGACGGTGCCGACATTTGGCACTTGGGGCACAATTCGCAGTACTCCTTGACATCTGCATGCAATCCGGGCCAGAAAAATCTCTGGGCGATTCTCTCCCTGTTTTTTTCAACACCGAGATGCCCCCCCATTACATGACCATGGGCCAGGTCTAGCACCACCCTGCGGAAGGGTTTGGGGACTAGTAGCTGTTCTACCTCGTCCTCTCCATGTTTTATCACTCGATACAATAAATTGTTTTTAATTGCCATGTAAGGGAAAGACACCACCCAATTAGGATCCACCGGCTCCCTATCCAACATCTTAACGTTTTCCCTGGCTCTCATGAGGGTGGCCTCTCGTAATTGCTCGGTACAGAAATCCTCTCTCCTGACCTCTAAATCGGGTACCACATCTTGGCTACTCTCAATGTCAGGGTCAGAGGGGTTTTCCTGTTCGTTACCCTCAGGCTGGGAGCTAGCTTCCAGGTCCTCCTGCTCCCCAACCATGACAGGGAAAGAAAGAGGGTCTCCGGCTTCCTTGATCCCACCAACAGCATCCCCTTCCCTTTGGCAAAAAGGGTCGGGTGAGAGTTCCCATGCTTCCCCAGCAGGGGGAGCTCTATCTACCAGCCTCCCTTTGCTCTCCCATAAATTCCAGAAATGGGGAAAATCTCTTCCCACTAAAGCTTCATGAAGCAGTGAAGGTACCACCCCCACTGAATGTGTTATACTGCCCCTGGGGGTCTCAACCTCAACCACCGCTGTCTGGTAGTCTCGAGTGTCCCCATGGATGCAAATTACCCCAATAGTACTGGGGTGTAGTTTTGTGGGGTTCACACAATCACTCCTGACTAGGGTCACCACACTACCAGAGTCTAGCAGGGCTGTCAGGGGCTTTCCATCCACAGAAATAACACACATTTGTTTTTTCAATGCGACTCTGACATGATGCAGTACATGCGACCTGTGCAAACAAAGAAAGGCGTCTTTTCATATAAGCATAATCGCATTGCATAGGTTCATCATTTATAGGACAGTTCGCAGCAATATGCCCTAATGCATGGCAACGAAAACATCTTATATGCTCAACCCCCAGTCCTCTCAACGGTTCCAAAGACCTTCCTGGCTTCTTTGGCCAGTCTCCAGGTCTAGGAAACACAGTCTCATCAAATCTCCCCAAGCTCTTAGACCCCGGAACAGTCTTACCCGAACCGCCGGGAGATCTTGCACCCCTAGACACACCGAAGTGGGGCGTAGATGGATTCACCAAGTCCTCAGTAGCACTGTACCTCTCCACTAGGTCGACCAGTTGGGCTGTAGTTTTGGGGTCGCCCTGTCCGACCCACTTCCTCAGAGCAGCAGGAAGCGCATGCAGGTTCCGGTCCATTACCACACACTCTACGATCTGCGGGCCTGTCAAGGTCTCTGGCTGCAACCACTTCTTGGTGAGGTGGACCAGGTCAAATATTTGCGAACGGGGTGGCTTGTTCCTGAAGAATGACCACTGATGCACCCGCTGGGCCCGGATTGCCATGGTGACACCCAAGCGTGCGAGTATCTTTGTCTTTAGAGTCTCATAGTCCTGGGCCTTATCGGGTTCTAGGTCAAAATAGGCCTTTTGGGGTTCTCCTGTTAAAAATGGGGACAACAGACCCGCCCACTGTTCTTTTGGCCATCCTTCGCGGACAGCAACTCTCTCAAAAGTCGCCAGATATGCCTCGATATCATCAGCACTGTCAGCAGATGTCATTTTCTGTAAGTGGTAGGATGCACGTATCATCTTGGCTTCCACTGGCACATGATGTGCGGACCCCTTTTTCAGTTCCATCAGAGCCTCTGCAAACTGACGGTTCATCTCCTGCTGGGCCGACTGTTGTGCTGCAGCGGCCTCTGCGACTTGGCGGTTCATCTCCTGCTGGGCTGCTTGTTGTGCTGCAGCAGCCTCTGCGACTTGGCGGTTCATCTCCTGTTGTGCTGCCTGTTGTGCTGCGACTTGGTGGTTGGTTTCCCGCTGAGCTGCATTTACCTGTAGCAGGGCCTTTAACATTTCCTCCATCTTCAGAAAATGCCCGCATTCTCCACCACGTGTGGGAGATTAGCTTGTGGGGATCACCTTTTTCACAGAATGAAGGTCAGCGTACAGGCAGTTTCTTTAAAACCTGGCGTATTGCCAGCTTTATTTACAAGTGGTTTGCAATAGTCATACAAAAATAAACAAAACAGTAAAACAAATCCTTGCCGTCCGGCGCTAAACTATACAGTAACCGCTCTCTATACGGTGAGGGGCTGGTCCCCGTCACCCACAAAACACAAGGAAAAGTAAAGCAAACCTTTTCTTTCAGCCCAAAATAACCAGCACTCCTCTTACTCAGATTCCCTTCTGAGTCTCAGGCCAGAGCATTGCTGTGCTCTCTTCCTGGATCTTTAAAGCCCAGCTGCCTATGGATTCCAGTGAACACGAATATCCGGACCGGAACCCAGCCAACTACAGAGGCTGGAAAAACCTGGGCCGGATTCTGGTTCAGTCCCTTACAATGGACCGAATGCGAGGTGAAACATAGCGACTGTCATATATCTCACCTCGCATACCGTCACAGAGGTTACAAACTTCTGGTCCTGCACAACAAGTTGCTGAGGCTTCAGGAGCATGGAGAAGGTGGCCGTCTGACCGATGCGTTCAAACAATTTTTTAGTCCGCAGCCCCAAGGTATGATCGATTCCAGCAACCATCGCCAGCGTCTGATATACATGGTGCAGGAATACCTAGGGGCAAGGTCAGACTTGGACACCTTTCCCACCGAAAATCCTCTGGCTTACTGGGTCTTGAGGATGGATCACTGGCCAGATCTTGCACAGTATGCAATTGAGCTACTGGCCTGTCCTGCATCCAGCGTTCTTTCGGAACGCACATTCAGTGCTGCTGGAGGCTTTGTCACGGATCACAGGGTGCGCCTGTCCACCGACTCGGTTGATCAACTGACCTTCATAAAGATGAACCAGTCTTGGATCACCACCAGCTACCAAGCACCTGAAGCTGATATAACAGAATAATTTATTTTCAAATGTCACATCCCTTCAAGACTGATGCTGATGCTGAGTGACTGTCCTGTTATGTTGACTGACTATCCTCCTCCTCCTCAATGATCCGATTCTTGATGATAGCTTGGAAGAACTTTTTTGTTTCTGGGTGCCGCCACCAGTGTTGTGGCACCAGTGCCTAAGGCCCAATTTTTCTGCCCCTGTTCAACAGGGGCATGTAATTACAATTCTTGATCTAATAATTCACAGTAGGGCCCATTCCTGCGCCCACCAAGAGTAACTGTGAGGGCTTACAGTGTTGTGGCAACACCACCACCACCACCAAAGGCCCAATTTTTCTGCCCCTCTTCAACAGGGGCATGCAATTACAATTCTTGATCTAATAATTTACAGTAGGGCCCATTCATGCGCCCACCAAGAGTAACTGTGAGGGCTGACAGTTTTGTAGCACCAGCACCACCACCAAAGGCCCAATTTTTCCTACCACTGTTCAAAAATGACATGTAATTACAATTCCTGATATAATAGTTCACAGCAGGGCGTTCCAGTGCCCAACAAGAGTAACTGTGAGGGGCTTACAGTGTTGTGGCAACACCGACACCTAAGGGGCAAATTTCTGCAGAGTATATACGTCATTGGGACGGAAAGTGAGGTGAAATCTTCTGAACAGGTGCACAGACAGCAAAACAAATGTTACAGGGGTGATAACCCTTCCCTATGTTTTCCAAAAAGCTTAAAAATATATTTTTTGGCTGGAGCTACACTTAAACAGTGTACCTGTTCAAAATTACAAACAGATTCTACTTAAGAACAAACCTACAGTTCCTGTCTTGTTTGCACCGCCTGCATACTGCTGTTCAGAGTATATAGGGCCTTTTTTTATTTTGGGTGCGGGGTTCCCCTTAATATCCATACAAGACTCAAAGGGGCTGGTAATGGGCTGGGGTGGGGGGGGGGGGGGGTGATGGGGTAGCCATGCCATTTTTCTCAAAGATTTTCATCCATATTGCCAGGACAAGACATGACATTAAAGCCGCAAGCAGTTTTAACCTCCCTGGCGGTATTCCCGAGTCTGGCTCGGGGTTAAATTTCAGCACCAAAAGCGGTAACCCCGAGCCAGACTCGGGCTGCGTCGCAGTGATCCAGGCAGGAGTTACTTACCTTGTCCCCTGGATCCTGCGATGCTTCCCCGCTGTGTGATCGAGCCGTCATCTCGCTCGATTCACACAGTGCCGAATGCCGCCGAGCTCCGTTCCCTGCGACGTTACGACGCACGGGGACGGAGATCGGCGCCAAATTCAAAAAAGTTAAAACACAGTACACATACAGTCCACTGTAATCTTACAGATTACAGTACTGTATGTAATAATTACACACCCCCATTGTCCCTAGTGGTCTGCCCAGTGTCCTGCATGCACTTTTATATAATAAAAACTTTTTTTTCTGCCTGGAAACTGGAGATTGTCCATAGCAACCAAAAAGTGTCCCTTTATGTCAAAAGTGGTTTTAGACCAGCTAAAAAACAGCGATAATAAATTAGAATCACTCGCAGAATTAAGCGATAGTGATTTGTGGGGAAATTCGTCATCAAACACTGAAAAACACTTTTATTATTATTATATTATTATTTGTTATAATTATTTTATAGTTATTTATTTTATTATAATGTATAATTTTGTTTTTTGAACTTTATCATACCCGGGATGTCTACTAGACTCTTGTTTGGACAGATTTAAGTGAGTTATTCCTAAGAATTACAGGCCTGCAATATAAAACACCAAATTTCCATGGAGAATAATGGTACCGCTTTCAGCACCTAAAATCTGACAGAATCATACCGCCAGGGAGGTTAAATGGCTTTTTTTCCTTTAGAAATGTAATTTTGTGCAGGGACAGTTCTAAACACGGGAAACACATGCCACTTCACAGGCATACTTTAGACACCCCCCAGGTACGATATTTAAAGGAATATTTCACTTTTTTTTTTTCACTTTATGCATCATTAATATGACTGCTCCCAAAAAAACGGCCGTTTTTAAAACTTTTTTTTGCATTGATATGTGTCCCTGGGGCAGAACCCGAGTCCCCAAACCCTTTTTAGGACAATGACTTGCATATTAGCCGTTATAATTAGCACTTTTGATTTCGAACGTTCGCATCCATTGTATTTAATAGGGTTCTAAAGTTTGCGCAAACTTTGGGTCCGTTCGCGAGTTCTGGTGCGAACCGAACCGGGGGGTGTCCCTAGTTGTGATCTTCATGTTGAAGTAATTCCACAGACTTTGACGCATATTCTTTATTGCACAAAATTTTATTCACGTTTTTCATATTTATTGGGGATTAGCACTGCACTTTTTTTATATATTTGTTTATTTGTACCATTTTATATAAATATGTTTGATAGTTTAGCCTGGCACATTTGGTGAATGTACAGTAGCTTATATAGAAGGTTGGTTAACTTTGAGTGCTGCAGCTTCACTTTATTATTGTTTCATGGATTATAGATGAGCCAGAAGATTTTTAGTATATAGTACCAGGAAATAGACACAAGACCATTTAGAGGTAAATTAACTCAATATATTGGTACGGGTTAGAATGGATGCTGGTCTGAGCATAAATGAGTATAGAGAAGCTAGGTTCAAACACAATCACTATGCCAAAGTAACTTAAAAAATAAATATGTACCACTGGGCTAGAAATCAACACATAAATCAACAAATTCGGCAATAAACAGTGCATTTAAGCATTAACTGCAATGTGTATAATACCATAGCTAGTCTAGTGCACCCTAGGAAAATAGTTAGCATATGGTGCAGTGTCCCCTGAGAGGTACCTCTTAGCATAATCAATAAATAAAGATCTATGTGTAACAAATGTAAGGAGACAGTCTTTAGTCCTAACTCTGCAGCCGACTGGTGTTGGGGCCTAGCTGTACCATTGCTGCACATGAGAATAGTCCCAGTCAAGACTGCAGACAGCAAAAGGCTGTGTGGTCAGTTCCTAAAGGGCTCAATCTGTCTAGCAGCAGAGAGTAAATCCCCAGAGCAGCAGCTTACCAATCCTAGTAACATTGCAGCTCACCATCTTGTCACGCACAGCGATTAGTCCACTGTCTGCTGTTCATCCAGTTAACTCTGGAAGATGGAGCTTTTTCCCCTCCTCCTGACAATCTCTCTCTGGGAATTTGAGTTCAAAAACTCTTGGTTTACAGAACTACAGTGCCAGCAGTGCAGTGCTGCCTGACTCAGTCTATTGAAATCTTCCTGCTCAGCAGCTCCCTCCTTGATAGAGCTGTTCAGCACTGCTACAGAGAGCAGCTGCAGCCCGTGTTTCTCTCATTCTCCATTCTTTTTTTTTTTCCATAAAGTTTTATTGAGCAAATTCACAAACATCTCAGTACAAAGTATAAAACAGAACAAGTGCATTCAAGGAGAATCAGTTTTTGGTACAACATAAACAAGCATTACAGGCAGGTGTGTAATTGTCTCCAGTTTTTGTAAAAGTGTGAGTGAGGGTGCATATGGGCCGGAGCCTTTATTAATTTGAATCGCGTGCCGGCCGCCTGCTAACCTTGCTGCATTTCTTATTGTTTCCGACACCAAAAAGACGGTGTCTAAAGGCTAGTAATAGTAGTAATAGAGGGGTATGAGGAGGGGGACCGTACCCACTCATGCGGAGGGGGTATGGGACTGAAGGGTGGTAAGAAAAGGGGAAGAGGGATCAGAGAAGAGAGAGTGGAAGCAAAGAAAAGGGGGGCCACAGGTGATGTATTAATGGGGGTCAGAGAGCATTTGTAGTAGAGAAGAGGGGGGAGATTTTGGGGAGAGCTAGGGAGCAGCAAGAGGAATAGGAGCGGGTTAACGAGGAAAAGGAAAGAGAGAGAAAGAGAAAAAGAGAAAGAGAGAAAAGGAAAAAAAAAAAGAAAAAAAGACCGGGGGAGGGGGAGGAGGTGGGGTAGGGGTAAGGGTGAGGATGAAGGTGCGGGGAGTGACCACTCGCTTGGGCCTCTGTATGTGAGAGGGAGTAGAGCCCCTCAAAGCTCGTACATTAGTCAGGGGGAACATGCTGCTTGTATTCAGCTGTTGTTTTGAAATGTAACCAGCAGGACCAAGTAAACCAAAAATTCTCCAGTCTCTCTTGCGAGATGTGGATCAGTTCTTCCATGTCGCAAATTCTAGAGATGGTCGCAAACCATTCTTTAAGTGGCGGTGCATGGCAGGAGTGCCAGTGTTTGGGGATGCATAACCTAGCAGCATTCACCATGTGCATGGCTAGGGATTTAAAGTAATCTTTTCTCGAGAGAGAAGTGTGATGCAGGAGGAATTGTGCTGGTGTAAAATCCAAGGTATATGTGGTGATTGATGCAATGCATCTGTGTACCTCCCTCCAAAAGGGTTGGATATGTGAACATTCCCACCAAATGTGTACCATGGTTCCCACCTCTGTATTGCATCTCCAGCATATATTGGAGGTTGAAGGGGCAAATTTATGCAAGAGAGATGGGGTTCTGTACCATCTAGTGAGCACTTTGTACCCGTTTTCCTGTATGGCGACATTCAACGACCCCCTATGTGTGTATTCATGAATTCTCGTCCATTCAGTTGGTGACAGGGGGGTAGGTAGGTCTCTGTTCCACGAGGTCTGTGATGGCGAAAGGGTGGAGTCACTAGGTTCTATAAGTAAGGCGTAGAGAAGGGAAATAAGGTGTCGTTGGGGGGTTCTACGATAGCAGAGAGTTTCGAAAGGGGTAAGTGGTCTTGTCCAGCTATCACGTGCTGTATGTGTGGATAGAAAGTGACATATTTGTCTGTAAGTCCAGAAGGGGAAGGTAGAGGTGTTGGAAATGAGCCTAAGATCCTCTATCGAGGCGAGTTTGCCGTCAGTGTACAGTTGGGAGGCAAAGATGTCTTGAAACGGCCATTCTTGTTTAAGGAAGGAAGGTGACTCGCCTGGGATAAAGTCGGGGTTTCCTCTCAGCGTAGTCAGCGGGCCCGGGGTGGGTGAAAGGGAGTCTCCGGTCAGGGACGACCTAAGAAGCTTCAAGGAAGTGTGAATGAAGGGATGTGAGGACAAGGACTGTGGCCATTGTTTCGGGGACAGCCATGGGAGAAGACGTAGAGGAATGGGTGAGAAAGAGTCTTCGATAGAGATCCAGATCTTCTCTAGGGGGTGAATGGACCAGTCCGCGATTCTCGTAAGATGGCAAGCCACAAAATATTTATACAGGTCTGGGAGAGCAATACCCCCTTTAGGCTTGGACAAGGTGAGTCTGACATATTTGATTCTAGGAGGGGAACCTTTCCATAAAAAGGTCGAGCAGGCCTTCCGATAGGAGGAAAAGAAATATGCATTGGGATGGTTTGGATCAAATACAACATACGTGGTAGTATAATCATTAGACTTGTGCACAACGGAAAAATTCGTTCCGTCTCGGTTCGTTTCTTTCCGGTCCTGTTGATTCGTAATCATTCGTAATTTTGCTAGACGGGATTTTTCGTGTTCGGACTCATTCGTATTTTTGCAAGCGACATTTTTCGTTGAATTTTTTGTTGCTTTATAATTCGTACTTTCGGTAGAGTACGTTGTTTTTCGTTGATTCTGGACACAACTCCTACTTTCGTAACTTTTTTTGGGTTCGTACTTTCGGTAGAGTACGTTGTTTTTCGTTGATTCTGGACACAACTCCTACTTTCGTAACTTTTTTTTGGTTCGTTGATTCGTAATTTTCCGTGTCTCTCTCACAACGACGCTGCCTATTATGCCTAATGTGCTTCGAATGGATTTGTACTTTTCTAAATACATTGCGGTTATTTGTAACGATTCGAAATCTCGTATTTTACTTTCGTTTTTAACATGCGGCTATAGGCTCCGCCCCTGTACACCATTTTCAGAGGGTTCAGCACGGTGAGGGAGAAGCAGAGAGCAGAGCAGAGTGAGTGTTATTGTGCTTCGAATGGATTCGAAATCTCGTATTTTACTTTCGTTTTTTACATGCGGCTATAACCTCCGCCCCTGTACACCATTTTGAGAGGGAGTTCAGCACGGTGTGGGAGAAGCAGAGAGCAGAGCAGAGTGAGTGTTATTGTGCTTCGTATGGATTCGTACATTCGTAACTTTTTCATAACGAATTATGCCGAAGACATTCGGGCATTCGCTATTTGCGGTATAATTTATTTCGGATTCGGTCTTATTCGTAATTGCTTTGTTCGGAAATTCGAATGCTTCCGAATGTCCGAAAGTTGCTAAATTCGGACGAATTTCAATTCGTTACGAAACGAATTGCACAAGCCTAATAATCATTTTGATCAGAGCAGCTCGACCAAACCATGAGACATTCAATGTAGACCACTCCAAAAAATGGTCTTGGGCTTTTTTCAGGGCAGGGTGGAAATTGAGGGCATACAGGTCTTTGAGGCAGGGCGGGATCCGAATCCCAAGATAGGAAATAGCAGTCTTTTCCCAATGGAACGGGAAAGATTCCCGGCAGTGGGTGGCTTCCTGTGGTGGGAGGGTGATATTCAGGGCGTGGGACTTTGTATAGTTAATTTTAAGGTTTGAAATTGTACCAAAGGCTTCCAAGTCATGTAAGAGAGATGGAAGGGAGGTTCGTGGGGATATGAGGGAGAGCAGAATGTCATCCGCGAAAGCAGCGACTTTAAATTCTCTACCTTTGACCACCAATCCCCTAACATCCGGGTTTTCTCTAAGTTTGTTTAAGAGGGGTTCCAAGGAGAGAATGTAGATCAGGGGGGAGAGGGGACAACCCTGGCGTGTGCCGTTATTAATGGAGAAGGCGTTCAACAGGTTGCCGTTAACTCTCACCGCCGCCGCGGGGTTCGAGTATAATGCCATTATGGAGGTGAGCATGCGGTCTTCCAAACCCACCCCTTTTAGGACCTCTCGAATGTAGTCCCAGGCCACTCTGTCAAACGCCTTCTCCGCATCAAGGGAGAGCAAAAAGCCTGGTGTTTTAGTTGAAGTAAGCCAGTGATGTAAGTTAAGGGTTCGTATGGTGTTGTCCCGTGCCTCCCGGCCTGGGACAAACCCCACCTGGTCATTGGAGATAAGGCCGGGGATCAGAGGTATTAACCTATTGGCCAGTATTTTGGCATAAATTTTTATGTCAACATTAAGGCGTGAAATCGGCCTATAATTTGCCACTTGTAGGGGATCCTTCCCCTCCTTAGGAATTACGGTGATGTGAGCCTCTAATAATCTGTTAGGTCGGTCTTGAGGATTGGCCAGGGCATTAAATGTCTGTAGAAGGTTGGGGGTAAAGACATCTGAGAAAGACTTGTAATACTGAAGGGTGTACCCGTCCGGGCCCGGGCTTTTACCCAGCTTCATTTGTTTCAGGGCTGTCTCCAGCTCTCCTGCCGAGAACAGTCCCTCCAGGGATTGTGCTTGTTGGGAGGAGAGGGGTTTAGGGCCATAATGAGAGAGAAAATCCGCAATGAGCGTTTGGCGTGTCTCCCCCGAGGCTCGGGGTAGCTGGGTGGGGTGAAGGTTGTAGAGCTTTCGATAGAAAGACTCAAATTCCTTCGCAATGTCCTCGCTCTTAGCCAGGAGGGTGCCCTGGGGATCGCGTAAGGTATGTATGGTGGACGAGAGTTTGGCCTTCTGAACTGACCGCGCTAAAAGACGTCCACTCTTATTGCCATGTTCATAAAAGACCCTCTGGCCAAGAATGTAACGCCTTCTCGCGCGTTTATCTAATTCATCTGCAAGAAGTGTACGGCACTTGGTCAGTTCCTGTAGAGTGTTCTGGGCTTGTATCTTCTTATGGGACAGTTCTAGTACTCTAATCCTTTTGAGAAGAGTATTCACTCTCTCCTGGTAAGCTTTTTTGGCCTGTGAATTCAGGGCAAGCAATTCTCCCCGTACCACGCATTTGTGAGCTTCCCATATGGATATTGGAGAAATGTCAGGATTAGCATTTTCTTGGAAATATAGCTTGATGCATGAGCGAATGCGCTCTAATGAGGTCGGGTCTGTCAGGAGTGAGGGGTTGAAACGCCAAATCTTAGTCTTGGGGTATGTTTCCGGGAATGATAATGTGACTGTGATGGGGTGATGGTCTGATAGGAACATCGGTTCAATGGAGGAATGTTGGAGGGCGGGGAGGTCGGTCTGGGATAAAAAGAAAAAATCAATTCTGGAATATTTCTGGTGGGGGGCCGAGAAGTAGGTGTAGTCTTTGGTTGAGGGATAGAGGGTGCGCCACGCGTCATGAAGGGCCAGGGTTTGTAGTTGGGCTTTAATTTGCCGTAAGGCCTTATAAGGTAGAGAAGTCGAGGCTGTGGAAGTGTCTAGGAAGGGGTTTAGGGGCACGTTGAAGTCGCCTCCCAGGAGGACCAGGCCGCTCTGGAACGAGGATAGAAGGGCACACGTCTTGCGGAAAAAGGAAACCTGGTGGTCGTTAGGGCAATAAATATTAGCCAGTGTGATAGGTTTAGATGCATATGTTCCCTTAATGAAGATAAATCTACTGTACCTTCTGGGTCCGCTAGAGAGTCAGACAGGAGGAAATTGGCATGTTTTGAAATGAGAATCGAAACCCCTTTGGTTTTGGCGACCGGGTTAGTGGCATGTAGGGCAGAGCGATATATGTGATTAGACAGTTTCGGGATAGCATCAGATCGAAAGTGTGTCTCCTGCAGGAAGATAAAGTGAGCCTTGTGTTTTGTGAGCGAAGCTAACACTTGTGACCTTTTTTCTGGTACATTCAGGCCTTTTGTGTTCAGGGAAACACACTTCAGAGTCAGTGGAATATCAGTCCTAGGGGGGGTCTGCATTGTGAAGAGTTAGGAAGGGTTGAAGATATTTATCTGGTAGTCGAGAGGGTTAGAGTCGTTCTTTAGAGGATGGGTGCGAGGGTCACTCCCCTGGGGCAAGGGAGAAAGGGGAGGGGACACACAGGGGGAAAGGTAGGGTGGGGGAGAAAGACACACAGATGAAGAGGTCAGGAGGAGTTGGGGGTAGGAAGATTCAGGAGGATCAGATTAGAAAAAGGAGGAGAAGAAGAAGAGTAGGGGGGTCAGGGAGAGAGGGAAAAAGGGGGGCGAGAGGAAGAAAAGAATGACGAGGGGTAAAAGCAGGCTATGTGGGCCAAGGGTAGGGAGAGAGATAAGGGGAGGGAAAAAGAAAACCAGAGGTGGGTGTAGCTAGGCCACCCACCTGTAAGAGCCAAGGGAAAACCTGGAGTGTCAGCTGCGTCTCAGTGAGACCGCTGTGTGGGGGTAGTAGTGTGAGCGGCAACCGCAGCCTACCTGTGGACCGGGAGTCTGGGTGAAGCGGATGAGGGGTCCCGCTAATAGCGAGAGCCCAAAAAGCATAACAGGGAGCCTACCATGAAGAGCAAGCTACAGGGGGTTCAAATGTCGAGTGTGTAGGGACATCACATAAGTCAACATAACATAACAAAACATAACCTTCTCCAGCTCGCGGGGCTGGAGTCAATAAAAGCAACCCGTACTATTTTTAAAGTTAAACTTTGAGGTGTATTCAAGAGAAATCAACAACCCATGAGACATGCCGGGGGGGGGGGGACTCCCTCCTCAGGAGTCTGCGTTAGGGCAGACTACGAGGAGGGGGAAGGAGGGAATAGGGGATAGGGGGGGGAGGGTGCGGGGACGGATACAGGGAGAAGGGAAAGGGAGGAGAAACGGAAAAGGGGGGGATAGGGGAGGGGGGAGGAAGGAAAAAGGGGGGCCGGGGGATGAGACAGGGGGAGGGGGAGGGAAATTGGAAATAGGATAAGGGGAGGGGAAAGGGAGGGAAGGAGAGGAGGGAGGGGAGGGGGGAAGGAGGGGGGGAGGGGGGGAGGAGCGGAGGGAGGGAGGGGGGAGGGGTGAAGAGAAAGGGGGGGAGAGAAATGGGGGGGAAAGATGAGGGGGAAGAAGGGGAGTAATAAGGAAAGAAGGGGAGGGGAAATGAGGAGTGGAGGGGGGAGGGGGTGAGTGGGAGGGATGAAGGGTCAAGGGAGGGTGGCCGGGTAGAGCAAAAAGAGAAGGGGGAGGCGGGATTAGGTGGGGGGAGCAGTATGCGGAGGGGTGAGGAGGGGGTAGGGAAGTGGGGATGGGCGGAGGGGCCTCCATAATGAGCTAGGGGGGTGGTGTCCCCATTCTCGTCCTCGCTTCAGATAGGGAGGGGGGTTCTCAGGTCTCCGTATTAATTGGTATCGCCCAAGTCGTACCCTACCCATCTGATGCCTGGTACATCGCTTGCTTACAATAGGGGATAGGGGGGAACAAGTGTGAATATGGGACATAAAAAAGCATTGGAAGAGGTAATGAAAGGCAAAATAAAGTTACATACGAGGGTATAATAAAAAAATATATATATATAAACCCCCTATATTGCAAATATATTGCCTGCAGGAGCTTAGAATCATCATCCCTGTAGTAAGCGTTCCAGAAGAAGATGATGCGACCGTGTCGCAGGCCGAGGTGCAGGGCAATAGAGAGTTTAGGCCTCCCACATCCGAAGGGGGATGTCTGTGCGGGCTCAGATTGCTGAAGGGTCTTTAGGTCATCCAGGAAAGGATCTTTGTAGCTGCGTGGGGGGGGGGGGGCGAATGTCAGAATCTCAGGCCTACGCCCGGGCACTCAGGGGAAGCCTCTCCCGGGACCGGGGCAGTTCATGGGGGTGCGCCTATCTTCCGGATGTCGGAGTGTTTAACCCTTCAGTGTCAACTCCAAGCTCAGGGGGATCTAGGCATACGAGGGGGTCAAGGGCTGCAGGGTAAAAAGGTGTAGATAGCTTTTCTGGGGATACGCGCTTCCTACAGCCGACACCTGGGTAAGGCGAGCCCTAGTCAGTCCGCTGTGTGTCATATTTTGAAGCGACCGGGTGCCTCCGGTTGGTTATGCGGTGTGGTGAATCCCGGGAGAGGGAGAGAGAGTCACCGTGAGGAGCATTGGGAAGAGGAGTTGCCAGCTGTGGGGTGTAAAGGACCGGGGTGGTAGTAGCGTGTCAATGCCAAATAGGGGTATGGAGATCTCTGATGGGGTAGTAGCTCAGGGAGTAACGTGGAAACCCGCTGGGGGGAGAGGGAGGGGGGGGGGAGAGAAGGCATACTCACGGACCGCAGACCTCAGTCTATCCGGCAGACAATCAGTCAATCAGCGTTTCGCTTCACATGCGCGGCGGTGAGGGACTGTGATGTTGCAGGTCTCGGCGTGAGGAGCGGGCAATCGGAGACATCGGTCTACGGTGGCGCTGTCTTTGGCGCGCCGCTTTCGGTGACGGGTGGAGTGAAACAGGAAGCCAGGGTTCCGCTGGAAAGTAGAGCGCGTACCAATCAGGAAGCTCCACGTTAGGCAAGTCGAGTTGTTCACAAAATGCTTGAAGGTCCTCCGGTGTGCGAAGTAGGGCGGAGCGCCCCCTTGCGGATGCAGACAGGCCGAATGGGAACTTCCAGCGATACTGGATATTTCTCGCTCGTAAAGCATCTAACAGTGGTCGTAGTGCTCTCCTATTTTGGAGAGTGATCTGTGAAAGATCCTGAAATAGTTTAACCTCCGTGCCATTATAAAGAATACGTCCCCTTTCCCTCGCCTTGCTGAGAATCTCTTCCTTTAGGGGGAAGTTGACTATACAGCATATAATGTCTCTGGGGGGTTCGTTGTCTCGGGGTGCGGGCCTGAGAGCGCGGTGGGCCCTTTCCATATCGATGGGGGAGTCCGCAGGGCGCTCAATCAGGTCATTGAAAATGGCGCTGACAGTTTGCTGTATGGCGGTAGGGTCTACGGTTTCGGGAACCCCCCGTACCCTAACGTTGTGTCTCCTTCCCCGGTTGTCCAGGTCCTCCACGTGTCTATGAAGCTCAAAAACTTGAGCCAGTTGGGAGTCATATGCCGACTGCACCTGGCGAATAGCCGCCGCGTGTGTCTGGGTCGTTTGCTCCACGCTATCCACCCGGTGCGCGACCGCGAGCATTTCGGCCTTCAGGTCTGCTATGGCAGCCGTAACTGTATTTTTAATGTCCGCAGCGACTTTCTCCAAGTCGAATAGGCTGGGAGGGAGGGCCCTACTGGAGCTGGGAGAGGAGATGCCTGGCATGTTGGCGGAGGGCAGGCCGTCCGGCGAGGCCGCGGCTTGGGCCTGTGTTGGCGCGTGGTTCTGTAATGGCGCCGAGGCCTGAAGTTTTTGTGACCGAAATATATCCAGTATGTGCCTCCCCGAGTGGGTCTGAGAGTCCTTGGAGGTGCGGGAGGTGGACGAGCTCCTTGTAGATCTGTACATAGCAGGGTTAGGACGGTAGGCTCCCGTTTAAGAGGATTAGTCAGCCCGGTCGCACAGGAGCTCTCAAATTAGGCGTCCATCTCGGTCTCCGCTCAGGCCACGCCCCCCTCATTCTCCATTCTTAACCAAGCGCCTGGCTATATAGCATAGCATCATTTTGCACTTTGTTTAAACTCATCATCTTCCATTTTCAAAAGTGCACAACAACACAATGCTTGCTTTAAATTGATCCTTCTGGAAAAAAAGGATATTGACTTGTTATTGCTTGGGGCCTTGGTTGAGCAATGGAGGCCAATGAACACTGTTTGAATGGGCTCTTGGTAGGTAGTTGTAAAACAGAAAAACTCTCTTGTTTTAAAGGTGCAGTTTACAGATTATGGAAACATTTTTTGTGATCTCGAAATAAAAGCACGGACGGAGGGTGCTGGCAATGCACATGGCAATTAAGAACAAAAGATGATTAGGACAGCCACACTCCAATCCAACATGGCTTTATTGTAAAAATGGAAACCGGCACTACAAGTCACAGCAACGAACCTAGGACAGCTGACACTTTTCACACTACACTTAGGCCTCGTACACACGGCCGAGATTCTCGTTGAAAAAAACATGTTGTTTTTTTCGACGAGATTCTTGGACAAAAAAATTGTCCCGGCCGAGTGTACACACGCTCGATTCAAAGAACCCGCGGTTCTTTGAATGGAGCGTACGCGGTGACGTCATCGACTACGATGAGCATGCGCTCGTCACATTCGATGCCGTTGCCGCCATCTTGGTATACCCTATCTATGCCTAGGAAGCTACCGCGCATGCGTCAAAGTCATTTCGAGCATGCGCGGGCTTCCCGGCGAAAAGGTAAGTGTACACACACACAATTTTCTCGTCGAGAAACAGGCTGACGAGAATCTCAACGAGAAAATAGAGAGCAGGTTCTCTATTTTCTCGTCGAGATTCTTGTCGCTTTTCTTGACGAGAAACCATACACACGAACGAATTTCTCGGCAAAAAATCTCTGCCAGCAAGTTTCTTGCTGGTTTTTGCCGAGAAACTCGTTCGTGTGTACGAGGCTTCAGTGTTTACTCATGAGCTATGAGTAAACACTAAGTGTAGTGTGAAACGCATCAGCTGTCCTAGGTTTATTGCTGTGACTTGTAGTGCTTGTTTCCATTTTTACAATAAAGCCATGTTGGATTAGAGTGCGGCTGTCCTAATCATCTTTTCTTCCCAAGAATCTGTTTTATTTCTGTAACAAATAGTATCTGCTTTTTAAACAGATCTTATAGAGTTTTATGCCAAAAATCTGAGGAAAACGCTTGGACAGCCGCACTCCAAAAAAGGTTCTTTTATTTAAAATAAAAGCACAAACAACATGGCAGAGCAAAAAAACAGCAAGTATGAGCTGACGTTTCGCACTGCGATTCAGTGCTTAATCATAGCTGAGCTTAAATAAAAGAACCTTTTTTGGAGTGCGGCTGTCCAAGCGTTTTCCTCAGATTTTTTGCATTGTCATATGCATTGCCTGCACCCACGGCTCTGGATCTTGTGAATGAGTCACCAGTCACATCTGAGCGGTAACTCTCTCCTTATAGAGTTTTATGATGATGGGTGTAAATATAGTGACTCATAGTTATGTGTGTGAATTTGTTAAACTGCCTAATAGTAACTGGGAGTCAGAGTGGTTGCAACATTGATGGAAGCATCAGTGAGATTTATTCATAACCGCTTTGTTGACATTGTGATCATATGATCGCAAAGTTATCACATGTAGATCATTGTGCCGCCCAGCTGCGGAATATATACAGTGGCGAGTTGGCAAATAGTTGAAATTTTTTACTTTTACCCCAAAAAAAGTGCATTTGTAGATAACCCATTGTGCAGCTTTGATCAAAGTTTGATAGTGCCCTTGCTATATGTGTAGGCCATTTACATATTCCCCCGAAGCCTGACTTAAAAAAATTTGTAGAGATGGCATCATCCTCTTAGCAACATCGTATCAACAAGGCAGGATGGGATGATACAATCTCTGGGAGATGTCAGGCTTCATGGGATACGTAAATGGCCTATGCATATAGTAAGGGCATTATTTAGCTTTTGACAAAGCTGTACAGTTTGTTTGTTTTTTTGTCTCCAGACACCCCATTCCAACATAAACAGTTTTTTGAAAAGGTGAACTATGCCTTTAAGTTTGAAAGTAATTTATCCCTTCACGGCCAGAACAAATTGCACAGTTGTGCCCTGAAGCAGTTTATCTTAAAATATGTTTTTCAAAATCTATTTGGTTTTTTTAAATATACTGTAGAAGTGGCTTACTTTTGTCAGAACCGTGCAGTCAATATTTTTTTCTTTTAGGTACACAATACAGTTAAAAGCCATAAAAAAAAAGAAAAAGAAAATGTTTTTCCTCTGATTTTCCTGTTATTAAGATGAAAAAGGGATTTTTATAACAGCTTACCTGTAAAATCCTTTTCTTGGAGTACATCACGGGACACAGAGCGACTTAGTCATTACTAATGGGTTATATAGTTTACCTTCAGGTGTTGGCACTGGCCAATTCCAAACCGGAAGTACCCTCCCCTATATAAGCCCCTCCCACCCGGGAGCACCTCAGTTTTGTAGCCAAGCAATAAGTGTCCCAAAAAGAGGGGTGGGAGCTCTGTGTCCCGTGATGTACTCCAAGAAAAGGATTTTACAGGTAAGCTGTTATAAAAATCCCTTTTTCTTTTTCGTACATCACGGGACACAGAGCGACTTAGTCATTACTAATGGGACGTCCCAAAGCAATGCCAAATGAGGGGGGGGTACATAAGCTGGGCGCCATCAGGCCTGAGGATCTTTTGCGGCCTGCAACACACTGCGCCCAAAGGCGACATCCTCCTGACTTCCAACGTCTACCTGATAGAATCTAGTAAACGTGTGTACCGAAGACCATGTTGCGGCCTTACATACTTGAGCCAGGGAGGCCTGGTGATGCACTGCCCATGAAGTTCCAACCGCTCTTGTGGAGTGCGCCCTAACTTTGAACGGAGGCGGTCTCTTTCTCAAGCCATAGGCTTGTATTATGACCTGTCGAATCCACTTGGCTAAAGTAGATTTTGATGCTGCCTGACCCCTTCTGGGGCCTTCCGGCAGAACAAACAAAGAATCCGTTCTGCGAATCTGAGCAGTGGCTTTTAGATAAGCTTTAACTGCTCTTACCACATCCAAAGAATGTAATAACTTTTCCTCTACTGAGCTAGGTTTGGGGAAAAAAGAAGGAAGAACCACATCTTGGTTCAAATGAAACCTCGATACCACCTTAGGAAGAAAGGCTGGATGAGGACGTAATACTACTCTGTCCTTATGGACAACCAGATATGGCTCCTTACAGGACATAGCTGCTAATTCCGACACTCTTTTAGCCGAACAAATGGCTACTAAGAAAACCAATTTCCTGGTGAGAAGAACCAAGGAAATGTGTTGTAATGGTTCAAACGGTTGTTTCTGTAGAACCGACAGAACCAGGTTTAAGTCCCAAGGACATATGGGAATACTAACCGGAGGGCTAATACGCATCACTCCTTGTATAAAGGCTTTGACTAGTGAATGCGAAGCCAAGGGCCTTTGAAAAAATATTGACAAGGCCGAAATCTGACCCTTGATAGTACTCAAGGCCAGTTTCCTATCTACAGCCCATTGTAGGAAGTCCAGAATCCTCCCTATCATGTACTTACGTGGATGCCATTTCTTGGTCTCACACCACGTAATGTACGCTTTCCAGATCCTATAATAGATCTGCCTGGATACCGGTTTCCTGGCATTGATCATGGTAGATACCACAGAATTAGAGAGCCCTCTCTTTTTCAGAATGTGGGCTTCAATAGCCAGGCCGTCAAACCTAGGGCTGGTAAGGAAGGGTGGTATATCGGTCCCTGCGAAAGCAGGTCCGGACGAAGTGGGAGGGTCCAAGGACTCCTCACTGACATTTTTACCATCTCCGCGTACCATGCCCTTCGGGGCCACGCTGGAGCCACCAGAATCACTGGTTTCTTTTCTACCCTGATTCTGCGGAGTAATCGCGGTAACAATTGTGGCGGTGGGAATGCATATATCAGCTTGAACCGATCCCAAGGGAACACTAGGGCATCCGAGCCGCAAGCTAGGGGATCCCTTGTGCGAGACACAAACCTGTCCACCTTTGCGTTGAATCTGGATGCTAGCAGATCTACATCCGGTGTTCCCCACCGCTGGCATATTGCCTGGAAAACCTCGGGGTGAAGAGACCATTCCCCCGGGCATAATTGTTGGCGACTTAGAAAGTCCGCTCTCCAATTTTCCACTCCTGGGATGAAAACCGCAGATATGGCTGGGACATATCTTTCTGCCCACTCCAGGATGCAATTTGCTTCCTTCTGGGCTGCACGACTTTTGGTGCCACCCTGATGATTGATATATGCCACTGCCGTGGCATTGTCTGATTGAATTCTGACAGGGGACCCCTGGAGTTTGGATGTCCATGCTACTAGGGCATACCGGGCTGCTCGTATCTCTAAGAGATTGATGGGCAGGGCCTTCTCTGCTTCTGACCACCTGCCCTGGAGAGACCATTGCTCCAGCACTGCCCCCCAGCCGATGAGGCTGGCATCTGTAGTGACCACCTTCCAAGAAACCGGACTGAAGGGTTTCCCTCTTTCCAGATTCTGGGGCACCAACCACCAATGGAGGCTCTTGCGAACGGAAGGGGACAGGGACATTGGTAAGTCTAAAGCCTGAACTTTTTTGTTCCAGGCTGACAGTATGGCCCTTTGCAAATTCCTTCAATGGAATTGACCGTAGGGTACCGCTTCGAATGAAGCCACCATCTTTCCCAGCAGCCTCATGCAGAGACGTATGGATGGTTTTCTTTTTGTACCCACTAAGTGGGTCAAATTTCTTAAAGACGACACCTTCTCTGGAGGTAAGAAAATCTTTCTCTGATTTGAATCCAGCCTTAGCCCTAAGTATTCCAGACTTTTGACTGGTCTTAGAGCTGACTTGTCCCGGTTGATAATCCAACCGTGATATTCCAGATACTCGATTGTCTTGTGAATAGCTACTTCCAGCTTTTCCACTGAGTGGTCTATTAGTAGCAGGTCGTCTAGATATGCCATTATCGTTACACCCTGTGTTCTTAGATTGGCCAATAATGGGGCCAGAATTTTTGTGAACACTCGTGGTGCTGTGGCCAGACCGAAAGGTAAGGCTCTGAACTGAAAATGGCGCCCTTCTACTGCAAAGCGTAGAAATTTCTGATGGGCCGGAAAGATGGGAATATGCAGATAAGCATCCCTTATGTCGATCGAGGCTAGCCATTCCTGCCCTTGTAGGGCGGTGGCCACTGATCGGATCGACTCCATCCGAAAGGTCCTGATATTTAGGAACTTGTTTAGCCCTTTTAGATTTAATATGGGCCTCACGTCCCCATTTGGTTTGGGGACTGTGAAAAGGTTCGAGTAAAACCCGAATCCGCTTTCTTCCAGGGGAACCTTCATGATTACCCCTTGGAGCAATAGTTGTTCTAGTGCCAGAAGGAGGGATCCTCTCTTTTGGGGATCTCTTGGCACGTTTGACCTCATAAATTGGGCAGGAGGAGTGCCTTTTAACTCCAGCTTGTATCCCAGACTTACTGCGGAGAGCACCCATCTGTCTCTGATGGTGTCCCGCCAGGTCTCTGTGAACAACTGAAGTCTTCCCCCCACCCGATTGAGCGGGGGCAATACTTCATGCCTTAGGGGGAGGTTTTGTACCTCTCTTGATCCAGGGCTTCTTGTTACCCTGTGATTGTCCCTGATTTCTGCCCCCTGAATTTGACCGCGGAGGCCGTCGGAACTGCTTCACAGCCGATGTGCCCGGGACTGGAGAGGTAGGCCTCTTAAAAGAAGGACTTCTACCCTTGTTCTTAACCGGTAAGAGTGAACTTTTACCGGCAGAAATTTTCTGGATATATTTGTCCAGATCTTCTCCAAATAAGCGTTCTCCATGAAATGGGAAGCTAACCAGCAGTCTTTTACAGGGAGCTTCAGCAGACCAGTTTTTGAGCCACAAAAGCCTACGCATATGTACTATAGACAGCGTAAAGCGGGAGGCCTGTTGGATTGTATCCTTTATGGCGTCCACCGCAAAACACAAGGCTCTAGGCAGGTCAGCTAGGGCATGAGCCTGCTGATCTGGTAAGTCCCTTAAGACTTGTTTCAACTGATCTTTCACTGCTTGGCAGACTCCAATCGCTGCTACCGCAGGTTGTGTCACCATACTTGCTGTAGAGAAAGCAGATTTTAGTAAAGACTCCAATTTTTTATCTATTGGGTCTTTGAACATTGGAACATTATCTACTGGACATGTCAGTGATTTGTTAACAGAAGAGATGGCTGCGTCCACTATAGGGACCCTCCATTTTCTTATGAACTTATCCTCCATGGGATAGATCACCGGAAATCTCTTGGGGGGAGCAAATATTTTATCAGGATGCTCCCAATCCTGGTAAATAAGCCCTTCTAATAAAGGGTGGATTGGGAAGGAACAGACCGCCTGGGGAGCTTTTAGCGACCCCAGCGAGGAAACCGTAGTGGATGGTGGTTCCGCCAGAGGCATTTTAAATGCTGATCGGACCATGTTAGTCAGAGACTGAACCCATAATCTTTCAGCCTGAGAAGCTGAGAAAGGTTCTTCCACTGTTGATTCCTCTATAAGTGAATCAACCTCATCCTGATCCCCTTCAGGTAGGTCGATCTCTGTGTGGGGCTGTTCCTCCACTAACAGGCACTCTGAAGGAGGAGACGGAGATCGGACGCGCTTTTCCTGTGACAGGGAAGCAGCGATCAATGCTGTTAATCTCTCTTCCAATCCTCCCAGAGTTGAGGATAAAACCTCCTCTGTTATATATACAGGAGCAGGTGGACTGGGGACAGCCGCAGCACCAGACATTCCTGCGGGGTTTCTACGGCTACTGACCTCTGCATTCTCAGGGGAGATTGGTGCAGTGCAAGCATGCCCAATATCCTCAGAGCCCGATGGAGACCCCTTTGGCTTCCTGGAAGATTTATTTCCGGAGCGTCTGGACGACATATCCTTCAAGCACAAAGCTGAGGTATTCCCGTCGTCATACACCAATTTTTGCTGGTAATAGTCTAACACAGGTGCTGCTATATACCAGCTGGTGTCCACTAAAGTGCCTTTCTATGGGGATGCCTGCATCAACCGCCTCTGTGTGCCACTGTTTGTTGCTAGCTCTGTTTGCATGCAGCTGACACTTGTACTGTGTCTTTTAACCATGCTGGGACGCCCGCACATGCGCAGAAGCGCCGCGGCGCGCATCGAGCGTCATCCACCCGCCCCGCCCCTTTTTTTTCATAGGAGGCGCGTGCACGCGCCCGCGCGCGCGCCCGTGCGCCAATGGCGCCCTTTTCGAAAACCAACAGAGGACTAGGAGCCAGGGCCCTTTTTGCCGGAGGGCCTGTGCGGTGGATGAACGCAGCAACAGGGCAGAGGAAGTGGATTCCCTCAGAGAAACTTACCAGCTGCCTGGATCTTTTGAGTTGAGAAAACCAAAGATCCACATTTACAAGAAAAATGGACTACAGCGGCCTCTAGTGGTTTAACACAGGTACCGCGGTCCCTGTTTTTTTTTTTTTTCTTGACTACTATTAAAATTTTACATTTTCAGTAGTTATAGGCAAACACAGATATTTAGCGGGAATACCGTTAGGTAACAGACAGAAAGACAAATTAGGCTTGGGGGTCCCCCAATAGAACCAAGTTCCTGAGGGCCCCCACTTACCTGATCCCCGCCGCAGGACTTTGTTTGGTCCACAAAAGTCCAAACTTCACCTATCACGGCAGGCATTGTAATTAAACCTTCAGGGACCGGGTTCCCAAGGATTCCACTCCCCTGGACCTGTATAGCACCCTGCACAGACAGCGTCTTGGTCGTGGGTATGACCAGAGCTCTGGATCCCAGGGTCCAGCCCTCCTAAGAGAAGCATTACAGGCAAAACCTTGCTCTTCTGCTGCAAGGCCCGGGTACCGACCGTTTAGCTATGAAGCTTTTTTTGGTGGGATCCGGAACAGCTTACTAAGGCCCAAAAGAACCTGTACGCAAGCCCAGTGAAAACACATGTTACTCTTTGGCCAACACCTTAGACACTGGCAAAAAACTGAGGTGCTCCCGGGTGGGAGGGGCTTATATAGGGGAGGGTACTTCCGGTTTGGAATTGGCCAGTGCCAACACCTGAAGGTAAACTATATAACCCATTAGTAATGACTAAGTCGCTCTGTGTCCCGTGATGTACGAAAAAGAAATGATGACAACCTGAGAAAACGACTTGAAAAATTGTCTGTGCACTTCTTTCTATTGTATGTGCTTTATGTAAATTTTATTGTATTTGTTATTAAACAATTTACTTTTAGCACTACAAAATCAGTGCTGTAAAGATTTGTGGGCATGTAATTTAGCACAGAGGCTTCCAGCACAAGCCAATGATATTATTTAAAAGAAAGGGTTAATTTGTTTTAGTACTTAGTTTAGGGCTAGGTTCAAGTTTTAGCGCTTAAAGTCTATGCAAACCCAAAATCAATTTTTCCATATGTTTGGTATCATGTTCCATTGTATGCAGTTTTCTTAAAGTGGAATGTGAGGGGGTTAGCTCGGCAGCGGGTGTGTGTGACCCCCGAGATGGGCTCCCCACACAAAAACAGGCCCAGCAAACGGAGGTTGTAGTTTTCAAAATCAAAAAAGGTGCGGTTTATTTTCTATTTACAGTGACAAAACACAGCAAAGCAAAAGAAACATAAACAAAATAAATCCTGGTCAACTTGACCTCTGACTAAACATACAGGTTTCCTAACTAACAACTGGGATCAGCCTAGTGCTGTCCTAGTCCCTAAGTCCCTGGTTTTAAATGTCCAAGCAAATAGCCACACAGGCTTTGTCTCACCGCACAGGGGTTCACTCTCCCTAGACAGTCCACACAGGTCTGGGTCCAGGCATGAGCTAACATCTAATGAAGCTGGGAGTTCTTATAGAGGCCTAAATGAGCTGACAAGCTTCAGCTGGTCTCATCAACTCCCTGTCTGCACGACGCCCCACACTCTCCCTAGAGGTATGAGTCATCCATGAGCCCACTAGCCCCAGCTGGGCTTATACAACTCTCCACCTAGTTGTATAAGTCGGCGTAAAGCCTGAATCTGGGCGAAATATATCTACCCCCCTGGATGCAACCAGGTGACTTTACCTTCCTGCTGTCACAGGAAGTAAACCCACCTATCGTTTCCAGCCATGGAGGCTGCCATCTTGGCCTTTGTTTAATTTTCAACTGCCATGATGCTGCACATGTGATCAGTTATGACACCAGCCATTGGATGGTTTGACAGTTTTGTTGAGAGCTCAATCAATGTGACAGTTAGCATTTCCGGCATGCCGGGAATGTAACAGTTTTTTTTAAACTATTAAATCAATGGGTTTACTCCCGCTTTAAGCTAATCGCTTTTTCTTAATCTGTTGCAAAGTTTCTAATTTGAAGATCCTGTCAGTAAGTCTGTCAGTATCCAATGGATGTTGCTATCTGGCATTTATATCTGCAGTCTCTCAATTAGCAGCAGTGCTGTCAAACTTAACCACTTCAATACCGGTCACTTTTATCCCTTTCCTGCCCAGGCCAATTTTTAGCTTTCAGTGCTGTCACACTTTGAATGACAAATGCACGGTCATGCAACACTATATCATTTTTTCACCCAAATAGAACTTTATTTTGGTGGTATTTAATAATCACTGGGTTTCCTATTTTTTGCTAAATAAACAAAAAATTATGGAAAAGTTTGAAAAAAAAATGTTTTTCTTAGATTTCTTTAAATTGCAATATTTTATAACAAACTATCTTACTAAATTTAGGTTAAAGTGTATTCTATTGCATTTCCTTGGTGAAAATAATCAATTAACATGGAATTTGGAATTTGGAACGCAGATTTTCGAATCCAGAACACGGAATTTCGAACACGGAAGACGGAATTCGGAACTCAGAACACGGAAATCGGAACCCTGAATTCAGAACACGGAATTTGGAATTCGGAACATGGAATTTAGAATTCGGAACACGGAATTTGGAATTCGGAACACGGAATTCGGAACACGGAATTTGGAATTCGGAACACGGAATTTGGAACACGGAATTTGGAATTCGGAACACGGAATTCGGAACACGGAATTCGGAACACGGAATTTGGAATTCGGAACACGGAATTCTGAACACGGAATTCTGAACACGGAATTCTGAACACGGAATTCGGAACACGGAATTCGGAACACGGAATTTGGAACACGGAATTCGAAACAAAGAATTTGGAACACGGAATTTGGAACACAGAATTTGGAACACGGAATTCGGAACACGGAATTCGGAACACGGAATTCGGAACATGGAATTCGGAACTCGGAACTCGCAACACGGAATTCGGAACACGGAAAAAATAAAAAGTGTCGCGCGAAGTCTATCCATCTTCATTCATAGTGCCGATGGTCCCGAGAAAAAAAAAATCTGCCTACATGGGAGGTGTCTCGCGAATTTGGAATGCGGACTTTGGAATTCAGAACACGGAATTTGGAATTCGGAACATGGAATTTAGAATTCGGAACACGGAATTTGGAATTCGGAACACGGAATTCGGAACACGGAATTTGGAATTCGGAACACGGAATTCGGAACACGGAATTCGGAACACGGAATTCGGAACACGGAATTTGGAATTCGGAACACGGAATTCTGAACACGGAATTCTGAACACGGAATTCGGAACACGGAATTCGGAACACGGAATTTGGAATTCGGAACACGGAATTCGGAACACGGAATTCGGAACACGGAATTCGGAACACGGAATTTGGAATTCGGAACACGGAATTCTGAACACGGAATTCTGAACACGGAATTCGGAACACGGAATTCGGAACACGGAATTTGGAACACGGAATTCGAAACAAAGAATTTGGAACACGGAATTCGGAACACAGAATTTGGAACACGGAATTCGGAACACGGAATTCGGAACACGGAATTCGGAACATGGAATTCGGAACTCGGAACTCGCAACACGGAATTCGGAACACGGAAAAAGTAAAAAGTGTCGCGCAAAGTCTATCCATCTTCATTCATAGCGCCGATGGTCCCAAGAAAAAAAAAATCTGCCTACATGGGAGGTGTCTCGCGAATTTGGAATGCGGACTTTGGAATTCGGAACGCGGAATTTGGAACACAACATCACAAGGTGTTTTGGGGGGACCCCAAAGCACCCTCCCCATGTTAAGGGCATGTGGCCTGGTATGGTTCAGGAGTGGGGGCACTCTTATCTATATTGCCAGGGTCTGGCAATACATTACAGCCGCGGACAGTTTTAAATAAAAGAATTTCCTTTAGAAATGTCATTTTGCTGCTCTCATTCATTACACTATGTACGGCCGCTATGTAAGCAGTCTTACATAGTATGGGGAATGGATTTAGCCCCCTGAGCCATGATTGGCCAAAGCCAATTATGGCTCTCAGCAGAGCACGCTGTGATTGACCAAAGCATGCAGGTCAGGTGCATGCTTTGGCCAATCGTAGGACGCCAATGCACTACGATCTTGCAGTGCATTATGGGGTGTTCTGCGGCACTCAAATTTGACGAAAACGCCCCAAAATGTTCATTATTTGCTGAACGTGTGAACATTCGATTAGAACATCTGACTCATCCCTAGTAAGGATCACCCCCAAATTCAATCATGATGAACAACACCAATTGGCTCACTGAAAGAAAAACCCCACCTCCATATTTGATCCCATAGCTCACTCTTGGACTTTTGCACTGGACAGCGAAGTTTTTATTTTTGCAATTTGGCAAGCATTGTTCATTGTGATTGAAAAGGATGCTGGATGAAGTGATTGGTGGTAGATTTACATTGTTGGGCATTTTTTCCTTTTTTTTAATTATGGACTTATCAAAAAAGTGTGTCTTTATTTACTATTTAATTTTTTTTGTGAATATGTAAGGGAATAGTGTAGCTCTTACTCATTCACATAGGAGGGGGGTGGCCAGATTCTGGTCAGGATTGTAGGGGAGGGTCCCTTGTATAAATTAACATTGGCCCCTACCCATGTTCAGGGCAAGTGGCCTGGTATGGTTCAGGATGGGGGAGTGCACACTTATCATCCCCTTTCTTGGCTTGCCAGGATGCATGCTCAAATTTGGGGGGACCCAACACCATTTTCTTTAATGGGGTCTCCCTTGACAACCATACCAGACCCTCATCAAGAATAAGGAGCTCGCAGGTAACTTTTAGGGGGTACCCAGGGAACCCCACACCGCTTTTTTTTTGTGGGTTTCCCAATTAACATCTATACGAGACCTTCAACTAGGATAAGGGTCTGGTATAGGTGATAGTGAATCTTCAGTCATTTTTTGCTGTTGTAGATTGTATACATCAAACAGAGGTGCCACTTCACAGGCAGGTTAGGAGTGCTCCTAACCTGCCTGTGAAGTGGCAGGTTAGGGGCATATTATTTAAAGGAATTTTTAATTTTTTAACTGCTTCAGCCCTGGAAGATTTTGCCCCCTTCCTGACCAGAGCACTTTTTACAATTTGGCACTGCATCATTTTTATTTTTTTATAAATATCTTTATTAATTTTCAATTTTTTCCCATACAAAAAAAAAAACATACACATACATTTACATATACATATACATTTCACATTTGACATTTCACAATTTTTCATTTATCTGCTCTCTTCTCGAGCCTCCATAAAATTCTACTTAACATTCCTTTCACCTAACACATATACCTTTTGTACATTCCTCTCCCTCCCTTGATTCAATGGTGTCGTTAATCACGCCCTATTTATCCTGAAGCTGTCATAGGATTTTCTATCCAACTTGCCCATACTCTCTCGTATTTCTCTCCATGTCCTCTATTACAATATATCTCCCTGTACAATGGCAGATTGTTATTTACTAGATTTTTCCAGTGTGCTATCGAGGGAGCTTCTACTTTTTTCCAATTCAAGACTATCGTCTTTCTAGCATAGAACAATAATAGGCCCACCTGTGTTCTCCTACCTACCGAAAAAATATTTTTCCCTACCAGTCCTAGCAAGCAGATCTCCGCCTCTTGTTCTAAAACTATTGATGTCACTATAGCAATTATTCTCAGGACCTCCCTCCAGAACTCCACTATCTTTGGGCATGACCAGAATATATGCATGAAATTTCCTGGGATGTCTGCACATCTCCAGGAGTTCTGGGTGTTTAATGGGCAACTCTTGTATAACTTATATGGTGTGTAGTGGCTCCTATGTATTATTTTAAATTGTATTAATTTATCTCGAAGTGATACCAATATCTGAAATGGGAACCTCCATACTCCCTCCCAATTCTCTTCCACCAAGTTTGGAATATCCCTTCTCCAATGTTCACTTAATTTAATTATATCTGGTGATGTAGTCTTTAGTAAATACTTATATAGGGTTGAGGTTGACATTTTTCCACTTTTTACCATTTGCTCCAGACCTAATTCCATTAATTGCAGAGTCCCACCAGGGAACGGAGCTGATAAAGCATGGGTAAATTGCATATGTCTGAAAGTATAACTCTACGGGATATTCCAAAGCTGCCTCAATTCTGCAAATGAGGAGAATCTTTCCCCCTGTAGTATTTGTGATAATTTTTTCACCCCATATTTAGTCCATGCCCCTGGATCCTGGATAGAATCCAGATGTGGCAATTCAGAATTTCTCCACAGTGGGGTATTTAGGGATAGATTGGTTTCTGAGTATCCCTCTTTTACTATGGCGGCTCTCCAAATTTTCACGGTTGTTATCATTGGAGGGGTTAGATCTTGCCTAGATTTTAGACCCCTATACAGCAGTCCCTGCAATGCCTCTACCGATTGGACCGCTGCTTCCAGCATAGTTGCAGAGTCAAATCCGTCAGGGTTCAACCATCTCCCCACTGTCACTAGCTGTGTAGCTAAAATAATCTGGAAAATCCCTCCCTGTGCTGCCGGTCTCATAAGTGTACTTAATTTAATTCTAGCTGTTTTATTTGCCCATATAAATGTGGAAAGTATTCCATGCAGTTGTATAAAAAAAATTTTGCCAACCATTGTGGGGAATTCCTGAATATGTACAGAAACTTAGGCAGGATCTTCATCATCACCAGATTTATACGTCCTAATAGCGACAAAGGTAACGTTACCCATATCTTTAGTTTCCTCCCAAGCTCCTGTGCCACTAGATCCAAATTCAACGCTCGGAAATTCTCAACCTGTCTAGATATTGTGATACCTAGATATTTAAATTCCATCACCCATTTCAGTGGTATATCTGGGGCAGCAGTATCCTGTGCTCCATGATCGATAGGGAATAGCAAGGACTTACCCCAATTTACTTTGAGCCCTGTAAAGAGTGAGAAGGTGTTAAGTAACTCTAAAGCTCCCTCCAAAGATGAGCCTGCATCTCTCAAAAACAATAGCATATCATCGGCATACAGGACTACCCTCTCCTCCAGCCCCCCCACTCGAATTTCTTGAATATTTGGCAAGGTCCTAAGAGCCTCTGCCACTGGCTCTATTGCTATGGTTAAGAGTGCTGGAGAGAGAGGGCAGCCCTGCCTCGTTCCTCTATATAACTGAAAGAAAGCTGACAACTTTCCTCCAAATTTAACCTCTGACATGGGTCTCCCATATATTATTTGGATCCACTTGATGAATACTAGTGGGAATCCCATCCTTCTGAGTATTTACCATAGAAACGGCCATTCGATTGTATCGAAGGCCTTCTCTATCTAGAGAAGCCACCGTCCTGGATCCCTCCTGTATATGATGTGTGTATATTTGTATATAACCTACGTAGATTAACATCTGTTGTTCTCTGTGGCATAAATCCTGTCTGGTCTGAATCTATAATATTTCTGAGCAGGGGTTGTATTCTTAATGTTAATATCTTTGTCAATATTTTCATGTGTAGCGGGGTGCTATATTTAGGAGCAGCATCTGAGTGGTAACTAGGCTCAGATGTACTAATTGTTAGGTTTCATGGACCATTTCTGTCCCTGGGAGATAGTACTGATGTGCAGTTCCCTGGGGCCTATAGGTGGCGCTGTTGCCATAGGCCTGGGTTGAACCGTGGTACAGGGTTGTGCCTTTTCTTGTCCCCTCTCGGCAGCAGTATGGCGGGGCGGGAAACCTGCTGTGCCTGTCGGGAGAGGGTATAAAAAGGGGCGGCCATCTTCCAGCAGGGTCCACGCCCAGGCATCTTAGGCCTGGGTGTGCGTGTGTGTCGCCTCCGGGTGCCCTAGGCCCGGAGGCCTGGGTCGTCGTCGTGGGTTCCGTGCCCAGGCACCTTAGGCCTGGGCGGGTGTGTTGTCTCCAGGTGCCCTAGGCCCGGAGACGGAGCTGCTGTTTCCATCCCAGACACCTTCAGTCTGGGGTGAGGTACTTTGGCGAGGGACTGGAACCCAGCAACCTTCGGCTGGGGTCCGCTAAGGATCGAGGCTCCCAGGGATCTGCCTTGCGAGGGGAACCATATCCAGGATCGAGGAGGCCAGGGAGGTGACCCTTTCTGAAGACCCAGCGCAGAGTCGTGGTGACAGAGGGGGCCTCTGGTAACTTTCCGGAGGGATGTTCTTATCCTAAAAAGGGGCCAAGTCACTCAAAGAAGGAAGTGCGGGATCTTTAGGTCATAGTGGCAGTGACTCTACGCACACCAGGTCAGTGGCAGTGACTTGCAACTATTCACCAGGTCAGTGGTAGTGACCAACCTCATGGTTCGTGGCAGGGACCATGCGCCAAGCCTGTTCGTGCAAACCAGAACAGGAGAAACCTTAAATTAAGTTTGTGTCTGGACCTCCTCCCACCTTATCTGACCCGTGTTTGTCTCAACCTGTCTGCTCTCAAAGAGACTATTTATTGCCCTTATGAATAAATAAGAAGTTGGACTTTTCAGTTGGTGTGGACAGTTACTTACTGGGGAGAACTAAGGACTTGTTTCTGGCTACCCCAGAAACAAGGTCAGCTCGGGAGGTTTTCAAACACTGGCTGCAGGCAGGCCCGAGAAACTAACACCGCTCAACCTCCCCATCCAGGAGGGTACGGGCTTGTGGTGCGGTGTGCCTCAGTCTTTCATGCGAAGGAGCCAACTATAAGAAAAGCAGGTAAAGGCTGGGGTGGGTGCGCTACACATATTTATATTTAACAATGCTATTGGCCTATATGAGGAACATAATTTTGGATCCTTCATCTCTTTATATATTAAGGTTATATGTGCCTCTCTCATTGAGTCTGGCAGGGCCCCTTTCGATAATCCGCTCGTAAATACTTCGGCTAATTTGGGAGCTATTAGGGCTCCATGTTTTTTGTAGAATTCCGCAGGAATTCCATCTGGACCTGGTGCCTTTTCCCCCGGAAATGTGCGTATCACCTCCATAATCTCCTCGGGCGTAATGGGACAGACCAATGCCCTCCTCTCCCCATCCGACAACCACCCGAGGGCTATCTGGTCTAAGAGATCCGTCATCTCCTCGGAAGTCGGAGGGGAGAGAGGAGGCATACAATGAACTATAATACCCTCTGAAGGCCTCCAATATCTCCTCAGGTTCTTTTACTCTCTGTCTATTTGGGGTCTCGATTTCTGGTATAATTGTAGTTTGGAATTCTTGTTGTGCTAATCTTGCCAAAAATCTCCCACCTTTATCCCCTTGCTCAAAGATGTTCTGTCTGTTTTTTTATGCAATTCGAGCCTTGTTATTTCCTCCATATGTACTGTAGATGTAAATCTTTGTGCGGCCATCATTAAATCAAAGTTGATACCATTGGGATCCTAACCATACTTTTCCCTCTGAAGTTCTATCTGAATTTGCAACTCCTGTATCTTGAAAAAAAGGAAAATTGTATCTTAGCACATAGTGGTAATGTGGATACAACAATTAAGCATGTGCCACGTCCTATAATTGTAGAGAAAGGAATTGTGGGGGACTTTGGACTTTATAGGCACAAATTAACGAAATACATATTGTAGAAAAATATAACAATTTTATTAATTTAAGTTACCAACAATAACATTAAAAAGATTTTCTAAAAACCATTAAACAATTGTATGTGTGGGCCAACCAGGTACAATCACTGAAGGATATAGGATATATAATAACAGTAGGATCTAAAGGAGAGAAACTCTCCAAATGTCATATGGTCCAAACAGTTGATTAGATACCGACAGTGAAGGCTAGTATTGTAGTACCCAGTGAGGTCCACAGCTTTAACCAGTTTCGCGTGGAAACACGCTTCTTCAGAAAGCAACAGCATACAAAGCTAGTAAATGAAAATACAATATATTAGAAATATCATGGTTACCTAGTAGATGCTTACATAAATATACAAAAAATTGTTTACAAATAGGAACTAGTCAGCCGCACAGCAGTTCAAAAAATGGCAAGGGACCAAGAAGCCCAAGTACCAGAAGGACACGAACAAATCATGGGGGCATGGTAAACAATAACAAACCATTAATCTATGTAGATATAATCAACAAGGGAAATTTGGTAAATATATAATTGAATTAGAATGCTCATTGGAGCATATAATATAGAAAAAATAATAGCTTATACTCAATAAGTTATACTCACACTCAGGAGTCTTTAAACTTGATTGTCACTGGAGTAAAGTTCCAATATTTTTAGAAAGGCCCTACCAAAATGGACTAGGGACTAGATGGAATTGGGATGGGAAGGTAGGGGGAGGAGGGAATGGAATGAGGCTAGGAAGGAGGGTATGGGAGAGGACAAGGACAGGGAGGAAAAGGGGAGGGTGGGGGAAGGGTAAGGTGTGGGAGGGAATGAATTGAGGGTAAGGTTCCCAGTCAGGACCGATGCCAGCCGAGCCGATGATAAGGCACAAACCAAATAGATGCTATATCAAAACAAAAATTGGTTTAATGAGCTAATTTATATAAAGGGCATGCCCATAATAACAATAAAGATTATAGGGTACTCACCCTAAATCACTAAAGTGGAAAAAATTCGGTCAACAGCCAGAATCTCACGGTCTCCAGAAGTTGTTGATTGGAGATAGCATGGGCTATATATGTAGTGTATAGTTAGTGAAAAATAGAGAAACCGCAGTTTCAGGTTTTCAGTGGGTTAACCACAATGATTTAGAAGACATATGGATTCACTATTGAAAAAAAAAATGAATAATAGTAAAAGGGGGAGACCATCAGTATACTAATAACAATGAAGTTTAGTATATAAGAATATTAATAGCTGGGCAAACAAACATAACCTTACCATTAAAGCACTTGGCTAACAATTAGCCTGGATAGTGGCAAGGAAGTAGATGGTATGCAGATAATTCAAAGGGCTGCAGAAGACAGATATAAAAAAGGGGCCAGTGGGGCCCTGTGAGGGCACAGACATTAGCCTTGAAGGACCATGTTCCAACAACAATAAACGTTTCATAGAAGAACAAAGCTAAGAGATGTGTACCTGTAATTCGGCGCGGCTGACGGCAGAACGACCGGGCAATGGTGATGGGTAACCTAGTTGACACGCTGATAACAGCATGTTTAAATAGCCATGTCCCATCGCTGATGAGTCAGCCCTTCTGTTTTTTATTAACCGCCAAAATATTTGAGATATATTGTCCCCACAAATATGCTTTGAACGCATCCCATACAACATCTACCGAGGTCGATCCCTCATTATTCTCCCAATATTCTATTACTATGGATGTAATTTTTTCCGCTATTTACGGATATAACACCCACTGCGGAGTTAGTCTCCATAGGGATGCATTTCTCTGAGTCGGGATACGTATTGTCAGATATAGGAGGGAATGATCTGAAAAACCACTCAGCAAATATGTAGCTTCCGCAATATCTGTTAACATTGGGGGATCCGCAAATGCTAAATCTATCCTAGACGCCGTTTTATAGGAGGTAGAGAAGCAGGAGTACATTCTTTTCCGGGGTTCTCCCATCTCCATATCTCCATTACCTCCATCGCCTGCACCCAATTATACAAATCTGTTGAATGTTGTTTAGGAGGTTTTGGTCTGTCCAATTATTGCGATAGAACAGAGTTAAAATCTCCAATAAACAATAACTTCGCTGGGAGATATTGTATGATTTTTTCCATTACAGTATCTCATTCAAAACTCCCACCAAAAACGGAGGTGGGATATACACTGCCACTGTAATATACCTCTGTTGTCCAATCACATATAACAGAATAACATATTTTCCATTTATATCTATGTAAGCCTTCTCTATTTCTCCAGGAAATGATTTATTTACCAGAACTGATACACCCCTAGCATAAGATGAATAAGTAGAATGATATGTTTTTTGTATCCAAGCTTTTTTTAACGTAATTTGTTTTTTCCCCATTAGGTGTGTCTCCTGCAATAGAATCAATTGGGGGGTATATTTTCTTATATATTGAAACATTAATGTTTGTTTAAACTTTGATTTCAATCCTCGAACATTCCAGGAAAATACAGAATAACAATTATTGTCATTTTTTTTATCTGACATTATACCTAGAGTATGGGAGGAATAGATACCTCAATTTTTTGGGTTGCTTCCATAGGGTACTTAACCACTTCCATACAGGGCTTTTTATACCACTTCAATACCGGGCCTATTCTGGCACTTCTCTCCTACATGTACAAATTATCATTCTTTTGCTAGAAAATTACTCAGAACCCCAAAACATTATATATGTTTTTTTAGCAGACACCCTAGGGAATAAAATGACGGTCGTTGCAACTTTTTATCTTGCACGGTATTTGCGTAATAATTTTTCAAACGCCTTTTTTTGGGGAAAAAAATGGTTTCATGAATTAAAAAATAACAAAACAGTAAAGTTAGCCCAATTTTTTTGTAAAATATGAAAGCTTATGTTATGCCGAGTAAAAAGATACCTAACATGTCACGCTTTAAAATTGCGCACACTCATGGAATGGCGCCAAACTTCGGTACTTAAAAATCTCCATAGGCGTTGCTTTGAAAATTTTTACAGGTTACCAGGTTAGAGTTACAGAGTAGGTCTAGTGCTAGAATTGTTGCACACGCTCTAACGCATGCGGCGATACCTCACATGTGTGGTTTGAACGGCGTTTACATATGCGGGCGGGACTTACGTGTGTGTTCGCTTCTAAGCGCGAGCAATTGGGGACGGACATTTAAAAAAAATATATATATTATTTATTTATTTATTTTCCTTTTTTTTTTTTTAATCACTTTTATTCCTATTACAAGGAATGTAAACATCCCTTGTAATAGGAATGTGTGTGACAGGTCCTCTTTATAGAGAGATGCGGGGTCAATAAGACCTCCAGGCTGGAAAGCATGAGATCATGAAAAAATATTTCACTGATCTCATACTTACAGCCGCAATGGTGGCTTTGTTTACATTTGAGGACCCGGGCGTGACGTCATCACATCGCGCCCGGGCCTCCGACGATCATAGAGATGACTGGTGACCATCTGGTCACCAGTCATCTCTATGCTCATCACGTGACCCACCACCGGCGCCGACGATTCTCTCCGGGTCCCTGATCGCACGGGAGAGCCCGGAGAAGCACCAGATGGCGGCGGGAGGGGGGGGCGTTGTCCCCTCCCGCCGCCTATAAGAACGATCAAGCGGCGGAACTGCCGCTATGATCATTCTTATGGTGCGCAGGATCGCCGGCTGCAAACAAGGATATCTGAATGATGCCTCTAGCTGCAGGCATCATTCAGATATCCCCCCTCAAACCCAGGACGTCATATGACGTCCACCCGGAGGGAGAGAGGGTTCCTGCCGGCATCATTCTGCTATGGCCCGGTATGGAAGGGGTTAAACCACACCATCTGAGATCCCATATATACTCCTTCCTCACACTCACTTCACCTCCTCCCTCCCATCCCACCCTATCTCCTTCTTTTGTACAACCCCATCTATTCCTGTATGGGAGTGGAGAGGCATTTCTCCTATCCCCTTTTTTACTGACCAGTGTCTGTCCTATACTCAGTGTCCATCATAACCCAATTCTTCCCAAAAAGAAAAACAACACAAACAAACCCTCATCCATTCCGTTGTGTGGCAGGCTCTCGCCTATCAATCTTAGGGGACACTCTGTCTTAACCATTTCCTCTGTTTCTCCCCTGTTTCCCCAATTTCCCTAAAGGAAAGGAGAGAAGAGGGAAGGGGAAAAAAGAGGAAAGAAGAGGGAAAAAGAAAAAAAAAAGAAGACAAGGAGTGGAGGGAGGCCCCAACGTTATTTGTAACTCATCTTAACCACTTCAGTTTACCGCATCTAGTGTAGTTTCACGTGTCATATCATAATACAACTACCATAGCCCAAAAAAATAAAAAAAGGGGGTAACTCCATCAAAAATACGAAAAAGAAATTAAAAAATTAAAAAATTCTCTCTCCTTCCCTCCCTCTCTCCCCCCTCCCCCCTCCCCACCCGCATCTATATCCTCTTCTGACATCTTCACATCTGACATCTTCATTTTACTAAGAAAAAAAAGAAAAAAGACAAATCTTTCCACGTAACATTTTATAATTCCGTAACACAATCATATAATTTCTGTGCTGAAAGCAAAACAAACAAAAAAAAAAAGGTGGAGGCAACTAAAGCCCACCCAACATATCTTTGACTCATCTTGACCATTTCAGTTTACTGCGCATAGTGTAGTTTAAAGTGGTTGTAAACCCACTTTTTCAACTTGCACCTACAGGTAAGCCTAGATTAAGGCTTACCTGTAGGTGCAAGAAATATCTCCTAAACCTACACGGTTTAGGAGATATTTACTAAAAAGACAGGCGTCGCTGTCTACGGCGCATGCGCGCCGTAGACAACGGCGCATTCATGGGGTTAATCCCATTCACAAAATCGGCTACTTCCCAGCAATAGCTGGGCGTAGCCGATTGTGACGGCTCTCGCGCGCATGCGCAGAGTGACGTCTCCGCCGCTCCGGCCAATCACAGCGCCGGAGCGGCGCTGTGATTGGCTGCAGCGGCGATACCCGGAAGTAACCTTCCGGCTATCGCCGCAGCGATGGATGCGGCAGAAGAGGGAGACGAGGACGGCTTCGGGGGCCCCGATCTAAGGTAAGTGATGCATAATGAGCTATTATGCTAGTCATAATAGCTCATTATGCCTTTCTCTTACAGGAGGTTGTGAAAATAAAAAAAAAACATTATTGGGTTTACAACCACTTTAACGTACCATATCATAATAAAAATGTCATGACCCAAAAAATACAATATTTTTTTTTAAAATAAATTAAATAACAAATATTTTTACACCTCTACTGTGTTTTCCAGTGTTGATCTATCTTTCATTCACTATTACTCCTTTCCTGACAGACTCCATTATCCCCGCCTCCTCTCCAATGCTATAGGACCCCATACCCATAAAAGTAAGCTCAGCTCTCAGTACCGTGTTCCTTTTTTGTCCTCCTCCAATGGACCTAAGATGCACGTCTGTTCAGATGTCCCAGGATGGATGGCACACCCTTCAGCGGTGCAGCTCAGAACCCAGCCACGGGCGGGTGGAGAGCTTGCGGCAACCAGGTACCTCTGGATGGGAGTTGCTGCAGTGTGCCCAAGGTTCAGGACGTCCTCGGCTGACAAGGTCTGCAACTATCTTCATATAGTCCATGGCAGTCGCCTCTGTGTTTATTTGTATTGTTTGTTTGTCCCCTGCTTTCCCTTTCATACCCCTGTTGCTCCCTAATGGCGGCTGGAACGCTTCTGCGTCCCAGCTCGCCGCGGTGGTCTGAGTCACGGGCGCCGCTGCCGTTCGCGCATGCGCGGAGTCCTCTCTCAGAGTGAGGCCTGGTTCCTGCATGCGTGGTTTGACGAGTTTCTCGGAGGCCGCTCAGGCGCCGATGGATGGCTTCTCCACTGTGCAGGCGTGTTGTGTGGACGGCGGTGACGTCACAGGCAGGGAATTTAAAAGTTGCTGCTCGCCTGTGTCATTCGGGATTTCCCCTGACAGGAGAGCTGAGGCAACTTGATCACCCTGTGGTTTCCAGGTCAGTGTTCTTGGTAAAAAAAAAAAAAGAGGGAATTTATTTTTCTTATATTGATAAGAGGCTTGGGTGTGTATGTGTATGTATATATGTTTGTGTAAATATGTATACATATATATTTATGCATTGTACGCTAGTATTTAATGCTTCTTGTCATATAGTGGAGTCCCTTTTAAAGGGCAAGTTACCTATTTATTTTTTGTATGATACTGTAGGTTTCTTTACCAGACCTGTCCTTATTGTGATGCTCCAGTCCAGAAGTTATGGACCAATCACCGCATACATGTGGCCAGCCCTCACGCACAAGGTATGTGCGGGAGAGGGGAGGGCTTGGGGTATAGTCACAAGTATTGGTGTGCTTGATGGCTTGTTTTTTCCTCCCAATCCTTTTTTTCTTTAGCCCTTCCGGTCCGGATCCTCAAACCGATAGAGACCTTGCCAGGCCGCAGCATTCGTCATCTACAAAATCAAAAAACAGACGTGATTCACTGTCTGCACCTCACCACCAGAGGAGATGCTCCCATTCCTCCTCTAGACACCGCTCCCACCGCCATGAGAGTTGCTCTGATCGGAGAGCCTGCTGGGGATGTGGTACACGAGTCCCAGAGGGCAAATCATTATGCAATCATTGCTATGCCCATGCGGTTGGGGAAAAGGAGACAGAGGATCAACGTATCGAGTCTCTAGTAAAACGGGTGGTACAACGTTCTTTGAAGGAGATGGATACTTCCCACACACAGAGCCAGTCCAGCACCATTCGGTCCGGCTCCCCGGCTGATGAGGTCCATGAGGTTCCAGGTCCTTCCCAGCCCTACGCTTCCTCGCCTGTTCCCTCGGAAGGAGAACTGGAAAGTGATGAGGATAGAGTGGAATTCGACTTCTCTCTAGTGACTCCGCTTATTAAAGCAGTCAAGGAGGCCCTTATGTGGGAAGACCCATCTACTCCCCCAGCTAAGCAGAAAAAGTTTTTCAAACGCCTGGGGAAAGAGCGCCGAAGTTTTCCGCTATTAGCCGAACTAAAGGGCATTTTTGACGAGGAGTGGAGTAAAGTGGACAGGAAGTCCTCTATGACAAATAAAACTTCCAGAATGTATCCCTTCAAAGCGGATGAAGTAAAATACCTGGAGAATATTCCTTCTGTAGAAGTGGCTGTAATGCGTCTGGCCAAACACGTCACGCTCCTGCTGGATAATGCGGTCTCCTTTAAGGATAGTCTTGACAGAAGAATGGATCAGGACCTCAAAAGAATTTATGGACTTGCTGGTACAGCTTGTAAACCTGCCCTGGCCTTGGCAGCCGTGTCCAAGGCTATGGAGGCATGGACAGAGAATGTAGATTCCTTCTTTAAAGGTGTTTCAGAAGAGCTGGCCAGTAATTCAGCGGCAGCAGAGCTAAAACTAGCGGTGGCCTTCTTGGGGGAAGCATCTGTCGATTTGATCCGCCTGCTGTCTAGAATTATGCTGTCCTCAGTTACGGCTAAACGGGCCCTATGGCTGCTCCCTTGGCATGCTGACCCGTCATCTAAACAAACCTGGTGCAAGATTCCTTTCGAAGGGTCATCACTTTTCGGTAATAAACTGGATGACACCATAGCTAAGGCCACGGGTGGAAAATCGGGCCTTCTTCAACAGGACATGCATCTGCAGGGTCGAAAGAAGCCCAAGTTCAGAAGACGCAGCCCGGAGTGTTTGAGGGAAGCACGCTCCTATAGACCTGGCCGGGACTTCAGAAGAAACTGGAGTAGAGGTCAAGCGTCCTTTCGCAAGCCAGCGAAGACCCAATGGTCGCGATCAGGCTAAATCCTTTTCAGATTTTGCCCGTCCAGGTGGGTCGGGTGGGAGCACGCTTGCTCCTCTTCTGGCATGTCTGGGTGGCCTCATTCTCAGACTTCAGGGTCGTCAGGACAGTGTCGTCAGGTCATGCATGGTCCTTCTCCAGCATTCCTCCCCCCAGATTTGTCTCCACCCTACTCCTGCGTGCGGAAGAACAAAAGGAGGCTCTACTGTCCTTCGTAGACTTGCTGAAATCCAAGGGAGCAGTAGTTTGTGTCCCAGAGGACGAACAGCTCCAAGGGGTATACTATCCCCTTTTCTTAGTTCAAAAGAAAAGCGGTGTTTGGCGCCCGGTATTAGACTTGACTTACATGAACAGATTCATAAGGTACGGGAAGTTCAAAATAGAGACTCTGTCAACAATCCATACAGCCAGGAGACTGGATGATTTCAATAGATCTGAAAGACGCTTATTTCCACGTGCCAGTGGCAAAGGAATTCCTCAAGTACCTCCGGTTCCACATCGGGCAGGAACATCTGCAATTCATCTGCCTGCCCTTCGGATTGACGACTTCTCCTCTGGTTTCCACCAAAGTCCTCTTGGCTGTAGTGGCCCTCATCAGGCTAAAAGGTGTGCGTCTTTATCATTATTTAGACAATCTCCTAGTTCTGTCTCAAAACAGAGAACAACTGCTGATGCACAGAGAACAGGTGATCTCAACCCTTTCCAGTTTCGGATGGCTTCTAAACCTGGAGAAAAGCCACCTGGATCCAGCCCAATGCTTAATATACTTAGGGGCTCAGTTCAACACAGTGGAGAACACCATCTCCCTGCCGGTAGGGAAGATTCCGGTGATTCGGAAGAGGATTTCTCAGGCTCTGGATGCCCCTCGTCTGAAAGCATCACAATGCCTAAGAATCATTGGCACAATGTTCTCCATGACCCCTATGGTCAAATGGGCTCTGTGGAGGTTACGCCCTTTCCAGTCAGGGTTCCTCCGGCAGTGGAAGTCAGGGGACAAGAGTCGACTTATCCACATATCTGCAACAATGAGGAACAGCCTCTTCTGGTGGCTCCAGCTCAAGAATTTGCAAAACTGTCACTCCATTGCCCCCATCTCTTGGGTCACAGTCACGACCGACGCCAGCAGTTCCGGCTGGGGGGCTCTCTGTGGTCAGAACCTTGCGCAGGGCAGGTGGGGCGCTCGTCTCTGCAACCCAGGCTCAAATGTCCTGGAGCTTCGGGCGGCTTGGTGTGCCCTCCAATCCTTCTCTCGGTTCCTGAAAGGAGAATCAGTGTTGATAAGGATGGACAACACTACAGCAGTGTCATACGTGAAGAGGCAAGGGGGGACACAGAGTTCCACATTTCTTCTAGAAGTTGAGCCTATCATGACTTGGGCCCAGAAAAATCTGGCCAATATATCATCAGTTTTCATTCCTGGAGTACAGAACTCCCAGGTAGATTTCCTCTCACGCACTCAACTAGACAACAATGAGTGGTCCCTCCACGTGCAGTCATTCAAATGGATTCTGTCCCTGGGAGTCAATCCCGAAGTGGACCTATTCGCTTCCCCCTGCAATTCCAAAGTAGTGAAGTTCTACACTCTGGGCCGTTACAGCCAGGCATTCGGAACGGATGCCCTGACGGATCGGTGGAGGTTCAAGAGGGCATATGCCTTTCCCCCGATCCCAATTATCTTAAAATTCCTGCGGAGACTCCAAGCGGAATCAGTCGAAGTAACAGTGGTGGCTCCCTACTGGCCAAACAGGCCTTGGTTTCCTCTCCTGATCCAGCTGAGCTACCGGGACCCAGTACCTCTTCCTCTCAGGCCAGACCTTCTCTCTCAAGGGTCACTCCTACACCCTTGTCCGGCACTGATGAGACTGACGGTCTGGTTCTTGAGAGGGAGAGGCTAGAATCCCTCGGTTGCGCCTCTAGAGTGATTTCTACACTGTTGAGCTCAAGAAGGGCAAGTACTAACAAGGTTTACGGAAGAATCTGGGCCAAATTCTTTGAGTTCTCCTTTGCTTCGAGGAGGTCCTTCAGAAATCCAGGAGTTCAAGATGTTCTCAGTTTTCTTCAAACCGGACTAGACTTACCCTTATCTGTCAGTTCTTTGAGAGTTCAAGTTTCAGCCTTATCAGCTTTCTCTGGGATCTCATGGGCAGTCCATCCCTTAGTCCTGCAATTTTTCCGGGGGGTGTCAAGAATTAATCCCCAAAGGAAACCAAGATTTCCCAAGTGGGATCTTCCTCTCGTTCTAGATTCACTGACTGGACTCAGTACGACGGGGCCCTCCCCGTCCTCCATTAAAGACTCATCATCACCTCGGCTAAGAGGGTCTCTGAGATCGGGTCCCTGGGTCATGAAGAACCTTTTCTAACATTTTTTCCAGATCGAGTAGTCCTTATACCCATGTTGGGTTCAAACCCAAAAAAGTCTTCAGTATTCCACGAGAATCAGGAAATTGTTCTTCCTACGTTCAAGACTCCGGAATCTAATGAAACTCATCCATTGGATATAGGCAAAATCCTGAAAGAATATTTGGAGATTACTTCTCCCTTCAGACAATCTGATCATTTATTCATACTGCATTCAGGCAGGAAGAAAGGGAAGAAAGCTTCAACCAGGACAATTGCATCCTGGATTGTCCACACAATCCAACAAGCATATAGGGCTAACTGCTTGGCTCCTCCACAGGCGGTGACGGCACACTCCACCAGAGGAATGGCAGCATCTTGGGCGGCGGCCCGACATGTGGCTCCAGAGGTCATTTGCAAAGCGGCCTCGTGGGCCTCTATCAATACATTTATGGCCCATTACTGTATAGAGCCTGCATCACTATCTTCTGTTAATTTTGGGTTAAGAATCCTGTCGGTTGACGGGGCAAATTAAAGCTATTTCTTGTGCATACATCACGGGACACAGAGCAGCATAGTCATTACTATGTGGGTTATATAGAATTACCTTCAGGTGCTGGCACTGGCAACTTCCAAAACAGGAAGTACCCTCCCCTATATAAGCCCCTCCCATCCGGGAGTACCTCAGTTTTTTGCCAGTGTCTAAGGTGTTGGCCAAGGTTAACATGTATTCATCTGGGCTTGTGTACAGGTTCTCTGGGCCTTAGCAAGCTATTCCGGATCCGACCAAAAAAGCTTCATAGCTAAACGGTCGGTACCCGGGCCTTGCAGAGAAGAGCAGGGTTTTGCCTGTAATGCCTCTCTTAGGAGGGCTGGACCCTGGGATCCAGAGCTCTGGTCATACCCAAAACCAAGAGGCTATCTGTGCAGGGTGCTATACAGGTCCAGGGGAGTGGAATCCTTGGGAACCCGGTCCCTGAAGGTCTAGTACAATGCCTGCCGTGAGAGGTGAAGTTTGGGCTTCTGTGGACCAAACAAAGTCCTGCGGCGGGGAAAAGGTAAGTGGGGGCCCCTCAGGAACTTGGTTCTATTGAGGGGACCCCCAAGCCTAATATGTCTTTCTGCCTGTTACCTAAAGGGTATTCCCGCTAATAGCTGTATATGCCTAAGAAATCCTAGAAATGTTTTTTCATAAGGGAAGTTTTAAAAAAACTGTAAACCTGGAAATGTTTTTTCATAAAGGAGGTTTTAAAAAAAAAAAAAAAAAAAAGACAAAGGTGCGGTACCTGTGTTTGTCCACTAGAGGCCGCTGTGGAACGTCTTTTTTCTTGGGACTATTCCTTCCATGGTGAAAGTCCAGGCAGATGAGTGAGCTCTCTATCAGGGAAGCTGCATTCCTCTGTCATGCTGCCAAGTAGTTTCCTTCCATCCCCGAGTCCTGGTGAAACAGGGACCCTGGCTCCTCTCCCTACATGGCGCCAAGAGCGCACACGTGCACGCGCGCGCGCGCACACATGCTTTCCTTTTATAAGGTTTAGCTTCAAAAAAGGGGGCGGAGCCTGGCGGATGACGCGCTCTGTGCGCCCAGCGCTTCTGCGCATGTGCGGGCGTCCCAGCAAGATAAAAGGACTCAGTCCACGCTGCTTGCTATGGACACAGAGCATGAAAAGGAGCTGGTAGCATGGTATAGGGGCTTACAGCGGGCGGTTGATACAGGCATCCCCAGAAAGACACATTAGTAGACACCCACTGATGTACATAGCAGCAAATTTCATTAGACTATTTCAGTAAGGGGTGTATTGCGGCTGGAATACCTCAGCTTTGAACTAAGGAATATGCCGCCTAAAAAACTCCGAGATATACCTCTCAGGAAGTGTAGGGGGTTTCCATCGGGCTCTGAGGATCTGGAGCAGTCATCTGCACCCTCCTCCCCTGAGAAATCAGAGGTTAATACCCATAAGGAACCCCCGGGAGTGCCAGGTACTGCGGCTGTCCTCAGTCCACCTGCTCCTGCATATATAACAGAGGAGGTTTTTTCCTCAACTCTGGAGGGATTGGAGCAGAGATTGGCTGCATTGATCGCTTCTTCTCTATAGGAAAGAAAGCGCGCCAGATCTCCATCACCTCCATTAGAGTGCCTGTTGGCAGAGCAACAGTCCCAGGAAGGGACCGACCTACCTGAAGGGGATCAGGAGGAGGTTAGCTCTGTTTTTGAGGAATCGACAGTAGATGAACCATTTTCAGCATCACAGACTGAAAGATTGTGGGTCCAGACCCTAACTGACATGGTTCGATCTGCATTTAAAATGCCTCTTGTTGAACCATCAACTACTGCTGTCTCCTCATTGGGGTCGCTAAAAGCTCCCCAGGTTAATTGCTCCTTTCCAATACATCCATTATTGGAAGGACTTATATACCAGGACTGGGAACATCCTGATAAACTATTTGTTCCGCCTAAAAGGTTTCCGGTGATCTATCCCATGGAGGAAAAGTTCACCCAGAGATGGAATGTTCCTACGGTGGATGCAGCCATCTCTTCTGTGAACAAATCACTGACATGTCCAGTAGATAATGTTCAAATGTTCAAAGATCCAGTGGATAAAAAATTGGAATCTTTATTAAAATCTGCTTTTTCCACAGCAGGGGCTGTTACACAGCCAGCAGTGGCAGCTATTGGGGTCTGCCAAGCTTTAAAGGATCAAATGAAAATGGTCCTGAGGGATTTGCCAGACCAGCAGGCCCAGGCTCTGGCTGATCTGCCTAGAGCATTATGCTTTGCGGTTGACGCCATCAAGGATTCTATCCATCAGGCCTCCCGCCTCACGCTGTCTTTGGTACATATGCGTAGGCTTCTGTGGCTCAAAAACTGGTCTGCTGAAGCTCCCTGTAAGAAGCTCTTAGTTAGCTTCCCATTTCATGGGGAACGCCTTTTTGGCGAAGACCTGGATAAGTATATCCAGAAGATTTCCAGTGGTAAAAGTACTCTCTTACCGAGTAAAAAGAGGTCTAGGGGTCCATCTTTTAAGAGGACTACCTCTCCTATCCCTGTGACGTCTGCTACTAAGCAGTTCCGACGGCCTCCTCGGTCAAACTCAGGAGGTAAAAATCAGGGACAGCCACAGGGTAATAAAAAGCCCTGGATCCGAAGAGGTACTAAACCAGCCTCCAAGTCAAGCCTATGAAGGGCTGCCCCCACTCAAACGGGTGGGGGGAAGACTTCAGTTGTTCGCAGAGACCTGGCGGGAGACGATCAAAGACAGATGGGTGCTCTCCGCAGTAACTCTGGGATACAAGTTGGAGTTAAAAGAGTCTCCTCCGTCCCATTTTATGTGGTCAGGCATGCCAAGAGACCCTCTGAAAAGAGGGTCTCTCCTATTGGCGTTAGAACAACTATTGCTCCAAGGAGTAATTATGGAGGTTCCTATGGAAGAGTGGGGGTTGGGTTTCTACTCAAACCTTTTCACAGTCCCGAAGCCAAACGGGGACATAAGACCCATATTGGACCTAAAGAGTCTAAACAAATTTCTAAACGTCCGGTCTTTCCGGATGGGGTCGATCCGATCGGCCACCGCTGCCCTACAAGGGGAGGAATGGTTAGCCTCGATCGACATCAAAGATGCTTACTTGCATGTTCCCATCTTTCCAGGTCATCAAAAATTCCTACGCTTTGCAGTAGAAGGGCGCCATTTTCAGTTCAGAGCCTTACCATTCGGTCTGGCCACAGCACCACGAGTGTTCACAAAAATTCTGGCCCCACTGTTGGCCGATCTAAGAACACGGGGTGTAACGATAATGGCATACCTAGACGACCTGTTGTTGATGGACCACTCAGTTGCCAAGCTAGAAGTGGTAATTGTCGATACAATCAAGTATCTAGAGTCTCACGGTTGGGTCATCAACCTGGACAAGTCAGCCCTACAGCCAGTGAAAAACCTGGTATATCTAGGGCTACGGCTGGATTCAGACCAGAGGAAGATTTTCTTACCTCTAGACAAGGTATCCTCTTTGAGGGGCTTGGTCCGTCTGCTTTGTGCAAAAAGACAGCCGTCCATACGCCTGTGCATGAGGCTGCTAGGAAAGATGGTAGCATCATTCGAAGCTGTGCCATATGCCCAATTCCACTCAAGGAATTTACAAAGGGCCATATTGTCAGCCTGGAACGGAAAAGTTCAGGCTCTAGACTTCCCGATGGCTTTGTCCCCTTCCGTTCGGAAGAGTCTCTGCTGGTGGTTGATCCCCCAGAATCTCCAGAAGGGAAAACCCTTCAGCCCGATATCTTGGAAGGTGGTCACTACAGATGCCAGCCTTATAGGCTGGGGGGCAGTACTGGAGCAATGGTCTCTCCAGGGCAGATGGTCAAATGTAGTAAAAACCCTGCCCATCAATCTCTTAGAGATACGAGCAGCCCGGTACGCCCTAGTAGCCTGGACATCCAGACTCCAAGGGTCCCCTGTCAGAATTCAATCAGACAATGCCACAGCAGTGGCATATATCAATCATCAGGGAGGCACCAGGAGTCGTGCAGCCCAGAGGGAAGTAAGTCACATCCTGGAATGGGCAGAAAAGCATGTCCCATGTATATCAGCTGTCTTCATTCCAGGGGTGGAGAATTGGAAGGCGGACTTTCTGAGTCGCCAACAGTTATGCCCAGGGGAATGGTCCCTTCATCCCGAGGTCTTCCGAGCAATATGTCAGCGGTGGGGAACACCGGATGTAGATCTGCTAGCATCCAGATTCAACGCAAAGGTGGACAGATTTGTCTCCCGGACAAGGGATCCCCTCGCTTGCGGCTCGGATGCTCTGGTGTTCCCTTGGGATCAGTTCAGACTGATATATGCATTCCCTCCGCTACAATTGTTGCCTCGACTCCTTCGCAGAGTCAGGTTGGAGAAGAAGCCGGTGATCCTGGTGGCTCCAGCGTGGCCCCGAAGGGCCTGGTACGCGGAGATCATCAAAATGTCTGTGGGGAGTCCTTGGACCCTTCCACGTCGTCCGGACCTGCTTTCGCAAGGACCGATATACCACCCTTCCTTACTAACTCTAAGTTTAACGGCCTGGCTATTGAATCCCACATCCTAAAGAAGAGAGGTCTCTCTAACTCTGTGGTATCAACTATAATCAATGCCAGGAAGCCTGTATCCAGGCAGATCTACTATAGAGTTTGGAAGGCGTACATCACTTGGTGCGAGGCCAGAAAATGGCATCCACGTAAGTACGTTATAGGCAGAATTCTGGACTTCCTGCAGTGGGCTGTAGACAGGAAGTTTGCCTTAAGTACTATCAAGGGCCAGGTTTCGGCCTTGTCAATACTATTTCAAAGGCCCCTGGCTATGCATTCACTTGTCAAATCCTTTATGCAAGGTGTGACTCGTATTATTCCACCGATTAAGGCTCCCATATGCCCATGGGATCTAAATTTGGTTCTGTCGGTTCTGCAGAAGCAGCCATTTGAACCTTTGCGGCACATTTCCTTGGTTCTACTCACCAGGAAATTGATATTTTTAGTAGCCATATGCTCGGCTAGAAGAGTGTCGGAATTAGCCGCCATGTCCTGTAAAGAGCCATATCTGGTTATCCATAAGGACAGAGTAGTATTACGTCCTCACCCAGCCTTTCTTCCTAAGGTGGTATCGAGGTTTCACTTGAACCAGGATGTGGTTCTTCCTTCTTTTTTCCCCAAACCAAGCTCGGTAGAGGAAAAGTTATTGCATTCTTTGGATGTAGTAAGAGCAGTTAAAGCTTATCTAAAAGCCACTGCTCAGATTCGTAGAACGGATTCTTTGTTTGTTCTGCCGGAAGGCCCCAGAAAGGGTCAGGCAGCATCAAAATCTACTTTAGCCAAGTGGATTCGACAGGTCATAATACAAGCCTATGGCTTGAGAAGTAGACCGCCTCCGTTCAAAGTTAGGGCGCACTCCACGAGAGCAGTTGGAACTTCATGGGCAGTGCATCACCAGGCCTCCCTGGCGCAAATTTGTAAGGCCGCAACGTGGTCTTCAGTACACACGTTTACTAGGTTCTACCAGGTGGACGTTAGAAGTCAGGAGGATGTCGCCTTTGGGCGCAGTGTGTTGCAGGCCGCAAAAGATCCTCATGCCTGATGGCGCCCAGCTTATGTATGGTGTATCCCCCCCCTCATGTGGCATTGCTTTGGGACGTCCCACATAGTAATGACTATGCTGCTCTGTGTCCCGTGATGTATGAACAAGAAAGTAGGATTTTTAAAACAGCTTACCTGTAAAATCCTTTTCTTGGAGTACATCACGGGACACAGAGCTCCCACCCCTCTTTTGGGGACACGTATTGCTTTGCTACAAAACTGAGGTACTCCCGGATGGGAGGGGCTTATATAGGGGAGGGTACTTCCTGTTTTGGAAGTTGCCAGTGCCAGCACCTGAAGGTAATTCTATATAACCCACATAGTAATGACTATGCTGCTCTGTGTCCCGTGATGTACTCCAAGAAAAGGATTTTACAGGTAAGCTGTTTTAAAAATCCTACTTTTTTGTTCAGCATACCCACCCGTGTGGTCTGGCTAGTTATTTCCCACACGTAGGCTGCCATGGAGTCTGTCAGGAAAAAAGAAAATTTATTATCAAATACTTACCATAATTTTCCTTTCCTGATGGACTCCATGGCAGATGGAGTTCCCACCCTGAAAGAAAATAACAAGAGAAAAAGTAAGTGTCCAAGAGTCGGCTAGTTACGGAACACGGTACTGAGAGGTGAGCTTACTTTTATGGGTATGGGGTCCTATAGCATTGGAGAGGAGGCAGGGTTAACCCACACGTAGGCTGCCATGGAGTCCATCAGGAAAGGAAAATTGCGGTAAGTATTTGATAATAAATTTTCCTTTTTCCTTCTAAAAAGGAGAAAAAAAGAAAAAGTGTTTGTGGGATTCTGCTAACCTCTTCAATTTACTACACATCATATTTTTCCACGTGTTGTAATCCCCTAACCTGTGAAAGATTTCTTATTTTAGTGCTTTCCAATATTGATATATCATTCCTTATTATTCCTTACTTAATCCATCCATACACAATGCTTATCATTTATTGTTTATCAGAGTCTATATCGATATACAAAATTTTTTGATTTTATCTAAATCTATACCAGTTTTTAATATATATCAGGGTAGAAAAGAGGGAGGGAGGGAAAGGAGAGAAAAAAAAAAAAAGAAAGGGAAGGGAAAGAAAAAAAACAAAAAGAAGAAAAAAAAAAACAAATCTGCTTTATCCTACATTTTACATCATTTCCTATATATTCTTTATTTCTTTTGGGGTTTTATACCACTATATCTATCCCCCTTAAAAAGGAAAAAAAAAACCCAGGGAAGAAAAAAAAGAGACGGGACAATCCATCTATTTGGTGTCTATTTGGTGTCCAACCATTCTGTCGCTAAGATTAATGTTTAAAAAAAAGAGGGTGTGTGTCCCGTTGATAACTTGTAATTTTCTGGGGTATAAAAGGCTATACTTTAACCCCCTCTCTCTGTCTTTTATGTATTTCTGTGTAGGCTCTTCTTTGCTGCTGTAGCTCCACTGGATAGTCAGGAGAAAATAGCTATTTAGCATTTTCATATTGTATATCTGCCCTTAACCTGGCTGTTGATAAAATTTGATCCTGGTCTCTATAGTTTAGTAAATGCAACAACAAAAAAGGACGGGGGGAGGGGGTGCTCCTGGTTTTGGGGCATGGAAGGAGATCCTATGTGCTCCCTCCACCACAAATGTTGGAGATACTTCTGTTAAATTCAATACTTCTGTCAACAATTCTTCTGAAAATTTGATTGGGTTGTCTCCCTCCACCTGCTCTGGCAGACCCAGAATTCAAACATTATTTCTTCTTGGGTGACTTTCTGTGTCTGTTGCTCTATCCTGAAGTGCTCTAATTTGTTTTTCCAATATATGCCGTTCTCTGTTGTCTGTTTTTAATTCATCTTCTACTTTTGAGACAGATTTCTATTTCTGCAGTCCTTTGCTGTATTTTATCAAACTCATGCCTTATTGAGCAGACATCTATTGCCAGAGCATCAATTTTATTTGTCAGTATTTCACTGCTTGCTTTGATCGCCTCCATAATATCTTTCCCAGAGGGAGCATACTCTACCTCTACTTCTCTTACAGTCTGAGTCTCTGCTGTTGTTCCACTGCATCACTTTAACTGACAATTGTGCGGTCATGCCTACTCGACAACACAAAATAGCTATATAGAGGAATGGGTAAAAGGGAAGAAAGAGAATCCCAAAATATATGGACGTTTGGCTTTTGTTTTTCGCTTTTAGTTTGGGGTTTGCCTTTTTGGGGTTTTTTTTTGTCTCTTGTTTTTGTTGTTTTTTTCTATCTAGTCCTATAAGGGTTGCTCCAATTGAGGAACCTGAGATATGAATTGATAACAAAATTCTATAAAAGTATTTGGATATATGATATTTTTGTGTTGTAAGTGGAAATTGTGTAAAGATAAAATATTTAATAAAATATGATAAACAAAAACTGATAATTGCTTAGTCATGCAATGCTGTACCCAAATGCTGTACCCAAACGAAATTTACGTAAATTTTTACCCACAAATAAAGCTTTCTTTTGGTGGTATTTGATCACCTCTGTGGTTTTTATTTTTTGCACTATAATTAAATAAGGGCGACAATTTTTAAATAAATATAAATGTATATATATAAATGTGTATATATATATATATATATATATATATATATATATATATATTTTTTTTTTTTACTTTTTGCTATAATAAATATCCCCAAAAATGTTTGTCTTTTTTAAAAATTCTTCATCAGTTTAGGCCAATATATATTCTTCTACATATTTTTGGTAAAAAAAATTAAAAAGGAATCTCAATAAGAACATACAGTGGGTCAAAAAAGTATTTAGTCAGCCACCAATTGTGCAAGTTCTCCCACTTAAAAAGATGAGAGAGGCCTGTAATTGTCATCATAGTTATACCTCAACTATGAGAGACAAAATGTGGAAACAAATCCAGAAAATCACATTGTCTGATATGGAAAGAATTTATTTGCAAATTATGGTGGAAAATAAGTATTTGGTCAATATCAAAAGTTCATCTCAATACTTTGTTATATATCTTTTGTTGGCAATGACAGAGGTCAAACGTTTTTTGTAAGTCTTCACAAGGTTGTCACACACTGTTGCTGGTATGTTGGCCCATTCCTCCATGCAGATCTCCTCTAGAGCAGTGATGTTTTGGGGCTGTCGCTGGGCAACATGGACATTCAACTCTCTCCAAAGGTTTTCTATGGGGTTGAGATCTGGAGACTGGCTAGGCCACTCCAGGACCTTGAAATGCTTCTTATGAAGCCACTCCTTCGTTGCCCGGGCGGTGTGTTTGGGATTATTGTCATGCTGAAAGACCCAGCCACGTTTCATCTTCAATGCCCTTGCTGATGGGAGGAAGTTTGCACTCAAAATCTTATGATACATGGCCCCATTCATTCTTTCATGTACACGGATCAGTCGTACTATTCCCTTTGCAGAGAAACAGCACCAAAGCATGATGTTGCCACCCCCATGCTTCACAGTAGGTATGGTGTTCTTTGGTTGCAACTCAGCATTCTCTCTCCTCCAAACACGACGAGTTGTGTTTCTACCAAACAGTTCTACTTTGTTTTCATCTGACCATATGACATTCTCCCAATCCTCTTCTGGATCATCCAAATGCTCTCTAGCAAATTTCAGACGGGCCCGGACATGTACTGGCTTAAGCAGGGGGACACGTCTGGCACTGAAGGATCTGAGTCCCCGGCGGCGTAGTGTGTTACTGATTGTAGCCTTTGTTACGTTGGTCCCAGCTCTCTGCAGGTCATTCACTAGGTCCCCCGTGTGGTTCTGGGATTTTTGCTCACCGTTCTTGTGATCATTTTGACCCCACGGGGTGAGATCTTGCGTGGAGCCCCAGATCGAGGGAGATTATCAGTGGTCTTGTATGTCTTCCATTTTCTAATTATTACTCCCACAGTTGATTTCTTCACACCAAGCTGCTTGCCTATTGCAGATTCAGTCTTCCCAGCCTGGTGCAGGTCTACAATTTTGTTTCTGGTGTCCTTCAACAGCTCTTTGGTCTTCACCATAGTGGAGTTTGGAGTGTGACTGTTTGAGGTTGTGGACAGGTGCCTTTTATACTGATAACAAGTTCAAAAAGGTGCCATTAATACAGGTAATGAGTGGAGGACAGAGGAGCCTCTTAAAGAAGAAGCTACAGGTCTGTGAGAGCCAGAAATCTTGCTTGTTTGCAGGTGACCAAATACACATTTTCCACCATAATTTGCAAATAAATTCTTTCCAAATCAGACAATGTGATTGTCTGGATTTGTTTCCACATTTTGTCTCTCACAGTTGAGGTATACCTATGATGACAATTACAGGCCTCTCTCATCTTTTTAAGTGGGAGAACTTGCACAATTGGTGGCTGACTAAATACTTTTTTGCCCCACTGTATTTATTGGTTTGCGCAATTGTTATAGCGTCTACAAACTGTGGGAAAAATGTATGGCATTTGTTTTACTTGTAATGGCATTGATCTGCGATTTTTAGCAGTACTGCGACATTGCGGCGGACAGACTGGACACTTTTGACAAATTTTTGAGACCATTGACATTTATACAGCAATCAGTGCTATAAAAATGCACCGATTACTGTGTAAATGTCACTGGTAGGGAAGTGGTTAACACTAGGGGGCGATCAAGGGGTTAAGTGTGTTATCTAGTTAGTGTTTCTTACTGTATGGGGATAGAACTGACTGGGGGAGGAGACATATTGCTTTTCCTACTCAGTAGGAACAAACAATATGTCTCCTCTCCCCTGACAGAAAAGGGATTTGTGTGTTTACACACACAATTCCCCCGTGCTGGCTCTCGTGCCCACCGGCCACACGCATCAATTCCCCCACTGTGCAACGGGCGCATGCTCCTCCGGTGGCTCTTAGAGGGGACAACGTACCCATACAGGGTTTCGTCCAGCCGTGCCATTCTGCTGAAGAATATTGGCGTGAGTTTAGCTAGATCCGTTCTTGTTAGTCTCTATACTGTGACAGGCAAGCAGGTGATTGTGTTAGCTGCAGACAGTCAGTGTTTCACTTAGTGTACTACTGTGTGCTTTGCATAGCATTCACCTAAAGCTCACCTGGATGCAGTTATTCTCTATACTGTAACAGGCAGGCCGGTGATTGTGCTAGCTGCAGACAGTCAGTGTTTCACTTAGTGTACTACTGTGTGCTTTGCATAGCATTCACCTAAAGCTCACCTGGATACAGTTATTCTCTATACTGTGACAGGCAGGCTGGTGATTGTGCTAGCTGCAGACAGTCAGTGTTTCACTTAGTGTACTACTGTGTGCTTTGCATATCATTCACCTAAAGCTCACCTGAATACAGTTAGTGACTAATACTATTATAGTGGTGTTCTCATAATAAAACCACAAGCAGAGAGCTGCAAGTATTTTCAGTGTACTGTGTCCTCTGCACAGTTTTCACCTAAAACTAACTGAAAACAATTGCTGCTTTTCCCATACTAACACCACAGCAGGCCATTAGTATGTCTGGAAGGCAAACAATGAGAGGCAGACAGTCACAAGGCAATAAAAGAGGGCAAGCAGGCTCTGTGTCTAGAGGCAACAGTGATGCTGGTCGTGGACACGGTGCATTCTCATCAGCACGTGGCCGTGGGAAACGCTTGTCCTTCTTTTCGGCAGCTGGCCATGTTGAGCCGCAACATGCCGAAGACTCGGTAGAGTGGATGACCAAGCCGTCCTCCTCCTCCTCATCCTCTCTCACCCAGGCTCAGGGTACTTTGTCTGGCAAAGCAGCTGCCAAAGCAGCCTCTTCCCTCGGCTCAATGGCATTAGTCACTCCTTCCCTAGCCCCACCATGTCCTCCTGAGGAGTCCCCCTAACTGTTTGACCACAGTGTTGGGTACATGCTCCAGGAGGATGCCCAGCGTTTTGAAGGCTCCAAAGATGGTACCCAGCTGGAGGAAGGCAGTAACATGAGCTCAGAGAGAGGGGGTAGTAACGTGAGCCCAGAGAGAGGAGGTGCCCAACAAGGTCAGCTATCTGGCAGTCATGTTCCCCCAGCTGCAGCATACTGCCAGATTGGCTCCAGTGATGAGAAGGGAGGGGATGATGAGGTCACTGACTCCATGTGGGTGCCTGATAGGAGAGAGGAGGAGGAGGAGGCACATCTCCAATGAGGCAGGATGCCCTCCAGGCAGGGGCGGATCCAGAGTCTTTTCTCGGGAGGGGCACTGACAAAAAATATGTTTTTTTTGTGGGAAATGTATCTAGGAAATGGCTGGTGTCGGCGCTTCAATCATCCTGGCACCATGGTTGTTATGGTGTCAGGATGATTGAAGCGCATTATTTCTATTATTACATTGTAATATAAAATTAAATAGTTCAATGCAGAATCAGTGGGAGTCCCCAGTGTGTCACTTGCCACCGTCGCCTGCAATTAGTGGGAGCCCTGAGCGTGTCACTTGCCACACATTGCGGATTGTCACTTGCCACGTCACCTACCACATCTTGTGGATTGTCACTTGCCACACCTTGTGAATTGTCACTTGCCACATCACCTGCCACACCTTGCGGATTGTCACTTGCCATGTCACCTGCCACACCTTGCGGATTGTCACTTGCCACTCACCTGTCACATCTTGTGGATTGTCACTTGCCACACCTTGTGGATTGTCACTTGCCACATCACCTGCCACACCTTGCGGATTGTCACTAGCCACACCTTGCGGATTGTCACTTGCCACTCACCTGCCACACCTTGCTGATTGTCACTTGCCTGCAGCCAGATGCAGATTGTCATTTGCCACGTCACCTGACACAATTTGCGGATTGTCACTAACTTGCCTGCTAAGGTGTAGTTTTGGTTGTCTCTTGCTGTCTGTCAGGTCACCTACGGCCAGGTGACAGATGCACACCGTAGGGGGACAGGAGTGCACCGCAAGGTAGTGAACCCTATGGCTGACTGCTGCGGATAGGAAACTGGGTGGTTGTGCAAAGCGGGACCAGAGGAGCACAACCGGGATCCTATAGGAAGCTAGGGCCAAGATTCCCCAGGGCGCGGAGTCTAAGACCCAGCAGGTCTTCTCCAGAGCCTTTAGTGGTGAGGATGTTATGCTGCAGGCTGGGTCCAGGTCGCGGCCCCTAGAGTCTCCTAGCTCACGCCCCGTATTATAAGGAGACAAGAGGGGAAGCAGCAGCACAAGATATAAGAGTAACGAATAACAAGCTGAAGGTCAAGGGCCACAAGCAGACAAGGATAACGATAGACAAGCCGAAGGTCAAGGGTCACGAGCAGATAGGGATAGTCGGGGACAAGCCAATAACGTAACAGAGAGACAGACGTAGCACACGGCAGGCAGGAACCCAAACACACAATGCCTAACAAACACGTTGATCAGCAAAGCAGGCTTGCAGTGCACAGGTTAATATAGTGTTCTGTGATAGGGCCTGGGGTGGAGTCAGGCTGGGAGGAGATTATAAAGGAAGCCAGGTGAAAGGATTCTGGCCTCTAAGATGAACACATGAGGAGGAAAGGTAAGATGGCAGACAGACATTAATGCATATCCATGACACTGTGTCCCAGACTCCCAGAGTCAGGCAGCAGAGAGATAATGTAATCTCTCTGCTGCCTGCACAGTGAGGGCGGAAGTCAATGCAGGGCAGGCACGGGCGGTGAGAGATGAGCCTGCTCTCTCACTCTCACCTGCGCTGCCAACAGACTGAGCAGCACGGTCTGCCCACGAACCGTGCCGCCCGCCCACAAACCGCGCCGCAAACGGAGCCGCCCGCTTTCTTACCCGTCTGTGGAGCCGCACGCTATCGCACCTGCCCGCAGAGCGGCCCGACGTGACTCACTGACATCACTCGTTGCTAGGCGCCGAGTGGCCCAGGCGTTAGAAACGAGTGCAGGAAAGAGGCTCCACCCACCTCCTCCTCCGCTCCTGGTATCGTGTCAGTGCGCCGCGTAACTACATTAGACGAGTCTCTCTCTCGGCGCTGCTGATCGGCTGATGTGAGAAACTGAGAGAGAGACTCAGAGAGGCAGCGGCAGCCGCAGAACAAGTACTGTATATACTCGAGTATAAGCCGACCCGAATATAAGCCGAGGCACCTAATTTTACCCCAAAAAACTGGGAAAACGTATTGACTCGAGTATAAGCCTAGGGTGTCCATCTGCATGCCTCACTGTGCCCATGCCTCACTGTGCCCATGCTTCACTGTGCCCATGACTAGACTGATGTTTAATGTGGGAGTCTATGGAAGGAGTGCCCGGCTTTGAAAAATCGGTTCTCCCTGGCCGTAGGTCTCCCGAACACTTGTAGAGGAGACATGGGGCTACATGTGTGCCAAGTTTGGGGTCCAGGGGACCTATGGCCGGCCGGTACCCGGGTCCCCAAAGTCCGGGAGATCAGGTGCAAAAAAAACCAAAAAAAAAACAAAAAAACAGAGCAAGCAATTGTGACAGATGGTCTCGGGGGGGGGGGGGGAAATTGCCCTGTTGCCCCCCCCTGGATCCGCCCCTGCCTCCAGGGGCCAGCTTAAGGGCAGCACACTGACTGCATCACACTGCAGAGCTCCGCATGTGTCTCTGCGCGTTATTCCAAAAGTTCTTTGGTGTGGGCCTTTTTTCAGACGTGTGCAACAGATCGCACCATTGCCATTTGCAACATATGTCTAAAGCGTATCTCGCGTGGCCAAAACATCAGCCGCTTGGGCACCACGTGCTTGGCCAGACATATGTCGACCTGCCATGCAGTCTGTTGGCAAGCACACCTAAAAGGCCCACACCAAAGAACAAGGCGGACCTCTCTTTGCTCCTCATCAGGGATGAGCCGAACACCCCCCTGTTCGGTTCGCACCAGAACTTGCGAACAGACAAAATGTTCGTGTGAACTTTAGAACCCTATTAAATACAATGGACTCGAACGTTCAAAATCTAAAGTGCTAATTATAAAGGCTTATATGCAATTTATTGTCCTAAAAAGTGTTTGGGGACCCGGGTCCTGCCCCAGGGGACATGTATCAATGCAAAAATAAGTTTTAAAAACGGCCGTTTTTTCGGGAGCAGTGATTTTAATAATGCTTAAAATTAAAAAATAAAAGTGAAATTTTCCTTTAAATTTCGTACCTGGGGGGTGTGTATGATATGCATGTAAAGTGGCGCATGTTTCCCATGCTTAGAACTGTCCCTGCACAAAGTGTCATTTTTGAAGGAAAAAAAGTCATTTAAAACTCACTCGCGGCTAATAATGAATTGTCGGCTTTTATCAATACATACAAAAGTCATTTTTTTTTTTTTTTATCAATGACTTTTGTATGTATTGATAAAAGCCGACAATTCATTATTAGCCGCGAGTGAGTTTTAAATGACTTTTTTTCCTTCAAAAATTACATTTTTTGCAGGGACAGTTCTAAGCACGGGAAACATGCGCCATTTTACATGCATATCATACACACCCCCCAGGTACGAAATTTAAAGGAATATTTCACTTTTATTGTTTCACTTTAAGCATTATTAAAATCACTGCTCCCGAAAAAACGGTAGTTTTTAAAAAAAAAATTTGCATTGCATTTTTGCATTGATACATGTCCCCTGGGGCAGGACCCGGGTCCCCAAACACTTTTTAGGACAATAACTTGCATATAAGCCTTTATAATTAGCACTTTAGATTTCTCCCATAGACTTTTCGAATTTGGGGTGTTCGCTGTTCGGCGAACGGGCGAACAGGCAATGTTCGAGTCGAACATGAGTTTGACTCGAACTCGAAGCTCATCCCTACTCCTCATCAGCTGGGATCTCCAACCCCACTATACCTTCAGTTCTCTCTGAAACCTGCACTGAGAGGAATGAAGGTGTAGACTTAGGTGTGTCACAGCCAAGTACTTGCGGGCAATCTGCTATCGGTACACCGACGTCCGGTTGTACCAGGCAAATTTCCGTGCCCCAGCTGCTGCACCGCCGCAAGAAGTTCGCTCCCAGCCATCCACATGCCCAGCGGTTGAATGCTAGCTTGGCTAAATTGCTAGCACTTCAACTTCTGCCTTTTCAGTTGGTAGACTCTGCCCCCTTCCGTGAGTTTGTGGAATGTTAGGTTCCTCAGTGGCAGGTTCCCAAACACCACTTTTTCTCACGGAAGGCGATTCCGGCTCTCTACCGGCATGTGGAAGGCAATGTCTAGGTCTCGCTGGACAGAGCGGTCAGCGGTAGGGTGCATATTACCGCTGACTCATGGTCCAGCAGGCATGGACAGGGACGTTACCTATCTTTCACGGCGCATTGGGTGACTCTGCTGGCAGCTGGGAAGGATGCAGGACAAGGTGCAGTAGTGTTAGAGGTTGTTCCGCCACCACGCCTCCAAAATGTTACTACTGGTGATTCTGACGCACCTCTCTCCTCCACCCCCTCCTCTTTTTCTTCCTCCATGGCCTATTCCTGTGTTGATTTGTCCTCTGAACCAGCGGTGCTCCGTAGGCATTCAAGGGGCTACGCCAGTACGCAGGCAAAAAGATGCCATGCTGTGCTTGAGCTGGTGTGTTTGGGGGACAGGAGCCACACTGGGGCCGAGATTCTGTCAGCTCTGCAGGGGCAGGCTCAGAGGTGGTTGACGCCACGCCAGCTTAAGCCAGGAAAGGTGGTTTCCGACCATGGCACCAACCTCCTCTCCGCCATCCGACAGGGACAACTGACCCATGTGCCCTGTTTGGCTCATGTCCTTAACTTGGTGGTACAGCGCTTTCTTGGGCAGGTACCCGGGCTTACAGGAGGTCCTGAAACAGGCCAGGAAACTCTGTGGGCATTTCCGCCCATCATATAATGCCAGTGCTCAGCTGGCTGAGCTGCAAAAGGATTACAACATGCCCAAGAACCGCCTAATCTGTGACATGCCCACCAGGTGGAACTCTACGTTGGCCATGCTACAGCGGCTGCACACGCAGCAGAGGGCCATCGATGAGTATCTGTTGCAATATGGCACCAGGACAGGGTCAGGGGAGCTTGGATTTTTTTCCCCACGCCAGTGGGCCATGATCAGGGATGCATGCACTGTCCTGGCACCATTTGAGGAGGCCACTAGGATGGTGAGCAGTGACAGTGCATGCATCAGTGAACCTGTCCCTCTTGTCCACCTGTGTGAGCACACGCTGCGTGGAATAATGGACAGGGCACTTGAGGCAGAACAGAGGCAGGAAGAGGAGGACTTCCTTACCTCTCAAGGCCCCCTTTATCCAGACAATGTTCCTGCTGGCCCGGCTATCACACAGAAAGAGGACGAGGAGGAGGAGGAGGAGGAGGATTGTGTCAACATGGAGGTGGAGACTAGCACTCAGCATAAGCAGCAGTCTTCAAGGGACCAATTACAGTCCCAAGACACCCATGGACTTGTACGTGGCTGGGAGGAGGTGGCTGCGGATCATGTCATCCTCAGTGACCCAGAGGACTCGGCACTGAATGCCTCAGCACACCTACGCTGCATGGCTTCCCTGATCCTGCAAAGCCTGCATAAGGATCCTCGTATTCGTGCGATCAAGGAGAGGGATCATTACTGGCTGGCAACCTTCCTTGATCCACATTACAAGGGTAAGGTTGCGGACCTTATCTTGCCGTCACAGAGGGAGCAGAGGATGAAACATCTTCGGGAGGCCTTGTAGAAAGGTCTGTGCAGCACGTTCCCAGAGACTGGGAGGTTACAAATTCCTGGTCCTGGACAACGTGTTGCTGAGGCTTCGGTCAGTCAAAGAAGGAGCGGTGGAGAAGGTGGACGTCTGACCGATGCGTTCAGAATTTTTTTTAGTCCGCAGCCCCAAGGTATGATCGGTTCCAGCAACCATCGCCAGCGTCTGGTTTATATCGTGCAGGAATACCTAGGGGCAAGATCAGACTTGGACACCTTTCCCACCGAAAATCCTCTGGGTTACTGGGTCTTGAGGATGGATCACTGGGCAGAGCTTGCACAGTATACAATTGAGATACTGGCATGTCCTGCATCCAGCGTTCTTTCGGAACGCACATTCAGTGCTGCTGGAGGCTTTGTAACCGATCACAGGGTGCGCCTGTCAACCGACTCGGTCGATCGACTGACCTTCATAAAAATGAATCAGTCTTGGATCACCACCAGCTACCAGGCACCTGATGCTGATGTAACAGAATAATTTTCTTTGAAATGTCAGATCCCTTCAAGACTGCCTATGCTGATGCAGAGTGACTATACTGTTATGCTGAGTGACTATCCTCTTCCTCCTCAATAATCATGCTGATAGCTTGAAAGGACATTTTTGGTTCTGGGCACCACCACCAGTCGTTAAGTCCCAATTTTTCAGCCCCTGTTTAACAGGGACGTGTAATTACAATTTTTGATGCAATACTTTGCAACAGGGCTCATTGCTGCGCTCCAAATACAGTATCTGTGATGGGTTGAAGTGTTGTGGCACCAGCACCAGTGCCTAAGGCCCAATTTTTCTGCCCCTGTTCAACAGGGGCATGTAATTACAATTCTAAATTTAATAATTCACAGCAGGGCCCATTCCTGCACCCACCAAGAGTAACTGTGAGGGCTTACAGTGTTGTGGCAACACCACCACCACCACCACCACCACGAAAGGCCCAATTTTTCAGCCCCTGTTCAGCAGGGGCATGTAATTACAATTCTTGATCTAATATTTCACAGCTGGGCCCATTCCTGCGCCCACCAAGAGTAACTGTGAGGGCTTACAGTGTTGTGGCACCAGCACCACCACCAAAGGCCCAATTTTTCCTACCACTGTTCAACAGTGGCATGTAAATACAATTCTTGATCTAATAATTCACAGCAGGGCCCATTCCTGCACCCACCAAGAATAACTGTGAGGGCTTAGCGTGTTGTGGCACCAGCACCACCACCAAAGGCCCAATTTTTCCTACCACTGTTCAACAGTGGCATGTAAATACAATTCTTGATATAATAGTTGACAGCAGGGCGTTCCAGCGCCCACCAAGAGTAACTGTGAGGGCTTACGGTGTTGTGGCAACACCAACACCTAAGGGGCAAATTTCTGCAGAGTATATATGGCAGGCTCCTACTTTCAAACATCCAACTTACAAATGACTCCTACTTGCAAACGGAAGGAGACAACAGGAAGTGAGAGGAAATCTACCCCTAGGAAGGCAAATTCTCTCCTGTAAGAGTTAATATGTGAAAAAGGTGTCTACTCTCCACTGATGCTTTATCACCAATCCTTGTTTCAATAAAAAACACAAATTTTCCAAAAACATTTATCATTGGGATAGAAAGTGAGGTGAAATGTTCTGAACAGGTGCACAGACAGCAAAACAAATGTTACAGGGGTGATAACCCTTCCCTATGTTCTCCAAAAAGCTTAAATATAGATTTTTTGGCTAGAGCTACACTTAAAAAATTTACCTGTTCCAAATTTCAAACAGATTGTACTTAAGAACAAACCTACAGTCCGTGTCTTTTTTTTTTTATCAATAGTTTTTTATTAAATTTTTCAAGTGTAGTACATACAAGTTCAAACAATTTGCGTTCCAAATTTTTGTTTCAGGAGATATCATATAGTTCTTTACAGTGCAATCAGAAAAAACATACGTCACTAGAGTGTAACTTCAAAACATATTAACGTGACCTTATCATAGCTATCGTATCCAGACAGATGACTCAGTTATCGCAGTCCGGGGGTACTATCAGCTCCTGTGGGTTGTATGAACCGCTCTGCTCCGGACCACCTGGTCCAGGGGAGCCATGCATTTTTTGTTTTGTTAAGTTGACCTCTACTAGAAGCCAGTGTAATCTCATATGTGAAGTGTAGGTTAACGAGATCAATGGTATATTCAGTCGTAGGAGGTTGGGTGTTTTTCCATAATTTGGTCAAACTCAGCCGAGCAGCAAGAAGGACGTTGGTTATAACCAATCTCAATGGGCCTGGCACCGACTCAATTGTCAAGTTGAGCAATGCCAATGCCGGAGAAGGTGGCATTTGTTCCTGTGCGATGTCCGACAGGATGAGGAAGATGTTTATCCAATATGTTTGTATTGAAGGGCACGCCCAGAGGATGTGAAACAGGTCACCTCTCCCTGAGTTGCATCTCCAACATACGTCTGAGGTGGTGTTGTTAAAAGATGCTAATTTAGTTGGTGTAAGATACCACCGCAGAGAAATTTTTTGAGTGATTTCCCAGAATGTTGAATTCAGGGTTGCCTTGTATATGGAGCGTAGTGCTGTTTTCCACTGAGATTCAGTAAAGGTTTTCCCAAGGTCTGTGTCCCAGTGTATGTGCGGTTTAGTTTTAGTAATTTCCATTTTCTGATGTAGAATATTATAGAAAAGGGAAATTCCTTTTATCTTCGAGGGATTTGTCAAGTATGCCCACGCTCTAAGTGGGAGTGTGTAGAGTGGCTGAGCTAGGTGAGATAGACAATGTTTGATTCGTAGATATGTAAATAGATCCGAATTGGGAAGGGCGAATTTCTGCTGAAGTGTTTGGAACGACATTATTGTGTTCCCTTGTAGTAGATCTTGTATGTGGTTAATACCTTTACGTGTCCAGTGTGCTAGATATAGATCTGTAGTGAAATGACAGAGTATTTCTAACGGTAACGGGGGAGAGAATGAGTTTGCCATTGTTGGAGTTAGGTTTATTAGTTTTTTCCAAGCTTGTGCAGAGGCTCTTATCGTAGGAGGAAGGGCATTGGAGATGGGGGCTCCAAGAGGGGTACTCAGCAACCAGTTTTGCAATGTATGATGTTTAATCACTGCAGCTTCGGTAATGCTCCAGAGTTTGCTAGGAGGGTTGTGAAACCATTCCTGTATTTGTGTCAGTAGGGATGCCCAATAGTAATCTTCAAAGTCAATCAGACCTGCTCCTCCCGCTAATTTATGTTTTATAAGTGTATGTTTTGCGCATCTAGGCGGTTTGCCTTTCCATAGAAATTTGTTCAGAGTTGTTTGGAGAGATTTAAAGTAAGACGACGGGATAGGGATGGGGATGGTCCTGTATAAGTATATCAGCTGTGGTAACAGAACCATTTTGAATGCAGCGAGTCTACCCGACCATGATAATTCCTGTTTCGCTAATTTCTGGGCCTCAGTTTGTAGTTTGGTAAGAAACGGGATAAAGTTGCACTTAAAGAGATTTTTTGTCGATCTTGGCAGTTGGATCCCTAGGTATGTTATGTCGTGTTCCGCCCATGTGAAGGGAAATTGCGTTTGGAGTAGGTTCCTGGAAGTTGCATCCATTCCTAGGTCTAATATGTATGACTTGGAAGCGTTGACCTTATAGTAGGAAATTTTACTGAACCACTGAAGAGTATTTTGTATTTCTGGTAGGGATGATATATGGTTTGTAGTCATAAGAATGACATCGTCTGCGAACAGACTAACCTTGTGTGTTTGGTGTCCTATCTTGAGACCAGAGATATTTGGATTCTGTCTAATGTGTTCTGCCAGGGGTTCCATTAGTAGGTTGAAGATCAGTGGCGACAATGGGCATCCTTGTCTAGTGCCATTGGTAATGTTAAATGGTTGGGAGATCATGTCTGCAGAGAATACCCGGGCCGAAGGGGAGGTGTATAGTGCTAGGATAGCGTTAAGTATTTGACCTGTGAAACCAAACTTCTGGAGAACTTGATGTAAGTACTTCCAGTTGATCCTGTCGAACGCCTTCTCCGCGTCCAAAGAAAGGAGCAGGGAAGGCGTTCCACTATTCTCGGCATAATGTATGATATTGATTAGTCTCCTTGTAGCATCTGACGCTTGTCTTCCCGCTGTGAAGCCCGATTGATCCTTGTGGATAAGGTTGGGCATGATATGATTCAGTCGTGTGGCGATCAACTTGGCATAAATTTTTAAGTCTAGGTTTAATAGAGATATTGGACGGAAGTTCTGAGGTGTTACTGGGTCCTTCCCTGGCTTGGGGAGGGTAATAATTAATGCTTGTAAGGATTCCTGAGGAAATGTAGCAGAGGAGGCCGCGTCATTGTACATGTTCGCAAGGTGTGGAGCTAGGTGATGCGCAAATTGTTTATAGTATTCTCCCGTTAGCCCGTCGGGACCTGGTGATTTCCCTAAGGGGAGAGTGTTGATAGTTTCTACTATTTCTTGTACTGTGAAAGGGTCATTGAGGCGGGAGAGTTGCTCTAACGTTAACGACGGAAGACTGACATGTGAGAGAAAGTCTGTGATTTCGTCTAGGGTGGGTTGGTGTGTGTCGGGGTCTCGCTGTAGATTATATAGATCGCTGTAGTACGCGCTGAAAGCATCCGCTATCTCTTGTGGGTTTCTGAGGTTTTCCTTTGTGTGGGGATGTAGTATGTGGTCTATTTTATTTTTTATACGCCTGCCCTTTATATGTTGTGCAAGGGTTTTACCTGCTTTGTTGGATGTGGAGTACGAAGTGGCTTTTAGTCTTCTCTGGATTCATTCGTACGACTGGAGGAGGAGGATACGTAGTTCTCGTCTAAATATTAGGATTTGTGCTGAGTATGTTGAATTGGGTTTGGATTTATTTCGTTGTTCTAATTTTTCAATTTGGGACAGAAGGGAGTCTATCTGCATTGTTCTATTTTTTTTTGTGGCGGGAGCTAAGCTTGATTAGCATTCCTCTGATAAACGCTTTGTGCGCATTCCACAGCACACACTGGTCGGACACAGAGCCTGAATTTATTTCGAAATATTCGTTTAATTGGGCTGATATTTCTGGAAAGTAATTTGGATGTTGCAGGATATAGTTGTTCGCCCTCCATATGAATGTGTTGTTTTGTCGCGAGGAATCAGACACAGTAATAGTAATTGGGGCATGATCCGACCAGGATGCGGAGTGGATAACAGCTGCGCTAATGTTCTGGAGGAGCCATTTGTCAGTGAGAAAATTATCAATACGGGAGTACGTTTTATGTAAAGGAGAGAAATATGTATAATCTCTCTCCTCTCCATTCAAACATCTCCAGACGTCAAACAAGTCGTGCTCAACAATGAATTTTTTCAAGGGAGATTCTCTGCGTTTTAAAGCGGATGTAGAATCCATGTGGATTTCAGGTACTAGGTTGAAATCACCGCACAAGATTAAGTTGCCATGTCTCATAGGTTGTATAATACGCATAATTTTGCGAAGAAAGCGAGCTTGTTTGACATTAGGAGCGTAAATATTCACCAAAGTATACTTATTGTTATTAATGGTACATACAAGAATGATGTAACGACCTTCTGGATTGTGCAGTTGGAATGATACCGAGTTACGTATCGCTATCATCACCCCTCTTTTTTTAGAGGTAAAGGGGGCGGAAAAAATCTGGGAAAAATGTCTGTTCGTGCATGTAGGTGGAGCTGTGGAAAGAAAATGCGTCTCCTGGACACACAGTACGTCGCATCTTAGGTCCACAGCCGTTTTCCATAGCGAATACCTCTTTGCTGGGTGGTTGAGTCCATTCGCATTTATGGATAATACTGTAGTCGGCATTGCAGGTGTTGTGTGGAGGCACGGAAAAACAGATATGGTTTAAGCACTTACGGTACGTCGCGGATGTGTTGGTTCCCTGGGTTCAGAGGACAGATCTTGTCTATAAGCATACGTTCTGATAGACCTTCTAGGGGTGTTGTAGTTGCCAAACTTGCGGCGAAGCTGCTGTAAAACAATAAGGGTTAACTATAGAACTAAACCAGATAAAAACTGGAACTTGAAGAGTATTCTTTTTCGATGGGGTGACCACCGGATAGAACGTTAGGTGGAGTAGAGAATGTACGCATTCAGCTAAACCACTAAGAGGGGGTATCAACTGTCACTGTTCAATTTACTAATAAATCGAAAGGCTGAGAGCCAGGGAGAGCATCATACTTGTAGATGTAATCAGGCCCAAATGCTGGTTGAAGGAAAAGAAGAAAAAAAATAAAAAATAAAAAATAAAAAATAAGCTGATTTGATCAAGTGCCGCGACCCTGTGAGGAGCGACGTGTCGTGCTGTTGTTGCGTTGCTCCTTCGGAGGGGTTGAATTCTGCAGTGTGTCAGGAATGATTCCCCAGGACTGGAGTAGATGCATTCCCTTTTGGAGGGTGTGGATCACATGCGAATCGTCATTCCTTGTGATGATCAAGGTTGCAGGGTATCTCCATTTAAATTGGATCTTGTGGTTGTGGAGGCTTTTGGTGATCGGGTTAAGCTGTCTCCTCATTTGCAGGGTGTATTTTGAGAGGTCAGGAAATAGTTGCACCCCTGCGTATGGTTCAGGCAATGAAGGGTTATTTCTCAATGTCATGAGCAGCCTCTCCTTCACAGGGAAAAAATGTACCCTCATTAGGACATCTCTAGGGACTGATGCAGCTAGGTGAGAGGGTTTTGCAATTCTGTGGATTCGATCCACAATCAAGTCTCTGGGTGAAGCGTCGGGCAGGATTAAGTGCATAAGCTCCTTGGCATACCTAGGGAGGTCCAGAGGTAGGATGGTTTCAGGGACTCCTCTAATTTTTACATTATTTCTTCTGGACCTGTCCTCTAGGTCTGCCAGCTTTGCCCTCACCCAGGATTGTTCTTCTCTAATGTCAGCATATGAGTCGACTAAATCGTTCACCGTTTCAGTGCATTCCTCCATGCTGTTTTCTAAGTGCATCACTCTATTGTCCATAAGATGCATATCTGTAGATATTTTAGTGAACAGTGATGAAAGGTCAGTCATCAGTGAGGACTGGAGAGAAAGTAGCATTTCCTTTAATGTAGTATCCATCACTGGTTGGCCCGTTGTGGGGAATGAGGCCATGGATGATTGTAGGGCCTGGTTGGCCTGGAAGTGGTTGAAAGCCGGGGCCTCAATTCGAGATGTCCGCGGCAGCGGCGGTGATTCTAATCGCAACCGCGTTTTCGCTGGGCTGCCTGTGACAGGGTTGTCTCCTGCTCTGAGGGTAGGGGACTGGGGAGGGCGAGGTGAGTCTTGATCTCCCGGAATATCGTCGGGTAGATCCGTGTAGGCCTCCGGTATCGCAGCCGCGCCGGCGCCATTTTGGGGCTGACTAACCTTGCTGGAGTATGTGGAGAAGAAGGCTGTCAGTTTTTTCGGCTGATGTTCAGTCATCCTCTTCCTAGACATGGCTGGCTATAATCTCCGATGTGTCAGGAGGCAGGATGGCCGTGGATTGACTGTGAGATTGGGCCTTAATCGCTTCTTGTCTCTCCCTTAGCTGACGAGCACTGAGTCTAAGCAGCCATCACCAGCGCTCAGTCCGTGTCTTTTTTGCACCGCCTGTATACTGCTGTTCAGAGTATATAGGGCCTTTTTTTATTTTGGGTGCGGGGTTCCCGTTAATATCCATACAAGACCCAAAGGGTCTGGTAATGGGCTGAGGTAGGGGTGGGTGATGGGGTAGCCATGCCATTTTTCTCAATGATTTTCATCCATATTGCCGGGACCAGACATTACATTAAAGCCGCAAGCAGTTTTAAATGTCTTTTTTTCCTTTAGAAATTTCATTTTGTGCAGGGACAGTTCTAAACACGGGAAACACTTGCCACTTCACAGGCATACTTTAGACAACCCCCAGGTACGATATTTAAAGGAATATTTCACTTTTTTTTTCACTTTATGCATCATTAAAATCACTGCTCCTGAAAAAACAACCGTTATAAAATATTCTTTTTACATTGATACATGTCCCCTGGGGCAGGACCCGGGTCCCCAAACCCTTTTTAGGACATTAACATGCATATTAGGCGTTATAATTAGCACTTTAGATTTCGAACGTTCGCGTCCATTGTATTTAATAGGGTTCTAAAGTTTGCGCGAACTTTCGGTCCGTTCGAAGGTTCTGGTGCGAACCGAACGGGGGGGGGTGTTCGGCTCATCCCTACTTACCAGCTGCACAGACCAGTATAGCCTGTAGCTAACACACAGCCAAGATCTTTTCCTTGCTGTGATTCCAAGGGATAATCCGGTCACTCCACCAGCAGGGCCATCCATGAGGGGTCACAGCTGATCAATCCTCCTCCACCAGCCAGATGATGGCTCAGGGGTAACAATATGTCTGTGGGGGGGACCAAGATGATATTTTCAGACGAGACATTCAGATAAGTGCAGAGTCAGAAGTGCTTCCACTTATAGAAATACCCCCACTTTGAGAAAGAACCCCATCTGCAAACGAGCCAAGGAGTGGCTGGTAAGCGCACACTTCTTTCGGTGGTGGATTCATGGTGTTTTGAGTCACATGAAGTTTGATATATGCACATACTGATTCACTTTCCTATTTAAGTTTTTTCCTGCAAAGGAATTTGTATCTCGGATTCACTTGTATTTCTTTCTTGCAAAGGACCTTGTGACTTGGATATTCTTTTTTGCAGGATTTTTACACAGGACTATATTTTTTATTTGTGTGGAATCACCTATATTTCACAATTTTCTACTCCTCTTTATTCACGGATTTATTCACAATTTATTTCATTGGATTTATATCACATATTTATGTGTGGGGATTCAATCATTTATTTTATATTGATTGGGGGGAGATGAAGCCATTAGCCAGCAGATACAGGGCAAGTTACCATTTTTACCAATCACATCCCAGTAATTTTGAAAAAAATTGGAAAAGGGGTGCCCCTGGGATTGTGTGGATTGGAATAAATTATGGATTGCCACCAAGTATATATAGAAAAATATAAAGAATTTTATTTTACATAATACACATATATATCAAAATGGTTTAAAATCAAGGAAAGGAACAGACATATACAGTCATTAAAAAACAATTGCATGAGGACACCTTACTACTTGAGACATATAAGTCATATAGCTAGTGGTGACACAACCGACATGTTTCGGATACTCGAGCTATATCTGTGATAGCCTCCATTATTTCCTTCTTCAAGGTTCATGCAATAGTTTGAAGACAATTTAGTCTCTATATAAGAGAAAAAAACACAACATAGTATGTGATAGCTGTATAATACACAACAGTGTACTGGCATGATTACATTATTTTGAATTTCTCCCATATGTGGGCAGCTAGAAGATAGACATTGTTGCAAAGAGAAAATAAAAAATAAAATAACAATGAGAGAGGAAAAGAAGAAAGGGGGAGGGGAGAGAGACGAAGGGAAAAGGAAGAATAAATATACATGAAAGTTCATTTAAGAATACATGGATGTATATAAACATCGTATAATTGTATGTCTATACGATACAGTACATCTATATCAAATAGTGTTGCATACATACATTTCCAATGGTAATATAAACATCAGCCGTTTGGAGGAATTGTCCCGGTGATATAGAGCCCAAACGGATATGGTGCGGGTTTAATGGTCGCATAAAGACAATGCAGCGGCCAAAAAGACACTGCAGACAAGATGACAGAGCCACGGGGAAATGTATAAGAGGACCAACACCAAAAACGCCCCTCAAAGCTCACAGGGAAGCCTCAAATTGCAGCGGACAGACTGCCACGGCCTCTCTGTAAAAACATACATACATGGATTATAGTTTCTAGATCGCAGACCAGCCCTGTAACCAGGCATCCCATAACTCTGATGAAGTGTTTAAAAAGAAGCTTAATACCTGTCAATGTGGCGCAAGAACATCCACACTCTGGCTGTGCGGCAATTGGCCAAGTCAGGTGGGACTTTTTATAGAGCTGTCGCTGGTGTTGCAGCCAATCAGCTCAAATGGCGCCAAAGGTAAAGCTGCAAAAGGGAGGAATTCAACCAATGGGGTAGAGCGTGGGAGGCCACAACAGGGCTAGACTATGCGTCCGGGTAGAAACCCAATTAACTGCGTATTGTAAATAAAAAGAGAGGTTCTTATAGGACAGGCATCGCATACAGAGGCCGCCCTCGATCCCGGCGGCGTCCGGCGTCACCGCGCACCCACGCAGACGTGAAAGACGTCCACGACACCGGCGCGGTGACGTCAGACGTCGACCCGACCGCCAGCACAACGAAAAGGGCGGAAGTGCTAAAAGAAAATCACTCCGTTGCCCGCACCAGACCCAAAAAGGTCAGCGCAAAGGCAGCACAATTGTATGTGCTGCGCCAAACGGCGCCATCGGAGGAATGGGGAAAAATTGACTAATCCAACACCCCATGGGTAGTAAACCGTGTAACATGAATACCCTCCGTCCCATATGTATGTAATTCTTGGGACAAGGAGAGAAATTTATTCATATGCACATAACCGTCCATTTGCTCAAGTATGAGCAGTCAGCCCCCGATTATCAAAACAACCGGGGGCTGTTTTTGTGCTGGGGAGCGTCAGTGGGCCCAATGGGTGGTCCCCAAATCCCCGGGCTCCAATATGTCAAAAAGTGCAGGGTACAATTGTCATTTGATTAATTTCTAAATAATAAACAGTAATCAACAATGTAATAACTAGGCACTAATCTCCAGTGGGCGAATCATCAGGTAAAGTTCCACCAAATAAATCCAATCTTGTTTAAAAAGGATTTTTTAGTTTTTACATAAATATCTAACCGGCATACATCAGAAACATTAGTACACATGTTATACAGCTGGCAGAGTTCATACATATTTATTTATTTTCCAAAAAAAAAAAAAAAAACCAACACACAAACACGGTATAAACAAATTGTTGAGCTCAGTTTAGCAGATCCCTATCAAACTTCGCAGATGTAAAACCTGGTAGGAAGGGTTTAAAGTTAATTGCCTGGTTCAAGCCAGGGGGTGAGGTGGCGTTGAGGATCGAGATCCATCTCAGCTCCCTTTGAAGAAGGTGCTTGTTAAGGTCACCTCCGCGGGGGCTGCGGTGGACCCTGTCCAAAACTAACACCTCAAGGTTTGGTACGCAATCTCCATGAACTTGGGCAGCATGTCTGCCAAGAGGGAGATCAGGATTTTGTTCCTTCATCCCTTTTAGATGCCGGTAAATTCTCTGCCACAATTTTTGTATAGTTTTTCCTACATAAAAGCAGTTACAACTGCAAATAATGAGATATACTACGTCCGTAGTTTGACAGTTTGCATAATGTTTTGGTCGAAATTTTTGGCCATTCGGTAGCCGAATGTTCTTTCTAGTGTTCATATATTTACAGTATGTGCAATTACCACATTGGAAAGTTCCCAGGTCCTTACATGGATCTCCCCTATTGGTGTTCTCAAATTCACTCTGCACTAGCATGTCCTTCAGGGACGTTGCTCGTCTATAGGCAATATTTGGCCTGGGGGGTACTAATGGTCCTATCACAGGATCTGCTGTAAGTAGATGCCAGTGCTTTTGGTAGATTTTAAAAAGTTCAGCGTGATCATCAGAATAAGTGTTAATAATACGATGATCACTTTCACTTTTTTTAGATTTAGATATTAATAATTCGTGTCGATTTAGATTTGAAGTGCGTTTAAAGGCCTTTTTGAGGCACTTATGGCTGTATCCCCTTGCTAGAAGTCTTTGCCTTAAGTTATTAGCTTCTCATTTATAATCGACCTCGTTAGAGCAATTTCTTTTTATTCTTAAATATTGTCCATAGGGAATAGATTCAACTAGGGATTTAGGGTGAAAACTAGAAGAATGTAGGATTGTATTGCCTGCACTTGGTTTGCGGAACAGCTTACATGATAACATGTTTTGCTTGTCCCTGAAGATCTCCACATCAAGGAAGGTTATGGTATTTGGGTCCGATGTCATTGTGAACTTAAGATTAAAAGTATTTAAGTTTAGGGCGATGAGACACTCATCCAAGCATTGCTGGGAGCCCGTCCATACAATGAAGATGTCATCAATGTACCTGTGCCATAGAGCTACATGGCACAGGTACATTGAGAGATCCCCACTGGAAAAGATTGAATGCTCCCATTCCCCCAGGTACAGGTTGGCGTAGCCAGGGGCACAACTGGTGCCCATGGCTACGCCCTGTACCTGGAGGAAACATTGACCATCAAAAGTGAAGACATTGTGTCTCAGTATGAAATCCAAGGACTGGATTATAAATTCATTGAACAAACGTTCATGGTGACTGGTTTGTGATAGAATATGTCTAATACAAGCAATACCTAAAGAGTGAGGAATCGAGCTGTAATGTGCCTCCACGTCGATACTGACCAGGATCGAATCTATTGGAATTTGTACTCCCTCGATAATGCGTAATAAGTGAGGTGTATCTTTAACATAAGAGGGGATGCTCTGAACAAAGGGTTTTAAATGCTCATCAATGAGTCGTGAAAGATTTTCAATAATAGCTCCGTTTCCAGATATAATAGGACGTCCTGGGGGATTTAGGGGGTCCTTGTGAATTTTGGGGAGTGAGTAGAATGTTGGTGTACGGGGAAAGGAGGTGCGAACAAATTCCCAAGTTTTTTTAGAAATGACATTGTTTTGAAAAGCTTCATCTACCAAAGTGTAGAATTTTTTATTAAAGGCATCTACAACACCCCTACTGACTGGGCGATACCACTCATGATTTCTCAATATGTTAAAACACATTTCAAGATATTGGGGGTTGTCCATGATGACAATGTTTCCTCCTTTATCCGATAATTTAATCGTAATTTGATGATTTTTGGATAGATTTTTTAAGGCCATCTTTTCAGTAGGAATAAGATTTGTATGTCTGGGTGTTATAGGTACTAGGTTATTTATTTCTTGGCTGATATTTTTAAGAAAATTAGATACACCTGGATTTGAGCTAGGCACTGGGTATAAGGTAGATGTTTTTTTAAGGGAAGTTTGTTTTGGGGTACTAGGGATCTCGGTGTCAATTGTGCTGGCATTAGCCAAAAGTAAATCAAGGTCCAGGGTGTCGATGAGGTCTTTGGATTCATTTTCCTCAAGTAAAGATTTGAGATTACCCAGAGCTTGACGTTCACTATACGTGTGAAATTCCCGTGTATCCGGGTCGCTCTTTTCAAAAATGCTTTTAAGTAGCAATTTACGGGCATATAAGTGAAGATCTTTGATGGTCTCAAATTTGTCTACAGGTTTATTAGGGCAGAAAGTTAATCCTTTTGAGAGGACTGAGATCTCATCGACACTCAGGACATGTGATGACAAATTTATAATATTAAAAGCCGAGGCTATGTCGTAATCGGGTTGTAAGGAGTGAGTGAGTTTCCCGAGTTCTTAGAGAACATCAAGGGAACCTTAGGCGTGACAAAAGTGCCCATATTTTCAAGTGATTCATGTGCACTGACGGTAACATCCGAAGCCGTCAATGTGGAAGTGTTGGGGACTGATGGGAGCAGAGTACGAGGATACTGTTTAGGGGGGCGTTTTTTAGTAATATTACTATTGGAGGAATTTTCAAAGTCACGATTTCTTTTAGATGGTTTTGTGCGTTTTCCTTTCATCGGTGCATATGACATGTTGGACGAAACCGAAGAGGTATCAGACGTATCCAACTGTGTAGAGCGATGATTGTCGTTCTTATATTGGACTCTAGATCTAGTTGAAAAAGCCCATCTATATGCTCTGCCTTCTTCGAAGGCTTGTTTATCCCGCATGTATTTAAACTCTTTTTTTGCTAAGATCGATTTGTTGAATAGTTCAATATGGGTTTTAAGTTTCTCATTTAGATCTTTATATGAGGAATGGGCTTGTAAGGGTTTGATTCTAGAATAGATTTTTTCAATGTTCGTGTTGATATAGACGAGACGTCTCCGATATTCATCAGAAAGAAGCCTCATCATACCAGCCGAGCATGATTTTAAATTCGTTTCCCATGCTTGTTTGAACGTCGGGTCCAGATCCTCAAAAGTTGGGAAGATCTGGACTCGAAGTCCAAGTGGGTTTAAATCATCTCTTATGTACTCATCAAACGTTTTTATATGCCAGTGCATTGAAGATTTCCTCTCCAACCATTTAGTTAGGTTGGAGAAAAGAAAGGTTAGCTCAGATTCCAAAGATTCATTTTTACCATAATTTGATTGTAATTGTTCAGTGAAAACCTCCCATGATTCACTGTAAAGTTCAGCCATGATGATGGTGTCACTGAGCTCTACACAAATGGATATACCAACACAATAACAATAAAAAAAAAAAAAAAAGGAGAGAGAAAGAATTGCAGCAGTGCGTTTTCAAAATAATTGCTCATATAATAGGGAGCAAGCAAAAAATTAATTCAGTAAATTGTTTATGTAGATAACGCTGGAAAGCTTCAAATATGGATGGGGACTAGGGGGTATTTGCTACCCAAAAATAGAATATATTGATTGGGGGGAGATGAAGCCATTAGCCAGCAGATACAGGGCAAGTTACCATTTTTACCAATCACATCCCGGTAATTTTGAAAAAAATTGGAAAAGGGGTGCCCCTGGGATTGTGTGGATTGGAATAAATTATGGATTGCCACCAAGTATATATAGAGAAATATAAAGAATTTTATTTTACATAATACACATATATATCAAAATGGTTTAAAATCAAGGAAAGGAACAGACATATACTAATGCTGCCCAAGTTCATGGAGATTGCGTACCAAACCTTGAGGTGTTAGTTTTGGACAGGGTCCACCGCAGCCCCCGCGGAGGTGACCTTAACAAGCACCTTCTTCAAAGGGAGCTGAGATGGATCTCGATCCTCAACGCCACCTCACCCCCTGGCTTGAACCAGGCAATTAACTTTAAACCCTTCCTACCAGGTTTTACATCTGCGAAGTTTGATAGGGATCTGCTAAACTGAGCTCAACAATTTGTTTATACCGTGTTTGTGTGTTGTTTTTTTTTTTTTTTTGGAAAATAAATAAATATGTATGAACTCTGCCAGCTGTATAACATGTGTACTAATGTTTCTGATGTATGCCGGTTAGATATTTATGTAAAAACTAAAAAATCCTTTTTAAACAAGATTGGATTTATTTGGTGGAACTTTACCTGATGATTCGCCCACTGGAGATTAGTGCCTAGTTATTACATTGTTGATTACTGTTTATTATTTAGAAATTAATCAAATGACAATTGTACCCTGCACTTTTTGACATATTGGAGCCCGGGGATTTGGGGACCACCCATTGGGCCCACTGACGCTCCCCAGCACAAAAACAGCCCCCGGTTGTTTTGATAATCGGGGGCTGACTGCTCATACTTGAGCAAATGGACGGTTATGTGCATATGAATAAATTTCTCTCCTTGTCCCAAGAATTACATACATATGGGACGGAGGGTATTCATGTTACACGGTTTACTACCCATGGGGTGTTGGATTAGTCAATTTTTCCCCATTCCTCCGATGGCGCCGTTTGGCGCAGCACATACAATTGTGCTGCCTTTGCGCTGACCTTTTTGGGTCTGGTGCGGGCAACGGAGTGATTTTCTTTTAGCACTTCCGCCCTTTTCGTTGTGCTGGCGGTCGGGTCGACGTCTGACGTCACCGCGCCGGTGTTGTGGACGTCTTTCACGTCTGCGTGGGTGCGCGGTGACGCCGAACGCCGCCGGGATCGAGGGCGGCCTCTGTATGCGATGCCTGTCCTATAAGAACCTCTCTTTTTATTTACAATACGCAGTTAATTGGGTTTCTACCCGGACGCATAGTCTAGCCCTGTTGTGGCCTCCCACGCTCTACCCCATTGGTTGAATTCCTCCCTTTTGCAGCTTTACCTTTGGCGCCATTTGAGCTGATTGGCTGCAACACCAGCGACAGCTCTATAAAAAGTCCCACCTGACTTGGCCAATTGCCGCACAGCCAGAGTGTGGATGTTCTTGCGCCACATTGACAGGTATTAAGCTTCTTTTTAAACACTTCATCAGAGTTATGGGATGCCTGGTTACAGGGCTGGTCTGCGATCTAGAAACTATAATCCATGTATGTATGTTTTTACAGAGAGGCCGTGGCAGTCTGTCCGCTGCAATTTGAGGCTTCCCTGTGAGCTTTGAGGGGCGTTTTTGGTGTTGGTCCTCTTATACATTTCCCCGTGGCTCTGTCATCTTGTCTGCAGTGTCTTTTTGGCCGCTGCATTGTCTTTATGCGACCATTAAACCCGCACCATATCCGTTTGGGCTCTATATCACCGGGACAATTCCTCCAAACGGCTGATGTTTATATTACCATTGGAAATGTATGTATGCAACACTATTTGATATAGATGTACTGTATCGTATAGACATACAATTATACGATGTTTATATACATCCATGTATTCTTAAATGAACTTTCATGTATAATTATTCTTCCTTTTCCCTTCGTCTCTCTCCCCTCCCCCTTTCTTCTTTTCCTCTCTCATTGTTATTTTATTTTTTATTTTCTCTTTGCAACAATGTCTATCTTCTAGCTGCCCACATATGGGAGAAATTCAAAATAATGTAATCATGCCAGTACACTGTTGTGTATTATACAGCTATCACATACTATGTTGTGTTTTTTTCTCTTATATAGAGACTAAATTGTCTTCAAACTATTGCATGAACCTTGAAGAAGGAAATAATGGAGGCTATCACAGATATAGCTCGAGTATCCGAAACATGTCGGTTGTGTCACCACTAGCTATATGACTTATATGTCTCAAGTAGTAAGGTGTCCTCATGCAATTGTTTTTTAATGACTGTATATGTCTGTTCCTTTCCTTGATTTTAAACCATTTTGATATATATGTGTATTATGTAAAATAAAATTCTTTATATTTTTCTATATATACTTGGTGGCAATCCATAATTTATTCCAATCCACACAATCCCAGGGGCACCCCTTTTCCAATTTTTTTCAAAATTACCGGGATGTGATTGGTAAAAATGGTAACTTGCCCTGTATCTGCTGGCTAATGGCTTCATCTCCCCCCAATCAATATATTCTATTTTTGGGTAGCAAATACCCCCTAGTCCCCATCCATATTTGAAGCTTTCCAGCGTTATCTACATAAACAATTTACTGAATTAATTTTTTGCTTGCTCCCTATTATATGAGCAATTATTTTGAAAACGCACTGCTGCAATTCTTTCTCTCTCCTTTTTTTTTTTTTTTTTTTATTGTTATTGTGTTGGTATATCCATTTGTGTAGAGCTCAGTGACACCATCATCATGGCTGAACTTTACAGTGAATCATGGGAGGTTTTCACTGAACAATTACAATCAAATTATGGTAAAAATGAATCTTTGGAATCTGAGCTAACCTTTCTTTTCTCCAACCTAACTAAATGGTTGGAGAGGAAATCTTCAATGCACTGGCATATAAAAACGTTTGATGAGTACATAAGAGATGATTTAAACCCACTTGGACTTCGAGTCCAGATCTTCCCAACTTTTGAGGATCTGGACCCGACGTTCAAACAAGCATGGGAAACGAATTTAAAATCATGCTCGGCTGGTATGATGAGGCTTCTTTCTGATGAATATCGGAGACGTCTCGTCTATATCAACACGAACATTGAAAAAATCTATTCTAGAATCAAACCCTTACAAGCCCATTCCTCATATAAAGATCTAAATGAGAAACTTAAAACCCATATTGAACTATTCAACAAATCGATCTTAGCAAAAAAAGAGTTTAAATACATGCGGGATAAACAAGCCTTCGAAGAAGGCAGAGCATATAGATGGGCTTTTTCAACTAGATCTAGAGTCCAATATAAGAACGACAATCATCGCTCTACACAGTTGGATACGTCTGATACCTCTTCGGTTTCGTCCAACATGTCATATGCACCGATGAAAGGAAAACGCACAAAACCATCTAAAAGAAATCGTGACTTTGAAAATTCCTCCAATAGTAATATTACTAAAAAACGCCCCCCTAAACAGTATCCTCGTACTCTGCTCCCATCAGTCCCCAACACTTCCACATTGACGGCTTCGGATGTTACCGTCAGTGCACATGAATCACTTGAAAATATGGGCACTTTTGTCACGCCTAAGGTTCCCTTGATGTTCTCTAGGAAACTCACTCACTCCTTACAACCCGATTACGACATAGCCTCGGCTTTTAATATTATAAATTTGTCATCACATGTCCTGAGTGTCGATGAGATCTCAGTCCTCTCAAAAGGATTAACTTTCTGCCCTAATAAACCTGTAGACAAATTTGAGACCATCAAAGATCTTCACTTATATGCCCGTAAATTGCTACTTAAAAGCATTTTTGAAAAGAGCGACCCGGATACACGGGAATTTCACACGTATAGTGAACGTCAAGCTCTGGGTAATCTCAAATCTTTACTTGAGGAAAATGAATCCAAAGACCTCATCGACACCCTGGACCTTGATTTACTTTTGGCTAATGCCAGCACAATTGACACCGAGATCCCTAGTACCCCAAAACAAACTTCCCTTAAAAAAACATCTACCTTATACCCAGTGCCTAGCTCAAATCCAGGTGTATCTAATTTTCTTAAAAATATCAGCCAAGAAATAAATAACCTAGTACCTATAACACCCAGACATACAAATCTTATTCCTACTGAAAAGATGGCCTTAAAAAATCTATCCAAAAATCATCAAATTACGATTAAATTATCGGATAAAGGAGGAAACATTGTCATCATGGACAACCCCCAATATCTTGAAATGTGTTTTAACATATTGAGAAATCATGAGTGGTATCGCCCAGTCAGTAGGGGTGTTGTAGATGCCTTTAATAAAAAATTCTACACTTTGGTAGATGAAGCTTTTCAAAACAATGTCATTTCTAAAAAAACTTGGGAATTTGTTCGCACCTCCTTTCCCCGTACACCAACATTCTACTCACTCCCCAAAATTCACAAGGACCCCCTAAATCCCCCAGGACGTCCTATTATATCTGGAAACGGAGCTATTATTGAAAATCTTTCACGACTCATTGATGAGCATTTAAAACCCTTTGTTCAGAGCATCCCCTCTTATGTTAAAGATACACCTCACTTATTACGCATTATCGAGGGAGTACAAATTCCAATAGATTCGATCCTGGTCAGTATCGACGTGGAGGCACATTACAGCTCGATTCCTCACTCTTTAGGTATTGCTTGTATTAGACATATTCTATCACAAACCAGTCACCATGAACGTTTGTTCAATGAATTTATAATCCAGTCCTTGGATTTCATACTGAGACACAATGTCTTCACTTTTGATGGTCAATGTTTCCTCCAGGTACAGGGCGTAGCCATGGGCACCAGTTGTGCCCCTGGCTACGCCAACCTGTACCTGGGGGAATGGGAGCATTCAATCTTTTCCAGTGGGGATCTCTCAATGTACCTGTGCCATGTAGCTCTATGGCACAGGTACATTGATGACATCTTCATTGTATGGACGGGCTCCCAGCAATGCTTGGATGAGTGTCTCATCGCCCTAAACTTAAATACTTTTAATCTTAAGTTCACAATGACATCGGACCCAAATACCATAACCTTCCTTGATGTGGAGATCTTCAGGGACAAGCAAAACATGTTATCATGTAAGCTGTTCCGCAAACCAAGTGCAGGCAATACAATCCTACATTCTTCTAGTTTTCACCCTAAATCCCTAGTTGAATCTATTCCCTATGGACAATATTTAAGAATAAAAAGAAATTGCTCTAACGAGGTCGATTATAAAAGAGAAGCTAATAACTTAAGGCAAAGACTTCTAGCAAGGGGATACAGCCATAAGTGCCTCAAAAAGGCCTTTAAACGCACTTCAAATCTAAATCGACACGAATTATTAATATCTAAATCTAAAAAAAGTGAAAGTGATCATCGTATTATTAACACTTATTCTGATGATCACGCTGAACTTTTTAAAATCTACCAAAAGCACTGGCATCTACTTACAGCAGATCCTGTGATAGGACCATTAGTACCCCCCAGGCCAAATATTGCCTATAGACGAGCAACGTCCCTGAAGGACATGCTAGTGCAGAGTGAATTTGAAAACACCAATAGGGGAGATCCATGTAAGGACCTGGGAACTTTCCAATGTGGTAATTGCACATACTGTAAATATATGAACACTAGAAAGAACATTCGGCTACCGAATGGCCAAAAATTTCGACCAAAACATTATGCAAACTGTCAAACTACGGACGTAGTATATCTCATTATTTGCAGTTGTAACTGCTTTTATGTAGGAAAAACTATACAAAAATTGTGGCAGAGAATTTACCGGCATCTAAAAGGGATGAAGGAACAAAATCCTGATCTCCCTCTTGGCAGACATGCTGCCCAAGTTCATGGAGATTGCGTACCAAACCTTGAGGTGTTAGTTTTGGACAGGGTCCACCGCAGCCCCCGCGGAGGTGACCTTAACAAGCACCTTCTTCAAAGGGAGCTGAGATGGATCTCGATCCTCAACGCCACCTCACCCCCTGGCTTGAACCAGGCAATTAACTTTAAACCCTTCCTACCAGGTTTTACATCTGCGAAGTTTGATAGGGATCTGCTAAACTGAGCTCAACAATTTGTTTATACCGTGTTTGTGTGTTGGTTTTTTTTTTTTTTTTTTTTTGGAAAATAAATAAATATGTATGAACTCTGCCAGCTGTATAACATGTGTACTAATGTTTCTGATGTATGCCGGTTAGATATTTATGTAAAAACTAAAAAATCCTTTTTAAACAAGATTGGATTTATTTGGTGGAACTTTACCTGATGATTCGCCCACTGGAGATTAGTGCCTAGTTATTACATTGTTGATTACTGTTTATTATTTAGAAATTAATCAAATGACAATTGTACCCTGCACTTTTTGACATATTGGAGCCCGGGGATTTGGGGACCACCCATTGGGCCCACTGACGCTCCCCAGCACAAAAACAGCCCCCGGTTGTTTTGATAATCGGGGGCTGACTGCTCATACTTGAGCAAATGGACGGTTATGTGCATATGAATAAATTTCTCTCCTTGTCCCAAGAATTACATACATATGGGACGGAGGGTATTCATGTTACACGGTTTACTACCCATGGGGTGTTGGATTAGTCAATTTTTCCCCATTCCTCCGATGGCGCCGTTTGGCGCAGCACATACAATTGTGCTGCCTTTGCGCTGACCTTTTTGGGTCTGGTGCGGGCAACGGAGTGATTTTCTTTTAGCACTTCCGCCCTTTTCGTTGTGCTGGCGGTCGGGTCGACGTCTGACGTCACCGCGCCGGTGTCGTGGACGTCTTTCACGTCTGCGTGGGTGCGCGGTGACGCCGGACGCCGCCGGGATCGAGGGCGGCCTCTGTATGCGATGCCTGTCCTATAAGAACCTCTCTTTTTATTTACAATACGCAGTTAATTGGGTTTCTACCCGGACGCATAGTCTAGCCCTGTTGTGGCCTCCCACGCTCTACCCCATTGGTTGAATTCCTCCCTTTTGCAGCTTTACCTTTGGCGCCATTTGAGCTGATTGGCTGCAACACCAGCGACAGCTCTATAAAAAGTCCCACCTGACTTGGCCAATTGCTGCACAGCCAGAGTGTGGATGTTCTTGCGCCACATTGACAGGTATTAAGCTTCTTTTTAAACACTTCATCAGAGTTATGGGATGCCTGGTTACAGGGCTGGTCTGCGATCTAGAAACTATAATCCATGTATGTATGTTTTTACAGAGAGGCCGTGGCAGTCTGTCCGCTGCAATTTGAGGCTTCCCTGTGAGCTTTGAGGGGCGTTTTTGGTGTTGGTCCTCTTATACATTTCCCCGTGGCTCTGTCATCTTGTCTGCAGTGTCTTTTTGGCCGCTGCATTGTCTTTATGCGACCATTAAACCCGCACCATATCCGTTTGGGCTCTATATCACCGGGACAATTCCTCCAAACGGCTGATGTTTATATTACCATTGGAAATGTATGTATGCAACACTATTTGATATAGATGTACTGTATCGTATAGACATACAATTATACGATGTTTATATACATCCATGTATTCTTAAATGAACTTTCATGTATAATTATTCTTCCTTTTCCCTTCGTCTCTCTCCCCTCCCCCTTTCTTCTTTTCCTCTCTCATTGTTATTTTATTTTTTATTTTCTCTTTGCAACAATGTCTATCTTCTAGCTGCCCACATATGGGAGAAATTCAAAATAATGTAATCATGCCAGTACACTGTTGTGTATTATACAGCTATCACATACTATGTTGTGTTTTTTTCTCTTATATAGAGACTAAATTGTCTTCAAACTATTGCATGAACCTTGAAGAAGGAAATAATGGAGGCTATCACAGATATAGCTCGAGTATCCGAAACATGTCGGTTGTGTCACCACTAGCTATATGACTTATATGTCTCAAGTAGTAAGGTGTCCTCATGCAATTGTTTTTTAATGACTGTATATGTCTGTTCCTTTCCTTGATTTTAAACCATTTTGATATATATGTGTATTATGTAAAATAAAATTCTTTATATTTTTCTATATATACTTGGTGGCAATCCATAATTTATTCCAATCCACACAATCCCAGGGGCACCCCTTTTCCAATTTTTTTCAATCATTTATTTATCCATTGATCTATTCATGTGTTAGGTATTCACTAGGGATGAGCTTCGAGTTCGCGTCAAACTCATGTTCGGCTCGAACATCGGCTGTTCGACCGTTCGTCGAATGTCGAACATTATGGGCCGTTCGCGTCAAATTCGAGTGACGCGTCACGGCCTATAATTCACTGCGGCATCGCAGTGCATTGCTGGCTGATGATTGGCCAAGCATGCACTATGACCCGCATGCTTTGGCCAATCACAGCACGGTAAGAACGGAGAGCCATAATTGGCCAAAGCCAGGGTGGCTTTGGCCAATTATGTCTCAGGGGGTTTAGTACACACCCCACACTATATAAGGCCGCCTGCATGGGGCCTTGTGTAGTGTGTTGTGGCGGTGGTTAAAGAAAGACAGAGAGAGAGAGAGATGGTGTCATTTGAGTTAGAGCAGGCAGGCGAGTCAATTAGCCAGTCAGTTAGCTGCAGTTACAGTGTGTAGAGGATATAGATGCATCCTAGGTGTGTGTGTGTGTGTGTGTGTGTGTGTATAATATACACACTGTATTCAGTTTAGCTGGATCCGTTCCTGTTATTCTCTTCATAATATACTGACAGGCAGGCAGGTGATTGTGCTAGCTGCAGTATTTTCATTTAGTGTACTGTGTTCTTTGCACAGTGTGCACCTAAAGCTACTTGAATACAATTGCTGGTGTTCTCATACAAATACAGGCAGGGAGCTGCAGTATTTTCATTTAGTGTACTGTGTCCTTTGCACAGTGTGCACCTAAAGCTACTTGAATACAATTGCTGGTGTTCTCGTACTAATACAGGCAGGGAGCTGTAGTATTTTCATTTAGTGTACTGTGTCCTTTGCACAGTGTGCACCTAAAGCTACTTGAATACAATTGCTGGTGTTCTCATACAAATACAGGCAGGGAGCTGCAGTATTTTCATTTAGTGTACTGTGTCATTTGCACAGTGTGCACCTAAAGCTACCTGAAAACAATTGCTGGTGTTCTCTTACTAATAATACTACAGGCAGGCAGTTGATTCTGCTGGCTGTAGTGTAATCAGTATATATCTATATACATCCCAGCTTTGTGCAGCTACATCTCACTGCAGGCCATTAGTATGTCTGGAAGGACAACAAGGAGAGGCAGACAGTCACAAGCCAATAAAAGAGGGCAAGCAGGCTCTGTGTCTAGAGGCTACAGTGCTGGTCATGGACACGGTGCATCCTCATCAGCACGTGGCCGTGGGACACGCTTGTCTTTTTTTTCAGCAGCTGGCCATGTTGAGCCGCAACATGCCGAAGACTTGGTAGAGTGGATGACCAAGCCGTCCTCATCCTCCTCATCCTCTCACCCAGGCTCAGGGTGCTTTGTCTGGAAAAGCAGCTGCCAAAGTGGCCTCTTCCCTCAGCTCAATGGCATCAGTCACTCCTTCCCTAGCCCCATCATGTCCTCCTGAGGAGTCCCCGGAACTGTTTGACCACAGTGTTGGGTACATGCTGCAGAAGGATGCGCAGCGTTTTGAAGGCTCAGATGATGGTACCCAGCTAGAGGAAGGCAGTAACGTGAGCCCAGAGAGAGGGGGTGCCCAAGAAGGACAGCAATCTGGCAGTCATGTTCCCCCAGCTGCAGCATACTGCCAGGTTTGCTACAGTGATGAGGAGGGAGGGGATGATGAGGTCACGGACGCTACGTGGGTGCCTGATAGGAGAGAGGAGGAGGGGGCACATCTCCAACGAGGCAGGATGCCCTCCAGTGGCCAGCTTAAGGGCAGCACACCGACAGCATCACACCGCAGAGCTCCGCATGTGCAGGGCGCTGCTATCTCTGCGCGTTATTCCAAAAGTTCTTTGGTGTGGGCCTTTTTTGAGACGAGTGCATCAGATTGCAGCGCTGCTATTTGCAACACATGTCTCAGGCGTATCTCGCGTGGCCAAAACATCACCCGCTTGGGCACCACATGACTGATCAGACTGCCATGCAGTTCGTTCGCAAGCACACCTAAAAGACCCACACCAAAGAACAAAGCGGACCTCTCCTTGCTCCTAATCAGCTGGGATCTCCAACTCCACTATACATTCAGTCCTCTCTGAAACCTGCACTGAGAGGAATGAAGGTGTAGAATTAGGTGTGTCACAGCCAAGTACTTGCTATCGGTACACCAATGTCAGATTGTACCAGGCAAATTTCCCTGCCCCAGCTGCTGCACCGCCGAAAGAAGTTCGCTCCCAGCCATTTACATGTTCATCGGTTGAATGCTAGCTTGGCTAAATTGCTAGCACTTCAATTGCTGCCTTTTCAGTTGGTAGACTCTGTCCACTTTGAGTTTGTGGGATGTGCGGTTCCTCAGTGGCAGGTTCCCAAATGCCAATTTTTCTCACGGAAAGCGATTCCAGCTCTCTACCGATGTCTTGGCCTTGCTGGACAGGGCGGTCAGTGGTAACGTGTATATTACCGCTGACTCATGGTCCAGCAGGCATTGACAATGACATTACCTATCTTTCACGGCGCATTGAGTGACTCTGCTGGCAGCTGGGAAGGATGCAGGACAAGGTGCAGTAGTGTTGGAGGTTGTTCTGCCACCACGCCTCCAAAATGCTACTACTGGTGATTCTGACACACCTCTCTCCTCCAACCCCTCCTCTTCTTCTTCCTCCATGGCCTCTTCCTGTGCTTTGTCCTCAGAAATCAGAGGTGCTCTGTAGGCGTTCAAGGGGCTACGCAAGTCCGCAGGCAAAAAGATACCATGCGGTGCTTGAGCTGGTGTGCTTGGGGGACAGGAGACACACTGGGGCAGAGATTCTGTCAGCTCTGCAGGGGCAGGTTCAGAGGCGGTTGACGCCATGCCAGCTTAAGCCACGAATGGTGGTTTGCGACAATGGCACCAACCTCCTCTCCGCCTTCCGAAAGGGACAACTGACTCATGTGCCCTGTTTGGCTCACGTCCTTAACTTGGTGGTGCAGCGGTTCTTTGGCACTTACCCGGGCTTACAGGATGTCATGAGGCAGGCCAGGAAACTCTGTGTGCATTTCCGCCGGTCATATAATGCCAGTGCTCGGCTGGCTGACCTCCGAAAGGAATACAACTTGCCCAAGAACCGCCTAATCTGTGACATGCCCACCAGGTGGAACTCAACTTTGGCCATGCTGCAGCGGCTGCACATGCAGCAGAGGGCCATCAAGGAGGAGTTATTTTATTTATTTAATTAATGTCAGTGGTTGCGCGCTTGTCCTTTTACACATGTTTTTTGAGTTTTAGTATTTTTAACTTCTTACTTGCAGCAGCACCACATTTTTTGGATCATTTATTTATTCAACAAGTTTTAAATATACTTTCGGTTTAGCGCAGGTTTTTTCCAAATTATATACATCAAGGAGGAGTATCTGTGCCAATATGGCACAAGGACAGGGTCAGGGGAGCTTGTTTTTTTTTTGCCACGCCAGTGGGTCATGATCAGGGATTCATGCACTGTCCTGGCACCATTTGAGGAGGCCACAAGGATGGTGAGCAGTGACAGTGCATGCATCAGTGACACTGTCCCTCTTGTCCACCTGTTGGAGCACATGCTGTGTGGAATAATGGACAGGGCACTTGAGACAGAACAGAGGGAGGAAGAGGAGGACTTCCTTACCTTTCAACTCTCAAGGCCCCCTTTATCCAGACAGTGTTCATGATGGCCCGCCTATCACACAGGAAGAGGAGGAGGAGGATTGTGTCAGCATGGAGGTGGAGCCTAACACTCAGCATCAGCAGCAGTCTTCAAGGGATCAATTACAGTCCCAAGAAACCCATGGACTTGTACGTGGCTGGGAGGAGGTGGCTGCGGATCATCTCGACTTCAGTGACCCAGAGGACTCCGGACCGAATGCCTCAGCAAACCTACGCTGCATGGCCTCCCTGATCCTGCAAAGCCTGCGGAAGGATCCTCGTATTTGTGTGATCAAGGAGAGGGATCATTACTGGCTGGCAACCCTCCTTGATCCACATTACAAGGGTAAGGTTGCGGACCTTATCTTGCCGTTGCAGAGGGAGCAGAGGATGAAACATCTTCGGGAGGCCTTGTAGAAAGGTCTGTGCAGCGCGTTCCCAGAGACTGGGAGGTTACAAAATCGTGGTCCTGGACAACGTGTTGCTGAGCCTTCGGTCAGTCAAAGAAGGAGCTGTGGAGAAGGTGGCCGTCTGACCGATGCGTTTAAACAATTTTTTAGTCCGCAGCCCCAAGGTATGATCGCTTCCAGCAACCATTGCCAGCGTCTGTTTTACATGGTGCAGGAATACCTAGGGGCAAGATCAGACTTGGACACCTTTCCCACCGAAAATCCTCTGGGTTACTGGGTCTTGAGGATGGATCACTGGCCAGAGCTTGCACAGTATACAATTGAGCTACTGGCCTGTCCTGCATCCAGCGTTCTTTCGGAACGCACATTTAGTGCTGCTGGAGGCTTTGTAACCGATCACAGGGTGCGCCTGTCCACCGGTTCAGTCGATCGGCTGACCTTCATAAAAATGAATCAGTCTTGGATCACCAGATACCAAGCACCTGATGCTGATGTAACCGTTAATTTTTTTTTGAATGGGAGATCCCTTCAAGACTGCTTATGACAGTGATGGCGAACCTTGGCACCCCAGATGTTTTGAAACTACATTTCCCATGATGCCCATGCACTCTGCAGTGTAGTTGAACATCATGGGAAATGTAGTTCCAAAACATCTGGAGTGCCAAGGTTCGCCATCACTGGCCTATGCTGTTGCTGAGTGACTATCCTCTTCCTCCTCAATGTTCATGCTAATAGCTTGTAAGAACATTTTTGGTTCTGGGCACCGCCACCAGTGGCTAAGGCCAAATTTTTCAACCCCTGTTTAACAGGGGCATGTAATTACAATTTTTGATGCAAGAATTTGCAGCAGGGCTCATTTCTGCGCTCCAACTATAGTATCTGTGAGGGGTTGCAGTGTTGTGGCACCAGTGCCTAAGGCCCAATTTTTTTGCCCCTGTTCAACAGAGGCATGTAATTACAATTCTTGATCTAATATTTCACAGCAGGGCCCGTTCCTGCGCCCACCAAGAGTAACTGTGAGGGCTTACAGTGTTATGCCAACACCAACACCTAAGGCCCAAATTTCTGCAGAGTATATAGGGCAGGCCCCTACTTTCAAACATCCAACTTACAAACGACTCCTACTTGCAAACTGAGGGAGACAACAGGAAGTGAGAGGAAGTGTTTCACTAAAACCCCCAAATTTTCAAAAACCAATTGTCATTGGGACAGAAAGTGAGGTGAAATCTTCTGAAGAGGTGCACAGACAGCAAAACAAATGTTACAGGGGTGAAAACCCTTCCCTATGTTTTCCAAAAAGCTTAAAGCGGAGGTTCCGCGGTATATCCTTTTTTTTTTTACATTGCATTGGTTGAGTATTACTTTCTCATGTATTTACTCATGTATCAGATGTTTCCCAGTCTCCCCAGTCAGAATCAGTTCTAAATTAGAACTTATAAAAATCCCCTTTGTAAGTTGCCATTTTGCTTGTGGGCATTGTGAAGCCCACAAGCAAATACTTCTGGGAAGCGTGAATGCTTTTCTCCCACTGCACTGTTGCCATCACAACGGACACATACTGTGAAGTTGTTGAGGGGGGGGTGCGGGGGGAGCCGCCGCGGGATGTGCTTTTTCTTTTCACATTCTACAGTTCATCGCGGGGGGGGGGATGGGAGGCGCCGCTGCGAGATGTGTTTTCTTTTTACATTTTACAGGTCATCAGCGGGGGGGAGGGGGGGGGCCGCGCCGCTGCGAGATGTGTTTTCTTTTCACATTCCACAGTGAAATCAGCGCTCCTGTCTCCTACACTCTGGCTCCTGTCCTGTATGCTAACATCAGCTGCAGCTCAGAACGAGCGCTCTGAAGCTGTCAAGCTGATGAAGCTGATGACGAGGTGGTGAATTGTCTCCTGGGAAAGCATGACACTGCACTCCCAGGAGGCATTGGGGCGCTGGGGAAAGTAAAGGAACGCCCACTCCCGCGGGAGGGATACCAGGAAGTGTCCCTATTTAATACGAAATTCAAGGTAAATAAAAAAACGAAGAAGATAATTATTTGCCAAATGTTGTTATAAATGTTATACTGATTGGGATGAGCAAATGTTTAGATTTAGGGTGAACCTCCGCTTTAAAAATAGATTTTTAAAAATGTACCAGTTCTAAATTACAGATTCTACTAAAGAACAAACCTACAGTCCCTGTCTTGTTTGCGCTGCCTGTATACTGCTGTACAAAGTATATAGGGTCTAAGGGCCACACGCCTTTCCTTTCTTTAATTTGGGTGCGGGGTTCCCCTTAATATCCATACAAGACCCAAATGGGCTGGGGGGTACCCATGCCAATTTTCTCAATGATTTTAATCCACATTGCCGGGACCACACATTACATTAAAGCAGTTTTAAATTACTTTTTTTGCTTTAGAAATTTCATTTTGTGCAGGGAAAGTTCTAAACACTGGAAACACGTGCCACTTCACAGGCATACTATAGACACCCCCCAGGTACGATGTTTAAAGGAATATTTTATTTTTATTTTTTTCACTTTAACCACTTCCATACAGGACACTTATACACCTTCCTGCCCAGACCAATTTTCAGCTTTCAGCGCTGTTGCACTTTGAATGACAATTGCGCGGTCATGCTACACTGTACCCAAACAAAATTTTTATAATTTTTTCCCCACAAATAGAGCTTTATTTTGGTGGTATTTGATCACCTCTGTGGTTTTCATTTCCTGCTAAACAAATAAAAAAATACCAAAAATTTGGAAAAAAAGCTTTTTTTTTTTGTTTCATTTACCAAACTTTGTAAATAAGTACGTTTTCTCCTTCACTGATGGACACTGATGGGGCTGCACTGACGGGCACTGATAAGGCGGCACTGATGGGCACCGATGAGGTGGCACTGATGATGGGCACTAATAGGTGGCACTGATAGGTGGCACTGATAGGTGGCACTGATGTACTGTAATGTATTGTACTGATGGATGCCAATCAGTGCCAAACAATCATGCCTGCCAATCAGTGATGCCCATTGTGGGCACTGATTGGCATCCATTGTGGGCACTGATTGGCATCCATTGTGGGTACTTTTTGGCATACCTGGTGGTCTAGGGTGGCATACTTGGTGGTAACATCCCAACAACGATCGCCGTGATGCACGCCCCCAGGGGCACGCAGCGGCTCAATATCCTGATCACGTCATACGATGTCCAGTCAGGATATTGAAACCACTTTGCCCACGTCATTTTGTAATGCGGCAAGTGGTTAATCATCATTAAAATCACTGCTCCCGAAAAACGTCAGTTTTAAAAAAAAAAAAAATTGCATTGATACATGTCATCTGGGTCAGGACCCGGGTCCCCAAACCCTTTTTAGGACAGTAACTTGCATATTAGCCTTTAAAATTAGAACTTTTGATTCTGAAACGTTCGAGTCCCATAGACTTTAACGGGGTTCGATAGTTTGCGCGAACATTCGGTCCATTCGCAGGTTCTGGTGCTAACCGAACCGGGGGGGGGGGGGTGTTCAGCTCATCCCTAGTATTCACTATCTACTCATTCATTAATTAATTAGAGTGCAACCAATATTTATTTTCCAAGGCTTCATTGCTGTCAGGTGTAGGGTCTCTGAACATCCTTCCGGGCTGTCTCAGACAGGAGGGTCTCTGTCACTGTGGTAGGGTCCCTGGGCAGATGGTGTCTTCAGGACAGAGTAAAAGCAGGATCCAGCCAGTCTGGTAGAAAGATGCGTACAGCATCCAGGAATTGGAAAAAGTGGAGTGTGAAGAACCAGTCATCCTTATGGGCTTGAATGTGGAATTTGTGACCCCATTTATATGATGCTCCCACTTGTTGGATTAAGTCAAGGAGGGGTTTGACCATCCTCCTCATTGATAGGGTTAATCTGGAGAGATCTGGAAGTAATTGGACAGTCGCTCCGTCAGAGTCCACTGGTCTAAGGAACCAGGCTCTTCTCATAATTTCCTACTTTATAGTAAAAAAATTAACTCTACAGAATACATCCTGTGGATGATACAAGGTTTGTATGCGGTGGACCAATCCCATGCAGCCTGTCCAGTTTCAGTTCTTCCGTTGGGGAATTGGCCAGGACTTTATTAAGGATAGCGGTGACTATGATGCAAAAATCCTTTCCTGAAGTTGCTACTGGGATGCTCCTTAGTTGTTCAAAATGTATTTACTTCTACCTAAAGAGTGGAAATATTGTAAAAAGCTAATGTAAAACCAAAAAGATATATTAAATAAATATTCAGAAATTTCTCAACAATACTACTAATAAACTGATATTAATGAAACCTAAAATGTGCTCATATAAATAAATTATCAGAACAATCGTCATAAGTGAATAATTGTCCATTTACCTTTCTCAGCCGCCACATTAAACTCCAAATATAAGTGATGAGTGTAGTGATATTTAATTCCAATATCCTTCTGTGTGATCCACCAGAATGTGCTTTGAACTTCAGGGCAAAACTGACTCACAGCCACCCACTGCCACTGTAAACACTCTCATTAGGATGAACTCACCAAAATCAAATGACCTTAACCACTTAAGCCCCGGACCATTTGGTAGCTAAAGGACCAGAGGTGAATTCAGAATTTTGCACTGCGCTGCTTTAACTGTAAATTGTGCGGACAACCAATGTTGTACCCAAACGAAATTTGCGTCCTTTTCTTCCCACAAATAGAGCTTTCTTTTAATGGTATTTGATTGCCTCTGCGATTTTAATTTTTTGCGATATAAACGGAAAAAGACCGAAAATTTTGAAAAAAAATGATATTTTCTACTTTTTGTTATAAGAAAAATCGAATAAACTCAATTTTAGTCATACATTTAGGCTAAAATGTATTCAGCCACATGTCTTTAGTAAAAAAAATGTCAATAAGCGTATATTTATCGGTTTGCGCAAAAGTTATAGCGTTTACAAACTAGGATACATTTTCTGGAATTTACACAGCTTTTAATTTATGACTGCCTATCTCATTTCTTGAGGTGCTAAAATGACAGGGCAGTACAAACCCCCCCAAATGACCCCATTTTAGAAAGTAGACACCCCAAGGAAATTGCTGAGAGGCATGTTGAGCCCATTGAATATTTTTTTTTTTTGTCCGAAGTGATTGAATAATGACAAAAAAAAAAAAAAAATTACAAAAAGTTGTCACTAAATGATATATTGCTCACACATGCCATGGTTATATGTGGAATTGCACCCCAAAATACATTCTGCTGCTTCTCCTGAGTACGGGGATACCACATGTGTGGGACTTTTTAGGAGCCTAGCCACGTACGGGACCCCGGAAACCAAGCACCGCCTTCAGGATTTCTAAGGGCGCAAATTTTTGATTTCACTCCTCACTACCTATCACAGTTTTGAAGGCCATAAAATGCCAAAATAGCACAAAACCCCCCCAAATGACCCCATTTTAGAAAGTAGACACCCCAAGGAAATTGCTGAGAGGCCTGTTGAGCCCATTGAATATTTTTTTTTTGTCCCAAGTGATTGAATAATGACAAAAAAAAAATAAAAATTACAAAAAGTTGTCACTAAATGATATATTGCTCACACATGCCATGGTTATATGTGGAATTGCACCCCAAAATACATTCTGCTGCTTCTCCTGAGTACGGGGATACCACATGTGTGGGACTTTTTAGGAGCCTAGCCACGTACGGGACCCCGGAAACCAAGCACCGCCTCCAGGATTTCTAAGGGCGCAAATTTTTGATTTCACTCCTCACTACCTATCACAGTTTTGAAGGCCATAAAATGCCAAAATAGCACAAAACCCCCCCAAATGACCCCATTTTGGAAAGTAGACACCCCAAGCTGTTTGCTGAGAGGCATGGTGAGTATTTTACAGCTCTCATTTGTTTTTGAAAATGAAGAGAGAACATTTTTTTTTTTTCTTTTTTTTTTCAATTTTCAAAACTTTGTGACAAAAAGCGAGATCTGCAAAATACTCACAATACCTCTCAGCAAATAGCTTGGGGTGTCTACTTTCCAAAATGGGGTCATTTGGGGGGGTTTTGTGCCATCTGGGCATTCCATGGCCTCCGAAACTGTGATAGGCAGTGAGAAGTGAAATCAAAAATTGACACCCTTAGAAAGCCTGAAGGCGGTGCTTGGTTTTTGGGGTCCCGTACGCGGCTAGGCTCCCAAAAAGTCTCACACATGTGGTATCCCCGTACTCAGGAGAAGCAACAAAATGTATTTTGGGGTGTAATTCCACATATGCCCATGGCATGTTTGAGCAATATATCATTTAGTGACAACTTTGTGCAAAAAAAAAAAAAAAATTGTATTTTTTCCGCAACTTGTGTCAACATATAAAATATTCCATGGACTCGACATGCCTCTCAGTATATAGCTTGGGGTGTCTACTTTCCAAAATGGGGTCATTTGGGGGGTTTTGAATAGGGATGGGCCCGGTGCTCGATTCGAACCCATGTTCGAATCGAGCACCGGGCGTTCGCTCGCTCGTCGAGCCCAGAACTATTTGGGCCGTTCGCATCACATTCGTGTGATGCGAGCGGCCCCGCAATGCATTGCGGCCGGCGCGGCCGGCGCAGTGCATTGCTGGCTGATGATTGGCCAAGCATGCACTGTGACCCCGCATGCTTGGCCAATCACAGCGCCCGAAACTCGGAGAGCAATAATTGGCTACAGGCAGGACGCCTGTAGCCAATTACAGCTCAGGGGCTTTAGTACATGCCCCACCATTTAAAAGGCCGCCACGCCATCGGCCCCGGTCACATGAGTTCCGGCTTTAGGAGAGATCAGTCTGCTGATTCTGTCTTTGCTTGATACTGAAAGATTTGCTCTTCTTTGCTAAACCATTGGCTATTTCTTTGCTAAACCATTGCTACCTAAGTCATTGATCGTTCATTGCTGCTGATTGCACAGTTAGCGTGTTATTAGCTGCTGCTGGGGATTAGTCTGGTGCGTGCTTACTGTTAGTACAGTATTGCAGTAGTACCAACCGCAGTGCTGTTAGCACAGCATTGCACCCCAACAGCACCCATAGGACTTCTAGTGTGTTAGTGGCAGCAAACAGAGCTCCTATATTTTCTTCTCAGCAGCACCCATAGGACTTCTAGTGTGTTAGTGGCAGCAAACAGAGCTCCTATATTTTCTTCTCAGCAGCACCCATAGGACTTCTAGTGTGTTAGTGGCATCACACAGAGCTCCTATATTTTCTTCTCAGCAGCACCCATAGGACTTCTAGTGTGTTAGTGGCAGCAAACAGAGCTCCTATATTTTCTTCTCAGCAGCACCCATAGGACTTCTAGTGTGTTAGTGGCAGCAAACAGAGCTCCTATATTTTCTTCTCAGCAGCACCCATAGGACTTCTAGTGTGTTAGTGGCATCACACAGAGCTCCTATATTTTCTTCTCAGCAGCACCCATAGGACTTCTAGTGTGTTAGTGGCAGCAAACAGAGCTCCTATATTTTCTTCTCAGCAGCACCCATAGGACTTCTAATGTGTTAGTGGCATCACACAGAGTTCCTATATTTTCATCTCAGAAGCACCCATAGGACTTCTAGTGTGTTAGTGGCATCACACAGAGCTCCTATATTTTCTTCTCAGAAGCACCCATAGGACTTCTAGTGTGTTAGTGGCAGCAAACAGAGCTCCTATATTTTCTTCTCAGCAGCACCCATAGGACTTCTAGTGTGTTAGTGGCATCACACAGAGCTCCTATATTTTCTTCTCAGAAGCACCCATAGGACTTCTAGTGTGTTAGTGACAGCAAACAGAGCTCCTATATTTTCTTCTCAGCAGCACCCATAGGACTTCTAGTGTGTTAGTGGCATCACACAGAGTTCCTATATTTTCATCTCAGAAGCACCCATAGGACTTCTAGTGTGTTAGTGGCATCACACAGAGCTCCTATATTTTCTTCTCAGCAGCACCCATAGGACTTCTAGTGTGTTAGTGGCATCACACAGAGCTCCTATATTTTCATCTCAGAAGCACCCATAGGACTTCTAGTGTGTTAGTGGCATCACACAGAGCTCCTATATTTTCTTCTCAGCAGCACCCATAGGACTTCTAGTGTGTTAGTGGCAGCAAACAGAGCTCCTATATTTTCTTCTCAGCAGCACCCATAGGACTTCTAGTGTGTTAGTGGCATCACACAGAGCTCCTATATTTTCTTCTCAGCAGCACCCATAGGACTTCTAGTGTGTTAGTGGCAGCAAACAGAGCTCCTATATTTTCTTCTCAGCAGCACCCATAGGACTTCTAGTGTGTTAGTGGCATCACACAGAGCTCCTATATTTTCATCTCAGAAGCACCCATAGGACTTCTAGTGTGTTAGTGGCAGCAAACAGAGCTCCTATATTTTCTTCTCAGCAGCACCCATAGGACTTCTAGTGTGTTAGTGGCATCACACAGAGCTCCTATATTTTCTTCTCAGCAGCACCCATAGGACTTCTAGTGTGTTAGTGGCAGCAAACAGAGCTCCTATATTTTCTTCTCAGCAGCACCCATAGGACTTCTAATGTGTTAGTGGCATCACACAGAGTTCCTATATTTTCATCTCAGAAGCACCCATAGGACTTCTAGTGTGTTAGTGGCATCACACAGAGCTCCTATATTTTCTTCTCAGAAGCACCCATAGGACTTCTAGTGTGTTAGTGGCAGCAAACAGAGCTCCTATATTTTCTTCTTAGCAGCACCCATAGGACTTCTAATGTGTTAGTGGCATCACACAGAGTTCCTATATTTTCATCTCAGAAGCACCCATAGGACTTCTAGTGTGTTAGTGGCATCACACAGAGCTCCTATATTTTCTTCTCAGAAGCACCCATAGGACTTCTAGTGTGTTAGTGGCAGCAAACAGAGCTCCTATATTTTCTTCTCAGCAGCACCCATAGGACTTCTAGTGTGTTAGTGGCATCACACAGAGTTCCTATATTTTCATCTCAGAAGCACCCATAGGACTTCTAGTGTGTTAGTGGCATCACACAGAGCTCCTATATTTTCTTCTCAGCAGCACCCATAGGACTTCTAGTGTGTTAGTGGCATCACACAGAGCTCCTATATTTTCATCTCAGAAGCACCCATAGGACTTCTAGTGTGTTAGTGGCATCACACAGAGCTCCTATATTTTCTTCTCAGCAGCACCCATAGGACTTCTAGTGTGTTAGTGGCAGCAAACAGAGCTCCTATATTTTCTTCTCAGCAGCACCCATAGGACTTCTAGTGTGTTAGTGGCATCACACAGAGCTCCTATATTTTCTTCTCAGCAGCACCAATAGGACTTCTAGTGTGTTAGTGGCAGCAAACAGAGCTCCTATATTTTCTTCTCAGCAGCACCCATAGGACTTCTAGTGTGTTAGTGGCATCACACAGAGCTCCTATATTTTCATCTCAGAAGCACCCATAGGACTTCTAGTGTGTTAGTGGCATCACACAGAGCTCCTATATTTTCTTCTCAGCAGCACCCATAGGACTTCTAGTGTGTTAGTGGCAGCAAACAGAGCTCCTATATTTTCATCTCAGAAGCACCCATAGGACTTCTAGTGTGTTAGTGGCATCACACAGAGCTCCTATATTTTCATCTCAGAAGCACCCATAGGACTTCTAGTGTGTTAGTGGCATCACACATAGCTCCTATATTTTCTTCTCAGCAGCACCCATAGGACTTCTAGTGTGTTAGTGGCATCACACAGAGCTCCTATATTTTCATCTCAGAAGCACCCATAGGACTTCTAGTGTGTTAGTGGCATCACACAGAGCTCCTATATTTTCTTCTCAGCAGCACCCATAGGACTTCTAGTGTGTTAGTGGCATCACACAGAGCTCCTATATTTTCTTCTCAGCAGCACCCATAGGACTTCTAGTGTGTTAGTGGCATCACACAGAGCTCCTATATTTTCATCTCAGAAGCACCAATAGGACTTCTAGTGTGTTAGTGGCATCACACAGAGCTCCTATATTTTCTTCTCAGAAGCACCCATAGGACTTCTAGTGTGTTAGTGGCAGCAAACAGAGCTCCTATATTTTCTTCTCAGCAGCACCCATAGGACTTCTAGTGTGTTAGTGGCATCACACAGAGTTCCTATATTTTCATCTCAGAAGCACCCATAGGACTTCTAGTGTGTTAGTGGCATCACACAGAGCTCCTATATTTTCTTCTCAGCAGCACCCATAGGACTTCTAGTGTGTTAGTGGCATCACACAGAGCTCCTATATTTCTTCTCAGCAGCACCCATAGGACTTCTAGTGTGTTAGTGGCATCACACAGAGCTCCTATATTTTCATCTCAGAAGCACCCATAGGACTTCTAGTGTGTTAGTGGCATCACACAGAGCTCCTATATTTTCTTCTCAGCAGCACCCATAGGACTTCTAGTGTGTTAGTGGCAGCAAACAGAGCTCCTATATTTTCTTCTCAGCAGCACCCATAGGACTTCTAGTGTGTTAGTGGCATCACACGGAGCTCCTATATTTTCTTCTCAGCAGCACCCATAGGACTTCTAGTGTGTTAGTGGCAGCAAACAGAGCTCCTATATTTTCTTCTCAGCAGCACCCATAGGACTTCTAGTGTGTTAGTGGCATCACACAGAGCTCCTATATTTTCATCTCAGAAGCACCCATAGGACTTCTAGTGTGTTAGTGACAGCAAACAGAGCTCCTATATTTTCTTCTCAGCAGCACCCATAGGACTTCTAGTGTGTTAGTGGCATCACACAGAGCTCCTATATTTTCTTCTCAGCAGCACCCATAGGACTTCTAGTGTGTTAGTGGCAGCAAACAGAGCTCCTATATTTTCTTCTCAGCAGCACCCATAGGACTTCTAATGTGTTAGTGGCATCACACAGAGTTCCTATATTTTCATCTCAGAAGCACCCATAGGACTTCTAGTGTGTTAGTGGCATCACACAGAGCTCCTATATTTTCTTCTCAGAAGCACCCATAGGACTTCTAGTGTGTTAGTGGCAGCAAACAGAGCTCCTATATTTTCTTCTTAGCAGCACCCATAGGACTTCTAGTGTGTTAGTGGCATCACACAGAGCTCCTATATTTTTATCTCAGAAGCACCCATAGGACTTCTAGTGTGTTAGTGGCATCACACAGAGCTCCTATATTTTCTTCTCAGCAGCACCCATAGGACTTCTAGTGTGTTAGTGGCATCACACAGAGCTCCTATATTTTCCTCTCAGCAGCACCCATAGGACTTCTAGTGTGTTAGTGGCATCACACAGAGCTCCTATATTTTCATCTCAGAAGCACCAATAGGACTTCTAGTGTGTTAGTGGCATCACACAGAGCTCCTATATTTTCTTCTCAGAAGCACCCATAGGACTTCTAGTGTGTTAGTGGCAGCAAACAGAGCTCCTATATTTTCTTCTTAGCAGCACCCATAGGACTTCTAATGTGTTAGTGGCATCACACAGAGTTCCTATATTTTCATCTCAGAAGCACCCATAGGACTTCTAGTGTGTTAGTGGCATCACACAGAGCTCCTATATTTTCTTCTCAGAAGCACCCATAGGACTTCTAGTGTGTTAGTGGCAGCAAACAGAGCTCCTATATTTTCTTCTCAGCAGCACCCATAGGACTTCTAGTGTGTTAGTGGCATCACACAGAGTTCCTATATTTTCATCTCAGAAGCACCCATAGGACTTCTAGTGTGTTAGTGGCATCACACAGAGCTCCTATATTTTCTTCTCAGCAGCACCCATAGGACTTCTAGTGTGTTAGTGGCATCACACAGAGCTCCTATATTTTCTTCTCAGCAGCACCCATAGGACTTCTAGTGTGTTAGTGGCATCACACAGAGCTCCTATATTTTCATCTCAGAAGCACCCATAGGACTTCTAGTGTGTTAGTGGCATCACACAGAGCTCCTATATTTTCTTCTCAGCAGCACCCATAGGACTTCTAGTGTGTTAGTGGCAGCAAACAGAGCTCCTATATTTTCTTCTCAGCAGCACCCATAGGACTTCTAGTGTGTTAGTGGCATCACACAGAGCTCCTATATTTTCTTCTCAGCAGCACCCATAGGACTTCTAGTGTGTTAGTGGCAGCAAACAGAGCTCCTATATTTTCTTCTCAGCAGCACCCATAGGACTTCTAGTGTGTTAGTGGCATCACACAGAGCTCCTATATTTTCATCTCAGAAGCACCCATAGGACTTCTAGTGTGTTAGTGGCAGCAAACAGAGCTCCTATATTTTCTTCTCAGCAGCACCCATAGGACTTCTAGTGTGTTAGTGGCATCACACAGAGCTCCTATATTTTCTTCTCAGCAGCACCCATAGGACTTCTAGTGTGTTAGTGGCAGCAAACAGAGCTCCTATATTTTCTTCTCAGCAGCACCCATAGGACTTCTAATGTGTTAGTGGCATCACACAGAGTTCCTATATTTTCATCTCAGAAGCACCCATAGGACTTCTAGTGTGTTAGTGGCATCACACAGAGCTCCTATATTTTCTTCTCAGAAGCACCCATAGGACTTCTAGTGTGTTAGTGGCAGCAAACAGAGCTCCTATATTTTCTTCTTAGCAGCACCCATAGGACTTCTAATGTGTTAGTGGCATCACACAGAGTTCCTATATTTTCATCTCAGAAGCACCCATAGGACTTCTAGTGTGTTAGTGGCATCACACAGAGCTCCTATATTTTCTTCTCAGAAGCACCCATAGGACTTCTAGTGTGTTAGTGGCAGCAAACAGAGCTCCTATATTTTCTTCTCAGCAGCACCCATAGGACTTCTAGTGTGTTAGTGGCATCACACAGAGTTCCTATATTTTCTTCTCAGCAGCACCCATAGGACTTCTAGTGTGTTAGTGGCATCACACAGAGCTCCTATATTTTCATCTCAGAAGCACCCATAGGACTTCTAGTGTGTTAGTGGCATCACACAGAGCTCCTATATTTTCTTCTCAGCAGCACCCATAGGACTTCTAGTGTGTTAGTGGCAGCAAACAGAGCTCCTATATTTTCATCTCAGCAGCACCCATAGGACTTCTAGTGTGTTAGTGGCATCACACAGAGCTCCTATATTTTCTTCTCAGCAGCACCCATAGGACTTCTAGTGTGTTAGTGGCAGCAAACAGAGCTCCTATATTTTCTTCTCAGCAGCACCCATAGGACTTCTAGTGTGTTAGTGGCAGCAAACAGAGCTCCTATATTTTCTTCTCAGCAGCACCCATAGGACTTCTAGTGTGTTAGTGGCATCACACAGAGCTCCTATATTTTCATCTCAGAAGCACCCATAGGACTTCTAGTGTGTTAGTGGCATCACACAGAGCTCCTATATTTTCATCTCAGAAGCACCCATAGGACTTCTAGTGTGTTAGTGGCATCACACATAGCTCCTATATTTTCTTCTCAGCAGCACCCATAGGACTTCTAGTGTGTTAGTGGCATCACACAGAGCTCCTATATTTTCATCTCAGAAGCACCCATAGGACTTCTAGTGTGTTAGTGGCATCACACAGAGCTCCTATATTTTCTTCTCAGCAGCACCCATAGGACTTCTAGTGTGTTAGTGGCATCACACAGAGCTCCTATATTTTCTTCTCAGCAGCACCCATAGGACTTCTAGTGTGTTAGTGGCATCACACAGAGCTCCTATATTTTCATCTCAGAAGCACCAATAGGACTTCTAGTGTGTTAGTGGCAGCAAACAGAGCTCCTATATTTTCTTGTCAGCAGCACACATAGTACCTATAGTGTGTTAGTGTCAGCACCCATAGGACCTACAGTGTGTTGTGAGCACACATAGGAGTTCTATTTTTTATACTATATACACTACCGACTACAATGGCTGGAAGACCGCCAAGGAGAGGCAGAGCGTGCCGAGGCAAGAACACAGGGCAGGCAGGCTCTGTTTCTAGAGACAACAGTGCTGGCCGTGGACGTGGTCGTGCATCGTCATCAGCACGTGGCCATGGGACACGCTTGTCTTTGTTTTCGGCAGCTGGACATGTGGAGCCGCATCATGCCGAAGGCTTGGTAGAATGGATGACCAAGCCCTCCTCATCCTCCTCATCCTCTCTCACCCAGGCTCAGGGTACTGGCAGAGCAGCTGCCAACGCGTACTCAATGGCATCATCAGCCACCCCTTCCCTAGACCCACCATGTCCTCCTGAGGAGTCCCCCGAACTGTTTGAGCACAGTGTTGGGTACATGCTCCAGGAGGATGCCCAACGATTCGAAGGCTCGGATGATGATACCCAGCTTGAGGAAGTCAGTAGTGTGCGCGCAGAGAGAGGGGATGCTGAAGGACAGCAATCTGGCAGTAGTGTTCCACCAGCTGCAGCTTACTGCCAGGTTTGCTCTAGTGGTGAAGAGGGAGGGGATGATGAGGTCACTGACTCCACGTGGGTGCCTGAAGGGAGAGAGGAGGAGGAGGAGGAGGATGCAGCGTCACATGTCCAACGAGGCAGGATGCCCCCTGGAGGCCAGCTAGAGGCCAGCACAGCAACTGTACCACACCGCAGAGCTCCGCCTGTGCAGGGCGCTGCCTCTGCACGTTATCACAAAAGTTCTTTGGTGTGGGCCTTTTTTGAGACGAGTGCATCAGATCGCACCACTGCTATTTGCAATATTTGTCTCAAGCGTATCTCGCGTGGCCAAAACATCAGCCGCTTGGGCACCACAAGCATGAGCAGACATATGTCGACCTGCCATGCAGCTCGTTGGCAAGCACACATAAAAGACCCACACCAAAGAACAAAGCGGACCTCTCCTTGCTCCTCATCAGCTGGGATCTCCATCCCCACTATATCTTCAGTCCTCTCTGAAAGCTGGTCTGAGAGGACTGAAGGTGTAGAATTAGGTGTGTCACAACCAAGTACTTGCAGTACACTGACATCCGATTGTAGCAGGCAAATTTCCCTGCCCCAGCTGCTGGACCGTCGAAAGAAGTATACTCCCAGCCATCCACATGCCCAGCGGTTGAATGCTAGCTTGGCTAAATTGCTAGCACTTCAACTGCTGCCTTTTCAGTTGATAGACTCGGCCCCCTTCCGTGAGTTTGTTCAATGTGCGGTTCCTCAGTGGCAGGTTCCCAAACGCCACTTTTTCTCACGGAAGGCGATTCCGTCTCTCTACTGGCATGTGGAAGGCAATGTCCATGCCTCGCTGGACAGGGCGGTCAGCGGTAAGGTGCATATTACCGCTGACTCATGGTCCAGCAGGCATGGACAGGGACGTTATCTTTCTTTCACGGCCCATTGGGTCACTCTATTGGCAGCTGGGAGGGATGCAGGACAAGGTGCAGTAGTGTTGGAGGTTGTTCCGCCACCACGCCTCCAAAATGCTACTACTGGTTGTGACACACCTCTCTCCTCCACCCCCTCCTCTTCTTCTTCCTCCATGTCCTCTTCGAGTGCTCTGTCCTCGGAACCAGCGGTGCTCCGTAGGCGTACAAGGGGCTACGCGAGTACGCAGGCAAAAAGATGCCATGCCGTGCTTGCGCTGGTGTGTTTGGGGGACAGGAGCCACACTGGGCCAGAGGTTCTGGCAGCTCTGCAGGGGCAGGCCGAGAGGTGGTTGACGCCACACCAGCTTAAGCCAGGAATGGTCGTTTCTGATAATGGCACCAACCTCCTCTCCGCCCTGCGACAGGGGCAGCTCACCCATGTGCCCTGTATGGCTCACGTCCTCAACCTGGTGGTGCAGCGGTTCTTGGGCAGGTTCCCAGGCTTACAGGATGTCCTGAGGCAGGCCAGGAAAGTCTGTGTGCATTTCCGCCGATCTTATAATGCCAGTGCTCGGCTGACTGAGCTGCAAAAGGAGCTGAACCTGCCCAAGAACCGCCTAATATGTGACATGCCCACCAGGTGGAACTCAACGTTGGCCATGCTGCAGCGACTGCACACGCAGCAGAGGGCCATCAATGAGTACCTTTGCGACTACGGCACCAGGACAGGGTCAGGGGAGCTTGGCTTTTTTTCCCCACGCCAGTGGAGCATGATCAGGGATGCATGCACTGTCCTCTCACCATTTGAGGAGGCCACGAGGATGGTGAGCAGTGACAGTGCATGCATCAGTGACACTGTACCTCTTGTCCACCTGTTGGAGCATACGCTGCGTGGGATAATGGACAGGGCACTTGAGGCAGAACAGAGGCAGGAAGAGGAGGACTTCCTTGTCTCTCAAGGCCCCCTTTATCCAGACAATGTTCCTTCTGTCCCACCCATCACACAGGAAGAGGAGGAGGAGGAGGAGGAGGAGGAGGATTGTGTGAGCATGGAGGTGGAGCCTGGCACTCAGCATCAGCAGCAGCAGTCTTTTAGGGATGATGTACAGTCCCAACAAACCAGTGGACTTGTACGTGGCTGGGAGGAGGTGGCTGGCGATCATGTCATCCTCAGTGACCCAGAAGACTCCGGACCGAATGCCTCAGCTAACCTACGCTGCATGGCCTCCCTGATCCTGCAAAGCCTGCGGAAGGATCCTCGTGTTCTTCGGATCAAGGAGAGTGACCATTACTGGCTGGCCACTCTCCTTGATCCACGGTACAAGGGTAAGGTTGCGGACCTTATCTTGCCGTCGCAGAGGGAGCAGAGGATGAGACATCTCAGGGAGGCCTTGCAGAAAGGTCTGTGCAACGCGTTCCCAGAAACTGGGAGGTTACAAACTCCTGGTCCTGGATGACGAGTTGCTGAGGCTTCGGTCAGTAGCAGAAGGAGCGGTGGGGAAGGTGGACGTCTGACCGATGCGTTCAGACAATTTTTTAGTCCGCAGCCCCAAGGTATGATCGGTTCCAGCAACCATCGCCAGCGTCTGATATACATGGTGCAGGAATACCTAGGGGCAAGGTCAGACTTGGACACCTTCCCCACCGAAAATCCTCTGGCTTACTGGGTCCTGAGGATGGATCACTGGCCAGAGCTTGCACAGTATGCAATTGAGCTACTGGCCTGTCCTGCATCCAGCGTTCTTTCCGAACGCACATTCAGTGCTGCTGGAGGATTTGTCACCGATCATAGGGTGTGCCTGTCCACCGACTCGGTTGATCGACTGACCTTCATAAAAATGAATCAGTCTTGGATCACCACCAGCTACCAGACACCTGAAGCGGATATAACGGAATAATTTATAATGTCACATCCCTTCAAGACTGCCTATGCTGATGCTGAGTGACTGTCCTGTTATGTTCACTGACTATCCTCTTCCTCCTCCTCAATGATCCATGCCACCACACCAGTGCCTAAGGCACAATTTTTCAGCCCCTGTATAACAGGGGCGTGTAATTACAATTTTTTAAAAAGATGCTTCGCAACAGGTGTGACTGCTGTGCTCAGAGTACAGTATCTTTGAGGGGTTGCAGTGTTGTGGCACCAGCACCAGTGCCTAAGGCACAATTTTTCAGCCCCTGTTGGGGCGTGTAATTACAATTTTTAGGCAATGCTTTGCAACAGGTCTCATTGCTGTGCTCAGAGTACAGTATCTGTGAGGGGTTGCAGTGTTGTGGCACCAGCACCAGTGCCTAAGGCACAATTTTTCAGCCCCTGTATAACAGGGGCGTGTAATTACAATTTTTTAAAAAGATGCTTCGCAACAGGTGTGACTGCTGTGCTCCAAGTACAGTATCTGTGAGGGGTTGCAGTGTTGTGGCACCAGCACCAATGCCTAAGGCACAATTTTTCAGCCCCTGTTTAACAGGGGCGTGTAATTACAAATCTTGATCTAATAGTTCACAGCAGGGCCCATTCCTGCGCCCACCAAGAGTAACTATGAGGGCCTACAGTCTTGTGGCAACACCGTCCACCACCACCACCACCACCAAAGGCCCAATTTTTCTGCCCTGTTCAACAGGTGCATGCAATTACAAATCTTGATCTAATAACTCACAGCAGGGCCCATTCCTGCACCCACCAAGAGTAACTGTGAGGGCTTACAGTCTTGTGGCAACACCGTCCACCACCACCACCACCAAAGGCCCAATTTTTCTGCCCGGTTCAACAGGTGCATGCAAGTACAAATCTTGATCTATTAACTCACAGCAGGGCCCATTCCTGTGCCCACCAGTCTTGTGGCTACACCAACATCTAATAGGGCAAATTTCTGCAGAGTATATACGGCAGGCCCCTACTTTCAAACATCCAACTTACAAACGACTCCTACTTGCAAACGGCAAGAGAAAACAGGAAGTGAGAGGAAATCTACCCCTAGGAAGGAAAATTCTATCCTGTTAGATTTAATTTGGGAAAAAGGTATCTCCTCTCTACTGATGCTTTATCACCAATCCTTGTTTCAATTAAAACCCCACTTTTCCAAAAACATTTGTCATTGGGACGGAAAGTGAGGTGACATGTTCTGAACAGATGTGCAAAGACAGCAAATGTTACAGGGGTGATAACCCCTCCCTATGTTCTCCAAAAAGCTTAAAAATTGATTTTTTTGGGATGTAGCTACACTTCATAATGTACATGTTCAGATTCTACTTAAGAACAAACCTACAGTCCATGTCTTGTTTGCACCACCTATATACTGCTGTTCAGAGTATATAGGGTTGTAGGTATAGGGTTTTATTTTGGGTGCGGGGCCCCCTTAGTATCCATACAAGACCCAAAGGGGCTGGGGTGGGGGGGGGGGGTGATGGGGTAGCCATGCCATTTTTCTCAAGGATTTTCAGCCATATGGCGGCCAGGACAAGACATGACATTAAAGCCGCAAGTGGTTTTAAATGGCTTCTTTTTTTCCTTTACAAATGTCATTTTGTGCAAGGACAGTTCTAAACACGGGAAACACATGCCACTTCACAGGCATACTTTAGACACCCCCCAGGTACCATATTTAAAGGAAAATTTCACTTTTTTTTTTTTCACTTTATGCATCATTAAAATGACTGCTCCCGAAAAAACTTTAGTTTTTAAAATTTCTTTTTGCATTGATATATGTCCCCTGGGGCAGGACCCGGGTCCCCAAACCTGTTTTATGACATTAACATGCATATTGGCCGTTGTAATTAGCAATTTTGATTTTGAACGTTCGCGTCCATTATAACGAATAGGGTTCGAAAATTCGCGCGAACTTTCGGTCCGTTCGAAGGTTCTGGTGCGAACCGAACCCGGGGGTGTTCGGCTCATCCCTAGTTTTGAACTGTTCTGGCATTTTATACACAACATTAGGAAGCTTACATCCACTCTTCTAACCACTTGAAGACAAAGCCCTTTTTGACACTTTTTGTTTACATGAAAACATATTTTTTTTGCAAGAAAATTATGTTGAACCCCCAAACATTATATATATTTTTAAAGCAAAGGCCCTACAGAATAAAATGGTGGGTGTTGCATTTTTTTTTCTACACAGTATTTGCGCAGCGATTTTTCAAACGCATTTTTTTGGGAAAAAATACACTTTTTTTAATTTTAATGCACTAAAACACACTATATTGCCCAAATGTTTGATGAAATAAAAAAGATGATCTTAGGCCGAGTACATAGATACCAAACACGACATGCTTTAAAATTTCGCACAAACGCGCATTGGTGACAAACTACATACATTTTTAAAAGCCTTTAAAAGCATTTACAGGTTACCCCATTAGATTTACAGAGGAGGTCTACTGCTAAAATTACTGCCCTCGATCTGACCTTTGCGGTGATACCTCACATGCATGGTGCAATTGCTGTTTACATATGACGCCAGACCGACGCTTGCGTTCGCCATTGGGCAAGAGCAGGGCAGGACAGGGGTGTTTTTTTTTTTTTTTTTTTTTTTTATTATTAATTTTGCTTTTATATTTTATTTTTAAACTGTTGCTTCCATATTTATTTATTTTTATCACTTTTATTGTTATCTCAGGGAATGTAAATATCCCCTATGATAGCAATAGGTAATGACAGGTACTCTTTTTTGAAAAAACTGGGGTCTATTGGACCCTAGATCTTTCCTCTGCCCTCAAAGCATCTGACCACAACAAGATCGGTGTGATAAAATGCTTTCCCAATTTCCCAATGGCGCTTTTTATATCCGGGGGGGGACATTCCCTCCCACTGCTTGTAAAAGCAGTCCAGAGGCTAATTAGCCACTAGGATTGCTTTTACATGAAAGCCGGCCGCTGGCTGAAAAGAATGATACCAAGATGATACCTAAACCCGCAGGCATCATTCTGGTATAAACATTCAAAGTCCAGCAACATACCAGTACGTTGCTGGTCCTTGTTGGACATGTATTGTAATCTTTTTTTTCATGCAGCCTGTTGGCTGAACGAAAAAAAAAGATTGATCGGTGGGTATGCCCACCATTAGAATACCGCCCTTCATCCACCCACTTCTAATGATGGGCATACATGCACCATTTATATATGCCGAAGCATGGGGGCATCTTCTCGCAAAAGTTATGCCGCGTACACATGGTCAGACTTTTCCACGGGCAAGCCTCCGTCGGAATTTCGACCGTATATACGCGGCATTAGGAGCAAAATCGCTCCTCCGCTCCTGCTGCCCCAATGCTTCGGCTTATATGCTTTTTTTTTTTAACTGTGGTGGTGAAATCACCTCCTACAGCACTGGAGTCGCAGGGATCAGGCCTGTCTCTGCGAACGCTGCAGTTATGTGTGTTGTGTTTTGCAAGTGACAGTGATCGATCGATACTGCACTTTGGTGGCCTGGGCTGGACGGAGGGGCAAAACGCAGGTGCTAGCAGGTATCTGGGCTGATCCCGCTAACACTGCGTTTTTGGGAACCCTAAACTGCTGGGGACGCTAGTATAGATCTGATCAGATCAGATATTGAGCTGATCAGATACTATACCACTAAGGGGGGTGTATGCTTCACGTGTGGGTGTTAGCGCTACTGGCACTAACCTGACGCTGCCTGGGGTGTGACGCAGACCCTCTCTGACGCTAAAACCTAACTGATATCACCCGCCGGGCGATCAGGGGGTTAAACCTTTATTGGGTTATATACGGCGGGTGCCCTGACACTATAAAAAGCAAACTAACTAACCAGCGTCACACGTAACACTTATATGGTGATCACTGGTGAAAGGGTTAACTAGGGGCAATTAGGGGGTTAAAACCTTTATTAGGTAATATATGGAGGTACCTGACGCTATATAAAAACCTGACGGCGAACCTAAAAAAAAATTACTGGCTACCTATCGGCATCACCGACACTAAGACAACGATCATAAAAACGATTGCTTAGCGACAGTGGTGATAGGGGGTGAAAGGGTTACCTGGGGGGCGATCAGGGGGTTAAACCTTTATTAGATAATATATGGGGGTACCTGACGCTATAAAAACCTGGGGCGAACCTAAAAAAAATTACTGGCTACCGATCAGCATCACCGACGCTAAGACATTGATCAGAAAAATGATTGCTTAGTGACGGCGGTGCTAGGGGGTGAAAGGGTTATCTGGGGGGTGATCAGGGGGTTAAACCTTTATTAGGGGGGGTTAGGAGGCTACACTGGACCTAAAACTAAATGTAGTGACACTTTTACAGTCACAAATGTCACTGATTGCAGTGATCACTAAATAAATGGTCACTGCAATCAGTGACACTGTGACTGGGGGCTGGGGGGGGGCTGGGGGGTGATCTGGGGGTGTCTGGGGGGGCCTGGGGGGGCGATTTATGTGCCTATGTGTCCTGGTGTCAGTGTGCTGTTTTGTGTACTAACCTGCATCTTCTCCTGTACGGCGCTCGGTATATGTGAGCGCCGCAGGAGAGATGACATCACTTCCTCCTTCCTGGCAGGCAGGGGAAGCTCTCTCATTCGCCGGGAGCGATCGAGAGGGGGTGGCCGGAATCGAACGGCCGTCACCTCATGCCGGATCGCTCCCGAAGGTAAAACGACCGCTCACTGTAAAGAAGGGGGGTCCGATCGGACCCCCCAACTATACAAAGGCAATCACGTACATATACGTGATTCTGCCTGTCGGTGCCATTCTGCTGACGTATATTTACAGTGGGCGGTCGTTAAGTGGTTAATCACAAAACTTTATTATGCACTTTTTCTACTCTCTGGGGTAAGATGTGTTTCCCTTAAATAACATCCACTACTTCAGTATTCCACAGCAAGCTCTCCTGTATGCTTTTTTTGTTTACATTTCAGAGTAGTTGCTAATAGTGTAATATGACATTATTATAAAAAAATAACACCTTAAAATTTAAACTTCAAAGAGGCTGCACCACTGACAACCACTGAATCACCCATAGGGACCACAGCTACTAGAGCTGAAAAACACATGCAAATTTGATCCACTTGTTCTCCCTCCAGGGATAAACTCCACTGACATGCTCTCTGCTTCTTTTTTTACTGTGGAGCCCAGACTACACTTACTATTCACCCAGGTGATGAGTGGAAGATGGCCATTTATACTTCCAAGTATTCAGTGATGCCCTTTTTATCTCAAATGTTCCTGACATGTTTCAAGAGTTTGTCAATGACATCTTCCAGCAATACTTGAGCAAGTTCATAGTGGTTTACAAGACACATCCTCATTTTCTACTCCTCCCTTTCTGAATATGTGAAACACATACCCATTGTCCTATCCAGTATAGGAAAGATATCTTATTGCTAAACTAAACAAATGCATTTTCCATCAAACACAATTCTCCTTCTTTTGATTACATAATTTTGGACACTGGATTCTCTCTAGATCTTGACAAAGTAAAGGCAATACTTTATTGGGCTCTACCCCAATATTTTAAAGCAATACCGAGCTTATTGGCCTTGACAACTTCTAGAAAATTAATTAGGGACTTTTTAACTATTATTAAATATTATTTAATTAGATGTTACTCAGTACATTCAATATTTTGAAATCTATGCCAGGTCAAAGTCTTCTTGAACCAAGCCTTCCAGTCTCCTCATGCCTCTTTCCATTCCATCCCTAACTGTCCATGGATCCACCTTTCCAGAGATTTTATTGTTGATCTTCCTAGTTTGCACGACTGCACGGTCATATAGGTTGTAGTAGACTGTTTCAGTAGCTTTACCTTAGTTACCTTCAGTTGACCAACCAGCAGCTTTGTTAATACAACACATTTTCAGATTGTACGATACCCCATTAGACATTGTTACTGAGCTGGCCTTCTGCTCTCTTGGAATTTCTGTATCCCTTTCATCCAACTATCACCCCTACTCCATTTGCCAGACTGAAAGGACTAATTAGTCCCAGGAGCTTTTCTTCATTGATTTGTCTTGGATAACCAACTAGAATTGTTCATAATAATCATCCACATTCTTCAAATTATCACCTTCCTTGAAAACCCCCAATATGTTTCATGTCTCCTTGCTGGAATGGGAGCATCCTTGGACTACACTAGCCTCCAGATCTCTAATACTTGTTGACAGTCAAGAGGGGGATGGATTATAAAGGATAGGAGACACTAGGAGGGACAGGATCTCCTTTTAGTACCTCATCCATTGGAGAGGCTATGGTCCTGAAAATTTCTCCTGGGTCCCACCCTTTTTAGTTCATGAAAGACATTTGACAAGGAAATTCCAGTCTCATCCAGAAAAATCAATCCCTGGACAGCAAAAATCCCCTAAGAACACACATTGTTTATGTACTTTGATGCCTATTTTACTGTTCGTAGTTTACACCTGTTTTATGGTAAATGTGGGCCTTATTTTGAACATGTTTGCTAGCAGCTTAGTCTTTTCCAATAAAAGGAGGCACATTGTAAGTGCATGGGACTTGTATCACATGATCTTAAAGCTATGCTCTTGGATAATATTTCATAGCAATAGAGACATATTTCTAATAGCTTGTGTGCATGTTAAAGTGATCTTCATTTTTTCTAATCAACCAATCAATATAAATATATTAAGGAAGGACAGCAGTGTACTAAATTCCACAATATATTCAACTAATAATTCTGTGGAGACAATGGTGTATATTGTGCAATTAGTATATCGTTGTTGATTACTTCAGAACAATAAATGATTAGTCGCATACTGTTTTTTTTTAAGTGATTCATTAAATATTTCTGTGTTACTAGAGCCATACTGAAGTAGAGTATGACATCTATACATCTAAAAATGATTGATTCTAAAACCAGTACCAAAGGTTATGGCATTATTTTGCTTAATGCATGTGTGGATGATTTATAGCAAGAAGCTGACATTACAAAGGTCCAATATTTTTCCATCCATCCACTCTTAGTTTTAGTCAACATTAATGATTCCCTCTAATTCCATCTTGTATTGCTGAATTTGCTTCTTGTCGCAGAGTAGGTAAAGTATGCCATCAATCAGCTTGCCAATCCATTTATGGACCAATTAGTTTTAAAGGTGAGGCACACACAAAATCTACTTTGGATTCACTTTATTAAATAATAAAAAATATGTTTCTAGGTAGGGTCTCAGTAAAGAAACCATACTTTCATTTTTTTGGGGGATATCTTATTCTTTATGCTGCAGATGATTGTATTAGGTTCCTGTATAACTATAGAAATACTGTATTATATATGTGGATGTCTAACACCACTCAGATTAATTAGATATCATTTTATATCTGTTCTGCACAATTAATGACAGGAATCCCAAGTCACTGCTTTTTACTCATTCTTCTGTAACAGGACGCTTTACAATGTGCAAATGTATAATATGTTTGCTTTTAAAAGACATTCTATTTTTCTGCTGAACATCCTATCTATTCCAGTTGTTGGAACTAATTTCATAGTGAACATAGAATGAAAGATGATTATAATTATTCAAGTGTGCGAAAGCAATACAATGAAACTGTCCATGTCAACTCTAATTTGCTGGTCAATGATCTCACAGAAAACAGATTACTGTCAATAGTCACATTTTCCTCACCATATTAAAACATAATGAGTACATCAGTGAATAAGTATGAACAGATCCAACCGTGTTAGTCAGAATTCACAGCAAATGCAGTCATCCAGGGTTCACTGAGAAGCATCCTCTATGTGATGTCACTGCTTTAATAAGGAAGGTCATGTTTTCAGGATTTCCCTGACATGAAACAGCTATGGTAACTAGAGTTGAGCGGACACCTGGATGTTCGGGTTCAACGGGTTCGGCCGAACTTCGGTTAAAAGTTCGAGTTCGGGGCCGAACTTGACCCGAACTTGACCCCGAACCCGAACCCCATTGAAGTCAATGGGGACCCGAACTTCTGAGGACTATTTGCGCTTGTTTCCCGTGCTTAGAACTGTCCCTGCACAAAGTGTCATTTCTGAAGGAAAAAAAGTCATTTAAAACTCACTCGCGGCTATTAATGAATTGTCGGCTCCCGGCAATCCATAGAAAAGTCATTGATAAAAACAAAAAAAAAAAAAAAAGCGTTGGGTTCCCACAAATTCAATTACCATGCCCTTCAGGTCTGGTATGGATATTAAGGGGAACCCTGCCGCAAATAAAAAAAAAATGCGTGCGGTTCCCCCAAATATCCATACCAGGCCCTTCAGGTCTGGTATGGATTTTAAGGGGAACTCCACCCCAATTTAAAAAAAAATGGCGTGGAGTACCCCCAAAAATCCAGACCAGACCCTTTATCTGAGCACGCAACCTGGCAGGCCGCAGGAAAAGAGAGGGGGGCAAGAGAGTGCCCCCCCTCCTGAACCGTACCAGGCCACATGCCCTCAACATGGGGAGGATGTCCCCATGTTGATGGGGACAAGGGCCTCATCCCCACAACCCTTGCCTGGTGGTTGTGGGGGTCTGCGGGCGGGGGGCTTATCGGAATCTGGAAGACCCCTTTAACAAAGGGGACCCCCAGATCCCACCGCCCTATGTGAATTGGTAATGGGGTACATTGTACCCCTACCATTTCACAAAGAAAGTGTAAAAAATTGTAAAAAAAAATACACAGACACCATTGGGAAAGTCCTTTATTAAAAAAAAACCAAAAACATTCCAGCGATGAAATCCAGTGTCCCGCGGTGATCTCGATGTCCAGCGCTGTCCAGACGAAATGTCATTGGCAGTGTATTAAATGAATAGACCCGCCCCTTCTAAAGTTCCCCATCAGGTCCGCTCAGCCAATGACGTAGGTGTAAGGCTTAGGACCTGATGCGGAACGTGAGAAGGGGTGGGTCTATTCATGTATTAAACTGTGGATGAAGTTCCCCATCAGGTCCGCCCCCTCGTATGTCAGACCCCGCCTACGTCATTGGATGAGCGGAACTGATGGAGAACTTCCTCCGCAGTATAATACATGAATAGACCCGCCCCTTCTCACGTTCCGCATCAGGTCCTCAGCCTTACACTACGTCATTGGCTGAGCGGACCTGATGGGAAACTTTAGAAGGGGCGGGTCTATTCATTTAATACACTGCCGAGGAAGTTCCCCATCAGGTCCGCTCAGGCTCAGCCAATGACATTTCGTCTGGACAGCGCTGGACATCGGGATTTCATCGCTGGAATGTTTTTTTTAATTTTTATTCGTCCCCCCCAATTTTCCTGCGGCCTGCCAGGTTGCATGCTCGGATAAAGGGTCTGGTCTGGATTTTTGGGGGTACTCCACGCCATTTTTTTTTTAATTTGGGGTGGAGTTCCCCTTAAAATCCATACCAGACCTGAAGGGCCTGGTATGGATATTTGGGGGAACCGCACGCATTTTTTTTTTATTTGTGGCAGGGTTCCCCTTAATATCCATACCAGATCTGAAGGGCCTGGTAATTGAATTTTGGGGAACCCCCACGCTTTTTTTTTATTTTTTATCAATGACTTTTCTATGTATTGCCGGGAGCCGACAATTCATTAATAGCCGCGAGTGAGTTTTAAATGACTTTTTTTCCTTCAGAAATGACACTTTGTGCAGGGACAGTTCTAAGCACGGGAAACAAGCGCGACTTTACCTGAATATTGCCGAACACCGGACCCAAACCCGAACATACAGTCAATTGTTCGGGTTCGGGTCCGGGACCCCAAAACCCAAAAGTTTGGTACGGACCCGAACTTTACAGTTCGGGTCCGCTCAACCCTAATGGTAACTACTAAGGCAGTGAAACTGATGAAATCACCTGTGCAAAATAATGGAAAGCATGAAAACAAGACCTGTTGGGGCGCCTTGAGGACTGGAGTTGAGAAACACTGCCCTAGAAGACAAGGATTCACCCCATAATTCCCAGTGGCCTTAAAAGTGGGATCCTTAACACCACTTGCCCACTGCCTAACTGTAAATGCACATCATGATTTTGATGTTAAATACCGGGGTTATGGCTGCAGCTAGATGCCATAACTGTGGTATCTTTTTTTGCCCAGATGGCCGGCTTTCCTTTAAAAGTGATCTCAGTAGTGGATTCACCATGAGATCAATTTTACAATCATGGGAGAGGCGCCCCCCCCCCCCCCCCCCTGCTTCTCCCCAGTGTTTCCGGGGTTGGATGTGTTTTTGCATAGAGATAAGTGATGGTGAGATGGGCACTGCTCATCTCTATGCTCTTGGAGGACCAGAGTGACGTTGACGTGTAAACATGTTTTTGTTTTGTTTTTTATCTTTTTCTTTTAAGGGTAGAGGAGACCCCAGATCTCCCCATAAAGAGGACCTGTCATGCTGCATTGTTATCGCAAGGGATGTTTACATTCCTTGTGATAACAATAAAGGTGATGATTTTTTTTTCTGTAAAGGAACAGTGTAAAAATGAAAAAATATATAATAGAATAAATAAATAACATTTTTAAAAGTGCACCGTCCCCACGCGCTCCCGCGCAGTAGTGAACGCATACGTAGGTCACATCCACATATATAAACGGTGTTTGCACCACACATGTGAGGTATCGCTGCAAATGTCTGAGCGAGAGAAATAATTCTAGCACTAGTCCCCACCTGTAACTCTACACTGGTAACCTGTAAAAGTATTTAAAGCGACGCCTATGGAGATTTTAAGTACCATAGTTTGGCGCCATTCCACTAGCACGTGCAATTTTAAAGCATGACATGTTGGGTATCTATTTATTCGGTGTAAAGTTATCTTTCATATTTTACAGAAAATTGTAATGTAGAATGTAGACAGCGTAAGTTCAGGGAAACACACACCTAAACATCAAATGTACACGCTGTGTACATGTAGCCGCTGTGACTTGTGTCCTACTTCACATGAATGGGACCACCTGCATGATGCATGGAACACCTGTGCATCCCTGTTTGGGCAAACATGGATCTCACACAAATAATTTTTTTTTTTTACTATCCTGATGGTAAATATTAGGTATGAAAAACTATACAGATTACCGAGTATATACTGTAATTCAAAGATTTTCCCTTACTGTACCAATTTAGGATGACAAAGTAATGGTGGCATGGCAAACTGCCATTGGGAATCGGCACATAAGCAAAGAGCTCTGCTCTAGTATGATTTCTGCAGCAACACCAAAGAGACCTGGATCCTTAATTTGTATTTCCAGTGGGGGTTCTGGCAGTACTTCTCTCCCTGATGGGGCAAAAGAGAGCAGAACTCAACCCCTTGTTGTTTGAAGTGTTTTCTTAAGCATTCTATTAGGCTTAAGACAACACTCAGGCAGTAATATTGAAATCATCTTTCCTGGGCACGTTCAGGAAGCCATGCAAATAGTAATTGCTATTGTGTTACGGCGTGTCTTCTTTGTCCCACAGCAGCAGTTCTTCCATGGAGGAAGCTCTGGTCTTCCATCTCTACAGATGTCCAGACCGCACACTGGTTTAACCACTTAAGCCCCGGACCATTTTGTTGCTAAAGGACCAGGCTCCTTTTTGCGATTTGGCACTGCGTCGCTTTAACTGACAATTGCCCGGTCGTGCGACGTGGCTCCCAAACAAAATTGACGTTCTTTTTTTACCACAAATAGAGCGTTCTTTTGGTGGTATTTGATCACCTCTGCGGTTTTTATTTTTTTGTGCTATAAACAAAAATAGAGCGACAATTTTGAAAAAAATTACATATTTTTAACTTTTTGCTATAATAAATATCCCCAAAAAAATATATATTTTTTTTCTCAGTTTAGGCCAATATGTATTCTTCTACATATTTTTGGTAAAAAAATAAAATAAACGCAATAAGCGTTTATTGATTGGTTTGCGCAAAAGTTATAGCACCTACAAATAAGAGGTAGTTTTATGGCATTTTTTTTTTTTTTTTTACTAGTAATGGAGGCGATCAGCGATTTGTATCGTGACTGCGATATTATGGCAGACACATCGGACACTTTTGACACATTTTTGGGACCATTGTAATTTTTACAGCGATCAGTGCTATAAATATGCACTGATTACTGTGAAAATGACACTGGCAGTGAAGGGGTTAACCTCTAGGTGGTGCTGTAGGGGTTAAGTGTTCCCTAGTGAGTGATTCTTACTGTAGGGGGGCGTGGCTTGGCGTGTGAGGTCACTGATCGTCGTTCCCTATGACAGGGAACAGACGATCACTGACATGCCACTAGGAAGAACGGGAAAAGGTTTGTTTACACTTACCTCTCCCAGTTCTTCAGCTCTGTGACCCGATCGCGGGACACCGGCGGCGATCGGGTCCTGCGGGTGAGGTCATTGAGCTTCGGACCGGGTCGGGAGCGCGCCGCCGGTGGCGCGCGCGACCCACGGCTGGGATCTTAAAAGGGACGTACCTGTACGCCCTTGTGCCCAGCCGTGCCATTCTGTCAATGTATATCGTCGTGCGGCGGTCCTTATGTGGTTAAGAGACATGCTTTTATCTACTTTTGTTTGTGAGTGCAACTTTTGTAAAAAAAAACTCTCTACAATAAACTTGCTTACTACACTATTTTCTGTTCACAGCTTTGGGGTTCCCAGCCTGACAGAGGAGGCAGCCTAGCTCAGCTTGTAGTCAGCTTACCACTAAATAAAAGTTGCCCGCAGCCTCCAGATTAATAATTTTACAAGCTGTCATTAGTATAGCTATCAGTTGTATTTTGTTTCTTTTTTTGTATTTGTTATGTATATATAGTCTGTTTCCAGCAAGCTCTGGTTATTTTATTTTATTTCAATTTGTCTATGGTTTGTATTTTTATTTTCCCTGTGTGATGAGCACCAGACATTCATTTCAGTTTTCTTTCTTATTTTTTTTTGGGCAAATTGCTACTTTGTTTGGGCAACTTGATCTGTTAAAGGAAGTTGAAAAATAAAAGCTTTACTGGCAAGATCACCACGTGAAAATAAAATAAAAGAGGCCAAAAAAGAAAAGAAAACAAGTGCAGCTACCACATCTAACAATTGGTAAGTTGCATTTTTCGAAATGTTTGTATTTGGATTTATTACCGCTTTAATCATGGCTTAGATATAACAGAGCTCAGCCCTTTAAGGATTCTTGGGTGTAAGCAAGCTGGTCCAGATACTTGAGCCTAGGTTCACTTTGATGCGATTTGATATGTCAAATTGCATGCCAAATCAGAGGCTATTGCCGGCAATGGTACCGTCCGAATTGCCATGCCGCCTTTGCGGCGCTGCACTGATTCCTAAAAGTAGTTTCTGTACTACTTTTGGCGACTTCGGGTGCTTTTTCAATAGACATCTGTGCAGGAACCCGCACAGAGGTGTCTAAAATTGTCCCGAAGTTAGACTGACATGCGGGTATGAAATTGCGCGAGTTCTGCTGAACTCACCCAATTTCAACCCTGCAGCAGTGTGAACGTGGGCTAATTCACATTTATTTTGTCTAAATGTTTCAGGACCATGTCAATTTTAAACTGTTGTGGATCATTTGGTGCTACTGTATGTCAATAATATCCCTTATGTTATATTCTGTTATATTCTTTGTAACTTTTAAATGATAATAGTGTTCCTTCATTTTTTATATTTTTAAATGCTCTTTTCCGATTTATTTATAGCTACCGTATTTATCGGCGTATAACACGCGCCGGTGTATAACATACACCCCAAGTTTAGCAGGGAATTTTAGGGAAAAAAACTTTTAGGAGGGAAGTTTAAGAAAAAAAAAAAATTTACATTTAAATGCAGCCTTACCAGTGTCATTTGAAGCCTTGTCACAGTGCAGCCTTGCCAGTGTCCATTGCAGCCTTGCCCAGTGTCCAGTGCAGCCTTGCCAGTGTCCAGTGCAGCCTGGCCAGTGTCCAGTGCAGCATTGCCCAGTGTCCAGTGCAGCATTGCCCAGTGTCTAGTGCAGCCTTGCCAGTGTCCATTGCAGCATTGCCCAGTGTCCAGTGCAGCATTGCCAGTGTCCAGTGCAGCCTTGCCAGTGTCCAGTGCAGCCTTGAATTTAAATTTGGCGCAGCCGAGATCGCCGCTGATACAGGGCGGAGCGCGGCGAACGCCGCTGAGAACGCAGGGATGGGCGGAGCCGAGATAAACATAGCCGAGTGTATTCGGCTATACTCGGCTTTTCTCGGCTTCGCTCACAGTCACGCCGAGTCCCGCCCTATGATGGACATATCACAGGTCCAATGGCGGGACTGGGCGTGACTGTGAGCGGAGCCGAGAAAAGCCGAGTATAGCCGAATACACTCGGCTATGTGTATCTCGGCGGCGATCGCTCCGCTCCGCTCACAGTCAGCGGAGATCGCTGGGGATAGGTGAGTATCGGCGTATAACACGCACCCACGATTTTCCCCTGATTTTAAGGGGAAAAAAGTGCGTGTTATACGCCGATAAATACAGTATTTTACTTTTAGGCTCCATGTACACTGAAGCTGATAAACTGCAGTTTATTGGCTTTTAGGTGTTTTTTTAAAAAGCCCATTATCTGCACTCTATGTTAGCCTATGTGTTCATGTACACATAGCGTTTTTTTGCGTTAATGAGCAGTGGAGTTAATGGGCTTTTTTCTGAACGCAAGAAATTTGCGTTCAAAATGCAGTTTTTCGGCTGGAAAAAATGCAAAAAAACGCAAAACGCTGAAAAAATGCTAATAAACGCTCAAAAACGCTGGTCACCAGCGTTTTTTAATCCATTGAAAAAAAAAAAGCTAAAAAACGCTACACTGAAAAACGCTAATAAACGCTAGTAAAAAACGCTGATAAAAGCTATATTTTAAAGCAGCTTTTTCTGCCAGAAATCTGGCGTTGAAAACTACCGTTTTTGAGCTTCTGTGTACATGGAGCCTTAGAAGTGACCAACATTTTTATATTTAGCCTTTTATACTTGCTCATGGGAATATATTTTACAGTCTGCTTGCATACAGTTGATTTAAAGCACTCCAATTTCTGTTCTGTGTTCTTTAACCGCTTCAGCCCTGGAAGATTTTACCCCCTTCCTGACCAGAGCACTTTTTACAATTTGGCACTGCGTCGCTTTAACTGACAAGTGTGCGGTCATGCAATGCTGTATCCAAGCAAAATTTGCTTCCTTTTTTTTCAACAAATAGAGATTTCTTTTGGTGGTATTTGATCAACTCTGCATTTTTTTAAAAAAAATTGTGCTATAATCAAAAAAAGACTGACAATTTTGAAAAAAAAAAAAATATTTTTAACTTTTTGCTATAAGTAATATCCCCATTTAAAAAAAAATAAATACATTTCTTCATCAGTTTAGGCAAATATATATTCTTCTACATATTTTTGGTAAAAAACCCAGCAATAAGCGTATGTTGATTGGTTTGCGCAAAAGTTTTAGTGTCTACAAATTATGGGAAAGATTTATGGCATTTTTATGGCTATTATTTTTTTTTACTAGTAATGGAGGCGATCTGCGATTTTTAGCGGTACTGCGACATTGTGACGGACAAATCGGACACTTTTGACACATTTTTTGGTACCATTGACATTTATACAGCGATCAGTGCTATAAAAATGCACTGATTACTGTGTAAATGTCACTGGTAGTAAAGGGGTTAACACTAGGGGGTGATCAAGGGGTTAAATGTGTGTTTCCTCAGTGTGTTCTATCTGTATGGGGATAGGACTTAGGAGAATAATAACACAAAAACTTTTCTTTCACCCATGGTTAGTGTTTGGCTGAAGCCATTTATTATCAATCAACTGTGTTTACTCCTTTTAAATCATAATGAGAAAATAAATTGCCCAAATAACCCTGATAAAAAGTTTACATACCCCCGTTCTTAATACCGTGTATTGCCCCCTTTAACATCAATGACAGCTTGAAGTATTTTGTGGTATTTGTGGATAAGGCTCTTTATCTTCTCAGATAGTAAAGCTGCCCATTTCTCTTTGTGAAAAACCTCCAGTTCCTGTAAATTCTTGGGCTGTCTTACATGTCTTACATGAACTGCACGTTTGAGATCTCCCCAGAGTGGCTCAATGATATTGAGGTCAGGAGTTCGAGATGGTCACTCCAGAACCATCACCTTATTCTGCTGTAGCCAATGACAGGTCGACTTGGCCTTGTATTTTGGATCATTGTCAAGTTGGAATGTCCAAGTATGTCCCATGCGCAGCTTCCTGCCTGATGAATGCAAATGTTCTTCCAGTATTTTTTGATAACATACTGCATTCATCTTGCCATCAATTTTGACCAAATTTGCTGTGCCTTTGTAGCTCATACATCCCCAAAACATCAGCGATACACCTCCATGTTTCACAGTAGGAATGGTGTACCTTTCATCATAGGCCTTGTTGACTCCTGTCTAAATTAAGCGTTTATGGTTGTGGCCAAAAAGCTAAAATTTGGTCTCATCACTCCAAATGACTTTGTGCCAGAAGGTTTGAGGCTTGTATCTGTGCTGTTTGGCATATTGTAAGTAGAGATGTCCCAAACTATTCGCCGGCGAATAGTTCCCGGCGAACATAGCTTGTTCGCGTTCGCCACGGCGGGCGAACATATGCGATATTCGGTCCGCCCCCTATTCGTCATCATTGAGCAAACTTTGACCCTGTACCTCACACAGTCAGCAGACACATTCCAGCCAATCAGCAGCATACCCTCCCTCCCAGACCCTCCCACCTCCTGGACATAATACATTTTAGATTAATTCGGAAGCTGCAGTCTTAGTGAGAGGAGGGACAGTGTAGCTGCTGCTGATTTAATAGGAAAATCTATAGCTAGGCCAGTTTATTCAGTGGTGCAAAAACTAAAGCAAAAAACTGCGCTGACTATGACAATAGAATAACAGCAGCACCTGTAATATGTGATAACATACAAAAACAAACAAAATAAAGAAACAGGTGCGCTACAATGTGAAGAATTGTTATTGAAACCAGTTGGGAATGTCCACAAACACACTGATGAAATAAAAATCCAAATATGATGACCAGTGAAAAAAAGTGAGTATAACATGTGTCAGTGAATAGACAAAAGTCCCATCAGAACCGAGGATGGAGGGAAGCCATGGAGGGGTAAACCGATGTAAACTGAACGAATGGTGCATGCAACACCCGTGACCACCACCAACGGTACAAACTGCTTACCAGAGGTAAGAGACCTATGAGCCCATCCGCAATCCCAGAAAGTGGTCCAATGAGGTCCAATCGCCGATTCCAACCACAGTGGATGCAGCAAAGGTTCCCAAAAAAACAGAGGAGGCTCGATAGTGCATTACCCAAAATCACATTTATTAAAAAAGGGTATTAAAAACACTTACAGAAGATGAGAAGTAAATGGACAAAACAACCGGCCGGTCCGCCGTAGCCTGTCCCGTAGTGATGACGTCAGCTCGCACACCTCCCGATGTACGTTTCGTGTTCCTACACGTCGTCATGGGGAGGACTATTGTCTATTCACTGACACATGTTATACTCACTTTTTTTCACTGGTCATCATATTTGGATTTTCTGTTTATTTAGTGTCTACTCCAGTCCTGAAAGACTCATCTGATCTCTGCTGTAAGGACAGCGTCCTGACAGCACCCCAAAATGCCCTTTTTAGGGCTAGTACATAAGTCTGCTTTTTTTTTTTCCTGGACAGCATCCATTTTAGATTCATTCGGAAGCTGCAGTCTTAGTGAGAGGAGGGACAGTGTAGCTGCTGCTGATTTAATAGGGAAATCTATAGCTAGGCCAGTTTATTCAGTGTCCACTCCACTCCTGAAAGACTCATCTGATCTCTGCTGTAAGGACAGCGTCCTGACAGCACCTCAAAAAGCCCTTTTTAGGGCTAGTACATCAGTCTGCTTTTTTATTTTTTTTCCCGGCACAGTAACTTACATAAAAATATAAAAAAAGAATAGCAGTCAGTTGCCTGCCAGCGTGTGTGTCAGGCTTACAGCGTCTACTCTGCCAACTTCTGCCAGTGCACAGTGCCACTCATATCTGGTGTCACAGTAGCTTACATTAAAAAAAAAAAACAACAGTTTTGACTGCAGTAGAATAGCAGTCAGTTGCCTGCCAGCGTGTGTGTCAGGCCTACAGCATCTACTCTGCCAACTTCTGTAGTGCACAGTGCCACTCATATCTGGTGTCACAGTAGCTTACATTAAAAAAAAAAAACAGTTTTGACTGCAGTAGAATAGCAGTCAGTTGCCTGCCAGCGTGTGTGTCAGGCCTACAGCGTCTACTCTGCTAACTTCTGACAGTGCACAGTGCCACTCATATCTGGTGTCACAGTAGCTTGCACGCATAGTACAACTAAACTAATCTAAAAAAAAATGACAGGCAGAGGCAGGCCACCCCGCAGGGGCCGTCGTAATCGTGGTGCTGTGATTCCCTTTGGCCCTAGAATAATGCCCAGTGTTCAGAGGCCACGTACCCTGAACTCAAAAAGTTCTGAGGACATAGTTGACTGGCTAACACAGGACACCCAATCTTCTACAGCTTCCGCTCGGAACCTTGACGCACCATCCTCCTCCAGCTCAGCTTCGGGCACCTCTCAAGTTACCACTCGCCCGCCTGCTGCCACCACCAACACTAGCACCACAGCTGCTTCACTTGATCTGTCAGAGAAGTTATTTACACATGAGTTGGAAGAAATGAGTGATGCGCAACCATTATTGCCAGAGGATGTAGATAAAAGGGATATGTCTCAGTCAGGCAGCATTACACACATGGACGTACGGTGTGATGATGATGATGTTGTACCCACTGCTGCTTCCTTTGCTGAGTTGTCAGATACAAGTGAAGCCGTTGATAATGACGATGTGGATGTCACGTGGGTGCCCGCTCGAAGAGAAGAAGAACAGGGGGAAAGTTCAGATGGGGAGACAGAGAGGAGGAGGAGACGAGTTGGAAGCAGGGGTAGGTCGTCGCAAGGAGCTAGTGGCACAGTCAGACAGCATGTATCGGCACCCGGGGTCAGCCAGACAGCACGTCAATCAACGCATGCTGTTGCCACCACCAGAATACCGTCATTGCAAAGCTCAGCAGTGTGGCATTTTTTTTGTGTGTCTGCCTCTGATAACAGCGATGCCATTTGCAACCTGTGCCAAAAGAAACTGAGTCGTGGGAAATCCAACACCCACCTAGGTACAACTGCTTTGCGAAGGCACATGATCGCACATCACAAACGCCTATGGGATCAACACATGATGACGAGTACAAGCAGCACACAAGCTCAAAGCCACCATCCTCCTCCTGGTCCAGCATCTTCAGCCACGTCAACCACTCTTGTCCTCCTTGCCCCCTCTCAACCATCCACCACTCCGTTTCTCACCTTGAGCAGTTCCTGCTCATCTGCCCACAGTCAGGTGTCTGTTAAGGACATGTTTGAGCGTAAGAAGCCAATGTCACAGAGTCACCCCCTTGCCCGGCGTCTGACAGCTGGCTTGTCGGAACTCTTAGCCCGCCAGCTTTTACCATACAAGCTGGTGGAGTCTGAGGCCTTCAAAAAATTTGTTGCTATTGGGACACCGCAGTGGAAGGTACCCGGCCAAAATTTCTTTTCACAAAAGGCAATCCCCAACCTGTACTCTATTGTGCAAAAGGAAGTCATGGCATGTCTGGCACACAGTGTTGGGGCAAGGGTCCATCTGACCACTGATACCTGGTCTGCAAAGCACGGTCAGGGCAGGTATATCACCTACACTGCGCATTGGGTAAACCTGCTGATGGCTGCCAAGCATGTAATGCATGGCTCTGCAGAGGAGTTGGTGGTGACACCGCCACGACTTGCAGGCAGGCCTGCTGCCACCTCCTCTACTCCTCCTACTCCATCCTCTTTGATAACCTCCTCGGCTGAGTCCTCTTCTGCTGCTGCATCTTGCTCCACATCAACTGCACCCCCCCAGCTCTCCAGGGGCTATTCAACATCCCGGATACGACAGTGTCAGGCCGTCTTGGGGTTGACTTGCCTGAAAGCAGAGAGTCACACCGGACCAGCACTCCTGTCTGCCCTGAACGCACAGGTGGATCAGTGGCTGACTCCACACCAACTGGAGATCGGCAAAGTGGTGTGTGACAATGGAAGCAATTTGTTGGCGGCATTGAATTTGGGCAAGTTGACACATGTGCCGTGCATGGCACATGTGTTGAATCTGATTGTACAACGCTTTGTGCATAAGTACCCAGACTTACAGGACGTCCTCAAGCAGGCCAGGAAGGTGTGTGGCCATTTCAGGCATTCCTACACGGCCATGGCGCACTTTTCAGATATCCAGCGGCGAAACAACATGCCAGTGAGGCGCTTGATTTGCGACAGCCCGACACGTTGGAATTCAACACTTCTAATGTTCAACCGCCTGCTCCAACAAGAAAAAGCCGTCAACGAGTATTTGTATGACCGGGGTGCTAGGACAGCCTCTGCGCAGCTGGGAATTTTTTTGCCACATTACTGGACGCTCATGCGCAATGCCTGTAGGCTCATGCGTCCTTTTGAGGAGGTGACAAACCTAGTCAGTCGCACTGAAGGCACCATCAGCGACATCATCCCATTTGTTTTCTTCCTGGAGCGTGCCCTGCGAAGAGTGCGGGATCAGGCCGTAGATGAGCGTGAAGAGGAAGAGGAAGAAACAGCCTTATCAGCATCGCTTGCTGGACCTGCGGCAATGCTGGAAGAGGAGTCTGAGGAAGAGGAGTCAGAGGAGGAATGTGGCTTTGAGGAGGAGGAGGAAGACCAACCACAGCAGGCATCCCAGGGTGCTCGTTGTCACCTATCTGGTACCCGTGGTGTTGTACGTGGCTGGGGGGAAGAACAGACCTTCAGTGAGATCAGTGAGGACGAGGAACGGGACATGAGTAGCTCGGCATCCAACCTTGTGCAAATGGGGTCTTTCATGCTGTCGTGCCTGTTGAGGGACCCTCGTATAAAAAGGCTGAAGGAGAACGACCTGTACTGGGTGGCCACGCTACTAGACCCCCGGTATAAGCAGAAAGTGCCAGAAATGTTGCCGAATTACCCGAAGTCGGAAAGGATGCAGCAGTTCCAAAATAAATTAAAAAGTATGCTTTACACAGCGTATAAGGGTGATGTCACAGCACAACGGGAATCTAACAGGGGAAGAGGTGAAAGTAATCCTACCACGACCACGCCGGCAAGGACAGGACGCTTTACAGACGTGTTGTTGATGGAGGACATGCGGAGCTTTTTAAGTCCTACGCATCGCCACAGCCCTTTGGGGTCCACCCTCAGAGAACGACTCGACCGACAGGTAGCAGACTACCTCGCCTTAACTGCAGATATTGACACTCTGAGGAGCGATGAACCCCTTGACTACTGGGTGTGCAGGCTTGACCTGTGGCCTGAGCTATCCCAATTTGCGATAGAACTTCTGGCCTGCCCTGCTTCAAGTGTCCTTTCAGAAAGGACCTTCAGTGCAGCAGGAGGTATTGTCACTGAGAATTGAAGTCGCCTAGGTCAAAAAACAAAAAAGTCTAGATTACCTCACCTTTATTAAGATGAATGAGGCATGGATGCCGAAGGGACTGACAGTGGGCAATACATTTGACTAAAAAAGGCCTGATGAGATGAGCTGCCTTGGGCTAAAAATGGTCCACATGCTGCTGTATTTTATCTCTGCATGCCGGATGACTTGCTTGACTTATCCGCCACCAACTAGTGTTCAAGCCGCAATGTTTTAGGGCACTTTCTGCCTGGAAAACATCAATTTTTCTGGCCGCTGCTATAGCAGCGGCTGCAACAATACCTAATTTTTCAGGCATGTGTACATGCCTAATTTTTCTGGCCTCTGGTGCTGCACTGTGGCTGCAAAAACGAAACAAAAAAAAAAGCACATACATGTGTCAATTCCCCTTCGTGATCGTTACCTTGTTGTGGTGAAGGGGCTTGCGTATCACAATGAAGCGACCACCTCTATGAGTGTGTTGGCAATAGCAATGTTGGCATACCCCAGATGATAAGGTCGTTGCTTCATTGTGAACAGACCAAAAGCGATCGGCTGGATAATTTTGCATAAAAAAAACATAAATTTTCTTTGTGATCATCTAAGGTGATCATTAAAGCCTTGCGGTTGTGCAAATGGAATGTTTGCGGTTGTTTGCGGTGCGTTAAAAGGGGAGTTTGGTCTGTCAGAGTTTGGTCTGTCACTGTGAAGCGGGCGTAACCCTTACACTACCTGATCGATACAACATCATACCTGATGTTTTAAAGCACGTTATTCCAAATAATTTAGGAATGTTAGGTGATTTATGCCCTTTATGGATTAAAACCCGACTCTGCGTCAACTACGTAATTTTCCATGGGAGTTTTGCCATGGATCCCCCTCCGGCATGCCACAGTCCAGGTGTTTGTCCCCTTGAAACAACTTTTCCATCACTATTGTGGCCAGAAAGAGTCCCTGTGGGTTTTAAAATTCGCCTGCCTATTGAAGTTTATGGAGGTTCGCCCGTTCACGAACATTTGCGGAAATTTGCGTTCGCCGTTCGCGAACGGAAAATTTTATGTTCGCGACATCACTAATTGTAAGCAGGATACTTTGTGGCATTTGCATAGTAATGGCTTTCTTCTGGCGACTCGACCATGCATCTTGAAACAGCCACACCACATGTTTTCAGAGAGTCCTGTGTTTCATCTGAGGTTATTTGTGGGTTTTTCTTTGCACCCAGAACAATTTTCCTGGCAGTTGTGGCTGACATTTTAGTTGGTCTACCTGACTGTGATTTTCCACTTCTTGATTAGAGTTTGAACAATGCTGATTGGCATTCTCAATTCCTTGGATATCTTTTTATATCCCTTTCCTGTTTTATACAGTTTAACTACCTTTTCCCGCAGTTCCTTTGATAATTCTTTTGCTTTCCCCATGACTCAGAATCCATGAACGTCAGTGCAGCACTTGATGACAGATGCAAGGGTCTGTCAGGAGTCCAGAAACTCATTGACCTTTTTATACACACACACTGATTACAAGCAAACAGATCACAGGTGAGGATGGTTACCTTTAATAGCCATTCAAAACCCTTTGTGTCAACTTGTGTGCATGTTATCTTGCCAAAATAACCAGGGTATGTAAACTTTTGATAAGGGTCATTTGGGTAGTTTCTGTTCTCATTATGATTTAAAAAGAGTAAACACAGTTGATTGACAATAAATGGCTTCAGCCAAACACTGACCATGAGTGAAAGAAAAGTTTGTGTTATCAATCATATTCTCTGAAAAATGCCCAAGAAATCATAAATTCTGCCAGAGTATGCAAATTTATGAGCACAACTGTGTGTGTGTTTGTCTATATGTGTATATGTGTGTGTGTATATATATATATATATATATATATATATCTTTTTTAAAGGGGGAACTTGGTGGAACTCAGTTCCACCCCCTGTGGCTCAGACCCTTGGAGGGGGGGGGCTGCTCACCATAATAACTTGTAAACACAGAAGTACAGTTTCTGTGTTAACAAGTGACAGCTCTGCACTCTGTATGTAATGCGATCCTGGTATTTAATGCCCCTTTAAGACCCTTCTACTGTTAGTGAAATTTGACTGACCACACCCACTATTTGATGTGATTTTGAGGGTGTGTGTGGGTGGAGGGGTTTTGGGGGGGGGGGGTCGTGGTTGAGTTCCAGCTCCTATTGTTTGAGAAAAAAGCCCTGTATGTGTACCGGTATATATATATATATACACACACACACATATATATATATATATATATATATATGTGTGTGTGTGTTTGTGTTATATATATATATATATATATATATATATATATATATATAAATGATCTGTATATAAACTGCATATAAACTCCAGCTTTTAAGAGAAGAGTGTATTTTCCTTGTTGTCCTCAAAGCTGCATGTAAAGGTCTCTGCTTTTTTTTTCGAGTTGCATTGGCATAAGTCCCCTACAGCAGTGGCCAACTTTCCATGCTATTTGGCAGTAGCTTATTTAGCCGTAAGGAACTACAATTGTCCATCACAAGTCAACTGTCAATGACTTGCAATGCAATTCACCTAAAAATTTGCCTTAGGATAATTCTTTGATTAATTCAACAATCTCTATGCAAAAAGAATTTCATCCTATTTGTCATGTATTACTACTCTGGGAATTCCACAAATTCAGTGTGCCATTAAATGTATTTGCATTCCATTTTTGAATTAGCTGATGTTTAAATAGAGAAAAAGCAAAAATGCAGAAAAATAAGCAATGCGCTTTTCAAAAACGTAATTTCCCTTACCAACAATAAAGACAGCCTTGATTTACCCTGGAGTATTGTCTCTGATATTTGGGTAAGACAAGTGCACATAGTTTTCCCATGTTAAGAATGGATGTGAAGGAATAAAGTTATTTTGAGGAGATGGGTTAAGGGCCTGGTTAATTAATTAAATGAGTCCCCCAGGGGCCGATTTGCTTAGGAAAGCTGTAAAATTAATATCAGTAGGATGCAACAATAGACAATGGTTGCTTCTGGTTCTAGCTTTTGATGGGTTAGTAGCACAGAGACGAGCTTCGACCTGCACCCACTGATAAAATGTCTCCTACAACTCTGGCAGTAAAGATCATGCACCCCACAGATGCCTCAACCCCCCTTATGAACAAGTACATCTTAAAACCTCCTTCACCAAGCACATGCAGCCAAGCAGAATGTTAACAAAAGAGCCTTCGGGTCTGGTATGGATTTTGAAGGGGATCACATGCCAATAAAGCACTTTGTTCCCATGTTGATGAGGAAAAGGGCCTCTTCCCCACAACCCTGACCCAGGGGTTGTGGGGATGTGGGGTGGGACTTATTAGAATCTGGAAGCCTCTTTAAAAAGGGAGACCCCAGATCCCAGCCCCCCCCCCCATGGGAACCCCTACTCACCCAGAAAATATCAAAAGTAATAAAGACAGTTTTTGACAAGGCCTTTATTTAAAAAACATGCCCCCCCAATGTAAATCAATTGTCACTGGTAATAAACTCCAGCCGCCCACTGGGTGACCCCACACCTTTGTTTACTTAGTGGTGGGGGGGAAGCAGCTCTGTCATTTGGCGAGGGTCAAATGGCAGAAGCGCTTGTGTTCAGCGCACAGCGTTCTTGTTTTTTGCGTGGGTCAGCATCTGGCGTTCATCATGATTGACAATGGATCAAGTGACATTTTCATTTTTTATTTTTAATAAAGACCTGTAAAAAACTGTCTTTTGTATTTGTTTACTTGTGACATTTTTGTGGTGAATGACTAGGGGTACTATGTACCCTATACCTAGTCACATAGGGGAGCTGGGATCTGGGGCCCCCTGCACCCTCCACACCCCCCACAACCACTGGGCCAGGGTTGTGAGGCAGAGGCCTTTGTCTTCATACACATGGGGACAAGGTGCTTTGTCGGGGGGTTGCAAAGTGCCTACCGCCATGTTGAGGCCATGTGGCCTGGTATGGTTCAAGAGGAAGGGTGTTTTATGGTCCCCCCCTTTCCTAGCCTGCCGACATGGCATAGTTTCCCCCTTCAAAATTCAGACAAGACCCAAAGGGCCTGGTATGGATTGGGGGGGGGAGCCGCACGGCACTTTTTTTATGTTCGTTTTTTTGTTTACTTTCTGCTGTCAGCAGGGAATCCTCTGCTGACAGCCAGAAGAACTAATCATTGTTAGAACGCCAGCGGTTGCCGCTTCCTTTACAACTGGCTGACAACAGGGATCATTCACAGTAAACAAAGTGTATCAAAATCACATCAAGTTGCACTGTAGTTGAACTAGAAAATCATATTGAAAATCAGATCAAAATTGCACTTCACCAGTGTAAACCTAGCCTGAGTGATTTATAAATATTTGGCATCTGTTATCTTCTTAAATATCTGTTATTTCCTGTTTTTATGGAGATATGTTCTTTGAAAACACATTGTCTATGTTAAAACCAGGGCTTTTTTTCAGCGGGAACGCGGGGGAACACAGTTCTGGCACCTCCTTGACTGGTTAAAACTATCTATTTCTTCTTTTCAAGAACTTGGGAAATATCAGGAAGTGCATACAAGCAGACAAAATGATTCTTCTAGACGACTTTCTGTGCATAGTCGCAGGCTAATTCATGGTCCTTTATGGGCACCTAGAAAAGGTGATTTTTTTTATAGCTTATATATGTGCATCATTAGGTTGTTTTTAGAAGCTAGGCCTTGACTGTTGATATGCCAACCAATCGGTTGGGCTGCTTTGTGAAGCTCTGTACAGGAAATGAGGTAGCAGGAAGGGAGGGGAGGAGGAACAAATGAGCAACAGTAGTTCTGGAGACTTCGGAGGAAAACAGTTGTGCTGGAGGACTCTGAAGCCTCGTACACACAACCGATTTTCTCATCGTTAAAAACACGTCGTTTTTTTCGACGAGTTTCTTGTTAACCTTGACGAGTTTCTCGTCAAGCTTTCCATGCGTACACACTGACATTTCCCAATTTCCTCGTTGTTCTCCCCGCTCACGTCCAGCGCGTACGACGCAACTATAAAGGGGAAGATCGATTTTCTTGGCACCACCCCTTGGGCTGCTTTTGCTGATCTCGTGTTACCGCGTGTGAAGTAAAAGTTTGGGAAGAGACGATTCGCGCTTTTCAGTCTTCGTGCTTTTCAGTTAGTTTTCTGAGGTTCAGTTTGTGCTTGTGGGTTCGTATCTTGACTTTCAGGGCATCTAGGCAGGTCGTATCTGTTTTACAGTGCGTTCTTGCCCGTTCGTTTCTGATTTTCAGTTCGTTATTCATAGGCCTTGCTGTTCTAAAGTGCGTTCTGTTCTGTACGTTCTGATAAGACGACCGTTTCCTAGCCATGTCGCCTGGACGTTCTCGTCGTCGAGTTCGTGCTGTGCGTGCGCTTGGTGTTGGTCTGCTTGTTTTGGACCAAGACCAGTCCATGAATGGTGTGAGGAGGAGTTCATGGACCAAGAATTGGTTGCTCCAGCCGGACCAATTCTGCCACATGCCTCTGCTGCGGGAGATAGTCGAGTATAATCCTGAGGACTACAGGAATTTTCTGCGGATGTCTGACCCCGTTTTTCAGGAACTGTTGGCTTTGGTGTCCCCCTATATGCGGGAAGCCATCAGTGCTGAGCAGAGGCTCATCGCCACGTTACGCTACCTGGCGACAGGGAGAAGTCTTCAGGACTTGAAGTTCACGACAGGCATCTCCCCCCAGGCTCTGGGCCTCATAATCCCAGACACCTGTTCTGCCATCATCCAAGTCCTGCAGGAGGACTATATTAGGGTAAGTTTTCTCCTTTAACATCACATTTTATGTATTCCATGTATGCTAATGTATTGTATTTCTTTCATCCTTCCCTAATTACCATGATTGTAATATGCTGAGAATGTCCCCTTTGTCCTCATGCATGCTGGAAGCTTTAGATTGCCCCTTTTTTCTCCTCCATGCATATTTCCCTTCACTAACCTTTCCAGCAGGGGCGCCTGTTGCAACAAATGTTTGGGGGTCCAACCCCAATTTAGGAAATAAACTTCCTCCATTTTTGCAAAGGTGCCTATTAAACGCCCCCAGTTGTCCCCTCCAATGCAGCCATTTTGTCCCCTCCAATGCAGCCATTTTGTCCCCTCCAATGCAGCCATTTTGTTCCCTCCAATGCAGCCATTTTGTTCCCTCCAATGCAGCCAGTTTCCCCCCAGCCCTGCACATACCTTCTTGTGGTCAGCGCCATCCTTCTTCTGTCCTTGATGTCTTCTCCTTCCCTTGATGTTGCATCAGCCAATCATGTTACCATTAAACAGACTTGGTGAACATGATTGGCAGAGCAGCCTGTCAGTGTTTACCCAAGGAATGCTCCCCCCCCTGCGTCCCCTATTTAACTTTTATGAAGCCAATTACATCCCTCAGGCTGTAATGTGCAGGCCTATTTGCCTCCCTGTTTCTGATATGCAATTTTCACCCCATAAATGCCGCAGTTATTCATATGTTGGTCGCTTAACAGGGGGCCATCCACCTGAATAGTGGGCGGCATTGACAATACATAGGTTTATGCAAGGCATGAACCTATGTATTGTTCTAAGTGACGGGCACAGGAGAGAGGGGGCAGTGCTCCAGCGCCCACTCTGGACGCACCGCCACTGCACTGCTATCCTGTGGCCAAACACATCTACCCCCCCCAAAATAATGTATTAATGGACCATCAGAGGGGGTGATGAATATGAAACATGAGCCTTCCATTATACTTATTTAAAACACCTTAATAAACGTAGAATTTGATTGATGTTGGCCTCTAATGTTTTTTATTATAATCTCCTTGTAATGTAATATTTTTAAATTCAAATTTTCTTTCATCTTGTTTGACTCCCCAGCTTCCTTCCACGCCACAGGAATGGCAGACTGTGACATCGAAGTTTGCCACGCGGTGGGACTTCCCCAACTGCGGTGGTGCCATAGACGGGAAGCACGTCCGCATCGTGCCGCCACCCCGTTCTGGGTCCTACTACTTTAATTACAAGGGGTTTCATAGCATTGTGCTGATAGCGGTGGTGTCAGCACGGTATGAATTCCTCTATGTTGATGTAGGGAAGAATGGCCGGATGTCCGATGGGGGATCCTTCATCCAGACGGAGTTTGCCCTCCGTCTCCAGAGTGACGACCTTGCATTGCCACCGGATGCAGGGAATATTGAAGGACTCCCCTTTGTTTTCTTGGCTGATGAAGCCTTTGGACTCGGACCGCATCTTATGAGGCCATTTCCTCACAGGACCCTGACCCCAGAGAAGAGGGTGTTCAATTACCGGCTGGCCAGGGGCCGAAGAGTCGTTGAAAATGCCTTCGGCATAATGGCCAGCCGGTTCCGCATTTTTATGACTTCCATTCACTTGGCGGACTACAAAATAAACTATGTAGTTTTATGCTGCTGTGTGCTACACAATTTTCTCAGCAGAAAATCAAATTCATATATGGCCTCAGTATTGCCTGAGGCTGGACTTTCACCTGCTAATCCCCTGCCGGGCCTGGAATCTGCCCGTCCTGGCTTGCCCCCCCAAAATGCCCGTGAGGTTCGGGACAAATATATGCAATATTTCATGGGTAGGGGGGCAATTCCTATGCCAGGCTATGGCTAAAGATTCCTGGAGAATGAGCTAAATAAAATTCTGATTTCAAATTTTAACTTGTGTTTGTTTCCTGTCTCCTAGTTTGTCTTAGTGCATTTGTACTGCCAAGTGTATTTTCCTTTAGTAAATAACAACCATTTCACTATGTAACCTTCAAAAAAACACAAATAAGGTTAGAGCGTATTGAAAAAAGAATCTACACGTTGTTTCTGTTCAAACATTGTACTCTGTGCACATTCACACACATGTTTCCTTTTTCTTTTTTTTTTTGTCCTGGCCACAAACCGCCAATTCTTTTCTTAGGAAAATACAAAAACAACAGTTGCATTCCAAAAATTACAACATTGGATACCTCTGAGCAATCTGACACATTCACTTACACAGATTATGTCTCTATGTGCCCGTCCTAATATGGGGTCTTGCCACCCCTTGCCCAGCCAAAAATTGAATATGCACACATTTTGTATTATTTTCCACTAGGGATTTTAGACTCCTGATCCCTATTGTCAACATGTGCTATCTGCCATCAGGGGTGATCAATGGATGTGTTTTGGGGGTGCAACCCCTTCCTCAGTTCACCTACTTTAGATACGAGGAAGGGGTTGCACCCCCAAAAGACGCACATGGATATCCCCTGATGGCAGATGGCACATGTTGACACACTGTGTGCATATTCATTCAATTTTTGGCTGGTTGCATTGTCAAAAACAGTTTAAAAGGTTGATGAACAGTCATTCCTGAAAAAAAATGGGGGTTTGATTGACTTATTCGATTCTCCCCAAAACATCTAGAATGTCTTTAAATGTTTGATCCATCACATGAATTATTTGTTTTATTCTGTCCAGTTCCGTGCTACATTCCATCACTTGCTGTATTATTCGGAGGGCACTGTCAGCAGAGAAACGTGTACTATCTTTCACCACAACATTTACATCCCCTAAAAACAAAATAAAAAGGTATTATAACTCTGCAGGCCTACATCTCTTACCTGAAGCTGTGGTGTCAGATACTGACCTGTTGTGGTGACCAGTTCCACAATGTCATCCACCTCTCCTTCCTGCACTTCTCCTTCCTCCACCTCAACTTCCTCAACATCCTTCGGTTGTGGGTCTTTGGGAGTTTGGGGTTGTTGTGAAGCTGTGGGGTTCCTGTGCTCCCTGGAGTGTTCTCCTCCCAGTCTTCTCTCCCCTATGAGAATCAAACAAAAGGTCTATTTATCACACTGAAATTCTCTTTGAAAAATAAAAACAGGCTAAATTGCTTGAAAGTGGGGTACAAGTGTGTGTTTGGGCGGAAGTTAAAGATGAATGCATTATTTCTGACCAATAATATGTTTAGTATTGACCTTTGGCTGTCAGTTTTTAGACATGGAGGCACCACAAAAAATCACTAATGCACCTGTGTGGGACACCCAAAAAAGGCGGGTCTGGTGGCCCACACTATAGTGCTCCAAAGTACAGATGTGGAAGCAGCTGCTGAGTGTCCTCTCCTTTACACTGACTAAAGTTTGCATTTCATTCTCTACAAACACATCATCTTGCCTAAAAATTTGGAACAAATTTTTTTAAAAAACACGCAGATGTCTTATTACTTTTGTGGCTATAAAATAAGCCAACACAGTGGATAGTGGCCGAACGAAGTGTCTGTAACGTAACGAACGATTACTGTGCCAAACCAAGTTCAAATTATTAAATTATGGAAGGATGTCCAATATGATAAAATCAAAAAAAGGAGCAACATGTAAGTTGAGAAAAACATTAATAGCAGAAAAGTGTACATTTTACTTACTTTTTGCTAGCATTCTCTTAATGCTCCTTAACTGCTCTGGCTCCCTCAGTTTTGAGGTCTGACCACCTCTTTCTGAGCTGCTCATTTGAGCGTTTCACCTCGAAATTCGTCTTCAGACTCTTCACGACTTTCTTGAGGATTTTGGCCTTCCTTCTATTTGGATTGCTATACGGCCCATGCTTTGCGTCATAATCAGACTTGAGCAAGATGTCCACCATCTCCGCCATCTCCGCAAAAGACATATTAGATGCCTTGAATCTCCTCCTTGATCGTGACGTTTCCTCGGTCTCCGGGCTTGTCTCCTCCTCGTTAGAATTATCAGACACCTGCTTTAAATCCGCCATATCTGTCTGCGCGCCGAAAGAGAAGGGGCGGGGAAAAGATGTTAGTTAGAACGTCATGGGCGGGCGACGTGTGCGGTTTGTAGTTTGACGCATGCGTGGTGTATATATAGCAAACACACATGTGACTATACTACGTTCGGTGTGTGGAGAGTTCAAGTTACGGACGTGCGAACGAAGGTATGTGATTTTGTGAGTTGGACAAATTGTTGGCCTATACTGTCTTGAGAATGTTGTAGGATACATATGGTGACTACGATGTTAAGGAGGTTAGACTGTTTGCCTCACATTAGTTATATATTATTTATTTTACTTGCAGATACAATATGAATGTCTTCATTAGTGATAAAGATTTCCTGGCGGAATTTATAGACCGGGTAAGGGAGCTGCCCGCTCTGTGGGAGACGAAAAACCCCATCCACAAAAAAAGAGGGGTGAGAAAAGCAGCGCTGGAGACCCTGCTCCCATTTGTGCATACCAAGGTGCCCACAGCCACAGCAAAACAGGTGGACACTAAAATTGGGAGCTTGAGAGGCACCTACAGGACTGAACGCTCTAAGGTCCTGGCTTCTCAGAGGTCAGGAGCAGCAGCAGATGATGTGTATGTCCCGAATTTGTGGTACTACAGCAGGATGTCCTTCCTGGATGACCACATTGAGGCAAGGCCATCACTCTCCACTCTTCCCCCCAGACTTCCCTGCAGCCAACCTGAGCCTTCTCTGGAGCAAGAGGAGGCAGCCATCCTGGATGATCCTGATTTGGCCATCTGGAGCCAGGTATAGTATTAAATGAAAATGTATTGGGATGAACTTAAGATGACAAACATAAACTATTTAGAGTTCCACAAGTGAAATCAAGATCTCTAGACATTAGTCTGCACTTAATTGGGTGCTAAATAGTCAATCTGATGTAGTTGTAAATTTTAGAAAATGATTTCAGGATTTACATTCTAATTGCTTCAATCATGATTATAAATTTTGAGGCAAAGATTAAAGCAACATATTAAACTATGTCCCTTTTTCATACACAGGATGAAATCAGCCAGGAGGAGGGTCTGGAAACTGTCAGGCAGGAGGAGGCAGGGCCCAGTGGCAGCCAGGAGGTGGCAGGGCCCAGTGGAAGGCAGGAGGTGGCAGGGCCCAGTGGCAGCCAGGAGGTGGCAGGGCAAAGGAGAAGCACCAGATCACAGGTGCCTCCCATCCGATTTCCCTAAAGAGGCAGGAGGGACAGGACCACCAGTGAGGCAGCAATGGCCCTTATTCAAGAGGCCCATGCCACCCTCAAGGAGCCCACATCCCCTGAAGAGGCCATTGCCGGCCTAGTGGAGGCAAAGTTCAAGGTGATGAGCATGGAGCATGGAGCAACACCTCCTATGCGAGCCCCTGCTCATCACCTTGCTCAACAAGGGGGTGATGGGAAAAATTACCCCCAATACAGCAATTTGTGAGGTGGCACAACTGTCCCAACCTCAACCTCCTCCTCCACCTCCACCTTCTTCTTCTGCCCCACCCCCTTCTCCTTCACCTTGTTCTTCCACCCCACCCCCTTCTCCACCTCCTCCTCCACCTTGTTCTTCCGCCCCACCCCCTTCTCCTCCACCTCCTCCTCCACCTTGTTCTTCCGCCCCACCCCCTTCTCCTCCACCTCCACCTTGTTCTTCTGCGCCACCCCCTTCTCCTCCACCTCCTCCTCCTCCTGACAGGAGTACCCCTCCAGTGGCCCAGCCTCCAGCCAAACGAAGAAGGAAGGCTGCAGGGAAGGCTTCAGGGAAGGTTGCAGGGAAGGTTGCCAGGAAGACGAGGAAGTGATGGCCTTGCTTCACTGTGGTCGGACAGAAGGCAGCCTGTTGTAGTACCACACACTTGGAACATATATCTCAGCTGCTGTTCCTGACCTCTGGGAGGCCAGCATCAGATTGTGCTCAGAAATGTTGGCCTTCTCAAGCTCCCAATTTTAGTGTCCACACAGGGTTGATGTGTGGTCTGGGGTCCCTGGGATGCACAAATGGCAGCAGGTTCTCCAGCGCTGCCTTCTCTTTATTTTTTACAAAACATGAATAAATGTTATTTTTGTTTAAGTTCATACTTGACTATGTGTATTTGTAAAAATTTAAAATTTAGCTTTGGAGTAAGCAGAGACATTTGACTGACAAAAAAAGGGACAGATAACAACCCCCCTAAAAAATAAAAGAATCTGATTTCCCAAAAAGAGGGTGTAAAATTTAACAACTATATATTAAAATATTCAATGGGAGATCACTATCAAAACATTGCGAAATTAAAATTAACATCAGTTTGAAAAATATCAAAATGTTAAATATTCATAAAAACTTGCACGATATAATACACATAAATCTTCTTAAGAGCAGCATGAAAAAGGTTAAAAAAAGATAGTGTTGTGGAATTCTAGGCTGCTGTTTACAGAGCACACAGCTTATAATTCCTGTGCTATCTAAGCACACATCAGATTTCATCTTTGTGCAATAATGCTATCTTTAAGTTTGCCTAAGTTCCACTCACCCATCATTCATTCCAAGAAGCAAGCCTCACACATAGGTCTTATCATCAGGCCATTCCAGCATAGACTGACTAGCCGACGCCTAATCATAGGCTTTTATTAAACTCAAAAGATCTCAGACAGGAGGTGATTGGCTGCAGCAAGCAATCACCTCCCCCCCATGGGCGGGGACATCACAGGATGTCCCTACCATACAAGGAAAATGGCAATACCTGGACATTCCTTCCAACAGGAGATGCCATACATGAATCCCACTCAAGAAATATGGCTGAAAGGATTCAATACAATAATACATACAATGAATACAATAACGTAGGATGGCTAAAGTTACCGTTGATAGGAATTCTTATTCTGCGCTATTCCATAGAATAACGCATATTAAGATTATACTATTATTGAATGGGGGAGGGAGGCTATCTGCAGATTCGCACTACGAATCCCAATCAATGTTGATCAGACACAGCCGAGACAAGAGTACGCATCTGCTCATAACAAATGATGTTGTTGTTGTTGTTGCAGAGCAAGGACATCCCCCCCTCAACGATCGTCCGTGCTAATGCACAGAGGGCCCCCCGTCGGTGGACATATCCGCACCCTGCAAACATCACACTCCAACCTCAAGACGTTTTCCCCTATCAGACGGGATTCAACCAGCCTCAGACTACCCCAATCAGCTCTTTTAGAGCGGGTTGCGGAAGTACTAACACTGGGTGACACTATGACAATACATATTAAATACATCTCCATAAAAATCTCCACAACAATAGTCATAACTCTGTGTGAATATCAGCATCAAAAGAAGTTCTTTCGTTTTGATTAATGTAACATTCTAAAGAAGATTTCAATGCACAACATTTAAACGATGCAATAATTTCGAGCGTGACGAATGTGCTATCTCCATTACGAAGGCTTGTTTTACCAGAAGATGCGCTCCCGTCTCATACTTGCTTCTGAGCATGCGCGCTTTTGAAAGACTCGTTAAAGCATACACACAAACCATTTTCTCATCACAAAACAGGCCGACGAGAAACACGACGAGGAAATCAGGAATCCTGATGAGAAAATAGAGAGCAGGTTCTCTATTTTCTCGTCGAGATTCATGGCAATTTTCTCGTCGTAAAACCATACACACGAACGGTTTTCTCGAGAAAAAAGCTCTCGCGGCACTTTTCTTGCCGGTTTTGGACGAGAAACTCGGTCGTGTGTACGAGGCTTGAGAAGCAAGGAGCCATGAGAAGATTCCATCACCAGGAAGAACCAAATTAAGTAGCTGTTTAGTATACTTATTGCATACATATTGTTTGTTAATTTGCTGGGAAGTATAGTTCGTTTGGGCATTTGTATAGTGTGCACATATTTTGTGATACCGGTACCTTGCATGCTATGAATTGTTTGTTCCTGCAATTGGATGTGCAGCCTCTGTTTAGTAAAGCGAATATTAAACACACTACAGAGTTTTAGTTGCTTCCTTGGCTTATACTGCAAAGTGACCTTAATAGAAAAGAAAAACAGCATTTGCCAACCACATTGGTGCCAAGTGGGCTATTTAACCTGGGCTTGTACTAAGATCCAATGCTGTCTTGTCTACAGTGTTCCTTTGCATACCTGCAACCTGTTACTCTGCATCTGACTCCAGTTACTGACCCGTACAGTGGGGTACAGCCAGAGCTGGAACTAGCCTGTCTGATGCAGGGGTGCAGTAAAAAATGTCAGGGGGCAGAGGATGGGAGTTCAGCAGGGAAGAGTACAGTGGGTCAGCAGGGCAGAGGATAGGATCAGCAGTTTGTAGGCCAGTTTTTAGGACAGCATACAGAAGTCAGCTGGGCAGTGTACAGTGGGTCAATAGGGGAGCGCACAATAATTGGTAAGGCAGTGTATTGGGAATCAGTAGGGCGAATGACAGGGGTCTCTGTGGCAGGGCAGAAGGCAGTGGTCTCTATGTCAGGTTAGAGGACTTGGGGTCACTGCTGGCAGGACAGAAGACAGGAAGAAGGTCTCTGTTGGCAGAGCAGAGATCAAGGGTCACTTCTGGCAGGAGAGAGGACAGGGGTCACCACTGGCAGTAGAGAGGGCAGGGGTCACTGCTGAATGGGGATAGGGGTCATCTCTGGCAGGGCAGAGGACAGGGGTCAACGCTGGTGAGAGAGAGGACAGGGGTCACTGCTGGAAGGAGAGAGGACAGGAATCACGGCTGGAAGGATAGAAGACAGGGGTCACTACCGGCAGGGCAGAGGACAGGGGTCGCTGTTGGCAGGGCAGAGAACAGGGGTCGCTGTTGGCAAGGCAGAGAACAGGGGTCGCTGTTGGCAGGGCAGAGAACAGGGGTCGCTGTTGGCAGGGCAGGGGACAGGGATCGCTGTTGGCAGGGCAGGGGACAGGGATCGCTGTTGGCAGGGCAGGGGACAGGGATCGCTGTTGGCAGGAGAGAGGACAGGGATCGATGTTGGCAGGAGAGAGGACAGGGGGTCGCCATTGGCAGGAGAGAGGACAGGGGTCGCCGCTGACAGGAGAGAGGACAGGGGTCGCCGCTGACAGGAGAGAGGACAGGGGTCGCCGCTGGCAGGAGAGAGGACAGGGGTCGCCGATGGCAGGAGAGAGGACAGGGGTCGCCGCTGGAATGATTAAACACAGGGGTCACCGCTGGCAGGAGAGAGTGCAAGAGTCACCACTGTTCCCCACGGCTGGGGAGCATCTGTGGGGCATCCTCAAATGGTAGGTGGAGGAGTGCAAGGTCTCTAACATCCACCAGCTCCGTGCCACTGGACAGAATTCCTCCTTGGGATATCAGAGGATCCCTCCTGCACCCGAGCTCCCAGGCCCGAAGTCAGCCCTCCCCCCCAGACTAGAGAGTTACCCTCAAGGGCCCACTGACAGCCTCCTAGCACTCCATCTCCAATTTCTACCCAAAAACTTTCCTGCCCAGCTGGGCTGACCCTGAGTATTCTAAGGGGGGCCTGCCCCCTACCAACCCATCTGTTGGAGATTGGATTGGTCAAGGCCCTTATGAATACTCCAGGTAGCTTCCTCCTAACTTCCCTCCCATTCTTCTGGAAGTTTCCAGCAAGTTCCAGAAGTAGGGGGGGGGGTACCAGAGATGCTGCCTGATGAGTCATACCAGCCCTCCATGGATCACTCACCTGACCCAGATTAAAACACAGGCTTGGCTGTTAGCCAAGCCAAAACATTTTACCTACACTAACAAAAACCTAACACTACCTACTTTAGTACCTAATATATATATTATTCCACCTTTTGTCATGTTACAAGCAAAAACGTAAATGTATTTTATTGGGATTTTATGCAATAGACCAACACAAAATGGCACATAATTGTGAAGTTGAAGGTAAATGATGAATGGTTATCAATTTTTTTTTTTTACACATACAGGTTAAATATCTGAAAAAGTGTGACGTGAATTTGTATTCATGATTTAGAGGTAATGTAGGTGTGGCGCTGTTCTTAATTGGTTAAAAAGTGACAAGTGCTTCTTATTCCTGTGCAATAAAGTGCTACTGAAGTGTTATGCCCTCGGCCGGGTGTTTGTTGCAAGGGACTAGTGCTGATATGATTCCTATGCATAAATTAGTAAAAAAAGGTGCGCTAAATAAACACTGGTGAGAGTATTAGACCCTCAGCTGGATATAGAATGCTAATGAAGTGTTACACCCTCGGCCGGGTGTTTGGTATTGAAAATTGTTTTGCATTGGTAATACATTCATAAACCGATGATAAAACATATATAAAATATTGGTACATGCTCATAAAAAATATAAGAATGTATATACAGAAAAAATTGAAAAATAGAAAAAATAAATTAAGCACAAAGTCCAGTGCTAGTGAACAAAATCTTAATCGTGATTCCTTGCGATGTGCGTGACTATCCGTACTCTTTCAAAATATGCACTCACCAGATACTCCTGGGATATAGCACAGTCATAGTATTTGCCGCTGTGTAGCAGCCTGGGAAATGGTCAGCTCCGGATGTCCTTAGGATTCCTCCAAATTAGTTTATGTAGAAGAGAAAGAGATGCCCATAGCATAATACCATTTTAAAGTGCTTTATTTTATAAAATGATGTGGAAATATACTCACATTTTAATTAATGTTTTAAGACAAAAAGAAAAACAAATACTGGCGCCAAAATCGCTGTTTATGGCCCAGACCGGAAGTGATGTACCAACGTGCTTAGACTCCGCCCTACGCGTTTCGTCACTCTGACGTCATCTGGAGTGCAACGTCCAGCCTCACTTCCTGATCTTAGATAGTACATGGGGACCCGTGTGCGCCTGCGCGAATTATCGCGGAGGCCATTTTGGGAGGATATTGAAGACCGAAGTCCTCATAATTATACTTGCACCCCTCCAACGGATGTTTACATCGGGAGGAACTCTCATTGTGATATCCACGTATGTGCAATTAGTCTACTGTCAAACAATAAATGCATGTCAATACATACGAGCAGTGAATGCCTTAGTGCGGCGCACTCCCTCAATGGCTTTATTGTAAAAAAGGTCCCCGCTATTCGGAGCACCATCTGTGTCCCTACCGTAACTTGGATTAGAGATTGCATGGGGTCACCATATACTAAGCAATATGCAATGTCAAAAATCCTTTGCTATACATTTAATATAAGCACCAAATATTAAAACATTAAATCATATTCAGAATTAAAAGACATCTAAGTTCATAGTTATAAAAATAAGTTTAAAACAATGTGATACTTTAAAAGGAGTGTGATCTTGCATTGAATGAATATCGTATGTTAGGGAACTGAATATTATATATTGGGAGGAGGACAACGAGGTATATATCCCAATTAATTACATGCATATTTAGGAAAAGTAAATACTATTGGTAATCTCTCATGACTAAAAGAGGGATAATGTAAGATGGAAATAAAATTAACCACTTCCCTACCGCCCATAGTCATATGACGTCCACAGATGGGATCTCCCATCCTGGGTGGACGTCATATGACGTCCTCGGCTTTGTGGGGGGATATCTGAATGATGCCTGCAGCTAGAGGCATCATTCAGATATCCTTTTCTTGTGCCGGCGATTCTGCGCACCATAAGAACGATCATAGCGGCATCCCCCCCCTCCCGCTGCCATCCGTTGCTTCTCCGGGGTCTCCCGTGCCATCGGGAACCCGGAGAGAATCGTCCGGCGCCGGTGGTGGGTCACGTGACGAGCATAGAGATGACTGGTGACCAGATGGACACCAGTCATCTCTATGATCGTCGGAGGCCCGGGCGCGATGTGATGACGTCACGCCCGGGTCCTCAGATGTAAACAAAGCCGCCATTGAGGCTAGTAAGTATGAGATCAGTGAAAACATTTTCACGATCTCATGCTTTCCAGCCTGGAAGAGAGATGTGGTGTCTTATTGACCCCGCATCTCTCAATAAAGAAGACCTGTCACACACATTCCTATTACAAGGGATGCTTACATTCCTTGTAATAGGAATAAAAGTGATCAAAAAAAAATAAAAAGTAAAATAAGTGTAAAAAAATTAATAAAAATAAGTAAAATAAAAAAAAATTAAAATTAAAATTAAAAATTAAAACGCCCCTGTCCCCGGTAGCTTGCGATCAGTGCGTTAGAGTGCGTGCAACAAATCTAGCACTAGACCTCCTCTGTAACTCTAACCTGGTAACCTGGTAACCTGTAAAAAAAATTTAAGCGTCGCCTATGGAGTTTTTTAAGTACCGAAGTTTGGCGCCATTCCATGAGTGTGCGCATGTGAGGTATCGCCGCATGCATTAGAGCGCGTGCAACAATTCTAGCACTAGACCTACTCTGTAACTCTAACCTGGTAACCTGTAAAAAAATTCAAAGCAACGCCTATGGAGATTAAGTACCGAAGTTTGGCGCCATTCCATGAGTGTGCGCAATTTTAAAGCGTGACATGTTAGGTATCTTTTTACTTGGCGTAACATACGCTTTCATATTTTACAAAAAAATTGGGCTAACTTTACTGTTTTGTTATTTTTTAATTCATGAAACCATTTTTTTTCCCAAAAAAGGCGTTTGAAAAATTATTGCGCAAATACCGTGCAAGAAAAAAAGTTGCAATGACCGTCATTTTATTTCATAGGGTGTCTGCTAAAAAAAACATATATAATGTTTGGGGGTTCTGAGTAATTTTCTAGCAAAAGAATGATGATTTATACATGTAGGAGAGAAGTGCCAGAATAGGCCCGGTATTGAGGTGGTAAAAAAAGCCCGGTGTTGAAGTGGTTAAGTTAAAATTGGGTAAATTAGTTAAAAATAGATTAAAAATGTGTAAGGAAACAGTTTAGGTCTAGGTCAATGTTCATTCCTGCTTGCTGGAGGGTTTCTAATTGAAATATCCATTTGGTTTCATTTTGTGAAATTTTTATTCTTTTATCACCTCTCCAGTGACCTTTAATTTTATCAATGGCATAAAATGTCAGTTCAAATCTGTCTGTTTATATAAGGCCCATTCTACGCTGCTGATACCATCCTCTTGTATAATATTGGTATACAGTGAATTCACATCTATTGTTACTAGAATGTCACTTTCTTGAATCTCAAGATCTCTTAGTTCGGCAATTAGCTGTCTACTGTCTTTCAAGCATGATCTTCCTTCCGCCACCATACCGACAATACATAGACGATAGCGTGTATAAAAACAATGGATATCTGAACACCAGGACTTTTTTTTAAAAAACCAATAGGAACGGATATATCGCGACTAGGGATGAGCTTCGAGTTGAACCCATGTCCGACTCGAACACCGCCTGTTCGGCTGTTCGCTAAATTTCGAACATTATGGGCCGTTCGTGCCAAATTCGAGTGGCGCGTCACGGCCCATAATTCACTGCGGCATCGCAGTGCATTGCTGGCTGATGATTGGCCAAGCAAGCACTATGACCCGCATGCTTTGGCCAATCACAGCGCGCAAAAAAAAACGGAGAGCCATAATTGGCCAAAGCCAGGGTGGCTTTGGCCAATTATGTCTCGGGGGTTTAGTACAAGCCCCACACTATATAAGGCCACCTCCGTGGCGGCCTTGTGTAGTGTGTTGCGGTGGTTAGAGAGAGAGAGAGTGTCATTTATTTTGAGTTAGATGGAGCAGGCAGGCGGAGTCAGTTAGCTGCAATTACAGTGTGTAGAGGATATATATGCATCCTAGGTGTTTTATATATATTTACACACTGTATTCAGTTTAGCTAGATCCATTCCTGTTATTTTCTATACTGGCAGGCAGGTGATTGTGCTAGCTGCAGTATTTTCACTTAGTGTACTGTGTCCTTTGCACAGCGTTCACCTAAAGGTACCTCAATACAATTGGTGGTGTTCTCATACTAAAACCACAGGCAGGGAGCTGCATTAATTTCATTTAGTGTACTTCTGTCCTTTGCACAGCGTGCACCTAAAGGTACCTGAATACAATTTGTGGTGTTCTCAAACTAATACCACAGGCAGGGAGCTGCAAGTATTTTCAGATAGTGTACTATGTCCTCTGCAGAGTGTGCACCTAAAACTAACTGAAGACAATTGCTGCTTTTCTCATACTAATACCACAGCAGGCAGTTGATTGTGCTAGCTGCAGTATAATCACTATATATCTATATCTATATATATATATCTATATATATATATATATATATATATATATATATATATATATATATATACACACATACATCCCACCTTTGTGCAGCTACATCTCACTACTGGCCATTAGTTTGTCTGGAAGGCAAACAGGGAGAGGCAGACAGTCACGAGCCAATAAAAGAGGGCAAGTAGGCTCGGTGTCTAGAGGCAAAAGAGCTGGTCATGGACACGGTGCATCCTCATCAGCACGTGGCCGTGGGACACACTTGTCCTTTTCGGCAGCTGGCCATGTTGAGCCGCAACATGCCGAAGACTTGGTAGAGTGGATGACCAAGCCGTCCTCATCCTCCTCATCCTCTCTCACCCAGACTCAGGGTACTTTGTTTGGCAAAGCAGCTGCCAAAGCGGCCTCTTCCCTCGGCTCAATGGCATCAGTCACTCCTTCCCTAGCCCCACCATGTCCTCCTGAGGAGTCCCTCAAACTGTTTGACCACAGTGTTGGGTACATGCTGCAGGAGGATGCCCAGTGTTTTGAAGGCTCCAATGATGGTACCCAGCTAGAGGAAGGCAGTAATGTGAGCCCAGAGAGAGGGGGTGCCCAACAAGGACAGCAATCTGGCAATCATGTTTCCCCAGCTGCAGCATACTGCCAGATTTGCTCCAGAGATGAGGAGGGAGGGGATGATGAGGTCACTGACTCCACGTGGGTGCCTGATAGGAGAGAGGAGGAGGAGGAGGCACATCTCCAATGAGGCAGGATGCCCTCCAGGGGCCAGTTTAAGGGAAGCCAACTGACTGCATCACACCGCAGTGTTCCACATGTTCAGGGCGCTACTGTCTCTGCGCATTATTCCAAAAGTTCTTTGGTGTGGGCCTTTTTTGAGACGTGTGCAGCAGATCGCACCATTGCTATTTGCAACATATGTCTGAAGTGTATCTTGCGTGGCCAAAACATGAGCTGCTTGGGCACCACGGGCTTGACCAGACATATGTTGACCTGCCATGCAGTCCGTTGGCAAGCATACAAAAAAGACCTACACCAAAACAAAGCGGACCTCTCCTTGCTCCTCATCAACTGGGATCTCCAACCCCACTATACCTTCAGTCCTCTCTGAAACCTGCACCGAGAGGAATGAAGGTGTAGAATTAGGTGTGTCACAGCCAAGTACTTGCGGGCAATCTGCTATCGGTACACCAACGTCAGATTGAACCAGGCAAATTTCCCTGCCCCAGCTGCTGCACCGCCAAAAGAAGTTCGCTCCCAGCCATCCACATGCCCAGCGGTTGAATGCTAGCTTGGCTAAATTGCTAGCACTTCAACTGCTGCCTTTTCAGTTGGTAGACTCTGCCCCCTTCCGTGAGTTTCTGGAATGTGCGGTTCCTCAGTGGCAGGTGGGAGGCAATGTCTTGGCCTCGCTGGACAGGGCGGTCAGCGGTAAGGTGCATATTACCACTGACTCATGGACAAGCAAGCATGGACAGGGACGTTACCTATCTTTCACGGTGCATTGGGTGACTCTGCTGGCAGCTGGGAAGGATGCAAGACAAGGTGCAGTAGTGTTGGAGGTTGTTCCGCCACCACGCCTCCAAAATGCTACTACTGGTGATTCTGACACACCTCTCTCCTCCATCCCCTCCTCTTCTTCTTCCTCCATGGCCTCTTCCTGTGCTTTGTCCTCGGAACCAGCGGTGCTCCGTAGGCATTCAAGGGGCTACGCAAGTACGCAGGCAAAAAAATGTCATGCGGTGCTTGAGCTGGTGTGCTTGGGGGACAGGAGCCACACTGGAGCAGAGATTCTGTCAGCTCTGCAGGGGCAAGTTCAGAGGTGGTTGACGCCATGCCAGCTTAAGCCAGGAAAGGTGGTTTGCGACAATGGCACCAACCTCCTCTCCGCCCTCCGACAGGGGCAACTGACCCATGTGCTCCGTTTTGCTCATGTTCTTAACTTGGTGGTGCAGCGGTTCTTGGGCAGGTACTCAGGCTTACAGGAGGTCCTGAAGCAGGCCAGGAAACTCTGTGTGCATTTCCACTGGTCATATAATGCCAGTGCTCGGCTGGCTGACCTCCAAAAGGAATACAACCTGCCCAAGAACCGCCTAATCTGTGACATGCCCACCAGGTGGAACTCTACGTTGGCCATGCTGCAGCAGCTGCGCACGCATCAGAGGGCCATCAATGAGTATCTGTTGCAATTTGGCACCAAGACAGGGTCAGAGGAGCTTGGATTTTTTTCACCACGCCAGTGGGCCTTGATCAGGGATGCTGCACTGTCCTGTCACCATTTGAGGAGGCCACGAGCAGTGACAGTGCATGCATCAGTGACACTGTCCCTCTTGTCCACCTGTTGGAGCACACGCTGCGTGGAATAATGGACAGGGCACTTGAGGCAGAACAGAGGGAGGAAAAGGAGGACTTCCTTTTACCTCAAGGTTCCCTTTATCCAGACAGTGTTCCTGCTGGCCCGCCTATCACACAGGACGAGGAGGAGGAGGAGGACGAGGAGGAGGAGGACGACGAGGAGGAGGGTTGTGTCAGCATGGGAGGTGGAGCCTAGCACTCAGCATCAGTCTTCAAGGGATCAATTACAGTCCCAAGAAACACATTAACTTGTACGTGGCTGGGAGGAGGTGGCTGCGGATCATGTCGCCCTCAGTGACCCAGAGGACTTCGCACCGAATGCCTCAGCAAACCTTCGCTGCATGGCCTCCCTGATCATGCAAAGCCTGCGAAAGTATCCTTGTGTTCGTGCTATCAAGGAGAGGGATCATTACCGGCTGGCAACCCTCCTTGATCCACGTTACAAGGGTAAGGTTGTGGACCTTATCTTGTTGTCGCAGAGGGAGCAGAGGATGAAACATCTTCAGGAGGCCTTGCAGAAAGGTCTGTGCAACACGTTCCCAGAGACAGGGAGGTTACAAATTCCTGGTCCTGGACAACGTGTTGCTGAGGCGTCGGTCAGTCAAAGAAGGAGCGGTGGAGAAGGTGGCCGTCTGACTGATGTGTTCCGACAATTTTTTAGTCCGCAGCCCCAAGGTATGATCGGTTCCAGCAACCATCGCCAACGTCTGGTTTACATGGTGCAGGAATACCTAGGGGCAAGATAAGACTTGGACACCTTTCCCACCGAAAATCCTTTGGGTTACTGGTCCCTTGAGGATGGATCACTGGCCAGAGCTTGCATAGTATGCAATTGAGCTACTGGTCTGTCCTGCATCCAGCATTGTTTCGGAACGCACATTCAGTTCTGCTGGAGGCTTTGTAACAGATCACAGTGTGCGCCTGTCCACCGACTCGGTCGATCGACTGACCTTCATAAAAATGAATCGGTCCTGGATCACCACCAGCTACCAAGCACCTGATGCTGATGTAACAGAATAATTTTCTGCTGAGTGACTATCCTGTTATGCTGAGTGACTATCCTTTTCCTCCTCAATGATCATGCTAAAAGCATGTAAGAACATTTTTGTTTCTGGGCACCGCCACCAGTGGCTAAGGCCCAATTTTTCAGCCTCTGTTTAACAGGGGCGTGTAATTACAATTTTTGATGCAATACTTTGCAGCAGGGCTCATTCCTGCGCTCCAACTAGAGTATCTGTGAGGGGTTGCAGTGTTGTGGCACCAGCACCAGTGCCTAAGGCCCAATTTTTCTGCCCCTGTTTAACAGGGGCATGTAATTACAATTTTTGATGCAATACTTTGCAGCAGGGCTCATTGCTGCACTCCAACTACAGTATCAGTGAGGGGTTACAGTGTTGTGGCACCAGTGGCTAGGGCCCAATTTTTAAGCCTCTGTTTAACAGGGGGGTGTAATTACAATTCTTGATCCAATAATTTACAGCAGGGCCCATTCCTGGAATTACAGTGTTGTGGCAACACCACAACCACCAAAGGCCCAATTTTTCTGCCCCTGTTCAACAGGGGCATGTAATTACAATTCTTGATCTCATATTTCACAGCTGGGCCCATTCCTGCGCCCACCAAGAGTAACTATGAGGACTGACAGTGTTGTGGCACCAGCACCACCACCAAAGGCCCAATTTTTCCTACCACTGTTCAACAATGGCATGTAATTACAATTCTTGATATAATAGTTCACAGCAGGGCGTTCCAGCGCCCACCAAGAATAACTGTGAGGGCTTACAGTGTTGTGGCAACACCAACACCTAAGGCCCAAATTTCTGTATATACGGCAGGCCCCTACTTTCAAACATCCAACTTACAAAAGACTCCTACTTACAAACGGAAGGAGACAACAGGAAGTGAGAGGAAATCTACACCTAGGAATGGAAATTCTCTCCTGTAAGAGGTAATATGGGAAAAAGATGTCTTCTCTCCACTGATGCTTTATCACCAATCCTTGTTTCAATAAAAACCCCAAATTTTCAAAAAACTTTTGTCATTGGGACGGAAAGTGAAGTGAAATGTTCTGAACAGGTGCACAGACAGCAAAACAAATGTTACAGGGGTGATAACCCTTCCCTATGTTTTCCAAAAAGCTTAAAAATATATTTTTTGGCTGGAGCTACACTTTAAAAATGTACCAGTTCAAAATGACAAAAAGATTCTACGCAACAACAAACCTACAGTCCGGTCTTGTTTGCACCGCCTGTATACTGCTGACTTTTTTTTCCTTTTAGAAATTCATTTTGTGCAGGGACAGTTCTAAACACGGGAAAAATGTGCCACTTCACAGGCATACTATAGACACCCCCAGGTATGATATTTAAAGGAATATTTCACTTTTTTTTCACTTTAACCACTTAACCACTTAAGCCCCAGACTATTTTGGCTAGTTAATGACAAGGCCCCTTTTTGCGATTCGGCACTGCGTCGCTTTAACTGACAATTGCGCGGTCGTGCGACGTGGCTCCCAAACAAAATGTATGTCCTTTTTTCCCACAAATAGAGCTTTCTTTTGGTGGTATTTGATCACCTCTGCGGTTTTTATTTTTTGCGCTATAAACAAAAATAGAGCGACAATTGTTTTTAAAAAAATGCAATATTTTTTAATTTTTGCTATAATAAATATCCCCCAAAAATATATAAAAAAAATATTTTTCCTCAGTTTAGGCTGATACTTATTCTTCTACATATTTTTGGTAAAAAAATCGCAATCAGCGTTTATTGATTGGTTTCCGCAAAAGTTATAGCGTTTACAACATAGGGGATAGTTTTATGGCATTTTTAGTAAAAAATGTTACTAGTAATGGCGGCGATCAGTGATTTTTTTCATGACTGCGACAGTATGGCGGACACATCAGACACTTTTGACACATTTTTGGGACCATTGTCATTTTCACAGCGATCAGTGCTATAAAAATGCACTGGTTACTGTGAAAATTACACTGGCAGTGGAGGGGTTAACCACTAGGTGGCGCTAAAGGGGTTAAATGTGTCCTGATGAGTGTTTCTGACTGAGGGGGGGTTGGGCTCTGTGTGACATGACACCGATTTCCGCTCCGAGTACACGGAGCCGAGATCCGTGTCATTGTCACTAGGCAGAGCAGGGAGATGCTTGTTTACACAAGCATCTCCCTGCTCTATGCCTCCGTTAGACGATCACGGGGATCCCCGCGGCGATCGAGTCTGCGGGACTAGCGGTCCGACTCACCGGGAAGGTATCGGGGTCTTGAGTGCGCCGGCGGCGGCGCGTGCGCGCGACCCTCACGTCAGGCAGTTAAAGGGGCCGTACAGGTACGTTGATGTGCCTGTACGTGCCATTCTGCCGACGTATATCTACTGGAGGCGGTCGGCAAGTGGTTAAGCTTCATTAAAATCACTGCTCCCGAAAAAACGGCCATTTTTAAAACTTTTTTTGCATTGATATATGTACCCTGGGGCAGGTCCCGGGTTCCCAAACCCTTTTTAGGACAATAACTTACATACAATATTAGCCTTCATAATTAGAACTTTTGATTTCAAACGTTCGAGTCCCATAGACTTTAATAGGGGTTTTTTTTATAGCTGGCAATGTTTATTTTTTTTTTACATTTCCTTTAACAACCAGCTATAAACAGGTTAAAAAAAACAAAACGCAAATGCCACAAAATCGCGGCACTTGCGTTTTGGATGCGGGTCCATTGAATTCTATTACATGCAAAACGCTATTTTTTGCTGGGAAAAAAAAGTCCCCGACCCTTTCCAAAAACGCAGAGACACAAAAATGCATTGATGTGAACATGTTCCATAGGAACCCATGTTAAAACATTTCCCTGAATTTATGCAAAATGCACCAAAAAACGCATTAGTGGGAATCGAGCCTTACAGACCGTTTTTTAAAACGTCCGTCCGTGGGCATGAGGCCTAAGAAAAAAGAGGGGGAAAAAAAGCACCGGACTGCATCAAAAACGCGCATGCACAAAAGCACCTGGAATGCATCCGGACTGCGTTTTCAAGGTGTGAACTGCAGTTGCGTTTAACCTTGTTTTTCAGAAAGCCAAAAAATGCGTTCAGACGCCAATGATTTCCAAGTTTCAGACACGGTACCGGTGTTTAGACGCGATTTCGTTTAGAAGCGTTTTTAAAGGTGACCTATTTTTTTACATTGAAAAACTAAAAAATTATGGCAAATGACAAAAAAACATTAAAAATATATACAAAAAAAAAAGTAATTGCTTCCATTGCATTGTGGACAATCCACCACTTGTGGCAGGTGACGTGGCAAGTGGACAATCCACACCTTGTGGCAGGTGACATGGCCAGGTGACATGGCAAGTGGACAATCCACAACTTGTGGCAGGTGATGTGGCAAGTGGACAATCCACAACTTGTGGCAAGTGATGTGGCAAGTGACACGCTAAATACAAGTACACTGCTGCTCTCTCAGCTGCTGCTACTCACTCTGGTCTCACAAAATAGCTGAAATGGTTAATAATACAGTTTTGAGTAGGGATGAGCTTCGAGTTCGAGTCGAACTCATGTTCGACTCGAACATTGCCTGTTCGCCCGTTCGCCGAACAGCGAACAAATTGGGGTGTTCGCGGCAAATTCGAAAAAACTATGGGAGAAATCTAAAGTGCTAATTATAAAGGCTTATATGCAAGTTATTGTCCTAAAAAGTGTTTGGGGACCCGGGTCCTGCCCCAGGGGACATGTATCAATGCAAAAATAAGTTTCAAAAACGGCAGTTTTTTCGGGAGCAGTGATTTTAATAATGCTTAAAATGAAAAAATAAAAGTGAAATATTCCTTTAAATTTCGTACCTGGGGGGTGTGTATAATATTCATGTAAAGTGGCGCATGTTTCCCGTGCTTAGAACTGTCCCTGCAAAAAATGTCATTTTTGAAAGAAAAAAAGTCATTTAAAACTCACTCGCGGCTATTAATGAATTGTCGGCTCCCGGCAACACATACAAAGGTCATTGATAAAAAAAAAAAGCGTGGGGGTTCCCCAGAATTCAATTACCAGGCCCTTCAGGTCTGGAATGGATATTAGGGGAACCCCGCCGCAAATTAAAAAAAAAATTTGACGTGGGGTTCCCCCAAATATCCATTCCAGGCCCTTCAGATCTGGCATGGATTTTAAGGGGAACTCCACCCCACATTTAAAAAAAAATGGCGTGGAGTCCCCCTAAAAATCCATACCAGACCCCTTATTCGAGCACGCAACCTGGCCGGCCGCAGGGGAAAAGGGGGAGACGAGAGAGCGGCCCCCCCTCCCTCCTGAACCGTACCAGGCCACATGCCCTCAACATGGGGAGGATGTCCCCATGTTGATGGGGACAAAGGCCTCATCTCCACAACCCTTGCCCGGTGGTTGTGGGGGTCTGCGGGCGGGGGCTTATCGGAATCTGGAAGACCCCTTTAACAAAGGGGACCCCCAGATCCCGCCCCCCACATGTGAATTGGTAAGGGGTACATTGTACCCCTACCATTTCACAAAGAAAGCGTAATTTTTTTTTTTAAAAAAACACAAACACCTTGAAAAAGTCCTTTATTTAAAAAAAACAACAACAAAAAAAAACATTCCAGCGGTGAAATCCAGTGTCCCGCGGCGATCCCGATGTCCAGCGCTGTCCTTCATTGGTTGTGCCTGAGCGGACCTGATGGGGAACTCCCTCTCAGTATTTTAAATGTATAGACCTGCCCCTTCTAAAGTTCCCCATCAGGTCCGCTCAGCAGACCAGATGCGGAACATGAGAAGGGGCGGGTCTATACATGTATTACCAAAGTGAGAGCAGTTCCCCATCAGGTCCGCCCCCTCGGTATGTCAGACCCGCCTACGTCATTGGCTTGAGCCGGGAACTTCCTTCACTGTGTAATTTAAATTTACATAGTGAAGGAAGTTCCCCGCTCAAGCCAATGACGTAGGCGGGTCCGACATACCGAGGGGGCGGACCTGATGGGGAACTGCTCTCACTTTGGTAATACATGTATAGACCCGCCCCTTCTCATGTTCCGCATCTGGTCCGCTGAGTGGACCTGATGGGGAACTTTAGAAGGGGCGGGTCTATACATTTAAAACACTGAGAGGGAGTTCCCCATCAGGTCCGCTCAGGCACAACCAATGAAGGACAGCGCTGGACATCGGGATCGCCGCGGGACACTGGATTTCACCGCTGGAATGTTTTTTTTTTTAAATAAAGGACTTTTTCAAGGTGTTTGTGTGTTTTTTTAAACATTTTTTTACGCTTTCTACGTCAAATGGTAGGGGTACAATGTACCCTTCACCAATTCACATAGGGGGGGCCAGGATCTGGGGGTCCCCTTTGTTAAAGGGGTCTTCCAGATTCCGATAAGCCCCCCGCCCGCAGACCCCCACAACCACCGGGCAAGGGTTGTGGGGATGAGGCCCTTGTCCCCATCAACATGGGGACATCCTCCCCATGTTGAGGGCATGTGGCCTGGTACGGTTCAGGAGGGAGGGGGGGGGCGCTCTCTCGTCCCCCCCTTTTCCCCTGCGGCCGGCCAGGTTGCGTGCTCGGATAAGGGGTCTGGTATGGATTTTTAGGGGGACTCCACGCCATTTTTTTTTAAATTTGGGATGGAGTTCCCCTTAAAATCCATGCCAGATCTGAAGGGCCTGGAATGGATATTTGGGGGAACCCCACGTCAATTTTTTTTTTTAATTTGCGGTGGGGTTCCCCTTAATATCCATTCCAGACCTGAAGGGCCTGGTAATTGAATTCTGGGGAACCCCCACGCTTTTTTTTTTTTTTTATCAATGACTTTTGAATGTATTGCCGGGAGCCGACAATTCATTAATAGCCGCGAGTGAGTTTTAAATGACTTTTTTTCTTTCAAAAATGACATTTTTTGCAGGGACAGTTCTAAGCACGGGAAACATGCGCCACTTTACATGCATATCATACACACCCCCCAGGTACGAAATTTAAAGGAATATTTCACTTTTATTTTTTCATTTTAAGCATTATTAAAATCACTGCTCCCGAAAAAACTGCCTTTTTTAAAACTTGTTTTTGCATTGATGCATGTCCCCTGGGGCAGGACCCAGGTCCCCAAACACTTTTTAGGACAATAACTTGCATATTAGCCTTTATAATTAACACTTTAGATTTCGAACGTTCGAGTCCATTGTATTTAATAGGGTTCTAAAGTTCACACGAACATTTTGTCTGTTCGCAGGTTCTGGTGCGAACCGAACAGGGGGGTGTTCGGCTCATCCCTGGTTTTGAGCTTAGGACGGCTCCTTATGATGTTTCCTAACTAAATGCTTATAGACGCAAATGCGGTAAAACTCGGCATGCAAACGCGACAAAACGAGCGTTTAGAAACGCCGCTTTCAACCTTAGTTCTGAAGACTTTGCACCAGCGTCCCGTGTACATGGGGCCTAAAAACGGCTATGCCATTTACAGTTCAAAAACGCCATGGTGGCCATGAGGCCATAGGCTAACATGGAGAGGCGTTTTTAAGCTGCAAAAAACGCTCAAACAAACAAGCGGCTGGAAAAACGTCCTTGTGCATGTAGCCTTATATTAACCACTTGCTTACTGGCCACTTAAACCCCCTTCCTGCCCAGACCAATTTTCAACTTTCAGCGCTGATGCACTTTGAATGACAACTGCGCGGTCATACAACACTGTAACCCAAGGAAAATGTAATCATTTTTTGCACACAAATAGAGCTTTCTTTTGGTGATATTTGATCCGCTCTGCGTTTTTTTTTTTTTTTTTTTACTAGAAATACAAAGACCGACTAAAAAAAAAAATTTGGTTATTTTAACCACTTCAGCACCGGGCCTATTCTGGCACTTCTTTCCTTCATGTAAAAATCATAATTTTATGGCTATAAAATTACTCAGAACCCCCAAACATTATATATATATGTTTTTTTATCAGACACCCTAGGGAATAAAATGGCGGTCATTTAAATTTTTTATCTTGCTCGGTATTTGCGCAATAATTTTCCAAACGCCTTTTTTTGGGGAAAAAAAATGGTTTCATGAATTAAAAAATTACAAAACAGTAAAGTTAGCCCAATTTTTTTGTATAATGTGAAAGATGTTGTTATGCTGAGTAAATAGATACCTAATATGTCATGCTTTAAAATTGCGCACACTCATGGAATGACACCAAACTTCAGTACTTAAAAATCTCCATAGGCGATGCTTTAAAATTTTTTACACGTTACCATTTTCGCATTACAGAGGAGGTCTAGTGCTAGAATTGTTGCACTCGTTCTAACGCACGCAGCAATACCTCACATGTGTGGTTTTAACGGCGTTTACATATGTGGGCGGGACTTACGTGTGTGTTCGCTTCTGAGCGCGAGCTACCGGGGACAGGGGCGTTTTAAAAATGTTTTTATTATTATAATTTTTTTTTTACTTTTTTTTTACTTTTTTGTTTTTTTGATCACTATTATTCCTATTACAAGGAATGTAAACATCCCTTGTAATAGGGATCTATTGTGACAGGTCCTCTTTATGGAGAGATGTGGGGTCAATAAGACCCCACATCTCTCCTCCAGGCTGGAAAGCACAAGATCGGTAAAAAAAAATCACCGATCTCATGCTGACAGCCGAGATCACGGCTTTGTTTACATACGGGAATCCGGCAAGACGTCATAACGTCGCGCCCGGGCCTCCGACGGTCATAGAGATTGACTGGTGACCATCTGGTCACCAGTCATCTCTATGCTTCCCATCCGGCGCTGGACAATTCGTTCTCTGGGCCCCCGATGGCACGGGAGAGCCCGGAGAAGTACCTGATGGCGGCGGGAGGGGACTGCCGCTATGATCATTTTTATCGTGCACAGAATCGCCGGCTGAAAAGAATACCTGAATGATGCCTGCAACTGCACAAAGTCAAGGACGTCATTTCACAGTGGGCGGTAGGGAAGTGGTTAACATTTTGTTCGAAAATTTTGAAAAAAAGGTAATTTTTCTCCTTCATTGATGTACACTGATGAGGCTGCACTGATGGGCACCGATAAGGTGGGAAGGGTGGGCACTGAGAGGTGGCATTGCTAGTTGGCACTGGTGGGCATTGACAAGTGGCACCGCTAGGTGGCACTGATTGGCACCAGTGGTGGGCATTGATAGGTGGCACTGGCAGGGGCTACTGATTGTCACAGATGACACAGAATTGACTCTTCCTCTTCGGGCCCGATGTACCTTGCACATAAGCCGGTGATTGCCTTTTTTTATGCTCACGCTGTCAGCACAAGGAGAAAACAAAAACCATTACCAAGCTTTTGTTTACATAACGTGATCAGCTGTCATTGGCTGACAGCTGATCACGTGGTAAGGGGCAGGGATCGGCCCCTTACTCCGATCTGTCATCACCTGAGTCTCAGTGACTCGGTGACCACAGCGCGAGCGCGCGCAAGGGGGAGGATGTCTATTGACGGACTCCCGGCAATTGAGGACCGTGCTGTGGCCGTCGATCAGCTATAGCGCTGATCTCAAGTGATTAAAGAGGGTTTAAATGGGCCATTGACATGCATCACAATTCAACTTAGGAATGGGTCTTTGCAAAGTTAAACTAAATTAAATCCTTTCTTATTTTTGCTTGGGGATAGAGTGCAGAGGGATTAGAAGTCTAGACAGTTTTTGGGGATGTCTGCACCCCTGATAGGGTGAAGACAACTCCCAAATTTGGCCACTTTATCCTTCCAAATAATTCACTTCCTGTCACATAGCCACACAGGAAGTGAGGGTAAAGCCCTACACATGTCTTTCCTTGGGGACACACAGGTCAATCTAAATACTTTCCCCATTATGTACATTGCACTCCAGCATTTTGCTGGGTACACCCCAAATTATTAGGTATTTTGGACTTTGGGGTTTATTTACTAAAGGCAAATCCACTTTGCACTACAAGTGCACTTGCTGGATATCCAAGGGGGACATGCAAGGCAACAAAAAAAACACCATCTTTGCTTTTACATGATTGGATGTTACAATCACCAGTGCTTCCCCTCAGATTTTCAGCAACTACACTTGTACTGCAAAGTGGATTTGCCCTTACTAAACCCCAAACTACCCAATGATTTGGGGTGTACACAACAAAGTGCTATAGTGCAATTTGCTTAATGGGGACACTAGTTAGATTGATCTGTGTGTCCCCAAGAAAAGACATTGGTAGGTAAACCTTCACTTCCTGTTTAGCTGTGCGACAGGAAGTGAAGCCAATTTTACTAAAAAGGGACACAAAGCCCAACCTAAAAAAAAAAAACAAGCAGGGGTTCTAACACTTACTTGGTTTCCCTCAAAATGCCCACAATTAGAATCGTATTGCCTTGAGCTATTTTTAAGTGCAGTGCTCTAAATCAGTGCTTCTCAAGTACCCCCAACAGGCCATGTTTGCAGGTTTTCTTTCATCTTGCACATATGCTTTAAATCACAGTCAATGGTTTGGTATTTTGGACAGCAATTCTTGATAAGATAAATTCACAAAACATGTCCTGTTGGGAGTACTTGAGGGCTGAGAACCACTGCAGTAAAGGAAAACTGAATACTTACCGCTCTGTATTTTTTACTTCCTGGTGACTATCCATGGCAGCACACAATACATGCATATGCTACCATGAAGGCACCAGGGTAGACAAATCACACCTGTTTTGACATGCCAATAAGCATAGTTAAGCTACAGCTGTCACATTTGTTGCATAGAAAACTAAAAAAACAAACATCAAACTTTGCATCAAATTTTATTGGTCAACAAAACAGGACTTGGAAAAAACAAAGGGAAGCAAAAAAAGAAATAAAAAAAAAGAAATGAAAGTAAATTTGAAACATTAGTCACATCTTGAGAAAGATTTAGCAAAATAATGCAGCACAGACAATTAAATCAAAGTGAACAAACGACACACATTAACAACATCAAAAATATTTCAGGGGAACATATCCCCAACACAAAAAAAAACAATCCACAAAAGTAAAACAAACATCTGTTTTGCAAAGACATAACAAATAAAATGCATGTGTTACAAACTCGATAAGGACACCAAAATGTACATTTTGCCGGCCAGCACCACACACAATCTTGCCTCTTTTCAGGGCAAGGGAGAGAATGCTATCTGCAAGCTTTATATAACATAGGTTTGTGTGCTAATGAGGCAATTGAAAACACATGCACAGTCCATGAAACACCCAAAATGCAAGTTCACCCAATGTAGAGACTGAACTTCAAAGTGGTTACACTTGTTAAGGATGTCCTTCAATTACTAACCCAAAAAACACACTCTCTCTGAGCATGCCCAGAAATATCCAGGTGCTGTTCCCACACAAAAAGCACCAAAAAAAACCTAAGTCCCTGGGCATGCTCAGACCAACACAAATGCAGCTAGCAGAAAACCCCCCCCCCCCTGTCCAAAATCCAGCATGCTACAAAATTAGAGATGGGACAATCAATCACCCCTCCAGTCCGAGGGGCAAACAAAGAGCCTAACATGGGGAAAAGTTATACAACAAATACCATTGCAGTCTATGGGAACTGACTTGTTAATTTTGCTAGTCCCCCTTGGCTGGCTTTTCTTCTAGTTATTGGCCTTAAAATGGGGGCCGGCCCAGGTCCCACCCTAAGGGACATATATCAATGTCACCAATTCGGACAACACCAAAAACAAAACAAGGAGAAGTGCCTTTAAATATGCCAAATTGCTTAAGGGCCATTTCACACCACATGCAGTGCATTGCGTTTTTTATGCATCAAAAATGCATGGAAAGTTGGTTATATGGTTCTAAATGGCAGTGTTTGTTCCAGTGCGTTCCAGTTCAACAAAAAAAGTAGAACATGCTGCATTTTACTTGCACTTGACTGTACTGGAACGCTGCAAAACGCATCAAAAACGCAATGGAACGCACCGGAACACACCTAAATGCACCAAAAATGCACTGGAACACACTTATCCTTATCTATGGTTAATAAAAAAGAAGGGTGAAAAAAAAGCACTGGACTGCATCAAAAACTTACCAAAAATGCACTGGAACGCATCAAAAACGCGCATGCAAAAAAGCTCCTGGAACGCATCTGGATTGCTTTCTATGGTGTGAACTGGCCCTTAGGGCCAGTTCACACCATAGAAACGCAGTCTGGATGCGTTCCAGGTGCTTTTCTGCATGCACATTTTGACGCGTTCCAGTGCATTTTTGATGCGTTTTTGGTGCGTTTTTGATGCAGTCCAGTGCTTTTTCCCCCCATTTTTCACTTAGGACAAGTGTGTTGCAGTGCGTCTTTGGTGCATTTAGGTGCCTTCCGGTGCATTCCAGTGCGTTTTTGGTACGTTCCATAGCGTTTTTGATGTGTTTTACTGTGGTCCAGTACAGTTCTGTACATAAAAAATGCAGCATGACCAATTTTTTTTTTTTCTGAAACACACTGGAACGGACTGCAGTGGTGTGAACTATGCCATTGGCATTAATGTGATCAACTTTCTTTGCGTTTTTCATGCATCAAAAAAAACGCACTGCACTGCATCCGGTGTCAACTGGCCCTAAATTTCATACCTGGGGGGTGTCTATAGTATGCCTGTAAAGTAGCGCATGTTTTCCATGTTTATAACAGTTCGAGAGCAAAATAAAATTTCTAAAGTACTCGTGGCTGTAATGAATTGCTGGTTCCTGTCAATACAGATAAAAGTCATTGAAAGTCTTTGAAAAAAAAAATGCATGGGGGTTCCCCTAAATTCCATTACCAGGCCCTTCAGGTCTGGTATGGATATTAAGGGGAACTCCGCGCCAAATTTAAAAAAAAATGGCGTGGGGGTTCCCCTCAAAATCCATTCCAGGCCTTTCAGGTCTGGTATGGATTTTAAGGGGACCCCCGTGACAAACTTAAAAAAAAATGGCGTGGGGGTCCCCCTAAAAATCCACACCAGACCCTTTTCCGAGCATGCAACCTGGCAGGCCGCAGGAAAAGAGGGGGGACGAGAGTGCGAACGTCAAATTCAAGCCGAGCGGCCAGAGAAAGAAGAAGGGGACGAGAGAGCGCCCCCCCTCCTGAACCGTACCAGGCCACATGCCCTCAACATGGGGAGGATGCTTTGGGGGTCTGTGACCCCTCAAAGCACCATGTCCCCATGTTGATGGGGACAAGGGCCTCATCCCCACAACCCTTGCCCGGTGGTTGTGGGGGTCTGCGGGCAGGGGGCTTATCGGAATCTGGAAGCCCCCTTTAACAAAGGGGACCCCCAGATCCGGGCCCCCCCTGTGTGAAATAGTAATGGGGTACAAATGTACCCCTACCATTTCACAAAGAAAAGTGTCAAAAATTTTAAAAATTTGGTGTTCTCGTCGGCATCTTGCTCCGGCTTCTTGTTCCCTTCTTCTTTCTCTGGCTGATCCGCTTGAATTCGAGGTTCCCGCTGTGTGACGCTTCAGTTCATCAGTTCTCCTCTGGGTCCGCTGTCACCTGGTGACCCCGCCCCCCTCTGACGCACATGGATTTCACGGGGACTTTCCCCGTGGTGTCAGAGAGGGGCGGGGTCACCGGGTGGCAGCGGACCCAGAGGAGAACTGAAGAACTGAAGCGTCACACAGCGGGAAGCTCGAATTCAAGCGGATCGGCCGGAGAAAGAAGAGGGGAACAAGAAGCCGGAGCAAGATGCAGACGACAACACCGAAGGAAGAAGGAAGATGAAGATGAAGAACAAGATGGAGGAAGAAACCCGAATAGAAAAAAGAAGACGATGGAAGAAGAAGAAGGTGGAAGAAGAAGATGGAAGAAGATGGAAGAAAGGAGAAGACATTAATAAAGGAATTGTCAAAAACCGGCTATTGTAATTTTTAACATTTTTGACCATTTCTTTGTGAAATGGTAGGGGTACATTTGTACCCCATTACCATTTCACATAGGGGGGGGCGGGATCTGGGGGTCCCCTTTGTTAAAAGGGGCTTCAAGATTCCGATAAGCCCCTTGCCCGCAGACCCCCAGTGGCTTGTCTCATCCATCAACATGGGGACATGGTGCTTTGGGGTCACAGACCCCAAAGCATCCTCCCAATGTTGAGGGCATGTGGCCGCTCTCTCGTCCCCCCCTCTTTTCCTGCGGCCTGCCAGGTTGCGTGCTCGGATAAGGGTCTGGTGTGGATTTTTAGGGGGACCCCCACGCCATTTTTTTTTTTAGTTTGGCGCGGGGGTTCCCCCTAAAATCCATACCAGACCTGAAGGGCCTGGTACGGATTTTGAGGGGGACCCGCACGTCATTTTTTTTTATCCATACAAGACCTGAAGGGCCTGGTAATGGAATTTTGGGGAATCCCCTCGCATTTTTTATTTATTTTTTTCCAAAGACTTTCAATGACTTTTCTCTGTATTGCCGGGAGCCGACAATTCATTATAGCCGCGAGTGCTTTTAAATGCCTTTTTTTTTCCTTTAGAAATTTAATTTTACTGTCGGACTGTTATATAACGGCAAGTGCGCCTGTTCAACTTATGCAAATTGATTTACGTGACTTGACACTTACTAAGATTTTGCCGGCGCAGTGAACCGGCGCATTTGCCGCGCAGAGCACAAAAAGATCCCTCGCAGTTCTAAACGTACTGCAGGCGCAGCAGGCTGGTTCAGAAAAAGTTACTTTCTCATTCTATTTTGGGCATATTTGTTACTTGGGCAGTTGTCACTAAACTTCCTCACATCACCCCACATCACCCCCATTATATTGGCACTTCCAGCTTCTTTATATTTTAATTTGAAGATGAAGATAATTGTCCCGCACCACGGAACAATTATCTGGCGATGTCAGACGCTTAGCGTCATGGACGCCAGCGGGGCGGGACCTTCACTTGACACTAGTGATGAGCCGAACACCCCCGGGTTCGGTTCGCACCAGAACCCGCGAACGGACCGAAAGTTCGCACGAACTTTAGAACCCTATTAAATACAATGGATGCGAACGTTCGAAATCTAAAGTGCTAATTATAACGACTATTATGCATGTTATTGTCCTAAAAAGGGTTTGGGAACCCGGGTTCTGCACCAGGGGACATGTATCAATGCAAAAAGAAGTTTTAAAAACTGCCGTTTTTCTGGAGCAGTCATTTTAATGATGCATAAAGTGAAAAAAAAAAAAGTCAAATATTCCTTTAAATATCGTACCTGGGGGGTGTCTAAAGTATGCCTGTGAAGTGCCACGTGTTTCCCGTGTTTAGAACTGTCCCTGCACAAAATTACATTTCTAAAGGAAAAAAAGCCATTTAAAACTGCTTGCGGCTTTAATGTAATGTCTGGTCCCGGTAATATGGATGAAAATCTTTAAGAAAAATGGCATAGCTACCCCATCACCCCCCCCCCCTACCCCAGCCCATTACCAGCCCTTTGGGTCTTGTATGGATATTAAGGGGAACCCCGCACACAAAATAAAAAAGGCCCTATATACTCTGAACAGCAATATACAGGCGGTGCATACAAGACAGGGACTGTAGGTTTGTTCTTATGTAGAATCTGTTTGTAATTTTGAACAGGTACATTGTTTAAGTGTAGCTCCAGCCAAAAAATATATTTTTAAGCTTTTTGGAAAACATAGGGAAGGGTTATCACCCCTGTAACATTTGTTTTGCTGTCTGTGCAGTGTGCACCTGTTCAGAACAGTTCACCTCACTTTCCATCCTAATGACAAATGTTTTTTGAAATTTGGGGTTTTTATTGAAACAAGAATTGGTGATAAAGAATCAGTGGAGAGGAGACACTTTTTTCCCATATTAACTCTTACAGGAGAGAATTTGCCTTCCTAGGGGTGGATTTCCTCTCACTTCCTGTTGTATCCTTCCGTTTGCAAGGAGGAGTCGTTTGTAAGTTGGATGTTTAAAAGTAGGGGCCTGCCGTATATACTCAGCTGAAATTTGCCCCTTACATGTTGGTGTTGCCACAACACTGTGAGCCCTCACAGTTACTCTTGGTGGGCGCATGAATGGGCCCTGCTGTGAATTATTAGATCAAGAATTGTAATTGCATGCCCCTGTTGAACAGGGGCTGAAAAATTGGGCCTTTGGTGGTGGTGGTGGTGGTGGTGTTGACACAACACTGTAAGGCCTCACAGTTAGTCTTGGTGGGCGCAGGAATGGGCCCTGCTGTGAATTATTCGATCAAGGCTTAAAAATTGGGCCCTAGCCACTGGTGCCACAACACTGCAACCCCTCACAGATACTGTACTTGGAGCACAGCAATGAGCCCTGTTGCAAAGTATTGCATCAAAAATTGTAATTACACGCCCCTGTTAAACAGGGGCTGAAAAATTGGGCCTTAGCCACTGGTGCTGGTGCCACGACACTGCAACCACTCCCAGATACTCTAGTTGGAGTGCAGGAATGAGCCCTGCTGCAAAGCATTGCATAAAAAAATTGTAATAACACACCCCTGTTAAACAGGGGCTGAAAAATTGGGCCTTAGCCACTGGTGGCGGCACCCAGAAACAAAAATGTTCTTCCAAGCTATCATCGTCAATCGGATCATTGAGGAGGAGGAGGATAGTCAGTCAACATAACAGGACAGTCTCTCAGCATCAGCATCAGTCTTGAAGGGATGTGACATTTGAAAATAAATTAGTCTGTTATATCAGCTTCAGGTGTTTGGTAGCTGGTGGTGATCCAAGACTGGTTCATCTTTATGAAGGTCAGTCGATCAACAGAGTCGGTGGACAGGCGCACCCTGTGATCCGTGACAAATCCTCCAGCAGCACTGAATGTGCGTTCTGAAAGAACGCTGGATGCAGGACAGGCCAGTAGCTCAATTGCATACTGTGCAAGATCTGGCCAGTGATCCATCCTCAAGACCCAGTAAGCCAGAGGATTTTCGGTGGGGAAGGTGTCCAAGTCTGACCTTGCCCCTAGGTATTCCTGCACCATGTATATCAGACGCTGGCGATGGTTGCTGGAACCGATCATACCTTGGGGCTGCGGACTAAAGAATTGTCTGAACGCTTCGGTCAGACGGCCACCTTCCCCACCGCTCCTTCTTTGACTGACCGAAGTTCTGTCCGGAGTCCTCTGGGTCACTAAGGACGACATGATCCGCAGCCACCTCCTCCCAGCCACGTACAAGTCCACTGGTTTCTTGGGACTGTAAATCATCCCTAAAAGACTGCTGCTGATGATGCTCATCACTGGATCCAATCTGGCAGTATGCTGCAGCTGCTGGAACATGACTGCCAGATTGGTGTCCTTCTTGAGCATCCCCTCTCTCTGCTCTCACGCTACTGCCTTCCTCTAGCTGGGTATCATCATCAGACCCTTCGAAATGCTGGGCATCCTCCTGGAGCATGTACCCAACACTGTGCTCAAACAGTTCGGGGGACTCCTCAGGAGGACATGGTTGGTCTAAGGAAGGAGTGACTGATGATGACATTGATACCAGGGAAGAGGACGCTTTGGCAGCTGCTTTGCCAGTACCCTGAGCCTGGGTGAGAGAGGATGAAGAGGATGAGGAGGGCTTGGTCATCCACTCTACCAAGTCTTCGGCATGATGCGGCTCAACACGTCCAGCTGCCGAAAAGAAGGACAAGCGTGTCCCATGGCCACGTGCTGATGGCGATGCACCGCGTCCACGACCAGCACTGTTGTCTCTAGACACAGAGCCTGCTTGCCCTCTTTTTTTGGCTCCTGACTGTCTGCCTCTCCTTGTTTGCCTTCCAGACATTCTAATGGCCTGCAGGGAAATGGGAAAAGCAGCAATACAGGCCAAGTTAAGGTGTAATATGGTCAGGAGGCACACTCCGCCCGCTGTAAGTGCCGCAAAATCCTGTTTGTGTAACACACCAGGAAAAAGAAGCAATACAGGCTAAGTTAAGGTGTAATATGGTCAGGAGGCACACTCCGCCCACTGTAAGTGCCGCAAAATCCTGTTTGTGTAACACACCAGGAAAAAGCAGCAATACAGGCTAAGTTAAGGTGTAATATGGTCAGGAGGCACACTCCGCCCGCTGTAAGTGCCGCAAAATACTGTTTGTGTAACACACCAGGAAAAAGCAGCAATACAGGCTAAGTTAAGGTGTAATATGGTCAGGAGGCACACTCCGCCCGCTGTAAGTGCCGCAAAATCCTGTTTGTGTAACACACAAGGAAAAAGCAGCAATACAGGCTAAGTTAAGGTGTAATATGGTCAGGAGGCACACTCCGCCCGCTGTAAGTGCCGCAAAATCCTGTTTGTGTAACACACCAGGAAAAAGCAGCAATACAGGCTAATTTAAGGTGTAATATGGTCAGGAGGCACAAACCGCCCGCTGTAAGTGCCGCAAAATCCTGTTTGTGTAACACACCAGGAAAAAGCAGCAATACGGGCTAACTTCAGGTGTATAATGTGCAGGAGGCTTAGCAACAATGACACTGACACTGTCCCCTGCCTATCCTTCTCTCTCCCTGCACACAAGGTTTATCAAAGTATGACACTGACACTCTCCCTGCCTATCCTTCTCTCTCCCTGCACACAAGGTTTAGCAAAGAATATGACACTGACACTGTCCCCTGCCTATCCTTCTCTCTCCCTGTACACAAGGTTTATCAAAGTATATGACACTGACACTCTCCCTGCCTATCCTTCTCTCTCCCTGCACACAAGGTTTAGCAAAGAATATGACACTGACACTGTCCCCTGCCTATCCTTCTCTCTCCCTGTACACAAGGTTTATCAAAGTATATGACACTGACACTCTCCCTGCCTATCCTTCTCTCTCCCTACACACAAGGTTTAGCAAAGAATATGGCACTGACACTCTCCCTGACTATCCTTCTCTGTCCCTACACACAAGGTTTAGCAAAGAATAGATTTGACAAGATTTGACACTGTCCCTGCCTATCCTTCACTTTCCCTGCTCCGGAACACACTACACAAGGCCGCCGCGCTGGCGGCCTTTTATAGTGTGGGGCGTGTACTAAACCCCCTCAGCTATAATTGGCCACAGGCATCCTGCCTGTGGCCAATCATTGCTCTCCTCGCTGCCGGCGCTGTGATTGGCCAAGCATGCAGGGTCACAGTGCATGCTTGGCCAATCACAGCGCCGGGATTACACTGCGATGGCGCAGTGTATTGTGGGCCGTTCGCGTCACTCGAATTTGGCGCGAACGGCCCAAATCGTTCGTTGTTCGCCGAATGCGCGAACAGCCGATGTTCGAGTCGAACCTATGTTCGACTCGAACACCGAGCTCATCCCTACTTGACACAGATAAAAGCAGACACAGTCTACATCCTGTCTTTATATAGACCTGCCTACATGTTATACTCTCCCCAAGGCATTCAGGGACACTTCCATGTGTGGTCAGATTCTAAAAAGACTTACCAGATAGACCCAAACTAATATATAGCGCAGTGTTATTTAATAACATCTTTGCTATTTATTCCACAGCCCTCTCTGTACCCAGAAGGGTTAATTACCTTCATTATCCTCTGCTCCATGCGCTTGATGCCTCTGGGATGAATTGGATGTGTCGCCTCAGGAGGTATGGCTATACCTACATATGGAAATTAATTCTCAGGGTATACCATCCACTATTTGGCCTGCTTAGTGCAGCCAATAATGAAATGATACACTGATATGTTTATTTATTACTTTTATCTTAGATATATACCTCTGGAATCTGTGTTCTTTGGTGAGGGCCCAGTTTATCCTCCAGGGCGGACCCATTTGACTAATCTGCATCTCGGCCACTGCGTGGCCCAGCTCCCATGGTGAAACTTTGGGGCACTGTCTGGCTTTATGGTTCATGTGATGGATTCAATTTTTATTGTAAAATATAATTTCATACATCCACATTTTTCCATTTTATATTAACCATGTAGTTTCTTTGTTTATAGCCATGTGACAAAAACTCATATTTATCTACTGAAAAATATTGATAGTATCTAGCTCCTGAAGAAGCGGATTCTACGGAATCATAAAACGCGAAACATGTCGAGTCTTGTATATTATGCTACTGTATATGTATGATATTCCATTGGCAACAATGGTATGCCTATATGAGTGGTCTTATGTTTGTCACAACGATTTTTAATCTATAAACATGTACATAGTAAATTTGTTTTATATCTGTGTAATAAAAACCTTTTTTATATTTATACCTTTTGACTGTACATTGGTCTCACATACGGTGCCCACATAGTCCATTTAAGCCTCTTCCTCCTATACAATACCCAATGGGACGAAGGCACCAATTTATATTTATTCTGATACCATCAGCACTTCCATACACTTAATTTGAAGATGCCGCGCGCCAGGTCCATAGTGGCGCACTGAGCGCCTCCTCCCGTGCGCCGAGAACACTATAGTAAATCTGGAATAGCGCTGCGTTACCGGTGCTAATGTTTCGTAAATACCAAAACTGCCAATGCGCACGCAGATGCACCGATACTCATGGCGTAAATGTTTCGTAAATCAGCCCAAGTCTGTTGTGTTCCTGTTGAAGACTTGCCTGGCTGATGTCCCTTCTGGTTCCTGATCCTGTCTGCTGCCTCTGACTATGCTGATCTCTGGCTTCCTGATTTCCTACCTGATTTGGCTACTAAACCCTGGCTATGTTTTGTCTATGTTTACCAGTTGTACCATTTTTACCATTTTATTAAAAGGTGTGATCTCTACTGCATTTTCTGTCTCCGTCTGTTTCAAGGTTCCTGACGAGAAATCACCTAATTAGTAAATTAGTAAATGGAGTCCACCTGTGTATAATTTAATGTCACTATAAATACAGCTGTTGTATGAAGCCCTCAGAGGTTAGTTAGAGAACCTTAGTGAACAAACAGCATAATGAAGGCCAAGAAACACATCAGACAGGTCAGGGATAAAGTTGTGGAGAAGTTTTAAGCAGGGTTAGGTTATAAAAAAATTCCCAGGCTTTGAAAATGTCATGGAGCACTGTTCAATCCATCATCCAAAAATGGAAAGAGTATGGCACAACTGCAAAACTACCAAGACATGGCCATAAACGGATGGCAAGAAGAGCATTAATCAGAGCAGCCAATTAACCCATGGTAACTCTGGAGGAGCTGCAGAGATCCACAGCTCAGGTGGAAGGATCTGTCCACAAGACAACTATTAGTCATGCACTCCACAAATCTGGCCTTTATGGAAGTGTGGCAAGAAGAAAGCCATTGTTAAAAAAAAAAGCCATAAAAAATTCTTGTTTGCAGTTTGCGAAAAGCCATGTGGGGGACACAGCAAACATGTGGAAGAAGGTGCTCTGGTCAGATGAGACCAAAATTTAACTTTCAGGCCTAAAAGCAAAACGCTATGTGTGGCAAAAAACTAATACTGCACATCACCCTGAACACACGATCCCCACAGTGAAACATGGTGGTAACATCATGTTGTTGGGATGCTTTTCTTTAGCAGGGACAGGGAAGCTGGTCAGAGTTGATGGGAAGGTGGATGGAGCTAAATACAGGGCAATCTTAGAAGAAAATCTGTTAGAGTCTGCAAAAAACTTGAGACTTGGGCAGAGGTTCACGTTCCAGCAGGACAATGACCCTAAACATATAGCCAGAGCTAAAATGGAATGGTTTAGATCAAAGCATATTCATGTGTTAGAATGGCTCAGTCAAAGTCCAGACTTAAATTCAATCAAGAATCTGTGGCAAGACTTGAAAATTGCTGTTCACAGATGCTCTCAATCCAATCTGACAGAGCTTGAGCTATTTTGCAAAGAAGAATGTGCAAAAATGTTACTCTCTAGATGTGCAAAGAGACATCCCCAAAAAGAGTTGCAGTTGTAATTGCAACAAAATGGTGGTTCTACAAAGTATTGACTCAGGGGGTCTGAATACAATGCACGCCACACTTTTCAGATAATTATTTGTAAAAAAAAATGAAAACCATTAACAATTTTCCTTCCACTTCACAACTATGTGCCACATTGTGTTAGTCTATCATATAAAATCCCAATAAAATACATTTATGTTTTTGGTTGTAACATGACAAAATGTGGAAAATATCAAAGGGTATAAAACGGAAAATTGTATCATACTTACCAGTAATTTTCCTTTCCTGGTGCCTATCCATGGCAGCATACCTGTGATAGAGCTCCGCCTTGACTCCTCCTTCAGGACTAGTGAATAGCATAAATTAAAGGCATAGTCCCTCCCCCAACATTCTCTGTAATATAGAATACCAAGCGTGGGAGCATATGTTGCCATGGATAGGCACCAGGAAAGGAAAATTACTGGTAAGTATGATACAATTTTCCGTTTTCCTGGTGCCTCCATGGCAGCATATCTGTGATAAATAACTAGCTGACATGGGTGGGATAATTGCTTAACAATAAATGTTTAATTAGAAGAGGACATAGCAGCCTGAACTGCCCTCCTTCCAAACTTAACAGTCGTGAGCGCTCCTGGATCAATATGGTAGTGTCTGAGGAACGTATGGTGAGAAGACCAGGTGGCGGCCCTGCACACCGTCTCCAACGAAACATTAGCCCTTGATGCCCAGGAAGCTGAGACTACCCTTGTAGAATGAGCATTCACTTGGGATGGAGGCTCCATATTCTTCACCCTGTAGGCCTTCTGGATTAACTTTACAACCAAAGATGCCAGAGTTCTGATGGAAGCTTCTTTGCCCCTGTATTTACCGAACGGTACGATGAAAAGTCTCTCAAAATTTCTGAAGGGGCCGGTGGCTTCTACGTAGGCGCTGAGCACTCTGGATACATCCAGTTTGTGACAAGACTCTGAATACGTGTCTGTAAACACTGGTAGTGCCCAGGTTTCCAACAGGTGGCTTGGAGTAGCAACCTTTGGTGTGAACCCCCGAAGGGGACGAAGTTCCACTCTGTCTGGGAAGAAGGAGATGTGGTCGTCACCTATCCCTAAAGAGTGAAGTTCCGAGATTCTTCTGCCAGATGTAATGGCTAGCAGGAAAGCCGTCTTTAGTGTCAGGTTCCATATTGTTACTTGTTCCACTGGAGCAAAGGGATGGTCAGATAGAACTTCCAGGACTAGGGACAGATCCCACTTAGGAAATTATCGTCTGACAGGAGGGCGAATCTTCAATACACCTCTGAGGAAAGTGACTACTGAAGGATCCTCCGCCCATCTCTTATTTGTTGCAGCAGAGATTGCTGCTACCTGCACTTTGAGAGAGCCCAGACCAAGTCCCAGATCAAGTCCTGTCTGAAGGAATCCTAGAACATGAGATGTAGAAGGAAGGATTGGATCAAATCCATTTCCAGAAACAAATGACAAGAACTTGTCCCATATTTTTGAATATATGGCATTAGTTGCAGGCTTCCTAGCTTTTAGAAGGGTTGATATGACTCCTGGAGAACACCCTAGGGACTCAAACCTTCGCCTCTCAACCTCCAGATTTGAAGATTCAACTTCTGAGGGTTTGGATGAACTAGACTGCCCTGCGACAGAAGTTGAGGGAAAGGAGGGATCTTGATTGGAGAGCCCACACTGAGGCGCAATACGGCAGTACTGCCACCACCTGGACTGGCTCCCTGAGTAGCCTCAGGAGGAATTTGAATATTAATTGCCTGGGAGGAAAGGCGTATGCCATGGTGAACCTCCAGGAACATGACAGGGCATCCACTGCCTCGGCTTGTGGATGCGGCAGCCGAGAGAAGAGCCTGTCCAGCTTGGCGTTCTTCGGGGAGGTGAACAGATCTACCTGAGGGGGATCCCATATGTTGGCAATCTAAAGGAAGACATGGGAGGTGGAGAGCCCACTCGTTGTCCAGGAAGTTTCTGGATAACGTGTCTGCTTCCGTGTTCAACCTGCCTGGCAGATACATCGCTCTGAGGTCAGGGAGGTTCTGCTCCGCCCAGAGCATGATCGGCTCTACCTCCTTGAGGAGTGACCTGCTGCGAGTGCCTCCCTGCCTCTGCAGATAAGCGACAGCTGCCCTGTTGTCTGGGCATAGGAGTATTCTCTGGCCTCTGATTTGGGGTGCCAAAGAGGTCAGTGCCAAGAAGGCTGCCCTCATCTCCAAGATGTTTGATACCACTCCCTGGGTGGTGCATGACCATCTCCCCTGTATTTTGGTTTGCCCGCAATGGGATCCCCAGCCCTGTCTGCTTGCATCGGACGTAATTGTGATCCAAGGAAGGGAGCCCAGGTGATGAGGCTTGGAGAGGTTTTTCGGAACTGTCCACCAGTGAAGGCTCCTGCGCATTTTTCCTATCAGCAGGATCATCTGAGATAGTCATTGTTTCTTCCACTGCGCCAAGAAACCAGTCTGGAAATACCTCAAGTGCCAATGTGCCCAAGGAACCATGGGTATACAGGAAGACATTGTGCCAATGAGGCTCAGGCATTGTGAAGCCGTCAGATACGGGCTCCGGATGACATTGATCATTCTCTGGATGACAATCCTTGCCTTCGGCGGTGGTAATGACACTGTCCCCTCCTGAGTGTCGAACATTGCGCGTAGATTATCTGCTGTGTTGGCGTTAGTTGACTCTTGTCGGAATTCACCAGCCACCCTAGCTCTTTTTAGGGACTGTAGAAGAATGTCCCGTGACATACCAACTGATCCGGATTGCTTGCTAGGAGTAGGATGTCGTCCAAGTAGTGGTATATCCTCAAGCCCCTCTCCCACAGGGGAACCAAAGCAGATATTAGTATCTTGGTGAACACCCTGGGAGAGGTGCACAGACCGAAAGGCAGGGCTTGAAACTGTAGGTGGGTCCGTCCCACTGCAAATCTCAGGTATTTTTGAAATGCAGGTAGAATTGGAACATGTAGGTACGCATCCTGCAGATCGACCGAAATCATCCAATCTGATGGCTGGACTGTCTGAATAATCGTCTGCAGGGACTCCATTTTGAGGCTTTCGGGGCGAATATACCGGTTGAGCCTCTTTAGGTCTATCACAGGCCTCCACCCACCTGTCCTCTTTGGCACCAGAAATAGGGTGGAGTAAAAGCCTGCGAAGCGCTCTGCCAAGGGAACCAGAACAGCCGCCCCCTGAAGCTGGAGTGACGTTAGGAAGTTTTTCAGAGCTTGAGCCTGCAGTGGAGAGGATGGAATCTCTGTTCCTTTGAAAGAGTTCCGAGGTGGGGGTGAGAAAAATTCCAAAAGTGCCCCCATTGAATTGTTGACAGAACCCAGGGGTCGTGGCAGCGGGTGGCCCAGACTGGGGTAAAAAAACTTTAGCCTGGCTCCCACCGGGAGTGCCTGGGCTACTCTGGCATAAAAAAAAGACTGCTTCTGCTCCTGTGGAGCCAGAAGGGCTTTAATCTTCCTGTTCAAAAAGGATCCCTGAGTACCTTTCCAAGGTCTTTTGTTGTCTCTGGGCTGTCTCGACTGCCTAAAATCCCTTGGGTTTGACTGGCGGAATCTAGAGGAACCACCTCTGAATCTTCGCATACTTCTGTCCTGTGGAAGCATACCAGACTTCCCTCCTGACAGCCTGGAGATAGCTTTATCCATTTTGTCTCCAAATAGTGCTTTCCCATCAAACAAGATTTTGCACCAATTTTGTTTGGAGGATAAGTCAGCCATCCAGGATTTCAGCAACAAGGCCCTCTTCGCCATCACTGAATGCAACATGGATCTTGCCGAGCACCTGATCGTGTCAATGGCGCTACGCAGACAAAGTCTGCCGACAATCTAAGCTCTTCTAAGGCCTTAATTATGTCCTCCATGGGGACATCCTGACGTAAAGCCGTCTCAATATTATCTGTCCAAGATCTTATGGCATTTGATACTTATGTGAGGGCAATAGCTGGCTTACATGCTGCTTCCGCGGCTAAGTAGCTCCTCTTCAGCTCCAGGTCGATTCGCCTGTCTAGAGGGTCTTTGATGGAAGCGGAATCCTCCATTGGCAAAGTTATATTTTTTGCAAGTCGCACCACGACGCGTCTACCACTGGCATGGAGTTTGGTGACTGCGTTCCCGACTCTGTTAAGGGGTATATAGTTTATTGAACCGACCCCAAAAAATGTTTTATCAGTCTTTGACCATTCCTTCTGAATGACTTGACTAATCTCGCCCATCTTAGGAATGGAAAGTAGCTTGTAGACTCTTGGGGAGGCTATTTTGCGTCTTTCCAGGCGATTGTAGTTTTGACTGCCTGGATGAATGGCTTTACCAAGGAGAGACTGAAGCCAGAAGGTTCTGACTCTTCTCAAGAGTCCCCTGAAGAGTCTTCAGGTGGTGAATCTCTAGCTGGTCGGCCTGACGCCGGCAGAGGTGTACTGACTGCTGACGGACCAGGGAGATTAGGTTCTATATCCTGAACCTGGGATATCTGCTGAAGTGGTTGAGCGGGGACCGAAGCCAAAAGCTCAGAGAAGGAGTCCTTCATTGTTCGCTTGAGCAGATCTACAGCGTGCTGATTTTCTAGCTCGCGGTTGGACGCATAGTCCATAAAACAGTCCTTACAGACCACTCTGTCTGGTAGCGGTGTAGCCCCACATGTCCAGCATTTCTCTTTCTATAGGTCCTAGGAGAGGGGGACCGATCATGTCCTCTGGATCTTGACCTCTCTGATCTACGACGTGAAGAATGGGACCCCTTGGAGTGGGTAGGGCCACGATGTAAGGAACTCACGCTAGACCAGTGAGCGCACTTTTTTTTTAATACTCACGTATAGTTGGTCACATACCTAATAGAAGTGTGAGGATCTTTGCTGTGAGATGAATGACTCATTGCGAAGTTGGGCACAAGGATCAGCTCCGGAGATATAGTAAGAAAGGGAAAAGAATCAGGAGTTTTTTTTTTTTAAACAAACATTTTTATATCGTCATCTTTTTTTATTTATTTTTTTTTTTTTTAAACATAAACATTTTTATATCGTCATCTTTTTTTTTTTTTAAACAAACATTTTTGATCGGCAACATTTTTTTTTTTTTTTGAGAAAATAAAAAGTACCTACCACAAAGCAGCATCAGAGAGACCTAGCAGTGCACAGCTGAGGAGACTCTGACAGCAATCCCTGAATCTGAACCTAAATAGGCTCAAGGTGCGTGGGCTAATCCCATAAACCACCATCTGGAATTGATTGAAAAAAAAAGGGCAAATCTAGCCTTCTTTCCAGAATCCAAGATGGCCGCCACTGAACCAAGCGACCATGCATGCGCACGCACAGAAGATCCAGCGTCGCCCAGTACAGAGAACCGAGAAACTACGGCTCTGTATCACTCCCCAATCGTGCATGCGCAGACGGCGGCGAGGATGCCGTGCCATGACACTCTCCTACCTGGCGGGACGTACAGAGCACCTGTAGCCCCCCCGAACCCGGAAATAAGCACCACGATGTTGTTGCACAGAGAGACACCTGCACTATCCAGTTACACAGTTTTAAAAGGAACAAAAAAGTAAGACAATAATCATTTTGAAGGCGCCTAACAAGCAAAGGAAAGGGGAGGGGAGGGGAAGAGAGGAAAAGAAACGGGAAAAACACAAATGCCTAATAAAAAATGGAAACCACCAGCCTGGGAAGATGGAGCTGATCCTTTTGCGACTTCCACTGTATTCATCATGGATGTGATAGCAGACTGCGTTCCTGTGAGGAAACTCTGCGAAAATACCCCAACAGATCCACAGAGGGGTTCCCAGTCTTATCAGCGCTGTGAGTGGCCCAAGAACAGGGACTGCGCACGGGAAAGGCTAAACCCGGCGGACGCTGCCGACTGCAGAGGTATGGACATACTGCTACTCTTCACCAGCACAAGAAGGTATGAGGAAAAAAAGGAGAATGTTGGGGGAGGGACTATGCCTTTAATTTATGCTATTCACTAGTCCTGAAGGAGGAGTCGAGGCGGAGCTCTATCACAGGTATGCTGCCATGGAGGCACCAGGAAATACTTTTACAAGGCACTGTGTGTGTGTGTGTATGTATGTGTATGTATATGTACAGTATATATGTATGTGTATGAGTATGTATATGTGTCTATATATATATATATATATATATATATATATATATATATATAAAATACAAAATTAATAAAATAAAAAAAGAGGGAAGAAACTCAGGGACAGGGAGGGACTTATATTTAGTGAGCCTTGTAAGAAGTAAGTTTGGTTCAGCTTGGTAAACTGTGAGAATAGAGAGCATTTGTGCCATTATTTTTAATACTTTGTGAAAATACTGGTCATTCTGTCAGTGTAGTTTATTTAGAAGTTATGAGTCATGGAAACCTTGTTATAATAGTGTCAATCTCTTCTGATTATAGTAAACTTTACTAAGTGTAGCACTACCCCCATAGGAGCTGCTGGTTATAGTTTTGGGTCATGCCGTTACCTGTCTGTTTCACCATATCCATCATAGGGGTTCCATTGAAGAGTTGTTCATAGATGTCAGCACCAACACTCAGGGGCTGATTTACGAAACGTTTGCGCCATGAGTATTGGCGCATCTGCGTGCGCAATGGCTGTTTTGGTATTTACAAAACATTAGCGCCGGTAGCGCAGCCCTATTTGCCATTTACTATAGTGTTGTCGGCGGACGGGAGAAGGCGCTCAGTGCGCCACTATGGACCTGGCGCACGGCATGTTAAACACTAAATATAAAGAAGCTGGAAGTGAGAATATAATGGGGGTGATGTGGGGTGATGTGAGGAAGTGTAGGGACACCTGCCCAAATAACAAACATGCCCAAAATAGTGTGAGAAAGTAACTTTTTCAAAACCAGCCCGCTGCGCCGGCAAGTACGATTCCAGCTGCGGGAGGTTTTTTTGAGCTCAGCGTAGGAATTTCAATGGTTCAAATGCGCCAAGACACTGCGCCGGCAAAATCTTAGTAAATGTCAAGTCACGTAAACTAATTTGCATAAGTTGAACAGGCGCAGCTCTGAACTTCCCAGTGCGCCTGCAAAATGACATTTCTAAAGGGAAAAAAAAACGCATTTAAAAGCAGCCGCGGCTATTAATGAATTGTCGGCTCCCGGCAATATAGAGAAAAGTCATTGAAAGTCTTTGCTAACCAAAAAAAAAAAAGCGTGGGGGTCCCCCAAATTCCATTACCAGGCCCTTGAGGTCTGGAATGGATATTAAGGGGAACCCCGCTGCAAATTTTAAAAAAAAATGACGTGGGGTTCCCCACAAATATCCATACCAGGCCCTTCAGATCTGGCATGGATTTTAAGGGGAACTCCACCCCAAATTAAAAAAAAAATGGCATGGAGTTCCCCCAGAAATCCACACCAGACCCTTTATCCGAGCACATAACCTGGCCGGCCGCAGGGGAAAAGGGGGGACAAGAGAGCGGCCCCCCTCCCTCCTGAACCGTACCAGGCCACATGCCCTCAACATGGGAAGGATGTCCCCATGTTGATGGGGACAAGGGCCTCATCCCCACAACCCTTGCCCGGTGGTTGTGGGGGTCTGCGGGCGGGGGGCTTATCGGAATCTGGAAGACCCCTTTAACAAAGGGGACCCCCAGATCCCGGCCCCCCCTATGTGAAATGGTAAGGGGTACATTGTACCCCTACCATTTCACAAGGAAAGTGTCAAAATGTAAAAAATGACAAGAGCCGGTTTTTGACAATTCCTTAATTAATCCTTTCTTCCATCTTCTTCTTCCATCTTCTTCCTTTCCCTTTCTCCATTCGGGTTTCTTCCTCTTCATCTTTATCTTCATCCTCATCTTCATCTTTATCTTCATCTTCCTTCTTCCTTCGGTCTTCTCGTCCGCATCTTGCTCCGGCGTCTTCCCTTCTTCTTTCTTCTCCGGCCGCTCCGTTTGAATTGGAGGTTCCCGCTGTGCGACGCTTCAGTTCTCCACTTGGTCCGCTACCACCCGGTGGCTCCGCCCCCTCTGACACCACGGGGAAAGTCCCCGTGAAATCTATGTGCGTCAGAGGGGGGCGGGGTCACCGGGTGTAAGCGGACCCAGAGGGGAACTGAAGAACTGAAGCGTCGCACAGCGGGAACCTCCAATTCAAACGGAGCGGCCGGAGAAGAAAGAAGGGAAGACGCTGGAGCAAGATGCGGACGAGAAGACGGAAGGAAGAAGGAAGATGAAGATGAAGATAAAGATAAAGAGGAAGATGAAGATGGAGGAAGAAACTTGAATGGAGAAAAGAAGAAGATGGAAGAAGAAGATGGAAGAAGAAGATGGAAGAAAGGAAAAGACATTAATAAAGGAATTGTCAAAAACCGGCTCTTGTCATTTTTTAAATTTTTTACACTTTCTTTGTGAAATGGTAGGGGTACATTTGTACCCCATTACCATTTCACATAGGGGGGGGCGGGATTTGGGGGTCCCCTTTGTTAAAGGGGTCTTCCAGATTCCGATAAGCCCCCCTCCCGCAGACCCCCACAACCACCGGGCAAGGGTTGTGGGGATGAGGCCCTTGTCCCCATCAACATGGGGACATCCTCCCCATGTTGAGGGCATGTGGCCTGGTACGGTTCAGGAGGGAGGGGGGGCCACTCTCTCGTCCCCCCCCTTTTCCCTTGCAGCCGGCCAGGTTATGTGCTCGGATAAGAGTCTGGTGTGGATTTTTGGGGGGACTCCACGCCATTTTTTTTTTACATTTGGGGTGGAGTAACCCTTAAAATCCATGCCAGATCTGAAGGGCCTGGTATGGATATTTGGGGGGAACCCCACGTAATTAAAAAAAAAATGCAGTGGGGTTCCCCTTAATATCCATTCCAGACCTGAAGGGCCTGGTAATGGAATTTGGGGGACCCCCACGCTTTTGTTTTTTGTGTAATCAAAGACTTTCAATGACTTTTATCTGTATTGACGGGAACCAGCAATTCATTACAGCCGCAAGGACATTTAAATGACTATTATTTTACTTTAGAAATGTCATTTTGCTCTCCAACTGTTATAAACATGGAACACATGTGCTACTTTACAGGCATACTATAGACACCCTCCGGGTATGATATTTAGGGCCAGTTCACACCGGATGCAGTGCAGTGCGTTTTTTTGATGCATGAAAAATGCAAAGAAAGTTGATCACATTAATGCCAATGGCATAGTTCACACCACTGCAGTCCGTTCCAGTGCGTTTCAGAAAGCAAAAAAAAATTGGTCATGCTGCATTTTGTAGGTACAAAACTGTACTGGACCCCAGTAAAACACATCAAAAACGCAACGGAATGTACCAAAAATGCACTGGAATGCACCGGAACGCACCTAAATGCACCAAAGACGCACTGCAACACACTTGTCCTAAGTGAAAAGAGGGGAAAAAAAACACTGGACTGCATCAAAAACGCATCAAAAATGCACTGGAATGTGTCAAAAACGCACATGCAGAAAAGCACCTGGAACGCACCCAGACTGCGTTTCTATAGTGTGAACTAGGACCAGTTCACACCATAGAAACGCAATCTGTATGCGTTCCAGGTGCTTTTCTGCATGCACGTTTTTCATGCGTTCCAGTGCATTTTTGGTACGTTTTTGATGCAGTCCAGTGCTTTTTTTTTCACCCCTCTTTTTTATTAACCATAGATAAGGACAAGTGTGTTCCAGTGCGTTTTTGGTGCATTTAGGTGTGTTCCGGTGCGTTCCGGTGCGTTTATGATGCGTTTTGCTGCGTTCCAGTACAGTCCAGTGCAGGTAAAATGCAGCATGTTCTACTTTTTTTGTGGAACTGGAACGCACTGGAACAAACACTGCCATTTAGAACCATATAACCAACTTTCCATGCATTTTGGATGCTTAAAAAACGCAATGCACTGCATGTGGTGTGAAATGGCCCTTAAGCAATTTGGCATATTTAAAGGCACTTCTCCTTGTTTTGTTTTTGTTGTTTTCCAAATTGGTGACATTGATATATGTCCCTTAGGGTGGGACCTGGGCCCCCATTTTAAGGCCAATAACTAGAAGATAAGCCAGCCAAGTGGGGACTAGCAAAATTAACAAGTCAGTTCCCATAGACTGCAATGGTATTTGTTGGTGGGGGGGGGAGGGGTGATTGTCCAATCTCTAATTTTGTAGCATGCTGGATGATGTGCTTAATTTTGGACGGGGGGGGGGGTGTTATTTTTTGCTAGCTGCATTGGTGTTGTTCTGCACATGCCCAGTCAGTTAGTTTTTTTTTTTTTGCATGCTTTTTGTGTGTGAACAGCACCTGGATATTTCTGGGCATGCTCAGAGAGTGTTTTTATGGGTTAGTAATTGAAGGACATCCTTAACAGGTGTAGCCACTTTGAATTTCAGTCTCTACATTGAGTGAACTTGCATTTTGGGTGTTTCATGGACTGTGCATGTGTTTTCAATTGCCTCATTAGCTCACAAACATATGTTATATAAAGCTCAGAGAAAACATTCGTTCGCTTGCCCTGAGAAGAGGTGTGTGTGCGTGTGCGTGTGCGTGTGCGTGTGTGTGTGTGCGTGCGTGCGTGCGTGTGTGCGTGCGTGCGTGTGTGTGTGCGCGCTTGCGTGTGTGTGTGTGTGTGTGTGTGTGTGAAATGTACATGTTGGTGTCCTTATCGAGTTTGTAACACATAGAAAAGAGCTAAATAGGGGGACTTGGACTTTTTAGGCACAGTACACAATTTGTATTAAAAAATATAATTTTATTGTACAATACTCTATCAAATAAATGTTTTCGTTTAAAAATTAATCACATGTTCTAGGAGAGACAATACACTAGGCTTGTGCAATTCGTTTCGTAACGAATCGAAATTCGTCCGAATTTAGCAACTTTCGGACATTCGGAAGCATTCGAATTTCCGAACAAAGCAATTACGAATAAGACCGAATCCGAAATAAATTATACCGCAAATAGCGAATGCCCGAATGTCTTCGGCATAATTCATTATGAAAAAGTTACGAATGTACGAATCCATACGAAGCACAATAACACTCACTCTGCTCTGCTCTCTGCTTCTCCCACACCGTGCTGAACTCCCTCTCAAAATGGTGTACAGGGGCGGAGGCTATAGCCGCATGTAAAAAACGAAAGTAAAATACGAGATTTTGAATCCATTCGAAGCACAATAACACTCTGCTCTGCTCTCTGCTTCTCCCTCACCGTGCTGAACCCTCTCAAAATGGTGTACAGGGGCGGAGGCTATAGCCGCATGTAAAAAACGAAAGTAAAATACGAGATTTCGAATCGTTACAAATAACCGCTATGTATTTAGAAAAGTACAAATCCATTCGAAGCACATTAGGCATAATAGGCAGCGTCGTCGTGAGAGAGACACAGAAAATTACGAATCAACGAACCCAAAAAAAGTTACGAAAGTAGGAGTTGTGTCCAGAATCAACGAAAAACAATGTACTCTACCGAAAGTACGAATTATAAATCAACTAAAAATTCAACGAAAAATGTCGCTTGCGAAAATACGAATTAGTCCGAACACGAAAAATCCCGTCTAGCAAAATTACGAATGATTACGAATCAACAGGACCGAAAAGAAACGAACCGAAACTAACCGAATTTTTCCGTTGTGCACAAGCCTACAATACACCAATGCCGTTATAATATAACACCATAGCTCTAATAACAAACATATAGGGATATTGATGATCCACAACCAGTTTGATACATTCCAAAGAGTTGAGGTATGGTTGAAGCGGCAGAGGTTGTAGGAAAAGATGTAATATTTTCACTCTCGCTCGACAAGTTCCGCGTCCATTGACGCTTCTTCAGGAGCGTGTCATGTGAACTAAAAAAATATATTTAAACATAAAACATACATCAGAAAAGATTTTAAATTTGTCACCATGCATTAAACAATGCTATAATACATTTAGAAACCTTTTTATTAGAAAAAATAAGTGTTTACATTTTTGCAGAGGAAATCGGAGAAATACCCAAGATATACTTACTGGCCTAATGAACAGGGGATAGATATAGACCGAACCAGGCGGTCGCTATGGAGGCGTGTACCTATTATTAATTGATAAAACTGAATTAATAACTATAAACCATTACTTTTGAGACATCTGGTTAATAAACGATATAAGTCTATAATTATATAAATAATTAGGGTTTGTGTAGAGAAGACATAATCAAACTTACTTACGAGCAAGAATAAATCCCTTGAAGGTGGAGAATGGTCACAGAGGGTAATATGTTAGAACATAGTTTGGAGAAAGGAACCAAATCTCCAAAGGTCTAGGGACCAAAATAATGGATCCTAGAATCTGTATACAAAAGATGTGTACAGAATGTTCATATAGATAATATAGCTAATACATAGAGAACAAGAGTACTAACTTCTAAAAGGTCTTAATAATTGTCTTATTTCTAAGGGATGAGGGGTGAAACTTACCCACTAATGTAGTTTAAATATGAAAGATTGGTCAGCCGTATAGTAAAGGATTTGCCAGGAGATCAAAAGCACTGCCCATATACCAAAATAGGCATAGAGCATTAAATGCGTCCGCTTGTTACCACTAGTCTCATGGTGTATTGTCCATCAGGACACAAAGTAACATATGGTCTAAAGGATGGACCTAAATGAGAAAAGCCATAAGTAGTATTTCCTCCGTATGATTCAGTGAGGTTCAGGTAATTTAAGAGTGGGGCTTAGAAAAATAAAATATGATCATACCTGACATTGGGTTCTCATCTGGTAACCTCCTAGCCACAACGCCGTCCTGGGCGTCCTTAATTAATAAAACCAAATTAAATGATTCTAGGTAATTGCTTTCAAGACGTCTGAATACTCAAACCATAATTGTCTATAATTGTAAAACTCACCCACTAATGTGGTTCAACTGTAGATAAGTGATCAGCTGTATAGTGGAGGATTTGCCAGAAAACCAAAAACGCTGCCCATATATCACAATAGAGGCAGAGAAAATCAGATGCGTCCACTTGTTCGCATGAGCCTCATGATGTATTGTCCATCAGGACATAATGCAGCATATTAGCAAGAGAATAGACCTAAAATGGGGGAAACCACAAGCAGTGATTCCTTTATGTGATACAATAAGATTCAGATGGCTTGAAAATGATGCCCAGAACAGTGTATTCGTACCTGACATAGGGTTCCCGTATAATAACCTCCTAGCAGCAACACCGTCCTAGGATGCCGGCTCGATATGTAGCACGCTGTAATAGCGTGATATTTAAAGTACACGCCTCTTCCGTAGTCACCGTCCGGGCCAATGGAGAGGCTCGGCGTGATGTCATTCGGAACGGCCGGAGGATCAGCATTGCTGCACGCACGTACAACACGCATAGGTGCCGGGATGGAATCCGGACATAATGCGTGAGTGATCGCGGCAGCATAGAGCTGAACCAAGCCATCTCAGTTGGAGACGAGATAGGTCGTCAACCAGAGATGGCAATAGCGCTGCCTAGCATTGCCTGACAGCGCTCGGGCGGCCACACAGCGGCCATAAACGATCCCGTCCATAAACCCAAACCCTGCCATGAAACAGACCAGTAGTAAAAGGTCCTAAGCATTCTCCGAATTTCCAAAAGCAAAATTGCAACCTATAATGTGAACAAAAAATTTATATTCAAAGAAGGTAGAATTTTTAAATATTCAATAAACAGTGTGTAGCTAGAAAAAAATCCCATTTGATCTAATAAAAGATCATAGGTCATTTTTAATTTAGCTCAAAATATAATTTAGAACCTTCATATTATATGTAACAAAAATATATAAATCTATGAGTAACCTATTTTATTCTCAACTATTGATTTATTGATGGGAAAGAGGGGGCCTATAATGACATCTTGATTAGTTGGTTTTTTAGGGTATTAATTTGATGTTTATTATTTTGAAACATATACAACTTTTTCACAGCGATTAACCCTAATATGATTATATCTACAGAAACGCTTTATATGATTGAGCCTCATTGATGCCAGGTGCATGTATGGCATCAAGACGCTCAATCCAATAAGTTTCTTGGCAAAGTATTTGTTTGTCCCAATCACCACCTCGTGGGTCCCGTCGTACCACAGCGAGGGCTATGAATGATACAAGCGAGGTATTAAATTTGTGGTAGAGATCCAGGTGTCTACTTACTGCAGTAATCATTTTACCATTCCCTGAGTAGTATACATGGTCTTTAATACGGGAATCGAAATTGTCTGATCGTTTTTCCCACGTAGAACGCACCGCATTGGCAAGTCATTAAATAGACTACTCCCTGTGTGTTACAATCAGCATGAAAATTCAAATTGTAAATGGTGCCATTGGGGAGTATGAATCTGGTACCTACAGAAATCCATGGGCAGAAGGCACATTTGCCACATCGTGTCATCCCATTGGAGACAGATCTAGCAGGTATATCATCATGAAAATGACTAGACGTGAGTTGGTCGCGTAACGATTTTGATCTTCTAAACGTTATATCCGGTTTGGGTTTTATGTATTTATTGAGAACAGGGTCATCACAAAGAAGAGACCAATGATTGGCAAGTATGTTCCTAAGTTCTACATGATGATTTGAATATCTCGTGATGAATCTCACAGGTTGCTCCTGTTTAGTTGTCTTTGTTTTGTATAGTAATGAATTTCTAGATTGTCGCAGCACTTTATTAAATGCGCTGCATAGCAGGGATTTGGTGTATCCCCTGGCTCCAAGTCTATCGCGAAGTAAATTCGCCTGTAATTTGAAATCAGCAGTGGATGTACAATTACGGCGAAGTCTAAGGTATTGTGCGTATGGTATGCTACGTATTAGAGTATTAGGGTGAGCACTATCTGCATGCAGTAGGGTGTTGCCTGCTGTGTCTTTACGAAATAGAGTTGAAGCCAGTTGTCCGTCAGGGTCCTTAGTTATGGTTAAGTCTAAGAACGTAACTTTGTCCTTGCTGCTGGACATTGTGAATTTCAAATTAAATGTGTTCACATTAAGCATATCGATAAATCGCTCCAGTGAATATAGAGTCCCAGTCCATATGATAAATAAATCATCAATGTAGCGTAGCCAACAGGCTACATGGTTAACAGATTCCGCCAAGGAATCATCAGAAAAAACATATCGTTCCCACCCCCCCAGGAACAGGTTGGCATAGGCCGGGGCACAACAAGTGCCCATGGCCACCCCCTGTACCTGGAGGAAGTGGGACTCTTGGAAAGTAAAGACATTGTGGGTCAGGACAAACTGGAGCAATCTGAGAATAAACTCGCAGTATTCCCATCGGTGATGATCCTGCTCTCTGAGGAAAGTCCGCACTATCCCGATGCCCTGATCGTGAGGTATGCTGGAGTACAGAGCCTCCACATCCAATGTCACGAGCAGGGCATCGGGAGGCACGGACATTCCCTCAATATGTTTCAATAGATCGAGAGTGTCTTTAGTGTATGACGGCAGTGCCATGACATGTGGCATTAGGATCGAATCAATCAGCCGACTGGCATTCTCAGTAAGAGAACCGATGCCAGACACTATGGGTCTGCCAGGTGGTGATGTTGGATTTTTGTGTATCTTCGGCAGTGCATAAAAGGTAGCTAGCCTTGGGAAACGTACATTTAAATAGTTGTAGAGGTCTTGATCTATTAGGCCTCTCTGATGGGCAGAGCCAATGATTATAAGGTATTCTTCTTTAAATTTTTGAATATTGGTAACACTGATAAGTGTGTACCAATCTTTATTAGATAGAATGTCCATGACCATTTTTATATAGAATTCCTTTGTCATTAAGACAATATTACCCCCTTTGTCTGCAGATTTTATTTCCAAATCGGGATGATTCTGTAATCGTATGATCGCTTGTTTTTCAGAGGGAGAAAGATTACTTGGTTTATTGGTCAAGGGCATTTTCTTAATATCACTGACTACTCCCATCAGGAAGGCCCAAATATTAGAGTTTGTCATCAAGTCGGGAAATCGCTGCGATTTAGGTTTAAATTTTTTTGGGGGAAAGGTGTATGGGGAACAAAGATGTTGAGGTTGTGTAGATTCGGCATCAGCTTCTGTTGAATTATTCTCAACCAGTAACAGCATAAGGTCCCGGAGAGCTCTAAAGTCTTTCATTGTGTAATTTTTGACTTGTTCAGAGATCTGTTTATCTTTGAGGGATCGAAGGCGATCCCTATCAAAGAGAAATTTGTATGTCAAGTTGCGTGCAAATAGATATAAATCTTTAATTGCCTCATATTTATCGATTTTCATTGAGGGACAGAAATTGAGTCCCAACTTTAGAACATCCAATTCCAAAGAGGAAAAAACATAAGGAGTTAGATTGATTACATCAAGTTTAGGGTTTATGTCGGGAGAGTGGTATTCGGGGGTAATTGAAAATTTGGTAGGGAAGTGGGAAGTGATGATATATGTGCATCAAGAGTACTTTGTCTTGAAATAGATGGACGTTGTGTCATAGGTGTCAGATTATGCATTGGGGTGCCAGGAAACAATTGATTGTGTCCTGGACCAGTGATGTTAGTAGGAAACAAAGTGTCAGTGATATTTGTGACTGTATTACCAGTATTTTGAGGAAGCGTTTGAGCACTAAGTATTTGTATTGCCTGTAGAGCAGTGTCACCCAAATAGTTAACTTGTGATTGTCCACCAACACCGTTTGATTGTACATTACCTTGTATGGGATGGTGAAGAATAAGAGTTGTGTCCCTAGTAGGAGGGCGTTTTTTATAGGGTGAAAAAGACCCACCACCAAAGTCCCGCTTACGTGTTCCCTGATTGTAAAGAGAAGATGCTGGGTTATTCTTTCTAGACATACGCTGTGGAGGAAAAAGAGAAGAATCAGATTCAGTATCGTCATCAGTGGTAAATTGATCATTGTTTTTATTTTTCGGCATACGAAAGTTTGATCTAGATCCTTTATTCTGGGTAGATATTTGCCATCTATAGGCAAAGCCCTCACTGAATGCTGTCCTATCTTTTGATAGTTTATTTTGTTTTTTATAGATTATGTCTCTGGTAATTCGAGTGACATAATCTTTTATATCCTGACCCCGTTTGGCATATTGAGGATGTTTTTTAATATTTTCATGGCTAGATTGCAATAAAGTAATTTCCTGATCTAATGATGTCAATTCAGATTGATACTGGACAATAAGTAACCTCATTAGGTTTGTACTGCAAGTGGTTAGTATGTTTTCCCATGCCAGTTTGAATTCTGGGGTAGCATTCTGAAAGGATGGGTAGACTTGTATCCTTAATCCCAGAGGGCTAATATTTTCATGGACATATTTGCCCAAGAATTCGATGTGCCAATGTAGGTTAGATTTCTTTTTTAAAAGTCGTTTAAGTTTGGCCATTAATTGATTAATGCCAATCTCTTGTTCAGTCTCAGCATTACAGTTCGTCTGGATATCTGACATATAGCCAGACCAAGCTGTGCCTAAAAAGTCCATATCGCCAATCAATAGAACCAAAAGTTAGTATACGTATAAGTAATTTAACCATAGACAGCGAGACAGAGCCTCTGATATTTTATATGGTTTTGAAAAATAATTATTTTTTTATTCTATCTTTAAAACAAGTATATTGAATAACTATATATTATTATACTAGATTATTTAGAAAAACAGTAAATACCACTCACAGTCAAGAATTGACTGATTGCCCGGGTGCTTCCACCCCAAACTGTATTGCAGAGAGAAAAAAATTTGTTGTATCAGCCACAGAGTGGTAGCTGTGGATATCAACGAAAAATACCTAGCGTGCCGCGTCCTGGAGTTTAGATATAGAAAAGAGCTAAATAGGGGGACTTGGACTTTTTAGGCACAGTACACAATTTGTATTAAAAAATATAATTTTATTGTACAATACTCTATCAAATAAATGTTTTCGTTTAAAAATTAATCACATGTTCTAGGAGAGACAATACACCAATGCCGTTATAATATAACACCATAGCTCTAATAACAAACATATAGGGATATTGATGATCCACAACCAGTTTGATACATTCCAAAGAGTTGAGGTATGGTTGAAGCGGCAGAGGTTGTAGGAAAAGATGTAATATTTTCACTCTCGCTCGACAAGTTCCGCGTCCATTGACGCTTCTTCAGGAGCGTGTCATGTGAACTAAAAAAATATATTTAAACATAAAACATACATCAGAAAAGATTTTAAATTTGTCACCATGCATTAAACAATGCTATAATAAAAACAATGATCAATTTACCACTGATGACGATACTGAATCTGATTCTTCTCTTTTTCCTCCACAGCGTATGTCTAGAAAGAATAACCCAGCATCTTCTCTTTACAATCAGGGAACACGTAAGCGGGACTTTGGTGGTGGGTCTTTTTCACCCTATAAAAAACGCCCTCCTACTAGGGACACAACTCTTATTCTTCACCATCCCATACAAGGTAATGTACAATCAAACGGTGTTGGTGGACAATCACAAGTTAACTATTTGGGTGACACTGCTCTACAGGCAATACAAATACTTAGTGCTCAAACTCTTTCTCAAAATACTGGTAATACAGTCACAAATATCACTGACGCTTTGTTTCCTACTAACATCACTGGTCCAGGACACAATCAATTGTTTCCTGGCACCCCAATGCATAATCTGCCACCTATGACACAACGTCCATCTATTTCAAGACAAAGTACTCTTGATGCACATATATCATCACTTCCCACTTCCCTACCAAATTTTCAATTACCCCCGAATACCACTCTCCCGACATAAACCCTAAACTTGATGTAATCAATCTAACTCCTTATGTTTTTTCCTCTTTGGAATTGGATGTTCTAAAGTTGGGACTCAATTTCTGTCCCTCAATGAAAATCGATAAATATGAGGCAATTAAAGATTTATATCTATTTGCACACAACTTGACATACAAATTTCTCTTTGATAGGGATCGCCTTCGATCCCTCAAAGATAAACAGATCTCTGAACAAGTCAAAAATTACACAATGAAAGACTTTAGAGCTCTCCGGGACCTTATGCTGTTACTGGATGAGAATAATTCAACAGAAGCTGATGCCGAATCTACACAACCTCAACATCTTTGTTCCCCATACACCTTTCCCCCAAAAAAAATTAAACCTAAATCGCAGCGATTTCCCGACTTGATGACAAACTCTAATATTTGGGCCTTCCTGATGGGAGTAGTCAGTGATATTAAGAAAATGCCCTTGACCAATAAACCAAGTAATCTTTCTCCCTCTGAAAAACAAGCGATCATACGATTACAGAATCATCCCGATTTGGAAATAAAATCTGCAGACAAAGGGGGTAATATTGTCTTAATGACAAAGGAATTCTATATAAAAATGGTCATGGACATTCTATCTAATAAAGATTGGTACACACTTATCAGTGTTACCAATATTCAAAAATTTAAAGAAGAATACCTTATAATCATTGGCTCTGCCCATCAGAGAGGCCTAATAGATCAAGACCTCTACAACTATTTAAATGTACGTTTCCCAAGGCTAGCTACCTTTTATGCACTGCCGAAGATACACAAAAATCCAACATCACCACCTGGCAGACCCATAGTGTCTGGCATCGGTTCTCTTACTGAGAATGCCAGTCGGCTGATTGATTCGATCCTAATGCCACATGTCATGGCACTGCCGTCATACACTAAAGACACTCTCGATCTATTGAGGGAATGTCCGTGCCTCCCGATGCCCTGCTCGTGACATTGGATGTGGAGGCTCTCTACTCCAGCATACCTCATGATCAGGGCATCGGGATAGTGCGGACTTTCCTCAGAGAGTAGGATCATCACCGATGGGAATACTGCGAGTTTATTCTCAGATTGCTCCAGTTTGTCCTGACCCACAATGTCTTTACTTTAAAAGAGTTCCACTTCCTCCAGGTACAGGGGGTGGCCATGGGCACTTGTTGTGCCCCGGCCTATGCCAACCTGTACCTGGGGGGGTGGGAACGATATGTTTTTTCTGATGATTCCTTGGCGGAATCTGTTAACCATGTAGCCTGTTGGCTACGCTACATTGATGATTTATTTATCATATGGACTGGGACTCTATATTCACTGGAGCGATTTATCGATATGCTTAATGTGAACACATTTAATTTGAAATTCACAATGTCCAGCAGCAAGGACAAAGTTACGTTCTTAGACTTAACCATAACTAAGGACCCTGACGGACAACTGGCTTCAACTCTATTTCGTAAAGAAACAGGAGGCAACACCCTACTGCATGCATATAGTGCTCACCCTAATACTCTAATACGTAGCATACCATACGCACAATACCTTAGACTTCGCCGTAATTGTACATCTACTGCTGATTTCAAATTACAGGCGAATTTACTTTGCGATAGACTTGGAGCCAGGGGATACACCAAATCCCTGCTACGCAGCGCATTTAATAAAGCGCTGCGACAATCTAGAAATTCATTACTATACAAAACAAAGACAACTAAACAGGAGCAACCTGTGAGATTCATCACGAGATATTCAAATCATCATGTAGAACTTAGGAACATACTTGCCAATCATTGGTCTCTTCTTTGTGATGACCCTGTTCTCAATAAATACATAAAACCCAAACCGGATATAACGTTTAGAAGATCAAAATCGTTACGCGACCAACTCACGTCTAGTCATTTTCATGATGATATACCTGCTAGATCTGTCTCCAATGGGATGACACGATGTGGCAAATGTGCCTTCTGCCCATGGATTTCTGTAGGTACCAGATTCATACTCCCCAATGGCACCATTTACAATTTGAATTTTCATGCTGATTGTAACACACAGGGAGTAGTCTATTTAATGACTTGCCAATGCGGTGCGTTCTACGTGGGAAAAACGATCAGACAATTTTGATCCCGTATTAAAGACCATGTATACTACTCAGGGAATGGTAAAATGATTACTGCAGTAAGTATACACCTGGATCTCTACCACAAATTTAATACCTCGCTTGTATCATTCATAGCCCTCGCTGTGGTACGACGGGACCCACGAGGTGGTGATTGGGACAAACAAATACTTCGCCAAGAAACTTATTGGATTGAGCGTCTTGATGCCATGCATGCACCTGGCATCAATGAGGCTCAATCATATAAAGCGTTTCTGTAGATATAATCATATTAGGGTTAATCGCTGTGAAAAAGTTGTATATTTTTCAAAATAATAAACATCAAATTAATACCCTAAAAAACCAACTAATCAAGATGTCATTATAGGCCCCCTCTTTCCAATCAATGAATCAATAGTTGAGAATAAAATAGGTTACTCATAGATTTATATATTTTTGTTACATATAATATGAAGGTTCTAAATTATATTTTGAGCTAAATTAAAAATGACCTATGATCTTTTATTAGATCAAATGGGATTTTTTTCTAGCTACACACTGTTTATTGAATATTTAAAAATTCTACCTTCTTTGAATATAAATTTTTTGTTCACATTATAGGTTGCAATTTTGCTTTTGGAAATTCGGAGAATGCTTAGGACCTTTTACTACTGGTCTGTTTCATGGCAGGGTTTGGGTTTATGGACGGGATCGTTTATGGCCGCTGTGTGGCCGCCCGAGCGCTGTCAGGCAATGCTAGGCAGCGCTATTGCCATCTCTGGTTGACGACCTATCTCGTCTCCAACTGAGATGGCTTGGTTCAGCTCTATGCTGCCGCGATCACTCATGCATTATGTCCGGATTCCATCCCGGCACCTATGCGTGTTGTACGTGCGTGCAGCAATGCTGATCCTCCGGCCGTTCCGAATGACGTCACGCCGAGCCTCTCCATTGGCCCGGACGGTGACTACGGAAGAGGCGTGTACTTTAAATATCACGCTATTACAGCGTGCTACATATTGAGCCGGCATCCTAGGACGGTGTTGCTGCTAGGAGGTTATTATACGGGAACCCTATGTCAGGTACGAATACACTGTTCTGGGCATCATTTTCAAGCCATCTGAATCTTATTGTATCACATAAAGGAATCACTGCTTGTGGTTTCCCCCATTTTAGGTCTATTCTCTTGCTAATATGCTGCATTATGTCCTGATGGACAATACATCATGAGGCTCATGCGAACAAGCGGACGCATCTGATTTTCTCTGCCTCTATTGTGATATATGGGCAGCGTTTTTGGTTTTCTGGCAAATCCTCCACTATACAGCTGATCACTTATCTACAGTTGAACCACATTAGTGGGTGAGTTTTACAATTATAGACAATTATGGTTTGAGTATTCAGACGTCTTGAAAGCAATTACCTAGAATCATTTAATTTGGTTTTATTAATTAAGGACGCCCAGGACGGCGTTGTGGCTAGGAGATTACCAGATGAGAACCCAATGTCAGGTATGATCATATTTTATTTTTCTAAGCCCCACTCTTAAATTACCTGAACCTCACTGAATCATACGGAGGAAATACTACTTATGGCTTTTCTCATTTAGGTCCATCCTTTAGACCATATGTTACTTTGTGTCCTGATGGACAATACACCATGAGACTAGTGGTAACAAGCGGACGCATTTAATGCTCTATGCCTATTTTGGTATATGGGCAGTGCTTTTGATCTCCTGGCAAATCCTTTACTATACGGCTGACCAATCTTTCATATTTAAACTACATTAGTGGGTAAGTTTCACCCCTCACCCCTTAGAAATAAGACAATTATTAAGACCTTTTAGAAGTTAGTACTCTTGTTCTCTATGTATTAGTTATATTATCTATATGAACATTCTGTACACATCTTTTGTATACAGATTCTAGGATCCATTATTTTGGTCCCTAGACCTTTGGAGATTTGGTTCCTTTCTCCAAACTATGTTCTAACATATTACCCTCTGTGACCATTCTCCACCTTCAAGGGATTTATTCTTGCTCGTAAGTAAGTTTGATTATGTCTTTTCTACACAAACCCTAATTATTTATATAATTATAGACTTATATGGTTTATTAACCAGATGTCTCAAAAGTAATGGTTTATAGTTATTAATTCAGTTTTATCAATTAATAATAGGTACACGCCTCCATAGCGACCGCCTGGTTCGGTCTATATCTATCCCCTGTTCATTAGGCCAGTAAGTATATCTTGGGTATTTCTCCGATTTCCTCTGCAAAAATGTAAACACTTCTTTTTTCTAATAAAAAGGTTTCTAAATGTATTATAGCATTGTTTAATGCATGGTGACAAATTTAAAATCTTTTCTGATGTATGTTTTATGTTTAAATATATTTTTTTAGTTCACATGATACGCTCCTGAAGAAGCGTCAATGGACGCGGAACTTGTCGAGCGAGAGTGAAAATATTACATCTTTTCCTACAACCTCTGCCGCTTCAACCATACCTCAACTCTTTGGAATGTATCAAACTGGTTGTGGATCATCAATATCCCTATATGTTTGTTATTAGAGCTATGGTGTTATATTATAACGGCATTGGTGTATTGTCTCTCCTAGAACATGTGATTAATTTTTAAACGAAAACATTTATTTGATAGAGTATTGTACAATAAAATTATATTTTTTAATACAAATTGTGTACTGTGCCTAAGAAGTCCAAGTCCCCCTATTTAGCTCTTTTCTATATCTAAACTCCAGGACGCGGCACGCTAGGTATTTTTCGTTGATATCCACAGCTACCACTCTGTGGCTGATACAACAATTTTTTTTCTCTCTGCAATACAGTTTGGGGTGGAAGCACCCGGGCAATCAGTCAATTCTTGACTGTGAGTGGTATTTACTGTTTTTCTAAATAATCTAGTATAATAATATATAGTTATTCAATATACTTGTTTTAAAGATAGAATAAAAAAATAATTATTTTTCAAAACCATATAAAATATCCGAGGCTCTGTCTCGCTGTCTATGGTTAAATTACTTATACGTATACTAACTTTTGGTTCTATTGATTGGCGATATGGACTTTTTAGGCACAGCTTGGTCTGGCTATATGTCAGATATCCAGACGAACTGTAATGCTGAGACTGAACAAGAGATTGGCATTAATCAATTTATGGCCAAACTTAAACGACTTTTAACCACTTAACGACCGGCCACCGCCGATTTACGTCGGCAGAATGGCACCGACAGGCAGAATCACGTAGATCTACGTGATCGCCTTTGTGCAGTTGGGGGGTCCATCCGGACCCCCCTTCACTGCAGTGAGCGGCCGTTAAGTGTTCGGGAGCGATCAGGCATGAGGGGGCGGCCGCTCGATTCCGCCCCCCCCTCGCGATCGCTCCCGGCCAATGAAAATGCTTCCTCCTGCCTGAAATGTAAACACAGGCTGGAGGAAGTGATGTCATCTCCCTCGCCGCGGTCTTTTCGTTCCCGGCGCCGAGCAGAGAAGAAGCAGGTTAGTGCACCAACAGTCCACTGACACGTAGGTACACATAGGCACACAAATCACCCCCCAGTCACCCCCAGATCACCCCCCAGGTCACCCCAAAGCCCCCAATCACAGTGTCACTGATTGCAGTGATCATTTATTTTACTGATCACTGCATTTAGTGTCATCTGTGATTGTAAAAAGTTGCAGGGCAGTTAGGATTAGGCCCCTTTAGGTCCAGGGTAGCCCCCTAACCCCCCCCCTAATAAAGGTTTAACCCCTTGATCACCCCCCAGGTAACCCTTTCACCCCCTAACTTCAGCGTCACTAAGCGATTGTTTTTCCGATCGCTGTATTCGTGTCGCTGGTGTTTTAGATAGGCAGTTATTTTTTTTTAGGTTCGCCGCAGGTTTTTATTAGTGTCAGGTACCCCCATATATTATTTTAACCCCCTGATTGCCCCTAGAGTTAACCCTTTCACCAGTGATCGCCGTATAAGCGTCACTGGTGTCACTGGTTAGCCAGTAAGTTATTTAGTTATTTAGGTTACCCGTCAGGTTTTTATATAGTGTCAGGTACCCCCATATTTAACCTAATAAAGGTTTTAACCCCCTGATTGCCCCTAGTTAACCCTTTCACCAGTGATCACCATATAAAGGTTACGGGTGACGCTGGTTGATTAGTTTGCTTTTTATAGCATCAGGGCACCCGCCGTATATAACCCAATAAAGGTTTAACCCCCCTGACCGCCCGGCGGGTGAGATCAATTAGGTTTTAGCGCCAGAGAGGGTCTGCGTCGCCCCAGGCAGTGTTAGGTTAGTGCCAGTAACGCTAACACCCACGCGCAAAGCATACACCCCCCTTAGTGGTATAGTATCTGATCAGATCTATACTAGCATCCCCAGCGGTTTAGGGTTCCCAAAAACGCAGTGTTAGCGGGATCAGCCCAGATACCTGCTAGCGCCTGCGTTTAGCCCCTCCGCCCAGCCCAGCCCAGCCCAGCCCACCCAAGTGCAGTATCGATCGATCACTGTCACTTACCAAACACAACACACATAACTGCAGCGTTCGCAGAGACAGGCCTGATCCCTGCGATCGCTAACAGTTTTTTTGTAGCGTTTGATATATTTGCTGACGACAGTCAGGTGCTTTTTTTCCTGTGAATCTTACTAGTGTACCCCTAAATTTAGAGCCCAAAATGGCAAGACGAAGGTACACTAGTAAAGAGGCCTACGAGATTCTGAGCATGACAGATAGTGAAGAGGAGGTCACGTATCTGTCAGATTCAGGCTCAGAATATCTTCCCGTAGAAGACAGTGACGTCAGCGGCCCCACGTCAGATAGCTCTGACGACGAAGTTGAGGTCCCTGCTAAGGTCAGGTGTACCCGATCCCGATCTTCTCAGGTTGTTGAGGAGCAAGAACCGCAGGTCTCTCGTATCATGGAGCAGAGTAGTACTAGCGCCGCTATTCCTTCTGGTGAACTGGCAAGCACCAGCGGCCTAGTACAGCCTGGACGTACATCCAGCACTGCAGTAACACTTGGTGACGTGGCGAGTCCCATAAGTGCAGTTCAAGCTGGCGAGGTGGCAAGCACAAGTAGTGTCCCGCTGCCACCAAGAAGAAAAAGGCAGGCCCGTCGTGCCCATACTGCCCTTCCTGCAGAATTCGCCTATCCTGATTGGGTCCCCACCACTTCTGCAGAACCCGTACTTCCCCCATTCACTGCCCAACCCGGTATTCAGGTGGAAACAGCTGATTTTATTCCAATTGATTTTTATTCGCTGTTTTTCACGGAAGATCTCTATAGATCTATTGTGGACCAGAGTAATTTATATGCTGGTCAATTTATCGCCGCTAACCCCCAGTTGCCTAAAATTGCCAGAAATTGGAAACCAATTACGGTTTCCGAATTTAAGACCTTTCTGGGCCTTTCCCTCAACATGGGCACACATAAATTTCCGTCATTGCGTGCTTATTGGTCCACGCACCCAATTGACCACATGCCCGTGTTCTCTGCCTCCATGTCCAGGGCACGATACGAGCAGATTTTGCGGTTCATGCACTTCAACGACAATGAACTTTGTCGTCCACGTGGGGACCCTGAATACGACCGGCTCTATAAAATTCGGCCCCTCATAAACCACTTCAACTAACGTTTTGCAGCCTTGTTTACTCCCGATCAAGTTGTCTGCGTTGATGAGTCCCTGATTAAATTTTCTGGCCGCTTGTCTTTCAAGCAGTACCTTCCCAGCAAGCGTGCCAGATACGGGGTCAAGCTCTACAAGTTCTGTGACAGGGCAACAGGCTATGTAGTGAACTTTACGGTTTATGATGGAAAAGATAGTCAGATTGAGTCGGTCAACTGCCCGGATTACATAGGGAGCGCTGGCAAGATAGTGTGGAACTTGGTGTCACCCTTATTCGGAAAGGGGTACCACTTGTATGTGGACAATTATTACACGAGCGTGCCACTGATTAGTCACTTGTCTGATCATCAGATTGGAGCATGTGGCACCGTGCGACCTAATCGCCGGGGCTTTCCCCAGCGGCTTGTAGATGCCCGTCTTAGGCTGGGGGAGAGAGCCTGCTTGAAGTGTAATAACTTGCTCGCTATGAAGTGGAGGGACAATAAGAATGTTTTCCTTCTTACCTCCCTTCATGCAGACATGACAGTCCAAATTCGTACGGCGACTGGTGTTGTGGAGAAACCCCTCTGTGTCCACGAATATAACCAAAATATGGGAGGGGTGGACCTCAACGACCAGTTGATGGCGCCGTATCTAATTGACCGTAAGGCGAGATGCTGGTACAAAAAAGTGTCTCTATCATTATTCCAATTGGCTTTGCTGAACGCTCATGTGCTATACAGAGCTTCAGGCGGGACGTTATCTCTTCTAAAATTCCAGAATGAGATAGACACAGAACTCCTGTATCCAGGCGGTTCTGCACCTCACCATCCCCAACCAAATGCAGTAAGCCGGCTGCATGAGAGGCATTATTCGTATGTCCTCCCAAGTACCCCTACCCAAAGCCACCCCCAAAAAAGATGTCGTGTCTGTAGCAAGCGCGGATTTAGGCGTGACACCCGTAGTTTTTGTCCACTCTGTCCTGACAAGCCTGGTCTTTGCCAAGGTGAATGTTTTGAACGCTACCACTCAAAAGTGAAGTTTTAGCGTAGGGTACAGCATTTCACAGACAAGGACACACTTACACAGGGTCTCCCAAGATGCCATTACATTTTGAGAGACCCGAACCATTACAGTTGTAAAGTTACAAAAAAAAGTGTAAAAAAGAAAAAAAAAAACGTAAAAAACAAAACACAAAAAAAATATAAAATAAAAAAACCAAAAATAGTTGTCGTTTTATTGTTCTCTCTCTCTCTATTTTCTCTCTATTGTTCTGCTCTTTTTTACTGTATTCTATTCTGCAATGTTTTATCATGCTTGCTTTTCAGGTATGTAATTTTTTGTTTTCAGGTGCGCCATTCAACTGCAGCGCGGAATTATTTATCTTGACAGCAACAGCGTTTGCTCCCACGATACATAAAGCCGTGACTCCAGTGCTGTAGGAGGTGATTTCACCACCACAGTTAAAAAAAAGAGCATATATGCCGAAGCATGGGGGCAGCAGGGGCGGAGGAGCGATTTTGCTCCTAATGCCGCGTACATACGGTCGAAATTCCGACGGAGGCCTGCCCGTGGAAAATTCCGACCGTGTGTACGCGGCATAACTTTTTTGCGGGAGGATGCCCCCATGCTTCGGCATATATATATTTTAGGCACAGGTTGCGTTAAAACATTTTTTTATTTTTTACTAGGTTTTGTTTTGGTATTTGCTTTGCAGGTATGGCATGGTAAGGTCTTACTGTTGTACTGTAATGTTACTTTGTTTTAATGTTAACCACCATTTGCTTAGCAGGTACGCCATTCAGTTGCAGCGCAGATCTATTTATCTTGACAGCAACAGCGTTTGCTCCCACGATACATAAAGCCGTGACTCCAACGCTGTAGGAGGTGATTTCACCACCACAGTTAAAAAAAAGAGCATATATGCCGAAGCATGGGGGCAGCAGGGGCGGAGGAGCGATTTTGCTCCTAATGCCGCGTACATACGGTCGAAATTCCGACGGAGGCCTGCCCGTGGAAAATTCCGACCGTGTGTACGCGGCATAACTTTTTTGCGGGAGGATGCCCCCATGCTTCGGCATATATATATTTTAGGCACAGGTTGCGTTAAAACATTTTTTTATTTTTTACTAGGTTTTGTTTTGGTATTTGCTTTGCAGGTATGGCATGGTAAGGTCTTACTGTTGTACTGTAATGTTACTTTGTTTTAATGTTAACCACCATTTGCTTAGCAGGTACGCCATTCAGTTGCAGCGCGGATCTATTTATCTTGACAGCAACAGCGTTTGCTCCCACGATACATAAAGCCGTGACTCCAACGCTGTAGGAGGTGATTTCACCACCACAGTTAAAAAAAAGAGCATATATGCCGAAGCATGGGGGCAGCAGGGGCGGAGGAGCGATTTTGCTCCTAATGCCGCGTATATACGGTCGAAATTCCAACGGAGGCTTGCCCGTGGAAAAGTTCGACCGTATGTACGCGGCATAACCTTTTATGCCGCGTACATACGGTCGAAATTCCGACGAAGGCTTGACCGTGTGTACGCGGCATAACTTTTTTGCGGGAGGATGCCCCCATGCTTCGGCATATATGCCCATCATTAGAAGTGGGTGGATGAAGGGAGGTATTCTAATGGTGGGCATACCCACCAATCAATCTCTTTTTTTCGTTCAGCCAATAGGCTGTATGAAAAAAAAGATTACAATACATGTCCAACAAGGACCAGCAACGTACTGGTATGTTGCTGGACTTTGAATGTTTATACCAGAATGATGCCTGCGGGTTTAGGTATCATCTTGGTATCATTCTTTTCAGCCAGCAGCCGGCTTTCATGTAAAAGCAATTCTAGCAGATAATTAGCCTCTAGACTGCTTTTACAAGCAGTGGGAGGGAATGTCCCCCCCCCGGATATAAAAAGCGCCATTGGGAAATTGGGAAAGCATTTTATCACACCGATCTTGGTGTGGTCAGATGCTTTGAGGGCAGAGGAAAGATCTAGGGTCTAACCCCCCAATTTTTTTCAAAAAAAGAGTACCTGTCACTACTTATTGCTATCATAGGGGATATTTACATTCCCTGAGATAACGATAAAAATGGTAAAAAAATAAAATATGGAAGGCACAGTTTAAAAATAAAATAAAAAAGCCAAATAAATAAAAAAATAAAAATAAAAAAAGCACCGCTGTCCCCCCCTGCTCTTGCGCAAAGGCGAACGCAAGCGTCGGTCTAGCGTCATATGTAAACAGCAATTGCATCATGCATGTGAGGTATCACCGTGAAGGTCAGATCGAGGGCAGTCATTTTAGCAGTAGACCTCCTCTGTAAATCTAACGTGGTAACCTGTAAAGGCTTTTAAATGCTTTTAAAAATGAATGTAGTTTGTCGCCGCTGCGCGTTTGTGCGCAATTTTAAAGCATGTCGTGTTTGGTATCCATGTACTCGGCCTATGATCATCTTTTTTATTTCATCAAACATTTGGGCAATATAGTGTTTTTTAGTGCATTAAAAATAAAAAAAGTGTGTTTTTCCCCCAAAAAATGCGTTTGAAAAATCGCTGCGCAAATACTGTGTGGAAAAAAAAAATGCAACACCCACTATTTTAATCTGTAGGGCCTTTGCTTTAAAAAAATATATAATGTTTGGGGGTTCAACATAATTTTCTTGCAAAAAAAAATTTTTTTTCATGTAAACAAAAAGTGTCAGAAAGGGCTTTGTCTTCAAGTGGTTAGAAGAGTGGATGATGTGTGACATAAGCTTCCTAATGTTGTGCATAAAATGCCAGGACAGTTCAAAACCCCCCCAAATGACCCCATTTTGTAAAGTAGACACCTCAAGCTATTTGCTGAGAGGCATGTTGAGCCCATTGAATATTTTTTTTTGTCCCAAGTGATTGAATAATGACCAAAAAAAAAAAAAAATTTACAAAAAGTTGTCACTAAATTATATATTGCTCAAACATGCCATGGGCATATGTGGAATTACACCCCAAAATACATTCTGTTGCTTCTCCTGAGTACGGGGATACCACATGTGTGGGACTTTTTGGGAGCCTAGTCGCGTACGGGACCCCAAAAACCAAGCACCGCCTTCAGGATTTCTATGGGTGTAAATTTTTGATTTCACTCCTCACTGCCTATCACAGTTTCGGAGGCCATGGAATGCCCAGATGGCACAAAACCCCCCCAAATGACCCCATTTTGGAAAGTAGACACCCCAAGCTATTTGCTGAGAGGTATGTTGAGTATTTTGCAGATCTCGCTTTTTGTCACAAAGTTTTGAAAATGTAAAAAAAGAAAAAAAAAAGAAAAAAAAATGTCTTTCTTAATTTTCAAAAACAAATGAGAGCTGTAAAATACTCACCATGCCTCTCAGCAAATAGCTTGGGGTGTCTACTTTCCAAAATGGGGTCATTTGTGGGGGTTTTAGGCTATTTTGACATTTTATGGCCTTCAAAACTGTGATAGGTAGTGAGGAGTGAAATCAAAAATTTATGCCCTTAGAAACCTTGAAGGCGGTGCTTGGTTTTTGGGGTCCCGTACGCGGCTAGGCTCCCAAAAAGTCCCACACATGTGGTATCCCCATACTCAGGAGAAGCAGCAGAATGTATTTTGGGGTGTAATTTCACATATAACCATGGCATGTGTGAGCAATATATCATTTAGTGACAACTTTTTGTACATTTTTTTTTTCTTTTTGTCATTATTCAATCATTTGGGACAAAAAAAAAATATTCAATGGGCTCAACATGCCTCTCAGCAAATAGCTTGGGGTGTCTACTTTCCAAAATGGGGTCATTTGGGGGGGTTTTGTGCCATCTTGGCATTTTATGGCCTTCAAAACTGTGATAGGTAGTGAGGAGCGAAATCAAAAATTTATGCCCTTAGAAACCTTGAAGGCGGTGCTTGGTTTTTTGGGTCCCGTACGCGGCTAGGCTCCCAAAAAGTCCCACACATGTGGTATCCCCGTACTCAGGAGAAGCAGCAGAATGTATTTTGGGGTGTAATTTCACATATGCCCATGGCATGTGTGAGCAATATATCATTTAGTGACAACTTTGTGCAAAAAAAAAAAAGTTTGTCATATTCCCGCAACCTGTGGCAAAATATAAAATATTCCATGGACTCAACATGCCTCTCAGCAAATAGCTTGGGGTGTCTACTTTCCAAAATGGGGTAATTTGGGGGGGTTTTGTGCTATTTTGGCATTTTATGGCCTTCGAAACTGTGATAGGTAGTGAGGAGTGAAATCAAAAATTTACGCCCTTAGAAATCCTGAAGGCGGTGCTTGGTTTTTGGGGCCCTGTACGCGGCTAGGCTCCCAAAAAGTCCCACACATGTGGTATCCCCGTACTCAGGAAAAGCAGCAGAATGTATTTTGGGGTGCAATTCCACATATAACCATGGCATGTGTGAGCAATATATCATTTAGTGACAACTTTTTGTAAAATTTTTTTTTCTTTTTGTAATTATTCAATCATTTGGGACAAAAAAAAATATTCAATGGGGTCAACATGCCTCTCAGCAAATAGCTTGGGGTGTCTACTTTCCAAAATGGGGTCATTTGGGGGGTTTTGTGCCATCTTGGCATTTTATGGCCTTCAAAACTGTGATAGGTAGTGAGGAGTGAAATCAAAAATTTATGCCCTTAGAAACCTTGAAGGCGGTGCTTGGTTTTTGGGGTCCCGTACGCGGCTAGGCTCCCAAAAAGTCCCACACATGTGGTATCCCCGTACTCAGGAGAAGCAGCAGAATGTATTTTTGGGTGTAATTTCACATATGCCCATGGCATATGTGAGCAATATATCATTTAGTGACAACTTTGTGCAAAAAAAAAAAAGTTTGTCATATTCCCGCAACTTGTGGCAAAATATAAAATATTCCATGGACTGAACATGCCTCTCAGTAAATAGCTTGGGGTGTCTACTTTCCAAAATGGGGTCATTTGGGGGGGGTTTGTGCTATTTTGGCATTTTATGGCCTTCGAAACTGTGATAGGTAGTGAGGAGTGAAATCAAAAATTTGCGCCCTTAGAAATCCTGAAGGCGGTGCTTGGTTTCCGGGGTCCCGTACGTGGCTAGGCTCCTAAAAAGTCCCACACATGTGGTATCCCCGTACTCAGGAGAAGCAGCAGAATGTATTTTGGGGTGCGATTCCACATATAACCATGGCATGTGTGAGCAATATATCATTTAGTGACAACTTTTTGTAATTTTTTTTTTTTTTTTTTTTGTCATTATTCAATCACTTGGGACAAAAAAAAAATATTCAATGGGCTCAACATGCCTCTCAGCAATTTCCTTGGGGTGTCTACTTTCCAAAATGGGGTCATTTGGGGGGGTTTTGTACTGCCCTGCCATTTTAGCACCTCAAGAAATGAGATAGGCAGTCATAAATTTAAAGCTGTGTAAATTTCAGAAAATGTACCCTAGTTTGTAAACGCTATAACTTTTGCGCAAACCAATAAATATACGCTTATTGACATTTTTTTTACTAAAGACATGTGGCTGAATACATTTTGGCCTAAATGTATGACTAAAATTGAGTTTATTCGATTTTTCTTATAACAAAAAGTAGAAAATATCATTTTTTTTCAAAATTTTCAGTCTTTTTCTGTTTATATCGCAAAAAATTAAAATCGCAGAGGCAATCAAATACCATTAAAAGAAAGCTCTATTTGTGGGAAGAAAAGGACGCAAATTTCATTTGGGTACAACATTGCATGTCCGCACAATTTACAGTTAAAGCAGCGCAGTGCCGAATCCCAAAAACAGGCCTGGTCCTAATGGCCCGAAATGGTCCGGGGCTTAAGTGGTTAAAAAAGAAATCTAACCTACATTGGCACATCGAATTCTTGGGCAAATATGTCCATGAAAATATTAGCCCTCTGGGATTAAGGATACAAGTCTACCCATCCTTTCAGAATGCTACCCCAGAATTCAAACTGGCATGGGAAAACATACTAACCACTTGCAGTACAAACCTAATGAGGTTACTTATTGTCCAGTATCAATCTGAATTGACATCATTAGATCAGGAAATTGCTTTATTGCAATCTAGCCATGAAAATATTAAAAAACATCCCCAATATGCCAAACGGGGTCAGGATATAAAAGATTATGTCACTCGAATTACCAGAGACATAATCTATAAAAAACAAAATAAACTATCAAAAGATAGGACAGCATTCAGTGAGGGCTTTGCCTATAGATGGCAAATATCTACCCAGAACAAAGGATCTAGATCAAACTTTCATATGCCGAAAAATAAAAACAATGATCAATTTACCACTGATGACGATACTGAATCTGTTTCTTCTCTTTTTCCTCCACAGCGTATGTCTAGAAAGAATAACCCAGCATCTTCTCTTTACAATCGGGGAACACGTAAGCGGGACTTTGGTGGTGGGTCTTTTTCACCCTATAAAAAACGCCCTCCTACTAGGGACACAACTCTTATTCTTCACCATCCCATACAAGGTAATGTACAATCAAACGGTGTTGGTGGACAATCACAAGTTAACTATTTGGGTGACACTGCTCTACAGGCAATACAAATACTTAGTGCTCAAACTCTTCCTCAAAATACTGGTAATACAGTCACACATATCACTGACGCCTTGTTTCCTACTAACATCACTGGTCCAGGACACAATCAATTGTTTCCTGGCACCCCAATGCATAATCTGCCACCTATGACACAACATCCATCTATTTCAAGACAAAGTACTCTTGATGCACATATATCATCACTTCCCACTTCCCTACCAAATTTTCAATTACCCCCGAATACCACTCTCCCGACATAAACCCTAAACTTGATGTAATCAATCTAACTCCTTATGTTTTTTCCTCTTTGGAATTGGAGGTTCTAAAGTTGGGACTCAATTTCTGTCCCTCAATGAAAATCGATAAATATGAGGCAATTAAAGATTTATATCTATTTGCACACAACTTGACATACAAATTTCTCTTTGATAGGGATCGCCTTCGATCCCTCAAAGATAAACAGATCTCTGAACAAGTCAAAAATTACACAATGAAAGACTTTAGAGCTCTCCGGGACCTTATGCTGTTACTGGATGAGAATAATTCAACAGAAGCTGATGCCGAATCTACACAACCTCAACATCTTTGTTCCCCATACACCTTTCCCCCAAAAAAAATTAAACCTAAATCGCAGCGATTTCCCGACTTGATGACAAACTCTAATATTTGGGCCTTCCTGATGGGAGTAGTCAGTGATATTAAGAAAATGCCCTTGACCAATAAACCAAGTAATCTTTCTCCCTCTGAAAAACAAGCGATCATACGATTACAGAATCATCCCGATTTGGAAATAAAATCTGCAGACAAAGGGGGTAATATTGTCTTAATGACAAAGGAATTCTATATAAAAATGGTCATGGACATTCTATCTAATAAAGATTGGTACACACTTATCAGTGTTACCATTATTCAAAAATTTAAAGAAGAATACCTTATAATCATTGGCTCTGCCCATCAGAGAGGCCTAATAGATCAAGACCTCTACAACTATTTAAATGTACGTTTCCCAAGGCTAGCTACCTTTTATGCACTGCCGAAGATACACAAAAATCCGACATCACCACCTGGCAGACCCATAGTGTCTGGCATCGGTTCTCTTACTGAGAATGCCAGTCGGCTGATTGATTCGATCCTAATGCCACATGTCATGGCACTGCCGTCATACACTAAAGACACTCTCGATCTATTGAAACATATTGAGGGAATGTCCGTGCCTCCCGATGCCCTGCTCGTGACATTGGATGTGGAGGCTCTCTACTCCAGCATACCTCACGATCAGGGCATCGGGATAGTGCGGACTTTCCTCAGAGAGCAGGATCATCACCGATGGGAATACTGCAAGTTTATTCTCAGATTGCTCCAGTTTGTCCTGACCCACAATGTCTTTACTTTCCAAGAGTCCCACTTCCTCCAGGTACAGGGGGTGGCCATGGGCACTTGTTGTGCCCCGGCCTATGCCAACCTGTACCTGGGGGGGTGGGAACGATATGTTTTTCTGATGATTCCTTGGCGGAATCTGTTAACCATGTAGCCTGTTGGCTACGCTACATTGATGATTTATTTATCATATGGACTGGGACTCTATATTCACTGGAGCGATTTATCGATATGCTTAATGTGAACACATTTAATTTGAAATTCACAATGTCCAGCAGCAAGGACAAAGTTACGTTCTTAGACTTAACCATAACTACGGACCCTGACGGACAACTGGCTTCAACTCTATTTCGTAAAGAAACAGCAGGCAACACCCTACTGCATGCAGATAGTGCTCACCCTAATACTCTAATACGTAGCCTACCATACGCACAATACCTTAGACTTCGCCGTAATTGTACATCTACTGCTGATTTCAAATTACAGGCGAATTTACTTCGCGATAGACCTGGAGCCAGGGGATACACCAAATCCCTGCTACGCAGCGCATTTAATAAAGCGCTGCGACAATCTAGAAATTCATTACTATACAAAACAAAGACAACTAAACAGGAGCAACCTGTGAGATTCATCACGAGATATTCAAATCATCATGTAGAACTTAGGAACATACTTGCCAATCATTGGTCTCTTCTTTGTGATGACCCTGTTCTCAATAAATACATAAAACCCAAACCGGATATAACGTTTAGAAGATCAAAATCGTTACGCGACCAACTCACGTCTAGTCATTTTCATGATGATATACCTGCTAGATCTGTCTCCAATGGGATGACACGATGTGGCAAATGTGCCTTCTGCCCATGGATTTCTGTAGGTACCAGATTCATACTCCCCAATGGCACCATTTACAATTTGAATTTTCATGCTGATTGTAACACACAGGGAGTAGTCTATTTAATGACTTGCCAATGCGGTGCGTTCTACGTGGGAAAAACGATCAGACAATTTTGATCCCGTATTAAAGACCATGTATACTACTCAGGGAATGGTAAAATGATTACTGCAGTAAGTAGACACCTGGATCTCTACCACAAATTTAATACCTCACTTGTATCATTCATAGCCCTCGCTGTGGTACGACGGGACCCACGAGGTGGTGATTGGGACAAACAAATACTTCGCCAAGAAACTTATTGGATTGAGCGTCTTGATGCCATACATGCACCTGGCATCAATGAGGCTCAATCATATAAAGCGTTTCTGTAGATATAATCATATTAGGGTTAATCGCTGTGAAAAAGTTGTATATTTTTCAAAATAATAAACATCAAATTAATACCCTAAAAAACCAACTAATCAAGATGTCATTATAGGCCCCCTCTTTCCAATCAATGAATCAATAGTTGAGAATAAAATAGGTTACTCATAGATTTATATATTTTTGTTACATATAATATGAAGGTTCTAAATTATATTATGAGCTAAATTAAAAATGACCTATGATCTTTTATTAGATCAAATGGGATTTTTTTCTAGCTACACACTGTTTATTGAATATTTAAAAATTCTACCTTCTTTGAATATACATTTTTTGTTCACATTATAGGTTGCAATTTTGCTTTTGGAAATTCGGAGAATGCTTAGGACCTTTTACTACTGGTCTGTTTCATGGCAGGGTTTGGGTTTATGGACGGGATCATTTATGGCCGCTGTGTGGCCGCCCGAGCGCTGTCAGGCAATGCTAGGCAGCGCTATTGCCATCTCTGGTTGACGACCTATCTCGTCTCCAACTGAGATGGCTTGGTTCAGCTCTATGCTGCCGCGATCACTCACGCATTATGTCCGGATTCCATCCCGGCACCTATGCGTGTTGTACGTGCGTGCAGCAATGCTGATCCTCCGGCCGTTCCGAATGACGTCACGCCGAGCCTCTCCATTGGCCCGGACGGTGACTACGGAAGAGGCGTGTACTTTAAATATCACGCTATTACAGCGTGCTACATATCGAGCCGGCATCCTAGGACGGTGTTGCTGCTAGGAGGTTATTATACGGGAACCCTATGTCAGGTACGAATACACTGTTCTGGGCATCATTTTCAAGCCATCTGAATCTTATTGTATCACATAAAGGAATCACTGCTTGTGGTTTCCCCCATTTTAGGTCTATTCTCTTGCTAATATGCTGCATTATGTCCTGATGGACAATACATCATGAGGCTCATGCGAACAAGCGGACGCATCTGATTTTCTCTGCCTATATTGTGATATATGGGCAGCGTTTTTGGTTTTCTGGCAAATCCTCCACTATACAGCTGATCACTTATCTACAGTTGAACCACATTAGTGGGTGAGTTTTACAATTATAGACAATTATGGTTTGAGTATTCAGACGTCTTGAAAGCAATTACCTAGAATCATTTAATTTGGTTTTATTAATTAAGGACGCCCAGGACGGCGTTGTGGCTAGGAGGTTACCAGATGAGAACCCAATGTCAGGTATGATCATATTTTATTTTTCTAAGCCCCACTCTTAAATTACCTGAACCTCACTGAATCATACGGAGGAAATACTACTTATGGCTTTTCTCATTTAGGTCCATCCTTTAGACCATATGTTACTTTGTGTCCTGATGGACAATACACCATGAGACTAGTGGTAACAAGCGGACGCATTTAATGCTCTATGCCTATTTTGGTATATGGGCAGTGCTTTTGATCTCCTGGCAAATCCTTTACTATACGGCTGACCAATCTTTCATATTTAAACTACATTAGTGGGTAAGTTTCACCCCTCATCCCTTAGAAATAAGACAATTATTAAGACCTTTTAGAAGTTAGTACTCTTGTTCTCTATGTATTAGCTATATTATCTATATGAACATTCTGTACACATCTTTTGTATACAGATTCTAGGATCCATTATTTTGGTCCCTAGACCTTTGGAGATTTGGTTCCTTTCTCCAAACTATGTTCTAACATATTACCCTCTGTGACCATTCTCCACCTTCAAGGGATTTATTCTTGCTCGTAAGTAAGTTTGATTATGTCTTTTCTACACAAACCCTAATTATTTATATAATTATAGACTTATATGGTTTATTAACCAGATGTCTCAAAAGTAATGGTTTATAGTTATTAATTCAGTTTTATCAATTAATAATAGGTACACGCCTCCATAGCGACCGCCTGGTTCGGTCTATATCTATCCCCTGTTCATTAGGCCAGTAAGTATATCTTGGGTATTTCTCCGATTTCCTCTGCAAAAATGTAAACACTTCTTTTTTCTAATAAAAAGGTTTCTAAATGTATTATAGCATTGTTTAATGCATGGTGACAAACTTAAAATCTTTTCTGATGTATGTTTTATGTTTAAATATATTTTTTTAGTTCACATGACACGCTCCTGAAGAAGCGTCAATGGACGCGGAACTTGTCGAGCGAGAGTGAAAATATTACATCTTTTCCTACAACCTCTGCCGCTTCAACCATACCTCAACTCTTTGGAATGTATCAAACTGGTTGTGGATCATCAATATCCCTATATGTTTGTTATTAGAGCTATGGTGTTATATTATAACGGCATTGGTGTATTGTCTCTCCTAGAACATGTGATTAATTTTTAAACGAAAACATTTATTTGATAGAGTATTGTACAATAAAATTATATTTTTTAATACAAATTGTGTACTGTGCCTAAAAAGTCCAAGTCCCCCTATTTAGCTCTTTTCTATATCTAAACTCCAGGACGCGGCACGCTAGGTATTTTTCGTTGATATCCACAGCTACCACTCTGTGGCTGATACAACAAAAAAATTTTCTCTCTGCAATAGAGTTTGTAACACATGTATTTTATTTGTTATGTCTTTGCAAAACAGGTGATTGGTTAACTTTTGTGGATTGGATTTTTTTGTGTGAGGAAAATGTTCCCCTGAAATAATTCTGGTGTTGTTTGTTCACTTTGATTTAATTGTCTGTGCTGCATTTTATTTTTGGCCAAAAATTTCTCAAGATGTTGAGTCTGTAACTGTTTCAAATTGACCATGTTTTTTATTTTGCCTTCCCTTTTGTTTTGTTGACCAATAAAATTTGATGCAAAGTTTTGATGTTTGTTTTGTGTTTTCTTTGCAACAAATGTGACAGCTGATTGGCATGTCAAAACAAAACAGGTGTGATTTGTCTACCCTGGTGCCCTCATGCTAGCATATGCATGAATTGTGTGCTGCCATGGAGAGTCACCAGGAAATGAAAAATACAGAGCGGTAAGTATTCAATTTTCCTTTTTTACTGCAGTGGTTCTCAGCCTCAGTCCTCAAGTACCCCCAACAGGACATGTTTTGTGAATTTATTTTATCGAGAATTGCTGTCCAAAATTCAAAACCATTGACTGTGATTTAAAGCACATGTGCAACATGAAGGAAAACCTGCAAACATGGCCTGTTGGGGGTACTTGAGAAGCACTGATTTAGAGCACTGCACTTAAAAATAGCTCAAGGCCATACAATTCTAATTGTGGGCATTTTGAGGGAAATTTAAAAAAAAAACAAAAAAAAACACACGCAGGGGTTCTAACACTTACTTTTTTTTTTTTTTAAGTTTGGGCTTTGTCTCCTTTTTCTTAAAATTGGCTTCACTTCCTGTCACACAGCTAAACAGGAAGTGAAGGTAAAACCCTACCAATGTCTTTTCTTGGGGACACACAGATCAATCTAACTAGTGTCCCCATTAAGCAAATTGCACTCTAGCACTTTGTTGTGTACACCCCAAATCATTGTATAGTTTGGGGTTTAGTAAAGACAAATCCACTCTGCAGTAAAAATGTAGCTGCTGAAAATCTGAGGGAAAGTACTGGTGATTGGATGTTACAATCATGTAAAAGCAAAGATGGTGTTTTTTTATTTTTGCTTGCATGTCCCCCTCAGATATACAGCAAGTGCACTTGTAGTGCAAAGTAGATTTGCCTTTAGTAAATAAACCCCAAAGTCTAAACTACCTAATAATTTGTGGTGTACCCCGCAAAACGCTGGAGTGCAATGTGCATAATGGGGAAAGTATTTAGACTGACCTGTGTGTCCCCAAGGAAAGACATTGTTAGGGATTTTCCCTCACTTCCTGTGTGGCTATGTGACAGGAAGTGAATTATTTGGAAGGATAAAGTGGCCAAATTATTTAGTTTAACTTTTCAAAGACACATTCCTAAGTTGAATTGTGATGCATGTCAATGGCCCATTTAGGCCCTCTTTAATCACTTGAGATCAGCGCTATAACTGATCGACGGCCACAGCATGGTCCTCAATTGCCGGGAGTCCGTCAATAAACGTCCTCCCCTTTGCGCGCGCTGTGGTCACAGAGTCACTGAGACTCGGGTGATGACAGATCCGAGTAAGGGGCCGATCCCTGCCCTTTACCATGTGATCAGCTGTCAGCCAATGACAGCTGATCACGTGATGTAAACAAAAGCTGGGTAATGGTTTTTGTTTTCTCCTTGTGCTGACAGCGTGAGTATAAAAAAAGGCAATCACCGGCTTATGTGCAAGGGACATGGGGCCCGAAGAGGAAGAGGCAATTATGCGTCATCTGTGACAATTAGTAGCCCCTGCCAGTGCCACCTATCAATGGCCACCACTGGTGCCAATCAGTGGCACCTAGCAGTGCTGCCTATCAGTGCCCATCACTGCCAACTATCATTGCCACCTAGCAGTGACACTTCTCAATGCCCACCAGTGCCAACTAGCAATGCCACCTCTCAGTGCCCACCCTTGCCACCTTATCGGTGCCCATCAGTGCAGCCCATCAGTGCAGCCTCATCAGTGTACATCAATGAAGAAGAAAAATTACCTTTTTAAAAAATATTAACCAGTTTCCTACCGACCACCGTCAAATGACATCCTTGGCTTTGTGCGGAGACATCTGAATGATGCCTGCAGTTGCAGGCATCATTCAGATATCATTCATTTCAGCCGGCGATTCTGTGCACAATAAAACGATCATAGTGGCAGTTCCGCCGCTTGATCGTTCTTATAGGCGGCGGAAGGGGACGTTCCCCCCCCTCTTGCCACCATCCGGTGCTTCTCCGGGCTCTCCCGTGCCATCTTGGGCTCGGAGAACGATTTGGAGATGACTGGTGACCAGATGGTCACCAGTCATCTCTATGACCATCGGAGGCCCGGGCGCGATGTTATGACATCACGCCGTGTTCCTGTATGTTAACCAAGCCGTGATCTCGGCTGTCAGCATGAGATTGGTGAATTATTTTGACCAATATCATGCTTTCCAGCCTGGAGGAGAGATGTGGGGTCTTATTGACCCCGCATCTCTCCATAAAGAGGACCTGTCTGACACATTCCTATTACAAGGGATGTTTACATTCCTTGTAATAGGAATAAAAGTGATCCAAAAAACAAAAAAATTAAAAAAAGAGTAAGAAATACAAAAAAGTAAAAAAAAAAAAAAAATTAAATAAGCAAAAATAAGAAAAAACGCCCATGTCCCCGGTAGCTCGCGCTCAGAAGCGAACACACACGTAAGTCCCGCCCACATGTGAAAACGCCGTTCAAACCACACATGTGAGGTATTGCTGCGTGCGTTAGAACGAGTGCAACAATTCTAGCACTAGAACTCCTCTGTAATGCCAAAATGGTAACGTGTAAAAAAATTTAAAGCATCGCCTAGGGAGATTTTTAATTACTGAAGTTTGGTGTCATTCCATGAGTGTGCGCAATTTTTAAGCGTGACGTGTTAGGTATCTATTTACTCAGCATAACAACATCTTTCACATTATACCAAAAAAATTGGCCGTAACTTTACTGTTTTGTAATATGTTTTTAAAAAAAAAAGGCGTTTGAAAATTTATTGCGCAAATATCGAGCGAGATAAAAATTTGCAATGACCGCCATCTTATTCCCTAGGGTGTCTGCTCCAAAAACATATATAATGTTTGGTGTTTTGAAGTAATTTTATAGCCATAAATTTATGATTTTTACATGAAGGAGAGAAGTGCCAGAATAGGCCCAGTGCTGAAGTGGTTAAAATATCCTTTTTTGTTTTTTTAAACTCGGTCTTTTGTATTTATAGAAAAAAAACAAAAAAAACAAAGGTGATCAAATAGCACCAAAAGCAAGCTCTATTTGTGTGCCAAGAAATAATAAATTTTCATTGGGTTACAGTGTTGTATGAGCGCGCAATTGTCATTGAAAGTGCATCAGCGCTGAAATGTGAAACTTGGTCTGGGCAGTGCGCAAGTGGTTAATATAAGGCTACATGCACACGGACGTTTTTCCAGCCGCTTGTTTGAGCGTTTTTTGCAGCATAAAAACATCTCTCCATGTTAGCCTATGGCCTCATGACCACCATGGCGTTTTTGAGCTGTAAATGGCATAGGCGTTTTTAGGCCCCATGTAGACGGGACGCTGGTGCAAAGTGTTCAGAACTAAGGTTGAAAGTGGCGTTTAGAAAGGCGTGCTTTGTGGCGTTTGCATGTCGTGTTTTACCACATTTGCGTGTATATGATAAGGAGCCGCCCTAAGCTCCAAAAACAGTATTATTTACGATTTTAGCTATTTTGTGAGACCAGAGTGATACCAGCAGCTGAGAGCAGCAGTGTAGTTGTATTTAGCGTGTCACTTGCCACATCACTTGCCACAAGATGTGGATTGTCCACTTGCCACGTCAGCTGCCCCAAGTTGTGGATTGTCCACAATGCAATGTAAGCAATTTATTTATATATATATATATATATATATATATATATATATATATATATATATATGTTATGGTTTTTCTTCATTTGCCATAAATTTGGAGTTTATCAATGTAAAAAAATAGGTCACCTTTAAAAACGCTTCTAAACTAAAATGCAGCTAAACGCTGGTACCACGTCTGAAACGTGGAAATCTTTGGCGTCTGAAGGCATTTTTAGGCTTTGGGAAAAACAATTTTAAACGCAACTGCAGATTTTTTTTGCCAGGCCAAAAACAGTGTTTTGGATGTAATATAATGCAATAGACCCGCATCCAAAACGCAAGTACCGCGATTTTTTGTTTTACCTGTTTATAGCTGATTGTTAAAGGAAATGTAAAAAACAAAATGCTGGTTCAAAAAAAAAATAATAGAAAAAAACAGCGTGGGGTCCCCCCCAGGTCCATACCAGGCCCTTGGGTCTAGTATGGATTCAAAGGGGACCCCCCCCCAAGAAGGAAAAAAAATCGCGTGGGGGTCCCCCAGAGTCCATACCAGGCCCTTCAGGTCAGGGGAAGAGGGGGGACGAGAGAGCGCCCCCCCTCCCTCCTGTACTGTACCAGGCCGCGTGCCCTCAACATGGGGGGTTTGGTGCTTTGGGGCAGGGGGGCGACCTGCGGCCCCCCCACCCCAAAGCACCCTGCCCCCATGTTGATGGGGACAAGGGCCTCTTCCCGACAACCCTGGCCGTTGGTTTACCTGGCCGTTTCACGTCACAGTCCCATCATTCCCCGGGACTGTGACATCATATGGGGGCGGGGTCAGCGGTGGCATCAGCCGGTGACCACGCCCCATGCCAATAAAAGTGGTACCGCTGCTCAGACAGAGCATTGCGGCGGTGGACGGCGACGAGGCAACATCGGGTGAAGAGAAGAGGGAAGAAGGCGACGAAGAAGACCGGCCCCCGCTAGCAAAAGAGCTGCGAGAAGATAGCGGGGCGCCCGGCAGAAGGCAGAAAGAACCGGAGATCGTGGAGAAGACACCAGAGAAGAACCGGAGAACAGAACAAGAGACCCCCGAAGTCGGAAGAAGACGGCGAGGAAGCCCGGGACCCCTGCTAGCAAAAGAGCTGGCAGAAGATAGCAGGGCGCCCGGCAGAAAGACCCCCGAAGTCGGAAGAAGACGGCGAGGAAGCCCGGGACCCCCGCTAGCAAAAGAGCTGGCAGAAGATAGCGGGCGCCCGGTAGAAAGACCCCCGAAGTCGGAAGAAGACGGCGAGGAAGCTCGGGACCCCGCTAGCAAAAGAGCTGGAAGAAGATAGTGGGGCGCCCGGCAGGAAGACCCCCGGAGCTGCCTAATAAATTACTTTAAAAACCTGTGTTGTGTTTTTTATTACCTTTTTTTGCCACCAGGTAAATGGGTAGGGGTACGATGTACCCCATACTCATTCACAAGGGTGGGGGGCCGGGATCTGGGGGCCCCCTTATTAAAGGGGGCTCCCGGATTCCGAAAAGCCCGCCGCCCGCAGACCCCGACAACCAACGGCCAGGGTTGTCGGGAAGAGGCCCTTGTCCCCATCAACATGGGGGCAGGGTGCTTTGGGGTGGGGGGGCCGCAGGTCGCCCCTCTGCCCCAAAGCACCCACCCCCCCATGTTGAGGGCATGCGGCCTGGTACGGTTCAGGAGGGAGGGGGCCGCTCTCGTCCCCCCCTCTTCCCCTGCGGCCTGCCAGGTTGCGTGCTCCGATAAGGGTCTGGTGTGGATTTTGGGAGAACCCCACGCCGTTTTTTCGGCTTAGGGGGTTTCCCTTTAAATCCATACCAGACCTAAGGGTCTGGTATGGATTTCGGGGGGACCCCACGTCGTTTTTTCGGCCTAGGGGGTTCCCTTTAAAATCCATACCGGACCTAAGGGCCTGGTATGCTCCTGGAGGGGAACCCCCACGCCGTTTTTTCATTAAAATTCGGCGTGGAGTTCCCCTTCATTATTCATACCAAACACGGGACAGCGAGGCCGCCGAGAACCAGCGCGATGCCATCGCGCTGGAGACATTCTCGGCCAGCTAGTCGCCTCTAGGACACGACTTGAGCGGCTGCTTCACGCGCTCAGGTCGTGTCCAAGTTGCCTGGCAAAGTCGCGCTGTCCCTGTGTCAGTCGGCACACGAGTCGCCCCGCGAGTCGGATACGGTTCATCCGACTTCCCGGGCGACCTCTATTCAAATCAATGGGCTCCCATAGGGAACCATTCATTTTCAATAGAGCGCCGCTGACATTTGTATTTACTATAACAGTGTGCCGCTGGTTCCTGCGCCAAGTGAAGGAGTTATCTGGCGCACCAATTAAGGTTAGAACCAGCGCAGCGCACTGTTATTAGTAAATCAGCCCCAGAGTCTCTTTTTGCAATTGTTTTTATTTAGAGTCAGTTAGAGGGATGGAGGATTAGGGGAGATTCAGGTACCTTGTATTTGCGGATCACGGGTACTTCTTTAATCCAGAGGACAAACAGTTTCCACCCTGAATATAGCAACCACCGGATAGGTCTCTCTCACTGACCTAGCAGCTGGTGCTCGTCATAGTCTCTGCCACAGACTTGAAGAATATCTTAGAATCGTTAGACAATCCTCTGCCACAGGATTGTATAACCAATAGCTTTTTGTAAAGTCAAAGTACAGTCACACAGTACCAGTTTCTTTCAGCGGATCCGGCAACACTGTGAGGTAGATGGGTCGGGATGCGTCCTCCAATTGAGTCTCCAGGCTCTTCCTGAGTTACCAGCCTTTTTGCTCTGTCCTCTCTGAGAAAAGTCCTCCCCTGGTTTCTCCAATTGCTTGGCTTCTCCCCGTAGGCAAGACAGCACAGGACCACCCCTGACTAGTAGGCCCCAGAAACTCCTGGGCCTTCTTCCAGTAATGAGACCTTGGGCCTGCCGGCAACGAGGCAGGAAACTGCTACGGCACACCTTAGGCCAGGAGGGCCATCAGGTCAGAGAGAGACCCGGAAGACGGCATCTGTCCCTTAAGTACCCTCTCCCAGAATGCACAGCGGGTGAACCACTCCCACTGAGTCATTTCTGGGCAAGAGGTACTCAATACATCCAGCCTGCTGCATTTCCAACCTTGACCTGTGGTGACAGCGACACCTACACTCAAGTGGAAAATGCGCAACACAGCTGGACTGGAACAGAAACCAGCAATTTACCACAATTATTCTGGGCTAAACTACAGCTCAGACAACTAAATTTACAAGTAGCGCCTACTGTTGTGGAAAAATTAATTAATGTATGTTGTCAGATGTCCCCCCAATGTCAGTTTTGCTGTAATACGCTCATGTGAGTGTATTCGCACATACAGACGTTGGTGGAAGACCATTGGCGCAAACACCGTCCCACGGACACAACAGATTTGCTTGCTCCTTTTAGGGATGTTCATTTATGCCTCAGCAAGGGCCTGGCCACTTCTTGTCGACTGCATTAAATGACTCAGAGCGAACAGATCTGCGTTTATGGGAACTATAGCATAACTATACGGAAATTGTGATTATCTGATCCATGTTTAAGTATGGTTGGCGTCATTGGTAGCAGTGAGTTTGGTTTGCACACGGCTTTGTACAAAGCCATGCTTTCTACTGTTCCTTTGTTTTACAGAAAGCATGACCCCTGTACACAGCCGTTTGCACACATCACTGCTAACATTTTATTTGAATTTAAACATGTCTGTGATTGGTTCTTTTGAAAATATACAAAATGTCTGAATGGCTGTTTTGTGAAGCCAACACCTTCTTTTGTTACTCATGTTGACTATAAATAAAGAGAGCTGACAATCCCAGGGACACTCTGCTTTGGGATGGCCTGATGATAAGACCTATGTGTGAGGCTTGCTTCTTGGAATGAATGATGGGACGGATGAACGGTGAGTGGAACTTAGCAAGTAAATTGCAGAGAGAAGCTGAAAATGGCTGCCCCCATGAGGTTTAGCCGGGGAGGGGCAGGCAGCATGGCCATCAGTTACAATGGTGAAAGTTGGTGACTCTCTGTAAATAGCATGGAGGAGTTTTGTGTTGGGGGAGGGCTACGCCCTGAGAGATGATCTGATGGAAACTGTATATTGTGTATGAAATGTAGGTATAGATGTGGGATTATTCAGCCTGCAATGTGTGTGTTTGGCTTGTCAGAGCAGTGATGTGCTTGAATGGGGGAAGGGCTTGCCCACTGCTTTGCAATGGAGAATGTTTTGTGTTGCAGGGGCTATGCCCTGAGGGAAGGGAACTCTGAGCAGACATGCAGGCAACATTGTACTGTATGTGTGTGGTGAATATCTCAGAGTATATGAACTTAGAGAAAAGAATGTTGTTATTTTAATATTGTTTATGTAACTTACATTTATTGAATGTGCTGTTTAGTGGCCAAAGGGTTTAAAAAAAAAAAAAGAGTTTGTAAGTGTACATGTGGTCCTTGTAGAGTGTAGCTGACACATTTTTCAGTGGATTTTGATGATAATTTAGAAAAATCTCAATTGTGTAGTCTGTCTTTGTGTAGAAAAACATTTTTGATTTTCTTTTAAAGAGATGCTGGTTTTGGCGGGAAAAAAATACATGCGTTAATGGCGCCATTTCTGGCTTTTGTTGCTGGCCTTGTGATTTGTCTGCCATTTTGAGGCGCAGTTTCTCCTTGGCCTGTGGGCATCATATAAGGGAAGGTGCAGCCACCTTTCTTTTGGGCGCTATACCATGTGGCATTCGTCGGCTATTTCGCTGGTGGAATTTCTCAGCCTTTGGGGCAGATTTTGATGTTTGGTGCAAATTTGGTGCGGTCTTTTCTGCGTTGGAATCTGGAGGCCATTTTTGTTTTCCTTTGTGTGGGGAAACCCATGTGGTGTTCATTGTGATGTCCCATGCTGGTTTTGGCAGGAAAAATTGCATGCGTTAATGGCACCATTTTTGTTGTTGTCCATGAGGTGTGCGGTGGTCATCCACCATTTTGTTGTCCTGGCTTGTCGGCCATTTTGAGAGATGTTTACAGTTTGAGATAGGAAGTTCCAGTTTAGCAAACACGGCCCCTGGATATGCTGTATTGGCATTTGTTGATTGGCGCAGTTTTGTCCTGTTTTATGCGTTTACAGTTTGACCTGTGCACTGCTTGGGTAGTGAGACACCAGGGAGAACATTCAAACTCCATGCAGATGGTGTTAGGATGGGGATGTTTCTGTTTTCATTTAAGTGAATGTAAGCTATTGCAGGGTTAGCTGACTTTGCAGTATATGAGCGGCGGTTTTTGTATTGGATTTCGTTTTTAAGTAAAAACTCCACTTTACACTGAATTTTGATAGATTGTAAGACTAACAGAGTTTTTGTACAATGGTGTGTTGTTATGTTTAAATATTTGGGAGTTTCCCAGAAGGCAATTTATTGTTTTTGAAACTTGTACTGTATAGCCATCTTTTGGCAGGAGTTTTTATTTGAGTCTCAACTTATGGTTTTGCTTCCAGGGGATGTGTGGGTCAGGGCACTCCCATTTGCAAAAGGGGGGTTTATTCCATCATTTCCTTGACAGGTTTTCTTTTTTAAATTGTTGAACTATATATGATTAGCCATGGATTTTTTGGTGTCTTGATAGACAAGGCGATTGGGGCTAGGCTCCCCCCTCCCCCTCCCTCTTCCTGAACAAATGATATGTAATAAACCAGTTTTTTTTTTTTAAGTAGCTGAGCATGTAACCGGAAGTTTCTTTTCAGCATTTATATATCAGCAGAAAGTTGGTGGGAGACGCTTGGGGTTTTCTGAAAGGTTGGGCAGTGAGATTTGTGGTTGGACAGAAAATGGAAAGCATTTTATATTTTGTTCCAATTTTGTGAAGTTATACTGTAAATACAGTTTTGGGTAGAGAGCAAACAGGGGGGCATCACCATTATTGTAACACCTAGATGCAGGTAGAAAGAAGTTTATCGTGAGACAGGTCGGGCCGTGTAGAATAATCGGAATTCCTGTGAATAGCATAAACGTGAGGAGTAGTACGCTAACAGCCCCGGTCAGGCCGTGTAAAATAATCGGGATTCCGGGGGTCGATTATGGTAATAAAGCCGCTGTCAGGGATGTACTGGGCTTGAACCTGGGACCTCTTCTGTGTCTGGCATTGACTCTTCCCACTGAGCTATCTGGGATGCTGGATAGTTCCCTGCCTGATCTGCTGGATAACCTATCTAATCCATTAGACTACTCTGCTTGGTGTCTTGATTGCTGTGAACCCTGAACCCCTTACTCCTCCCATGAACTTCCAATAAAAGACGTTCCAGAGATGTTGCCCCTTTGCGGTTTGATCTGCTTCTGTTCCCTGCATCCCTGACTCTGTGCCTGTATCGTATTCCTGTGTTTGACCCGGCTTTCTGACCTCGCTCCTATCTCCAGTCCTGATTCTGGCTTGTTTGACCCTGCTCAGTTACCTGTCTGATCATCTGTTGCCAAGACCCAGCCTGGACTCTGACTACTCTCTGCCTGCCGTTTATGCTGTTTACCCTGATGTGAATGACCTGGCTTGTCTGACTCCGCTGCTCTGCATACCTACACCTGCTGACCTGCATCCGCAGTCCCCCACACCTGCACCTGCTGACCTGCATCCGCTGCTCTGCATACCTGCGCCTGCTGACCTGCATCCGCTCTGCATACCTGCACCTGCTGACCTGCATCCGCTGCTCCCGGCTCCAGCTGTTCCAGCTTTTGCTTGGCTTTACTACACCCAGCCAAGAGGACCAAGTAGGCACCCTTACCTCACCGCGCTCTTACCACCACTATCCCCACTCCAGTGGTCTCCGAGCCGGGGTTGTACGGGAGGTCTCCCTCTGCACGTCAGGCTCACACCAAAGTATCAAACAGTATCAAACCGCCATGTCTGAGCCTGCAAGAGGGACCTCGCCTATGGATGACATCAGTCAGCACCTCGCAGCCTTTACCCGGATCGTGAAGTCTCTGCAAGGCAGTTACGTTCAAGTGGATAGACAGACGCAAACCCCTCCCCAGGAATGCCACCACCTCCTGAGCCTAGGGTCCCCATTCCCGATAAGCTTTCTGGAGATCGAAGCAGATTCCGGGCGTTTCGCAACGCATGTGAACTATACTTTTCCTTACTACCTCAGACTTTTTCATTAGAGGTCACCAAAGTAGGGTTTGTTATCGCTCTACTACAGGGGGAACCTCAGGCTTGGGCCCACCATCTGCTGGAAGTCCGCCATGAAGCTCTGGACTCTCTGTCATCTTTTCTTGATGCCATGGCTCGACTCTATGATGACCCTCAATGGACTTCCACCGCTGAGGCTGCCCTCCACGCGCTCCAGCAAGGCCGCAGAGCGGTCGAGGACTATGTGACTGATTTCAGACGCTGGAGCACGGATGCCCAGTGGAATGATGCAGCCCTACGGCACCAGTTCCGTCTTGATCTCTCTGAGGGACTGAAAGATGAGTTAGCCCGGGTCGGTGTTCCTGATGCCCTAGAGACTTTAATCACACTGTCTATTCAGATAGACAGACGACTCCGGGAGCGTAGAACAGAGAGGGCTACCCAGCAGCTTCGTCCAGCCTGGATGCTACCCCGGGTATCTCCTGCTGTTGCCAGTTCAGTTCCAGTTAACTCCTTACCTGCCAATCAGACTTCTGTTACCATAAAGCCGAGACAGCTTGGACTGATGAGACCTTCCCTGTCGGCCGAAGAACGACTTTGCCGGCGACAGAATGATCTTTGTTTATATTGTGGAGAAGCTGGCCATTATGTTTCCTCATGTCCTGTTAAGCTGCGCAAGGTCCCAGCTACCTCTTCTCCAAGTGGTCCACCTCCCTCTGCCAATGCCACCCACCTGGCCCTACCTATCTGGTTCCAATTGCCAGGAAGGACAATACCAGTCACCGCGATAATTGACTCAGGAGCATGTAATTGTTTCATCGATCTTAACTTTGCAGCACAACAGCACATCCCACTCCAGCCAAAGACCCAGGGACTTTCCATATTTTTAGCAGACGGGTCCCGTATTAAGTCAGGAGTAGTGACTCAAGAAACCCCTCCTTTGCTTGTAACCACCTCTACAGATCATAAGGAACTATTAAGCCTGAATGCCATTGCATCCCCTCTGTTTCCAGTCATCTTGGGTCTACCCTGGCTTCAGGCCCATAACCCGCAGATCGATTGGGGGTCCGGGGACCGGGAGTATTAGGTTCCAGTCGCCTTATTGCCAACACCACTGCATGCCTCCATGTCTCAGCACTTCTGGTCCTCTGTTATGCCTGGAGCCGGATTCAGAGGTACGTGCAGCTGTGCCCAAACAATACCATGGATTCCTGGACGTTTTCAGCAAACGGGGAGCTGAGACCCTTCCGCCTCATCGTCCATACGATTGTCCAATCGAGCTTCTCCCTGGGGCTGAAATTCCCTTTAGACGGATCTTCCCCTTATCTGAACGGGAGCTAGAGGTTCTGAAAGAGTATGTTGACGAAAACCTAAAGAGGGGGTTGATCCGTCCTTCCACTTCTCCAGCAGGGGCGGGAATCTTTTTTGTGGAGAAAAGGGACCATTCTCTCCGGCCTTGTGTGGACTACCGGGAATTAAATAAAATTACGGTCAAGAATCGGTACCCTCTGCCCCTGGTACCCAAACTCTTTCAGAGGCTCAGGACCTCTTTTGTGTTTACCAAGCTAGACCTGAGGGGGGCGTACAACCTGGTCCGCATCCGCGCAGGGGATGAATGGAAGACTGCTTTTCGGACCAGGTTCGACCATTACAAATACCTAGTAATGCCCTTTGGCCTATGTAACGCCCCTGCTACTTTTCAGCATCTAGTCAATGACATTTTTAGGGACTGCCTGGACATTTACGTAATTGTCTATCTAGACGATTATTAGATTTTTTCCACTTCAATTGAGCAGCACCGGGAACATGTCAAGAACGTACTCTGTCGACTCCGTCAACATGGACTGTACGCAAAACCAGAAAAATGCGAATTCGAACGACAGAGTATTCAGTTCCTCGGCCTGGTAATTTCAACAGAGGGAATTAAGATGGATCCGCAAAAAGGTTTCAGCTATTCTGAATTGGCCTGCACCTTCAGACAAGAAGGGGGTGCAGCGCTTTGTTGGCTTTGCCAACTTCTACCGGAGGTTCATCAAGGGATTCTCCGCTATTATTTCCCCGATTATGCAGCTGACCAAGCAGAATGTCCGGTTTTGTTGGAATCCCGAGGCACAGGCTGCCTTCACAAATTTAAAAGGACTGTTCACGTCAGCTCCTATTCTGAGTCACCCTGACCCTGCTCTACCTTATCTACTCGAGGTAGATGCCTCAGAGACAGCGGTAGGAGCCATTATCTCTCAACGCCAGGGTCTAAAGGACTTGATGCACCCAATAGCCTTCTTCTCTCGTAAGCTTACACCGGCCGAGAAGAACTATGACGTAGGGGACCGGGAGCTCCTGGCCATCAAGTCTGCCCTTGAAGAATGGAGGTATCTGTTGGAAGAAGCGGTGCATCCCATACTCATTTATACAGACCACAAAAACCTGGAGTATTTGAGAGCTGTCAAGCATCTGAGACCACGCCAGGCACGATGGGCCTTATTCTTCTCTAGGTTTTCATTTCACATTACTTGCCGGGCTCAAAGAACACCAAACCAGACGCCCTTTCTCGCATGTTCGATGATCCAAAAGAAGTGTCAGCTCCTGATACCATCCTATCGGAAGGTAACTTTCTACTCTTGAAAACAAATCTAATGTCCGGCTTGAAGCAAGCTTCAGCAAATATGTCAGGGCCTCCTGGGATTACCCTGTTACCCAAGGATGGGTTACTATGGAAAGACAACAAGATCTTTGTACCAGAAGAAGTCAGAGTAACAGTATTAAATCTGTGCCATGATCATCCCCTGGCCGGCCACTTCGGAATGCATAAAACCCAGGAACTAATTCAACGTACATTTTGGTGGCCAGATCTTGAAAGGAACTGCAGGGAGTATGTAAATTCATGTGCCACCTGTACCCGTAGTAAGACCGCTAGAAGCAAGGCCTGGGGTCTGCTCAGATCCTTACCAGTTCCTGATCGACCCTGGCAAAGGATTGCTATGGACTTCATAGTGGAACTTCCCCTGTCAGATGGTTGCTCAGCCATTTTTGTAGTGGTCGACCGTTTATCTAAAATGGCCCACTTCGTGCCACTGAAGAGCACGCCATCTGCCATGGAAACTGCCCAGGTTTTCATAAAAGAGATAGTAAGGTTACATGGGGTTCCAACAGACATTGTTTCAGACAGAGGGGTGCAGTTCACCTCTCGTTTCTGGAAGGCTTTGTGCAAGGTCCTGAAGATCGAGCTGTCCATGTCCTCTGCCTATCACCCTCAGACCAATGGGCAAACCGAGAGGACGAACCAAACGCTCAAGCAATATCTCCGATGCTTTACCACCTTTGTTCAAGATGACTGGGTAACACTACTACCCCTGGCAGAGTTTGCCTTTAATAATGCCAGTCACTCGGCTACAGGTCAGTCTCCGTTTTTCTCCAACTACGGGTTCCACCCGATCTTCCTACCTGATCTCATTTCTGATTCAACAGTCCCAGCAGTCCAGAGTACCGTTGATTTCCTGACCCGTAACAACAAAATATTACAGGAAGCCTTGACCAAGGCGCAGGCAACCAATAAAAGGATGTTTGACAGAAAGAGGAGAGGGGAATTATGCCTTCAACAAGGCGATCAAGTATGGCTGTCTATTACCAGCCTTAGGATGACCTGCCCCGCAAGGAAACTGGCACCCAAGTTCATCGGCCCCTTCCCAGTAAAACGGAAATTAAATGAAGTCTCCTATGAACTTTCTTTACCAGATTCATTGAAAGTTCACCCAGTGTTTCACGTGTCACTACTGAAACCTACAGTGCCGGATCCCTTCCCAAACAGGGGATCAGGACCGCCTGAACCTGTAATGGTTGACGGGGATGAGGAGTTCGAGGTGGAGGCCGTCTTGGACTGTAGAAGAAGTGGGAACCAACTTCAATTCCTGATTAAGTGGAAGGGGTATGGTCTGGAGGAGAACTTCTGGGAACCCCAACGGAACATTCATGCCCGAGAGTTAATCAAGGCCTTTTTTCGCAGTCACCCCCAGAAAAGAGCTCTCTTGGGCACCCGGAGGTTGCCCTTAAGGGGGGGGCACTGTCAGGGACGTACTGGGCTTGAACCTGGGACCTCTTCTGTGTCTGGCATTGACTCTTCCCACTGAGATATCTGGGATGCTGGACAGTTCCCTGCCTGATCTGCTGGATAACCTATCTAATCTATTAGACTACTCTGCTTGGTGTCTTGATTGCTGTGAACCCTGAACCCCTTGCTCCTCCCATGAACTTCCTATAAAAGATGTTCCAGAGATGTTGCCCCTTTGCGGTGTGATCTGCTTCTGTTCCCTGCGTCCCTGACTCTGTGCCTGTATCGTATTCCTGTGTTTGACCCGACTTTCTGACCTCGCTCCTATCTCCAGTCCTGATTCTGGCTTGTTTGACCCTGCTCAGTTACCTGTCTGATCATCTGTTGCCAAGACCCAGCCTGGACTCTGACTACTCTCTGCCTGCCGTTTATGCTGTTTACCCTGATGTGAATGACCTGGCTTGTCTGACTCCGCTGCTCTGCATACCTACACCTGCTGACCTGCATCCGCGGTCCCCCACACCTGCACCTGCTGACCTGCGTCCGCTCTGCATACCTGCTGACCTGCATCCGCTGCTCCCGGCTCCAGCTGTTCCAGCTTTCGCTTGGCTTTACTACACCCAGCCAAGAGGACCAAGCAGGCACCCTTACCTCACCGCGCTCTTACCACCACTGTCCCCACTCCAGTGGTCTCTGAGCCAGGGTTGTACGGGAGGTCTTCCTCTGCACGTCAGGCTCACACCGAAGGTACGTAACAGCCGCAAACCATAACCGCTCCGAAAATAAAGCGCAAGGGTGTCCTGGACGCGGGACACTTCATAAGCGATTCGAATCGTCATGGGTAATGTGCCGTCCATGCTTGGGAGGAAAAAAATTAGGCTCCCCACCAGTCAGACAGCTGCACCACACATGAGGTCTGGGTTTGGGGCTCCGGACATGAGACCCCTTAAAGAATGACATGTATGGTCAGAGGGTACAGTAAGGTGTATTTCTTTGGAAGGTACTTTTGCTGGAGGTACGAGACCTCAGAATAAAGGTACCTTGGATGTAGTTGAGCTGTGGCTTCAGAAATCTGTAATGATGAGTGTTGATGGAGGTGTAGTACACACTTTTGTGATTCTCAGAGGAGGAACGGTGGTTAAATTCTCATGCCCGTTTGTTTGAACTTTGTATGGCTGGTCCATGCAAGGTTCTCAAGCTGCTCTCGTGTTTTTCCCATTGTATTTTTTTCTATTGCTGAAAGAGTAAAGGTAGAATTCTGGCTGTTTTTGTTTTTTCATTTGTGGTTTTGGAAACTGGGAAGTATCTCCCCCACATTTGTATCTGAATGTTTGTATGTAGTAACATGAATATGTTCAAACTTACCGCGGCGATCCTCCGATGCGTCGCGGCTGTTGTATTTTTGTAGGAACGAGAAAAGTAAGGGTTACAGAGGGTTTTGTTTGAATATGTTTTGAAAGAATGTCATTGACAATTTACCAATGTACAGGAATGTCATTATTGTTTACCATTCTTTGCAGGTTAAATATGAAGGATAGAGTAATGATTTTGCTTATAAGTATTTTTCAGGTCCAAGGAGTTTGTGCATAGGGAGCAGGTGTATGTAGACAGCTGTACATATGGATAAATATGAGTCTAAGGAGGTAAAAGTATCATAGGCTATTTCATTGTTTCTTTTTTCCTGCACCACGCATTTCTTCCTTCAGTCTGTAATGAGGAAGAAAATGGGGGGAGAAGTGATAAATGTAAGAATGACAGTTTTTTTCAAACAAAGAATGTTAACCTCTGTAATTCTAACCAAGTTTGTGCCAAGACTGTCTTTCTTTGATAGAATTTGAATCGGCAAGCAGCAGTCTGGTGAAGTAGGTTCCCATCCCAGAGGCTAAGAACCTTTTGTCAATGGTTCCAGGTATTGTAAGCCACGCACAGGTTATGCAGTGACCACAGTCCCGATGTCTGGGTTATTGTCATATGAGGGTTGTTTGGAGGTCAATCAAATCCAGAGTCGTACTCTCCTTATTATCTGTCACTTATATTCTCAGCTGATGGGGTGGGTGCGATCATTGTGACATGAACTTCAAAATGTCCACCACAGGGTTCACGAGTCCCTCCTGGACCCTGACACAATAACCAGTTTACATTCTTTCCAACCAGGTGACTGGGTCGTTGTAAAGAAGCTTGAGGGATGAGACCACGCCAGCCACTGCAAGAAGCGGCTCAACCACACCAAAGAACTGAGTATCTTCGTCTATTTATATTTTTGTTGTTTAGTAAATTTTAGCAAGGGTAACGATGAAAAGCATCCCAAGTTATTATTTAAAGTGTATTTCCTGACTAGCTCAGAAAGCGAACAGGACCGATTGCTGGGTCTGTTCTGGGTCTCCACCAAGTTTTAGTACCCCAGCAATGACAGCGATACATGCTATTTATGATGTTATTATGGGTATGAGGAGTTTTGACAGACTGGTGAAGACTCCAAACAGACACTTGTCAATGGAATCTAACGATGCATTTTTAGAGGGTAAAATTGGTTATAGTTTTAATAGCTCTGCCTCTTGTCGGTTTGGGTATCTAGGCAGCCCACAAGTGTGTTTGAACTTTAGTTTGGTGTTTATGTGGATCTGCAGCTTATAAGGTAATTCCCTCCAAAGCAAGAGGTTCATGCATGATGGTGAAGCTGTCCCAACATCTTATGACACGGCCGATCGCGAGGATCTGATGGCACGAGAAATTAAGAATGGCAGGGACAGCCAGAGGGGATTTGTTCACCAACCCCGACCAGGTCTGGGCATGGGGTCCTGGATGTACAAGGTGGGGGGGGGGCTCGGGCTTGGGATACGATTGAACAATTCTCATCCAATAAGGATAGGGTTCTTCATGTAACTGTTGAAGCCAGAGCTGTAGCTAAGTGAAGGTTGGGAGCCCTTTTAGGGGTCTGGGGATCTAATTTTTATTTTACAGCGGATCGTGGTTAAAGGAAGTGGGAATATATATACTCATGTCGTTTTTATTTCTATTCTTTCTATGTTGTGACGAGGTGCGCCTGTTGCCTGATTGGACGCGTGACCAGAGTTTCCTTGATGAGACGCCCCGAAACCGGACCCACATACAAGACACAGAGGATCACAGATGGATCGGCGATTACTACAGCTCACCATGTCGTGTCCTCCTTTATAAGTCATGCCCCTGAAGAACAGAGTCTACATGTCAAGCCGTGTTTTCCTTTTTATGGACTGTAAGGACTGATTAATTTCCAGGTGTAAGAAGCAGATCAAGTTTCATCGATGGACATGGGGTGCATATGACAAAAAAAGGAGGACTGTTGTGGAAAAATTAATTAATGTATGCTGTCAGATGTCCCCCCAATGTAAGTTTTGCTGTAATACGCTCATGTGAGTGTATTCGCACATACAGACGTTGGTGGAAGACCATTGGCACAAACACCGTCCCACGGACACAACAGATTTGCTTGCTCCTTTTAGGGATGTTCATTTATGCCTCAGCAAGGGCCTGGCCACTTTTTGTCGACTGCATTAAATGACTCCGAGCTAACAGATCTGCATTTATGGGAACTATAGCATAACTATACGGAAATTGTGATTATCTGATCCATGTTTAAGTATGGTTGGCGTCATTGGTAGCAGTGAGTTTGGTTTGCACACGGCTTTGTACAAAGCCATGCTTTCTACTGTTCCTTTGTTTTACAGAAAGCATATGACCCCTGTACACAGCCGTTTGCACACATCACTGCTAGCATTTTATTTGAATTTAAACATGTCTGTGATTGGTTCTTTTGAAAATATACAAAATGTCTGAATGGCTGTTTTGTGAAGCCAACACCTTCTTTTGTTACTCATGTTGACTATAAATAAAGAGAGCTGACGATCCCAGGGACACTCTGCTCTGGGATGGCCTGATGATAAGACCTATGTGTGAGGCTTGCTTCTTGGAATGAATGAAGGGACGGATGAACGGTGAGTGGAACTTAGCCTAAAGATAGCATTATTGCAAAAAGATGAATCTAAAGTGTGTGTGCTTATTTAGCACAGGAAATATAGGCTGTATGCTCTGCATGGAACCTGTATTTCCACGACACTACCCAATAGGAGCAGGGCGCTACATAAGGGTAATTAAAGGTTTGAGAACCCCATGACATAAAGCTTGGCAGTATGTGAAATGAATGATTAGTGAAAAAACTGTATAGATATGAAGGGAAGAATGCATTTATCTTTGCTGCCTGCTGGATTGCTAAGCAGTGAGATTTTAATGGTGCAGAAAGTTTTTAGTTTACCGAAACAGCAAATGTTTTTAGGAAAACTAAAAGTCTCTGTGGGAAATGTGATGCTATTGCTTGTAGTTACCAGCAACTGTGAGCAGATAACAAAACTTTGTTTGTTGAGATAATTCGCTTGTTGATGGGCTGAAAGCTGCAGATAGTAAGGATAAAAGGCTTCCAGCAAGTAGGGCTGTTCACTTTTCATGCACAATGAAAATTGGTGTGCCTAATTTGGTTTCTAAAGACAGCTGCATATTTGATGATATGTGCAAGGATGTAAATGTGCTTCTTAATTTCTGATAGCTAAAACAGATCCTTTTTTCTTATGTGAGTAGCTGCAAAAAGTTACTAGTTGTAATGTTTTTGCAGTACAATTATTTTGGCCTAAAACTGTTCCTTCTGTTAAGGGGGACCTAAGCTCAGAAAGGGCAGTACCATCTAGTGAGAACTGGTTGTGAAACTATGTCCTTAGGCAAAGTCAACTGTCAACATCCCATGACCTATAATACTAGTTTAAACCAGATGTCTAAGACGTCACGATGTATGTCTTGACCCTCCCCATATGTGTTAAATTATTTTTTTTTTTTTCTTTCAAAGTATTTTATTTTCAAATAGGAAAATACAGAGTAACAAATACGATAGCAATATAGAAGTTTTTGGCCGATAGCATGGGCGGACTGAAAAAATACACAGCGAAAGTGCAAAAATTAAGGAAGATCTGTAATCGTAAACAATTCTGTCAAGTGGTTAATCATATCATCTGGCATACAGATTTTAATTATAGGTACACTCCCTCCCAAACTCGCCTTATCAACAGAGCCTGGGGTCCTAAATTCTCTTTCAGTCCCCTACATCCGGGGCAGGGAAGGTGCCACAGAGCTCCCGCCCTCCGGCACCCCAAAAGGGAACATGCTGTGCCAGAGGGAGGGAACCCTCCCTCCCCCCCAGGGGGGAAACCCCCCGATGGGACTGACTCACTCCTAAGAGGACCTCCATTGTTGTACCATTAATAGTAATTCGATACCCTGTTAGAAGAAAGGAGAGGTAGTCAGAAAGAAGAAAGATAGGGAAGACGGGGGTTAGGGTAGGGTGGGGGTAGGGAAGGGAGGCAAGGTTCACTAAGTGCTTAAATTAATCCAGGTTTTAATTGTGAGCTAATCCAGGAACTAGAGAGATACCCAAGAACTGAGCCCATGGTTCCCAAACCTTCTCAAATTTACATGTTGAGTCGTTAATGATACTGGCAAGCTTTTCCTGGGCCATGATCCAAGATACTTTCCTGATCGCTGCTTTAGTGGAGACATTTGGGTGCTTCCACGCCTTGGCTAGTGTAATTTTGGCTCCCAGCAATATATAGTGGATTAGTATACGATCGTGTTTGGATATCTTGGGAATATGAGCATTTAGTAAAATGGTTTCCGGAGACCTGAGAATCTCGCAACCCGTGACTCTTTTAATGAGAGTTAATATCTTTCTCCAAAAGGACCTGATTCTAGGGCATTCCCACCACACATGGGCGATTGTGCCCCTCAGATGACATCCCCGGAAGCATAACGGGTCAGCTGTTGGGAAAATCTTGGCCAGTCGTGTAGGTGTCATATACCATCTAGTCATAATTTTTAAATTTGCTTCCATGAGAGATGTATTGATGATTCCTTTATACGCTGTGGCTAGCGCAGACTGCCAGGTCTCCAAGCTCCACTGAAACTTGAAGTCTCTTTCCCAGGCTAACATGTAAGGGGATTTATCAGTCGGTTGGGAAAGTGACGCATAGATGACTGAAATGCCTCCCCTCTGCTCCATGGGTTGACTGCACCAGAGTTCATAATTTGAAAATTTGGGAGGATTAGGCTTTTCGGGCCATATTCTATGCAAGAAGTGGCTTATTTGCTGAAACCAAAATCTCTCAGACTGAGGGAGGTCGAGATTGCTCACGCAGTAAGCCAGAGAAAGTGGGCCTCTAGACGTGAAGAAATGGCCTATACGGTACAGCCCTTTGTCCAGCCACCATTGAAAGGCCTTTATGTTTAACCCTGGGGGGAAACTCGGGTTACGGAATAGGTGTGAGAGGGGTTGCATGGCTCAGGTAAGGTTAGGGTTCAATTTCAGTTTATCCCACAAAGCAAAGGAGTGTGAGAGAGTGGGGGCCAAAATAGGTGGTCTATTTTTAGGTGAACACCACAATAGGTAATCCAGGGTATGATGTGGAACCGCCTGGCGTTCGATTTGTATCCAATCTGGTTTTCTCCCTTTAGTATATACAGTGGAGAACTGGGACAGTCTTGATGCTAAGAAATATCTATACAAGTTTGGCACACCCAGTCCTCCTCGTTTTCTAGAGTGGTAAAGAGTCTGTTGGTTGATCCTGTATCCCGATCCCCCCCAAATAAATTGTATAATTTTGCTCTGGAGTGACTTGAGATGGTCCCTCCTCAGTGGGATGGGGAGAGCTCGGAAGAGGTAGAGCAGTCTAGGCAATAGTGTCATCTTGACAGCATTTATTCTTCCCAACCAAGATAAATTTTGCTTTGACCATAGTTTTAGGTCTTGCTCTAACTTGTGGTACATGGGAGGGAAGTTTTTAGCGTAGAGGGACTCAAATTTAGAAGTAAGGGAGATACCCAAATATTCGATACTGTATTCATTCCAGGCAAATTTAAAATTCATTTTAAGTAGGGAGACCATCTCAGGGTTAAGAGAGATGTTTAGGGCTTGGGATTTGGCAAAGTTAACCTGCAAACCTGTTACTGTCGCAAAAGAGAAAAGAATTTTATTCAAATTAGGTAGGGAGGTTAGAGGGGAGGTAATAAAGAGTATTAAGTCATCCGCAAACAACCCACATTTGTGCATTTGGGGCCCACAAGAAACCCCCTTTACATCAGGATTCTCTCGTATAGCTATCGCCAATGTCTCTATGGCCAATGCAAAGATTACGGGTGACAACGGGCAGCCTTGCCTTGTTCCCCTTGCTATGTGGATCGGGGAGGAATATTGTCCTTGAATTCGAATACGCGCCGTGGGCGTGGAGTATAGTGCTTTCAAGGTTCCGATAAATTGATTCCCAAAGCCCCAGCTCTAACAGGGTAAAGATGTATTGCCAGGACACAGTATTGAATGCTTTTTGTATGTCCAGGGAAAGTAGCATTCCCTGTTGCTTAGGTCCTCCTGGCCAGTTAGACTGTAAGATCGAGACTATATCAATAGTAGGCTTGTGCACAACGGAAAAATTTGTTCCGTTTCGGTTCGTTTCTTTCCGGTCCTGTTGATTCGTAATCATTCGTAATTTTGCTAGACGGGATTTTTCGTGTTCGGACTCATTCGTATTTTTGCAAGCGACATTTTTCGTTGAATTTTTTGTTGCTTTATAATTCGTACTTTCGGTAGAGTACGTTGTTTTTCGTTGATTCTGGACACAACTCCTACTTTCGTAACTTTTTTTGGGTTCGTTGATTCGTAATTTTCCGTGTCTCTCTCACAACGACGCTGCCTATTATGCCTAATGTGCTTCGAATGGATTTGTACTTTTCTAAATACATAGCGGTTATTTGTAACGATTCGAAATCTCGTATTTTACTTTCGTTTTTTACATACGGCTATAGGCTCCGCCCCTGTACACCATTTTGAGAGGGTTCAGCACGGTGAGGGAGAAGCAGAGAGCAGAGCAGAGTGAGTGTTATTGTGCTTCGAATGGATTCGAAATCTCGTATTTTACTTTCGTTTTTTCATGCGGCTATAGCCTCCGCCCCCTGTACACCATTTTGAGAGGGAGTTCAGCATGGTGAGGGAGAAGCAGAGAGCAGAGTGAGTGTTATTGTGCTTCGAATGGATTCGTACATTCGTAACTTTTTTCATAACAAATTATGCCGAAGACCTTCGGGCATTCGCTATTTTGCGGTATAATTTATTTCGGATTCGGTTTTATTCGTAATTGCTCTGTTCGGAAATTCGAATGCTTCCGAATGTCCGAAAGTTGCTAAATTCGGACGAATTTCGATTCGTTACGAAACGAATTGCACAAGCCTAATCAATAGCTCTTCTAGTTTGATCAGGGCCCTGTCTACCTGGGATAAATCCCACTTGGTCTTTGTGAATATAGGAGCTGATGAATGAGTTTAGTCTGTTTGCTAGGACTTTGGTGAGGATCTTTAAATCGTTATTTATCAACGATATTGGTCTATAGTTAGCTACCTCTTCTGGATTTTTATCAGGTTTCGGGATGACAGTAATGTATGCTGAGTTTAGGTCAGGTTTTAGGGGGGAACCGGAGGTTTTTTCGTTAAAAATTTTTGTCATAAAGGGCGCTACTATCTCTGAGAAGGTCTTATAGTAGGGGACCGATAGACCGTCCGGACCTGGAGCCGTTCCCCCCTTTAGGTTTTTGATAACCTCCATGGATTCTTCCACTGAAATTGGGTCCTCCATGATGGTTTTGTGTTCATCAGAGAGTTTAGGAATAGGGAGGGTGTCTAGAAAATGTGAGATGGAACTAGCGGAAACCTGCTGACCAGCACTATAAAGCTTGTCATAGAACTCTCTGAAAGCTGTAAGGATTTTGGAGGGATCAGAAGTCGTGGTCTGATTATGAGATTTGATCCTAGGGATTGTGTTTAGCCTCACCCTGGGGGTGAGTTTATTGGCCAGCATCTTGCCTAATTTGTCCTTCTGGGTATAAAATTTCGCTCCGCTCCATCGGATCAGTTTTTCAGCTCGTGTTGTCAGGGCTAAGTTAAGTTGCAGTCTGACTGAGTCTATTTGTGTCATGCTAATTCTGGTCGGATCTTTTTTATGTTGGGCTCTGAGAGAAGCGTACATTCTTTCCAATCTAACTATATCAGCCATTCTTTCTCTTTTGATTTTGGATGCGAGCTGGATAAGTTTACCTCTGACGGTAACTTTATGGGCTGCCCAGAGTACTTCTGCGGATACCTCCCCATTGTTATTTAAAGAGAAGTATTCGGTTAGTGCTTTATTAATCTCGATCACATTAATGGGGTCTGACAAAATTGACTCATTAAGCCTCCACTGGAAATGTTTGGGTCTGTGTGAGAGTGAGTCGAGAGATGCTGACACAATAGAGTGATCCGAGAGTGACGTGTCTATAATCCGAGCATCATTGACATGTGGAAGATGATGTGAGGGGATGAGAATGTGATCTATCCTGGCATAGGATTGATGGGGGTTAGAGAAATGGGTATAATCTCTTGTCGTTGGGTTCTGTTCACGCCAAACGTCTGCCAAACCCTGAGCATGGAGTAGTCTAGCAAATTTTAGGCTAGCCCTGGTGGGGCGAGTTAGGATGGGTTTGGCTGGGTTGGACTTATCCAGCCCACGATCAAGCGCCATGTTGGAGTCACCCCCAAATATGGGAGTCCCCTCCAACATAGGGCTCAGGGTTGACATCATTGACTGAAAAAACCTCAGTTGCCCTTTATTTGGAGCATAGTATGAAATAAAGGAGAAAACGTGCCCCTCAATTAGGCCTTTCACTAAAAGAAACCTGCCTTCTGGGTCTTTGTACTCGGCTTGCCAAGAGAAATTGCAAGATTTTGAAAATAAAATTGCAACCCCTTTTGATTTGTCTTCTGCCTTTGCCAAATAAAAAACTGGGAAGTGATGGTGTAAAAAGACAGGGCTGTACCGTCTAGGGAAGTGAGTCTCTTGAATCAAAACCACATCCAGTCCGAGGGATTTGTAACTGTCAAATATTTTTCTCCTTTTTATTGGGGAATTAAGACCCTGGGCGTTGTGGGTAGCTATTTTAAGTATAGGTTTTGGTGCATTAGCCATGGAGAGGAGTTGAGTGTATGCTGTCTATCCCTGCGTCACTTACCTTTAGGTGAGCCGAACCTCTAGTTGTCTTCTGTATGGACCTTCTGTGATATGGTTTGGTTTGATTAGGAACCTCAGTGATAACCTGGATGGATTCTGAGAAACACACAATTGTTAAGCATCTTAGTACGTAGAAGGGGGAGGGGAGGAGGGAGAGGGAAGGGGTATACAGAAAGAGCAAGATAGGAAAGATAGAGGAAGAGACCATAGACAGCCTCTTCAGAGAAAGACGGTCCGCTCCCTGGGGAAATAACCTCTCCCCCGAGCCAGACCTTACAAAAAGTGTCTGCACCATTGTGAGCAGACAACCCACCCCACAAATCTTCGAGAGACTGAGGGATAGGCGGAGGCACATGCTAAGCACCCAGCTCCACGGCGCTCAACTAACTTTTGTTCATTTAGAAATACCTAGCACAGAGGGTTTAAATTCCCATAAAGGGGGGACCTCCAGTCCCCTGGGATGAGCATCTGGATAACTACCCCTCACCCGCCCCTTTTCAGAGCAGGCAATGTGGTGAACATCTTAGAGCTACTATCTATTATAATTGAGGGGAAACATTTAGTTCAGTAACTAACCCACTAACATTAGGGGGCCACTATGAGCCCAACTCATAGAAACAACCACGTGAGAAACATAAGGTTTCTGTCTTCTAACAGATGGTAATAATGAGCCAACAGGTTCGTTTAAGGCCTTATCCAGGACTATAAGCAAAATCAATTGGGGGAAACCCTAGATCGGATCAATATCTTAATATACTGAAAAATAAGAAAGTTTGATCAATAGAATTTGGGAGGGCAATTGCCCCTTTCAGAAGAAGAGGAAGTCTCTGATGAGTACTCCCTTTGGGAGCCAAGGTAGAGAGTAGGAAATATAAAAATAAAATAAAATTAATTGCTGGCAATACTCAGGTCGGGCGAATGTCTTTCGCTTTCTTCGATTTCGGGTTGTTCCACAGGGGCGTCAGGGGGCTGGTGGGTGGTGGCCGTTTAGTAGAGTTGTTGGCTGGGTTTGATGTGTCCATGTCCGATTCTAGCGAGATCAGCTTCAGTGAAAGGAGGGTCTTCTCTCCATCTTGGAGGTTAGAGAACGAATAGGGTTTACTCTTGAAAATGAATTTAACGGCAAATGGGAATGTCCACCAGTATTTGATGTCTTTCTGGGCCAGGACCCCTAAGAGAGGTTTCAGGGCCCTTCTTCTCTGGATCGTGGAGGGGGATAGGTCAGCAAAAATTTGGATAGGGTGATCGTGATGGGAGATCTGTTTCACCGCTCTGGATTGCTTCATTATTTCCTCCTTTACCTGGTAAAAGTGTGGTTTAGCGATTACATCCCTGGGGGAACCATCTTTTCTAGGAGGGCCCAGGGCTCTATGAACCCTGTCCAATTCCAGGCGGTGTTGCGGTATGTTAGGGATCAGGGATTTAATTATTTCCTGTGTCGCTTGTGAGACCTCTGTAAAGGTTTCAGGGAGACCCCTGATTCTGAAGTTGGATCTCCTGGATCTATCTTCAAGTTCATCGATTCTCAGTAGGGCTGAGTCGAGCCTATCTTGAAGTGTCTGGATGTGGCTAGAATTCTGGTTAGTGGTTGCTACTGTTAAATCCAGCTTGCTCTCTATGGCTTCCATCCTGGAACCTAGGTTCTGGAAGTCAGCTTTTATATCGCCAGAAATCTTAGCTGCTGTATTGGCCAGACCCCTCTCCAGTAAAGTAGACAACTTCTGGAATAGATCATCGTGGTGGGGGCTTTCTTCATTATTCGGGGATGTAAGGTAGGGGCCCCCTTGGTGTGCATGAGAGGGTGTCCCTGCTAAAGGGACAGCATTGTCCCCAAAGTGTCTGCTAAGTAGCGATTCAGTAGACGCTGGGGATGGGGTCATATGTTGCCTGAGCAAGCTTTGACTGGCTGGGGTGTATGACAGGGTGGCGGGCGCTAACACTTGCCTCTGCTCTGCATGTCCCTCCATGTTTTCAGCGTGTAGCTGGGCCGCGGCGGCCATCTTGGTATACCCCGGCGGCTGAACCCGGTCAAATTGCGGCCCGAGGTCTCTCCGTACCTGGCTTCCACTCATGCGGCGGGATTCCCTGGTGAACTGGGGGTCTGGATCGCCCGTTGTAGCTCGTCGGTGATCCCTCTGTGCGGTGCTGTGAGCGGCGCTAGAGCTAGGTGTGATGGAGCTCCGGCTCAAGCGGCCATCTTGGAGACTCCGCGCATGCGCACTCCAAATTATTTATTTTTTTGTTCCAGTTTGCATGAAAGCTCAACTCACGTTGCCAATAAACGAGCATTTTTATATAAATCAATTTTGTCTTGTGTTCATTTGAATGTTCCCGGAGCTCCGAGAAGTGTCACTGATCGTCCAGTTGTCTAGGCAGAAATAACCCTTACAGCGCTGGTGGCAGCAGTGGGATGCAGTGATCATCTGAGGTAAGTGAATTGTGTCTATTTTGTTGATGCTGTTCTTCTTGCCTCTGATAATACCACATCCTTTTTAGTGCAAAATTGTAGAGAGGTTAACTGTAAACTGCCGTGCTTTTGGGAAGCACATTAAAGTAATCGTCTTTGGGAGACTGATTTAAAAATAGTAAAAATAGAGGCTCCTAAGGGAGGAGCTGGACGGGCGATCAGGGGGACTCTAGCGACCTTTTGCTTCTCTTTCTTTTGTTGTATAGAGTATAAGAATATTGTTTAGAGCTTATATTATGGTTGCACATTGCAAGAGGGTCTTGTAAGGTGAAACAACGACCCTCGGTAAGTTTGTATAAATTGCTTGTAACCAAACTAAGAATGGTTAAGGGAGGAAGTAAAGAATACCCCCCACCTAATCCCGGAGACATGTAAAGACTATGTGGCCAGAGTATGTGGAACAGATTATTTTTTGATAAATCCTTTCATAGACGATCTGGCTTGCTGGACAGAAAGTATGTGCAGTAGCTCACCCGTCCCGCGCACAGGCGCAAATTTCCAATTCCATATGGATATGGTCAGGGGACTCTGGTTGGGGGATAAGAAAGCTTTCCCATGGTACATAGGAGTGCGACATGAAGTACATGAAGGAAGCAGGGGAAAACTGTCTAATTGTAGCTCCTCACTGGTATGACACGGAACCCGAGGATAGGAAGGGGAAAGGTAGAAAGAGAATAAAATGGATCAGGAAAAGTGAGAATAAAAAAACTTTTTCCTTGCCTTTTACCGCAGAACAACTGCACCTGGTAGAGGCTAAGGTAAAACAACCCCCCAAACAATCTAATATTAACATTTCTGACCTTTCACCTACCAACTCATTCCTCCCAACAATAGCTAGTGCACTTCCACTTCCTCTACCACCCGCTTATACACCCCTGTATCCCAGCATACCTGTTTGCAAGATTTCAGGGAATGACGAGGAAATAATCCAAATAGTGGCCTTGCTATAGGTAACCCGACACACCCTCCCATAGCACCGCCACCACTACCCTTACCTCAACAACAGGTACTTATACAGGCGCAGGCAAGTGGTGGCTCAGGCTCCAAAAACTCTGATGTAGAAAGCGAGGCAGGCTCCGAAATAATTGATAAAAAGAAGATGTTAGAAACCCTTTTCTAAAGAATAGAAAATATCTCAGATCAAGTTACTGAATTACAACAGAGGCCCCAGGGAGTAGTCTAACCCCAGAGAGAAAGGGTGAAATTAGACAGAGAGCAGAAAAGATTGCAGCAAAGATTACAGCAAAGCAATACAAACTAAAAGGAAACGGGGTCTCCCCACCACTCCAATAGGCCAAGAGGAAGCCACCTCTTCGGCAGACATGATCCTTGATGGTGAGGAACTGGAGGAAGAGAACGCGTTGGAAGCACCTGATACAGATGAGTCTGCATCAGCTAAACCAAGTCTTGCCTTGTCATTAGGGATGAGCTTCGTGTTCGAGTCAAACTCATGTTCGACTTAAACATTGTCTGTTCGGCCGTTCGCTGAATTTCGAACAATATGGGCCGTTCGCACCAAATTAGAGTGGCGCGCCACGGCCCATAATTCACTGCATCAACGCAGTGCATTGCTAGCTGATGATTGGCCAAGCATGCACTATGATCCGCATGCTTGGCCAATCACAGCGCCGTCAGTACAGAGAGCCGTAATTGGCCAAAGTCAGGGTGCCTTTGGCCAATCATGGCTCAGGAGATTGGGTACACGCCCCACACTATATAAGGCCGCCCGCACGTCGGCGCCATGTAGTGTGTTCCGGCATTGAATGAGAGAGATAGAGAGAGTGTCATTTCAATTCAGTTACTTAAGTAGCATACAAAATAATTCCGCGCTGCCCTCTGGATAAGCTGCTAACACAACAAGTAGACAAATAGTAAAAAGCGTGGAAACAAAAAGTGTAGCGCTAATCAAAAAAAAATGAACAAGAATGCATGACGCACTCAAATGAGTATATAAAAACGGTGCAATATAAAAAAAGACACTCAAATATTAAGTAAAAACAGTAAGAAGTCCTCATATATACAAAATGTCTATATGCGAAATACAAGTGAAAACTTGTGCAACTGAGTGTCCTAAAGTAATTAAAAAATGAAGGCAATGGTGAAATTCAAAAGTGGGTGAAGACTTTGAAGGGAAAGGTGACGGTGAGAAGATGAAGAGAACCACCACCAATAGGTAAGGAGCTTACCAGATAGTTTGAACTCAGAGGAACATATGTTCAGTGGGTCAAACGGGCTTGGTGTGGTGGAACCACGATGGAACCTGGACAATCTGTATGCTGCAAATTGCTGTGCTGGAAATGGCCAAACATCAACATGGAGAGAAAAACCGCAGAAGAAAGATGACCTCTTAGCAGATAACCTCATATGCAGTAGTGGTCCGGGAAAATCCCAATCAATATGAGCAGGTAAGTATCATGTAATAGAGAAAAGAAACAGCCACATAGCGTAACTCTGTATGTAAATCAAAATTTAATTTAGTGGAAACACTTACATTTAAGTTGATATAAAAGCGCTTTGCAAAGAATGTGGCAACAATGGAGTCCACCCGACGCGTTTCGTCTCCTAGGACATCATCTGGGGTGTCCCTCCACTGTTGCCCCCCTTGTATATATAGGAAAAGTGACCCCAATCAAGAGAGTTCATCCCCGGCCGCATTGTCAGTGGAAATGGCATTACTTCCTGGTTTTCCTAAGATGGCCGCCGGGCTTGTGTTCCAAGCCTCCATCTGGGTGCCTCTGACAAGGCCAAGCCTCGTTTTGGTCTCTGATATCACGTGACTCCCTGACTGAATGCCAGGAAGCTCTCACTGTGGAATCAATCAAGAGAGTTCATCCCTGGCCGCATTGTCAGTGGAAATGGCATTACTTCCTGGTTTTCCTAAGATGGCCGCCGGGCTTGTGTTCCAAGCCTCCATCTGTGTGCCTCTGACAAGGCCAAGCCTCGTTTTGGTCTCTGATGTCACGCGACTCCCTGACTGAATGCCAGGAAGCTCTCACTGTGTGGATGATGTATCCAAGCCTCGTCCTAGCTGCAGAGACATGTGACATGATAATGAGTTCCAAGCCTCGCTCCGGGAAAGCCTGATGCAGTGTATTAATCTGAAAGACAGAGAACTTAAAGGGGAAGTACCTTAATTGGGTCAAATATGACATATATATCGCCACTCTTAAAATGGTCAACATAAATGAAAAAAATTGTAAAAAATTGTATAATAAAGAAAAAACTTTATATAATAGGAAAAAGGTTATGTAAAACATTAGCCAATCCTGTTAAAGGTGCTATTAGATATTAAATAAAAACCTATATAAAATATATGCATAAATATATATAAAAAATGACACTGTCAGCAAAATACTATAATCGCATCCCTAGGTGAAAACCTCACGGTTGCTAGTATAATCACATGAGAATGCCGTGAAATGAACTCTCCTGTATGGGTCATAAACCTTATGATAGACCTATCTGGCATAGACAGTGACTCAGTTATAGAGCATATTACATGTATAAAAATCTCTTATACATAAAATGTATGATATAAAATTACATATAAAAATACATATAAAAAGAGGGAATAAAGAATGAAATAAAAAAATAAAAAAATCAAAGAATGGGAAAAAGTTAGAGTACCCCCATTTAGCAATGCCCGATGTTCATTAAGATTTATTGATAAATGAATTGATATCCCACTCAACGTTTAGACCTGATGGTGTATGGGACTGTAGTTCGTATATCCAAAAAGTCTCTAATTGGGAGACCCCCTAGTCATAGCTCCGCCCCTCCATGGTGGAATGAACTGGTCAATAACCAGAAACTGGGTGCCCTTTGGATTACGATCATGGTGTAATTTGTAGTGTCTGGGCACGGTATGCTTAGTGTCCCCACTTTTGATAAGGGCAATATGTTCTCCCACCCTTACTGAAAAGGTACGGATAGTATGGCCCACATATTGTTTGCCACATGGGCATGTGATCAAATACACCACATGCTTGGTGGCGCATGTGCAAAACTTTTTTATGGGATATTTCTTATGGGTGATGGTAGATGAAAACTCCAAAGTTTTGCTCCTCCCTGAAATGTTGTACTGACACACTGTGCATTTTTTGCACGGATAAAAACCCACGAGATGATGAAAAAAAGATGGGCGAACAGGAGGATTAATAATGTTGGGTGCTATCCTACTCTGCAGAGTGGGAGCTCCCCTAAAAATAACCTTAGCCCTATCAGGTATAACTGAATTCAAAACACGGTCGTTTTGAAGAATGCCCCAATGCTTGGCCATGATAGCTTTGATGTGTTTGTGTTGAGTAGAAAAGGACGTTACCATGGCCCACTTGAAACTGTCATCTGCCTCTCTTTTGGGCTTGACTTCTAGAAGAGATTCTCTCCTAATGTCCAAAGTATTGTGTAATTCTTGGTCAATCTCAATAGGGTTATAGCCCTTGTCTAGAAATCTTTGTTTCAAAACATTAGCCTGTGTTTTAAAGGTCTCAGTACTTGTACAATTTCTACGTAACCTCAAAAATTGGCTACGGGGGACCGACCCCAACCATGAACGATGATGACAACTATCTATGGGGATGAACCCATTACGGTCAGTAGGTTTAAAAAAAGTTTGGAACTCAAACTGTCTGTTGACTGTTCTGATTTCCAAATCTAGAAAATGAATCTTCTCCATGCTAGCCTCATAGGTTAATGAAATACCCCTATCGTTAGCATTGAGATGGTCAAAAAATGTCTCGAGAGAGGACAAACTGCCGTTCCATAGGAGGAGGATGTCATCTATGTACCTGGCCCACAACACCAAAGAGGGGGTGTCTGTGGCATAGACGACATCCTCCTCCCACTTGGCCATAAAAAGATTGGTGAGGCTAGGGGCGAATTTAGCGCCCATAGCCACGCCACATAGTTGTAGATAGTACCGCTGGTTGAACCAGAAATAACTATGTTTTGTAGCGAATTCCAAAAGCTCTATAATGAATTTGCATTGGAACGGAGCAAGTGATGGTTCCTTGTCTAAAAATTATTTAACAGCTTCGATGCCCCTTTCTTGTGGTATACAAGTGTATAATGAGGCCACATCAGCTGTGACTAAAATGTAGTCGTCCCGTATGTCAACATTTTCTAGCAACCTGATGGTGGCACCAGTGTCCCTAAGATAGGAAGGTGTCTGTCTGACCAGTGGCTGTAGAAAATGGTCTATGTACCGACCTATGCATGAGGTGATGGAATCAATCCCACTCACGATAGGCCGGCCTGGTGGGTGGGGTGGGTCCTTGTGGACCTTGGGCAAGTAGTAAATGGTGGGTATTCTTGGTGCTTTAGGAATTAAAAATGCTTTCTCCTTCTGATTCAGAATATTGCAATCAAAACCCTTCTGTATCAAACTCTGGAGCTCTTTTTTATAAGAGGAAGTAGGATTGTTAGGCAATTCCTTATACGTATTTGGTTCATTCAAAATTCTATACATTTCTGTCTCATAATCCAGCTTGTCTAAAATTACAATGCCACCACCTTTATCCGCTGGTCGAATAACAAGGTCCTTTTGTTGGCACAGGGACTTTAGACCAATGCTAGACACTGGTTGGTGGCATGTACGTTTCTCTGGCATATCCGCTAAGTCTTTAAGAACTAAGTCCCTAAAAATGGTGACAGCAGGTGCCGCCGGAACAGGGGGATTGAACAAAGACGGATTAGCCAATCCCGAATGTACTTTTCCAGAAGTGGCCGCTGCGCCACCACCTCTATAAGGATTAGAAATCAAATAGCGTTGTATGTTCAATTTTCGGATGTATTTATGTACATCAATAAAGGTACCAAATTTGTCCAATCTCTTGGGGGGGGGCGTACTTGAGGCCCTTATCCAAAACGGATTGCTCCTCATTCGTGAATGTCTTGGTACTTAAATTGAATATACCCTGTTCAGCTAGATGCGCTGCTTTTTTTCTCTTCTGTATTCTCCTCCCCCCTCTTGTCCCTCTCTTAGGTCTGGACCCCTTTTTCGTGATAGGGGGTCTGCGTGAAAAACCTGTTCTCTATGCATATTAGGATTAGAATGATCATACCTATACGTTAGTTGTTCCTGTGTGTCTCTTGTATGGGCATAGTTGGTATGATTACGTGAATCCCTGAGAGGAGAGAACCTATTGTGAGTGGGTACGGGAGGCTGTTGGTAATAAGGAGAATGATTGTAATATGATTCAGAGTGTTCTCCATACCAGGCTGGAGAAACATCCTAAGAATGATGATCACTCTGATCATAATTATAATAAGTATGGGAGTAGCGAGGATCGCCTCTTGATTGGCCCTTTCCTCCTCGCCTAACTCTAAACTTACCCCGACCCCGCGGTTGATTATTTGGAGTATGGGGACTGTAATGGCGAACCCTAGGTGGTAAAGGGTAGGAATTACCATGATGTTGGTCCCTTACAGGAACAGCCTTGGGTTTCATGGGGGGTTGACTCTCCACGGCACCTGTTGCTGAAGGGACTGCAGAGGATGTAAGTGTTGGGGCAGGTGTTAAATCCATATCTATGGCTGAAGTGGAAGCAAGAAGCTTCTGCCATCCAAAAACAGTACAGTTTTTATAATCACCTACATCTCTAGAATATTTTTTGTGTTTTTTGAACTTCTGATCCTTATCCTCTTTTTCCAGATAATTATGTAAATTAGAAGAGAGAGAGTTGTACTCCAGAGAGTTTTTGTGTGAAGACAGTTTCTCTCTGAGTTCTTTTATCTCCCTATCCAAAAGGGAAAGTTTATTCCTTTTTTAGAGATCAAAAAGCTCAGAAATTTGATGCCGGCATCATTGAAGTAATTATACCAGGAATCAATGTCAGGTTCCCCTTGTTGGGGGTGGACATCCCATCTGAGGCTTCTTGGGACCATACGATCTGAGATGTATTGGTCTAAAAATGCGAGATCCCATTGTAAATGGAGTTCTGATGACATCACATTTTTTAGCCTCAGAAATAGACCTCCTATCTCTGTGTCACTACCAGTAGCTATGAAGACACCCTCCGTGTTAACGGTACGGGAAGCTCTGTAGTCAAATACATCCATGTTATATGGCCGTAAATAGATGGGGCTGCAGCAGTATGTGGTCAAAAAAACAAAAGTAGCATACAAAATAATTCCGCGCTGCCCTCTGGATAAGCTGCTAACACAACAAGTAGACAAATAGTAAAAAGCGTGGAAACAAAAAGTGTAGCGCTAATCAAAAAAATGAACAAGAATGCATGACGCACTCAAATGAGTATATAAAAACGGTGCAATATAAAAAAAGACACTCAAATATTAAGTAAAAACAGTAAGAAGTCCTCATATATACAAAATGTCTATATGCGAAATACAAGTGAAAACTTGTGCAACTGAGTGTCCTAAAGTAATTAAAAAATGAAGGCAATGGTGAAATTCAAAAGTGGGTGAAGACTTTGAAGGGAAAGGTGATGGTGAGAAGATGAAGAGAACCACCACCAATAGGTAAGGAGCTTACCAGATAGTTTGAACTCAGAGGAACATATGTTCAGTGGGTCAAACGGGCTTGGTGTGGTGGAACCACGATGGAACCTGGACAATCTGTATGCTGCAAATTGCTGTGCTGGAAATGGCCAAACATCAACATGGAGAGAAAAACCGCACAAGAAAGATGACCTCTTAGCAGATAACCTCATATGCAGTAGTGGTCCGGGAAAATCCCAATCAATATGAGCAGGTAAGTATCATGTAATAGAGAAAAGAAACAGCCACATAGCGTAACTCTGTATGTAAATCAAAATTTAATTTAGTGGAAACACTTACATTTAAGTTGATATAAAAGCGCTTTGCAAAGAATGTGGCAACAATGGAGTCCACCCGACGCGTTTCGTCTCCTAGGACATCATCTGGGGTGTCCCTCCACTGTTGCCCCCCTTGTATATATAGGAAAAGTGACCCCAATCAAGAGAGTTCATCCCCGGCCGCATTGTCAGTGGAAATGGCATTACTTCCTGGTTTTCCTAAGATGGCCGCCGGGCTTGTGTTCCAAGCCTCCATCTGGGTGCCTCTGACAAGGCCAAGCCTCGTTTTGGTCTCTGATATCACGTGACTCCCTGACTGAATGCCAGGAAGCTCTCACTGTGGAATCAATCAAGAGAGTTCATCCCTGGCCGCATTGTCAGTGGAAATGGCATTACTTCCTGGTTTTCCTAAGATGGCCGCCGGGCTTGTGTTCCAAGCCTCCATCACGTGACTCCCTGACTGAATGCCAGGAAGCTCTCACTGTGTGGATGATGTATCCAAGCCTCGTCCTAGCTGCAGAGACATGTGACATGATAATGAGTTCCAAGCCTCGCTCCGGGAAAGCCTGATGCAGTGTATTAATCTGAAAGACAGAGAACTTAAAGGGGAAGTACCTTAATTGGGTCAAATATGACATATATATCGCCACTCTTAAAATGGTCAACATAAATGAAAAAAATTGTAAAAACTTGTATAATAAAGAAAAAACTTTATATAATAGGAAAAAGGTTATGTAAAACATTAGCCAATCCTGTTAAAGGTGCTATTAGATATTAAATAAAAACCGTATATAAAATATATGCATAAATATATATAAAAAATGACACTGTCAGCAAAATACTATAATCGCATCCCTAGGTGAAAACCTCACGGTTGCTGGTATAATCACATGAGAATGCCCGTGAAATGAACTCTCCTGTATGGGTCATAAACCTTATGATAGACCTATCTGGCATAGACAGTGACTCAGTTATAGAGCATATTACATGTATAAAAATCTCTTATACATAAAATGTATGATATAAAATTACATATAAAAATACATATAAAAAGAGGGACTAAAGAATGAAATCAAAAAATCAAAAAATTTAGCAATGCCCGATGTTCATTAAGATTTATTGATAAATGAATTGATATCCCACTCAACGTTTAGACCTGATGGTGTATGGGACTGTAGTTCGTATATCCAAAAAGTCTCTAATTGGGAGACCCCCCTAGTCATAGCTCCGCCCCTCCATGGTGGAATGAACTGGTCAATAACCAGAAACTGGGTGCCCTTTGGATTACGATCATGGTGTAATTTGTAGTGTCTGGGCACGGTATGCTTAGTGTCCCCACTTTTGATAAGGGCAATATGTTCTCCCACCCTTACTGAAAAGGTACGGATAGTATGGCCCACATATTGTTTGCCACATGGGCATGTGATCAAATACACCACATGCTTGGTGGCGCATGTGCAAAACTTTTTTATGGGATATTTCTTATGGGTGATGGTAGATGAAAACTCCAAAGTTTTGCTCCTCCCTGAAATGTTGTACTGAAACACTGTGCATTTTTTGCACGGATAAAAACCCACGAGATGATGAAAAAAAGATGGGCGAACAGGAGGATTAATAATGTTGGGTGCTATCCTACTCTGCAGAGTGGGTGCACCCCTAAAAATAACCTTAGCCCTATCAGGTATAACTGAATTCAAAACACGGTCGTTTTGAAGAATGCCCCAATGCTTGGCCATGATAGCTTTGATGTGTTTGTGTTGAGTAGAAAAGGACGTTACCATGGCCCACTTGAAACTGTCATCTGCCTCTCTTTTGGGCTTGACTTCTAGAAGAGATTCTCTCCTAATGTCCAAAGTATTGTGTAATTCTTGGTTAATCTCAATAGGGTTATAGCCCTTGTCTAGAAATCTTTGTTTCAAAACATTAGCCTGTGTTTTAAAGGTCTCAGTACTTGTACAATTTCTACGTAACCTCAAAAATTGGCTACGGGGGACCGACCCCAACCATGAACGATGATGACAACTATCTATGGGGATGAACCCATTACGGTCAGTATGTTTAAAAAAAGTTTGGAACTCAAACTGTCTGTTGACAATTCTGATTTCCAAATCTAGAAAATGAATCTTCTCCATGCTAGCCTCATAGGTTAATGAAATACCCCTATCGTTAGCATTGAGATGGTCAAAAAATGTCTCGAGAGAGGACAAACTGCCGTTCCATAGGAGGAGGATGTCATCTATGTACCTGGCCCACAACACCAAAGAGGGGGTGTCTGTGGCATAGACGACATCCTCCTCCCACTTGGCCATAAAAAGATTGGTGAGGCTAGGGGCGAATTTAGCGCCCATAGCCACGCCACATAGTTGTAGATAGTACCGCTGGTTGAACCAGAAATAACTATGTTTTGTAGCGAATTCCAAAAGCTCTATAATGAATTTGCATTGGAACGGAGCAAGTGATGGTTCCTTGTCTAAAAAGTATTTAACAGCTTCGATGCCCCTTTCTTGTGGTATACAAGTGTATAATGAGGCCACATCAGCTGTGACTAAAATGTAGTCGTCCCGTATGTCAACATTTTCTAGCAACCTGATGGTGGCACCAGTGTCCCTAAGATAGGAAGGTGTCTGTCTGACCAGTGGCTGTAGAAAATGGTCTATGTACCGACCTATGAATGAGGTGATGGAATCAATCCCACTCACGATAGGCTGGCCTGGTGGGTGGAGTGGGTCCTTGTGGACCTTGGGCAAGTAGTAAATGGTGGGTATTCTTGGTGCTTTAGGAATTAAAAATGCTTTCTCCTTCTGATTCAGAATATTGCAATCAAAACCCTTCTGTATCAAACTCTGGAGCTCTTTTTTATAAGAGGAAGTAGGATTGTTAGGCAATTCCTTATACGTATTTGGTTAATTCAAAATTCTATACATTTCTGTCTCATAATCCAGCTTGTCTAAAATTACAATGCCACCACCTTTATCCGCTGGTCGAATAACAAGGTCCTTTTGTTGGCACAGGGACTTTAGACCAATGCTAGACACTGGTTGGTGGCATGTACGTTTCTCTGGCATATCTGCTAAGTCTTTAAGAACTAAGTCCCTAAAAATGGTGACAGCAGGTGCCGCCGGAACAGGGGGATTGAACAAAGACGGATTAGCCAATCCCGAATGTACTTTTCCAGAAGTGGCCGCTGCGCCACCACCTCTATAAGGATTAGAAATCAAATAGCGTTGTATGTTCAATTTTCAGATGTATTTATGTACATCAATAAAGGTACCAAATTTGGCCAATCTCTTGGGGGGGGCGTACTTGAGGCCCTTATCCAAAACGGATTGCTCCTCATTCGTGAATGTCTTGGTACTTAAATTGAATATACCCTGTTCAGCTAGATGCGCTGCTTTTTTTCTCTTCTGTATTCTCCTCCCCCCTCTTGTCCCTCTCTTAGGTCTGGACCCCTTTTTCGTGATAGGGGGTCTGCGTGAAAAACCTGTTCTCTATGCGTATTAGGATTAGAATGATCATACCTATACGTTAGTTGTTCCTGTGTGTCTCTTGTATGGGCATAGTTGTTATGATTACGTGAATCCCTGAGAGGAGAGAACCTATTGTGAGTGGGTACGGGAGGCTGTTGGTAATAAGGAGAATGGTTGTAATATGATTCAGAGTGTTCTCCATACCAGGCTGGAGAAACATCCTAAGAATGATGATCACTCTGATCATAATTATAATAAGTATGGGAGTAGCGAGGATCGCCTCTTGATTGGCCCTTTCCTCCTCGCCTAACTCTAAACTTACCCCGACCCCGCGGTTGATTATTTGGAGTATGGGGACTGTAATGGCGAACCCTAGGTGGTAAAGGGTAGGAATTACCATGATGTTGGTCCCTTACAGGAACAGCCTTGGGTTTCATGGGGGGTTGACTCTCCACGGCACCTGTTGCTGAAGGGACTGCAGAGGATGTAAGTGGTGGGGCAGGTGTTAAATCCATATCTATGGCTGAAGTGGAAGCAAGAAGCTTCTGCCATCCAAAAACAGTACAGTTTTTATAATCACCTACATCTCTAGAATATTTTTTGTGTTTTTTGAACTTCTGATCCTTATCCTCTTTTTCCAGATAATTATGTAAATTAGAAGAGAGAGAGTTGTACTCCAGAGAGTTTTTGTGTGAAGACAGTTTCTCTCTGAGTTCTTTTATCTCCCTATCCAAAAGGGAAAGTTTATTCCTTTTTTTAGAGATCAAAAAGCTCAGAAATTTGATGCCGGCATCATTGAAGTAATTATACCAGGAATCAATGTCAGGTTCCCCTTGTTGGGGGTGGACATCCCATCTGAGGCTTCTTGGGACCATACGATCTGAGATGTATTGGTCTAAAAATGCGAGATCCCATTGTAAATGGAGTTCTGATGACATCACATTTTTTAGCCTCAGAAATAGACCTCCTATCTCTGTGTCACTACCAGTAGCTATGAAGACACCCTCCGTGTTAACGGTACGGGAAGCTCTGTAGTCAAATACATCCATGTTATATGGCCGTAAATAGATGGGGCTGCAGCAGTATGTGGTCAAAAAAACAAAAGTAGCATACAAAATAATTCCGCGCTGCCCTCTGGATAAGCTGCTAACACAAGTAGACAAATAGTAAAAAGCGTGGAAACAAAAAGTGTAGCGCTAATCAAAAAAATTAACAAGAATGCATGACGCACTCAAATGAGTATATAAAAACGGTGCAATATAAAAAAAGACACTCAAATATTAAGTAAAAACAGTAAGAAGTCCTCATATATACAAAATGTCTATATGTGAAATACAAGTGAAAACTTGTGCAACTGAGTGTCCTAAAGTAATTAAAAAATGAAGGCAATGGTGAAATTCAAAAGTGGGTGAAGACTTTGAAGGGAAAGGTGACGGTGAGAAGATGAAGAGAACCACCACCAATAGGAAAGGAGCTTACCAGATAGTTTGAACACAGAGGAACATATGTTCAGTGGGTCAAACGGGCTTGGTGTGGTGGAACCACGATGGAACCTGGACCATCTGTATGCTGCAAATTGCTGTGCTGGAAATGGCCAAACATCAACATGGAGAGAGAAACCGCAGAAGAAAGATGACCTCTTAGCAGATTACCTCATTTGCAGTAGTGGTCCGGGAAAATCCCAATCAATATGAGCAGGTAAGTATCATGTAATAGAGAAAAGAAACAGCCACATAGCGCAACACTGTATGTAAATCAAAATTTAATGTAGTGGAAACACTTACATTTAAGTTGATATAAAAGCGCTTTGCAAAGAATGTGGCAACAATGGAGTCCTCCCGACACGTTTCGTCTACTAGGACATCATTTGGGGTGTCCCTTCACTGTTGCCCCCCTTGTATATATAGGAAAAGTGACCCCAATCAAGAGAGTTCATCCCCGGCCGCATTGTCAGTGGAAATGGCATTACTTCCTGGTTTTCCTAAGATGGCCGCCGGGCTTGTGTTCCAAGCCTCCAACTAGGTGCCTCTGACAAGGCCAAGCCTCGTTTTGGTCTCTGATATTACGTGACTCCCTGACTGAATGCCAGGAAGCTCTCACTGTGGAAGCAATCAAGAGAGTTCATCCCCGGCCGTATTGTCAGTGGAAATGGCATTACTTCCTGGTTTTCCTAAGATGGCCGCCGGGCTTGTGTTCCAAGCCTCCATCTGGGTGCCTCTGACCAGGCCAAGCCTCGTTTTGGTCTCTGATGTCACGCGACTCCCTGACTGAATGCCAGGAAGCTCTCACTGTGTGGATGATGTATCCAAGCCTCGTCCTAGCTGCAGAGACATGTGACATGATCATGAGTTCTAAGCCTCGTGTCGGGAAAGCCTGATGCAGTGTATTAATCTGAAAGACAGAGAACTTAAAGGGGAAGTTTGTCCTCTCTCGAGACATTTTTTGACCATCTCAATGCTAACGATAGGGGTATTTCATTAACCTATGAGGCTAGCATGGAGAAGATTCATTTTCTAGATTTGGAAATCAGAATTGTCAACGGACAGTTTGAGTTCCAAAGTTTTTTAAACCTACTGACCGTAATGGGTTCATCCCCATAGATAGTTGTCATCATCGTTCATGGTTGGGGTCGGTCCCCCGTAGCCAATTTTTGAGGTTACGTAGAAATTGTACAAGTACTGAGACCTTTAAAACACAGACTAATGTTTTGAAACAAAGATTTCTAGACAAGGGCTATAACCCTATTGAGATTGACCAAGAATTATACAATACTTTGGACATTAGGAGAGAATCTCTTCTAGAAGTCAAGCCCAAAAGAGAGGCAGATGACAGTTTCAAGTGGGCCATGGTAACGTCCTTTTCTACTCAACACAAACACATCAAAGCTATCATTGCCAAGCATTGGGGCATTCTTCAAAACGACCGTGTTTTGAATTCAGTTATACCTGATAGGGCTAAGGTTATTTTTAGGGGAGCTCCCACTCTGCAGAGTAGGATAGCACCCAACATTATTAATCCTCCTGTTCGCCCATCTTTTTTTCATCATCTCGTGGGTTTTTATCCGTGCAAAAAATGCACAGTGTGTCAGTACAACATTTCAGGGAGGAGCAAAACTTTGGAGTTTTCATCTACCATCACCCATAAGAAATATCCCATAAAAAAGTTTTGCACATGCGCCACCAAGCATGTGGTGTATTTGATCACATGCCCATGTGGCAAACAATATGTGGGCCGTACTATCCGTACCTTTTCAGTAAGGGTGGGAGAACATATTGCCCTTATCAAAAGTGGGGACACTAAGCATACCGTGCCCAGACACTACAAATTACACCATGATCGTAATCCAAAGGGCACCCAGTTTCTGGTTATTGACCAGTTCATTCCACCATGGAGGGGCGGAGCTATGACTAGGGGGTCTCCCAATTAGAGACTTTTTGGATATACGAACTACAGTCCCATACACCATCAGGTCTAAACGTTGAGTGGGATATCAATTCATTTATCAATAAATCTTAATGAACATCGGGCATTGCTAAATGGGGGTACTCTAACTTTTTCCCATTCTTTGATTTTTTTATTTTTTTATTTCATTCTTTATTCCCTCTTTTTATATGTATTTTTATATGTAATTTTATATCATACATTTTATGTATAAGAGATTTTTATACATGTGTAGCGGGGTCCTCAAATTGATGGGATACACCTGGGCAATAGTGTGACCCAGGTGTATAATTGTGTTAGGATTCAGACCCCTTTTTGTTTCGTGGAGGATTGGAGGATGTAATATTCTCCTTTGCCTGTGGGTGGCGGGGTACCCACGGGCTTCAGGTAGAATCATCCCCTGCAGTGCTCCCTGTTTGGTCTCTTCCCGGAGATGGTATGGCTGGGGCGGGGAACCCGCCGGGCCGTTGAAGGGAGGAGATAAAAGGGGGAGACGCCCTGACCACGAGGTCGTCTTCTTGTGGAGAAGGAGGTCCTCGGAGGAGGAGGGTTGCGGTCTGCACCCAGGGCCCTTAGGCCTGGGTGCGGGAGATCCAGGAGTCTGGTCCAGGTGCCCATGGCCTGGTCCGGAGTCATGTTGGCGTCCATCCCAGGCACCTTTAGCCTGGGGTGAGGTACTATCGAGGAAGCCTGGGGCCCAGTACCTTCGACTGGGTCCCGCTAGGGTGGACTGTCCGAGGGTCCCTGAGCGGAGGGACTCGTACCTGAGGTGAGGAGGCCGGGGAGGTTACCCACTGGAGACCCGGAGCAGCACCAACCCGGTGACAGTGGGCCTCTGGGAACTCTCTTGGGAGGACACATCCCCCTGATAGGGGCCACAGCGTATCGAAGAGGGCTCCATTGCTGTTCATAGGGGTTGCTGGAAGAGACCCCATCCTTCCTGTTCTGTAACAGCCGGATTGGCTTAGGCGCCGCTGCTCATAGTATAGTGGCATAGAACTGAAACGTTAGGAAGTGCCTTGATCTGCTCGCCCCACCGTTGGCAAGGTTATAGGTCCCAACCAGTTTGCTGCAAAAGAACTGTTTATTGTGCTTTGCGTATTGGAGTGTCAAATAAACAAGTGTTGGACCTTTCTCCGGTGTGTGAACTCCAGTTACTGGAAGCAAAGGGGAGGCTGGTGAGCTTGCAATTACAGACTCAGTGCATTCACAGAACACACCGGCCCGAGGAAACATCAGTAAGTGGCCTTCACCTCCCTACTACAATGGGGAGGACATGGGCCGTGGCGCATCTCACTCTCACAACCCAGGAACCCCTAGACATGAGTTGGTGTGTAACCGATAAAGATGGAGAGAGGGTGAGGCCGCTACACGTGGGGGCTCGTGAGTCCGGGATAGAGCGTGTTCTAAAGATGGACTTGAGAATGTCTACATTTGAACTTTGCTGCCCAGAGGAGTTCCGAGCAGATCGGCCAAATTACTGGCCAAAGTGCGTCCCTGCTCGGAGTTGTGGAAATGACCCTAACACGGGAAAGGCCCATGCGGAGGAGCGGAAAAAGGGAGAGGTCCAGCCGTGTGACGTACTGCACGTGGGGACTGTTAACGCACTGCGCCACGAGGCACCCCATGGCGACATCGTTCGTGGGCGGAGTCAAGAGGAAGCCCGCGAAAATGTACAGCTCATGGGAGGAGTCTGGCCAAGTGTGGGGATACACGTGGAGACTCCGGCGCGGGGTCAGTGCATGATGGAGCAGCAAACAGTCGGGATGACCTCAAGTGCCCCGTGGATTATGGTTCCTCACCCCACGAGAATGACTTCCTTTGCTGCCCCCATCACAGACACGGGGATAAGACTTAGGCCCCGAGGGCGGTTGGCTCTGTACACTTGCAGAGACACGGAGGCCCTCGGTGTGATCTGTCCCGGCTGCTCGGGACTGGTGGTCACCCTGAAGCCATTCGGGCGATGTGAGGAGTGCAGAGAATTCCTTTTTGAGGTCGAGTCGTCCACAGCAAGGCCCCGGGCCCTTCGCCTCAACCACCTCACGGGTACCGCTACTCCGGAAGGGGAGATCAAGGCCTTTGTCGAGGTTCCTGTGCGCGCTGACCAGGGCGATGGACTGCCCAACAGAGAAAAATCCGAGGATGCTGCCTCGGTCGCCACAAGTTCCCTGCTTCCACCACCGAAGAGGAAAGTTGGCCTAGTAAAGGCATCCTATGGACGTGGTCGAGCTTCACCCCGCTGCTTGCCTGGCCTGGATGGCGCCGGTCGAGATGGAAGTCCCGGACATCCCAGTCTTCTACAAGGGTCAGGTGAGCCAGGGGCTGGGACTGTGGTGGTGGTTGGAGGTGTCGGGGGCCCATTGGAGGTGGAGCCCCCCAGGGAGGTTGATTCTGTGTCCACCGGAAGATATCTGCCTGCGGAGATGTATGACACCTCCGACCTAGAGTCGCTGTCTGATTGCGGAGATGATGGCGAGATAGACGAACTGTTTTGCCACAAAGTAGCTCGGGAATATGGGTGGGAGTACCCGTATCTACCCCGGGACTTGCTGTATGAGGTGGAAGTCTGGAGAACAAGATGGTATGACGAGTTTGTGTGGGACAAGTTGAAGGTGCCCCATGCTCGCAGGTACCTGGAATGTGTGCCGGCAGTGTCTAAGAGGTTTGAGGACTGCAAAGCTGAATGGAAATTGGGGCGCCATATCCATGCTGACAAGATAGTCATTTGCAGAAGAGAAGGAGAAGATGTCGAGTATTCGATAGAGGCATTTGACAAACACCTGAAACCCCTGTACCTGCCGGATCCAAAGTTTTACTTATAGGAGAAAAGAACTCCTGTTTATTTCTTTTGTGCACTTGAACTTTCTGGAAGAGCCATTCCCAGACACGCAGGACTGTGCCCTGTTTTTGTTTTTGTTTGGGTTTTTCTTTTTCTCGTTGGAGACTTGGGGACTGTTGTGTTTTCGTGTTTCCCCTTTTCTTCATGTGCCAAAGGCAAGGACATTTGGGAATAGTGGCAGAGTAGGGAAAAGCTGGAAGAACGAAGATTCGTTGAGTGTCATGACCGCGGCGTTGTCACCAGGTGGCAGTGTTGCGCAACAAATGTTTGAAAATATTTCACCCACACATCACCTTGCTTGTTGGAGTGAGTGGGTCTCTCGGCTGACGGGCCCACTCATCCCAAATGACACAAAATTATGTTAGGATGTTGTTTTTCTTTCCCCTGCAGGAGAATCGTCAGTCAAGATCATTGAGAGTGGGTGGCTCTTAGACAGTGTGGGAGAGGGGCTGTGACTAGGCAGATGTTTAAAGTGTTTTATGACATAAGTTGTTTTATATGTTCCCCATTCCCTGAGCAGGTCTTGGCACTTGGGAAATTTAGAGGAACTGCCTCAGGGGTTTCACTCCATGTCACCACTTTATGGGAGGCATGGGTGTGCACCTGACGCTGGGGACCAGCGTCAAATTACAGGGGGGAGTGTGTAGCGGGGTCCTCAAATTGATGGGATACACCTGGGCAATAGTGTGACCCAGGTGTATAATTGTGTTAGGATTCAGACCCCTTTTTGTTTCGTGGAGGATTGGAGGATGTAATATTCTCCTTTGCCTGTGGGTGGCGGGGTACCCACGGGCTTCAGGTAGAATCATCCCCTGCAGTGCTCCCTGTTTGGTCTCTTCCCGGAGATGGTATGGCTGGGGCGGGGAACCCGCCGGGCCGTTGAAGGGAGGAGATAAAAGGGGGAGACGCCCTGACCACGAGGTCGTCTTCTTGCGGAGAAGGAGGTCCTCGGAGGAGGAGGGTTGCGGTCTGCACCCAGGGCCCTTAGGCCTGGGTGCGGGAGATCCAGGAGTCTGGTCCAGGTGCCCATGGCCTGGTCCGGAGTCATGTTGGCGTCCATCCCAGGCACCTTTAGCCTGGGGTGAGGTACTATCGAGGAAGCCTGGGGCCCAGTACCTTCGACTGGGTCCCGCTAGGGTGGACTGTCCGAGGGTCCCTGAGCGGAGGGACTCGTACCTGAGGTGAGGAGGCCGGGGAGGTTACCCACTGGAGACCCGGAGCAGCACCAACCCGGTGACAGTGGGCCTCTGGGAACTCTCTTGGGAGGACACATCCCCCTGATAGGGGCCACAGCGTATCGAAGAGGGCTCCATTGCTGTTCATAGGGGTTGCTGGAAGAGACCCCATCCTTCCTGTTCTGTAACAGCCGGATTGGCTTAGGCGCCGCTGGTCATAGTATAGTGGCATAGAACTGAAACGTTAGGAAGTGCCTTGATCTGCTCGCCCCACCGTTGGCAAGGTTATAGGTCCCAACCAGTTTGCTGCAAAAGAACTGTTTATTGTGCTTTGCGTATTGGAGTGTCAAATAAACAAGTGTTGGACCTTTCTCCGGTGTGTGAACTCCAGTTACTGGAAGCAAAGGGGAGGCTGGTGAGCTTGCAATTACAGACTCAGTGCATTCACAGAACACACCGGCCCGAGGAAACATCAGTAAGTGGCCTTCACCTCCCTACTACAATGGGGAGGACATGGGCCGTGGCGCATCTCACTCTCACAACCCAGGAACCCCTAGACATGAGTTGGTGTGTAACCGATAAAGATGGAGAGAGGGTGAGGCCGCTACACATGTAATATGCTCTATAATAGGGATGAGCTCGGTGTTCGAGTCGAACATACGTTCGACTCGAACATCGGCTGTTCGATCGTTCGACGAAGATCGAACGATTTGGGCCGTTCGCGCCTAATTCGAGTGACGCGAACGGCCCACAATGCACTACGCCATCGCAGTGTCATCCAGGCGCTGTGATTGGCCAAGCATGCACTGTGACCCCGCATGCTTGGCCAATCACAGCGCCGGCAGCGAGGAGAGCAATGATTGGCCACAGGCAGGATGCCTGTGGCCAATTATTGCTGAGGGTGTTTAGTACACGCCCCACACTATAAAAGGCCGCCAGCACGGCGGCCTAGTGTAGTGTGTTCCGGAGCAGGGAAAGAGAAGCATAGGCAGGGACAGTGACATTTTTTTTTCTTGCTTAACCTGGATTCCTTTAGTTTAGGGAAAGAGAAGGATAGGTAGGGAGAGTGTCAGTGTGTTTTACTGTGCTAATCCTTGTTTCTAGGGACAGGGAAGGACAGTGAGGGAAATTCTCCTTGTGCTATACTGTGCTAAAGCATTGATCATCAACCATCTTTAAAAAAACATTTTTTCTAGGGACAGAAAACTATAGGTAGGGAGAGTGTCAGTGTGTTTTACTGTGCTAATCCTTGTTTCTAGGGACAGGGAAGGACAGTGAGGGAAATTCTCCTTGTGCTATACTGTGCTAAAGCATTGATCATCAACCATCTTTAAAAAAACATTTTTTCTAGGGACAGAAAACTATAGGTAGCGAGAGTGTCACTGTGTTTTACTGTGCTAATCCTTGTTTCTAGGGACAGGGAAGGACAGTGAGGGAAATTCTCCTTGTGCTATACTGTGCTAAAGCATTGATCATCAACCATCTTTAAAAAAACATTTTTTCTAGGGACAGAAAACTATAGGTAGCGAGAGTGTCACTGTGTTTTACTGTGCTAATCCTTGTTTCTAGGGACAGGGAAGGACAGTGAGGGAAATTCTCCTTGTGCTATACTGTGCTAAAGCATTGATCATCAACCATCTTTAAAAAAACATTTTTTCTAGGGACAGAAAACTATAGGTAGCGAGAGTGTCACTGTGTTTTACTGTGCTAATCCTTGTTTCTAGGGACAGGGAAGGACAGTGAGGGAAATTCTCCTTGTGCTATACTGTGCTAAAGCATTGATCATCAACCATCTTTAAAAAAACATTTTTTCTAGGGACAGAAAACTATAGGTAGGGAGAGTGTCAGTGTGTTTTACTGTGCTAATCCTTGTTTCTAGGGACAGGGAAGGACAGTGAGGGAAATTCTCCTTGTGCTATACTGTGCTAAAGCATTGATCATCAACCATCTTTAAAAAAACATTTTTTCTAGGGACAGAAAACTATAGGTAGCGAGAGTGTCACTGTGTTTTACTGTGCTAATCCTTGTTTCTAGGGACAGGGAAGGACAGTGAGGGAAATTCTCCTTGTGCTATACTGTGCTAAAGCATTGATCATCAACCATCTTTAAAAAAAAAAATTTTCTAGGGACAGAAAACTATAGGTAGGGAGAGTGTCAGTGTGTTTTACTGTGCTAATCCTTGTTTCTAGGGACAGGGAAGGACAGTGAGGGAAATTCTCCTTGTGCTATACTGTGCTAAAGCATTGATCATCAACCATCTTTAAAAAAACATTTTTTCTAGGGACAGAAAACTATAGGTAGGGAGAGTGTCAGTGTGTTTTACTGTGCTAATCCTTGTTTCTAGGGACAGGGAAGGACAGTGAGGGAAATTCTCCTTGTGCTATACTGTGCTAAAGCATTGATCATCAACCATCTTTAAAAAAACATTTTTTCTAGGGACAGAAAACTATAGGTAGCGAGAGTGTCACTGTGTTTTACTGTGCTAATCCTTGTTTCTAGGGACAGGGAAGGACAGTGAGGGAAATTCTCCTTGTGCTATACTGTGCTAAAGCATTGATCATCAACCATCTTTAAAAAAACATTTTTTCTAGGGACAGAAAACTATAGGTAGCGAGAGTGTCAGTGTGTTTTACTGTGCTAATCCTTGTTTCTAGGGACAGGGAAGGACAGTGAGGGAAATTCTCCTTGTGCTATACTGTGCTAAAGCATTGATCATCAACCATCTTTAAAAAAACATTTTTTCTAGGGACAGAAAACTATAGGTAGCGAGAGTGTCACTGTGTTTTACTGTGCTAATCCTTGTTTCTAGGGACAGGGAAGGACAGTGAGGGAAATTCTCCTTGTGCTATACTGTGCTAAAGCATTGATCATCAACCATCTTTAAAAAAACATTTTTTCTATGGACAGAAAACTATAGGTAGCGAGAGTGTCACTGTGTTTTACTGTGCTAATCCTTGTTTCTAGGGACAGGGAAGGACAGTGAGGGAAATTCTCCTTGTGCTATACTGTGCTAAAGCATTGATCATCAACCATCTTTAAAAAAACATTTTTTCTAGGGACAGAAAACTATAGGTAGAGAGAGTGTCACTGTGTTTTACTGTGCTAATCCTTGTTTCTAGGAACAGGGAAGGACAGTGAGGGAAATTCTCCTTGTGCTATACTGTGCTAAAGCATTGATCATCAACCATCTTTAAAAAAACATTTTTTCTAGGGACAGAAAACTATAGGTAGGGAGAGTGTCAGTGTGTTTTACTGTGCTAATCCTTGTTTCTAGGGACAGGGAAGGACAGTGAGGGAAATTCTCCTTGTGCTATACTGTGCTAAAGCATTGATCATCAACCATCTTTAAAAAAACATTTTTTCTAGGGACAGAAAACTATAGGTAGCGAGAGTGTCACTGTGTTTTACTGTGCTAATCCTTGTTTCTAGGGACAGGGAAGGACAGTGAGGGAAATTCTCCTTGTGCTATACTGTGCTAAAGCATTGATCATCAACCATCTTTAAAAAAACATTTTTTCTAGGGACAGAAAACTATAGGTAGCGAGAGTGTCACTGTGTTTTACTGTGCTAATCCTTGTTTCTAGGGACAGGGAAGGACAGTGAGGGAAATTCTCCTTGTGCTATACTGTGCTAAAGCATTGATCATCAACCATCTTTAAAAAAACATTTTTTCTAGGGACAGAAAACTATAGGTAGCGAGAGTGTCACTGTGTTTTACTGTGCTAATCCTTGTTTCTAGGGACAGGGAAGGACAGTGAGGGAAATTCTCCTTGTGCTATACTGTGCTAAAGCATTGATCATCAACCATCTTTAAAAAAACATTTTTTCTAGGGACAGAAAACTATAGGTAGCGAGAGTGTCACTGTGTTTTACTGTGCTAATCCTTGTTTCTAGGGACAGGGAAGGACAGTGAGGGAAATTCTCCTTGTGCTATACTGTGCTAAAGCATTGATCATCAACCATCTTTAAAAAAACATTTTTTCTAGGGACAGAAAACTATAGGTAGCGAGAGTGTCACTGTGTTTTACTGTGCTAATCCTTGTTTCTAGGGACAGGGAAGGACAGTGAGGGAAATTCTCCTTGTGCTATACTGTGCTAAAGCATTGATCATCAACCATCTTTAAAAAAACATTTTTTCTAGGGACAGAAAACTATAGGTAGGGAGAGTGTCAGTGTGTTTTACTGTGCTAATCCTTGTTTCTAGGGACAGGGAAGGACAGTGAGGGAAATTCTCCTTGTGCTATACTGTGCTAAAGCATTCCTCATCAACCATCTTTGAAATCCTTGTTTTTTGGACAGTCAGGGAAATTGTCATTGTGCTATTCTGTGCGAAAGCAATCATCCTCAACCATATTTTGAAATCCTTAAGTAAAGGGACAGAGAAGGACACCTGAAGGTAGCCCTTATTGCTTTTTTCCCATCTCCCTGCAGGCCATCCATTAGAATGTCTGGAAGGCAAACAAAGAGAGGCAGACAGTCAGGAGGCAATAAAAGAGGGCAAGCAGGCTCTGTGTCTGGGGGCAACAGTGCTGGTCGTGGACGCGGTGCATTGTCATCAGCACATGGCCATGGGACACGCTTGTCCTTCTTTTCGGCAGCTGGACATGTTGAGCCACATCATGCCGAAGACTTGGTAGAGTGGATGACCAAGCCCTCCTCCTCCTCCTCATCCTCTCTCACCCAGGCTCAGGGTACTGGCAAAGCAGCTGCCAAAGCGTCCTCTTCCCTGGTATCAATGTCAGACTCATCATCAGTCACTCCTTCCCTAGACCCACCATGTCCTCCTCCTGAGGAGTCCCCCGAACTGTTTGAGCACAGTGTTGGGTACATGCTCCAGGAGGATGCCCAGCGTTTCGAAGGGTCTGATGATGAAACCCAGCTACAGGAAGGCAGTAGCGTGAGAGCAGACAGAGGGGATGCTCAAGAAGGACACCAATCTGGCAGTCATGTTCCAGCAGCTGCAGCATACTGCCAGATTGGCTCCAGTGATGAGGAGGGAGGGGATGATGAGGTCACTGACTCCACGTGGGTGCCTAATAGGAGAGAGGAGGAGGAGGAGGATGAGGAGGAGGCACATCTCCAACGAGGCAGGATGCCCTTTGGTGGCCAGCGTAAGGGCAGTACACCGACGGAATCACACCGCAGAGCTCCGCCTGTGCAGGGCGCTGCCTCTGCCCGTCATTCAAAAAGTTCTTTGGTGTGGGCCTTTTTTGAGGCTAGTGCATCAGATCGCACAGCTGCTGTTTGCAACATATGTCTCAAGCGTATATCGCGTGGCCAAAACATCAGCCGCTTGGGTACCACATGCCTGACCAGACATATGTTGACCTGCCATGCAGCTCGTTGGCAAGCCTACCTCAAAGACCCACACCAAAGAACAAAGCGGACCTCTCCTTGCACCGCATCAGCTGGGATCTCCAACCCCACTATAACTTCAGTCCTCTCTGAAACATGCACTGAGAGGAATGAAGGTGTAGAATTAGGTGTGTCACAGCCAAGTACTTGCGGCCACTCTGCTAGCAGTACACCGACGTCCGATTCTAGCAGGCAAATTTCCGTGCCCCAGCTGCTGGACCGTCGAAAGAAGTTCACTCCCAGCCATCCACATGGCCAGCGGTTGAATGCTAGCTTGGCTAAATTGCTAGCGCTTCAACTGCTGCCTTTTCAGTTGGTAGACTCGGCCCCCTTCCGTGAGTTTGTGCAATGTGCGGTTCCTCAGTGGCAGGTTCCCAAACGCCACTTTTTCTCACGGAAGGCTATTCCGGCTCTCTACCGGCATGTGGAAGGCAATGTCTTGGCCTCGCTGGACAGGGCGGTCAGCGGTAAGGTGCATATTACCGCTGACTCATGGTCCAGCAGGCATGGACAGGGACGTTACCTTTCTTTCACGGCCCATTGGGTCACTCTTTTGGCAGCTGGGAAGGATGCAGGACAAGGTGCAGTAGTGTTGGAGGTTGTTCCACCGCCACGCCTACAAAATGCTACTAGTGGTTGTGACACACCTCTCTCCTCCACCCCCTCCTCTTCTTCTTCCTCCATGGCCTCTTCCTGTGCTTTGTCCTCTGAACCAGCGGTGCTCCGTAGCCGTTCAAGGGGCTACGCAAGTACGCAGGCAAAAAGATGCCATGCCGTGCTTGCGCTGGTGTGTTTGGGGGACAGAAGCCACACTGGGGCAGAGGTCCTGTCTGCTCTGCAGGGCCAGGCCGAGAGGTGGTTGACGCCACGCCAGCTTAAGCCAGGAATGGTGGTTTGCGACAATGGCACCAACCTCCTCTCTGCCCTCCGACAGGGACAACTGACCCATGTGCCCTGTGTGGCTCACGTCCTTAACCTGGTGGTGCAGCGGTTCTTGGGCAGGTACCCGGGCTTACAGGATGTCCTGAGGCAGGCCAGGAAAGTCTGTGTGCATTTCCACAGATCTTATAATGCCAGTGCTCGCCTGGCTGAGCTGCAAAAGGAGTTGAACCTGCCCAAGAACCGCCTTATATGTGACATGCCCACCAGGTGGAACTCAACGTTGGCCATGCTGCAGTGGCTGCACACGCAGCAGAGGGCCATCAATGAGTACCTGTGCGACTACGGCACCAGGACAGGGTCAGGGGAGCTTGGTTTTTTTTCTCCACGCCAGTGGGGCATGATCAGGGATGCATGCACTGTCCTGGCACCATTTGAGGAGGCCACGAGGATGGTGAGCTGTGACAGTGCATGCATCAGTGACACTGTACCTCTTGTCCACCTGTTGGAGCACACGCTGCGTGGAATAATGGACAGGGCACTTGAGGCAGAACAGAGGCAGGAAGAGGAGGACTTCCTTGCCTCTCAAGGCCCCCTTTACCCAGACAGTGTTCCTTCTGTCCCACCCATCGCACAGGAAGAGGAGGAGGAGGAGGAGGAGGAGGATTGTGTCAGCATGTAGGTGGAGGCTGGCACTCAGCATCATCAGCAGCAGTCTTTTAGGGATGATTTACAGTCCCAAGAAACCAGTGGACTTGTACGTGGCTGGGAGGAGGTGGCTGCGGATCATGTCGTCCTTAGTGACCCAGAGGACTCCGGACCGAATGCCTCAGCTAACCTACGCTGCATGGCCTCCCTGATCCTGCAAAGTCTGCGGAAGGATCCTCGTATTCTTCGGATCAAGGAGAGGGACCATTACTGGCTGGCCACTCTCCTTGATCCACGGTACAAGGGTAAGGTTGCGGACCTTATGTTACCGTCGCAGAGGGAGCAGAGGATGAGACAACTCCGGGAGGCCTTGCAGAAAGGTCTGTGCAACGCGTTCCCAGAGACTGGGAGGTTACAAACTCCTGGTCCTGGACAACGAGTTGCTGAGGCTTCGGCCAGTCAAAGAAGGAGCGGTGGGGAAGGTGGCCGTCTGACCGATACGTTCAGACAATTCTTTAGTCCGCAGCCCCAAAGTATGATCGGTTCCAGCAACCATCGCCAGCGTCTGATAAACATGGTGCAGGAATATCTAGGGGCAAGGTCAGACTTGGACACCCTCCCCACCGAAAATCCTCTGGCTTACTGGGTCTTGAGGATGGATCACTGGCCAGAGCTTGCACAGTATGCAATTGAGCTACTGGCCTGTCCTGCATCCAGCGTTCTTTCGGAACGCACATTCAGTGCTGCTGGAGGATTTGTCACGGATCACAGGGTGCGCCTGTCCACCGACTCGGTTGATCGACTGACTTTCATCAAGATGAACCAGTCTTGGATCACCACCAGCTACCACACACCTGATGCTGATATAACAGACTAATTGATTTTAACATGTCACATCCCTTCAAGACTGATGCTGATGCTGAGTGCCTGTGCTGTTATGTTGACTGGCTATCCTCCTCCTCCGAGTCCTCAATGATACGATTGATGATGATAGCTTGGAAGATCATTTTTGTTTATGGGTGCCGCCACCAGTGGCTAAGGCCCAATTTTTCAGCCCCTGTTTAACAGGGGCGTGTAATTACAATTTTTGAAGCAATACTTTGCAACAGGGCTCATTGCTGTGCTCCAAGTACAGTATCTGTGAGGGGTTGCAGTGTTGTGCCACCAGTGCCTAAGGCCCAATTTTTCAGCCCCTGTTCAACAGGGGCATGTAATTACAATTCTTGATCTAATAATTCACAGCAGGGCCCATTGCTGCACCCACCAAGAGTAACTCTGAGGGCTTACAGTGTTGTGGCAACGCCACCACCACCACCACCACGAAAGGCCCAATTTTTCAGCCCCTGTTCAAAAGGGGCATGCAATTACAATTCTTGATCTAATAATTCACAGCAGGGCCCATTGCTGTACCCACCAAGAGTAACTCTGAGGGCTTACAGTGTTGTGGCACCAGCACCACCATCAAAGGCCCAATTTTTACTACCACTGTTCAACAATTATATGTAATTACAATTCCTGATATAATAGTTGACAGCAGGGCGTTCCAGCACCAACCAAGAGTAACTGTGAGTGCTTACAGTGTTGTACCAACAACTAAGGGGCCTATTTCTGCAGAGTATATACGGCAGGTCCCTACTTTCAAACATCCAAATTACAAACGACTCCTACTTGCAAACGCAAGAAGACAACAGGAAGTGAGAGGAAATCTACCCCTAGGAAGGAAAATTCTCTCCTGTAAGAATTAATATGGGAGAAAGGTGTCTCCTCTGTACTGATGCTTTATCACCAATCCTTGTTTCAAGAAAAACACCACATTTCAAAAACAGTTGTCATTGGGACGGAAAGTGAGGTGAAATGTTCTGAACAGGGGCACAGACAGCAAAACAAATGTTACAGGGGTGATAACCCTTACCTATGTTTTCCAAAAAGTTTAAAAATAGATTTTTGGGCTGGAGCTACACTTAAACAATGTACCTGTTCAAAATTACAAACACATTCTACATAAGAACAAACCTACAGTCCCTGTCTTGTATGCACCGCCTGTATACGGCTGTTCAGAGTATATAGGGCCTTTTTTATTTTGTGTGCGGTGTTCCCCTTAATATCCATACAAGACCCAAAGGGGCTGGTAATGGGCTGGGGTAGGGGGGGGTCATGGGGTAGCTATGCCATTTTTCTTAAAGATTTTCATCCATATTACCGGGACCAGACATTACATTAAAGCCGCAAGCAGTTTTAAATGGCTTTTTTTTCCTTTAGAAGTGTCATTTTGTGCAGGGACAGTTCTAAACACGGGAAACACGTGGCACTTCACAGGCATACTTTAGACACCCCCCAGGTATGATATTTAAAGGAATATTTGACTTTTTTTTTTTCACTTTATGCATCATTAAAATGACTGCTCCCGAAAAACGACCGTTTTTAAAACTTCTTTTTGCATTGATACATGTCCCCTGGTGCAGAACCCGGGTTCCCAACCCCTTTTTAGGACAATAACATGCATAATAGTCGTTATAATTAGCACTTTAGAATTCGAACGTTCGCATCCATTGTATTTAATAGGGTTCTAATGTTCGTACGAACGTTCGGTCCGTTCGCGGGTTCTGGTGCGAACCGAACCCGGGGGTGTTCGGCTCATCACTACTCTATAACTGAGTCACTGTCTATGCCAGATAGGTCTATCATAATGTTTATGACCCATACAGGAGAGTTCATTTCACGGGCATTCTCATGTGATTATACCAGCAACCGTGAGGTTTTCACCTAGGGATGCGATTATAGTATTTTGCTGACAGTGTCATTTTTTATATATATTTATGCATATATTTTATATACGGTTTTTATTTAATATCTAATAGCACCTTTAACAGGATTGGCTAATGTTTTTACATAACCTTTTTCCTATTATATAAAGTTTTTTCTTTATTATACAATTTTTTATCATTTATGTTGACCATTTTAAGAGTGGCGATATATATGTCATATTTGACCCAATTAAGGTACTTCCCCTTTAAGTTCTCTGTCTTTCGGATTAATACACTGCATCAGGCTTTCCCGGAGCGAGGCTTGGAACTCATTATCATGTCACATGTCTCTGCAGCTAGGACGAGGCTTGGATACATCATCCACACAGTGAGAGCTTCCTGACATTCAGTCAGGGAGTCGCGTGACATCAGAGACCAAAACGAGGCTTGGCCTTGTCAGAGGCACCCAGATGGAGGCTTGGAACACAAGCCCGGCGGCCATCTTAGGAAAACCAGGAAGTAATGCCATTTCCACTGACAATGCGGCTGGGGATGAACTCTCTTGATTGCTTCCACAGTGAGAGCTTCCTGGCATTCAGTCAGGGAGTCACGTGTATCAGAGACCAAAACGAGGCTTGGCCTTGTCAGAGGCACCCAGATGGAGGCTTGGAACACAAGCCCGGTGGCCATCTTAGGAAAACCAGGAAGTAATGCCATTTCCACTGACAATGCGGCCGGGGATGAACTCTCTTGATTGGGGTCACTTTTCCTATATATACAAGGGGGGCAACAGTGGAGGGACACCCCAGATGATGTCCTAGGAGACGAAACGCGTCGGGTGGACTCCATTGTTGCCACATTCTTTGCAAAGCGCTTTTATATCAACTTAAATGTAAGTGTTTCCACTACATTAAATTTTGATTTACATACAGAGTTACGCTATGTGGCTGTTTCTTTTCTCTATTACATGATACTTACCTGCTCATATTGATTGGGATTTTCCCGGACCACTACTGCATATGAGGTTATCTGCTAAGAGGTCATCTTTCTTCTGCGGTTTCTCTCTCCATGTTGATGTTTGGCCATTTCCAGCACAGCAATTTGCAGAATACAGATTGTCCAGGTTCCATCGTGGTTCCACCACACCAAGCCCGTTTGACCCACTGAACTTATGTTCCTCTGTGTTCAAACTATCTGGTAAGCTCCTTACCTATTGGTGGTGGTTCTCTTCATCTTCTCACCGTCACCTTTCTCTTCAAAGTCTTCACCCACTTTTGAATTTCACCATTGCCTTCATTTTTTAATTACTTTAGGACACTCAGTTGCACAAGTTTTCACTTGTATTTCGCATATAGACATTTTGTATATATGAGGACTTCTTACTGTTTTTACTTAATATTTGAGTGTCTTTTTTATATTGCACCGTTTTTATATACTCATTTGAGTGCGTCATGCATTCTTGTTAATTTTTTTGATTAGCGCTACACTTTTCATTTCAGTTACTTAGAGCAGGCAGGCGATTGAGTTAGCTGCAGTCAGTGTATTTAGTATATATATGCACCCCAGGCGTTGTGTGTGTGTGTGTGTGTATATATATATATATGTGTGTGTGTGTGTGTGTATATATATATATATTTATGGTTGAAGCCCTATATCCGATACGGATATAAACAAGATAGATAGACTTAACATAAGACTTACAACATGAAATGGACCTGAAGTGTGCCCTGATCTGATGGACGGTATGCCAAAATAAGGGGGCATACCCAAGATTAGAATGAATATTTTGTGGAGAGAAATTAATTTTTAGAAATGCCCTAAAAAAAGGGGATGGGAGGGTGGGTATCGCTCACAGGAAACCGACGAAGACTGCAGGTGAATGGGCTGGTTAAATAGCCCCCCGGGCTCCTCCCATAAATTCAGGCCAGCATACTGGCCTTCTTACTTATGGTTGAAGCCCTATATCCGATACGGATATGAACAAGATAGATAGACTTAACATAAGACTTACAACATGAAATGGACCTGAAGTGTGCCCTGATCTGATGGACGGTATGCCAAAATAAGGGGGCAAAAACATTCAGGTAGGGGTGTAGTTTTATTGGTTTTAGCTTTATTCATTGAGCAAGTTTGGTGAATGCTTGTGCCATTTCCACCTGAGGATTGGGGATGTGCTGGGCGAAGCAGGCAGACTTCCACCTGTCAAGTCTCTTAATTGTCGTTATCTGGGACCCCACACTGGGATGTGGCCGAGGCCGCTCCAATACGATAAGAGCGACTGGAACACTGACTGGGGTTGAGGTGTAGGTAGCGTGGAAGAGTGAGTAAGTGAGTGTGAAGGTGACAGGACCCAAATTGACCTAACTGTTGATCCAGAGGAAGGCGAAAACCCCAGCCGAGCCTAGGCCAATTGCTATAGCAGGGGAGAAAATTCCTTCCTGATCCCCCGAGAGGCGACCGAGTGAACCCTGGATCAACTTCCTATGGTTGGTTGTGCCCAGATGAATTCTCATGTGTTTAATGAACTGGCAGGCACTCAAGGGTTTGATCGGGAAAGGTAGTAGGGGACAAGAGTTTGACTGTTCAGGTGGGAGTGACAGAAGGCAATCGAGTATGGTTACTGCACATCAGACATTGTTTGTTTTAAAGGTAAATGTCTAACCCGGTGCCTGATCGCTGGGTTTTGGATAGTGCCAGGTGGAGGATGAAACGATCTTGGTAGCGAGCCAAGTGAGGTCTACGTAGAACTTGGCCGGCAGGGTAGCTGCGGGTGAACTCGCTAGGCCGCAAGAACCCGTGGTAGGCTGAGTCGAAGGCTGCTTGAATGACCAGGCTGGGGAGAAGGCCAAATGGGGAACTAGCTAGGGTGGTGGACATTAATTGGTGCTGTGGGGATAGTTGTACGGGCCTGCATAGGAAGGACATACTTGGACTTGCCTTTACTAATAATATCGGCCGTGGTCTGGTTGTCGGTGGTGAAGGCCACGGTTTGTCCTGTCCAGATATGACCCCAGAGCTGAGCGGCTGCCACGATCTGGTATTGTTCGAACAGGGAGGAAGTCCAGGTAAACCCTGGGATTAAGAGTGTCTCTGGAGTCCATGGTCCTGCAAACCAATAGTGGCCAAAAATTACAGCGAAGCCTGTGGAGGCTGCAGCATCTGTCACTACCTGCGGTGATGGGGTCGATATTGATGGTATAACGTTGATACTGTTTCACGTAGTAAGGAACTCCACCCATATTGACAGGTCCGCTACTGCCGTGGTGTCTAAGTTAAGGATCTGATCGGGGTCCTGTGTCTGGGATAGAAAGATCAGGAGGCGTGATACAAAAGATCGACCCTGGGGAATGATCCTTGCTGCAAATTGAGCATTCCCGGGAGAGACTGAAGCTGCTCCTTCGTACACCTCCGTGTACGGGTGAAGTCTTGGAGAACTGACCTGATGCGGGTCGGCTTTAAGGAACAACAAACGTAGTGAAAGCTAGTTTGTGTGTTTAGCACAACAGAGAATTGGTGAGCAGCCGAGTTGCTACTGGAGATGATGAGTGACCGATTTGAGCCACTTGCAGAAATGCTTGCAGCGATTGCAATTAAGCAGCTTTATTGAAAAGATGAAAAGATGAAAACAAAGTTAGCGGAAATTTTGAGTATGTAGGAATGACCGTGCGCAACATTGTACATGCAGATGTAGTGAGATGTAAATGTTTATGCTTGATAACGGACGTAAGGCCAGGGATCTGAATTGTAAGTACCACTTTATTCGTATCACTGATGCAAATAGTTCGAATCAGGCTGAGGTGTGAGCACCGGTGGGGTTTGGTTTGTAAAGGATCTTAAATGTTGAGCCAGCGCTGCGACTGGACTCGGATCGGTCGGTGAAGTTTGTATTGCCGAGGATCTGAACCGTTGCGCCGATGATGCAACTAGATTTGGATCGGCTGTAGATGTAAGGTGACGAGGGAGCTTATGTTCCGGATCCGAGTCGTTGCACTGACTAGGCTCAAATCGGCTCATTGTGTTAGTGGTTGAAGGGGTTTGTGATTGCTGAGGATCCGAATCATAGGGCCGATGTTGCGACTAGATTCAGATTGGCTGTTGGTAATTGCTTGGTATACACACACACACACACACACATATATATATATATATATATATATTTTTTTTTATTATAAATAGTTTTTTTTTTTTTTTTGGAGGTGTAGGGGGTCAGTTAGGTAAAGTGAGCGTTTTTTTTTGGTTTTGTTTTTTTCCGGGGAAATGACGTCCAACCTGGTGCAGGGTGGACCTACTTGACTTACCCTTGAGGAGAAATGACAGGTGATGAGTGGTGAGGGGTTTGACTAGCTGATTTGAACACGACAGACTGCATCTGTTGATTCATACACGCTGTTACACACGGCACTGGTTTAGTGCCTTTTACATGTAAGTGCACTTTTTTTTTGTTAAATGTCCTTTTATATGTGGAGAACACTACGGTCTGCCTTTCTTTTATATACATACCTCATTGGAGTCATTTGTGATCCGGTCCATCTGCTGTTGTCATCCAACCATCCCGGAGCTGCAATACATGCCTGAGACGTATATACGCATATGGGAAGGTATCTGTGACCCTCTATAACCAAAGGGTCCACTTTGGGAGGTGAGCGGCCATTCTTATCTGGTGGAGGTCTCTCACTGTGTTCACATCATCATCTGCATGTTTCCAATTCTATAAATCACTCTAGAAGATCACTGGGATTGTCTTTTGATTTATGGACTTGTTCAGCGCTGCACTGCCTTTTTATATAAGTGAGCGGATCGGATGGTGGAGCGTGTCGGAGAAATGAGTGACAAAAATGTCCCGTGACAGAGGCATGAATCGAGGCATAACGTCTATAAATCTCAGACGGCAAGCCATCAGCTCCAGGCACTCGTCCATTCTGTGCATGAGCCAGCGCCTCTAGGAGCTCGTCCTCGGTCAAAGGAGCATTAAGTAGACTAGCATTCGAAGCAGATAAGCAGGGGGTGGGATATTTATCCAGGAAAGACCTAAGGTCCTCAGTGGGGGGATGTACCTTGGATGTATAAACGTCTTGGAAAAAGGTTTTAAAGACCTCTATAATATCCCGTGTAGAGTAACACGTAGCTCCCTGTGTATTTCTAATTGCCACTATGTGCGAAGGGGGTTGCTGCGACTTGGATAGCAATGCTAACATGTGACCCGTATTCTCTCCTTCCCCGAAGTGTTGCTGTTGTATAAAGAACCGTTTATTCTCGGCCAGTTGCAAAGATAAATGCGTGAGCATGGATTGAGATGCCAACCACGATCTATTAGTATCATCAGTGGGGTTTACTATATAGGAGGCTTCCGAGTGTTGCGCTTCTGCAATGACTAAATTCTCCCATTCTTTCATTTTTGTTTTAATGTGAGATATCTCCCTAATAAGTTGACCCCGCAAGTAGGCTTTGGCTTTTTCCCAGACCGTATCCACATCCACAGAGCCTAAATTGTAGTGAAAAAAAATCCTTCAAGAGGACAGATATCGGATCAGGAGTCGGCAGGAGAGACAGCCAAAAAGGGTTACGTTTCCAAAACCCATTGCCCCTAATTGTACCTACTCTTAGGTCTACGGAGAGAGGAGAATGGTCCGAAACATGTCTATCATGGTATTGGGAGGAGTCTACCAATGGCAGTAGGAGATCATTACCCAATCCCAAATCAATACGTGACAACCCACCTATCGAAGCTGACTGACAGGAGTAAACCCTAAATCAGGGTTATGCATCCTCCATACATCTGTGAGGCCCTGTTCAATCAGAAGACGGGCAAACGGGGTAAGCCCAGTTCGCTTCTGCGGCCCAGTGAAAATGCGGGCACTCAACTTATCCTTCTCATAATCAATAAAATTATTAAAGTCCCCGAGGACTAATAAAGGTATGCCCGGGAAGTGGGACACAAAATCCGCTAAAGTTTTAAGAGGGCCTAACGAGAATGGAGGGGGAATGTATAACCCAGCTAATATACATTTTGTCCCATAAAGGGAGCAGAAGAGAAACACATAACGACCGTCCGGGTCTATTTTGCTATCAAACAAAGTAAACTGTAAACCTCTTCTAACGAGGACACTCACCCTCCTCGAGTACACCGAGTATGTAGCATGGTACTGGTGACAAAACTGTCTTTGCGCAAATAAAGGCATAGGTGTCGAGGAGAGGTCAGTCTCCTGCAAGCAGACCACCTCAGCATCCAGACGTTTGATTGTGCGCAGCACAGCCAAACGTTTAACCGGATTAGTAAGACCACGGATATTCCAGGACATCACTCTAGTCAACTTAGACATTTCAGTAAGTGTTTAGTATAATTGAAGACATGCACCATAAGTACTATGCAGTCCAATGATATCGTTCTAGGGCACAATGTAATAGAAATACCCAGCACAGCAGCAAAAAAGAAGGGATTCACCGTCCATGAACAGCAAACCGTAAGATACGTGCTATTAGCAGACTTGCGAGGAGTGGTAGCAGAAAGTAAAGGCAAAAGGGCCATCAGGGAGGACATGTTGAAAAAAATACAAAAAATATAAAAGCAAAAATGAAAATAAAAATAAAAATAGAAACCAAAAAATCAACTGAAATAGTAAGCAGTAGACCAACGGGGCCTTAGAGATCCTTCTCAGGGCAACTAGAGGCCTGATCCAGGCCATCCGTGGGGGCAACAGTGGAAGCGCACAGCAGTGTCATAAAAAAATCTCCACAGCGGGTAACAAGAACAAAAGGTGACTGTGTGTAACGGAACTTCCCCCGCCTAACAAGGATACCTGGAGAGGGGACAGAGATCATCTTTCAAAACCGGCCTAAGGTTGTCACGGTGGAACGTGGCAACTGTTGCGAGCCTCTTGAATTGTTTGCTCCTCCTGATCCAGCCATTGTGCGGCCGCAGCAGGGTTATCAAAGAACTGCACAGAGCCCAGGGCCTCCACCCTCAGGCGCGCAGGGTAGAGCATAGCATATTTCAGTTCTAGATTCCTGAGCCGTTTCTTAACATCATTAAACTTAGCTCTATGCTTCTGCAGATCAGCGGAGAAATCAGGAAAAAGAGACACTTTGGCGTTATCGATCTTAAGAGCTGCAGGTTTCATTCTGGCATTATACAGGATAGCATCTCTGTCTCTGTAATTAAGCAGCTTGAACAGAAAAGGACGAGGGGGAGCCCCTGGTTGTGGGGGCCTTGCTGGAACTCTGTGCGCCTGCTCCACAGAGAACATAGAGGAGAACATCTCCTTACCAAATGCAGTGATTAGCCACTTTTCAATAAATTCCACAGGGTTTTTCTCTTCAATCTTTTCAGGCAGACCTATGGCTCTCACGTTATTCCTTCTCATTCTGTTCTCTAAATCTTCTAAGCGGGCAGTGTGTTGTGAAGCAAGGTGATTATTATACGTGAGATCTCTCTGTATAGGCCCCATATCATCCTCTATGGAGCTCACTCTCCCATCCAAGGCATATGTTCTTTCTCGCAGTTTTTGGGCATTATGTTTTAGGAACGTGATCTCAGCCTTCATCCCCTTAAGCTCAGAAGTCAGTGCGGCCAAAGAAACATTGCTGGTAGACACCGCAGAAAATATATCCCACAGTGTGGGTTCAGCCCCATTCTCCGGAGGGCTGGAGGGTGTATGAGGCCTAGTGTCAGTGTTTTTAGGAGTACTCACTGCGTCCCAGGGAAATCCGGCGCCATGACCGTCCTCCAATGGCACCGTGTCATCCACCTCAGAGAGACCTCCAGATGAATCCTCCGGTGTACTGGTGGAGGCAGTAGGGTCTGCGGAGAGCGCCATGGAGAACAGCTTCTCGGCTCCCTCCTTGTGCTTCTCTTTAGCGGAGCGCTGGGCCTGGGCGCCATGTTGGGACTAGCTGTCCACGGACTGGGATGAAGAGATCTTCTTTGCAGCGGACATCTGGCTGTCTTGGTACCGATATAAGGTAAGGCTATACTCTGGAGGCCCTCTGACACCCGTCAGTCTGTTTGCGGCAGTTTTAAGGGTATGTTCCCAGGAGATTAGATTGGATTCTCGGCGGAGAGAAGTGAAACACGTCCAGCTACATCCGCTGCCTGGCAACGCCCAGATGATTATGATTTTGAGTATGAGGTGAATACCCGGAATCGTTTTTTTCCTTTTGAGAGACAGAGATGGTCCTGCCAATTATGGTCAGAATGATTATGACCATATTAATAGAGTCCAGGAACTCTACAGGTCTGGGCCGTCTATAGGTTACCCAGGCGGGCAAGGCAAGAGAAATCATGAACAACAATACTGGGGTTTTCCCAAACCCAATCAAGAGGTGAAAAGGCCCGTAGAAAAAAAAGAGGAGTCAGAGGGGGAGGAGAGCACAGTCTAAAAAGGAAAAATACTTAAATGGTGATGGCATTTTCAACCTTAGTTCCCAGACTCTGACAAAATCCGAAATAGCTTTACTCAATAAAGGCCTTAAGTTTGCACCTCCAAATAAATTAAATAAATTTTAAACTTATATGGACATCCACAAATATGTATGTAGAATCAATATCAAATGACATTTTGCTAGTATCCCAATTAGAGAAAGTGGACCGGTCCAACAAACATATCAACACTCTGGATTATCAAACGCTTCCACATTTAATCCATCTGGGCTTCTGGCTCTCTCACTAAGGGTCTTCAGGGACGTGGTGCTGAGAGATTTGGAATCCATCAAAAACACTGATTGTAAGATGGACAATAGTTTGGAAAAGGGATTAGACTCACTTGGTAACAACAAGGAGCTGGTTATCCACCCAGCGGATAAGGGTGGGGGAATAGTTGTCCTTGATCGTAAAGATTATCTTCAGGAAATGTATAAAATCGTGGATGATCGTGACACTTATATTCCCCTACCTGGAAATCCGGTTATCCAATATAAGAGTACGTTACAAGCACTGGTGCACAAAGGTTTCGAATTGGGTATACTCAATGAGAAGGAACAAACTTTTCTCATACCCAAGGCCCCAAGGGTACCAGTGCTATATTGTTTACCCAAAATCCACAAGAGTCTGACTTGCCACCCGGGACGCCCGATTGTGAGTGGCATTGACTCCATCACGTCCTGGGTGGGCAAGTATATAGACCACTTCCTTCAACCTTTGGTGCAACAATTACCATCTTACCTGAAGGATACTAGGCATGTTATTAATTTGCTGTCTCAATTAAAACCCAGTGGTCAAACTTGGATGGTGACAACGGATGTTACATCATTGTACACCATAATTCCGCATAACCTGGGGATATCAGCAGTTAACTATTATTTGGATTTGTTTTCAAAAATATCCAAACAACAACAATCTTTCATCATGGATTTGCTTGAATTTGCAGCAAACCACAATTACTTTTGGTTTGACCATCAGTATTACAGACAGCAACGTGGTGTGGCTATGGGGGCTAAGTATGCCCTCAGCCTTGCAAATTTATTCATGGGGAAGTGGGAGGAGCACGTCATCTATATGAACCGGAGCCCACATTTGACCTTTTGGGCCAGGTACATCAATGACGTCCTCCTCCTGTGGGAAGGCACCAGCTCAGAATTGTATGGGTTTTTTCCTCCTTGAATAATAACGATCGAGGCATAAGGTTTGTCCATGAGGCGAGTCAAGATCAAATACATTTTTTTGGACCTCACAATAACGAGAGGTGATGACTGCTTCAAGACAAAATCGTATTTCAAACAGACCGATCGTAACTCGTTTATACCTCTAGAGAGTTGTCACAATGAATCTTGGCTAAAGTCAGTCCCCAAGAGCCAGTTCATCAGAATGCAACAGAACTGCACGGCTTTGGAGGACTACAAATCCCAAGCTGACATACAAAAAAAGAGGCTGCAGGAGAAGGGCTATGATTTAGACTCTTTGGAGGCCACCACTGAAGAAGTAGCAAAGATTGATAGATCAATCTTATTAGATGTTGGTCCTAAGGAAGCTAGGGACAGTCCCCTTATAACGTTTATTACAACTTTCTCGACTCTGCGTATGATCTTTTTGATCAAATAATGCTAACACTGGCACTCTTGGGAATTGACAGGATAGTTGAAACTTTTTTACCAGTCAACCCACAGGTGATCTTCAGAGGGGTCCCCTCGCTTCGAGATAGGGTGGCACCGAATGTAGTGGATCCACCTGTAAAGACGGTATCATTTTTTCAGAACCTTTCGGGCTACCACCAGTGTCGTAGGTGTCAAGTGTGTACACTGAATAAGATCAGAAGTAAGAAAACGGAGACCTTCTTTTCTACCAATACATCTAAAAAACATACTATTGAGCCTTTTATTACTTGTAGCTCAAAGGGTGTTGTATATTTGTTACAATGCCCATGCGGGCTCCAGTATATAGGCCGAACTAAACGGTCCATGCAGGTCCGGTTGGGAGAACACATTACTAACATCAAAACAGGTTTCAATTATCACTCGGTATCCATACACTATGACACTCACCACAATCGTAATCCAGCCAACACACTATTTTTGGGGTCTGACAAATTTAGTGCTCATTGGAGGGGTAGCTCGTTAGTCAGGGAGCTCTCTAGATTCGAGATGGCATGGATTTATAGGGTGCGATGTTATACCCCTCACGGCCTGAACATAGACACTGATGTTAACGCCTTTATAGATAATGGCTAACTGGTGTTGACATGAATCAGCCTTAATTGATGATTTTTGTGAACTAGCTCTGAGTTCTGGGTAGACACTCCTGTTTTTAGTATTTTTGACCATCTTCCTCCAATTTAAAACAATTGGAGGATAAATACAGGCCTTTCCACCTTGAATTTAAATCTGGAACCACATAAGTTAACCTTTTGTTGCCAGGTAGTTACAGGGGATGATTGGTAGGTTTCCATGAGACGAACATATCCAGATAGGTTTGGGACCACCCATTAATATTAACCTCAAATCCATATTTGTTTTCTGTTTTCTGTTCCCAGTAGAATCCTTATACGGGGAAACATGTAGGGTGGAGCTACAAGTCTCTGACGTCATCACGTTCCAGCCAGCTGGTGCTAACCGCGGCTGTTTTTGAAAAACGGTCTCTGTTCCATGGATGTCATTGTTTAATGAAACCTGTGTAATAAATACATCTTTTATGAAGAAATACTGCACCATGAGGATTTTTTATTCTTCCTCTCTCGTAAATGATTGCTGACTTCTGGATGTCAATCTCTGCTTGCTGTGTGTGGAAAACGTGAGCTACATAAAATACAATACTCACTTCACGGCATTCGAAAGATTACCGAAGTGTCCACAGTCTGTGGGATTCAGCTGTATGGTGACCGCCTCTGGAATTCCAAACCGATCCATGTGTGGTGAACACCGAGGACAGATCGTGTGAAGGCAGGTCGGCCTAATCCTGAGCCCATTATCATCTTATATCTGGTAAGCAGCCATTTACTTATCAGTAATCCATTGGATGTGAAGCTTATACCATCAACTTGTCTGAGTATCATGTCTTCCGCCGCATAAGAATATCTTCACGGTAACAATCTTATATGTTTTTTCATCTAGGGAACCATTCCCCTATAGATGCAAAAAAATTTGGGGGGAACTCCCGCACTGCCCTAACGTGTGATAAATGGGTGAACCTACATACCGTGACGGGGGGGGGGGCACTGCTGCCAAACACCTGTGAATCCAATTCAAGAAAACTCAAAACAATTTTTAACAGTGATGGTGTTAGCGCTGTGTTAAAATAAAGAGAAAGTGCGAAAACTGGGAACAGTGTGACTGATAACACACTAAACCTAGACAAAATTATGACCTTATAGTGAAAAATAAACAAATTAATTACACTCAAATGTGATCAACGTGATCATGTACCGCATGTATCTGAGAAAGCCAATCGTGATCAAAATCAAACAGGTGAACTAATATGAATATGTACAGTAGCAAAAAGAATGTTTTTAAAAGGTCCAAATAGGTCCAATCAAACTGTGCAATCCAAAGGTGTATATAAAAGTGAGTCCCGTCATCAATAGTGAAAAAATTAAACACACATTGGTTCAGTGCTTGGAAGCTTGATAAATCTTCAGTGCTCCACCTCTGTGCCTGTGAGCAGCTTACCTTATTGATAATTAAGCTTAACACAACCAAGGCACAGGGTTATTCAGAGTGAATGAGCAGAGATTTGAATGATGCCAGTCTCCTTTCTGTTGCTGCAATCCTCCCAAATATCATATGTAAAACCAAAAAAAATGGATCATGGTGTAGTACCGCCAATGTCCAGAGATAACCACATGCGCCAAAGAAGTACTCACTTAACAGATAAATACTGTGGGAGCGTCTCCACGAGCACTGAACTCGTCGTCCCTCTAATTGTTTATGGCTTTGTGTGGATCTCCGTACAGTGGTGTCTCAGATGGGCATCATGTTCAATAAAGAAAAGATATGGCAGACATAGCATAATCCCGTACCGGAAGAATTTTATTAAAAATAAACAATAAACCTAACACTCACATGAGGTGTAGGACAGAAATTGCAGGATATCATACAAGTGCCTCGCTCGTCTACCTGCTCGGGTCCTGGTCTGTCAGCAAAGCTCCAATCCCTACGCGTATCGTCACGTGTCACGTGACTTCATCAGGGGATACTAGAGTGAAGGGCTGCTGACAATATATAGTCTGCTAATTGGACTTCCAATGAGAATGCGGCCGCCATTTTATTGTGGTCCTATCTTTGTAAACAGACCTGCGCCATTTTGCCGTGGTCATTCCGGAATGTTTTAGCTTGTATTGTGTATACTAATACACATCTTCAGCCATTGTTTTATGGCCGTCATTTAATTGGAGTACAGCAGACAGGTAATAAACAGACAGACATCGTTATACCTAGGCTTGTCAGTCTGGCGTCAATGTCAAGGCTTACAACCTGTCTATTACAATGGCCGTATAGGCCGAACTAAACAGGGACCAGCTACAAAATAATGGATCTAACATCTTGCCCTAGTATCTTAAAGGCAAGCGGAACAAGAAAGGGGATTTAATTTGCATACTGTCAATGCTCACACCCGTCACTCCTGATATTACCAGAGTCAAAGGATGGTCAACCCCTGACCCTGGCTGCAATAGCACAACATCATAGTGAGGAGTGGCGTGAGAGACGACAAGATAGACGGCTTGTTAGCACAAAGCCAGGGGAAAGACCCTACAAAGATAAATAAATTTAAAATGTGCAGATCGGAATCAGAATCTTGGCCTCTGATCCGAAAGCCTGTACACATACATTTCTATATAAAAGTATAATAAGTATATATATATATATATATATATATATATATATATATATATATATATAATTAAAATGTTAAAAATATGATAAAATATGAGAATATTAAAATGCTAAAATCCCCTATAATCAATTCATAGGAGTGAATAGTAAAAAGGGGTTATACATTGATGGTGTTCGTAGGAAATGGCAACATTTGACTAATCTTTTAGAGATATTAAGGTATTCTAAACAAATGCCGCACACCAAGATCCCAGCAAGAAGACCCAGGCATCAAATCCTAGCATTAACATCTAAACATCTAGTGGGAATAAAAACTATATATAAATATTAATAAAATAGTTAACAATATGTATATATATTAGAAATACCTATAACATACATATAACTATAAAGAAATTGGAAAAAGAAGGGCAGAAGGCAGAAAGAAAAGGGGAGGGGGAGAAGAGAGAAAAGGGGGGAGAGAGGGAAGAGAAAAAAAAAATTGTGAGAAGGGAAAGGGGGGGGAAGGAAAAAAGGAAAAAAGGGGGGAAGGAAGGGAAAGGGAGTGTTAATAAATGAATTTTGTTAGTACTGGGAAAAAAGGAAAGGACGGGGAAGGGGGGGAGGGGAGAGGAAAGGAAGGGGAAAGGGAAGGAGAAGGAGGGGTGTTAATACATGGGTTTTGTTAGTACTGAGGGAAGAGGGAAGGGGAGGGGAGGGAAGAGGGAGGGAAAGGGAGAGGAAAAGGAGAAGGAGGGGTGTTAATACATGAGTTTTGTTAGTACTGAGGGAAGGGAGGAAGGGGAGGGGAGAGAAGAGGGAGAGACAAAGAAAAGAGAAGGGGGGTTGTTAATACATGAGTTTTGTTAGTACTGAGGGAGGAAAAGGGGGGAAGAAAAAGGAGGGAAAGTGAAAGAAGAGGGAAGTGTGTTAATACATGAGTTTTGTTAATTCTGAGAGGGAAGGGACGGGGGAAAGAAAAAGAAAGAGAGAAGGGGAGTGATAGAGGGAAGGGATATAGTAGTGGGAGAGAACAGAAAAGGGAGAGGAGGGGATATGGGAAAGTGGGGTATTGTGTTAACAGAGATAAAAGAGTGAAAATATTAAAGATAATAAAAATATACAAAAGAAAAAGAAAGATACAGAGGATCTTCCCACAGATGTGCAGACATCGCCACAACGATGATACCTCAAATGTACTGTGCTGGTATAACAAAGTGTAGTAAGGTTAAAAATCGCTCAAGAAACAATTCAGGTAGAATTCTTTATTGAGTCCCCTCGGAGCCAGTGTATCCATACAGAATATCCATTTGGATTCAACCTGGCTGAGCGCCCTAACTTTATGGCCTCCTCTCCAGGGCCTGATATATGGGGCGATACCCCAGAATTTGAGATGATCCGGATCCTTATTATGTACTTCTAAGAAGTGCCTGGACACACTATGCTTTGGAAATCCATTCAATATATTTTGAACATGTTCTTTGACCCTAATCCTCAGGAGTCTCTTAGTGCAGCCTACATATTGCAGACCGCAACTGCATTCCAATAAATACACTGCTCCCTCAGTGTTACATCCTACAAATTATTTTATATCATAACTTGTGCCATTACTCGTTGATTGGAAAGAGGTTTTCTTTTTGTTAGGCCGTTTAGTGCGTTTGCAGGCATAGCATCTCTTACACGGGTAGAATCCATTGCCTGTAAAAAAGGTGAATTGTTTTTTAGGTGGGTCAATGATATTTTTCACAAGTTGGTCACGAAGGGTCGGAGCTCTTCGATAAATAAATTTAGGTTTGACTGGTAATATCTCATTTAATCGCCTATCGGACTTCAAAATGTGGCAATGGCGCGTGATGATTTTTTTGATTTTTTTGTATTGGATATTAAAATCTAGTATCACAGGAACCTGATCCGGTTGTGATATGATCTTCTTCTTTTCTTTTTCTCCTAGCAGGGTGTTCCTTGGTATATGAGTTACCTCCTCTATTATTTCTTTTATAAACGGTTCTTCATATCCTTTTTGGATGAATCTTTCCCCAATCATTTTTGCTTGAATCTGGAAGTCCTCTATTTTGGTACAGTTCTGTTTAAGTCTCACCAATTGCCCTTTAGGGATATTAAATATCCAGTTTCTATGGTGACAACTATTAGTCGGTAGGTAACTATTCCTATCAACATTCTTGAAGAAAGTCTTTGTGGTGAACTTATTGTTCATCAATGATATCTCTAAATCCAGGAATGGGATGCTTTTCTCTTCTATCTGCCAGGTCAAAATGATATTAATCTTATTCTGGTTTAGTTTCTCAAAAAACCGGATCAGGCTATTGTGATCATCTTTCCAAACGATGAAAATGTCATCAATGTAACGTTTATATATAACGAGGCCTTCTGGGCGATCACCAAACACAGCTTCTTCCTCCCATTTAGCCATAAACAGTCCTGCAACACTCGGAGCAAATTTTGCTCCCATGGCCACCCCAGTGGTTTGTTGGTAATATTGGTTATTGTACCAAAAAATGGCTGTGCTTTAAACAAAAGTCTAAGCACTTAACTATATACTTCCTTTGTATACAGGGTAGTGTAGAGAATTTTCTCAGACCCCATTTAGTTGCTTCACATGCCATATAATGGGGTATAACTGTATATAGAGATGACACATCTGCTGTAGCCATCAATAAGGTTCCCGTGTCGTTCCCGTGTTGTTCCTGAACACCGAGGACAGATCGTGTGAAGGCAGGTCGGCCTAATCCTGAGCCCATTATCATCTTATATCTGGTAAGCAGCCATTTACTTATCAGTAATCCATTGGATGTGAAGCTTATACCATCAACTTGTCTGAGTATCATGTCTTCCGCCGCATAAGAATATCTTCACGGTAACAATCTTATATGTTTTTTCATCTAGGGAACCATTCCCCTATAGATATAACATCACATAGACTTTTATTATTTGAGAGTTTTTATGCTATAAGTTTTATTTGTCCTTATTTGTTTCACTTATATTTCAGTTTTTTTGATATCCTATGAGATATCAGTTGGAATTTCTTAGTCACATTGTTTTAGTGATTTTATTCACTTATATTGGGTTGTGCTTTTTTGATATTTTTTCCATATTTTTGAGTCTTTTTCAGGCTAATTGAATAGCAGCACCCACCCTTCAGGTGAAGGTCATATCGTTCACCATTCACTTACACATTTAGAGTATCACACTCACTTTTGTGTTCCAAACACTTAAGCCCCATACACACTATCAGTTTTCTTGCAGGTTTTTCTCTTCAGGTTTACCAAAACCATGTAGTGCAAGGGCCTGCCTGATTGCAAACGAATTGAAACTCTTAAGGTTTGACCTCATATTAGATGGTTTTGGTAAACCTGAAGAGAAAAACCTGCAAGAAAACTGATAGTGTGTATGGGGCTTGAGTTTTTCATTGTTAAAGGCAGCGCTGGATTTTCTCTATTTATTAAATGCTTATTGCGATCTTTTTTACCAAAAATGTGTTGAAGAATACGTATCGGCCTAAACTGAGGAAAAAAGTATTTTTTTTATTTATTGGGGATATTTATTATGCCGCGTACACACGATCATTATTCACGGCGGTTAAAAAACCGCCGTGAATAATGACAGGAAAAACGAGGGAACCGCTTGGTTCCCTACACACGGTCGTTTTTCCCGTCATTTTTTCTCTTGACGAGAAAAACGACCGTGTGTGGGCTCCGCGGCAGTGTTTCCCTATGGGAAAACTGCCGCGGAAAAAAATGCTGGAAAAAACTACGAGAAAATTTAGAACATGTTCTAATTTTTCTCGTCGTTTTTTATGCCGTTTTTCTCGACGAGAAAAACAACATAAAGCCCACAGACGATCGTTTTTCTCGGCGAAAAGAAAAAATGCCGTTTTTCTCGTCGAGAAAAGCGGTCGTGTGTACGCGGCATTATAGCAAAAAGTAAAAAATATTGAATTTTTTTCAAAATTGTCCCTCTATTTTTGTTTATAGCGCAAAAAATAAAAACCGCAGAGGTGATCAAATACCATCAAAAGAAAGCTCTATATGTGGGAAAAAAGGATACCAATTTTGTTTGGGAGCCAAGTCGCACGACCGCGCAATTGTCAGTTAAAGCGACGCAGTGCCGAATTGCAAATAGTGGCCCGGTCATTTGGCAGCCAAATGGTCCGGGGCTGAAGTGGTTAAATGAAAAAGATCACAGCATAAAACAAAGGTTGTTATACACTACAAAATCACCCCCCCCCAAAAAAACCCACACACTTCCCATCCACATACCTACACCCTCCCACTAAAAATATGAATCCCCACCACTGACTCCCCTACAGGAGCCAAGAGCAGCCCTCCTGGGGAGCTAGGACAGTGCAACCACAACCCCCCTAAAAGATGAATCTCCTATAACAGCACCTGAACCGTGATTGGACCACGGTCTGTGAATAGTGGTACTGGTAACACAGGGTCCTGAATGTGGTGACAATGCACCTTAAAGCCACAATGGGCGAATGCAGTGGAACCAAAAAAAATGAATCCTGAGACCAGGACCAAGAACACTGCTGAACAGCTGGGTCAGTAATAGCAAACTGATGATGAATAGATGCCAGTCCATAAATATGGGATAGAATGAATGTCTGATGAGACTCTCTATAACAAATGCAGATATTCCATAAATCTGCTGTTCCAATGCTGCATGTCAGTGAACTACACCATAAGCTTTGTGTGCTGCTGATTGCTCCACACCTGAAATGGTCCCAGGAATACAGCAAGGATAAGTTGAAGACTGACAGACAGGATTTATGTGAGCCAGAATAACCACTTCAGCCCCGGACCATTTGGCTGCCAAATGGCCGGGCCACTTTTTGCGATTCGGCACGATATTTTGTACTTTTTGCTATAATAAACACCCCCAATTTAAAAAAAAAATGAATTGTTTCTCAGTTTAGGCCAATACGTATTCTTCTACATATTTTTTGTAAAAAAAAATTACAGTAAGCGTTTGGTTTGCGCAAAAGTTATAGCGTCTACAAAATAGGGGGTCGTTTTATGGCATTTTTATTAACTTTTTTTACTTGTTATGGCTGCAATATGTAATTTTTTATCGTGGCTACGACATTATGGGGGACACATCAAACACTTTTGATGCTATTTTGGGACCATTCACAATTATACAGCGATCAGTGCTATAAAAATGCACTGATTACTGTATACATGTGACTGTCAGGGAATAGGGTTAACCAGTAGGGGGCGGGGAAGGGGTTAAGTGTGTCCTAGGGAGTGATTCTAACTGTTAGGGGGTGTGACTTACTGTGACATGTCACTGATCGCTGCTCCCGATGAGAGGGAGCAGACGATCAGTGCTGTGTCACGAGGCAGAACAGTGAGATGCCTTGTTTACAAAGGCATCCCTCCCTTGTTCTGCTGTTCTGTGACCCGATCGCGGGACACTGGCGGACATAGAGTCTGTGGGTCCTGTGGGCACGGTCTCGGAGACCGCGTCGGGCACGCGCCCACTAGGGGGCAGGTTCAAAGCAACGTATATATATGCTGCTTTGCATGCCCGTGCCATTCTGCCGACGTAAATGTGCGTGAGGCGGTCAGCAAGTGGTTAAAAAAGACAGAAGCATGTGGTCCGGCCAGTGCTGTCACTGGGTCCCAACTGACTGGGTACTTGCGTGGTAAAGCCGATGTGACCAGTGTGCAGGATGTCATATACTCACTATCCTGTGATTGCCGTCTAGCGATTCCTCCATGTGCGCTGTGCACTGAACAGACATGTCCTGCTGAAATCTCAGGTGTACAAACAGGGTGGTAGCTGTAAATCACACAGCATACTGGTGTGAACAGATGTCTCAAATCTGTGTCAGCCTGCAATAGTTGAGAGCATGTTGTAACCTCATAAGTGGTGTCAATAAGATCAGGACATTGTTGAGCTGAACACCAGCCGGTCCCCCAGTGGGGAAATGAAAGCAGAGTCCAGATGAAACAGCATACGGTGCATCATTGAATGAGGGGGTCTGATCCTTGTTTACATGTTTCGCTCCACCCTGAAACTTCTTCAGAACCAATTTTTACGAAATAGATAGTGTGTTAGTATAATTCACAACCTACATAAGTAAAAAACAAAACAAAAAAAACAACAATGTCCTCTGTACAGTTCCCTGCACTGGGCATGTGGATAGCTGTAAACACTCTCAGCTTTATTTGACTCCACCCCAATCACCACACACAGCCCAATTCACTCGCTGGTAAGAACGAGATTTCTGAACGCTTCAGGTGAGCTGTGCACAATGGTGAAAGGAGGTGCAGAAATGAAATTGTTGCAAGGATTGAATAGGGTGCAGAATTGTAACTGGTTGCAGTTGTGGAAGTAGGTGCAGAAGTGGAAGTGGTTGCAATTAGGCTTGTGCAATTCGTTAAGTAACGAATCGAAATTCGTCCGAATTTAGCAACTTTCGGACATTCGGAAGCATTTGAATTTCCGAACAAAGCAATTACGAATAAAACCGAATCCGAAATCAATTATATCGCAAATAGCGAATGCCCGAATGTCTTCGGCATAATTCGTTATGAAAAAAGTTACGAATGTACGAATCCATTCGAAGCACAATAACACTCTGCTCTGCTCTCTGCTTCTCCCTCACCGTGCTGAACTCCCTCTCAAAATGGTGTACAGGGGCGGAGGCTATAGCCACATGTAAAAAACAAAAGTAAAATACGAGATTTTGAATCGTTACAAATAACCGCTATGTATTTAGAAAAGTACAAATCCATTCGAAGCACATTAGGCATAATAGGCAGCGTCGTTGTGAGAGAGACACGGAAAATTACGAATCAACAAACCCCAAAAAAGTTACGAAAGTAGGAGTTGTGTCCCGAATCAACGAAAAACAATGTACTCTACCGAAAGTACGAATTATAAATCAACTAAAAATAAGGCTTACATTAATACGAATCATTCCGATTCAACTAAAAATGTTGCTTGCAAAAATACGAATTAGTCTGAACACGAAAAATCCCGTCTAGCAAAATTACGAACGATTACGAATCAACAGGACCGAAAAGAAACAAACCAAAACTAAACAAATTTTTCCATTGTGCACAAGTCTACAGTAGTTGCAATGGTGGAAAGGCATACAATAGTAAAAGGGTGGGAAGTGGTAGAAGTGGATGCAATGATGGTAAGGGGTCCAGATGATAGGGGGTGGGGAAGTGGAGAGATTTTCAATGGCTAAAGGAGGTGTAGAGGTGGAGTGGGAGCAATGGTGAAGGGGGTGCACAGATAAAAGAGGGTATAATGATGAATAGGGTTTAGTGGGGAAAGAGGGTGCAGAGGTGGATAAGGTGTAATGGTGGAAGGGGGCAAATCTGGAAGGTTTTGCAGTAGTGAAAGGGGGTGCAGATGTGGAAGGTGATGCAATGGTTAAGAAGGTACAGATGTGGAAGGGGTTGTAGTGGCAGAAGGGGGGAGGATGTTGCAGTTGTAGAATGAGTTGCAGTGATCGAAGGGGGTTGAGGATGGGTGCAGGTGATGCAGATGTAAGTGGTATAATAAGAGAATGGTGTGGGGGCAGAAGTTATTAATGGTTGATGAGAGGTGCAGAGGTAAGCAGTGGAAAAAATAGTTTACAGGTGATCAGTAGACAAGGGGTTGCAGAGGCAAGCAGTTGAGGGGGTGTTGTGGCGCAGACTAAATGTAAACTCTCTCAATATTCTGTGTGCACAAAAGCATATGTTTAGGAAGAGTTTAAATTCTTAACCACTTGCTGAAGTGTCATACCCGAATGTCGCTGGATTTCAAGTGGTTATACTGGGCATCAACCTGATACTGTTTCTTAAAACCAGCAGTCCGCACTTTTGTAAAAGTAATCTAGTTAACTAGCCGCTGGATTGCTTTTACAAGCAGTGGGAGGGGATGTCCCCCCTCCCGCCACCTTCACAGGTTGTTTGAGCTCTCCCATCCCACTGGTAGACCCGAGCGACCAGCCGGAATAGCCAAACAAAGCTGGGATCAGCTTTGATTGGCTCTCCGCTATGGTAACCAAGGGGTGGTAATCTGATATCACTTCAGGTTTACCAGGATTTCCACTGTGCCATTTTTAAGAAATTGAAAGCATTAAAATACACTGATCTTAGAGTTTTTAATGCTTTTAAGGGCAGAGGAGGGAATTGGGGTCTTATAGTCCCCAAGTCTCTCCATAAAGAGTACCTGTCACATGCCTATTACTGTCACAAGGATGTTACCATTCCTTAAAAACAGCAATAAAAGTGATCGATTTTTTTTTTTTAAGTAACAGTATAAAAATAAAAACATAAAATAAGTTGATAATAATATATATTTTTTAATGTTTAGTATCTATTTACTCGGCATACCATCATCTTAATTATTTTGAAATAAAAGTGAGTTATATATTGTTTGTTTTTTTTTGCATTAAAATTTAAAAAAGTGTATTTTCCCCCAAAAAATGTGTTTGAAAAACCTTTAGAGCAAATACTGTGTGACATAAAAATTTAAAAACACACCAATTTGTAATCTGGGGCCGCTGTTTTTTAACCTCCCTAGCGGTAATCCCGAGCGTGACTCGGGGTTGTTTTTTTATGCTAGGATCGGTAACCCCGAGTCACGCTCGGGGTAGACATTGCAGAGCTCGCAGCGGAGTTTCCCTACCTTCTCCTGGCGATCCAGCGATGATGTCCTCTGCTGTGATCGCCAGCGAGATCTCCGGCGAGTGTCGGCACTTTCGTCCCCATCTGACTTCCTAGTTCCGTTCCCTGCGAGCCGCAGCGTCGCAAGGGAGCGGAACTGGGCGCCAAATTCAAAAAGTGAAACACATAGTATACATACAGTATACTGTAATCTTACAGATTACAGTACTGTATGTAATAATTACACACCCCCTTGGTCCCTAGTGGTCTGTCCAGTGTCCTGCATGCACTTTTATATAATAAAAATCGTTCTTTCTGCCTGGAAAATGGAGATTGTCCATAGCAACCAAAAAGTGTCCCTTTATGTCAAAAGTGGTTTTAGACCAACTAGAAAGCAGCGATAATAAATTAGAATCACTCGCAGAATTGAGCGATAGCGATTTGTGGGGAAATTCGTCATCAAACACTAAATCTAATGACAGCGACAATTCTGCAACTGAGCAAATTTCAGTGTTTTTGATTTGATTACATTATTGAATAATTTTTATTATAATTAGATTACTATTTTTTATAATTATTTATAGTTATTTATTATATTATAATTTATAATTTTGTGTTTCATATTTATCATACCCGGGATGTCTACTAGACTCTGGTTTGCTTAGGTTTAAGTAAGTAATTACTAAGAATCGCAGGCCTATAATACATAACACCAAATTTTCATGCAAAATAATTGTACCGCTTTTGGTACATAATTCCAGAAAGAATCATACCGCCAGGGAGGTTAAAAAAATATATAATGTTTGGGAGTTCTAAGTAATTTTCTAGCAAAAAATACTGACTGTTACATACAGTTGTGCTCATAAGTTTACATACCCTGACAGAATATGAAATGGCCATTTTTCTGAGAATATGAATGATCACAAAAACTTTTCTTTCACTCATGGTTACTGTTTGGCTGAAGCCATTTATTATCAGTCAACTGTGTTTACTCTTTTTAACCACTTCAGCCCTGGAAGAATTCCATTTTTTGCGATACAGCGCTGCGTCCCGATTGCAATGCTGTACCCAAACAAAATTGACGTCTTTTTTTTCACACAAATAGAGATTTCTTTTGGTGGTATTTGATTACCTCTGCAGATTTTATTTTTTGTGCTATAAACAAAAAAAGACTGAGTATTTTAAAAAAAATATATGTATATATTTTTTTTTTTTTTGCTATAATATCCCCAAAAAATATATATAAAAAAACAAAGTTCTTACTCATTTTAGACCGTAATGTATTCTTCTACATATTTTTGGTAAAAAAATTGCAAAAAGCGTCTATTGACAGCAGGCGGTCGGCAAGCGGGTAAATCATAATCACAACAGAAATAACCAAATTTACCCTGATCAAAAGTTTACACACCCCAATTCTTAATACCGTGTATTGCCCCCTTTAACATCAATGACAGCTTGAAGTATTTTGTGGTATTTGTTGATGAGGCTCTTTATCTTCTCAGATGGTAAAGCTGCCCATTCCTCTTTGCAAAAAGCCTCCAGTTCCTGTAAATTCTTAGGCTGTCTTGTATGAACTGCACGTTTGAGATCAGAGTGGCTCAATGACATTGAGGTCAGGAGACTGAGATGGCCACTCCAGAACCTTCACTTTATTCTGCTGTAGCAAATGACAGGTTGATTTTGCCTTGTGTTTTAAATCATTGTCCAAGTATGTCCCATGCACAGCTTCCTGGCTGAATGCAAATGTTCCTCCAGTATTTTTTGATAACATACTGCATTCATCTTGCCATCAATTTTGACCAAATTTCCAGTTCCTTTGTGGCTCACACATCCCCAAAACATCAGCGATCCACCTCCGTGTTTCACAGTAGGAAGGGTGTACCTTTCATCATAGGCCTTGTTGACTCCTCTCCAAATGTAGTGTAGCGATACCTCCAACTAAGAAGGCCGCAGATTTAGTTGGGCCCTGAAGACAGCTCCGCCAACCCCCGGCAATATGCTCAACCCTTTACTGGCACAGCTAGTAAGGGGAGATAGGACCGCGTGACCGCAACTCTAGGTGACGCAGTCCTATGGCAAACACACACAGTGATATACTTTAAAACTTCTATTAAAGTAAGTGAAACTGACACCAATGTACTTGACCCAGATATTTTACTGAGGCTAATGGGCAAGTAATAAACAACAGTATAACAAGTTGCAGATCCCTGCAATAAAAAGTAATAAAGATAAACAGAGTAATCAGAATAATTAAGTATTGCTATGCAACGCTAGCGCTGCCCTTTTCAGCTACTTCCCCTCATGGGTAGACTAACACCCAGCAATGTCTACCTATGCAGTCAGGCCTGACTGATCTAAATGGAAGTTCAGTGAAACAATATTCGCTAGCAATCTTTCGGTGGTGCACTTGAAGAACAACTTTGTAATCCCAACGAATAGTAAAGATAAAGTATCTGTCTTTAAACAGCTCTCACCACCCGGACAAGTCCAAGTCCGTTTCCTCCATCGATCCGTCTAGGAACAGGAATCCACCAACATCCAAGTCTTCAATCCTTCTGGTGTACTGCAGCAAGGATGAGAAGATGTCTCTAAGGTTATGCTAGGCTGGCAGAGGGGCTCTTTGGAAAGGAGCACAAGGCCCAGGCTTCAGGCCTTGTGCACACAGCAGTTCAGTACAGAGATCCTCTTGCTAGGAGAGGGGGTGTCCAAAGAGACCGAACAAACTCCACCTCCCCTTTATAAAGTCTGCCCCAGCAGTCTCTGTTCCGGAGCAATGTACCCTGGGTGCTGCAAGATGTACTGGGAGATGTAGTCTCTCTCTCTCCTCTGCTTTCACTTCCAGTAATGTCTCTTTACTTCCTCCCGACTCACCTCTCACCTGGAACTTCTTGTCTCTCTGTCTTAAAGGGGAATACCCCGCTACAGTAGTGTTTATGGTTGTGGCCAAAAAGCAAAATTTTGGTCTCATCACTCCAAATGACTTTGTGTCAGAAAGTTTGAGTGCTGTTTTGGGTATTGTAAGCGGGATACTTTGTGGCATTTGCATAGTAATGGCTTTCTTATGGCAATTTGACCATGCAGCCCATCTTTCTTCAAGTGCCTCCTTATTGTGCATCTTGAAACAGCCACCCCACATGTTTTCAGAGAGTCTTGTATTTCACTTGAAGTTATTTGTGGGTTTTTCTTTGCATCCCCAACAATTTTTCTGGCAGTTGTGGCTGACATTTTAGTTGATCTACCTGACCGTGGTTTGGTATCAACAGAACCCCTCATTTCCACTTCTTGATTAGAGTTTGAACACTGCTGATTGGCGTTCTCAATTTCTTTGGGTATCTTTTTATATCCCTTTCCTGTTTTATACAGTTCGACTAACTTTTACCGCATATCCTTTGACAATTATTTTGCTTTCCCCATGACTTAGAATCCAGAAACGTCAGTGCAGTACTGGATGAAAGATGCAAGGGTCTGTCAGGAGTCCAGAAACTCAGTGACCTTTTATACACAAACACTAATTAAAAGCAAACAGATCACAGGTAAGGATGGTTAACTTTAATAACCATTCAAACCCCTTTTGTGTCAACTTGTGTGCATGTTAACAGGCCAAAATCACCAGGGTATGTACATTTTTGATCAGGGTCATTTGGGTAGTTTCTGTTGTGATTATGATTTAAAAAGAGTAAACACAGTTGATTGATAATAAATGGCTTCAGGCAAACACTAACCATGAGTGAAAGAAATGTTTTTGTGTTATTAATATTCTCTGAAAAATGGACAAGAAATCATAAATCCTGACAGGGTATGTAAACTTATGAGCACAACCAACTGTATAAACAAAAAGTTCAAAATAAACTGGAGCTCCATTCAAAACATTTTTCCTGTTTTGGGTGGGGGGTAGAAGGATTAGAATATCTGTCTGGTTTTTACTCCTATCTTGCGCTCTTTCACCAAACAGGAACAGAAGGAAACTCTGCAACAAGGACACAAACAGAAATAGCCCCTCCCATGTCACATCATTATTTTCTTTGGAGTGCCCAGGGTGACACAGATCTTTCACAACCCTAGCAATGCCCCTGGCCTGTGGAATTCATGCTAGAAAGTCATGTCAATTCTAAAGATGCTTGGTGTGATAGATGCTAAACATTTTTACATGGTTATGCTGTTATCAAACACGATTATGCTATTTATTTATTTTATTTGAACTGTAATGGTTTACATTTATCATATACCAGTCCTTTTTTTTCAGCACAGTTGAACTTGCTGGAAAGACAGAAATAGTAGTGAAAGGCAGGAATAGTTCTGAACATGTTGTATATCCATAATTTGGACATGGGGGCCAATGGCAGTTCTGGGTAACCTGAGATTAAATGGAAAAAAAAATATTTTTCACCCCTTGCACTAGAAATGAACTGACCATTCAACTGAGATAAGTAAATGTTATAATAATTAGCCAGAGAAAAAGAAAAGTGCTGTTACTCATATCATTCTGTCATTTGGAATTTTGTTAATTTGTTTGCTAACATCTGTTTATGTTGTCTGAAGTCATTGTTTTTATTTTATTTAATTCAACATTCAGGAAATGCAAATGCTAATTTTGTTGTGTGTTTTTGTACAGTGACAATAAAGACTTAATTATTATTAATAATAATAATAAAAAAATTAAATTGTATTTGTTGAAAACTATACATGTAGGTAATACATGGAGAAACAAAAAATAAATCAGGGTTAATGAAGAGCATGGTCGTGGAAACTCTAGATAAAAGTGCAGGAATGATAAATACTTTTCATTCCAGAGCCAAGCACAAACTAATACGCCTATTAAGAATGCTGCCTACAAAAGGATAATTCAGTAACCAGCACAGTGTATCTCCCAGCAGATATTTAATAATACAATTAAATGTGTATTTATTTAAAAACGATTGAATGTCTATCTTCAGTATATAGGTATATAGGTCTGGATTTCCTTTTATAACAGCCCGTCATCCCTAGTCTCTTCCTCTGCCAGCACTTTCAGAGAGAGGGGCTGCATTTAGAGCTAATTAGGCTCTACTGTGTGTACGTATGCCAAGAGACCATGCTGACAGTAGGACAGCGCAGGGTAAGAAGAGTCAATGACTGATCAGTGTATTGCTGCTTCTTAATTGTCTAATTAGCAGGGAGATGGCACGACTGTATTCCTTGTCTCAGTAGGATGACACTACTTCTTCTAACTGTGCAGTCTGGCAAAGGTATGTGCATATATAAATAATTAAACCATGCAAATCGTTAACATTATTTATGAACCAAGCAGCTGCACAAATATGTACAGGATATTGTGATAATCAGGGGCGGCCTGTCCATTAAGGGCACACGGGCGCTACCCCCCTTCCATTTGTCCGGCCCCTTGCAGGAAGCTGGATGCATGGATTCCAATGGGGGGGGGGTTGTTTTTTTGAAGCACCAGATTAGAGCCAGAGGCTCTAATAGGCTTCAAAATAGGGTGGGCTCGGGGCACAGAGAATACAAACTGAGCCCACCCAGGTGTGTTACAATAGCGAGTTAATCCCTTTCCTCCTCTTCTCAGATCTCACGCTGGCGCTCCTGGCCCCTCCCTCCTGCTGGGTGCCCCCACAACAAGCAGCTTTCTCTGGGGCACCAAAGCAGTTGCGCTCTCGAGCCATGGCTCTGTGTGTCCACTCACACATGGAGCCGTGGCTTGGCCTTGCCCCTTCATCTCCTGAATGGCTCACTGTTGGTGATTGATATCCAATGGCTCCCGATGATGCCAAAAGCCAGTCAGAAGTGCAAGTCCCCACAGATGCAAGGCTCTCGTGGACATCGCTGGATCAAGAGGGGGCTCAGGTAAGTATCAGGGGGGCCTGGGGGGGCTGCTGCACACAGAAGGTTTTAGAATGCATGAAGATAAAAAACCTTGTGCCTTTACAACAGGGGTCTCAAACCTGCGGCCCTCCAGCTGTTGCGGAACTACAAGTCCCATCATGCCTCTGCCTATGGGAGTCATGCTTGTAACTGTTTAGCCTTGCAATGCCTCATGGGAATTGTAGTTCTGCAACAGCTGGAGGGCCACCAGTTTGAGACCCCTGCTTTACAACCAATTTCAGAATGATAATGTCTTGGGGCGCTTTACTACCAGATAACCCCAAGGTTTGTTTAGGGAAGCTCCATCATTGAGACAGAAAGTTGCCCCTAATATCACTGATCCTCCCATTAGACCTATTTTCTTTCACAACATTAGGGTTTTTATCCCTATAAAAAATGCATGATCTGTCAGATCAACCAGCTTTGTAATAAAAAGGTTACTTTAATCAACTGCCACCTTGAAATCATATCTAATTAAATAATTTATTATTTGCTCCTCAAAAAATGTTTTGTTTATTGCAGTGTTTCTGTATCCTGCATAATGTGGGTTAACCAGGGAGAGCCTTATATTTATAGTTAAATGAACATGTTGGGAATATTAAGAGGGCTTTTAAGAGCCCTAGTGCCTCCAATTATTACACAAGGGTCCATATTAGGTATTAGGGATGAGCCGAACACCCCCCTGTGTGAACTTTAGAACCCTATTAAATACAATGGACTCGAAAGTTCGAAATCAAAAGTGCTAATTATAAAGGCTAATATGCAAGTTATTGTCCTAAAAAGGGTTTGGGGACCCGGGTCCTGCTCCAGGGGACATGTATCAATGTAAAAAAAAGTTTTAAAAACTAACGTTTTTTTGGGGGCAGTGATTTTAATAATGCATAAAGTGAAAAATAAAAAGTGAAATATTCCTTTAAATTTCGTACCTGGGGGGTGTATAGTATACCTATAAAGCAGCGCTTGTTTCCTTTGCTTAGAACTGCCCCTGCACAAAATGTAATTTCTGAAGGAAAAAAAGCCAAAAATTAATAGACCCGCCCCTTCTCACGTTCCCCATCAGGTCCGCTCCTGATGGGGAACGTGAGAAGGGGCGGGTCTATTAATTTTTTTACACTGAAGAGGAAGTTCTCCATCAGGTCTGCTTAGCCAATGATGTAGGCGGGTTCTGAGATACGAGGGCGCCCCCACCCCCTCGTACCTCAAACCCCGCCTACGTCATTGGCTGAGCGGACCTGATGGGGAACTTCCTCCGTAGTGTAGGTCCGCTCAGCCAATCACGTTTCGAGTGGAGACTGCAGCGCTGGACATCGGATCGCTGCAGGACATTGGATTACATCACTGGAATATGTTTTTATTTTATTTATTTTTTATTTTTAATAAAGGACTTTTCCAAGGTGTCCAAGGTGTCTGTGTGTTTTTAAAAATGGTGAAATGGTAGGTATAGAAATGTACCCCTTACCAATTCACATGGGGGGGGCAGGATCTAGGGGTCTTCCAGATTCTGATAAGCCCCCTGCCCGCAGACCCCCACAACCACCGGGCAAGGGTTGTGGGGATGAGGCCCTTGTCCCCATCAACATGGGGACATCCTCCCCATGTTGAGGGCATGTAGCCTGGTATGGTTCAGGAGGGGGGGCGCTCTCTCATCCCCCCTCTTTTCCTGCGGCCTGCCAGGTTGCGTGCTCGGATAAAGGGTCTGGTATGTATTTTTGGGGGAACTCCAAGCCATTATTTTTTCATTTGGGGTTGAGTTCCCCTTAAAATCCATACCAGACCTAAAGGGGCTAGTATGGATATTTGGGGGAAACCCCACGTAATTTTTTTAAAATTTGATGCAGGGTTCCCCTTAATATCCATACCAGACCTGAAGAGCCTGGTAATTGAATATGGGGGGACCCCCACGCATTTTAATTTTTTTTTTATCAATGACTTTTCTCTGTATTGCCGAGAGCCGACAATTCATTATAGCCGCGAATGCTTTTAAATTACTTTTTTTCCTTCAGAAATGACATTTTGTGCAGGGACAGTTCTAAGCAAGGGAAACAAGCGCTGCTTTACAGGCATACTATACACCCCCCCCCCCCAGGTACGAAATTTAAAGGAATATTTCACTTTTATTGTTTCACTTTAAGCATTATTAAAATCACTGCTCCCAAAAAAACGTTAGTTTTTAAAACTTTTTTTTGCATTGATACATGTCCCCTGGGGCAGGACACGGGTCCCCAAATACTTTTCATGACAATAACTTGCATATAAGCCTTTAAAATTAGTGCTTTAGAGCTCTCCCATAGACTTTTACAGGGTGTTCCACGGCTTTTCGAATTTGTCGCGAACACCCCAAATTGTTCGCTGTTCGGCAAACATGCGAACAGGCAATGTTCGAGTCGAACATGAGTTTGACTCGAACATGAAGCTCATCCCTATTAGGGATCTGAATGGATCTCTTTTTATGGCAATTGATAAGTACCGGTACATCCCACACTCGCAAAACAATTCCATCAAGAGAGATATATCTAAACTATATCTAAACTAGAGATGAGATGGATATATAACCTTAAAATGTTCACCCCACATGGGTTAAATATAGAGTTGGACATTAACAATAGCTAGTTTCCTGTGTTCATGGTTTGAACAGGGACTTAACTATATACACTCCAGTATATGTATATATATATATATATATGTGTGTGTGTGTGTGTATATGTATACAGTGGGGCAAAAAAGTATTTAGTCAGCCACCAATTGTGCAAGTTCTCCCAAGTAAAAAGATGAGAAAGGCCTGTAATTGTCATCATAGGTATACCTCAACTATGAGAGACAAAATGTGGAAACAAATCCAGACAATCACATTGTCTGATTTGGAAAGAATTTATTCGAAAATTATGGTGGAAAATAAGTGTCAGGGCCCGGATTGGTGGCTAGTGAGGACACTGGAGGTGGATCCTCTGGGCCAGAGAGGCGAAGGCACGGGTCGCACTGGAGGACCGGTTCTAAGCAGCTACCGGTTTTCACCAGAGCCCGCCGCAAAGCGGGATGGGCTTGCTGTGGTGGTAGCAACCAGGTCGTGTCCCCCAGTAGCGGCTCGACTTCTCTGGCAGCCGAGATAGGCACGGTACACAGGGACTAGGCAGAGGCAAGGTCAGACGTAGCGGAAGGTCAGGGCAGGCGGCAATGGTTCGTAGTCAGGGGCAACGGCAGAAGGTCAGATACACTGGCAAGGCAACTACCAAATGCTTTCTAAGGGCACTAAGGCAGCAAGATCCGGCAAGGACAGGAAGGGGGAGTGGGTTTTTAAGTGTTTTGGGTGTGTACACAGTAATTGGACCAGGCACCAATCAATGGTGCACTGGCCCTTTAAATTTAAGAAGACCGGCGCGCGCGTGCCCTGGAGAGCAGCGGGACCGCGCGCGCCGTGACGGAGCAGGAGGAGGAGGCCGGTGAGCAGGATGGGATGCGATCCGCGGGCGGACAGGTGCCGCCGCATGGATCGCATCCCCGCCAGCATCAGAGCAGCGCTCACGGTCAGAGGGGCCGACCGGAGCGCTGCAGGGGGACAGACGCCGCGGGCGCTCCGGGATGGATGGGACACCCGGAGCGCTCGGCGTTACAGTACCCCCCCTTAGGTCTCCCCCTCTTCTTGGAACCCAAGAATCTACGGATGAGCTCTTTATCTAAAATGTTGGCCTCAGGTTCCCAGGATCTTTCCTCAGGACCACAGTTCTCCCAATCAACTAAAAAACATATTTTACCTCGGATGACCTTGGAGTCGAGGATCTCTTTCACCGAGAAGACATCAGAAGAACCAGAGACAGGAGCAGGAGCAGTGACCTTAGGGGAAAATCGGTTAAGAATGAGGGGTTTAAGAAGAGACACATGAAAAGAGTTGGGAATACGAAGAGAAGGAGTAAGGTGGAGCTTGTAAGAAACAGAATTGATTTGGTTTTTGATTTTAAATGGCCCGAGGTAACGAGGGCCCAGCTTGTAGCTAGGTACCCGAAACCGAACATATTTGGAGGAGAGCCACACTTTGTCACCAGGGGCATAGACAGGAGGGATTCTTCTTTTTTTATCTGCATGTCTCTTCATGCGGGCAGAGGCCAGTGAGAGCGATTTTTGAGTCTCTTTCCAGATAGAGGCAAAGTCCTGAGTTAATTCATCCACGGCCAGAACTCCAGGAGACGTGGGAATGGGGAGGGGGGGCAATGGGTGACGGCCGTAGACCACAAAGAAAGGCGACTTGGAGGAAGATTCAGAGTTCTTGAAATTGTATGAGAATTCTGCCCAGGGCAATAGGTCGACCCAATCGTCTTGATGGGCGGAGACAAAATGTCGTAGGTAGTCACCAAGGACCTGGTTAACTCTCTCCACCTGTCCATTGGACTGCGGGTGATAAGCGGAAGAAAAATTCAACTTAATCTTTAGTTGAGTACAGAGAGCTCTCCAAAATTTTGAGATGAATTGAATGCCTCTATCCGAGACGATATGTGAGGGCAGCCCATGGAGGCGGAAAATTTGAAGAAAAAAATGCTTTGCCAACTGAGGTGCAGTAGGCAGACCAGGGAGCGGGACAAAATGAGCCATTTTAGAAAAGCGGTCAACGACCACCCAGATGAAAGTGTTACTATGAGACAAAGGGAGGTCCGTGATGAAATCCATGGCGATGTGGGACCATGGTTGTTCAGGCACAGGTAGGGGAAGGAGAAGACCTGCAGGCTTCTGGCGAGGAGTCTTGTCACGTGCACAGATAGTGCAGGCCCGTACAAAGTCAGTCGCATCTTTCTCCTGGGTAGGCCACCAATAGTGTCTGGCAATCAATTGTATGGATTTTTTGATCCCAGCGTGACCGGATAGATGGGAGGAATGGCCCCACTTGAGTATCTGAAGCCGAAGGCGTGGAGGAACGAAAGTCTTTCCTGGAGGGATTGGCACGAGAGAAGCGGGAGCAGAGGAAATCAGACACTCAGGGGGTACGATGTGTTGAGGAGGAGTCTCGGTTTCAGAGGTATCGGAGAAACGGGACAAGGCATCAGCCCTGACATTTTTGTCTGCGGGCCAAAAATGGATCTGGAAGTTGAAGCGGGCAAAGAACAATGACCACCTGGCCTGGCAAGGATTTAGGCGCTGAGCGGACTGAAGGTAGGACAAATTTTTATGGTCAGTGTAGATGGAGATAGGGTGAAGGGATCCTTCCAGGAGATGTCTCCACTCTTCTAATGCCAACTTGATGGCCAACAGTTCACGGTCACCTATGGAATAGTTTTTTTCCGGAGGGGAGAAAGTTTTAGAGAAAAAAACACAAGTGACGTTTTTCCCTTTAGCGTTTTTTTGAAGAAGCACAGCTCCGGCTCCTACCGAGGAGGCGTCAACTTCAAGGAAGAACGGCTTTAGAGGATCTGGCCGAGACAGGACAGGTGCAGAGGAGAAGGCGGTCTTAAGGCGAGTAAAGGCTTCCTCCGCTTGAGGCGGCCAGGACCTAGGATTCGCATCTTTTTTGGTCAGTGCCCCTATAGGAGCAACGATGGTGGAGAAGTGGGGTATGAACTGACGATAGTAGTTGGCGAATCCAAGGAAGCGTTGGATAGCACGAAGTCCAGAGGGGCGTGGCCAACCCAAGACTGCGGAGAGTTTGTCAGGGTCCATTTGAAGACCTTGTCCAGAGACCAGATAACCTAGGAAAGGAAGACTGCTGCGCTCAAAAAGGCATTTTTCAAATTTAGCGTAAAGATGATTTACGCGGAGGCGCTGGAGCACTTGACGGACATGGAGCCGATGTTCCTCAAGGTTGGCGGAGAAGATTAGGATGTCGTCAAGATAGACAACCACACAGGTATACAGTAGGTCCCGGAAGATTTCATTGACAAAATCTTGAAAGACTGCAGGGGCGTTGCAAAGTCCGAACGGCATGACGAGATATTCAAAGTGACCATCTCTGGTGTTAAATGCGGTTTTCCATTCATCTCCTTTACGGATTCTGATGAGGTTATAAGCGCCCCTGAGGTCCAATTTAGAAAAAACTTTTGCTCCGCGCAGACGGTCAAAGAGCTCCGAGATGAGAGGCAGAGGGTAGCGGTTTTTAATAGTGATTTTATTGAGACCACGATAGTCTATGCAAGGGCGTAGAGATCCGTCCTTCTTGGCCACGAACAAGAACCCCGCTCCGGCTGGAGAAGATGATTTCCTAATAAAACCTCTCTTGAGGTTCTCCTGAATGTATTCAGTCATGGCCTTGGTTTCAGGAGAGGAGAGAGGGTAAATTCTGCCAACGGGGTGGTGTAGTACCTGGGAGCAAGTCAATGGGGCAGTCGTAGGTTCTATGTGGTGGTAAGACCTCCGCCTGTTTTTTGCAAAAGACATCAGAAAAGTCCTGATAGGCCTTTGGAAGGCCAGGCAAAGGAGTAGTGATGGGAACTTGACAGGTCGGTACAGACTTAAGGCAATGCTTGTGACAGGAGTCACCCCAGGATTTGATGTCCCCAGTGGTCCAGTCGAGGGTAGGAGTGTGACGCTGGAGCCAGGGTAGGCCAAGAAGGATGTCAGAAGTACAGTTCGGCAAAACAAAGAATTCAATCTTTTCGTGGTGAAGAACACCAACGGACATGAGCAGGGGTTCGGTGCGGTAACGCACGGTACAATCCAAATTCTCTCCATTTACAGAGGAAATGAAGAAGGGTTTGATGAGATGGGTAACAGGAATGTTGAACCTGTTGATAAAAGAGGCTTCAATAAAGTTTCCTGCAGAACCAGAGTCCAGGAAGGCCACCGCAGGGAAGAGGGAGCCAGCAGAAGGAGAAATCCGCACAAGAATAGTCAGACGTGGAGAGGAAGAATTCACACCTAGTAACGCCTCTCCCACGTTCACTAGGTGCGAGCGTTTACCTGACGCGGAGGACGAATAGGGCAGTCTTTTAGGAAGTGTTCAGAGCTCGCACAATAAAGGCATAAGTTCTTGTTCCTACGGCGAGACCTCTCTTGTAGGGTCAGGCGAGACCGGTCCACTTGCATGGCCTCCTCGGCGGGAGGCACGGTAACAGGATGCATTGGATTCAGAAAGAGAGGAGCCAGGCGCGGATAACGCCTGGTGTGAACGAGATCTTTCTCCTGGCGAAGCTCTTGGCGTCTTTCGACGTAACGCATATCGATGCGGGTAGCTAAATGGATGAGTTCCGTCAAGGAAGAGGGTATCTCTCGTGCGGCCAGACAATCCTTGATGTGGCCGGATAAATCCTTCTTGAAGGTCGCGCAGAGAGCCTCATCATTCCAGGCTAACTCTGAGGCCAGTGTGCGGAACTGTATGGCATATTCGCCCACAGAGGAGTTTCCTTGGACAAGGTTAAGCAGGGCGGTTTCAGCGGATGAGGCTCGGCCTGGTTCCTCAAAAACGCTGCGAACCTCAGCAAAGAAGGACTGAACGGTGGCTGTAGCAGGGTCGTTGCGGTCCCAGAGTGGCGTGGCCCAGGCCAAGGCCTTTCCAGACAACAGAGAGACTACGAATGCCACTTTAGACCGTTCTGTGGAAAACTGGTCAGACATCATCTCAAGATGCAGGGAACATTGGGACAAGAATCCCCGGCACATCCTAGAATCCCCGTCAAATTTCTCCGGAAGAGATAGGCAAATTCTCAAGGTAGTAGCGGCAGCTCGGAGAGGGGAAGATGCTGGAGGCTGTGGCGGCAGAAGCTGCTGGACCATGGCGGTCAACTGCGACAGCTGCTGTCCTTGTTGGACGATCTGTTGCGACTGCTGGGCAACCACGGTAGTGAGGTCAGCAAGATTTGGCAGCGGTACCTCAGCGGGATCCATGGCCGGATCTACTGTCAGGGCCCGGATTGGTGGCTAGTGAGGACACTGGAGGTGGATCCTCTGGGCCAGAGAGGCGAAGGCACGGGTCGCACTGGAGGACCGGTTCTAAGCAGCTACCGGTTTTCACCAGAGCCCGCCGCAAAGCGGGATGGACTTGCTGCGGCGGTAGCAACCAGGTCGTGTCCCCCAGTAGCGGCTCGACTTCTCTGGCAGCCGAGATAGGCACGGTACACAGGGACTAGGCAGAGGCAAGGTCAGACGTAGCGGAAGGTCAGGGCAGGCGGCAATGGTTCGTAGTCAGGGGCAACGGCAGAAGGTCAGATACACTGACAAGGCAACTACCAAACGCTTTCTCAGGGCACTAAGGCAACAAGATCCGGCAAGGACAGGAAGGGGGAGTGGGTTTTTAAGTGTTTTGGGTGTGTACACAGTAATTGGACCAGGCACCAATCAATGGTGCACTGGCCCTTTAAATTTAAGAAGACCGGCGCACGCGCGCCCTGGAGAGCAGCGGGACCGCGCGCGCCGGGACGGAGCAGGAGGAGGAGGCCGGTGAGCAGGATGGGATGCGATCCGCGGGCGGACAGGTGCCGCCGCATGGATCGCATCCCCGCCAGCATCAAAACAGCGCTCACGGTCAGAGGGGCCGACCGGAGCGCTGCAGGGGGACAGACGCCGCGGGCGCTCCGGGATGGATGGGACACCCGGAGTGCTCGGCGTTACAGTAAGTATTTGGTCACCTACAAAAAAGCAAGATTTCTGTTTCTCACAGACCTGTATCTTCTTCTTTAAGAGGCTCCTCTGTCCTCCACTCATTACCTGTATTAATGGCACCTGTTTGAACTTGTTATCAGTATAAAAGACACCTGTCCACAACCTCAAACAGTCACACTCCAAGCTCAACTATGGTGAAGACCAAAGAGCTGTCGAAGGACACCAGAAACAAAATTGTAGACCTGCACCAGGCTGGGAAGACTGAATCTGCAATAGGCAAGCAGCTTGGTGTGAAGAAATCAACTGTGGGAGCAATAATTAGAAAATGGAAGACATACAAGACCACTGATAATCTCCCTCGATCTGGGGCTCCACGCAAGATCTCACCCCGTGGAGTCAAAATGATCACAAGAACGGTGAGCAAAAATCCCAGAACTACACGGGAGGACCTAGTGAATGACCTGCAAAGAGCTGGGACCAATGTAACAAAGGCTACCATCAGTAACAAACTACGCCGCCAGGGACTCAGATCCTGCAGTGCCAGACGTGTCCCCCTGCTTAAGCCAGTACATGTCCGGGTCCGTCTGAGGTTTGCTAGAGAGCATTTGGATGATCCAGAAGAGGATTGGGAGAATGTCATATGGTCAGATGAATCCAAAGTAGAACTGTTTGGTAGAAACACAACTCGTCATGTTTGGAGGAGAGAGAATGCTGAGTTGCAACCAAAGAACATCATACCCACTGTGAAGCATGGGGGTGGCAACGTCATGCTTTGGGGCTGTTTCTCTGCAAAGGGAACAGGACGACTGATCCGTGTACATGAAAGAATGAATGGGGCCATGTATTGTGAGATTTTGAGTGCAAACCTCCTCCCATCAGCATGACAATGATCCCAAACACACCGCCCGGGCAACGAAGGAGTGGCTTCGTAAGAAGCATTTTAAAGTCCTGGAGTGGCCTAGCCAGTCTCCAGATCTCAACCCCATAGAAAACCTTTGGAGGGAGTTGAAAGTCCGTGTTGCCCAGGGACAGCCCCAAAACATCACTGCTCCAGAGGAGATCTGCATGGAGGAATGGGCCAACATATCAGCAACAGTGTGTGACAACCTTGTGAAGACTTACAGAAAACGTTTGACCTCTGCCAATGCCAACAAAGGATATATAACAAAGTATTGAGATGAACTTTTGATATTGACCAAATACTTATTTTCCACCATAATTTGCAAATAAATTATTTTTCAAATCAGACAATGTGATTGTCTGGATTTGTTTCCATTTTGTCTCTCATAGTTGAGGTATACCTATGATGACAATTACAGGCCTCTCTCATCTTTTGAAGTGGGAGAACTTGCACAATTGGTGGCTGACTAAATACTTTTTTGCCCCACTGTGTATATATATATATATATATATATATATATATATATAAAACTCTCTCCTTGACCTGCAGCAAATACACTTGCTTGCAGACTATCACTCCCAGGACCAGCTAGCACTGATGTGGGGATCTGACACTGGCTCTGTCAGACCCAAAGCAAATGCCCTTTGCAGGCAGGGACCTGTGGTGTAGCAAAAAAATTGTAGTCCTTAGGGCTAGCTGTCTTACATGTGGCTACTGCTCCCAGTGCCACCTCTTCAGGCACTGCCAGCCCTCCTGGCTGTAGTTGTCCCTTTCCACTGCCCGTGCCACCACAGTCCTCCTGACTGGCTCTGCACCCATCTCAGACTGCTCCATCCCAGTCCTCTCTGGCATGCCTCCCAGTCCTCTTGACTGTGTGACACTCACCAGCCCTCTTGGCTGTTCCTGTTGCTCCTGGAGATTTGCCTGGCAGTGTTCTCCCGCTGTCCTCTTTTTGTTCCCAGTGCCTCCTGGCCAGGACACCTCCGTGGTTTCAGGAAGGTCCCATCCGAACCCGAGCCCAGGCCCAAGTTCACCCCCCAGACTGGGGAGCTCTCTCAAAGGCCACAACAGCATAACATTCCATCTCTAGCTTCCACCCGAACTCTCCTCCCAATCTGGACTGACAGAGTATTTGAGGGGGCCTGCCCCCTGCCAACCCAAATTGGGGATTGGTCAGGGCCCTCAGAACACTCCAGACAGCTCCATCTTACTTCACCTCCCATCTTTCTTGAAGGTTCCAGTACGTTCTAGAAATAGGGGGAGGTCTCAGTGATGCTGCCTTTGAGTCATCAAGCTCTCCCTGGATCTCTGCCCAACCCAGGAAAAACACAGACAGGCTTGGCTAGCCAAGCCTGCACAAATGTACCTACTCTAAATACACAAAAAAACGATCTACACTTCTAGCACTAGAGGGTGCTACACTGGGAACTCAGCCTGCTCTCCTCCAATGATCAGACTTGTCCTGACAGGCGCCGTTGCAAAGCCATTCACTGGCAAGCTCAGTGTACTGCTGCTTCTCCTCCCCCCAGCTCTTATGCAGCTGAGAACAGAGGATATCTGATCACTTATAAAAAAAGGGGGGGGAAGGTATTGTAGCAGAGCGTCCCAGAGAAAGCCGGAGAAAGTCCTGTTCGGGGTTTATACATCTCCCAGTCTCCTCTCATATACATTCAGGGATCTCTAATCCATGGTCCAGTTCAGGTGTTGGTCCTCTTCCCAAAGGCTAATTTAAGCTCACCTGAGCAGACAGCCTTTACTCTCTGCCTGGGAAGATCAGACAACTTCGGTCTGTGAGAGCAACAGGTTGGTCAAAGCTATTAAGCAGTTTATAAGGCAGCTGGCAAGCTGTAGGCTTGCTCAGCCTGGTAGTGAGAGCCTATATATTGTGTAGTTAGTGCCGAGACACAGCTAGGTTTTTGTTTGGCAATTTTTTTGTTCTGTTTGTTTTTCAGAATAACTGTACAGCACCTGTATATAGACTTGTAAATATCACCAATAAACACTGCACTGTTTGTCACTACCTCACTGGGTTTGGTATTTGTGCCTGAAAGACTGCTTATCCCAGGTAGCTTTGTACCTGCTACCTGTCCCCCAGGTTACATATGGTGGAGGCTGCGACCAGCTGTAGTAAGTTACTACTAAAAAGGCCCGTACCTAAAGTGACAAAACATGGGGGAAATCCTCAAACAATTGGTGTTATCCAATGCTGCACAGCAGCAAGCAATCTCTGCCCAACAGCAAGCCAACGCTATTGCACAGGAGCAAACCAAGGTGCTGTGCCAACAGATTGGTGCTGTATAGGAGCAATCGCAGAGGCTGCTTGAACAGCTAGCCACTGCTGCAAAAGTGGATAGGAAAACCCTGACAGAGGTTGTGGAGATGCTAGCACAGTGGTCACCTGCTAAAATTGATGGTACTGGAGACAAGCCCTCAGCCATCCATGTGGGTTGCTTTCTTTCTAAGATGACTGCAGATGATGATCCAGAGGCCTTTCTCCTAATGTTTGAACCGACTGCTGAGAGGGAAGGTTGGCCTAAAACCCAGTGGGCAGGACTGGTCACCCCCTTACTTTCAGGAGAATCGCAGAAGGCCTACTATGATCTGGAGTCGGCAGAAGCTGGAGACTATGAGAAGGTCAAGTGGGAAATCCTGGCGCGACTCGTGTCACTTTGGCTGTTCGAGCACAGCGGGTTCACAGCTGGTTCTTCCAAGATGAGAGGCCCCCAAGATCGCAGATGTTTGATCTAATCCACCTGGTGGAAATGGCTACAGCCGGAGTCCCTGTCTGCGCCACAAATAGTGGAGTGTGTGGTCATGGAAGGATTCCTGAGGTCACTGCCAATTCCCCTGCAGAAGTGGGTGAGTTAAGGAGATCCCAAGTCAGCGGACAACCTGGTGGAGCTCGTTGAGAGATACTTTGCTGCAGAGAGCCTGGTCACCACCCCTACAGCTGCATTGACTTTCCAAACAAAGCCACGGTCTCCCCAGGCAACCGGTAAGACTGTTCCAGGGGAAGTGGGTGGTAAGCATGGCAAGGAGATGGGGGGAGGATTTTTGGTGCCAGGACTGAAGTTTGGCGTCCCAAACAAGGGAAGCCACTGCCTGTCAGCAACTCAAACTGGGGCAACATCAAGTGTTTTCGTTGCCAGGAACTGGGACATGTTGCAGCAAACTGTCCATTGACAGATGAACCCATGCAGTGTGATGTATCCCTTAGAAGGCAGTCTATGTTTTCTGCTGTTTCATGTGCTGCAGTGCCAAATGAAGGAAAACACATGTGCCAAATGACTGTTAATAAAAGCGTATTATGACCTTGCTGGACTCTGGAAGTCTAGTGACTTTGGTTAAAGCTGAGATGGTTGAATCTGTGAATTTTCATGAAAAAAAGTTGCTGTGATCTGTGTACATGGGGATACCCGGGAGTATCCTATAGCCACTGTTAAATTTAAAACTGACTTGGGTACATTGACCCATCCGGTTGGACTTGTGCCCCACTTAGTACACAAGGCCATCATTGGTAGGGACTTACCTACGTTTTGGGAACTGTGGGTTCGTCCCGACTCAATCACAGTAACTGACTCAGTGGCAGAACCAGAACTCTTGGCAAGCACCAACAATGCGGGTTCAGGAGACTCCTCTCAGGCTTCCCCGGGTTTTCCTTTCTGGGTTATGGCAGGAGAACTGGAGGAGCCTGAGGAAGTCCCCACAACCAGTGAAGGTGGACAGCCGTCTTCTGACTCTAAGGTTACATTGGAGTTTTCTGATATTAATGTGCACAAGGAAAATTTTGGTTCCGAGCAACGAAAGGACCCTACCCTTGTCAGGGCCTGGGAAAATGTAATAGTGATTAATGATGATATATTTGACCCACCTGAACCAGAACAACTTTAACCTTACGTTTACAATGACTTGGAATGAGTCATCCATTACCTTTTTGAATGTGACCATTTATAAGGATGCCATGGGTCGTTTAAGTAGCAGCCTCTATAGAAAACCAACCGCAGGCAATTCTATTTTACACGCCAGCAGTTTTTATCCAAGCGCCTTGATAGCATCTATTCCGTACAGCCAATATCTAAGGATATGCAGGAACTGTACCGATGAATGCACCTTTAAGAGGGAAGCAGACTCTTTAAGCGAAAGAATATCCCTACGTGGCTACTCAAACACTTGTTTAAAAAAAGCCTACAAGAGAGAAACCACTAAAATACAAATGACCTACTCTACAACCCAGCATCAAAGATTAACAAAATCAACCCCATTTCCATTGTAACAAGGTTTTCCAACCAACATGAGGCTATCAAGAGAATTACAAAGAGATACTGGCATGTCCTCACGATGGACCCTACCATTGGTCCATACGTGACAAAAAACCCATCCTTTACTTTTCAAAGGGCTAGATCCCTCAGGGACCTCTTGGTTTCGAGTGAATTTAAGAACTCAGGAAGACGCTGCCCATGCAAGTATCCAGGTACATTTACCTGTGGAGGGTGTAGGTACTGCCGCTATATGAACACGTCTCAGAACATAACTTTACCCAATGGTGACCGTTATGTTCCCAAACACTATGCAAACTGCCAGACTGCGGGTGTGGTCTATTTACTCATATGTGAATGCTCTTGCTTTTACATAGGAAAGACCATACAGCAGTTCTGGCAGCGAGCCTACCATCACATTCTCTCCATGAGGGCCAACCCAGGTCTTCCACTTGGTAGGCATGTGACAGACTTTCATGATGGCCATTTTCCCAAAATATCGTTCATCATCCTAGACAGGCTACATACAGGGTTAAGAGGAGGTGACACCAAAAAACTGTTGCTACAATCCGAACAGAGGTGGATGTGTAATAGATCGGTTCTGGCCCAATACCAGAAACTATTCGCTATTCTGCCGCCGATTCAAATCTGTGCTGGTGTGAATTTGCTTGCATGCTAGCTAGCAGAAATCACGCTGGAATACAGTGATCAGTGTGGCCTCTTCACCACAACAGAACGTTTATTCTGGGTCTCAGCCCCTTTAAAGACAAAGTGACATAAGCAATCGTCATCTCAAACATGTACATATGATTGGCTGCTTCCTTATATGGTGCTTCTTCTTTTGTGACGTCTGCTTCTTCCACGTGTCTACATTCCAGGACATTCTTCATCTCAGCTCCATTTTAGTTTAGTCGGTGGGAGCTAAAGGAGTAGGTTGAAGGACTACACAGAACATCTGTTCCTCATTTATCTATTTTGTCATTTTATGTAAGGGGAAATACTACTGTTGTAATAAAATTTACCAAAACACACAATATACTCTTGATAATAGTCTTAGCTAGCATACATTAACTTTCTAGTTCCCAATATGAACATCAATAAGCTTCTTATTGTAAAAATATATCTTGGTGTGTGTGTGTCCTTTACAAACACAGCTCATCTCAGAAGTGTGGCTAATTACTCTTAAATTCCTGAAGGTGGGCAGTGAAACATGTCAGCAGCTAAATATAAGAGTCATTTAACCTACACTGAATTTCTGAACCCATATTTGAGTAGATAATAGAGAGAAAGATCATTCATATAAAATAATAATTTTATAAACTCCATCACAGATCTTCCACCAAAATGCCACCAAACCTCCAGGGTTGAACAGTTCTATATCCTATAGGCCATTCCTGGAGGGCTTTTCATCGGGTGGCTCAGAGTGGGAACCCCCTGATAAATTTATAATGTTTTTTCATCTGTTTTACTTTACCTGTGATATATGTAAAGATTGTTTCACTTCAGGTCTTACAATTTTCCACAATGGAATTTCTTTTCTTCATTCCCTGGTAGTTATGTACTGGGTAATATCTCTTATAGAGGTGTGTGTATATACTAATATGTCAGAATTTTATGGTTCACTGATATGATGTTCTTTGCCCCTTTATTTGCCTTTATGCCGTTGGTATATGGGGTGATTCTTCCCATTTATTATTTATTTTTGTTTTTTGTTGTTTCATGTTGAGAGCATCCCGTCTCCCTATGTCTCATCATGCCCGACACTAAGTGTAATCATCACAATGACAAGCACGGCAGCTGTGTATATACATTATTTATTTTAGACACATGGTCGGCATCTCCCGCTATCCAGCTGTGGGTCATTTGGGCTTTGTGACACCTTTTCCCTGCCCGCCTTACATTTCTCTCGGTGCAGGTAGGGCCGATCTGTGTCCCACGACACATTTGGCCCTTATTTCCGGCTTGGCTATGTGGTCCTGGTTACCAGGGCTACTGCCGTAGCCATTCCTGCGCCGCGAGACTTTGATGCGTGTCATCACTTCTCCGTGCCACTCCCTGTTGCTTGTCCACGTGGGAGTCACTCGCGCCCAGACTTCCTCCCCTGGAGGCCGTCCTTTGCATCCAGGCTTCTTCAGATCGTGCGGGGAGAGGCGACTGCGCCGCCGCCAAACTCGGAGGGCGTTCTGTTGGCCCGCCCTCCTGAACTCTCCGCCTTACTCACCTGGGCCATCTCATTAAGATGGCCACTATATAAGGAGAGAGATCCATTAGCCCTCCACTCCTGTCAGCAGTGGAGCCACACTAAACACCATCTCTGGCGCAGCTAGGTAAGCCATACACCCAAGCTATTGCTATTTGGTCTACTTTACACATAGGATATTCAAAATCCTTCATCCTCCCTTTGTTACCTTTTGTTGTAGAATTTCAACATATATGCAGGCTGCCAATACCTAGGTTTTGGGCTCAGTACCTTTGGTGGATACTCTTGTTAAAATCAGGTAAGCCACATGACACTATCTTTGGGAATCATAGGGTTGATGTTAAGTATAGCAGTCCCCTCTTTCCGGATCCTATTTATCCCTTTTATATATATATATATATATATATATATATATATATTTTACATTTAGAATTGCAATTGACAATTTCTGCCCAGATTCAAGGGACACATTTGTTACTTGGCTGCCCAGTCTGTTTACTCCTACAGTGTGGCTCATGTGGCACAGTGAGATTATATCAGGTAGGTTTCTTGGATCTCTATTCCTTGTAGTGCTCTCTCTAGTACATTTATTGCTATGAGTTTAATGCTCACTATTTCCTACATCTAGGGACGTGAGTGGCTCGTTCACTGACCCTATTCGTACAGTTAGCCCTACCCCTTTTTGCCTTTGGAGGTCTTTGGACTGTCCGTACGCCCTCTGTGAAAGTGTATTGGCTGGGGGACACACCATCTCCTGGGCTGGGTTGGCCGCCCCCTTCTGGCCCTGTTTGGAAGCGGGAGTCTCGCCTTGACCATCTGTCAATACAAGTCTCCATTGTTTTTAAAAACTTGCTATTGATGCTTGATCAACATGCACATTTTTGAGCACATGGTTAGTAATATAAAGACATTTATATATTTCTACATATTGGTTATGTTTGCATGATGAGCATTGGGTAATTGGTTTGCTCTTATGCCGCGTACACACGGCCGTTTTTCTCGTCGAGAAAAACAAACTTTTTCCCATTCGATGAGAAAATCGATAGTCTGTGGGCTTTCTGCCGTTTTTTTCGACGAGAAAAACGGCATTAAAAACGACGAGAAAAATTAGAACATGTTCTAATTTTTCTCGTCGTTTTTTTCGACATGTTTTCCACGGCAGTTTTCCCATAGGGAAACACTGCCGCGGAGCCCACAGACGGTCGTTTTTCTCGACAAGAGAAAAAACGACGTGAAAAACGACCGTGTGTGGGGAACAAGCCGTTCCCTCGTTTTTAATGTCATTATTCACAGCGGTTTCCTTTTTTCTCTTTGCTTATTACAGATACCAATGTTGTCTTAGTGCAACCTCCCACCCCTGAAGAAGAGGTTCTACCCACAAACAGCCTCGAAACGTTGGGTTCCTCTCTGTCTCACCCCTTCTGACAGAGTTAGTTTATGTATTGCTACTAATTCAATCAACTGTTATCTGTGCATTGCGCCTTTTTTTCCCCATTGTTGCTGTAACGACACCCCAAGTATGAAAGGGGTTAAAGCCGTTTATGATATGCCATTCCCGAACACCAAGGCAGCTACTGACACTCCACAGTCAGGCGAACGAGACCCATAATGGTAATTCCCCACTAATAATGAGACACAGCTCTGTTGTTAGGTTTCCAGCAGGTCTGACAATCTTTATTGAGAAAGCAGGCTCTTATATACACTAAAAGAATACTGTAGTCCAAATGAACAATGACCCAACTCCACCCACAACATCACACAATGGTTACATAACGAGCCCCTTACATTATTCTGACATCCCTTAGCAGACAACAGGTGAGTTCATTAACTAATCCCTTTATACAATTACAGAGTTAATTATCACAATCCACAATGAAAAGAAGTTAGCCTGGACTCATTTATATTACACAGGCAGCCAGGTGGTTGGAGGTGATGACATTAACATCTTTCAATTAACCTGTTGTGTTCAGAATCAACAACCAGTAAATAGTTCTTTACAGATATCCTGGGGAATATTGTGGATTAATATTACAGACCCATTTTAAAGCAATCCAAGACATATTCTCAATGTCCATTATTTTCTGGCTCATACTTTCTAAGAACTTCTCTGTTCCACGGGCCCACTCGTTACATCTCTCCCCTTTCGGCAGGAGACTAACACAGGAGGAGACCCCAGACGGGTTGACTCCGAAGTTAGTCCATAGTTTCATTCCTCTAATGCCTGGACAACCCATCAGCATTGCCATTTTGCTTACCGGGTCAGTAGCTGATGGTGAAGTTGTAAGGATGCAGGGCGAATAATGGAATTCAGTTCTGGAACAGTCACTTGCTTTGCTCTCTCAATGGCTCCCAAAACTTGTTGCTGATGCTCTTGGGAGAGGTAAGGCAAAACCTGGGCGCAAATCCCATTTAACCTTTTGACAATTTCAGCCTGTTTGTACATTTCAATGTTCAAGCCATGGGACATCTCATAATACATGACGTAGTGTCGTTGCATCTCCGATTTCTCACTGGCCAACTTGTCACATTCCAATTTTAGACTGTGATATTGTGCCTGATCTAAGGTACATGTCGGGGAAGTTGGTCTTACCCGGGTCTCGGCAGCAAGCGGGTTGGTTCCAGCAGCACGGGTCTGGGCACAGGTAGTCACTGGGTTGGCTCCAGCGGGGCCCATCGGGGCGTAAGCAGAAACGAGAGGGGCCAAATCATTCCCCAGTAGTACATCCGCTGGCAAATCCTTCATCACCCCCACATTCACGTGTCCCGAACCAACTCCCCAATCCAGGTGAACATGAGCAACGGGTAGCCGGAAGACGGTGCCGCCCGCTACTCTTACGGCTACAGTGTCTCCGGTATGTTGGCTCTCTGGGATGAGGTTCTTCTGTAGTTGGGTCATGGTGGTGCCATTATCACGTAGGCCATTGGCTACCTTTCCATTGACCCAGACAGTCTGCCTGTGTTGCTGCCGGTTGTCCCGGTTAGCTGCTTGTATTGGATCAGCCTCGTGCAGGACGCCCCAATGTTTTTCCTCCTCAACGCAGTGGGCCGCAGGCATGGATGTGTGGGGGTTCCCCCTTGCTGGCTGTCTCCATGACTGGGACTGCCTGGCTGGATTCAATGGACAGTCTGGCTTTTTGTGCCCTAGCTGTTTACACCCGAAACACCTGATGGGTTGTGAGTAGCCCTGGGAGTTGAACCTGGGCTGCTGAAAATAAGTGGCGCTGCTGGAGGTGGTGCTGTAGGGTGGCATGACTGGGGTTGGTAGGCGATAGCCGGAGGGGCTGCCGCTGATCGATAATCCACCCGAGCTGTTGTCTTGACCACAGGGTTATCCAGTTTGCGGGCGTCTGTGTATTCGTCCGCCAGGCGAGCTGCTTCAGGCAAGGTGAAAGGTTTTCGGTCCCGGACCCACTCTCTGACTTCCAGGGACAGTTTGTCAAAGAAGTGCTCCAGCAGGAACACCTGCAGCACCTCTTCCCCGGATTCTGCTTGGCATCCAGTGACCCAGTGGGATGCCGTGCGGTGTAGGCAGCATGCCCACTCGGTATACGAGTCTCCAGTCTGCTTGCTCATCTCTCAGAACCGCCTTCCGTATGCCTCCAGTGTGACGGCATACCTGGCCAACAGTGCTTCTTTTACCAGTCCATAGTTCATAATATCCTCATCTGGGATGGCCCTGAACACTTTACTGGCCCGGCCGGACAATTTCCCAGACAAAATGGTAACCCATTCCTCTGTGGGCACCCGGTGTAGGTCACATTGTCGTTCAAAATCAGCAAGGTACCCATCAATCTCCCCTTCAGTTTCGATGAAATTTTTAAAAGCAGCAAAATGTATCTTTCTCCTTTCAGTTGGTGCTGCTCTGACTTCTGCTGCTGCAGCACCTCTTTGTTGTAGCCAATTAGCGTCCACAGCCGCTATAACTCGGTCTATGATCTCCGCTGTAGGGTTAGGACCATAATGTGCCAGTCTTATGTTAACAGCCCGATCAAAACTTGCCTCTTCGGGTGTCCTGTTTGTTACGCTGGGCCTTTCGGTTATGTTGGGTCTTTCAGCTCCATCCATTTCGACTCATTCTGCAATTAATGTCCCTTTTCTTATGGTTGTTGGCCGGTCAGCCCTGGTTCTCCAGTAAGTCCTTGAGGGAAGAGAGCTTTAGCCGTCCCTACTGTGCTTCCATTGTCCTGTGTCCTCTTGTAGCTGTCCTTATAGGCTGTGGGAATCAACCCGCTGCTTGCCACCAATTGTAACGACACCCCAAGTATGAAAGAGGTTAAAGCCGTTTATGATATGCCATTACCGAACACCAAGAGTGCCCAAGCGGCTGATGTTTTGGCCATGTGAGATACGCTTCAGACATATGTTGCAAATGGCAACGGTGCGATCTGCTGCACACATCTGAAAAAAGGCCCACCCCAAAGAACTTTTGGAATAACGCGCAGATACAGCAGCGCCTTGCACATGCGGAGCTCTGCGGTGTGATGCAGTCGGTGTGCTGCCCTTAAGCTGGCCCCTGGAGGGCATCCTGCCTCGTTGGAGATGTGCCTCCTCCTCCTCCTCCTCTCTCCTATCAGGCACCCATGTGGAGTTAGTGACCTCATCATCCCCTCCCTCCTCATCACTGGAGCAAATCTGTCAGTATGCTGCAGCTGGGGGAACATGACTGCCAGATAGCTGTCCTTGTTGGGCACCCCCTCTCTCTGGGCTCACGTTACTGCCTTCCTCTAACTGGGTTCCATCATCGGACCCTTCAAAACGCTGGGCATCCTCCTGGAGTATGTACCCAACACTGTGATCAAACAGTTCGGGGGACTTCTCAGGAGGACATGGTGGGGCTAGGGAAGGAGTGACTGATGCCATTGAGCCGAGGGAAGAGGCCGGTTTGGCAGCTGCTTTGCCACACAAAGTACCCTGAGCCCGGGTGAGAGAGGATGAGGACAGCTTGGTCATCCACTCTACCAAATCATGGGCATGTTGCGGCTCAACATGGCCAGCTGCCGAAAAGAAGGACAAGCGTGTCCCACGGCCACGTGCTGATGAGGATGCACCGTGTCCACAACCAGCAGCACCGTTGCCTCTAGACACAGAGCCTGCTTGCCCTCCTTTATTGCCTCGTGACTGTCTGCCTCTCTTTGCCTTCCAAACATACTAATGGCCTGCAGTGAGATGTAGCTGCACAAAGGTGGGATGTGTATATATACAGTCATGCTCGAAATTGTTGGCACCCCAGAAATTTTTCCAGAAAATCAAGTATTTCTCACAGAAAAGTATTGCAGTAACACATGTTTTGCTATACACATGTTTATTCCCTTTGTGTGTTTTGGAACAAAACAAAAAAAGGGAGGAAAAAAAGCAAATTGGACATAATGTCACACAAAACTTCAAAAATGGGCTGCTCAAAATTCTTGGCACCCTGAACTTAATATTTGGTTGCACACCCTTTGGAAAAAATAACTGAAATCAGTTGCTTCCTATAACCATCAATAAGCTTCTTACACCTCTCACCCGGAATTTTGGACCACTCTTCCTTTGCAAACTGCTCCAGGTCGCTCTTATTGGAAGGGCACCTTTTCCCAACAGCAGTTTTAAGATCTCTCCACAGGTGTTCAATGGGATTTAGATCTGGACTCATTGCTGGCCACTTTAGAGCTCTCCATCGCTTTGTTGCCATCCATTTCTGGGTGCTTTTTGACGTATGTTTGGGGTCATTGTCCTGCTGGAAGACCCAAGATCTCGGACGCAAACCCAGCTTTCTGACACTGGGCTCTACAGTGCAACCCAAAATCCTTTGGTAATCCTCAGATTTCATGATGCCTTGCACACATTCAAGGCACCCAGTGCCAGAGGCAGCAAAACAACCCCAAAACTTCAATGAACCTCCACCATATTTCACTGGTAAACAGTAGAATGATGTGCTTTACCAAAAAGCTCCATCTTGGTCTCCTCTGTCCACAAGACGTTTTCCCAGAAGGATTTTGGCCTTACTCAAGTCCATTTTGGCAAACTGTAGTCTTGCTTTTTTATGTCTCTCTGTCAGCAGTGGGGTCCTCCTGGGTACCCTGCCATAGCCTTTCATTTCATTTAAATGTCGACAGATAGTTTGCACTGACACTGATGTTCCCTGAGCCTGCAGGACAGCTTGAATTTCTTTGGAACTTGTTTAGGGCTGCTTATCCACCATCCCGACTATCCTGCGTTGCAACCTTTCATCAATTGTTCTCTTCCGTCCACGCCCAGAGAGATTAGCTACAGTGCCATGGGTTGCAAACTTCTTGATAATGTTGCGCACTGTGGACAAAGGCAAATCCAGATCTCTGGAGATGGACTTGTAACCTTGAGATTGTTGATATTTTTCCACAATTTTGGTTCTCAAGTCCTCAGACAGTTCTCTTCTCCTCTTTCTGTTGTCCATGCTTAGTGTGGCACACACAGACACACAATGCAAAGACTAAGTGAACTTCTCTCCTATTTATCTGCTTTCAGGTGTGATTTTTATATTGCCCACACCTGTTACTTGCCCCAGGTGAGTTTAAAGGAGCATCACATGCTTGAAACAATCTTATTTATCCACAATTTTTTAAAGGGTGCCAAGAATTTTGAGCAGCCCATTTTTGAAGTTTTGTGTGACATTATGTCTAATTTGCTTTTTTCCTCCCTTTTTTTGATTTGTTCCAATACACACAAAGGGAATAAACATGTGTATAGCAAAACATGTGTTACTGCAATACTTTTCTGTGAGAAATACTTGATTTTCTGGAAAAATTTCTGGGGTGCCAACAATTTCGAGCATGACTGTATATATATATATATATATATATATATATATATATATATATCTGTATATATATATAATGCAGCTATCAGACTCCACTGCCTGCTGCGGTATTAGTATGAGAAAAGCAGCAAAGGTCTTCAGTTAGTTTTAGGTGAACACTGTGCAGAGTACACTAATGCCTCGTTTCCACTGCGCGGATCGGTTCGGTACGGTTCGGTACGGTACGCTATTTTGGGTGTTTCCATTATGAAAGCGTGCCATTAAACCGAACCGTACCGCACCATTCAGGGTCCTGCTTCAGACGTGGGGCCATAGAAAATGGAACGGTACGGTTAGGGCGGAGCTACTGGCGTCACACGATACATTCCACTGATTGGTGGACAGAAAAACGTCAATGCTGACGTCAAAGCAAAGCGCCAAACAAGCACCTTGTCGCCCTCAATATAAAGTAGAAGGATGCCTGCAAACAACAGCAGGGTCTGGTCATCTGAGGAACTATCTACTTTCCTAAGGATTATTGGTGATAGCGTTATTCAGAGTGAGCTTGATGGATCAGTGAGAAACGAAAAGGTGTACAAAGATATTTCTCAACGAATGGCAGCCGAGGGATTTGAACGGACATCGGGGCAGTGCAGGGCAAAGCTTAAGAAGCTTAAAGGGCAATATAAAAAAATTAAGGACGACAACAGCCGTAGTGGAAACAGTCGGAGTACTTGGAGGTGGTACGACGACCTGGACGCCATTTACGGACATAGGCCGGCAAACCAAGGCAGGGAGGGTGGTCTGGACTCTGCAACTGCAATTCTCGAATCCATGGTAGACCCCTTTGGTAAGTTTTAATTTTTTTTGATGCCATAGGATTTCGCTATGCTAACCTTTAAAAAAAATATATATAACCAAATGTTTTTTTCAGAAACAGCTGATGGACTCTCCAATGATGCGTCAAACTTGTCAGATGATGGACCTTCAACGTCTTTCAGCAGCACCAGTAGTATCTCATCAAGCCAACCACAGAGTACCCAACCACAGATTAGCCTACTACAGAGTACCCAACCACAGAGTACGCCCAATGCACCCCGGCAGAATGGTAAGACATGATGATAATAGTGAAATGTGTGCATTTTCTTAAAATAAGTAATCAGTGGGGTAGAAGAGCAGTGGGTACAGTGGTGTAAGAGATGAGAAGGGGGTTCAGCAGTGGGGCAGATGTGCAGGGGGTACAGAGGTGTAAGAGGTGAGAAGGGGGTTCAGCAGTGGGGCAGATGTGCAGGGGGTACAGAGGTGTAAGAGGTGAGAAGGGGGTTCAGCAGTGGGGCAGATGTGCAGGGGGTACAGAGGTGTAAGAGGTGAGAAGGGGATTCAGCAGTGGGGCAGAAGAACAGTAGGGCAGATGTGCAGGGGTTATAGTTGTGGGGCAGTAGATAAATGTGATGCAGTCTGGTGTGGCAGATGAGAAAGGAGGTTACAGTATTGTTTTGACAGATGTTACCAAAAACACTAGTTTGATATTTTGTATATTATAGGTCATAGGAGACGTTTGCAGTTGGATCTGCGCACAGTCATGGAGGATATGAGGGCAGCAGAAGAAAGGCAGCTGGAAAGAATTGAGAACGAATCTGAAAGGCGGTTTCAGGCACTGCGTCAGGATGCACAGGAAGCTATGCGCCAGGAGGCAGAAATCGCCCGTCAGCAGATGGAGCAGCTGTCTACCTTCAACCAGGCCTTCCTCGGTGTCCTAGGTCAGCTTGTTCAAGTCCTTTCAGCCAGTCGTGAACCCAGGTCACCACCCAGACCGTAGTTCCTTTCATGTAGCAAACGACCTGTACCCATTTTTTTTTTAATTAATTTTTTATAAAAAAAAAATCTTTATTGATGTATTTTTCAAAGTTTTCTTTAACAGAATTTATGGAACGATTATTTTTTTGTGAAATAAAAACCATGAGCGAATTTTTGGAGTATGTATTTTTTATTATATAACATTATTAAAAATATAGCAAAAAGGTATTAAAATTTTTAAAAAATCATGGCAAAAATTTAAACATTGAGGTGCAGCATCAGAGCCTGGCGTATTTCACTGCACTCTTCTTCCATATCATGGGGTGCTATTACTGGTACTGCCTCTTCTGGAGATGTATTCCAATCCTGGTCAAAGTCTTCTCCATGACTTTCACAAAGATTGTGAAGAGCACAGCAGGTAAGCACCATGGATTTGGCAAGTTTAATGTCACTGTCATTCCTCTTCATAAGACACCTCCATCTACCCTTAAGTCTTCCAAAAGCATTTTCCACTACGACACGTGCCCTGGATGTTTTTTTGTTGTAGGTTTGCTGTTCTGTTGTCAGGCGGCCATTGTCAGGAAATGGTTTCAGGAGCCAATTTTGTAAAGGGTAGGCAGAGTCCCCAAGAACATAATACCCAACATTGACCCCACAAATGTTCTTAGTGGAACCAGGGTACAGTCCTCCCTGGCCAACCCAATCCCAAAATGTGGACAATCGTAGAACACGAGCATCATGCAAACTCCCAGGCTTTCCTACATTCACATTCCAGAATAGTCCCTTGCCATCCACTACTCCCTGGAGGATGATGGAATGCCAGCCTTTCCGGTTGAAATAGTCAGTGTGGTATTCTTGTGGTGCTATTATTGGTATGTGTGAGCCATCAATAGCACCAACACACTGTGGAAGGCCCCACCTGTTCTCAAAGTACTCAGCCATGTCTTTAAGCTTTTCCCTGTCCGGAAAATGCACAATTTCAGGAGCTAGCAATGTGCAGAGAGCCTTACAGAAGTCCTGCACACACCGGCACACTGAAGATTTACTGACACCGAAAAGATGACCAATACTTCTATATTCACTGTTGGTAGCCAGCTTCCACAGTGCAATGGCAACTCTTTTCCTCACTGGCAAACTGGCTCTGAAGTTGGTGCTTTGCTTCTCCATCGCTGGACGTAGCTTGGTACAAAGGTATGAGAAGGTTTCCTCAGACATTCTAAAATTCTGTACCCACTGTGTGTGTGTGAATCCCGGGACGGTCACATCCCACCACTCATTGGCACGGGGGAAAGCCCAAATGACAGGTCGGCGGCGCTGATTTGCCAAAAGCAGAAGCATCTAAAAAAAAAACAACACAGATGGTAACATATCACAAAAAAAAAAAATAATACATATATAACATATGTGTCTGGTGGGTCATTGTGTGTGTGTGCATGTCAGGTAGGTGGGTCAGTGTGTGTGTGTGTGCATGTCAGGTAGGTGGGTCAGTGTGTGTGTGTATGTCAGGTAGGTGGGTCAGAGTGTGTATGTGTATGTCAGGTAGGTGGGTCAGTGTGTGTGTGTGTCAGGTAGGTGGGTCAGTGTGTGTGTGTGTGCATGTCAGGTAGGTGGGTCAGTGTGTGTGTGTATGTCAGGTAGGTGGGTCAGAGTGTGTATGTGTATGTCAGGTAGGTGGGTCAGTGTGTGTGTATGTCAGGTAGGTGGGTCAGTGTGTGTGTGTGTGTCAGGTAGGTGGGTCAGTGTGTGTGTGTATTTAAGGTAGGTAGTGTGTATGTCAGGTAGGTCTGAGTTAAGTCGGTTAGTTGTGCTTACCCTATAGCGCTGCCGTCTTTGTCTTTGCCGCACAAAGGTGTACTTCTCCTCCCGGCTAAACATCCAAGGTAGCAGTTTTCTTTTCTTGAATGCTGTGTTTCTCATTGCCGCTCGCAACCTTCTCTCATACAGTGCGGCATGCATTTGGACTACAAAGAACCAAAAGGCCAGTAGAGAAAACACAAGCTGCTGGATAACCTCCATTATTGTTTTTGTTGTGTAGCTGGCGCTGACTGACGCTGCGTCACGTTTCTCGTCGCACTAGTGTGACATCACGCAAGGCATTTTTTCTAAAATCTGTATGGCCCCTGGCGGTCCGACTTGCAGTGGAAACGCTCACGAGAATAGACCGGACCATTCTAACCGTTCCAAACCGTACCGACCCGAACCGTTCCGCTCAGTGGAAACGTAGCATAACTGAAAATACTAGCAGCTCTCTGCCTGTGGTTTTATTTTATTCAGGTTCCTTTAAGTGAACGCTCTGCAAAGGACAGAAGTACTGCAGTACACTACATGAAATTAATGCAGCACTCTGCCTGGGGTTTTATTATGAGAACACCACTAACTGTATTCAGGTAAGCTTTAGGTGAACGCTATGCAAAGCACACAGTACACTAAGTGAAACTCTGCTGCAGCTAGCACAATCACCTGCCTGCCTGTCACAGTATAGAGAACAGCAGTATCGGATCTAGCTAAACTAAATACAGTGTATAAATATATATACAACACATAGGATGCATATATATCCTCTACACACTATAACAGCAGCTAACTGACTCGCCTGCCTGCTCTATCTAACTCAATATAAATGACACTGTCTCTCTCTCTGTAACTCTTTCACAAACGCCAACACACTACACAAGGCCGACTTCCAGGCGGCCTTATATAGTTTCGGGCGTGTACCTACTCCTCTGAGCCATGATTGGCCAAAGCATGCAGGTCAAAGTGCATGCTTGGCCAATCATCAGCCAGCAATGCACTGCAATGCCGCAGTGAATTATGGGCTGTGACGCACCACTCGAATTTGGCGCGAACGGCTCATAATGTTCGATCTTCCTCGAACGATCGAACAGCCGATGTTCGAGTCGAACATGGGTTCGACTCGAACACGAAGCTCATCCCTAGTGTTAGGTTACCGGGAACTTCGAAGTCAAGATTCCTCTACCTGCTCCTGTACTTGCATTCAAGGACTTTGGCTATGTTATTCTTCTGCCACTAGGTGGTGGAAGTTTGCCCAGCAAAACTGGACTCTTGTACTTAGCTACCCACACAGAGAAAGTATAATATATATGGGGAAAGAAAGGCTCATCTCTCAGGAAGTGAGGCTTTGCTTCCTATTGTACAGTAATGTTTGTATTGTTGCCTGTTTTGTCTTTCAGGTACCCTGGATTTTGAAAAAGTTACTTTCTCACACTATTTTGGGCATGTTTGTTATTTGGGCAGGTGTCACTATACTTCCTCACATCACCCCCATTATATTCTCACTTCCAGCTTCTTTATATTTAGTGTTTAACATGCCGTGCGCCAGGTCCATAGTGGCGCACTGAGCGCCTCCTCCCGTCCGCCGACAACACTATAGTAAATGGCAAATAGGGCTGCGTTACAGGCGCTAATGTTTTGTAAATACCAAAACAGCCATTGCGCACGCAGATGCGCCAATACTCATGGCGCAAACATTTCGTAAATCAGCCCCTATGTGTTGGTGCTGACATCTGTGAGAAACTCTTCAATGGAACCCCTATGGCGGATACGGTGGACCAGACAGGTAACGGCATGACCCAAAAAAATAACCAGCAGCTCCTATGGGGGTAGTGCTACACCAGTGTATTTATTAACTACGCGTATAGCTTTTATTAGATAAACGTGGGGTGGGGCAAGTGCTGTTTAGTTCAAATCAACCACCACATTTTGTTCCCCCTTGTAAAGGAACAGCATATACAGCAGCGGCCAGATACAATCACACCATATAACCAAGGCACAAGTGTCATTCTAATTGCAACCACTCAGTTTGCTGTGACATCCAAATTTGGATTCCAGAAGCAGCTGTCCTCCAGACACTAGTTATAGTCTGAGCCTAAAACCATAATATGAAGATCATATATTATTCAAGCAACTTGGGACAGTAAAATAATGTCTGAAAAAGAAGAATTCACACAGACAAGAGCTGTATTCAGACATGACAGCACGTGTAACATGGTCCTCTGTGTTTTGCAGATGTTGCCACTGGGGTGAATGGAAAAATGCAGTATGCATGACTTTATTTCTCAATGCACTTCAGTGTTATGTGTTAGTGTAAATGATCCCCATTAGATACAGTTATTTTCATGATTTCCTTGTATTTTGATGTGGTAAAAACTAAGTAATCTATCCCAACTGATTGATTAGCTTCATCTGAAACTCCTGAAGAGAAGGCATTTTGTCAATGCAATAAATCTCTTCCCGCTGCTGGCTGTCAACAGGAGACAAGAGACTGTTACTACTGCAGTTACCACTGGAGGTCTGATACTGCTCTGCTACTGCTGCGGTGATTCAAGAGACCTTCAAATAATAAGTATTATCTGGCTGGGGATCCAGAGTTCAGAATGCTGATAAAGTGCTTTTACAGAGGCTCAGATGAGAAAATGTTTATTTTTTTATGTGCTGTATAAAGCTTTGTGCAGCTTTATTTGCCAAAAATTGTTGTTTTGTTTTTAAGGCAAATGCTGGCTACTAAATCATGTAGCCTTGGTTCAAAGATCTTGTCATTATAGATTTTGGTGCAGAGCCTGTACACTTTCAGTGTGGGATATTTTTGGCCCTTATAAGAATTCAGCTTTAGAAATGGTATTATTTAATTTGTGGGAAGTTATTGTATGTAAAGCTAAATACATTTCTCTTTTGTTTTAGATAGAATAGACAATGGTTGGTGTTTTTTTGTGCTGTCTGTGTCCTGTCAGGGAGATTTCTTTCCATTTCCCATGCCTGATATACAACAAAGAGTAATAGGAAACAGAAAGTGAAGGGAAAGCCTTTTAGATACTGTAGTTGTTTTGAATATTTAGGTGTTACAACAACGACTTTGCTATGCTCTGACTTAAAGCGGAGGTGCAGCCAAAATAAAAAAATAATAATAATTCAGCAGCTACTAACAGTGTAGCTGCTGACTTTTAATAAGGACACTTACCTGTCCTACTCGCCTGCGATGTCGGTCCCGCCACGGCGATCGATCGCTGCTGGCAGGTCCCGGCTCCTCCATCCTGAGTAAGGGAAACAGGCAGTGAAGCCGTAAGGCTTCACTGCCCGTTTCCTACTGCGCATGCGTCACTCGCGCTTTGAGAATGGGCGGCTTGCCTCCTGGGATACACACAGTTCCCAGAAGGCAGCGCAGCCCATTCACAAGAAGAGGAAGCAGAAGGAGACACACCGCGGATGAGAAGAGGAACATTAGAGGCAGATTAGGGGACTTCCGCATAGCAACAGGCATTTAGGGTGAGTATAATTATTATAATTTTTTTTATATAAAGTTTTTTTTTAGGATTTTTAATGTAAAGATTTTTTCAGAGTGGACCTCCGCTTTAAGTATAACTAAAGGCGAACATTTTTTGTTTTTGTTTTTAGTTGTGGATAGAGTGGAGATGGATTACAAGACCTGTCAGGTTTTATTGCTACCCTGGCCCCCGTTGGGGAGATTCACCCTCTATATCTGTCCTGTATACCATTATCATCAAAAGTGAAAGTAAAAGAAAATCCCAAATTTTAGGTTGTCCCCAGCACAGGAATAGAGGGGACATCTTTCAATGAGGGCACTAGTTCTGGTGACCTTCTCTCACTTACTGTTTGACTATGGGACAGGAAGTAAAGGTAAATCTCCCCAATAGGACACAGAAGGCAAAAAAACTGACAGGGTTTATAACCCTCCCTTACTTTATCCAAATCGGAAAAAAAGTTTTGCCTTTACTAAAAGAATATGTTACTCAAGCATGTCATATTCCCAATATGTGCCTGCTTCACTATGTACTTGTGTTAAAATGTATCTTATTCCCTTTATAATTATTTATTTGTGTGAAAATCTTGGGGCTTCCTGCGGGGATCACCTGCTTGAAGTAGTCTAGCCAACTTAATCTCCACAGATACTGCAGGCAGATTGGGACAAGAACGTCATTATCCAGGCTGGGAGTGATATCAAGAGTCCACCTGTCATCACTCGAGTCATGCAGGAAGCTAAAGCCCTGTACACACGATCGGTTTTACCGATGAAAACAAACCGATCGTGTATGGGACCCATCGGTCTTTTTTCCATCGGTTTTAAAAAATAGAACATGTTTTAAATTTTTCCGATGGATCAAAAACCGATAGCAAATTCCAATCGTCTATGGGCAAGTCCATTGGATAAAAAACCCAAGCATGCTCAGACTGAATTAGGAGACGGGAGCGCTCGTTCTGGTAAAACTAGCGTTCCTAATGGAGAGAGCACATTCGTCCTTCTGCAAATTATTGCCTCGTTTAATGCAGCGTATTGTTTTCTTCTTTAGAATGGTGTTTAAAATTTATTTTTTGCTGCAGATATTTATCCCGAGTTCTGACAAACTTATTTCTTTATTGTTTCTTGTGATCTCATGAATAATTTGATCTATTCTTAAAGGCAGACCTCACTAATTTAAAAATTGATTTAGAATCCAGATTTTTTTTTTTTTTTCTTGTGCCCTTTTTTTTTGGGGGTCAATTTTTCACAACAACATATGTTTATTTTATTTTCCCCTCAAGGAGGTTGGTGTCCCTTGTTAATTACACATTGTATTTATGAAATGTTATTGCTACTCACAATAAAAACACATAAGGCAAGTATTTTGGCTGAAATCAAATCTCCATATATTCTGGACAAAAATATAAATAAACCCGAAGGGCAACAATTGGAAAATTAGCGGAATATATGAAGACTTTGGACCCCAAAGGCAGACATGACTATGATGAAGAATAAAATAAACAACAGAATGAAATCAGGAGCAGCAGCCGAAGACATACATCATCCCAAGCTGTGGTACTCCTACAAACTGCAACTTCTGGCAGAGCAGCTTGAAGCCAGGGAATCACCTTCTGCTCTTCCCTGTAGCCTTCCCTCCACGCTTCCCTCCAGCGTTTGTTCCACGGCCCCGTCCACGCACCCTTGCAGGCTGTGCCACTGTCGGTGGTAATGTGGCAGGAGGAGGAGGAGAAGAAGAAGGATGGGCCAGATGGCAGAGATGTGTGGCCTCTGTCAGCTGCCTCCTTCCCCCCGTGTGAATGGCAGTGTATATCGGGTGCTCACAGAGCGCACGTTGTCCCGCCTCCATTTGAAACAACTTTTCGGCCAGGTAGGAACTAAAGCCCTCAACAGGGTTGAGGGGAGCCCTCATGATGGCAGCAGCATCACGTATTATCTGAAGTGACTCCTCCTCCACCGGTGTCATCCGCCGATGTTTTTTCTGTCTGACGTGGAGGGGAGCCACTTGTGACTGTGTGCTGCCACTAGGCCTAAGGACCTGCTGAGTGCCACTTGGCCCTGCCTTCTCGTGGCTGCCACTCACCCCTGCCTCCTCCTGCCTGTCACATTCCTGAGCCTCTTCCTCCTGGCTGACCTCATCCTGTGTAGAAAAAAGGGACATAGTTTGATATTTTGTTGAATCAATCATACACAATTTTTATCTCATGACTGTTGCAATTTGAATGTTCAATAAATTGAAAAGACTTTCATTCTGACCCCGTTTTTTTTATATACTGTACCAATCATTTCTGGCCACTTTTTTTTAAGTTATTATTTTAGTTAATTTTTTTTATTTATATATTTATTTATTTTTGTTAATTATTTCATTTGTGAAGAATAAATCTAGTTCACAATAGTACTTTGAGGCCAATAAATATGTTTGAAAATACATTACCTGGCTGAAGATGCGCAGATCCGGCTCTTCGAGCTCAGGTGGCTCCTCCTCCCCCTCTGCAGGGGTGGAGGGAAGGGTGGAATGGAACGCTGGAGAGAAGGGTGGAAGAAACGCTGGAGGGAAGGGTGGAAGGAAGGGTTGAGGAAAGGCTGGAAAGTGATTCCCTGGCCTCAATCTGGTCTTCCAGAAATTGCAGATGCTTGTAGTACCACAGCTTGGGCTGAACTACTTTGTCTGCTGCTGCTCCGGATCTCATAGAAGCGCGGACTGCTGTGTAGCTTTTTTTGTAAGCATTCCGCATGTTATTAATCCTATTATTCATCATAGTGTAGTCAGCCTCTGGGTCCCAGGTCTTCATATATTCCGCTAATTGGTTAATTGTTGCCTGACGTACACCACTCTTGTGGTAAGAACTATGTTAGAGCTCCCACAGGTTGCGCAATTCTTTGTATTTCTCTATGAATACCAACATAATGTCTGGCTCCCTTAATTTATGCATTGTACTTTCTGCAAGATAAAACACAAGAAAAAAACAGTAGAGGTCAGCTTCAATTGTCATAATCTTATCCCAATATAGGCCTATACAATCAGGAACCATTGTAGGCCACTGTAGGCCCAAGTTTCATTCTTACCTTAGTTGTTTTTTTTCGGCACTTCCAGTCGTTCTTACTCCGCGCAACCATAACCTCGTTTCCCATTTATATACCCTGCGCATGCGTGTAACTCTGCCCGCGTTGCCCGCCCATGACATTCTTTTTCTGCATTTCCCCGCCCCTTCTTGTTCGACACACAGTGGGAGACGACGACATGTCGGTGACACAGGTGCGTGCTTTATTATTAAGTACCGACGAGGAAAGCCCGGAGGCGGGAACGTCCCGATCCAGGAATAAAAGATACAAGGCGACTAATATGTCATTTGCTGAGATGGCGGAGATGGTGGACATCCTGCGGAAGAAAGATTACGATGGGAAGCATGGGCCATACGACACCCCTAATCTCCGGAAGTCTCAAATACTGGACAAAGTGGCGAGGAGTCTCTATCAGAAATTTGGGGTCAGGAGATCCAAGGAGCAGCTCTGTAAAAGGTGGTCTGACCTGAAGCTGAGGGAGCCGGAGCAGTATAGGAAGCTTAAAAAAATCCTTGAAAAAAGTAAGTTTATTTCCTGTGTTATTTCAAATTGTAATATTTATTCTTGCATGTGCTTGGATTGACTGGTTTCACATTGTAAAATGTCAACTTTTATGTTACAGGTAAGTTGAGTGTCCACTTATTTGGTAATGTTTCGTAGTAAACACTGATCGTCTTCAAAAAAACATGTTTTGCACATATACACGTAAACCACATGTGGTCATGCATATTTTAATGAAAACAACGTTTATAAACATTGTTGGCTAGATGTGTTGTAAGTAAATAGAATGTGAAATGCTAAACTGGATTCTGGGTAAAGGAGAGGACACTCAAGCAGCTGGTTACACAGCTTTTAACTCAGGAGCACTATAGTGTGGGCCACCTGAACAACCTTTTTAGGGTGTCACACACAGGTGCTCCAGTGGATACCTTGGGGTGTCTCCATGTGTGTTATTTTGGTCCAAAAACAAAAGTATTCCTGCTTTGTTGAATTCACAAAATCTCATGTGTTCATCTTGGAACTCAGCCAAAACTAACAATTGGACCCCACTTCCAAGTAATGTTTACAATTTATGCCCTCAAATCTCTGTGTGCTAAAGGATACCTTTTGTTTGTTTCATTCTCATAGGGGAGAGGAGACTGGGAGGACACCAATCTGAGGAGCCTTGGAAGCACAGACCACATAAAGAAAACCAAGATCCAAAAGCACCCCAAGATCAGCATGTGGAGGAAGCTGAGGTGGAGGAAGGAGAGGTGGAGCTTATCACCACAACAGGTCAGTGTCTGTCACCACAACTTCAAGGTAAAAACAGATGTAGGCCTGCATATTTCTAAATACCTTATTATTATTATTTTTTATTTTTTTGGGGGATGAACGTGGGGGTGTGTCCGAAACTCCAACTCCTCCATTCTCAAGTGCTAGTGCCAAAATACTTATTCAAGAAATAATGGAATGTAGTAGCGAAATGGCCATTATGAGGAATAGGATGAATGTGATTGAGCAAAAATATTATAGATATTTTGGGGCGAATAGTCTGAAGCCCCGAACCTGTAATTTTGTATTTTTTGGAAACAAACATTTGCACATGTTTTCCCACCAGCCAAAATTTGAAGATGCACATAGTGTGTCAACATGTGCTATCTGCCGTAACAGGATATTTATGTCCCTGTTTTGGGGGTGCAACCTCTTCCTCGCTACTCAAGTAAGTGAGAGGAAGGGTTTGCACCCCCAAAGCACGTCCATTGATCCCCCATGATGGCAGATAGTACATGTTGACTTTAGCCATGGGCTCACTTTGAAAAGACCCATTTGGCAACCAAGAAACTGTGTGCATCTTCAAATTTGGGATGGTTCAGGGGTGACATCACCCCATCTCAGGTTTATCGTTTTCATGTTGAACTTTGTAAGTTCCATTGTTTTGATATGTTTGCTATTTTGATCCATGCATGTTGTTTATGCAAAACCAAAAGAAAGCAAAAAATATTATTATTCTCCAAAATGTGGAGCAAAAAAATTCTACATTGTATTTAGTAAAAAAAAAAACGCACCTGTGGTGCACAGAGTAAAGAAAAAATTGGACACTCAAAAATGTGTGGCTTGTTCTTTCTATGCTCAATAGCAGTTCAGAAAATGCAAAATTCATGTTTTTTATTGTGGCTATTTACTAAAGACAAATACACTTGGCACTACAAGAACCTGGGAGACACATAATAAAAAAGTAAAAAAGCAATAATGACAAAACAAGTTTTTCAAATATATATTTTTCATAATTTTTTTTGCTAAAAAGGTCAGATATGGTCTGGCATTGCGATGGTCCCCCTACCCATGAAGTACTCTACGTATTTATCACGTACTTCACGGACACTTTGGGGCGCCAAGCCAGTATGGTCAGTGTCCAGGCCGGTCAGAATGTTCACCTCAGATAGACCGGCCTCAGGCCCAACTGTAGATATATATGTTGAAGAGTATTGTCTCAAGAAACTGTGCAATATGCAGCAGCAGTAAATTATGTGGTTGAGTTTGTATTCCGCCATGTGGATAGCTGTCTGAAACAAGCAGAACCGGCTGGCCATTATCCCGAAGGCATTCTCCACAACCCTCCGGGCTCTGGCCAGCCGGTAATTAAAAACCCTCCTCTCCGGGGTGAGGGTGCGTTGGGGAAACGGCCGCATCAGGTGTGGTCCCAGTCCAAATGCTTCATCCGCGATAAAAACAAAAGGAAGTCCATCCACGTTGTCTGCATCTGGAGGCAGTGCCAGGCCCCCAGACTGCAGACGGTGAGCGAACTCCGTCTGCGCGAATACTCCGCCATCGGACATCCGGCCATTCTTCCCCACGTCCACATACAGGAACTCATACTGTGCCGACACCACCGCCATTAACACAAGACTATTAAAACCTTTATAGTTATAATAGTATGACCCCGAACGGGGTGGCGGCACTATGTGGACGTGCTTGCCATCAATTGCCCCTCCGCAGTTGGGAAAGTCCCACCTCTGGGCAAATTGGGCAGCCACAGTCTGCCATTCCTGTGGTGTTGAAGGAAACTGTGGAGTCAAACAAAAAGAATACATTAGTACTTTTGCACTTTACATTGCAAGCAGATTACACAAAGACATTGTTGGCCAACATCAGTATAATATTTATTATGTGAAGGAGTATTTAAACACAAAAATAGAAGGCCCACTTATCAGATGACTCACCCCCGCTGATGGGCCATTTGAAAATATTCTAAGGGGGGGGAGGGGGTTATAGCTGATTTTGTGCCCCCCAAAAAAGGCTCTACCACTCTGCTGAACTTGAATGTGAACTAAAACATTTGGACACATTTTAGGGGAGGGGGGGAGGGGTTCAAAACTACTATGGCGCTGACAAAAAACATTGTTAAGAAAAAACTAGGCTAGGTGTGTTTGGGCCCAGGATAGCATGCTGGAGAGGTTAGTGAAGGGAAATAGGCATGTAGGCCAAAAAAGAGCAATTATATGTAAAAACATGCATGGGGAGAAAGGGGACATTCCCAGCATATTACAATCAGGGTAATTTGGGAAGGAGGAAAGAAATACAATACATTAGCAAACATTCAAAAACTAGAATGTGATGTTAAAGGAGAAAACTTACATTCATATAGTCCTTCTGCAGGACCTGGATGATGGCAGAAGACGTTTCCGGGATAATGATCCCAAGAGCCTGGGGGGAGATGCCTGTCGAGAACTTGAGGTCCTGCAAGCTTCTCCCTGTCGCCAGGTATCTCAACGTGGCAATAAGCCTCTGCACGGCAGTGATGGCCTGGCGCATCACAGTGTCCTGCCTCGTGATATAGGGGGACAGCAAATCCAAAAGACGGTGAAAAACGGGGTCCGTCATCCTGAGAATTCCTGAAATCATCAGGATTATTCTCATGGATTTCCCGCAGCAGAGACATATGAGAGAATTGGTCCCGCTGGAGCAACCAATTCTTGGTCCATGAACACCTCCTCACCCTGTTCACGGACTGAACTCGGGTTACAGTGTTAACCGCAACACCAAGCCCATAGCCAGCACGAGCTCGACGACGAGAACATACTTCAAACATGGCTTTAAACCGGTCGGCTGGTCAGAACGAACTCAAACAGAACGCACCGAGGAACAGCAAGGCCTGAGAAGAACGACCTGAAAAACAGTAACGAGCAGCCAAGAAGGCACTGTAAAACAGTAACGACCTGACTGCACGCACTGAATAACAAATACGAACCCACAAGCACAAACTGAACACCAGGAAACGATCTGCAAAGCACGGAGACTGAAAAGCGCAAATCGGCTCTCACCAAACTTTTACTAACACGCGGTAACACGAAATCAGCAAAAGCAGCCCAAAGGGTGGCGCCATTCGATTTGAACTTCCCCTTTATAGTGCCATCGTACGTATTGTACGTCGTGTCGTTTTGGTGCGGTCGGTTTTTTGACTGATGGTGTGTAGGCAAGACTGATGAAAGTCAGCTTCATCGGATTTCCGATGGACAAAACCATCGGATTAAAATCCATAGGATATCCAATCGTGTGTACAAGTTTCCTGGCCCTAAACCCTCTCTCCCACCATTCTGTTCAAAAATAAAATAAATCTTTTTGCATTCAAGAAGTGTCTGGCACCCAAGCATTGCGCATGCGTGAACCATCTGTCGGTTTGGACAGATTTTTAAATCCTTGCAAGGAATATTTTAAATTCTTGGGACGTTGGTCCTATTATTCGGTACTTTTTAAATAAAATACATCAAAAGGAAGCTCTGCACTACTGGAGTCTCTTTTCTCCCTTCCTTTTTTTTCTCCCGGGAACGTCTGAGCTCACATTGGATGCTCGCATCTCATCTATGAAAAGGAACGTTTGCAGATTCTTCTAGGATTGTGTCTGGGGAGTAGGGATGAGCTTCGAGTTCGAGTCGAACTCATGTTCGACTCGAACATTGCCTGTTCGCCCGTTCGCCGAACAGCGAACAAATTGGGGTGTTCGCGGCAAATTCGAAAAATCTATGGGAGAAATCTAAAGTGCTAATTATAAAGGCTTATATGCAAGTTATTGTCCTAAAAAGTGTTTGGGGACCGGGGTCCTGCCCCAGGGGACATGTATCAATGCAAAAAGAAGTTTTAAAAACGGGCGTTTTTTCGGGAGCAGTGATTTTAATAATGCTTAAAATGAAAAAATAAAAGTGAAATATTCCTTTAAATTTCATACCTGGGGGGTGTGTATGATATGCATGTAAAGTGGCGCATGTTTCCCGTGCTTAGAACTGTCCCTGCAAAAAATGTCATTTTTGAAAGAAAAAAATGCATTTAAAACTGACTCGCGGCTATTAATGAATTGTCGGCTCCCGGCAATACATACAAAAGTCATTGATAAAAAAAAAAAAAAAAGCGTGGGGGTTCCCCAGAATTCAATTACCAGGCCCTTCAGGTCTGGAATGGATATTAAGGGGAACCCCGCCGCAAATTTTAAAAAAAATTGACGTGGGGTTCCCCCAAATATCCATTCCAGGCCCTTCAGATCTGGCATGGATTTTAAGGAGAACTCCCCCCCAAATTAAAAAAAAAAATGGCGTGGAGTCCCCCTAAAAATCCATACCAGACCCCTTATCCGAGCACGCAACCTGGCCGGCCGCAGGGGAAAAGGGGGGGACGAGAGAGCAGCCCCCCCTCCCTCCTGAACCGTACCAAGCCACATTCCCTCAACATGGGGAGGATGTCCCCATGTTGATGGGGACAAGGGCCTCATCCCCACAACCCTTGCCCGGTGGTTGTGGGGGTCTGCGGGCGGGGGGCTTATCGGAATCTGGAAGACCCCTTTAACAAAGGGGACCCCCAGATCCCGCCCCCCCCCTATGTGAATTGGTAAGGGTTCATTGTACCCCTACCATTTCACGAAGAAAGCGTAAAAAAATGTTTAAAAAACACACAAACACCTTGAAAAAGTCCTTTATTTAAAAAACAAAACAAAAAAAAAACATTCCAGCGGTGAAATCCAGTGTCCCGCGGCGATCCCGATGTCCAGCGCTGTCCTTCATTGGTTGTGCCTGAGCGGACCTGATGGGGAACTCCCTCTCAGTATTTTAAATGTATAGACCCGCCCCTTCTAAAGTTCCCCATCAGGTCCGCTCAGCGGACCAGATGCGGAACATGAGAAGGGGCGGGTCTATACATGTATTACCACAGTGAGAGAAGTTCCCCATCAGGTCCGCCCCCTCGGTATGTCGGACCCGCCTACGTCATTGGCTTGAGCGGGGAACTTCCTTCACTGTGTAATTTAAATTTACATAGTGAAGGAAGTTCCCCGCTCAAGCCAATGACGTAGGCGGGTCCGACATACCGAGGGGGCGGACCTGATGGGGAACTGCTCTCACTTTGGTAATACATGTATAGACCCGCCCCTTCTCATGTTCCGCATCTGGTCCGCTGAGCGGACCTGATGGGGAACTTTAGAAGGGGCGGGTCTATACATTTAAAATACTGAGAGGGAGTTCCCCATCAGGTCCGCTCAGGCACAACCAATGAAGGACAGCGCTGGACATCGGGATCGCCGCGGGACACTGGATTTCACCGCTGGAATGTTTTTTTTTTTTTTTAATAAAGAACTTTTTCAAGGTGTTTGTGTGTTTTTTTTAAACATTTTTTTACGCTTTCTTCGTGAAATGGTAGGGGTACAATGTACCCCTTACCAATTCACATAGGGGGGCCGGGATCTGGGGGTCCCCTTTGTTAAAGGGGTCTTCCAGATTCCGATAAGCCCCCCGCCCGCAGACCCCCACAACCACCGGGCAAGGGTTGTGGGGATGAGGCCCTTGTCCCCATCAACATGGGGACATCCTCCCCATGTTGAGGGCATGTGGCTTGGTACGGTTCAGGAGGGAGGGGGGGCCGTTCTCTCGTCCCCCCCCTTTTCCCCTGCGGCCGGCCAGGTTGCGTGCTCGGATAAGGGGTCTGGTATGGATTTTTAGGGGGACTCCACGCCATTTTTTTTTAAATTTGGGGTGGAGTTCCCCTTAAAATCCATGCCAGATCTGAAGGGCCTGGAATGAATATTTGGGGGAACCCCACGTCAATTTTTTTTTAAATTTGCGGCGGGGTTCCCCTTAATATCCATTCCAGACCTGAAGGGCCTGGTAATTGAATTCTGGGGAACCCCCACGCTTTTTTTTTTTTTTTTTTTATCAATGAATTTTGTATGTATTGCCGGGAGCCGACAATTCATTAATAGCCGCGAGTCAGTTTTAAATGCATTTTTTTCTTTCAAAAATGACATTTTTTGCAGGGACAGTTCTAAGCACGGGAAACATGTGCCACTTTACATGCATATCATACACACCCCCCAGGTACGAAATTTAAAGGAATATTTCACTTTTATTTTTTCATTTTAAGCATTATTAAAATCACTGCTCCTGAAAAAACGGACGTTTTTAAAACTTCTTTTTGCATTGATACATGTCCCCTGGGGCAGGACCCAGGTCCCCAAACACTTTTTAGGACAATAACTTGCATATTAGCCTTTATAATTAACACTTTAGATTTCAAACGTTCGAGTCCATTGTATTTAATAGGGTTCTAAAGTTTACACGAACATTTTGTCTGTTCGCAGGTTCTGGTGCGAACCGAACAGGGGGGTGTTCGGCTCATCCCTGCTGGGGAGTGAAACCTGGAGGAGACACTTCTAAACGCTAGTCGGTAATCTGAGAGGGAATCTTTGCTATCCTGGTGGCGTTTCTGCTAAACTGCTAAGCCTGTTTTGACCCCCCTGAGAAGGGCGGTCGCTGGCTTTCTGGTAAGCCTTCATTTCTTCACAAGGTGACGGGCAGCACTGGTGGTGAATGTGACTCTCATGGTTCCAAATTGGATAACAACTATTGAATACTGAATGACAGCATATATGGACTTTTACGTTTTTTTTTTGTTTTTGTGTTATACACATTCACACTGCACATGCAGTATGGACTTTTCATTATTTATGGTCTGCACTTTTTGAACACACTTTTATATGTTGTGCACTTATAACTGCATTTATATGCTTTTTAGCACTACATGTTATTAGGGATGAGCCGAACACCCCCCCCCCCTGTTCGGTTCGCACCAGAACCTTCGAACGGACCGAACGTTCACGCAAACTTTAGAACCCTATTAAATACAATGGACGCGAACGTTCAAAATCTAAAGTGCTAATTATAATGCCTAATAGGCATGTTATTGTCCTAAAAAGGGTTTGGGGACACGGGTCCTGCCCGAGGGGACATGTATCAATGTAAAAAGAATCTTTTAAAACTGTCATTTTTTCAGGAGCAGTGATTTTAATGATGCATAAAGTGAAAAAAAAAAGTGAAATATTCCTTTAATCACTTAAGCCCCGGACCATTTGGTAGCTAGAGGACCAGAGGTGAATTCAGAATTTTGCACTGCGCTGCTTTAACTGTAAATTGTGCGGACATGCAATGTTGTACCCAAACAAAATTTGCGTCCTTTTCTTCCCACAAATAGAGCTTTCTTTTAATGGTATTTGATTGCCTCTGCGATTTTTATTTTTTGCGATATAAACGGAAAAAGACCGAAAATTTTGAAAAAAAATGATATTTTCTAATTTTGTTATAAGAAAAATCGAATAAACTCAATTTTAGTCATACATTTAGGCCAAAATGTATTCAGCCACATGTCTTTAGTAAAAAAAACGTCAATAAGTGTATATTTATCGGTTTGCGCAAAAGTTATAGCGTTTACAAACTAGGGTACATTTTCTGGAATTTACACAGCTTTAAATTTATGACTGCCTATCTCATTTCTTGAGGTGCTAAAATGGCAGGGCAGTACAAAACCCCCCCAAATGACCCCATTTTGGAAAGTAGACACCCCAAGGAAATTGCTGAGAGGCATGTTGAGCCCATTGAATATTTTTTTTTTTGTCCCAAGTGATTGAATAATGACAAAAAAAAAAAAAAAAAATTACAAAAAGTTGTCACTAAATGATATATTGCTCACACATGCCATGGTTATATGTGGAATTGCACCCCAAAATACATTCTGCTGCTTCTCCTGAGTACGGGGATACCACATGTGTGGGACTTTTTAGGAGCCTAGCCACGTACGGGACCCCGGAAACCAAGCACCGCCTTCAGGATTTCTAAGGGCGCAAATTTTTGATTTCACTCCTCACTACCTATCACAGTTTTGAAGGCCATAAAATGCCAAAATAGCACAAAACCCCCCCAAATGACCCCATTTTAGAAAGTAGACACCCCAAGGAAATTGCTGAGAGGCCTGTTGAGCCCATTGAATATTTTTTTTTTTTTGTCCCAAGTGATTGAATAATGACAAAAAAAAAAAAAAAATACAAAAAGTTGTTACTAAATGATATATTGCTCACACATGCCATGGTTATATGTGGAATTGCACCCCAAAATACATTTTGCTGCTTCTCCTGAGTACGGGGATACCACATGTGTGGGACTTTTTAGGAGCCTAGCCGCGTACGGGACCCCGAAAACCAATCACCGCCTTCAGGATTTCTAGGCACAAATTTTTGATTTCACTCCTCACTACCTATCACAGTTTCGAAGGCCATAAAATGCCAAAATAGCACAAACCCCCCCCAAATGACCCCATTTTGGAAAGTAGACACCCCAAGCTGTTTGCTGAGAGGCATGGTGAGTATTTTACAGCTCTCATTTGTTTTTGAAAATGAAGAAAGAATTTTTTTTTTTTCTTTTTTTTTTTTCAATTTTCAAAACTTTGTGACAAAAAGCGAGATCTGCAAAATACTCACAATACCTCTCAGCAAATAGCTTGGGGTGTCTACTTTCCAAAATGGGGTCATTTGGGGGGGTTTGTGCCATCTGGGCATTCCATGGCCTCCGAAACTGTGATAGGCAGTGAGAAGTGAAATCAAAAATTTACACCCTTAGAAAGCCTGAAGGCGGTGATTGGTTTTTGGGGTCCCGTACGCGGCTAGGCTCCCAAAAAGTCTCACACATGTGGTATCCCCGTACTCAGAAGAAGCAACGGAATGTATTTTGGGGTGTAATTCCACATATGCCCATGGCATGTTTGAGCAATATATCATTTAGTGACAACTTTGTGCAAAAAAAAATAAAAAAATAAAAAAATTGTATTTTTTCCGCAACTTGTGTCAACATATAAAATATTCCATGGACTGGACATGCCTCTCAGTATATAGCTTGGGGTGTCTACTTTCCAAAATGGGGTCATTTGGGGGGTTTTGAACTGTTCTGGCATTTTATACACAACATTAGGAAGCTTACATCCACTCTTCTAACCACTTGAAGACAAAGCCCTTTCTGACACTTTTTGTTTACATGAAAACATATTTTTTTTTGCAGGAAAATTATGTTGAACCCCCAAACATTATATATATTTTTAAAGCAAAGGCCCTACAGAATAAAATGGTGGGTGTTGCATTTTTTTTTTCTACACAGTATTTGCGCAGCGATTTTTCAAACGCATTTTTTGGGGAAAAAATACACTTTTTTTTATTTTAATGCACTAAAACACACTATATTGCCCAAATGTTTGATGAAATAAAAAAGATGATCTTAGGCCGAGTACATAGATACCAAACACGACATGCTTTAAAATTTCGCACAAACGCGCATTGGCGACAAACTACATACATTTTTAAAAGCCTTTAAAAGCCTTTACAGGTTACCCCGTTAGATTTACAGAGGAGGTCTACTGCTAAAATTACTGCCCTCGATCTGACCTTCGCGGTGATACCTCACATGCATGGTGCAATTGCTGTTTACATATGACGCCAGACCGACGCTTGCGTTCGCCATTGGGCAAGAGCAGGGCAGGACAGGGGGTGCTTTTTTTTTTTTTTTTTTTTTTTTTTTTTTTTATTATTAATTTTGCTTTTTTATTTTATTTTTAAATTGTTCCTTCCATATTTTTTTTTTTTTATCATTTTTATTGTTATCTCAGGGAATGTAAATATCCCCTATGATAGTAATAGGTAGTGACAGGTACTCTTTTTTTGAAAAAACTGGGGTCTAGACCCTAGATCTTTCCTCTGCCCTCAAAGCATCTGACCACACCAAGATCGGTGTGATAAAATGCTTTCCCAATTTCCCAATGGCGCTTTTTATATCCGGGGGGGGACATTCCCTCCCACTGCTTGTAAAAGCAGTCCAGAGGCTAATTAGCCACTAGGGTTGCTTTTACATTAAAGCCGGCCGCTGGCTGAAAAGAATGATACCAAGATGATACCTAAACCCGCAGGCATCAATCTGGTATAACCATTCAAAGTCCAGCAACATACCAGTACGTTGCTGGTCCTTGTTGGACATGTATTGTAATCTTTTTTTTTCATGCAGCCAGGTGGCTGAACGAAAAAAGAGATTGATCGGTGGGTATGCCCACCATTAGAATACCGCCCTTCATCCACCCACTTCTAATGATGGGCATACATGCACCATTTATATATGCCGAAGCATGGGGGCATCCTCCCGCAAAAAAGTTATGCCGCACACACATGGTCGGACTTTTCCACGGGCAAGCCTCCGTCGGAATTTCGACCGTATGTACGCGGCATTAGGAGCAAAATCGCTCCTCCGCCCCTGCTGCCCCAATGCTTCGGCATATTTGCTTTTTTTTTTTAACTGTGGTGGTGAAATCACCTCCTACAGCACTGGAGTCACAGGGATCAGGCCTGTCTCTGCAAACGCTGCAGTTATGTGTGTTGTGTTTTGTAAGTGACAGTGATCGATCGATACTGCACTTGGGTGGCCTGGGCTGGACGGAGGGGCAAAACGCAGGTGCTAGCAGGTATCTGGGCTGATCCCGCTAACACTGCGTTTTTGGGAACCCTAAACTGCTGGGGACGCTAGTATAGATCTGATCAGATCAGATATTGATCTGTTCAGATACTATACCACTAAGGGAGGTGTATGCTTCACGCGTGGGTGTTAGCGTTACTGGCACTAACCTGACGCTGCCTGGGGTGTGACGCAGACCCTCTCTGACGCTAAAACCTAATTGATATCACCCGCCGGGCGATCAGGGGGTTAAACCTTTATTGGGTTATATACGGCGGGTGCCCTGACACTATAAAAAGCAAACTAACTAACCAGCGTCACCCGTAACACTTATATGATGATCACTGGTGAAAGGGTTAACTAGGGGCAATTAGGGGGTTAAAACCTTTATTAGGTAATATATGGGGGTACCTGACGCTATAAAAACCTGCGGCGAACCTAAAAAAAATTACTGGCTACCGATCTGCATCACCGACGCTAAGACAGCGATCAGAAAAATGATCGCTTAGCGACAGTGGTGATAGGGGGTGAAAGGGTTACCTGGGGGGCGATCAAGGGGGTTAAACCTTTATTAGATATTTTATGGGGGTACCCGACGCTATAAAAACCTGCGGCGAACCTAAAAAAAATTACTGGCTACCGATCTGCATCACCGACGCTAAGACATCGATCAGAAAAATGATCGCTTAGTGACAGTGGTGATAGGGGGTGAAAGGGTTACCTGGGGGGCGATCAAGGGGGTTAAACCTTTATTAGATAATTTATGGGGGTACCCGACGCTATAAAAACCTGCGGCGAACCAAAAAAATTACTGGGTACCGATCTGCATCACCGACGCCAAGACAGCGATCAGAAAAATGATCGCTTAGTGACAGTGGTGATAGGGGGTGAAAGGGTTACCTGGGGGGCGATCAAGGGGGTTAAACCTTTATTAGATAATTTATGGGGGTACCCGACGCTATAAAAACCTGCGGCGAACCTAAAAAAATTACTGGGTAACGATCTGCATCACCGACGCCAAGACAGCGATCAGAAAAATGATCGCTTAGTGACAGTGGTGATAGGGGGTGAAAGGGTTACCTGGGGGGCGATCAAGGGGGTTAAACCTTTATTAGATAATTTATGGGGGTACCCGACGCTATAAAAACCTGCGGCGAACCAAAAAAAAAAATACTGGCTACCGATCTGCATCACCGACGCTAAGACATCGATCAGAAAAACGATCGCTTTGTGACAGTGGTGATAGGGGGTGAAAGGGTTACCTGGGGGGCGATCAAGGGGGTTAAACCTTTATTAGATAATTTATGGGGGTACCCGACGCTATAAAAACCTGCGGCGAACCTAAAAAAAATTACTGGGTACCGATCTGCATCACCGACGCCAAGACAGCGATCAGAAAAATGATCGCCAAGCGACGGCGGTGCTAGGGGGTGAAAGGGTTATCTGGGGGGTGATCAAGGGGTTAAACCTTTATTAGGGGGGGTTAGGCGGCTACACTGGACCTAAAACTAAATGTACTGACACTTTTACAGTCACAAATGTCACTGATTGCAGTGATCACTAAATAAATGGTCACTGCAATCAGTGACACTGTGACTGGGGGCTGGGGGGTGATCTGGGGGGGCTGGGGGGTGATCTGGGGGGGCCTGGGGGGGCGATTTATGTGCCTATGTGTGCTGGTGTTAGTGTAGTGTTAGTGCACTGACCTGTGTGTCTTCTCTTGTACGACGCTCGGTATATGTGAGCGCCGCACAGGAGATGACATCACTTCCTCCTGCTTTCTCGGTCTGTGTAAACATTACACAGACAGAGGGGGCATTTCTATTCCCCGGGAGCGATCGCGGGGGGTGGTCGGAATCGAACGGCCGCCCCCCCATCTCGGAACGCTCCCAGACGAATTCCGACCGCTCACTGTACAGAAGGGGGGTCCGATCGGACCCCCCAACTGTACAAAGGCAATCACGTATGCTCTACGTGATTGTGCCTGTCGGTGCCATTGTGCCGACGTATATATACAGTGAGTGGTCGTTAAGTGGTTAACCTCCCTGGCGGTATGATTCTGTCAGATTTTAGGTGCTGAAAGCGGTACCATTATTCTGCATGGAAATTTGGCGTTTTATATTGCAGGCCTTTAATTCTTAGGAATAACTCACTTGAATCTGTCCAAACAAGAGTCTAGTAGACATCCCGGGTATGATAAAGTTCAAAAAACAAAATTATACATTATAATAAAATAAATAACTATAAAATAATTATAACAAATAATATAATAATAATAATAATAAAAGTGTTTTTCAGTGTTTGATGACGAATTTCCCCACAAATCGCTATCGCTTAATTCTGCGAGTGATTCTAATTTGTAATTGCTGTTTTCTAGCTGGTCTAAAACCACTTTTGACATAAAGGGACACTTTTTGGTTGCTATGGACAATCTCCAGTTTCTAGGCAGAAAGAAAAGTTTTTATTATATAAAAGTGCATGCAGGACACTGGGCAGACCACTAGGGACAATGGGGGTGTGTAATTATTACATACAGTACTGTAATCTGTAAGATTACAGTGTACTGTATGTATACTGTGTTTTAACTTTTTTGAATTTGGCGCCGATCTCCGTCCCCGTGCGTCGTAACGTCGCAGGGAACGGAGCTCAGGCGGCACTCGGAAGTGTGTGAATCGAGCGAGGAGACAGCTCGATCACACAGTGGGGAGGCATCGCAGGATCCCGGGAACAAGGTAAGTAACTCTGCCTGGATCACTGTGATGCAAGCCCGAGTCTGGCTCGGGGTTACCGCTTTTGGTGCTGAAATTTAACCCCGAGCCAGACTCGGGAATACCGCTAGGAAGGTTAAATATCATACCTGGGGGGTGTCTAAAGTATGTCTGTGAAGTGGCACGTGTTTCCAGTGTTTAGAACTGTCCCTGCACAAAATGACATTTCTAAAGGGAAAAAAAGCCATTTAAAACTGCTTGCGGCTTTAATGTAATGTCTGGTCCCGGCAATATGGATGAAAATCATTGAGAAAATGGCATGGCTACCCCATCACCCACCCCTACCCCAGCCCATTACCAGACCCTTTGGGTCTTGTATGGATATTAAGGGGAACCCCGCACCCAAAATAAAAAAAGGCCCTATATACTCTGAACAGCAGTATACAGGCGGTGCAAAAAATACACGGACTGTAGGTTTGTTCTTAAGTACAATCTGTTTGTAATTTGGAACAGGTACATTTTTTAAGTGTAGCTCCAGCCCAAAAATCTATTTTTAAGCTTTTTGGAGAACATAGGGAAGGGTTATCACCCCTGTAACATTTGTTTTGCTGTCTGTGCACCTGTTCAGAACATTTCACCTCAGTTTCCATCCCAATGACAAATGTTTTTGGAAAATTTGGGGTTTTTATTGAAACAAGGATTGGTGATAAAGCATCAGTGGAGAGGAGACACCTTTTTCCCATATTAACTCTTACAGGAGAGAATTTGCCTTCCTAGGGGTAGATTTCCTCTCACTTCCTGTTGTCTCCTTCCGTTTGCAAATAGGAGTCGTTTGTAAGTTGGATGTTTGAAAGTAGGGGCCTGCCATATATACTCTGCAGAAATTTGCCCCTTAGGTGTTAGTGTTGCCACAACACTGTAAGCCCTCACAGTTACTCTTGGTGGGCACAGGAATGGGCCCAGCTGTGAAATATTAGATCAAGAATTGCAATTACATGCCCCTGTTGAACAGGGGCTGAAAAATTGGGCCTTTCGTGGTGGTGTTGCCACAACACTGTAAGCCCTCACAGTTACTCTTGGTGGGTGCAGGAATGGGCCCTGCTGTGAATTATTAGATCAAGAATTGTAATTGCATGCCCCTGTTGAACAGGGGCTGAAAAATTGGGCCTTTGGTGGTGCTGGTGCCACAACACTGTAAGTCCTCATAGTTACTCTTGGTGGGCACAGGAATGGGCCCAGCTGTGAAATATTAGATCAAGAATTGTAATTACATGTGTAGTGACCTCACCCCTCTCACCCCTTCTTCTTCTCGGCTTATTGTCTCGTCTAAGGGGGAGTATGGGAGGAGGGATGAGATACACCACGGCCCATGTCCCCTTTTGGATAGAGGTGAAGGCCAGAACCTATTTTACCATCGGGTCGTGTGTATAACCCAGAGCCAAGTCTTTTCTGTAAATGACCCCCTCTGCTCCCAGTAACTGGAGTTCCACACCACTGAAAAGGTCCAACTCGTATTTATTCTCCAACAGCAATAAATCGTCACTTAGCACAGACAGGTTGTGACCAAAGAACAGTTCAGTATAGGGGGGGTAGGTCGAGGCACAATCCCTAGATAGAATCAACCATTGTGGTGTCACCAACGGTTATGGCACACAGTCGCTGCCACCGGCTGTGTAGAACAGAGAGTGAATTACCTTCGCTAAACGCAGCCCCTGTCAGAGGGAAGACATCCGTCTAAGAGAGTTACCAGAGGCCCCGGACTGTTCGGTGGGGTTACACTCCCTGGCCTCCTCATCTCAGACTCGGGCACCCAAGGCTTTAGGGCCCCCTCGGATTCCTCCACCCTTGCGGGACCCAGTCGAAGGTACCGGGCCCCAGGCCTTCTCAATAGTACCTCACCCCAGCCTAAAGGTGCCTGGGATGGACTCCATCTCCCGCTCCGGCCAGGTCAAGGGCACCTGGGCCCGGAACTCCGGAACGCCGGCACCCAGGCTGAAGGTGCCTGGGCGCGACTCTGACCTCCGACTCTGAACCCTGTGTTCAGGGCGTCCGCCCTTTTTATCTCCTCTCCCTTTGCGTCACTGCAAGTTCCCCGCCCCACTGTACAAGCGCCGGAAAAGGACAAAAAGGGATGCAGTCTTGCGGTGAGGGTTCAACTCCGGCCCAGGGCAACAACTCCACCTGCAGGCCGCAGGGAACCTCACACCACCAGAGTCCTCCAAGAACCATAAAAGGGTCCCAGATTCCCTAACAATCAGTGCATTGGGTCATACTACCACCCTTGCACTCCCCCTAAATTTTAACCCCCGCTACACATGCCCCTGTTGAACAGGGGCAGAAAAATTGGGCCTTAGGCACTGGTGCTGGTGCCACAACACTGCAACCCCTCACAGATACTGTACTTAGAGCGCAGCAATGAGCCCTGTTGCAAAGTATTGCATCAAAAATTGTAATTACACGCCCCTGTTAAACAGGGGCTGAAAAATTGAGCCTTAGCCACTGGTGGCGGTGCCCAGAACCAAAAATGTTCCTTCAAGCTATCAGCATGATTATTGAGGAGGAAGAGGATCAGCATAGGCAGTCTTGAAGGGATCTGACATTTCAAAGAAAAGTATTCTGTTACATCAGCATCAGGTGCCTGGTAGCTGGTGGTGATCCAAGACTGATTCATTTTTATGAAGGTCAGTCGATTGACCGAGTCGTTTGACAGGCGCACCCTGTGATCGGTTACAAAGCCTCCAGCTGCACTGAATGTGCGTTCCGAAAGAACGCTGGATGCAGGACAGACCAGTATCAATTGCATACTGTGCAAGCTCTGGCCAGTGATCTATCCTCAAGACCCAGTAACCCAAAGGATATTCGGTGGGAAAGGTGTCCAAGTCTGATCTTGCCCCTAGGTATTCCTGCACCATGTAAATCAGACGCTGGCGATGGTTGCTGGAACCGATCATACCTTGGGGCTGCGGACTAAAAAATTGTCTGAACGCATCGGTCAGACTGCCACCTTCTCCACCGCTCCTTCTTTGACTGACCGAAGCCTCAGCAACATGTTGTCCAGGACCAGGAATTTGTAACCTCCCAGTCTCTGGGAACGCGTTGCACAGACCTTTCTGCAAGGCCTCCCGAAGATGCCTCATCCTCTGCTCCCTCTGCGATGGCAAGACAAGGTCCGCAACCTTACCCTTGTAACGTGGATCAAGGAGGGTTGCCAGCCAGTAATGATCCCTCTCCTTGATCGCACGAATACAAGGATCCTTACGCAGGCTTTGCAGGATCAGGGAGGCCATGCAGCGTAGGTTTGCTGAGGCATTCGGTGCCGAGTCCTCTTGGTCACTGAGGACGACATGATCCGCAGCCACCTCCTCCCAGCCATGTACAAGTCCATGGGTGTCTTTTGACTGTAATTGATCCCTTGAAGACTGCTGCTGATGCTGAGTGCTAGTCTCCACCTTCATGCTGACACAATCCTCGTCGTCCTCGTCCTCCTCGTCCTCTTCCTGTGTGATAGCCGGACCAGCAGGAACACTGTCTGGATAACTGGGGCCTTGAGAGGTGAGGAAGTCCTCCTCTTCCTGCCTCTGTTCTGCCTCAAGTGCCCTGTCCATTATTCCACGCAGCGTGTGCCCCAACAGGTGGACAAGAGGGACAGTGTCACTGATGCATGCTCTGTCACTGCTCACCATCCTAGTGGCCTGTTCAAATGGTGCCAGGACAGTGCATGCATCCCTGATCTTGGCCCACTGGCGTGGGGAAAAAAATCCAAGCTCCCCTGACCCTGTCCTGGTGCCATATTGCAACAGATACTCATTGATGGCCCTCTGCTGCGTGTGCAGCCACTGCAGCATGGCCAACGTAGAGTTCCACCTGGTGGGCATGTCACAGATTAGGCGGTTCTTGGGCAGGTTGTAATCCTTTTGCAGCTCAGCCAGCCGAGCACTGGCATTATATGACTGGCGGAAATGCCCACAGAGTTTCCTGGCCTGCTTCAGGACCTCCTGAAAGCCTGGGTACCTGCCCAAGAACCGCTGCACCACTAAGTTAAGGACATGAGCCAAACAGGGCACATGGGTCAGTTGTCTCTGTTGGAGGCCGGGAGAGGAGGTTGGTGCCATTGTCGGAAACCACCTTTCCTGGCTTAAGCTGGCATAGCGTCAACCACCTCTGAGCCTGCCACTGCAGAGCTGACAGAATCTCTGCCCCAGTCCTGTCCCCCAAACACACCAGCTCAAGCATCGCATGGCATCTTTTTGCCTGCGTACTGGCGTAGCCCCTTGAACGCCTACGGAGCACCACTGGTTCAGAGGGAAAATCATCACAGGAAGAGGCCATGGAGGAAGAAGAAGAAGAGGAGGGGTGGAGGAGAGAGGTGTGTCAGAAGCACCAGTAGTAACATTTTGGAGGCGTGGTGGCGGAACAACCTCCAACACTACTGCACCTTATCCTGCATCCTTCCCAGCTGCCAGCAGAGTCACCCAATGCACTGTGAAAGATAGGTAACGTCCCTGTCCATGCGTGGTGGACCATGAGTCAGCGGTAATATGCACCTTACCGCTGACCGCTCTGTTCAGCGAGGCCAAGACATTGCCTTCCACATGCCGGTAGAGAGCCGGTATCGCCTTCCATGAGAAAAAGTGGTGTTTGGGAACCTGCCACTGAGGAACCGCACATTCCACAAACTCACGGAAGGGGGCAGAGTCTACCAACTGAAAAGGCAGCAGTTGAAGTGCTAGCAATTTAGCCAAGCTAGCATTCAACCGCAGGGCATGTGGATGGCTTGGAGCGAACTTCTTTCGGCAGTGCAGCAGCTGGGGCAGGGAAATTTGCCTGGTACAATTGGACGTCGGTGTACCGATAGCAGATTGCCCGCAAGTACTTGGCTGTGACACACCTAATTCTACACCTTCATTCCTTTCAGTGCAGGTTTCAAAGAGGACTGAAGGTATAGTGGGGTTGGAGATCCCAGCTGATGAGGAGCAAGGAGAGGTCCGCCTTGTTCTTTGGTGTGGGTCTTTTAGGTGTGCTTGCCAACCGACTGCATGGCAGGTCGACATATGTCTGGTCAAGCATGTGGTGCCCAAGCGGCTGATGTTTTGGCCACGCGAGATACGCTTGAGACTAGGGATGAGCTTCGTGTTCGAGTCGAACATACGTTCGACTCGAACATTGGCTGTTCGATCGTTCGACGAAGATCGAACGATTTGGGCCGTTCGCGCCAAATTCGAGTGACGCGAACGGCCCACAATGCACTACGCCATCGCAGTGTCATCCAGGCGCTGTGATTGGCCAAGCATGCACTGTGACCCCGCATGCTTGGCCAATCACAGCGCCGGCAGCGAGGAGAGCAATGATTGGCCACAGGCAGGATGCCTGTGGCCAATTATTGCTGAGGGTGTTTAGTACACGCCCCACACTATAAAAGGCCGCCAGCACGGCGGCCTAGTGTAGTGTGTTCCGGAGCAGGGATAGAGTAGCATAGGCAGGGACAGTGACTGTTATTTCTTTCTTGCTTAACCTGGATTCCTTTAGTTTAGGGAAAGAGAAGGATAGGTAGGGAGAGTGTCAGTGTGTTTTGTGCTTCTGCTATAGTGTGCTTAAAAAAAACATTTATTCTAGGGACAGAAAACTCTAGGTAGGGACAGTGTCAGTTTCTTTCACTCTGCAAGTCCTTGTTTCCAGGGACCTGTAAGGACAGTGAGTTAATTGTCCTTGTGCTATATTGTGCTTAAAAAAAACATTTATTCTAGGGACAGAAAACTCTAGGTAGGGACAGTGTCAGTTTCTTTCACTCTGCAAGTCCTTGTTTCCAGGGACCTGTAAGGACAGTGAGTTAATTGTCCTTGTGCTATATTGTGATTAAAAAAAACATTTATTCTAGGGACAGAAAACTCTAGGTAGGGACAGTGTCAGTTTCTTTCACTCTGCAAGTCCTTGTTTCCAGGGACCTGTAAGGACAGTGAGTTAATTTTCCTTGTGCTATATTGTGATTAAAAAAAACATTTTTTCTAGGGACAGAAAACTGTAGGTAGGGAGAGTGTTTTTTTTCTTTCACTCTGCAAGTCCTTGTTTCCAGGGACCTGTAAGGACAGTGAGTTAATTGTCCTTGTGCTATATTGTGCTTAAAAAAAACATTTATTCTAGGGACAGAAAACTCTAGGTAGGGACAGTGTCAGTTTCTTTCACTCTGCAAGTCCTTGTTTCCAGGGACCTGTAAGGACAGTGAGTTAATTTTCCTTGTGCTATATTGTGATTAAAAAAAACATTTATTCTAGGGACAGAAAACTCTAGGTAGGGACAGTGTCAGTTTCTTTCACTCTGCAAGTCCTTGTTTCCAGGGACCTGTAAGGACAGTGAGTTAATTTTCCTTGTGCTATATTGTGATTAAAAAAAACATTTTTTCTAGGGACAGAAAACTGTAGGTAGGGAGAGTGTTTTTTTTCTTTCACTCTGCAAGTCCTTGTTTCCAGGGACCTGTAAGGACAGTGAGTTAATTTTACTTGTGCTATATTGTGCTTAAAAAAAACATTTTTTCTAGGGACAGAAAACTGTAGGTAGGGAGAGTGTTTTTTTTCTTTCACTCTGCAAGTCCTTGTTTCCAGGGACCTGTAAGGACAGTGAGTTAATTTTCCTTGTGCTATATTGTGATTAAAAAAAACATTTATTCTAGGGACAGAAAACTCTAGGTAGGGACAGTGTCAGTTTCTTTCACTCTGCAAGTCCTTGTTTCCAGGGACCTGTAAGGACAGTGAGTTAATTTTCCTTGTGCTATATTGTGATTAAAAAAAACATTTATTCTAGGGACAGAAAACTCTAGGTAGGGACAGTGTCAGTTTCTTTCACTCTGCAAGTCCTTGTTTCCAGGGACCTGTAAGGACAGTGAGTTAATTTTCCTTGTGCTATATTGTGATTAAAAAAAACATTTTTTCTAGGGACAGAAAACTGTAGGTAGGGAGAGTGTTTTTTTTCTTTCACTCTGCAAGTCCTTGTTTCCAGGGACCTGTAAGGACAGTGAGTTAATTTTCCTTGTGCTATATTGTGATTAAAAAAAACATTTTTTCTAGGGACAGAAAACTCTAGGTAGGGAGAGTGTTTTTTTTCTTTCACTCTGCAAGTCCTTGTTTCCAGGGACCTGTAAGGACAGTGAGTTAATTGTCCTTGTGCTATATTGTGCTTAAAAAAAACATTTATTCTAGGGACAGAAAACTCTAGGTAGGGACAGTGTCAGTTTCTTTCACTCTGCAAGTCCTTGTTTCCAGGGACCTGTAAGGACAGTGAGTTAATTTTCCTTGTGCTATATTGTGATTAAAAAAAACATTTATTCTAGGGACAGAAAACTCTAGGTAGGGACAGTGTCAGTTTCTTTCACTCTGCAAGTCCTTGTTTCCAGGGACCTGTAAGGACAGTGAGTTAATTTTCCTTGTGCTATATTGTGATTAAAAAAAACATTTATTCTAGGGACAGAAAACTCTAGGTAGGGACAGTGTCAGTTTCTTTCACTCTGCAAGTCCTTGTTTCCAGGGACCTGTAAGGACAGTGAGTTAATTTTCCTTGTGCTATATTGTGATTAAAAAAAACATTTTTTCTAGGGACAGAAAACTGTAGGTAGGGAGAGTGTTTTTTTTCTTTCACTCTGCAAGTCCTTGTTTCCAGGGACCTGTAAGGACAGTGAGTTAATTTTCCTTGTGCTATATTGTGATTAAAAAAAACATTTTTTCTAGGGACAGAAAACTCTAGGTAGGGAGAGTGTTTTTTTTCTTTCACTCTGCAAGTCCTTGTTTCCAGGGACCTGTAAGGACAGTGAGTTAATTGTCCTTGTGCTATATTGTGCTTAAAAAAAACATTTTTTCTAGGGACAGAAAACTCTAGGTAGGGAGAGTGTTTTTTTTTTTTCACTCTGCAAGTCCTTGTTTCCAGGGACCTGTAAGGACAGTGAGTTAATTGTCCTTGTGCTATATTGTGCTTAAAAAAAACATTTATTCTAGGGACAGAAAACTCTAGGTAGGGACAGTGTCAGTTTCTTTCACTCTGCAAGTCCTTGTTTCCAGGGACCTGTAAGGACAGTGAGTTAATTTTCCTTGTGCTATATTGTGATTAAAAAAAACATTTTTTCTAGGGACAGAAAACTGTAGGTAGGGAGAGTGTTTTTTTTCTTTCACTCTGCAAGTCCTTGTTTCCAGGGACCTGTAAGGACAGTGAGTTAATTGTCCTTGTGCTATATTGTGCTTAAAAAAAACATTTATTCTAGGGACAGAAAACTCTAGGTAGGGACAGTGTCAGTTTCTTTCACTCTGCAAGTCCTTGTTTCCAGGGACCTGGAGAGACATTGAGTGAATTGTCCTTGTGCTATATTGTGATTAAAAAAAACATTTATTCTAGGGACAGAAAACTCTAGGTAGGGACAGTGTCAGTTTCTTTCACTGTGAAAGTCCTTGTTTCAAGGGACAGAGAAGGACACCTGAAGGTAGCCCTTATTGCTTTTTTCCCATCTCCCTGCAGGCCATCTATTAGAATGTCTGGAAGGCAAACAAGGAGAGGCAGACAGTCAGGAGGCAATAAAAGAGGGCAAGCAGGCTCTGTGTCTGGGGGCAACAGTGCTGGTCGTGGACGCGGTGCATTGTCATCAGCACATGGCCATGGGACACGCTTGTCCTTCTTTTCGGCAGCTGGACATGTTGAGCCACATCATGCCGAAGACTTGGTAGAGTGGATGACCAAGCCCTCCTCCTCCTCCTCATCCTCTCTCACCCAGGCTCAGGGTACTGGAAAAGCAGCTGCCAAAGCGTCGTCTTCCCTGGTATCAATGTCAGACAAATCATCAGTCACTCCTTCCCTAGACCCACCATGTCCTCCTCCTGAGGAGTCCCCCGAACTGTTTCAGCACAGTGTTGGGTACATGCTCCAGGAGGATGCCCAGCGTTTCGAAGGGTCTGATGATGAAACCCAGCTAGAGGAAGGCAGTAGCGTGAGAGCAGACAGAGGGGATGCTCAAGAAGGACACCAATCTGGCAGTCATGTTCCAGCAGCTGCAGCATACTGCCAGATTGGCTCCAGTGATGAGGAGGGAGGGGATGATGAGGTCAATGACTCCACGTGGGTGCCTAATAGGAGAGAGGAGGAGGAGGAGGATGAGGAGGAGGCACATCTCCAACGAGGCAGGATGCCCTTTGGTGGCCAGCGTAAGGGCAGTACACCGACGGAATCACACCGCAGAGCTCCGCCTGTGCAGGGCGCTGCCTCTGCCCGTCATTCAAAAAGTTCTTTGGTGTGGGCCTTTTTTGAGGCTAGTGCATCAGATCGCACAGCTGCTGTTTGCAACATATGTCTCAAGCGTATATCGCGTGGCCAAAACATCAGCCGCTTGGGTACCACATGCCTGACCAGACATATGTTGACCTGCCATGCAGCTCGTTGGCAAGCCTACCTCAAAGACCCACACCAAAGAACCAAGCGGACCTCTCCTTGCACCGCATCAGCTGGGATCTCCAACCCCACTATAACTTCAGTCCTCTCTGAAACATGCACTGAGAGGAATGAAGGTGTAGAATTAGGTGTGTCACAGCCAAGTACTTGCGCCCACTCTGCTAGCAGTACACCGACGTCCGATTCTAGCAGGCAAATTTCCCTGCCCCAGCTGCTGGACCGTCGAAAGAAGTTCACTCCCAGCCATCCACATGCCCAGCGGTTGAATGCTAGCTTGGCTAAATTGCTAGCGCTTCAACTGCTGCCTTTTCAGTTGGTAGACTCGGCCCCCTTCCGTGAGTTTGTGCAATGTGCGGTTCCTCAGTGGCAGGTTCCCAAACGCCACTTTTTCTCACGGAAGGCTATTCCGGCTCTCTACCGGCATGTGGAAGGCAATGTCTTGGCCTCGCTGGACAGGGCGGTCAGCGGTAAGGTGCATATTACCGCTGACTCATGGTCCAGCAGGCATGGACAGGGACGTTACCTTTCTTTCACGGCCCATTGGGTCACTCTTTTGGCAGCTGGGAAGGATTCAGGACAAGGTGCAGTAGTGTTGGAGGTTGTCCCACCGCCACGCCTCCAAAATGCTACTACTGGTTGTGACACACCTCTCTCCTCCACCCCCTCCTCTTCTTCTTCCTCCATGGCCTCTTCCTGTGGTTTGTCCTATGAACCAGCGGTGCTCCGTAGCCGTTCACGGGGCTACGCAAGTACGCAGGCAAAAAGATGCCATGCCGTGCTTGCGCTGGTGTGTTTGGGGGACAGAAGCCACACTGGGGCAGAGGTCCTGTCTGCTCTGCAGGGCCAGGCCGAGAGGTGGTTGACGCCACGCCAGCTTAAGCCAGGAATGGTGGTTTGCGACAATGGCACCAACCTCCTCTCCGCCCTCCGACAGGGACAACTGACCCATGTGCCCTGTGTGGCTCACGTCCTTAACCTGGTGGTGCAGCGCTTCTTGGGCAGGTACCCGGGCTTACAGGATGTCCTGAGGCAGGCCAGGAAAGTCTGTGTGCATTTCCGCAGATCTTATAATGCCAGTGCTCGCCTGGCTGAGCTGCAAAAGGAGTTGAACCTGCCCAAGAACCGCCTTATATGTGACATGCCCACCAGGTGGAACTCAACGTTGGCCATGCTGCAGCGGCTGCACACGCAGCAGAGGGCCATCAATGAGTACCTGTGCGACTACGGCACCAGGACAGGGTCAGGGGAGCTTGGTTTTTTTTCTCCACGCCAGTGGGGCATGATCAGGGATGCATGCACTGTCCTGGCACCATTTGAGGAGGCCACGAGGATGGTGAGCAGTGACAGTGCATGCATCAGTGACACTGTACCTCTTGTCCACCTGTTGGAGCACACGCTGCGTGGAATAATGGACAGGGCACTTGAGGCAGAACAGAGGCAGGAAGAGGAGGACTTCCTTGCCTCTCAAGGCCCCCTTTACCCAGACAGTGTTCCTTCTGTCCCACCCATCGCACAGGAAGAGGAGGAGGAGGAGGAGGAGGAGGAGGAGGAGGATTGTGTCAGCATGGAGGTGGAGGCTGGCACTCAGCATCATCAGCAGCAGTCTTTTAGGGATGATTTACAGTCCCAAGAAACCAGTGGACTTGTACGTGGCTGGGAGGAGGTGGCTGCGGATCATGTCGTCCTTAGTGACCCAGAGGACTCCGGAGCGAATGCCTCAGCAAACCTACGCTGCATGGCCTCCCTGATCCTGCAAAGTCTGCGGAAGGATCCTCGTATTCTTCGGATCAAGGAGAGGGACCATTACTGGCTGGCCACTCTCCTTGATCCACGGTACAAGGGTAAGGTTGCGGACCTTATGTTACCGTCGCAGAGGGAGCAGAGGATGAGACAACTCCGGGAGGCCTTGCAGAAAGGTCTGTGCAACGCGTTCCCAGAGACTGGGAGGTTGCAAACTCCTGGTCCTGGACAACGAGTTGCTGAGGCTTCGGCCAGTCAAAGAAGGAGCGGTGGGGAAGGTGGCCGTCTGACCGATGCGTTCAGACAATTCTTTAGTCCGCAGCCCCAAAGTATGATCGGTTCCAGCAACCATCGCCAGCGTCTGATAAACATGGTGCAGGAATATCTAGGGGCAAGGTCAGACTTGGACACCTTCCCCACCGAAAATCCTCTGGCTTACTGGGTCTTGAGGATGGATCACTGGCCAGAGCTTGCACAGTATGCAATTGAGCTACTGGCCTGTCCTGCATCCAGCGTTCTTTCGGAACGCACATTCAGTGCTGCTGGAGGATTTGTCACGGATCACAGGGTGCGCCTGTCCACCGACTCGGTTGATCGACTGACTTTCATCAAGATGAACCAGTCTTGGATCACCACCAGCTACCACACACCTGATGCTGATATAACAGACTAATTGATTTTAAAATGTCACATCCCTTCAAGACTGATGCTGATGCTGAGTGCCTGTGCTGTTATGTTGACTGGCTATCCTCCTCCTCCGAGTCCTCAATGATACGATTGATGATGATAGCTTGGAAGATCATTTTTGTTTATGGGTGCCGCCACCAGTGCCTAACGCCCAATTTTTCAGCCCCTGTTTAACAGGGGCGTGTAATTACAATTTTTGAAGCAATACTTTGCAACAGGGCTCATTGCTGTGCTCCAAGTACAGTATCTGTGAGGAGTTGCAGTGTTGTGCCACCAGTGCCTAAGGCCCAATTTTTCAGCCCCTGTTTAACAGGGGCGTGTCATTACAATTTTTGAAGCAATACTTTGCAACAGGGCTCATTGCTGTGCTCCAAGTACAGTATCTGTGAAGGGTTGCAGTGTTGTGCCACCAGTGCCTAAGGCCCAATTTTTCAGCCCCTGTTCAACAGGGGCATGTAATTACAATTCTTGATCTAATAATTCACAGCAGGGCCCATTGCTGCACCCACCAAGAGTAACTGTCAGGGCTTACAGTGTTGTGGCACCAGCACCACCATCAAAGGCCCAATTTTTACTACCACTGTTCAACAATTATATGTAATTAAAATTCCTGATATAATAGTTGACAGCAGGGCGTTCCAGCACCAACCAAGAGTAACTGTGAGTGCTTACAGTGTTGTGCCAACACCAACAACTAAGGGGCCTATTTCTGCAGAGTATATACGGCAGGTCCCTACTTTCAAACATCCAACTTACAAACGACTCCTACTTGCAAACGCAAGAAGACAACAGGAAGTGAGAGGAAATCTACCACTAGGAAGGAAAATTCTCTCCTGTAAGAATAAATATGGGAGAAAGGTGTCTCCTCTGTACTGATGCTTTATCAGCAATCCTTGTTTCAAGAAAAACACCACATTTCAAAAACAGTTGTCATTAGGACGGAAAGTGAGGTGAAATGTTCTGAACAGGGGCACAGACAGCAAAACAAATGTTACAGGGGTGATAACCCTTACCTATGTTTTCCAAAAAGTTTAAAAATAGATTTTTGGTCTGGAGCTACACTTCAACAATGTACCTGTTCAAAATTACAAACAGATTCTACATAAGAACAAACCTACAGTCCCTGTCTTGTATGCACCGCCTGTATACGGCTGTTCAGAGTATATAGGGCCTTTTTTATTTTATGTGCGGGGTTCCCCTTAATATCCATACAAGACCCAAAGGGGCTGGTAATGGGCTGGGGTAGGGGGGGGTCATGGGGTAGCTATGCCATTTTTCTTAAAGATTTTCATCCATATTACCGGGACCAGACATTACATTAAAGCCGCAAGCAGTTTTAAATGGCTTTTTTTTCCTTTAGAAGTGTCATTTTGTGCAGGGACAGTTCTAAACACGGGAAACACGTGGCACTTCACAGGCATACTTTAGACACCCCCCAGGTACGATATTTAAAGGAATATTTGACTTTTTTTTTTTCACTTTATGCATCATTAAAATGACTGCTCCCGGAAAACGACCGTTTTTAAAACTTATTTTTGCATTGATACATGTCCCCTGGTGCAGAACCCGGGTTCCCAAACCCTTTTTAGGACAATAACATGCATAATAGTTTTTATAATTAGCACTTTAGAATTCGAACGTTCGCATCCATTGTATTTAATAGGGTTCTAATGTTCGTTCGAACTTTCGGTCCGTTCGCGGGTTCTGGTGCGAACCGAACCCGGGGGTGTTCGGCTCATCACTACTTGAGACATATGTTGCAAATGGCAATGGTGCGATCTGTTGCACACGTCTGAAAAAAGGCCCACACCAAAGAACTTTTGGAATAACGCGCAGAGACAGCAGCGCCCTGCACATGCGGAGCTCTGCGGTGTGATGCAGTCAGTGTGCTGCCCTTAAGCTGGCCCCTGGAGGGCATCCTGCCTCATTCGAGATGTGCCTCCTTCCTCCTTCCTCCTTCCTCCTCCTTCCTCTTCCTCCTCCTCTGTCCTATCAGGCACCCACGTGGAGTCAGTGACCTCATCGTCCCCTCCCTCCTCATCACTGGAGCCAATCTGGCAGTATGCTGCAGCTGGGGGAACATGACTGCCAGATAGCTGACCTTGTTGGGCACCCCCTCTCTCTGGGCTCACATTACTACCCCCTCTCTCTGAGCTCACGTTACTGCCTTCCTCCAGCTGTGTTCCATCATCGGAGCCTTCAAAACGCTGGGCATCCTCCTGGAGCATGTACCCAACACTGTGGTCAAACAGTTCGGGGGACTCCTCAGGAGGACATGGTGGGGCTAGGGAAGGAGTGACTGATGCCATTGAGCCGAGGGAAGAGGCCGCTTTGGCAGCTGCTTTGCCAGACAAAGTACCCTGAGCCTGGGTGAGAGAGGATGAGGAGGAGGAGGACGGCTTGGTCATCCACTCTACCAAGTCTTCGGCATGTTGCGGCTCAACATGGCCAGCTGCCAAAAAGAAGGACAAGCGCTTCCCACGGCCACATGCTGATGAGAATGCACCGTGTCCACATCCAGCATCATTGTTGCCTCTAGACACAGAGCTTGCTTGCCCTCTTTTATTAAAAATGTGTAGTACTGCGCCAATCCTATAATAGAAAACTAGTTATGTGCAGCCAACCACTCAAAATCAGACAGGAAAAGGTTAAATAAATATTTAAAAAGTGTGGCGCCAATGAATGATGAGGAAGAACCTCAACCGTGCAATATACTGAAATAAGTATATGTAAATTTTTTAATTGAACACAATGTAGTGATAAATATACCCTGTGACATGTGCATAATATACAATTTACATGAAAATACCATATAGCATAAAACGATGCCTCATCCACCTGTCTCTACTGACAGTCAGCAGGTGGTGAACCAATAGCTATATCGTGCATATACAAACAAAACAAACAAAACTTAATTCCAATGGGTGTCAAGTTCATATGGGGTAACTTTGATGAGTGTCTGCCAATATAATGGTCATACACTAAAGGAAAGTTCCAGCAAAGAATCTCCCGAAGAACTTGGGATAACCTTATCCGTATACCGGGAAGTATGTTGGATGTAGTAGACCACTAGGTATATACTTTCACCCGGGAGTGCCTTCACCATGGATCCATAAAGGAGAAAGGGATACTCTTACCAGCTATGATGGATCCAATGCGCCGTACGGCGGATGGATCTTTCAGGCTTTGTCTCTACCAGAGACAGGGGAGCGACAACCGGAGTCTGTAGAACGCCTCCTCTTAGAGCTGGCAGCACTTCTATTTTATCAAGAACGATCCAATCCCAAATCGAAAAGCACCTCAATAGGTCATAGCCAGGGATGAGCCGAACACCCCCCTGTTCGGTTCGCACCAGAACCTGCGAACAGACAAAATGTTCGTGTAAACTTTAGAACCCTATTAAATACAATGGACTCGAACGTTCGAAATCTAAAGTGTTAATTATAAAGGCTAATATGCAAGTTATTGTCCTAAAAAGTGTTTGGGGACCTGGGTCCTGCCCCAGGGGACATGTATCAATGCAAAAAGAAGTTTTAAAAACGGCCGTTTTTTCGGGAGCAGTGATTTTAATAATGCTTAAAATGAAAAAATAAAAGTGAAATATTCCTTTAAATTTCGTACCTGGGGGGTGTGTATAATATGCATGTAAAGTGGAGCATGTTTCCCGTGCTTAAAACTGTCCCTGCAAAAAATGACATTTTTGAAAGAAAAAAAATGCATTTAAAACTGACTCGCGGCTATTAATGAATTGTCGGCTCCCGGCAATACATACAAAAGTCATTGAGAAAAAAAAAAAAAAAAGCGTGGGGGTTCCCCAGAATTCAATTACCAGGCCCTTCAGATCTGGCATGGATTTTAAGGGGAACTCCACCCCAAGTTTAAAAAAAAAATGGCGTGGAGTCCCCCTAAAAATCCATACCAGACCCCTTATCCGAGCACGCAACCTGGCCGGCCGCAGGGGAAAAGGGGGGGACGAGAGAGCTGCCCCCCCTCCCTCCTGAACCGTACCAGGCCACATGCCCTCAACATGGGGAGGATGTCCCCATGTTGATGGGGACAAGGGCCTCATCCCCACAACCCTTGCCCGGTGGTTGTGGGGGTCTGCGGGCGGGGGGCTTATCGGAATCTGGAAGACCCCTTTAACAAAGGGGACCCCCAGATCCCGCCCCCCCCTATGTGAATTGGTAACGGGTAAATTGTACCCCTACCATTTCACGAAGAAAGCGTAAAAAAAATGTTTAAAAAAACACACAAACACCTTGAAAAAGTCCTTTATTTAAAAAAATAAATAAATAAACATTCCAGCGGTGAAATCCAGTGTCCCGCGGCGATCCCGATGTCCAGCGCTGTCCTTCATTGGTTGTGCCTGAGCGGACCTGATGGGGAACTCCCTCTCAGTATTTTAAATGTATAGACCCGCCCCTTCTAAAGTTCCCCATCAGGTCCGCTCAGCGGACGAGATGCGGAACATGAGAAGGGGCGAGTCTATACATGTATTACCAAAGTGAGAGCAGTTCCCCATCAGGTCCGCCCCCTCGGTATGTCAGACCCGCCTACGTCATTGGCTTGAGCGGGGAACTTCCTTCACTATGTAAATTTAAATTTACATAGTGAAGGAAGTTCCCCGCTCAAGCCAATGACGTAGGCGGGTCCGACATACCGAGGAGGCGGACCTGATGGGGAACTGCTCTCACTTTGGTAATACATGTATAGACCCGCCCCTTCTCATGTTCCGCATCTGGTCCGCTGAGCGGACCTGATGGGGAACTTTAGAAGGGGCGGGTCTATACATTTAAAATACTGAGAGGGAGTTCCCCATCAGGTCCGCTCAGGCACAACCAATGACGGACAGCGCTGGACATCGGGATCGCCGCGGGACACTGGATTTCACCGCTGGAATGTTTTTTTTTTTTTTTTTTTTAAATAAAGGACTTTTTCAAGGTGTTTGTGTGTTTTTTTAAACATTTTTTTACGCTTTCTTCGTGAAATGGTAGGGGTACAATGTACCCCTTACCAATTCACATAGGGGGGGGCCGGGATCTGGGGGTCCTCTTTGTTAAAGGGGTCTTCCAGATTCCGATAAGCCCCCGCCCGCAGACCCCCACAACCACCGGGCAAGGGTTGTGGGGATGAGGCCCTTGTCCCCATCAACATGGGGACATCCTCCCCATGTTGAGGGCATGTGGCTTGGTACGGTTCAGGAGGGAGGGGGGGCCGCTCTCTCGTCCCCCCCTTTTCCCCTGCGGCCGGCCAGGTTGCATGCTCGGATAAGGGGTCTGGTATGGATTTTTAGGGGGACTCCATGCCATTTTTTTTTAATTTGGGGTGGAGTTCCCCTTAAAATCCATGCCAGATCTGAAGGGCCTGGAATGGATATTTGGGGGAACCCCACGTCAATTTTTTTTTTATTTGCGGCGGGGTTCCCCTTAATATCCATTCCAGACCTGAAGGGCCTGGTAATTGAATTCTGGGGAACCCCCACGCTTTTTTTTTTTTTTTTTCTCAATGACTTTTGTATGTATTGCCGGGAGCCGACAATTCATTAATAGCCGCGAGTCAGTTTTAAATGCATTTTTTTCTTTCAAAAATGACACTTTTTGCAGGGACAGTTCTAAGCACGGGAAACATGCGCCACTTTACATGCATATCATACACACCCCCCAGGTACGAAATTTAAAGGAATATTTCACTTTTATTTTTTCATTTTAAGCATTATTAAAATCACTGCTCCCGAAAAAACGGCCGTTTTTAAAACTTCTTTTTGCATTGATACATGTCCCCTGGGGCAGGACCCGGGTCCCCAAACACTTTTTAGGACAATAACTTGCATATAAGCCTTTATAATTAGCACTTTAGATTTCTCCCATAGATTTTTCGAATTTGCCGCGAACACCCCAATTTGTTCGCTGTTCGGCGAACGGGCGAACAGGCAATGTTCGAGTCGAACATGAGTTCGACTCGAACTCGAAGCTCATCCCTAGTCATAGCCATGAAAAACAGGGAAAAGATTCTCCACATGGTGTAAATCCAAAAATGATTTATTAAAACTTCGGTTTTAAAGTTCAAGCAATGTGAACACTCGGTAAAAATTCTTAAAAAGCAAATATATAAAAAGCAAAATATAAGAAAAGCCACGACACTCCAGAGCACAGCAGTACAAAAACGAAGACAGCGTGGTCAAGTCAGCTGGAGCTGGTGTATTGTCCGACCAGTTTCGTCTTAACAGACATCTACTGGGAAATACAACAAGCCCACTGACCTCCACGCTTATATATAAGAAGAGTAATCATAAATTTGAAACAGTTGTGATCTAATTTGTATCCCAAATCTCCGGGATCCCTCTGTCCAATCATAGAGGGTATTAGATATTATCACCTAAATGGTGAGCCAATAGGGAAGAGATTGCTAAAAAGGACCTCGCCACGTCATCCGTCATGTGACCATGATCGTCGGTGTGCAGAGGTATGTCAGCATCCCATGACGCTCCGTCCCAGCGTGAGCGTCACTCATACGGCAGTCTGGGAAATGTAGTCTCACCCCGAGGCCGTACCACACTCCCCTATCACCGCCGCTACGTCACTACGTCATGACGTCATGGCGGCGCGACCAGCCGCAAAGCAACCTGGGGCGTGTAGTGTACTGTGAGTCTAGCCATCATGATCACAGACTATCTCCCGTCATCCTTGCCCTCACGCAGCATCAGACACAATGCCTGACACGAGATCAGCGCCCTACCTGACATATATAGTGTCATAAATGCTATAAATGCTAATCTTCAAGGACGTGTATCAAAACAAGCAGTAATACTGATATGATACATCATATTTCTTAATGGATTGGGGAGAACATCTATTCATGTCAATATGGAAGAACTTTTCAGTATTTGGTGTAGTGCTTATTGGCCAAAACAACCTATTACAAAAACCAGTATATGTAGTTCATTATATGATAACTATTACTCCATATACAGTGATCAGAATAATAATTCTAATCCGTGCACAACATGTTGGTAAATATATAATAGATTAATATCAATATTTGGACCAGTATCCCGGAAATAAGGAACATATAAAGGTGTCGTCATGGTACATATATAGTACGCATAAATAACTTCTATAATCACAGTTAATATGGCGAAAATATTGCATACAAGGGGATATAGTCAATCTATATGGAATTAAGCTTGGTTAATAAAAGCATTAATATCCCAGTCAATGTTAAGGCCATACGGCCTATAACATTTGAGCTGGTAAATCCAGTAAGTTTCTAGCTGGGAGACCCCCCTAATGCGGGACTCCCCCCTCCAACTAGGGATAAACTTGTCTATAATTTGAAATGTAGTGCCTTTAGGATCTTTATTATGGAACTCCAAATAGTGTCTGGGAACACTATGGTTCGTCTTACCCTTTTTAATACTGGTAAGATGTTCCCCTACCCTGATAGAAAATGTGCGGATAGTACGCCCTACATACTGCTTCCCGCAGGGTCAGGTAAGCAAATAAACGATATATTTGGTCGCACATGTGGCAAAATGTTTCATTTGGTAACTAACACCGGTAGACGTAGATCTAAAGGTGTCAGTTTTACGTTTCCCACAGGTGTTAATCAAACAGACCTTACATTTTTTACAGGGATAATACACCTTTAATTGAGGAAAGAAGGTAGGTATTATTGGGGGATCAGTAACATTAGGTGCGATCTGATTCCTTAATGAGGGTGCTCCTCGATATGTTACTCCGGCTTTATCAGGCAAAGACGGTCCCAACACCATATCATTTTTTAGAACTTTCCAGTGTTTCTGGAAAATATCTTTTATCTGTCTATGTTTGACAGAGTATGTGGTGAAAAAGGAAAACTTATGTTTTTGTTCTTGAATGGGCTTATCCCGCTCTTTGACTAAAGAGTCTCTCTCAATCTTGGCTATATGTTGGATTTCATCCTCTATAGTCGAAACTTGGTACCCCTTCTCTACAAATCTGGATTTAAGTATATTGGCTTGATAAAAAAAGTCCGAAAGATTGGAACAGTTGCGTCTGACTCTTAGAATCTGGCTGCGAGGCACAGATCGCAGCCATGTAGAGTGATGGCAACTGTCGACCGGAATGTAACCATTCCGGTCTGTGGGTTTGAAAAATGTCCTAGTTTGTAATTGTCCATTATTGGAAAAGATTTCCAAATCCAAAAAATGGATAGACCTATAACTGGTCTCATAGGACAGATTAATACCCACATTATTATCATTCAAGGTGGACATGAAGGAAACAAGAGAAGTCTCGTCACCCCTCCATAGGAGGAGGATGTCATCTATGTATCGAACCCAGAGAATAATCTCGGGTCGATTATATGTATAGATGACATCCTCCTCCCATTTGGCCATAAAAATATTAGCCAAGCTCGGGGCAAATTTTGCCCCCATTGCGACCCCCTTTTGTTGCAAAAAGAAGTCCCCATTGTACCAGAAATAATTGTGGTGTGTAGCGAATTGTAAGAGGTCCATAATATATCGTTTTTGCGTGCCCGAAAGGGTATTGACTCTTGACAGAAATAAATTTACTGCCGACAGACCTAAGTCGTGTGAGATACTAGTATACAGCGAAGCAACGTCCGCTGTCACAAGTAAGATGTCCTCGCTATAATTTACCTGTTGTAATAGAGAAATTACATGTCGGGTGTCTTTTAAATAGGATGGTATAGACTTCACGATGGGCTGAAGATGGAAGTCTATATACCTCCCTATTCGTGAAGTCACGGAGTCGATTCCGCTAATAATTGGGCGACCCGGAGGATTGCTCACGCACTTGTGTACCTTTGGTAAATAATACAATATTGGAATCCGTGGAGCAACAGGAACCAAATAACATTGCTCCTTTTTATCAAGGATTCCCAATTGTGTCCCGGTATCAATCAGATCTATCAGAGCTGTTTTATAGCTCTGAGTCGGATTACCATTGAGGCGAGTATAAGTGGCCGTATCACTTAGAATTCTAGTCATTTCCAAATGATAAGCAGTTTTGTCTAGGACAACTATGCCTCCGCCCTTATCGGCGGGGCTTATAGTCAGATCTTTTCTCTCACACAAAGATTTCAAGCCAATTTTTATCTTAGGGTCACTGTATATTCTTTTTTTAGGTAATGCCTCCAAGTCCCTCAGAACCAAGTCTTTGAATACCTGAACTGAGGGTGCTATGGGGCATGGTGGATTGAAGAGAGAGGGGTTTGAAAGCCCTGAATGTACCATAAGTGAACTATTATCCTGTGTTGATGGTCTAGTTGGGTTAGAAATAAAATATCTTTGAATATTTAATTTTCGAACAAACTTATGCACATCAATAAATGTGGCAAATTTGTTCAAATGTTTAGGGGGAACATATTTAAGACCTTTATTTAGAACAGTTTTTTCAGCTTCCGTAAAGGTTGCTGTGCTTAGATTAAAAATTCCATCCTCCCTTATATGCTTTTTTTTTTTTTGTTGTTGGATACGCCATCCACCTCTGCACCCACGTTTGGGTCTTGGTTTTTGTTGTACCCATTTTGTTCTCTGTAAAAACCCCCCAAATAAGATGGACCGGGATGGCTCTGGTTATAATTATATGGAGATCTATTGTGTGCGTAATCATCATCTCTATCTCTATAATTATATTGAGGTGAATACGTACTCCTATCGTCTCTAAGTGGTGAGAAACGATTATGGGTCTGTGTAGGTGTTCTTTGATACTGATATGCATAATAGTCAGAATCTTGTTGACCGTAACCACCCCTTCCCCGGGGTGACTCGTGTCTCCAATGTTCCCGGGATTTATGTTTTCTACCCCTATTATTACCCCTAGGGCCTCTACCCCTTCCTCCTGGTATTGGAGGTGGACCCCTATATGGTGCATTAGGGGTACGTGCACTAGGTTGTCTTTGGTCAGATTCCCTGGCAATCGGAGGACGACTGTGAACCTGATTGGATGTGGATGGTACTAATCGCACATCCATGGATGGAGGAGCAGTTGTATCCATAGTCTGATTGTTTTGCTCAACTCCCAAGTCTTCCTTAGATTGCCAGCTAAAAACACAACAACTTTTATAGTCATTAACATCTCTAGTATATTTTTTCTGTTTCTTTATTTTTTGTTCTTTCTCTTCTTTTTCTAAATGGCCTTTCAGATTATTAGATAATAAATTGTATTCTGCTGTGGATTTGTATGGCGAAAGTTTATCCCTAATGTCCTTAATGTCTTTGTCTATGCTAGTTAATCGGGTCATTTTTTTCTCCAATAGGAACGAAATAAATGAAATGCCGGCTTCATTAAAATAACGGAACCAAGCATATGTATCCAAATCCCCCTGTTGTGAGCATACATCCCATCTTAACCCTCTAGGGACCATGCGTTCCTTCACATATTGGTTCAGGAACGCCTTGTCCCATTCTAGATGAAGTTCTGATGTCATGAGGTTTTTCAACCTCATGAATAGACCTCCCATTTCTGAATCAGTGTTTGTAGAAACAAATATCCCCTCCGTGATAAAAGTGTGATTCGTACGATAATCAAAAACATCCATGATTGGCTAAATGAAGGTAGCCAATCTGGGCAAAAGAAAGGCAGCAATAAATGTAGTCAAGGAAAACGTGTAAATATAAAAATGTGTAGTACTGCGCCAATCCTATAATAGAAAACTAGTTATGTGCAGCCAACCACTCAAAATCAGACAGGAGAAGGTTAAATAAATATTTAAAAAGTGTGGCGCCAATGAATGATGAGGAAGAACCTCAACCGTGCAATATACTGAAATAAGTATATGTAAATTTTTAAATTGAACACAATGTAGTGATAAATATACCCTGTGACATGTGCATAATATACAATTTACATGAAAATACCATATAGCATAAAACGATGCCTCATCCACCTGTCTCTACTGACAGTCAGCAGGTGGTGAACCAATAGCTATATCGTGCATATACAAACAAAACAAACAAAACTTAATTCCAATGGGTGTCAAGTTCATATGGGGTAACTTTGATGAGTGTCTGCCAATATAATGGTCATACACTAAAGGAAAGTTCCAGCAAAGAATCTCCCGAAGAACTTGGGATAACCTTATCCGTATACCGGGAAGTATGTTGGATGTAGTAGACCACTAGGTATATACTTTCACCCGGGAGTGCCTTCACCATGGATCCATAAAGGAGAAAGGGATACTCTTACCAGCTATGATGGATCCAATGCGCCGTACGGCGGATGGATCTTTCAGGCTTTGTCTCTACCAGAGACAGGGGAGCGACAACCGGAGTCTGTAGAACGCCTCCTCTTAGAGCTGGCAGCACTTCTATTTTATCAAGAACGATCCAATCCCAAATCGAAAAGCACCTCAATAGGTCATAGCCATGAAAAACAGGGAAAAGATTCTCCACATGGTGTAAATCCAAAAATGATTTATTAAAACATCCGTTTTAAAGTTCAAGCAATGTGAACACTCGGTAAAAATTCTTAAAAAGCAAATATATAAAAAGCAAAATATAAGAAAAGCCACGACACTCCAGAGCACAGCAGTACAAAAAGGAAGACAGCGTGGTCAAGTCAGCTGGAGCTGGTGTATTGTCCGACCAGTTTCGTCTTAACAGACATCTACTGGGAAATACAACAAGCCCACTGACCTCCACGCTTATATATAAGAAGAGTAATCATAAATTTGAAACAGTTGTGATCTAATTTGTATCCCAAATCTCCGGGATCCCTCTGTCCAATCATAGAGGGTATTAGATATTATCACCTAAATGGTGAGCCAATAGGGAAGAGATTGCTAAAAAGGACCTCGCCACGTCATCCGTCATGTGACCATGATCGTCGGTGTGCAGAGGTATGTTAGCATCCCGTGACGCTCCGTCCCAGCGTGAGCGTCACTCATACGGCAGTCTGGGAAATGTAGTCTCACCCCGAGGCCGTACCACACTCCCCTATCACCGCCGCTACGTCACTACGTCATGACGTCATGGCGGCGCGACCAGCCGCAAAGCAACCTGGGGCGTGTAGTGTACTGTGAGTCTAGCCATCATGATCACAGACTATCTCCCGTCATCCTTGCCCTCACGCAGCATCAGACACAATGCCTGACACGAGATCAGCGCCCTACCTGACATATATAGTGTCATAAATGCTATAAATGCTAATCTTCAAGGACGTGTATCAAAACAAGCAGTAATACTGATATGATACATCATATTTCTTAATGGATTGGGGAGAACATCTATTCATGTCAATATGGAAGAACTTTTCAGTATTTGGTGTAGTGCTTATTGGCCAAAACAACCTATTGCAAAAACCAGTATATGTAGTTCATTATATGATAACTATTACTCCATATACGGTGATCAGAATAATAATTCTAATCCGTGCACAACATGGTGGTAAATATATAATAGATTAATATCAATATTTGGACCAGTATCCCGGAAATAAGGAACATATAAAGGTGTCGTCATGGTACATATATAGTACGCATAAATAACTTCTATAATCACAGTTAATATGGCAAAAATATTGCATACAAGGGGATATAGTCAATCTATATGGAATTAAGCTTGGTTAATAAAAGCATTAATATCCCAGTCAATGTTAAGGCCATACGGCCTATAACATTTGAGCTGGTAAATCCAGTAAGTTTCTAGCTGGGAGACCCCCCTAATGCGGGACTCCCCCCTCCAACTAGGGATAAACTTGTCTATAATTTGAAATGTAGTGCCTTTAGGATCTTTATTATGGAACTCCAAATAGTGTCTGGGAACACTATGGTTCGTCTTACCCTTTTCCCTTTTCCCTATTCGTGAAGTCACTATATATGTACCATGACGACACCTTTATATGTTCCTTATTTCCGGGATACTGGTCCAAATATTGATATTAATCTATTATATATTTACCACCATGTTGTGCACGGATTAGAATTATTATTCTGATCACCGTATATGGAGTAATAGTTATCATATAATGAACTACATATACTGGTTTTTGTAATAGGTTGTTTTGGCCAATAAGCACTACACCAAATACTGAAAAGTTCTTCCATATTGACATGAATAGATGTTCTCCCCAATCCATTAAGAAATATGATGTATCATATCAGTATTACTGCTTGTTTTGATACACGTCCTTGAAGATTAGCATTTATGACACTATATATGTCAGGTAGGGCGCTGATCTCGTGTCAGGCATTGTGTCTGATGCTGCGTGAGGGCAAGGATGACGGGAGATAGTCTGTGATCATGATGGCTAGACTCACAGTACACTACACGCCCCAGGTTGCTTTGCGGCTGGTCGCGCCACCATGACGTCATGACGTAGTGACGTAGCGGCGGTGATAGGGGAGTGTGGTACGGCCTCGGGGTGAGACTACATTTCCCAGACTGCCGTATGAGTGACGCTCACGCTGGGACGGAGCGTCACGGGATGCTGACATACCTCTGCACACCGACGATCATGGTCACATGACGGATGACGTGGCGAGGTCCTTTTTAGCAACTTCCCTATTGGCTCACCATTTAGGTGATAATATCTAATACCCTCTATGATTGGACAGAGGGATCCCGGAGATTTGGGATACAAATTAGATCACAACTGTTTCAAATTTATGATTACTCTTCTTATATATAAGCGTGGAGGTCAGTGGGCTTGTTGTATTTCCCAGTAGATGTCTGTTAAGACGAAACTGGTCGGACAATACACCAGCTCCAGCTGACTTGACCACGCTGTCTTCCTTTTTGTACTGCTGTGCTCTGGAGTGTCGTGGCTTTTCTTATATTTTGCTTTTTATATATTTGCTTTTTAAGAATTTTTACCGAGTGTTCACATTGCTTGAACTTTAAAACGGATGTTTTAATAAATCATTTTTGGATTTACACCATGTGGAGAATCTTTTCCCTGTTTTTCATGGCTATGACCTATTGAGGTGCTTTTCGATTTGGGATTGGATCGTTCTTGATAAAATAGAAGTGCTGCCAGCTCTAAGAGGAGGCGTTCTACAGACTCCGGTTGTCGCTCCCCTGTCTCTGGTAGAAACAAAGCCTGAAAGATCCATCCGCCGTACGGCGCATTGGATCCATCATAGCTGGTAAGAGTATCCCTTTCTCCTTTATGGATCCATGGTGAAGGCACTCCCGGGTGAAAGTATAAAGTATATACCTAGTGGTCTACTACATCCAACATACTTCCCGGTATACGGATAAGGTTATCCCAAGTTCTTCGGGAGATTCTTTGCTGGAACTTTCCTTTAGTGTATGACCATTATATTGGCAGACACTCATCAAAGTTACCCCATATGAACTTGACACCCATTGGAATTAAGTTTTGTTTGTTTTGTTTGTATATGCATGATATAGCTATTGGTTCACCACCTGCTGACTGTCAGTAGAGACAGGTGGATGAGGCATCGTTTTATGCTATATGGTATTTTCATGTAAATTGTATATTATGCACATGTCACAGGGTATATTTATCACTACATTGTGTTCAATTTAAAAATTTACATATACTTATTTCAGTATATTGCACGGTTGAGGTTCTTCCTCATCATTCATTGGCGCCACACTTTTTAAATATTTATTTAACCTTTTGCTGTCTGATTTTGAGTGGTTGGCTGCACATAACTAGTTTTCTATTATAGGATTGGCGCAGTACTACACATTTTTATATTTACACGTTTTCCTTGACTACATTTATTGCTGCCTTTCTTTTGCCCAGATTGGCTACCTTCATTTAGCCAATCATGGATGTTTTTGATTATCGTACGAATCGCACTTTTATCACGGAGGGGATATTTGTTTCTACAAACACTGATTCAGAAATGGGAGGTCTATTCATGAGGTTGAAAAACCTCATGACATCAGAACTTAATCTAGAATGGGACAAGGCGTTCCTGAACCAATATGTGAAGGAACGCATGGTCCCTAGAGGGTTAAGATGGGATGTATGCCCACAACAGGGGGATTTGGATACAGATGCTTGGTTCCGTTATTTTAATGAAGCCGGCATTTCATTTATTTCGTTCCTATTGGAGAAAAAAATGACCCGATTAACTAGCATAGACAAAGACATTAAGGACATTAGGGATAAACTTTCGCCATACAAATCCACAGCAGAATACAATTTATTATCTAATAATCTGAAAGGCCATTTAGAAAAAGAAGAGAAAGAACAAAAAAAATAAAAAAAATAAAATAAAGAAACAGAAAAAATATACTAGAGATGTTAATGACTATAAAAGTTGTTGTGTTTTTAGCTGGCAATCTAAGGAAGACTTGGGAGTTGAGCAAAACAATCAGACTATGGATACAACTGCTCCTCCATCCATGGATGTGCGATTAGTACCATCCACATCCAATCAGGTTCACAGTCGTCCTCCGATTGCCAGGGAATCTGACCAAAGACAACCTAGTGCACGTACCCCTAATGCACCATATAGGGGTCCACCTCCAATACCAGGAGGAAGGGGTAGAGGCCCTAGGGGTAATAATAGGGGTAGAAAAGATAAATCCCGGGAACATTGGAGACACGAGTCACCCCGGGGAAGGGGTGGTTACGGTCAACAAGATTCTGACTATTATGCATATCAGTATCAAAGAACACCTACACAGACCCATAATCGTTTCTCACCACTTAGAGACGATAGGAGTACGTATCCACCTCAATATAATTATAGAGATAGAGATGATGATTACGCACACAATAGATCTCCATATAATTATAACCAGAGCCATCCCGGTCCATCTTATTCGGGGGTTTTTTACAGAGAACAAAATGGGTACAACAAAAACCAAGACCCAAACGTGGGTGCAGAGGTGGATGGCGTATCCAACAACAAAAAAAGAAAATGCATATAAGGGAGGATGGAATTTTTAATCTAAGCACAGCAACCTTTACGGAAGCTGAAAAAACTGTTCTAAATAAAGGTCTTAAATATGTTCCCCCTAAACATTTGAACAAATTTGCCACATTTATTGATGTGCATAAGTTTGTTCGAAAATTAAATATTCAAAGATATTTTATTTCTAACCCAACTAGACCATCAACACAGGATAATAGTTCACTTATGGTACATTCAGGGCTTTCAAACCCCTCTCTCTTCAATCCACCATGCCCCATAGCGCCCTCAGTTCAGGTATTCAAAGACTTGGTTCTGAGGGACTTGTAGGCATTTCCTAAAAAAAGAATATACAGTGACCCTAAGATAAAAATTGGCTTGAAATCTTTGTGTGAGAGAAAAGATCTGACTATACGCCCCGCCGATAAGGGCGGAGGCATAGTTGTCCTAGACAAAACTGCTTATCATTTGGAAATGACTAGAATTCTAAGTGATACGGCCACTTATACTCGCCTCAATGGTAATCCGACTCAGAGCTATAAAACAGCTCTGATAGATCTGATTGATACCGGGACACAATTGGGAATCCTTGATAAAAAGGAGTAATGTTATTTGGTTCCTGTTGCTCCACGGATTCCAATATTGTATTATTTACCAAAGGTACACAAGTGCGTGAGCAATCCTCCGGGTCGCCCAATTATTAGCGGAATCGACTCCGTGACTTCACGAATAGGGAGGTATATAGACTTCCATCTTCAGCCCATCGTGAAGTCTATACCATCCTATTTAAAAGACACCCGACATGTAATTTCTCTATTACAACAGGTAAATTATAGCGAGGACATCTTACTTGTGACAGCGGACGTTGCTTCGCTGTATACTAGTATCTCACACGACTTAGGTCTGTCGGCAGTAAATTTATTCCTGTCAAGAGTCAATACCCTTTCGGGCACGCAAAAACGATATATTATGGACCTCTTACAATTCGCTACACACCACAATTATTTCTGGTACAATGGGGACTACTTTTTGCAACAAAAGGGGGTCGCAATGGGGGCAAAATTTGCCCCGAGCTTGGTTAATATTTTTATGGCCAAATGGGAGGAGGATGTCATCTATACGTATAATCGACCCGAGATTATTCTCTGGGTTCGATACATAGATGACATCCTCCTCCTATGGAGGGGTGACGAGACTTCTCTTGTTTCCTTCATGTCCACCTTGAATGATAATAATGTGGGTATTAATCTGTCCTATGAGACCAGTTATAGGTCTATCCATTTTTTGGATTTGGAAATCTTTTCCAATAATGGACAATTACAAACTAGGACATTTTTCAAACCCACAGACTGGAATGGTTACATTCCGGTCGACAGTTGCCATCACTCTACATGGCTGCGATCTGTGCCTCGCAGCCAGATTCTAAGAGTCAGACGCAACTGTTCCAATCTTTCGGCCTTTTTTTATCAAGCCAATATACTTAAATCCAGATTTGTAGAGAAGGGGTACCAAGTTTCGACTATAGAGGATGAAATCCAACATATAGCCAAGATTGAGAGAGACTCTTTAGTCAAAGAGCGGGATAAGCCCATTCAAGAACAAAAACATAAGTTTTCCTTTTTCACCACATACTCTGTCCAACATAGACAGATAAAAGATATTTTCCAGAAACACTGGAAAGTTCTAAAAAATGATATGGTGTTGGGACCGTCTTTGCCTGATAAAGCCGGAGTAACATATCGAGGAGCACCCTCATTAAGGAATCAGATCGCACCTAATGTTACTGATCCCCCAATAATACCTACCTTCTTTCCTCAATTAAAGGCGTATTATCACTGTAAAAAATGTAAGGTCTGTTTGATTAACACCTGTGGGAAACGTAAAACTGACACCTTTAGATCTACGTCTACCGGTGTTAGTTACCAAATGAAACATTTTGCCACATGTGCGACCAAATATATTGTTTATTTGCTTACCTGCCCCTGCGGGAAGCAGTATGTAGGGCGTACTATCCACACATTTTCTATCAGGGTAGGGGAACATCTTACCAGTATTAAAAAGGGTAAGATGAACCATAGTGTTCCCAGACACTATTTGGAGTTCCATAATAAAGATCCTAAAGACACTACATTTCAAATTATAGACAAGTTTATCCCTAGTTGGAGGGGGGAGTCCCGCATTAGGGGGGTCTCCCAGCTAGAAACTTACTGGATTTACCAGCTCAAATGTTATAGGCCGTATGGCCTTAACATTGACTGGGATATTAATGCTTTTATTAACCAAGCTTAATTCCATATAGATTGACTATATCCCCTTGTATGCAATATTTTCGCCATATTAAACGTGATTATAGAAGTTATTTATGCGTACTATATATGTACCATGACGACACCTTTATATGTTCCTTATTTCCGGGATACTGGTCCAAATATTGATATTAATCTATTATATATTTACCACCATGTTGTGCACGGATTAGAATTATTATTCTGATCACCGTATATGGAGTAATAGTTATCATATAATGAACTACATATACTGGTTTTTGTAATAGGTTGTTTTGGCCAATAAGCACTACACCAAATACTGAAAAGTTCTTCCATATTGACATGAATAGATGTTCTCCCCAATCCATTAAGAAATATGATGTATCATATCAGTATTACTGCTTGTTTTGATACACGTCCTTGAAGATTAGCATTTATAGCATTTATGACACTATATATGTCAGGTAGGGCGCTGATCTCGTGTCAGGCATTGTGTCTGATGCTGCGTGAGGGCAAGGATGACGGGAGATAGTCTGTGATCATGATGGCTAGACTCACAGTACACTACACGCCCCAGGTTGCTTTGCAGCTGGTCGCGCTGCCATGACGTAGTGACGTAGCGGCGGTGATAGGGGAGTGTGGTACGGCCTCGGGGTGAGACTACATTTCCCAGACTGCCGTATGAGTGACGCTCACGCTGGGACGGAGCGTCACGGGATGCTGACATACCTCTGCACACCGACGATCATGGTCACATGACGGATGACGTGGCGAGGTCCTTTTTAGCAATCTCTTCCCTATTGGCTCACCATTTAGGTGATAATATCTAATACCCTCTATGATTGGACAGAGGGATCCCGGAGATTTGGGATACAAATTAGATCACAACTGTTTCAAATTTATGATTACTCTTCTTATATATAAGCGTGGAGGTCAGTGGGCTTGTTGTATTTCCCAGTAGATGTCTGTTAAGACGAAACTGGTCGGACAATACACCAGCTCCAGCTGACTTGACCACGCTGTCTTCGTTTTTGTACTGCTGTGCTCTGGAGTGTCGTGGCTTTTCTTATATTTTGCTTTTTATATATTTGCTTTTTAAGAATTTTTACCGAGTGTTCACATTGCTTGAACTTTAAAACGGATGTTTTAATAAATCATTTTTGGATTTACACCATGTGGAGAATCTTTTCCCTGTTTTTCATGGCTATGACCTATTGAGGTGCTTTTCGATTTGGGATTGGATCGTTCTTGATAAAATAGAAGTGCTGCCAGCTCTAAGAGGAGGCGTTCTACGGACTCCGGTTGTCGCTCCCCTGTCTCTGGTAGAGACAAAGCCTGAAAGATCCATCCGCCGTACGGCGCATTGGATCCATCATAGCTGGTAAGAGTATCCCTTTCTCCTTTATGGATCCATGGTGAAGGCACTCCCGGGTGAAAGTATATACCTAGTGGTCTACTACATCCAACATACTTCCCGGTATACAGATAAGGTTATCCCAAGTTCTTCGGGAGATTCTTTGCTGGAACTTTCCTTTAGTGTATGACCATTATATTGGCAGACACTCATCAAAGTTACCCCATATGAACTTGACACCCATTGGAATTAAGTTTTGTTTGTTTTGTTTGTATATGCACGATATAGCTATTGGTTCACCACCTGCTGACTGTCAGTAGAGACAGGTGGATGAGGCATCGTTTTATGCTATATGGTATTTTCATGTAAATTGTATATTATGCACATGTCACAGGGTATATTTATCACTACATTGTGTTCAATTTAAAAATTTACATATACTTATTTCAGTATATTGCACGGTTGAGGTTCTTCCTCATCATTCATTGGCGCCACACTTTTTAAATATTTATTTAACCTTTTCCTGTCTGATTTTGAGTGGTTGGCTGCACATAACTAGTTTTCTATTATAGGATTGGCGCAGTACTACACATTTTTATATTTACACGTTTTCCTTGACTACATTTATTGCTGCCTTTCTTTTGCCCAGATTGGCTACCTTCATTTAGCCAATCATGGATGTTTTTGATTATCGTACGAATCGCACTTTTATCATGGAGGGGATATTTGTTTCTACAAACACTGATTCAGAAATGGGAGGTCTATTCATGAGGTTGAAAAACCTCATGACATCAGAACTTCATCTAGAATGGGACAAGGCGTTCCTGAACCAATATGTGAAGGAACGCATGGTCCCTAGAGGGTTAAGATGGGATGTATGCCCACAACAGGGGGATTTGGATACAGATGCTTGGTTCCGTTATTTTAATGAAGCCGGCATTTCATTTATTTTGTTCCTATTGGAGAAAAAAATGACCCGATTAACTAGCATAGACAAAGACATTAAGGACATTAGGGATAAACTTTCGCCATACAAATCCACAGCAGAATACAATTTATTATCTAATAATCTGAAAGGCCATTTAGAAAAAGAAGAGAAAGAACAAAAAAAAATAAAAAAAATAAAGAAACAGAAAAAATATACTAGAGATGTTAATGACTATAAAAGTTGTTGTGTTTTTAGCTGGCAATCTAAGGAAGACTTGGGAGTTGAGCAAAACAATCAGACTATGGATACAACTGCTCCTCCATCCATGGATGTGCGATTAGTACCATCCACATCCAATCAGGTTCACAGTCGTCCTCCGATTGCCAGGGAATCTGACCAAAGACAACCTAGTGCACGTACCCCTAATGCACCATATAGGGGTCCACCTCCAATATCAGGAGGAAGGGGTAGAGGCCCTAGGGGTAATAATAGGGGTAGAAAAGATAAATCCCGGGAACATTGGAGACACGAGTCACCCCGGGGAAGGGGTGGTTACGGTCAACAAGATTCTGACTATTATGCATATCAGTATCAAAGAACACCTACACAGACCCATAATCGTTTCTCACCACTTAGAGACGATAGGAGTACGTATCCACCTCAATATAATTATAGAGATAGAGATGATGATTACGCACACAATAGATCTCCATATAATTATAACCAGAGCCATCCCGGTCCATCTTATTCGGGGGTTTTTTACAGAGAACAAAATGGGTACAACAAAAACCAAGACCCAAACGTGGGTGCAGAGGTGGATGGCGTATCCAACAACAAAAAAAGAAAATGCATATAAGGGAGGATGGAATTTTTAATCTAAGCACAGCAACCTTTACGGAAGCTGAAAAAACTGTTCTAAATAAAGGTCTTAAATATGTTCCCCCTAAACATTTGAACAAATTTGCCACATTTATTGATGTGCATAAGTTTGTTCGAAAATTAAATATTCAAAGATATTTTATTTCTAACCCAACTAGACCATCAACACAGGATAATAGTTCACTTATGGTACATTCAGGGCTTTCAAACCCCTCTCTCTTCAATCCACCATGCCCCATAGCGCCCTCAGTTCAGGTATTCAAAGACTTGGTTCTGAGGGACTTGGAGGCATTACCTAAAAACAGAATATACAGTGACCCTAAGATAAAAATTGGCTTGAAATCTTTGTGTGAGAGAAAAGATCTGACTATACGCCCCGCCGATAAGGGCGGAGGCATAGTTGTCCTAGACAAAACTGCTTATCATTTGGAAATGACTAGAATTCTAAGGGATACGGCCACTTATACTCGCCTCAATGGTAATCCGACTCAGAGCTATAAAACAGCTCTGATAGATCTGATTGATACCGGGACACAATTGGGAATCCTTGATAAAAAGGAGCAATGTTATTTGGTTCCTGTTGCTCCACGGATTCCAATATTGTATTATTTACCAAAGGTACACAAGTTCGTGAGCAATCCTCCGGGTCGCCCAATTATTAGCGGAATCGACTCCGTGACTTCACGAATAGGGAGGTATATAGACTTCCATCTTCAGCCCATCGTGAAGTCTATACCATCCTATTTAAAAGACACCCGACATGTAATTTCTCTATTACAACAGGTAAATTATAGCGAGGACATCTTACTTGTGATAGCGGACGTTGCTTCGCTGTATACTAGTATCTCACACGACTTAGGTCTGTCGGCAGTAAATTTATTTCTGTCAAGAGTCAATACCCTTTCGGGCACGCAAAAACGATATATTATGGACCTCTTACAATTCGCTACACACCACAATTATTTCTGGTACAATGGGGACTTCTTTTTGCAACAAAAGGGGGTCGCAATGGGGGCAAAATTTGCCCCGAGCTTGGCTAATATTTTTATGGCCAAATGGGAGGAGGATGTCATCTATACGTATAATCGACCCGAGATTATTCTCTGGGTTCGATACATAGATGACATCCTCCTCATATGGAGGGGTGACGAGACTTCTCTTGTTTCCTTCATGTCCACCTTGAATGATAATAATGTGGGTATTAATCTGTCCTATGAGACCAGTTATAGGTCTATCCATTTTTTGGATTTGGAAATCTTTTCCAATAATGGACAATTACAAACTAGGACATTTTTCAAACCCACAGACCGGAATGGTTACATTCCGGTCGACAGTTGCCATCACTCTACATGGCTGCGATCTGTGCCTCGCAGCCAGATTCTAAGAGTCAGACGCAACTGTTCCAATCTTTCGGCCTTTTTTTATCAAGCCAATATACCTAAATCCAGATTTGTAGAGAAGGGGTACCAAGTTTCGACTATAGAGGATGAAATCCAACATATAGCCAAGATTGAGAGAGACTCTTTAGTCAAAGAGCGGGATAAGCCCATTCAAGAACAAAAACATAAGTTTTCCTTTTTCACCACATACTCTGTCCAACATAGACAGATAAAAGATATTTTCCAGAAACACTGGAAAGTTCTAAAAAATGATATGGTGTTGGGACCGTCTTTGCCTGATAAAGCCGGAGTAACATATCGAGGAGCACCCTCATTAAGGAATCAGATCGCACCTAATGTTACTGATCCCCCAATAATACCTACCTTCTTTCCTCAATTAAAGGCGTATTATCCCTGTAAAAAATGTAAGGTCTGTTTGATTAACACCTGTGGGAAATGTAAAACTGACACCTTTAGATCTACGTCTACCGGTGTTAGTTACCAAATGAAACATTTTGCCACATGTGCGACCAAATATATTGTTTATTTGCTTACCTGCCCCTGCGGGAAGCAGTATGTAGGGCGTACTATCCGCACATTTTCTATCAGGGTAGGGGAACATCTTACCAGTATTAAAAAGGGTAAGACGAACCATAGTGTTCCCAGACACTATTTGGAGTTCCATAATAAAGATCCTAAAGGCACTACATTTCAAATTATAGACAAGTTTATCCCTAGTTGGAGGGGGGAGTCCCGCATTAGGGGGGTCTCCCAGCTAGAAACTTACTGGATTTACCAGCTCAAATGTTATAGGCCGTATGGCCTTAACATTGACTGGGATATTAATGCTTTTATTAACCAAGCTTAATTCCATATAGATTGACTATATCCCCTTGTATGCAATATTTTTGCCATATTAACTGTGATTATAGAAGTTATTTATGCGTACTATATATGTACCATGACGACACCTTTATATGTTCCTTATTTCCGGGATACTGGTCCAAATATTGATATTAATCTATTATATATTTACCACCATGTTGTGCACGGATTAGAATTATTATTCTGATCACCGTATATGGAGTAATAGTTATCATATAATGAACTACATATACTGGTTTTTGTAATAGGTTGTTTTGGCCAATAAGCACTACACCAAATACTGAAAAGTTCTTCCATATTGACATGAATAGATGTTCTCCCCAATCCATTAAGAAATATGATGTATCATATCAGTATTACTGCTTGTTTTGATACACGTCCTTGAAGATTAGCATTTATAGCATTTATGACACTATATATGTCAGGTAGGGCGCTGATCTCGTGTCAGGCATTGTGTCTGATGCTGCGTGAAGGCAAGGATGACGGGAGATAGTCTGTGATCATGATGGCTAGACTCACAGTACACTACACGCCCCAGGTTGCTTTGCGGCTGGTCGCGCCGCCATGACGTCATGACGTAGTGACGTAGCGGCGGTGATAGGGGAGTGTGGTACGGCCTCGGGGTGAGACTACATTTCCCAGACTGCCGTATGAGTGACGCTCACGCTGGGACGGAGCGTCACGGGATGCTGACATACCTCTGCACACCGACGATCATGGTCACATGACGGATGACGTGGCGAGGTCCTTTTTAGCAATCTCTTCCCTATTGGCTCACCATTTAGGTGATAATATCTAATACCCTCTATGATTGGACAGAGGGATCCCGGAGATTTGGGATACAAATTAGATCACAACTGTTTCAAATATATGATTACTCTTCTTATATATAAGCGTGGAGGTCAGTGGGCTTGTTGTATTTCCCAGTAGATGTCTGTTAAGACGAAACTGGTCGGACAATACACCAGCTCCAGCTGACTTGACCACGCTGTCTTCGTTTTTGTACTGCTGTGCTCTGGAGTGTCGTGGCTTTTCTTATATTTTGCTTTTTATATATTTGCTTTTTAAGAATTTTTACCGAGTGTTCACATTGCTTGAACTTTAAAACGGATGTTTTAATAAATCATTTTTGGATTTACACCATGTGGAGAATCTTTTCCCTGTTTTTCATGGCTATGACCTATTGAGGTGCTTTTCGATTTGGGATTGGATCGTTCTTGATAAAATAGAAGTGCTGCCAGCTCTAAGAGGAGGCGTTCTACAGACTCCGGTTGTCGCTCCCCTGTCTCTGGTAGAGACAAAGCCTGAAAGATCCATCCGCCGTACGGCGCATTGGATCCATCATAGCTGGTAAGACCTTTCTCCTTTATGGATCCATGGTGAAGGCACTCCCGGGTGAAAGTATATACCTAGTGGTCTACTACATCCAACATACTTCCCGGTATACGGATAAGGTTATCCCAAGTTCTTCGGGAGATTCTTTGCTGGAACTTTCCTTTAGTGTATGACCATTATATTGGCAGACACTCATCAAAGTTACCCCATATGAACTTGACACCCATTGGAATTAAGTTTTGTTTGTTTTGTTTGTATATGCACGATATAGCTATTGGTTCACCACCTGCTGACTGTCAGTAGAGACAGGTGGATGAGGCATTGTTTTATGCTATATGGTATTTTCATGTAAATTGTATATTATGCACATGTCACAGGGTATATTTATCACTACATTGTGTTCAATTTAAAAATTTACATATACTTATTTCAGTATATTGCACGGTTGAGGTTCTTCCTCATCATTCATTGGCGCCACACTTTTTAAATATTTATTTGCCCTCTTTTATTGCCTCGTGACTGTCTGCCTCTCATTGTTTGCCTTCCAGACATACTAATGGCCTGCTGTGGTGTTGGTATGGGAAAAGCAGCAATTGTTTTCAGTTAGTTTTATGTGAAAACTGTGCAGAGGACACAGTACACTGAAAATACTTGCAGCTCTCTGCTTGTGGTTTTATTATGAGAACACCACTATAATAGTATTAGTCACTAACTGTATCCAGGTGAGCTTTAGGTGAATGCTATGCAAAGCACACAGTAGTACACTAAGTGAAACACTGACTGTCTGCAGCTAGCACAATCACCGGCCTGCCTGTCACAGTTTAGAGAATAACTGTATCCAGGTGAGCTTTAGGTGATCGCTATACAAAGCACACAGTAGTACACTAAGTGAAACACTGACTGTCTGCAGCTAGCACAATAACCTACCTGCCTGTCACAGTATAGAGACTAACAGGAACGGATCTAGCTAAACTCAATACAGTGTATAAATATATATACAACACCTATGATGCATATATATCCTCTACACACTTGTAACAGCAGCTAACTGACTCGCCTGCCTGCTCTATCTAACTCAATATAAATGACACTGTCTATCTCTCTGAAACTGCCTCTTTCACAAACGCCAACACACTACACAAGGGGGGAGATTCCACTGCTGCCACTATTTTACAAGCATTTGTTTAACCATCTTGATGTAAGTGTATCTACCTACATTAAAGTTTGATTTTTTAGACGATATTATGCCATGTGCCCTTCTCTTTTCCTCCATATATTTATCTGATCGGTATCCTGGTTCACCACCATTTGAGCCACTGTTTTCCATTCACCTCTATCACCATTGCTGAGAGCGTTGTCCTGTGGATTCACCTGCATAGGATCAGCTTGGGAGGAGACATACATCTAATAGCCTGATGTGACCCTTCAGACGTATGTTTGTTTGGGTTCACTTGTTCCGGTAAGCCTTCCATATATTGGTGGTGGTTATCCACACTTCTTTTTCAAGATTTCAGATTCTACACACAACTGTTCAAGAATTGTTTCATTTATTAGAGACTTTTTCATTATTTACATGAACTTTTGTCACCTTATTGGATATTACCCTTCATTACACTGGGTGTCTTTTACTTTTCACCCTTGTTTAGCGCTGCATTTTTTGTTTTTTGTCTTGTTTTGCACCTTTGTCTATTGGTTGTGTAGCTGCTTGTGTGCTTTTTTTAGTAGCGCAGAAATCCTTTGTACATTTTTACACTACACAAGGCCGACTTCCAGGCGGCCTTATATAGTGTGGGGCGTGTACTAAACCCCCTGAGCCATAATTGGCCAAAGCCACCCTGGCTTTGGCCAATTACGGCTCTCCGTTTTTTCCGCGCTGTGATTGGCCAAGCATGCGGGTCATAGTGCATGCTTGGCCAATCATCAGCCAGCAATGCACAGCGATGCCGCAGTGAATTATGGGCCGTGTCGTGCAGCACGAATTTGGCGCGAACGGACCATAACGTTCGTTCTTCGTCGAACGATCATACAGCCGATGTTCGAGTCGAACGTGTGTTCGGCGCGAACACGAAGCTCATCCCTACATGTTATATTATGCAGCGCTGCACTCTTTTCTATATACCCAAGAATATACCTTACATTATACCCACTATGCCTAGCAACCCACTCTATACAGAAGGATGTCAGCTGTCCCTGGCTCTGGAGGTTCTCATTAGACTAAAAGAGCCCTGGGACCTTGCTACATCAGTCTCGCACAAGGACATAATTCAAGACACCGTTATTAGATCCATGTCTTACAGAAGAGGAAGAAGGGGACATAAGTAAGCTGCATCAAGGATGAAAGTGTTGTTCCCGAGTATGTTGGACTAGAGGTTATGCTGCGTACACACGGACGTTTTTAATGTCATTGAAAAAAAAGACGTTTTTCTCGACGTGATTTTTCGTGTTTCCTCTCAAGCCTGCCTTGCCTACACACTATCGTGAAAAAAAATGCTCGAGCAAAGCACGGTGACGTACGACGGCACTATAAAGGGGAAGTCCTATTCGGATGGCGCCACCCTTTGGGCTGCTTTTGCTGATCCTCGTATTAGTAAAGTTTTGTGAGAATCGATTCGTGCTTTTCAGCCTCGTGTTCTTCAGTCCGTTATAGCGTGACGAATGTGCTATCTCCATTACGAACGCTAGTTTTACCAGAAGGAGCGCTCCCATCTCATACTTGACTCTGAGCATGCGCATTTTTTTTTTCCCCTTGTAAAAGCATACACACTACCATTTTTCACGACGTGAAAAACAATGTGAAAAAATAGAGCAGGTTCTAATTTTTTTTAGGCCATTTTTCACGTCGTTAAAAATGCTCTGGAGCCTACACACGATCATTTTTAATGACCAATTTAAAAAAATTGCATTTTTCACGCCATGAAAAAACGGTCGTGTGTACGCGGCATTATACTCCAAAAAGAGTAATGGCACTCATGAATAAAGCAATGATCTAACAGGGGGCAATTCCAATTTTCCATGAAGAACTGCTCACCATCACCTTAAAAATGTACTTTCATGTAAAACGTAGCACTGCTTGTCCTTGTCCCCTATCACATGTAAATAGATTTGCTCATAGAACCACAGGGCTATAATTATAGTCTACATTGGAAATCAATTCTGATTGATATAGCATGGAAGCAAGCTCGATTGTTCATCATCTGTCAGGAATATTCAATTAGCGGACCTCCAGCTGTTGCAAAACTACAAGTCCCATCATGCCTCTGCCTCTAGATGTCATGCTTGTGGCTGTCAGAGTCTTGCTATGCCTCATGGGAATTGTAGTTTTGTAACAGCTGGAGGTCCGCTAATTGCATATCCCTGCCCTATGTAAACAGCTGATATGAATGAATCATCTGGAATGAGAGGAACAGGCAAGTTCAGTCACTATACCAGGGAGGTCTATAAAGGGAAATTCTGACATAGTGATGTCCAGGAGTTGACTGGCAACTTTTGGCCGAGGGAGCAAGTACAACCCAGAGGCCCATGGTGGAGAAACTCGGCCCACATCCCAGACATTATGAAACAAAAAAATAGTAATGAGGGTCTTACCCCGCTAATTAGGTGCTACTTGGCCCGCTGTGGCTGTGACCTCAGCGTCTCTTCACTCCTGCATGTCTACATAGGTTGCTGAAAGGAAGTTATATGGGAGGTGTCACTTTTTCCCTTATCACTTCCTCCCTGCCAGCACTACCATGGAACTAGTCAGCCAGCCCTGCTGAAAAAAGCTCCTCCCACCCCAGTCAGTTTATAGTGTATCTGTGTCCTGCATACTCAGTGGATGGTCTCACCACTGTTGTGTGTTCCGCTTCAGTATTACTGACAGCCAGTGTTGCCAACCTACCAAAGGTAAATTTATGCACATGACACCCGATATATATTCACACAGCCAAGTTTTTACTGACATTTCAAAAAGTTACAAAATTATGATGTGATTTGCAATGTTATTTAATGTAGATCTGAAGGCAAAAAAACATATTTCTTATTTTTGGAATAGTAAGGGCGGTTATTATAACCCATCAGATTTTTGGGCACATGTTCAACTGGAGAGAATTCCCCCATACATTCTGTCTGCAGAGGGGGAGAGAGAGAGAGACTGCTCCACATTACCCTCACAGAGAGAGAGAGAGAGACTACTCAACAATGCCCTGAGAGAGATAGACTGCTCCACATTGCCCTCAGAGAGAGAGAGAGTCTGCTCCACATTGCCCTCAGAATGAGAGAGAGAGTGGGACTGCTCCACATTGCCCTGAGAGTGAGAGAGACTGCTCCACATTGCCCTGAGAGTGAGAGAGACTGCTCCACATTGCCCTCAGAGTGAGAGGGACTGCTCCACATTGCCCTCAGAGTGAGAGGGACTGCTCCACATTGCCCTCAGAGTGAGAGGGACTGCTCCACATTGCCCTGAGAGTGAAAGGGACTGCTCCACATTGCCCTGAGAGTGAGAGAGACTGCTCCACATTGCCCTGAGAGTGAGAGAGACTGCTCCACATTGCCCTGAAAGTGAGAGAGACTGCTCCACATTGCCCTGAGAGTGAGAGAGACTGCTCCACATTGCCCTGAGAGTGAGAGAGACTGCTCCACATTGCCCTGAGAGTGAGAGAGACTGCTCCACATTGCCCTGAGAGTGAGAGAGACTGCTCCACATTGCCCTGAGAGTGAGAGAGACTGCTCCACATTGCCCTGAGAGTGAGAGAGACTGCTCCATATTGCCCTCAGAGAAAGAGACAAACAGATTCACATTGCCCTCAGAGAGACTAATTCACATTACCATCAGAGAGAGAGAGTGAGATAGACTGTTCCACATTGCCCTCACACAGAGAGAGAATGGGAGAATGTTCCATATTGCTCTCAGAGAAAGAGAGAGAGACTGCTCTACGTTGCCCACACAGAGAGAGGGAGAGACTGCTCCACATTGCCCTCACACAGAGAGAGAGGGGGAGACTGTTTAAAATTGCTCTCAGAGAGAGAGAGACTGCACCACATTGCCCTCACACACAGAGAGAGAGAGAGAGACCGCTTCACATTGCCCACACAGAGAGAGAAGGGGAGACTGTTCCACATTGCTCTCAGAGAAAGAGAGAGAGAGAGACTGCTCCAAATTGCCCTCAAAGAGAGAGAGAGAGACTGCTCTGCATTGCCCACACAGAGAGAGGGAGACCGCTCCACATTGCCTTCACACAGAGAGAGGGAGACTGTTACACATTGTTCTCAGGGAGAGAGAGAGACTGCTCCACATTGCCCTCACAGAGAGAGAGAGACCGCTCCACATTGCCCTCAAAGAGAGATTTGGCTCAGAATTCTCACGATGTTCGAGATGGGTGATGTACAAAGTATGCCGCTGTCACTAAGTGACTTGGTTTAAGCAGGTGCACATTATATAACACCTGTTTAAACTGGTGACCACTGTTTGCTTTTGTTTTTCCAAAGATTGGCAAAAAAAGGTATGAAAAAGTGTCGTGAACAGTCACGCAACGTGTCAGAGCCCAGAGCCTGTGGTGACATCACTTCCGGTCGCGGCCGAGAGCGGAAGTGCTTTTGTTTTACATGCTGATGTTTGATCGTCTTAAATGTAAGTGTACTGATGTATTTTATTGATTTAAAATTATTTGAACATATTACACTATGGAGCCCATCTCTTCCCTTATTTGCTATTGAGAGCGAATACCCCGGGGAAAGTGTCTGATGACACCAGGAGCTGCTCAGCCACTGTAGGATAAAAGAGGCTTTATTTTTAAGCCAGCTAAGGTGAGAGGCTGGGGTGAACTAGGACACCTGCACTGGATAAAGGCACCTGCACATATGAGGATTTCTTTGGATTTATTGTGGATTATCCTGCACTTTGCCTGTGATTATCATTTGATTTCAGAGTACTTATATTGCACAGATCTACGTTTGCTCCATGGAATTTTTGCATGGAAATACATGTTTTTTTTGCACAGAGAACACATTTTTTATATATATAATTTTTTTTTTCTTCATATACTGGTATATATATATTTTTCACACATTCTATATTTATTTTGTGGAATTTGATATTGTGGAACTGCTTGCTTATTGGACACTATTTTGCACGTTTTCCTTTTTTTTGGCACCTGTTTGGAGGATTTTGCATTCTTTGCACTATTGTCTATTTCAGTGTTTCTCAACTCCAGTCCTCAAGGCGCCCCAACAGGTCATGTTTTCAGGATTCCCCTCAGATGAAACAGCTGTGGGAATTACTAAAGCAGTTAAACTGATCAAATCACCTGTGCAAAATAATGGAAAGCCTGAAAACATGACCTGTTGGGGCGCCTTGAGGACTGGAGTTGAGAAACACTGGTCTATTTGCATGATTGCTCATTTGCACATTTGATATTTGCACTTATTTGCTTATTTGCACAAGACTATTTGCATACTAGGATTTTTATTATTTGTATTATCAGTATTATTGTTTTTATTGCTTATATTTTACTAGCAAACGCCATATACACCCCCCCCCCCTTTACTGTTGTCTATTTTAGTGTGTGAACACTTCTTCTTTTGTTGTGGCAGCTGCTTTATGTTAGACTAGGATTAGTTGTTAACCCTTTGGTTTGCGCATTAGTACCCCCCCCCCATTTCTCATTATCAGGTCACAGAACACATTTCCGGCTTGCAGCACCTGATGGAGGGATAACTGTTCCTGCCCCTACATTCATCCTGCCATGCCCACCACCCGAGTAGTAGCACTCAGCCAGCTCCGGAGCTGCACAAGCCTTTGTACAGGGCATCAGAGTGGATGGGGGGTGGGGGCAATGGCCTCCCTACCCCCCGGCTCAGTCTGCCCCTGGTGATGCCTGCTGCTACAATTTTATAATGAATCATTAAACTGACAAAAAGTCTGCTGTAAGTGGTGAAATTATTAGTCAAAGAGATAAATCAGTACTCCATATCAGTGCAGTGCACCAGATTGATCATGGATACCTGGATATCATGGGTGTCACTCAAATATTCACCTCCTGTATGTCACTAAAAAATCATAAAATACTTAAATGATAATAAAAGCGAAGATGCAAAATATATTTGTACATGGGGGCGTGGCCAAGAGCGGCATGTGAGCGGACGTGTCTCACAGAGCTCCCTGTGATAATCCTGCAGCGATCCTTCTCCCGGCCGATACCTTGTTGAGAACCGGCACCGGAACCCACCGTCTACTTCCCGAGCACTCCAGGCACATCCTGAACCCTCCACCAGCATTCAAAACTGGCATGCTGACCCGCAAACAGCAGAAGGGGGATGAGATGCCGACACAGGACATCCAAAATGCCGCCACAGCGCGCACGAGGGGACAGGAAGGATTCGGGTAAGCAAGCACCCAAGACACCCAAAGCACAGGGGAAGGGTGGCCCTAAAGATATGGTGTACTACACACAAAAACTGAATAGTGCTATGGGGCGCCCCTCTGATGAGGAGCTAGATGCTACACTGGCCATCTTCCATGCACAGCAAACTGGGGAGTCATCCATGCAGGCATTGCAGCAGGCCTCAGACCAGCTTTCCCCAGACGCGGTGGAGGAGGAGGAGGAGGATGAGGGGGACATTGAACAGCCTAAACTTGCTGAAATTGTTAGGGCTGTGAATAAATGCACGGCCTCAGTACAGACATTGCAGGTTCACTCTGGAGGATTAAAAGAGGAGGTGGGACTGATCCGGCATGATTTCCAAAAAATCAGGGAACGCACCACTGCTGTGGAGGGCTGTGTCAGTGAGGTGGAAGACAGGATGGCCTCCTTAACTAGAGATCTACAGGTTACTGCCAGGACTGCGACTGCCAATGAACTTAGAAATGAGGACATTGAGAAACATTTGAGAAGGAGTAACGTTCGCATAGTGGGCCTACCAGAAAAGACAGAAGGCAGAGACCCCACTGCGTTTGTGGAGAATTAGCTGCAGGAGGTATTTGGCAAAGATGTTTTTACCCCCTTTTACTCGGTTGAAAGAGCACACAGGGTACCGCCTAGACCATTGCCTCCAGGTAACCCACCACGTACCATGCTTGCTAGACTCCTCAATTTTAAGGATAAGGAGATTATCCTGCGACTGGCCAGAGAAAAGAGCAACATACAGTTTAATGGCGTGAGAGTGTCCTTTTACCCAGATTTTTCAGCGGAGGTACAGAGGCGCAGAGCCAAATTTGGAGAGGTGAAGAAACGACTTCAACGCCTCAGGGCCAACTATGCCATGTTATATCCTGCCAAGCTTCGGATAATTGCAGGGGACAGGGTGCAGTTCTTTGAATCGGCAGCAGAGGCCTCTGCTTGGCTTGACACGAATGATCATCTTTTCCGCCAGGCGGGCGGACCCGCAGTGGATGCTGACTGAACCCCTGTGGTTGGGTACACCTTTGAAGTATCTCTTGTTTAAAGTTTGTTGCCTTGCAACTATGCGGTCACACGACCGGGAGAATCATATCTATGCCTTCTTCAGGAAATGAGCATTTGTATTCTACATGCGATTTGAAATGCCGTTGGAGTACCCCAAGGGATACAAGACTTGGGCCATTGTATACCTGTTGCATTTGTGGCTGAACTGGGTTCCTGTTCACACCCAGCAGTTCATCTTCCAGTTACTGTGTTTGTCTTTTTTTTTTCTCTTCCATTCCGGAGACCCTGCACGCGCAGATGGACGAATGACACTGTTGCACCCCCTTTTTTGTTCCCTTACAGAAGTTGTTCTGGCTGGACATGCCTTTCCAAGTAAACACTGGACAGCCCCCCTCCACGTATGGATCCCCTCTTTGCATGACAGTTTTTTCAGCCCGGGCAGCCCTTTTTTCATCCTGGTAATACCATGGTACCTGTCACAGCTCGGTGGAGGGGTCAGGAGTAGGGATGAGCTTCGTGTTCGAGTCGAACATACGTTCGACTCGAACATTGGCTGTTCGATCGTTCGACGAAGATCGAACGATTTGGGCCGTTCGCGCCAAATTCGAGTGACGCGAACGGCCCACAATGCACTACGCCATCGCAGTGTCATCCAGGCGCTGTGATTGGCCAAGCATGCACTGTGACCCCGCATGCTTGGCCAATCACAGCGCCGGCAGCGAGGAGAGCAATGATTGGCCACAGGCAGGATGCCTGTGGCCAATTATTGCTGAGGGTGTTTAGTACACGCCCCACACTATAAAAGGCCGCCAGCACGGCGGCCTAGTGTAGTGTGTTCCGGAGCAGGGATAGAGTAGCATAGGCAGGGACAGTGACTGTTATTTCTTTCTTGCTTAACCTGGATTCCTTTAGTTTAGGGAAAGAGAAGGATAGGTAGGGAGAGTGTCAGTGTGTTTTGTGCTTCTGCTATAGTGTGCTTAAAAAAAAACATTTATTCTAGGGACAGAAAACTCTAGGTAGGGACAGTGTCAGTTTCTTTCACTCTGCAAGTCCTTGTTTCCAGGGACCTGGAAGGACAGTGAGTGAATTGTCCTTTTGCTATATTGTGATTAAAAAAAACATTTATTCTAGGGACAGAAAACTCTAGGTAGGGACAGTGTCAGTTTCTTTCACTCTGCAAGTCCTTGTTTCCAGGGACCTGGAAGGACAGTGAGTGAATTGTCCTTTTGCTATATTGTGATTAAAAAAAACATTTATTCTAGGGACAGAAAACTCTAGGTAGGGACAGTGTCAGTTTCTTTCACTCTGCAAGTCCTTGTTTCCAGGGACCTGGAAGGACAGTGAGTGAATTGTCCTTTTGCTATATTGTGATTAAAAAAAACATTTATTCTAGGGACAGAAAACTCTAGGTAGGGACAGTGTCAGTTTCTTTCACTCTGCAAGTCCTTGTTTCCAGGGACCTGGAAGGACAGTGAGTGAATTGTCCTTTTGCTATATTGTGATTAAAAAAAACATTTATTCTAGGGACAGAAAACTCTAGGTAGGGACAGTGTCAGTTTCTTTCACTCTGCAAGTCCTTGTTTCCAGGGACCTGGAAGGACAGTGAGTGAATTGTCCTTTTGCTATATTGTGATTAAAAAAAACATTTATTCTAGGGACAGAAAACTCTAGGTAGGGACAGTGTCAGTTTCTTTCACTCTGCAAGTCCTTGTTTCCAGGGACCTGGAAGGACAGTGAGTGAATTGTCCTTTTGCTATATTGTGATTAAAAAAAACATTTATTCTAGGGACAGAAAACTCTAGGTAGGGACAGTGTCAGTTTCTTTCACTCTGCAAGTCCTTGTTTCCAGGGACCTGGAAGGACAGTGAGTGAATTGTCCTTTTGCTATATTGTGATTAAAAAAAACATTTATTCTAGGGACAGAAAACTCTAGGTAGGGACAGTGTCAGTTTCTTTCACTCTGCAAGTCCTTGTTTCCAGGGACCTGGAAGGACAGTGAGTGAATTGTCCTTTTGCTATATTGTGATTAAAAAAAACATTTATTCTAGGGACAGAAAACTCTAGGTAGGGACAGTGTCAGTTTCTTTCACTCTGCAAGTCCTTGTTTCCAGGGACCTGGAAGGACAGTGAGTGAATTGTCCTTTTGCTATATTGTGATTAAAAAAAACATTTATTCTAGGGACAGAAAACTCTAGGTAGGGACAGTGTCAGTTTCTTTCACTCTGCAAGTCCTTGTTTCCAGGGACCTGGAAGGACAGTGAGTGAATTGTCCTTTTGCTATATTGTGATTAAAAAAAACATTTATTCTAGGGACAGAAAACTCTAGGTAGGGACAGTGTCAGTTTCTTTCACTCTGCAAGTCCTTGTTTCCAGGGACCTGGAAGGACAGTGAGTGAATTGTCCTTTTGCTATATTGTGATTAAAAAAAACATTTATTCTAGGGACAGAAAACTCTAGGTAGGGACAGTGTCAGTTTCTTTCACTCTGCAAGTCCTTGTTTCCAGGGACCTGGAAGGACAGTGAGTGAATTGTCCTTTTGCTATATTGTGATTAAAAAAAACATTTATTCTAGGGACAGAAAACTCTAGGTAGGGACAGTGTCAGTTTCTTTCACTCTGCAAGTCCTTGTTTCCAGGGACCTGGAAGGACAGTGAGTGAATTGTCCTTTTGCTATATTGTGATTAAAAAAAACATTTATTCTAGGGACAGAAAACTCTAGGTAGGGACAGTGTCAGTTTCTTTCACTCTGCAAGTCCTTGTTTCCAGGGACCTGGAAGGACAGTGAGTGAATTGTCCTTTTGCTATATTGTGATTAAAAAAAACATTTATTCTAGGGACAGAAAACTCTAGGTAGGGACAGTGTCAGTTTCTTTCACTCTGCAAGTCCTTGTTTCCAGGGACCTGGAAGGACAGTGAGTGAATTGTCCTTTTGCTATATTGTGATTAAAAAAAACATTTATTCTAGGGACAGAAAACTCTAGGTAGGGACAGTGTCAGTTTCTTTCACTCTGCAAGTCCTTGTTTCCAGGGACCTGGAAGGACAGTGAGTGAATTGTCCTTTTGCTATATTGTGATTAAAAAAAACATTTATTCTAGGGACAGAAAACTCTAGGTAGGGACAGTGTCAGTTTCTTTCACTCTGCAAGTCCTTGTTTCCAGGGACCTGGAAGGACAGTGAGTGAATTGTCCTTTTGCTATATTGTGATTAAAAAAAACATTTATTCTAGGGACAGAAAACTCTAGGTAGGGACAGTGTCAGTTTCTTTCACTCTGCAAGTCCTTGTTTCCAGGGACCTGGAAGGACAGTGAGTGAATTGTCCTTTTGCTATATTGTGATTAAAAAAAACATTTATTCTAGGGACAGAAAACTCTAGGTAGGGACAGTGTCAGTTTCTTTCACTCTGCAAGTCCTTGTTTCCAGGGACCTGGAAGGACAGTGAGTGAATTGTCCTTTTGCTATATTGTGATTAAAAAAAACATTTATTCTAGGGACAGAAAACTCTAGGTAGGGACAGTGTCAGTTTCTTTCACTCTGCAAGTCCTTGTTTCCAGGGACCTGTAAGGACAGTGAGTTAATTTTCCTTGTGCTATATTGTGATTAAAAAAAACATTTTTTCTAGGGACAGAAAACTGTAGGTAGGGAGAGTGTTTTTTTTCTTTCACTCTGCAAGTCCTTGTTTCCAGGGACAGAGAAGGACACCTGAAGGTAGCCCTTATTGCTTTTTTCCCATCTCCCTGCAGGCCATCTATTAGAATGTCTGGAAGGCAAACAAGGAGAGGCAGACAGTCAGGAGGCAATAAAAGAGGGCAAGCAGGCTCTGTGTCTGGGGGCAACAGTGCTGGTCGTGGACGCGGTGCATTGTCATCAGCACATGGCCATGGGACACGCTTGTCCTTCTTTTCGGCAGCTGGACATGTTGAGCCACATCATGCCGAAGACTTGGTAGAGTGGATGACCAAGCCCTCCTCCTCCTCCTCATCCTCTCTCACCCAGGCTCAGGGTACTGGAAAAGCAGCTGCCAAAGCGTCGTCTTCCCTGGTATCAATGTCAGACAAATCATCAGTCACTCCTTCCCTAGACCCACCATGTCCTCCTCCTGAGGAGTCCCCCGAACTGTTTCAGCACAGTGTTGGGTACATGCTCCAGGAGGATGCCCAGCGTTTCGAAGGGTCTGATGATGAAACCCAGCTAGAGGAAGGCAGTAGCGTGAGAGCAGACAGAGGGGATGCTCAAGAAGGACACCAATCTGGCAGTCATGTTCCAGCAGCTGCAGCATACTGCCAGATTGGCTCCAGTGATGAGGAGGGAGGGGATGATGAGGTCAATGACTCCACGTGGGTGCCTAATAGGAGAGAGGAGGAGGAGGAGGATGAGGAGGAGGCACATCTCCAACGAGGCAGGATGCCCTTTGGTGGCCAGCGTAAGGGCAGTACACCGACGGAATCACACCGCAGAGCTCCGCCTGTGCAGGGCGCTGCCTCTGCCCGTCATTCAAAAAGTTCTTTGGTGTGGGCCTTTTTTGAGGCTAGTGCATCAGATCGCACAGCTGCTGTTTGCAACATATGTCTCAAGCGTATATCGCGTGGCCAAAACATCAGCCGCTTGGGTACCACATGCCTGACCAGACATATGTTGACCTGCCATGCAGCTCGTTGGCAAGCCTACCTCAAAGACCCACACCAAAGAACAAAGCGGACCTCTCCTTGCACCGCATCAGCTGGGATCTCCAACCCCACTATAACTTCAGTCCTCTCTGAAACATGCACTGAGAGGAATGAAGGTGTAGAATTAGGTGTGTCACAGCCAAGTACTTGCGCCCACTCTGCTAGCAGTACACCGACGTCCGATTCTAGCAGGCAAATTTCCCTGCCCCAGCTGCTGGACCGTCGAAAGAAGTTCACTCCCAGCCATCCACATGCCCAGCGGTTGAATGCTAGCTTGGCTAAATTGCTAGCGCTTCAACTGCTGCCTTTTCAGTTGGTAGACTCGGCCCCCTTCCGTGAGTTTGTGCAATGTGCGGTTCCTCAGTGGCAGGTTCCCAAACGCCACTTTTTCTCACGGAAGGCTATTCCGGCTCTCTACCGGCATGTGGAAGGCAATGTCTTGGCCTCGCTGGACAGGGCGGTCAGCGGTAAGGTGCATATTACCGCTGACTCATGGTCCAGCAGGCATGGACAGGGACGTTACCTTTCTTTCACGGCCCATTGGGTCACTCTTTTGGCAGCTGGGAAGGATTCAGGACAAGGTGCAGTAGTGTTGGAGGTTGTCCCACCGCCACGCCTCCAAAATGCTACTACTGGTTGTGACACACCTCTCTCCTCCACCCCCTCCTCTTCTTCTTCCTCCATGGCCTCTTCCTGTGGTTTGTCCTATGAACCAGCGGTGCTCCGTAGCCGTTCACGGGGCTACGCAAGTACGCAGGCAAAAAGATGCCATGCCGTGCTTGCGCTGGTGTGTTTGGGGGACAGAAGCCACACTGGGGCAGAGGTCCTGTCTGCTCTGCAGGGCCAGGCCGAGAGGTGGTTGACGCCACGCCAGCTTAAGCCAGGAATGGTGGTTTGCGACAATGGCACCAACCTCCTCTCCGCCCTCCGACAGGGACAACTGACCCATGTGCCCTGTGTGGCTCACGTCCTTAACCTGGTGGTGCAGCGGTTCTTGGGCAGGTACCCGGGCTTACAGGATGTCCTGAGGCAGGCCAGGAAAGTCTGTGTGCATTTCCGCAGATCTTATAATGCCAGTGCTCGCCTGGCTGAGCTGCAAAAGGAGTTGAACCTGCCCAAGAACCGCCTTATATGTGACATGCCCACCAGGTGGAACTCAACGTTGGCCATGCTGCAGCGGCTGCACACGCAGCAGAGGGCCATCAATGAGTACCTGTGCGACTACGGCACCAGGACAGGGTCAGGGGAGCTTGGTTTTTTTTCTCCACGCCAGTGGGGCATGATCAGGGATGCATGCACTGTCCTGGCACCATTTGAGGAGGCCACGAGGATGGTGAGCAGTGACAGTGCATGCATCAGTGACACTGTACCTCTTGTCCACCTGTTGGAGCACACGCTGCGTGGAATAATGGACAGGGCACTTGAGGCAGAACAGAGGCAGGAAGAGGAGGACTTCCTTGCCTCTCAAGGCCCCCTTTACCCAGACAGTGTTCCTTCTGTCCCACCCATCGCACAGGAAGAGGAGGAGGAGGAGGAGGAGGAGGAGGAGGATTGTGTCAGCATGGAGGTGGAGGCTGGCACTCAGCATCATCAGCAGCAGTCTTTTAGGGATGATTTACAGTCCCAAGAAACCAGTGGACTTGTACGTGGCTGGGAGGAGGTGGCTGCGGATCATGTCGTCCTTAGTGACCCAGAGGACTCCGGAGCGAATGCCTCAGCAAACCTACGCTGCATGGCCTCCCTGATCCTGCAAAGTCTGCGGAAGGATCCTCGTATTCTTCGGATCAAGGAGAGGGACCATTACTGGCTGGCCACTCTCCTTGATCCACGGTACAAGGGTAAGGTTGCGGACCTTATGTTACCGTCGCAGAGGGAGCAGAGGATGAGACAACTCCGGGAGGCCTTGCAGAAAGGTCTGTGCAACGCGTTCCCAGAGACTGGGAGGTTGCAAACTCCTGGTCCTGGACAACGAGTTGCTGAGGCTTCGGCCAGTCAAAGAAGGAGCGGTGGGGAAGGTGGCCGTCTGACCGATGCGTTCAGACAATTCTTTAGTCCGCAGCCCCAAAGTATGATTGGTTCCAGCAACCATCGCCAGCGTCTGATAAACATGGTGCAGGAATATCTAGGGGCAAGGTCAGACTTGGACACCTTCCCCACCGAAAATCCTCTGGCTTACTGGGTCTTGAGGATGGATCACTGGCCAGAGCTTGCACAGTATGCAATTGAGCTACTGGCCTGTCCTGCATCCAGCGTTCTTTCGGAACGCACATTCAGTGCTGCTGGAGGATTTGTCACGGATCACAGGGTGCGCCTGTCCACCGACTCGGTTGATCGACTGACTTTCATCAAGATGAACCAGTCTTGGATCACCACCAGCTACCACACACCTGATGCTGATATAACAGACTAATTGATTTTAAAATGTCACATCCCTTCAAGACTGATGCTGATGCTGAGTGCCTGTGCTGTTATGTTGACTGGCTATCCTCCTCCTCCGAGTCCTCAATGATACGATTGATGATGATAGCTTGGAAGATCATTTTTGTTTATGGGTGCCGCCACCAGTGCCTAACGCCCAATTTTTCAGCCCCTGTTTAACAGGGGCGTGTAATTACAATTTTTGAAGCAATACTTTGCAACAGGGCTCATTGCTGTGCTCCAAGTACAGTATCTGTGAGGAGTTGCAGTGTTGTGCCACCAGTGCCTAAGGCCCAATTTTTCAGCCCCTGTTTAACAGGGGCGTGTCATTACAATTTTTGAAGCAATACTTTGCAACAGGGCTCATTGCTGTGCTCCAAGTACAGTATCTGTGAGGGGTTGCAGTGTTGTGCCACCAGTGCCTAAGGCCCAATTTTTCAGCCCCTGTTCAACAGGGGCATGTAATTACAATTCTTGATCTAATAATTCACAGCAGGGCCCATTGCTGCACCCACCAAGAGTAACTGTCAGGGCTTACAGTGTTGTGGCACCAGCACCACCATCAAAGGCCCAATTTTTACTACCACTGTTCAACAATTATATGTAATTAAAATTCCTGATATAATAGTTGACAGCAGGGCGTTCCAGCACCAACCAAGAGTAACTGTGAGTGCTTACAGTGTTGTGCCAACACCAACAACTAAGGGGCCTATTTCTGCAGAGTATATACGGCAGGTCCCTACTTTCAAACATCCAACTTACAAACGACTCCTACTTGCAAACGCAAGAAGACAACAGGAAGTGAGAGGAAATCTACCACTAGGAAGGAAAATTCTCTCCTGTAAGAATAAATATGGGAGAAAGGTGTCTCCTCTGTACTGATGCTTTATCAGCAATCCTTGTTTCAAGAAAAACACCACATTTCAAAAACAGTTGTCATTGGGACGGAAAGTGAGGTGAAATGTTCTGAACAGGGGCACAGACAGCAAAACAAATGTTACAGGGGTGATAACCCTTACCTATGTTTTCCAAAAAGTTTAAAAATAGATTTTTGGGCTGGAGCTACACTTCAACAATGTACCTGTTCAAAATTACAAACAGATTCTACATAAGAACAAACCTACAGTCCCTGTCTTGTATGCACCGCCTGTATACGGCTGTTCAGAGTATATAGGGCCTTTTTTATTTTATGTGCGGGGTTCCCCTTAATATCCATACAAGACCCAAAGGGGCTGGTAATGGGCTGGGGTAGGGGGGGGGGTCATGGGGTAGCTATGCCATTTTTCTTAAAGAATTTCATCCATATTACCGGGACCAGACATTACATTAAAGCCGCAAGCAGTTTTAAATGGCTTTTTTTTCCTTTAGAAGTGTCATTTTGTGCAGGGACAGTTCTAAACACGGGAAACACGTGGCACTTCACAGGCATACTTTAGACACCCCCCAGGTACGATATTTAAAGGAATATTTGACTTTTTTTTTTTCACTTTATGCATCATTAAAATGACTGCTCCCGAAAAACGACCGTTTTTAAAACTTCTTTTTGCATTGATACATGTCCCCTGGTGCAGAACCCGGGTTCCCAAACCCTTTTTAGGACAATAACATGCATAATAGTTGTTATAATTAGCACTTTAGAATTCGAACGTTCGCATCCATTGTATTTAATAGGGTTCTAATGTTCGTTCGAACTTCCGGTCCGTTCGCGGGTTCTGGTGCGAACCGAACCCGGGGGTGTTCGGCTCATCACTAGTCAGGAGGCAAGCACTATATGATGGGAGGAGGTGGTGTATAATATTCAGTGTTGTGTATTTGTTTCTGAGTGGCGGATGCGGAGGCTCACGGCATGCTGAGTTAGGCTAGTGGGCAACCCTATCCGCACAATTGCACTACTGCACTTACTATTACAATGTAACATGATGGCCTGTGTACCTTTTAGTTTAGTGGAACATACGGGGCTTGAGTGATCCACTCAAGCATACCATGGTATCCGCTTCTCTTAGAAAACATCTCATAGCTGTGTGTGTTATGCAGGAAACTCATTTGACTCCAGAAACACTGTTGTGGGTGGGATTTGCTTGGGCGGGTTGGGCGTATCACTCCACTCATACCTCTTATTCTTGGGGTGTAAGTATCCTGATACATGGATCCCTGGACTTTCAGTTACTTGACTCAAGGGTTGACCAGGAGAGAAGATTTGTGTTTTTGCTTTGCAGACTTTAGCATTTGATGCTCATTCTTGCTGCAGTGTATGTTCCTCCACCATTCAACGCATTGGTTTTATGCGCCCTGTTGACATTTCAGCTATGCAATCCAGGGGTGCCCCTGGTTTTGATAGGGGACCTGAATGGCATTATGGACCCGAACTTGGATAGGCACCCTCCTCCATTGGGGGGACCCATGAGGACAAAACCAGCCCTGGCTAAATTTATAGGGGAAGTGGGGTGGTCGGATCCCTGGAGAAATAGGAATCCCTTAGAGAGGCACTTTTCATGCTTTTCCAAATCACATATGTCTTTATCCAGGATCGACTTGTGTCTGTGTTCAACAGAGGCATCCCAGTACATTGAGAAGGTGCAATACCTCCCCAGGAGCATCTCAGACCACTCTCCCCTCTCGGTTCAATTGAAGGTTAGGCCAGAGTCTAATTTACGGAGAGCGTCATGGAAGCTAAATGCTTTCTGGCTGAATCTCTTCTCTTCTCACACCAAAATGGAGGATGACATTGCAGCTTTCTGGCAGAAGCATATAGATTACCCCGATTTGAATGCTACCTGGGACGCTTTTAACCACTTAACGACCGCCCACCGCCGATTTACGTCGACAGAATGGCACGGACAGGCAGAATCACGTAGATCTACGTGATCGCCTTTGTGCAGTTGGGGGCTCCATCCGGACCCCCCTTCACTGCAGTGAGCGGCCGTTAAGTGTTCGGGAGCGATCAGGCATGAGGGGGGGGGGCGCTCGATTACGCCCCCCCCCCTCGCGATCGCTCCCGGCCAATGAAAATGCTTCCTCCGCCATGTGATGTAAACAAGGCTGGAGGAAGTGATGTCATCTCCCTCGCCGCGGTCTTTCCGTTCCCGGCGCCGAGCAGAGAAGAAGCAGGTTAGTGCACCAACAGTCCACTGACACGTAGGTACACATAGGCACACAAATCACCCCCCAGTCACCCCCAGATCACCCCCCAGGTCACCCCAAAGCCCCCAATCACAGTGTCACTGATTGCAGTGATCATTTATTTTACTGATCACTGCATTTAGTGTCATCTGTGATTGTAAAAAGTTGCAGGGCAGTTAGGATTAGGCCCCTTTAGGTCCAGGGTAGCCCCCTAACCCCCCTAATAAAGGTTTAACCCCTTGATCACCCCCCAGGTAACCCTTTCACCCCCTAACTTCAGTGTCACTAAGCGATTGTTTTTCCGATCGCTGTATTCGTGTCGCTGGTGCTTTAGATAGGCAGTTATTTTTTTTTTAGGTTCGCCGCAGGTTTTTATTAGTGTCAGGTACCCCCATATATTATTTTAACCCCCTGATTGCCCCTAGAGTTAACCCTTTCACCAGTGATCGCCGTATAAGCGTCACTGGTGTCACTGGTTAGCCAGTAAGTTATTTAGTTATTTAGGTTACCCGTCAGGTTTTTATATAGTGTCAGGTACCCCCATATTTAACCTAATAAAGGTTTTAACCCCCTGATTGCCCCTAGTTAACCCTTTCACCAGTGATCACCATATAAAGGTTACGGGTGACGCTGGTTGATTAGTTTGCTTTTTATAGCATCAGGGCACCCGCCGTATATAACCCAATAAAGGTTTAACCCCCCTGATCGCCCGGCGGGTGAGATCAATTAGGTTTTAGCGCCAGAGAGGGTCTGCGTCGCCCCAGGCAGTGTTAGGTTAGTGACAGTAACGCTAACACCCACGCGCAAAGCATACACCCCCCTTAGTGGTATAGTATCTGATCAGATCTGATCAGATCTATACTAGCATCCCCAGCGGTTTAGGGTTCCCAAAAACGCAGTGTTAGTGGGATCAGCCCAGATACCTGCTAGCACCTGCGTTTAGCCCCTCCGCCCAGCCCAGCCCAGCCCAGCCCACCCAAGTGCAGTATCGATCGATCACTGTCACTTACCAAACACAACACACATAACTGCAGCGTTCGCAGTGCTTGGTTTTTGGGGCCCTGTACGCGGCTAGGCTCCCAAAAAGTCCCACACATGTGGTATCCCCGTACTCAGGAGAAGCAGCAGAATGTATTTTGGGGTGTAATTTCACATATGCCCATGGCATGTGTGAGCAATATATCATTTAGTGACAACTTTGTGCAAAAAAAAAAAAAGTTTGTCATATTCCCGCAACTTGTGGCAAAATATAAAATATTCCATGGACTGAACATGCCTCTCAGTAAATAGCTTGGGGTGTCTACTTTCCAAAATGGGGTCATTTGGGGGGGGTTTGTGCTATTTTGGCATTTTATGGCCTTCGAAACTGTGATAGGTAGTGAGGAGTGAAATCAAAAATTTGCGCCCTTAGAAATCCTGAAGGCGGTGCTTGGTTTCCGGGGTCCCGTACGTGGCTAGGCTCCTAAAAAGTCCCACACATGTGGTATCCCCGTACTCAGGAGAAGCAGCAGAATGTATTTTTGGGTGCAATTCCACATATAACCATGGCATGTGTGAGCAATATATCATTTAGTGACAACTTTTTGTAATTTTTTTTTTTTTTTTTTTGTCATTATTCAATCACTTGGGACAAAAAAAAAATATTCAATGGGCTCAACATGCCTCTCAGCAATTTCCTTGGGGTGTCTACTTTCCAAAATGGGGTCATTTGGGGGGGTTTTGTACTGCCCTGCCATTTTAGCACCTCAAGAAATGAGATAGGCAGTCATAAATTTAAAGCTGTGTAAATTTCAGAAAATGTACCCTAGTTTGTAAACGCTATAACTTTTGCGCAAACCAATAAATATACGCTTATTGACATTTTTTTTACTAAAGACATGTGGCTGAATACATTTTGGCCTAAATGTATGACTAAAATTGAGTTTATTCGATTTTTCTTATAACAAAAAGTAGAAAATATCTTTTTTTTTCAAAATTTTCGTTTTTTTCCATTTATATCGCAAAAAATAAAAATCGCAGAGGCAATCAAATACCATTAAAAGAAAGCTCTATTTGTGGGAAGAAAAGGACGCAAATTTCATTTGGGTACAACATTGCATGTCCGCACAATTTACAGTTAAAGCAGCGCAGTGCCGAATCCCAAAAACAGGCTTGGTCCTAATGGCCCGAAATGGTCCGGGGCTTAAGTGGTTAAAGCCCTCCTTAGGGGGTTATTTATATCTGAGGTCACTGCCATTAAGCGCAACACGTCTGAACAGAGGGACCAGGCTGTTTAGATGGTTAAACGTTTGGAGGCGGAGTACATTGCCAATTCTGGGGTGGGCTCTCGTGAGGCATGGATAGCAGCACAGGATGCACTTAGTAGAATTGATGCTTCTAAAGCAGATAAAAAAAACGTTTTTTTTTAATAAACTGGCCTTCTACGAGGAAGGGGAACAGACAGGCAAACTCCTGGTCAAAATAGTTCACTCGCAGCAGTTGTCTCCATCCATTGGGGCCCTACGCACCTCATTGGGGAACACTACGGATCTTGTCATGCGAGAACTGGTGGACTTCTACTCGGATCTCTATAGATCTAAGCAGACCCACACGGAGGAGGAGGTTCGGGATTTTCTGCAGGGGTTAGAGCTACAGTGTTTAACGGAGTCCCAGGTGGAATCTCTAGAAGCTCCCATTACTATAGAAGAGATGCTTATAGCTACCAACTCCTTTCCCAATTCCAAGGCTCCCGGGGATGATGGCATCCCGATTGAGGTGTATAAACAGTATGGCGAAGGGATTTTACCTAGACTGCTCCGCACCCTAAACTCGGCCAGGGAATTGCAACAACTTCCTGACTCTGAGACAGGCCAGCATAGTTCTCCTGCTTAAACCCGGGAAAGACTCGTTAGACCCAGGCTCGTACAGGCCGATATCGCTTCTGCAGAATGACATTAAAATCCTTGCTAAAGTACTGGCCATAAGATTGAATAAAGTGATAGCATCCATTATACATCCAGACCAGTCCGGTTTTATACCAGAGAGGTCCACAGCTGTTAACCTCCGGAGACTGTTTCTTAATGTGCAGTCTCCTGCGGATAATACAGGGGATAGGGCATTGCTGTCGCTTGATGCTCATAAAGCATTCGATAGCATTGAATGGCAGTATCTATGGGAAACTTTGAAAAAATTTGGTTTTGGACCAGTGTTCCTGTCTTGGGTGCAGCTCCTATATAATTCCCCCTCGGCGGTCATTAGAGAGTGTCTCCTCCCTTCCCGCTTCACAGAGGGACTCGGCAGAGATGTCCCCTGTCTCCTCTACTGTTTGCCATAGAACCTATGGCAGCTCTGGTACACTCCAACCCGTCGATAACCGGTTTCAAATATGGCCAGATACACGAAAAACTCATGCTCTATGCGGACGATACCATGTTACTGCTGGGGGATACGTCGGGTCCCTGGGTGAGGCCATGGCAGTTGTTCAAAACTTTGGCTCATTCTCTGGCCTGGTAATTAACTGGACCAAATCCACCATTATGCTGCTGGACTCTGCAGCCACACGGGGCCCCACGCTACAGAATATCCCGGTCTCAACAAAATTTAAAAATTTGGGTGTCTGGGTCACACCGCAACCTCGCAATTATATCACTCTTAATCTCTCCCCCTTATTAGGCTGGATTAGGGATAAGTCCAAAATTTGGTCAAAACTGAAAATGTCCATGGTGGGCAGGGTCAATCTTATCAAGATGATCTTTATGCCGCAACTTTTGTACATTCTTCACAATACCCCCATGGTGGTCCCACTGAAAGTCTTTAGAATCATCAATTCTTTATTTTGAGCTTTTCTCTGGCTTAACAAACCCCCTAGAATTAAATTAGATCAGCTACAGAAACCTAAAGAGGCTGGGGGTCTGGCCCTCCCAAACCCATGGCTATATTATTTGGTTGCTCAATTACAACACATTGCCCGAGCTATATCTGAGAAGACGGCCACGGGGGGGGGGGTTGGGGACCCAGCAGTTACCCTATTGCAGCACACTTCTGGCGCAGGTAGTGTGGTCACAGGTCTTGAAGCATTGCAATTTGCCAAGTTGAACAAGCTCTTCCCCCACCTATGCTTTGATCCCAAAAATTTGGAATAAAACTCGTCAATTACAAAAGTTTGAGGGCTTTACAGGTCATAGCCCGATCTGAAACAATCAGTATTATGGGGAACTGCTTCTTCTGAATTGTGCGGAACGCTGGAGGAGATGTGGAGTCACTCACTTGGTCCACATTTTTTCCAATGGCTGTTTGATGTCTTTTGCGGAACTACAGGAAAAGTTCGGACTGCCTGGGTCTATGCACTTCTATTATTTGCAGTTAAGCCACGCTGTCAGGGCTCAGGTGGGAAACAACCCATGGATATTATCTCCTGCCCCGATCTTTCATTATATGACGGTGTCCTGCTTTAAGGGATTTATCTCTAGAACGTATGCCATGTTGCTCTCCTCTTTTTTGCCGGGCTTTCCCGCAAAGGTGATATCTTCTTGGGAGAGGGATGTGGGTGTATTTGAGGAGGATCAATGGGCGGAAGCATTACTAGCAATACAGGGATGCTCACTCAACGCTGCCCAACGCCTGTCACAATTGTACATCTTGTTGAGGGTACACTTCACGCCTGCTAAATTGCATAGAATGGGTCTTGGAGAAGATAATTGCCCCAGGTGTGCTAGAGATCACGGAGACCTTATCCATTTACTATGGCGGTGCCCCAAGTTACACCTTTACTGGGGGGGAGTCCTTAAAACCATTGGGGAGGCATTTTTGGTGGAGATTCCTCAAGACCCTAAGGTCTGTATCTTGGGTGTTGTGGATAATTTACAACTTGAACATAACCCGAAAATGGCCATTGGTAGAGCCCTTTTCCAGGCCTGTAAACTCCTCCTTCACCATTGGAAGGCAAGTGAATGGATAGCTCAGATGGGATCCACTTTACGTTTTGGAGAAATATATTTATCAACACAGAGGCCGACAGGGGAAATTTGAACTGTTATGGGCTCCTTGGCTGAATACCACGGGGCTGTCCCTGCTTGAATTAGGGCTGGACAGGCTGCTTCTTTAGGCTGTTCATTGGAAGGGTATGGGTGGTTAGCAGAACTGTACAATAAAATGTCTGTTATTTGGATCAGTTTGGGAAAACGATATTGAGACCTGATTTGTCGTATATATGCTGTGTGGTGGTTTATGGAATGTGAGAGAATTTTAGTATTTTCCAGTTTTTATTGTTCCAATGTTTTATGGAATAATTGTTTACTTTCTGCATATGTAAAACTTTTGCTCATCCTTTTTGAGAAAAAACAATATATATATATTTGTATCTGTGACATTTAGACTGTGACTTCTCTGGACTCAAGCAATAGTTTGCACAGGAGGTAATCCCAATCAGTCATGGAAACCAATTTGCATTTGCCTTTGGAATGTCTTTGAATCAAACGTGACATTACGTGTCCTTATGGCATATTGCATATAAAAGGAGATCTGTTGCACATAAAGACACAAAGAAAACTCATAATCTGCACTGGAAATCAATTAAAATTGATGAGGCGTTGCGGCTCATTTCGATAATCCTCCTCTATATCAGCAGACTACTAATAGAGGAAAAGATAAAATGAAGCTGGTGAACAGGCAAGTTCACTCACTAAAAGTATGCATTGTAAAAAGCTTTCCATTCCAGATTCCTTGACACATGGGGTTGATTTAGTAAAACTGGAGAGTGCAAAATCTGGTGCAGCTGTGCATGGTAGCCAATCCGCTTTTAACTTCAGTGTGTTCAATTAAGCTTTGACAAAAAAAAAAAAAATGCAATCTGATTGGTTTGTCTGCAGAACTGCACCTGATTTTGCACTCTCCAATTTTAGTGAACCAACCCCAGCATGTTCACTGCTACAAACCATATTAAACCACAAAGATATATCTCACATGGGTGGTAGGAATATTCGTCAAAGAACATTTAGTGATCTATAGCAATGCAGGTTTCCAGAATATACCTAGAGCATGTTTCATAAGAATTGATCAGCTATTCTCCACTGTCTATCACTTAAACTTCAAAGGTGTTTATAGAAGCAAAAGTGCAAACTTGATGTACGTGGCATTTATATCAACAAATGTATACAATGCATGTCCATATATCCATAATTGCTGTGATCCATAATGCATTACTAGGCTAATAATATATTCCACTCATACCAAAGCGTTAGTTTTAGAGCACAGAGGTAGATCAATGTGAAAGGAATGATGCTCAACGTTCATATATGGTTATGACAACAAAAGTATAAAATTCATATGTGTATTTGTGCAATTTGTTATTTCTATGTGTTTTCCATCACCCATGTTTTACTGGATCTGTCCAGTTCAATAGGAAAATCTCCAGATGGTTAGAGCAGTCACCTGGTCCCCATATAGATAAGTAAAAATTACCATAAAAAGTCCCACGGGTGCCTCTTGTGTGGCAGAAGTAGCTGTTGCGCTCATGCACTGCATATATAAAGTGTTTCATGGCCTAAGTATGGTGACTTTCTAAACAATGCCTTTGATCACACTTGTCAAATGGCAAAAGCCAGCTTCTGTCAGTACACACGGTCGAATGCCGCCGATGCCGGGCTGATGCCATCCAACATTCAACCCGTGTGTACTAGACTTTAGATTGAGAACTGGGCGATCAAAGACTGCTAATTGCTAGGTTCTCCGTTAACCACTTAAGGAACACCCCACGTTCATGTACTGCACTGTACCTTAACCACTTAACAACCACCTGCCGACAAATAACGGCGGCAGGGTGGTTGCTTAACTCTGGGAGGACGTTATATAACGTCCTCCCAGAATCGCGCTCCCCGCGCGCCCCCTGGGGCGCGCACACGGGAAACTCCGTGACCGCCGGGTCCAGAGGACCCGGCGGATCACGAATCGCGGTAAATCGCCGCTGATAGCGGCCGTTTACCACGTGATCGCTCCGTCAAATGACGGAGCAATCACTTGTAAACAGACCGGCGTCATTTGATGACGCCGGTTCCTCCCTCCCCTCTCTGTACCGATCGGTACAGTGTGAGAGGGGAGGGGGAGGGAGCGGATGGCAGCAGCAGCACTGTGGGCTGGATCTGTGACAATTGCAGTCACAGATCCATCCATCCATCCATCCCTGCTCAGCCATCCCTGTGCTATACCCTGCCAATACTCTGCAATACACCCTGCCAATACTCTGCAAAATACCCTGCCAATACCCTGGTGCAATACTCTGCAATACCCTGGTGCAATACTCTGCAATACCCTGGTGCAATACTCTGCAATACCCTGGTGCAATACTCTGCAATACCCTGGTGCAATACTCTGCAATACCCTGCACAATACTCTGCAATACCCTGCAAAATACTCTGCAATACCCTGCAAAATACTCTGCAATACCCTGGTGCAATACTCTGCAATACCCTGGTGCAATACTCTGCAATACCCTGGTGCAATACTCTGCAATACCCTGGTGCAATACTCTGCAATACCCTGCGAAATACTCTGCAATACCCTGCGAAATACTCTGCAATACCCTGGTGCAATACTCTGCAATACCCTGGTGCAATACTCTGCAATACCCTGGTGCAATACTCTGCAATACCCTGGTGCAATACTCTGCAATACCCTGGTGCAATACTCTGCAATACCCTGCACAATACTCTGCAATACCCTGCACAATACTCTGCAATACCCTGCACAATACTCTGCAATACCCTGCAAAATACTCTGCAATACCCTGCAAAATACTCTGCAATACCCTGCGCAATACTCTGCACAATACTCTGCAATACCCTGCACAATACTCTGCAATACCCTCCACAATACTCTGCAATACCCGCCACAATACTCTGCAATACCCTCCACAATGCCCTGTGCAATACCCGTGCAATACCCTGCCATACACCGCAATACCCTGCCATACACCGCAATACTCCGCAATGCCCTGCAATACTCCGCAATGCCCGGCAATACTCCGCAATGCCCGGCAATACTCCGCAATGCCCGGCAATACTCTGCAATAACCACTTCCCGCCCTCCGGCCGTCATATGACGTCCTTGACTTTGTGCGGGGATATCTGAATGATGCCTGCAGCTACAGGCATCATTCAGATATCGGCTTTTTCAGCCGGCGATTCCCTACACCATAAGAACAATCATAGCGGCTGTTCCGCCGCTTGATCATTCTTACGGGAGGCAAGAGGGGATGTCCCCCCCCCCCCCCCGCCGCCCTCCGGTGCTTCTACCGACTCACCGCTACGATCAAAGCCAGGATTGTTGTTTTTTTTTTTTGTATTTTTTTCAGGCTTCCCAGCCTAGAGGTGAGATGTGGGGTCTTATTGACACCGTCCCCCCCCCCTCATATCTCACTGTAAAGAGGACCTGTCATGCCATATTCCTATTACAAGGGATGTTTACGTTCCTTGTAATAGGTATAAAAGTGATCAAAAAAATGTTTAGGGCGGAAAAACATGTCAAACTAAAATAAATAAAGTAAAATGAAGAATAAAATTTATTTTATTTTTTTAAAGCGCCCCTGTCCCCGTGAGCTTGCATACAGAAGCGAACGCATACGTAAGTCCCGCCCACATATGAAAACGGTTTTCAAACCACACATGTGAGGTATCTCTGTGAACGTTAGAGCGAGAGCAATCATTTTGGCCCTAGACCTCCTCTGTAACTCAAAACATGTAACCAGTAAAAATATTTAAAGCGTCGCCTATGGGGATTTTTTAAGTAGCGAAGTTTGGCGCCATTCCACGAGTGTGTGCAATTTTTAAGGGCGACATGTTAGGTATCTATTTACTCGGCGTAACTTCATCTTTCACATTATGCAAAAACATTGGGCTAACTTTACTGTTTTTTTTTTTTTTTAAGCACAAAACATTTTTTTTCCGTAAAAAACGCGTTAAAAAAATTGCTGCGCAAATATCGTGCGAGATAAAAAGTTGCAACAACCACCATTATATTCTCTAAGGTCTTTGCTAAAAAAACATATATAATGTTTTGGGGTTCTATGTAATTTTCTAGCAAATAAATGATGATTTTTACATGTAGGAGAGAAATGTCAGAATTGGCCTTGGTGCTCCAGAACGCCTGAAGGTGCTCCCTGCATGTTGGGCCTCTGTATGTGGCCACGCTGTGTAAAAGTCTCACACATGTGGTATCGCCATACTCGGGAGTAATAGCAGAATGTGTTTTGGGGTGTAATTTGTGGAATGCATATGCTGTGTGTGAGAAATAACCTGCTAATATGACAATTTTGTGGAAAAAAAAAAAGAGAAAAAAAAAATCTTGATTTTGCAAAGAATTGTGGGAAAAAATGACAACTTCAAAAAACTCACAATGCCTCTTTCTGAATACCTTGGAATGTCTTCTTTCCAAAAAGGGGTCATTTGGGGGGTATTTGTACTTTTCTGGCATGTTAGGGTCTCAAGAATTGAGATAGGCCGTCAGTACTTCAGGTGTGATCAATTTTCAGATATTGGCACCATAGCTTGTGGACTCTATAACTTTCACAAAGACCAAATAATATCCACCAATTTGTACTTATTTTTACCAAAGATATGTAGCAGTATAAATTTTGGCCAAAATTTATGAAGAAAAAATAGTAATTTGCAAAATTTTATAACAGAAACGAAAATATAATCATTTTTTTACAAAATTTTCAGTCTTTTTTCTCTTATAGCGCAAAAAATAAAAAACCCAACAGTGATTAAATACCACCAAAAGAAAGCTCTATTTGTGTGAAAAAAAGGACAAAAATTTCATATGGGTACAGTGTTGTATGACTGAGTAATTGTCATTCAAAATGTGAGAGCACCGAAAGCTGAAAATTGGTCTGGTTATTAAGGGGGTTTAAGTGCCCAGTGGTCAAGTGGTTAAGCACATAATCACGTGCCTGTATGTCATCCCCTTTGTCGGCTCTGGGGCACACGTACACGCCGCCAGAGTCACGCTCCCGCTGTGATTGAAAACAGTGGGGGCCAAACAGTAAACGTTCAGAAGAGAGACAGGCGGTCTGCCTTTGTAAACAATAGGACAAATACAGGCGCAAGTAACTGAACACAGATTTTCCCACAAGTCATGAGGCATATATTATATTTATATTTATATAGATGTCAGAGAAAATGCTGAAATATGTCCAACAGATATGGAAAAATATTCCACTGACCATAGGGAAGGAGTAGGATCCACAACTCAGGGCAGCCGTCATATGGGCAATAGGAAAAGAAGGTGCCGCTCCAGGTGAGTGATGGAACCAGGCGAGCTGGGGAATGGACTCCCCCCCCCCCCCAGGGGTGCTAACCTCGGCTCGCCTGCCGTGCAATTGGATAAAAGGGAATTGATGGCTGCAATCTCTTTATTCTCTTTATTGTAAAATCAGTAGTATGAATGACACCACAGGATAGGAAAGCAGATACAGGTAGATGGGTTTCACACAGCAACGCTGCGCTTATTCGTAACCCTAAAATGTTCCTCTGACATCCCTTAAATAAGGCTCCCCCTCGTGTAAAACACAGGTGAGGATGACGTCAGCGGAACATCTGAAATCTCTCTCAGCTATACAACTTGTTAGAACAATGAAATCACATAAAGTCAATCAGAACTTTAGCTACTACATGCTGGGAGCAACAAAAACATAGACATACACAGACCTCATAGCCAGTCAAAAGAAAGAAAAGAGCGTGGGAGGGACCAAAAGAAAAGAAAACAATCTATTTCTAAATAAACATCCCATCTAATGTCCCTGACTAGCCATATAAGCACTCTGTATGAATTACAGAAATAAAAATAATTATTAAATGAAATACTAAATACAGTACATAGAATTAAATTATATTGTTGAAAACCACAAACAAAATGTGTCAACATAAAATTGTTATAAAAGAAAAAAGGAAAAAGATTTTATGGACAAAGAAACAAAAATAGAGAAAACACATAATATATCTCAATTACTAAATTATCATGAATGAATTTGTAACCTATGTGTGTGTTGAAACAAACCTTGTCTAAATGGACAAGTGTACATATGAAAATGTAAAAATAAATGTTAATTTAATATAATTTAATTTAATTTGATTTAAAAACTGGATAGAAAAGAAGCCATCATGAGACATGATGTCTACATAGAAGCATGCATAAGGGTAGGAATACAAACTGATATATGCACAAAATGCGTAAAAAAAAACGCTTAAGGAGTGCATAAAGCTGCATAGGAAATACATGGAAAATTGCATAACAATTGCACGAAAAAGAGAAAACAAAACAAAAAGGAAGAAAAATTGTTGTCCATACAGATGTCCACAGAGAGTATGTTAAACAAGTCAAAATGTGTCCACTGCATTGATCAGGTAGGTAATGTGAATCCCTGTCAAGTAGGAGAGAGGCATAGCGGACAATCAATTATTTATTCATAAAAGTGGCTTACATCCCACTCAAAGTTCATACCTTTGGGGATGCGAGTCTTCAGATGGAAGATCCATTATGCCTCCCTATGACACGATGGCTGATAGACATCACCCCCTCTACTGGGTGCCCTGATCTTGTCTATAATTTGGACTTTTAAACTTGACTTGTTACCTCCACGTAAAAGATTGAAGTGCTTCCAAACATTTGTGGTTTTGTTCTTATCAATGCTGTACACATGCTCATAGAATCTGTCTCGTAAACATTTTGTAGTTCTGCCCACGTGCTGTACATGGCAAGAACTGCATGAGATGAGGTACACCACATAGCTGGTATTGCCATTGTAAAAGGAGTCTATGATACACTCTTTTCCAGTGACCTCAGAGCGGACAGCAAGGGAATTCAGTAGCACCACACTTATAGTTGCCTTTGCAGTGCAACCTAGTGAGGGATCTCATAGGTTTATTATTGAAAAAGCTTGGGGACAAGTATCTACCCAAACTGGGTGCCCGACGAGAAACTATATTGACCTGTTTTTAGGATGTCAGCACAGACCTCATCCACATTTATTATTTTAATGGCATCGAATTCTGCACTGTATGGGGTAGTGATAGTTAATTTATTGTCCCATGTAGCTTTCTTAAGAGATATATGAGGACTAGGGATGAGCTTTGAGTTCGAGTCGAACTCATGTTCGACTCGAACATTGCCTGTTCGCCAGTTCGCCGAACAACGAACAATTTGGGGTGTTCGCGGCAAATTCGAAAAGTCTATGGGAGAAATCTAAAGTGCTAATTATAAAGGCTTATATGCAAGTTATTGTCCTAAAAAGTGTTTGGGGACCTGGGTCCTGCCCCAGGGGACATGTATCAATGCAAAAAAAAGTTTTAAAAGCGGCCGTTTTTTTTAGGAGCAGTGATTTTAATAATGCTTAAAGTGAAACAATAAAAGTAAAAAATTCCTTTAAATTTCGTACCTGGGGGGTGTGTATGATATGCATGTAAAGTCGCACATGTTTCCCGTGCTTAGAACTGTCTCTGCACAAAGTGTCATTTTTGAAGGAAAAAAAGTCATTTAAAACTCACTCGCGGCTATAATGAATTGTCGGCTTTTTATCAATACATAGAAAAGTCATCGATAAAAAAAAAAAAAGCGTGGGGTTTCCCCAAATTCACTTACCAGGCCCTTCAGGTCTGGAATGGATTTTAAGGGGAACCCCGCCGCAAATTTAAAAAAAAATGGCGTGCGGTTCCCCCTAAATATCCATACCAGGCCCTTCAGATCTGGCATGGATTTTAAGGGGAACTCCACCCCAAATAAAAAAAAATGGCGTGGAGTCCCCCCAAAAATCCATACCAGACCCTTATCCGAGCACGCAACCTGGCCGGCCGCAGGGGAAGAGGGGGGGACGAGAGAGCGCCCTCCCTCCTGAACCGTACCAGGCCACATGCCCTCAACATGGGGAGGATGTCCCCATGTTGATGGGGACAAGGGCCTCATCCCCACAACCCGGTGGTTGTGGGGGTCTGCGGGCGGGGGGCTTATCGGAATCTGGAAGACCCCTTTAACAAAGGGGACCCCCAGATCCCGGCCCCCCCTATGTGAATTGGTAAGGGGTACATTGTACCCCTACCATTTCACAAAGAAAGTGTCAAAAAATGTAAAAAAAAACACACAAACACCTTGAAAAAGTCCTTTATTAAAAAATAAATAAAAAAATAAAAAATAAAAACATTCCAGCGGTGAAATCCAGTGTCCCGCAGCGATCCGATGTCCAGCGCTTTCCGTCATTGGCTGAGCCTGAGCGGACCTGATGGGGAACTTCCTCCGCAGTCTATTACATGTATAGACCTGCCCCTTCTAAAGTTCCCCATCAGGTCCGCTCAGCCAATGACTCGGTGACGGTGTAATGACCTGATGCGGAACATGAGAAGGGGCGGGTCTATACATGTATTACAAAGTGAGAGAAGTTCCCCATCAGGTCCGCCCCCTCGGTATGTCCGACTCGCCCTACGTCATTGGCCTGAGCGGGAAACTTCCTTCACTGTGTAAATTTAAATTTACACAGTGAAGGAAGTTTCCCGCTCAGGCCAATGACGTAGGCGGGGTCTGACATACCGAGGGGGCGGACCTGATGGGGAACTTCTCTCACTTTGTAATACATGTATAGACCCGCCCCTTCTAAAGTTCCCCATCAGGTCCGCTCAGCTGAGGACCTGATGCGGAACATGAGAAGGGACGGGTCTATACATGTATTACACAGCGAACGAAGTTCCCCATCAGGTCCGCCCCCTCGGTATGTCAGACCCCGCCTACATCATTGGCCTGAGTGGGAAACTTCCTTCACTGTGTAAATTTAAATTACACAGTGAAGGAAGTTCCCCGCTCAGGCCAATGTCGTAGGCGGGGTCGGACATACCGAGGGGGTGGACCTGATGGGGAACTTTGTTCGCTGTGTAATACATGAATAGACCCGCCCCTTCTCGCGTTCCGCATCTGGTCCGCTGAGCGGACCTGATGGGGAACTTTAGAAGGGGCAGGTCTATACATTTAAAACACTGCGGAGGAAGTTCCCCATCAGGTCCGCTCAGGCACAACCAATGACGGACAGCGCTGGACATCGGGATCGCCGCGGGACACTGGAGTTCATCGCTGGAATGTTTTTTTATTTTTTATAAAGGACTTTTCCAAGGTGTTTGTGTGTTTTTATTTACATTTTTTTTTTACACTTTCTTCGTGAAATGGTAGGGGTACAATGTACCCCTTACCAATTCACATGGGGGGTCTTCCAGATTCCGATAAGCCCCCTGCCCGCAGACCCCCACAACCACCAGGGAAAGGGTTGTGGGGATGAGGCCCTTGTCCCCATCAATATGGGGACATCCTCCCCATGTTGAGGGCATGTGGCCTGGTACGGTTCAGGAGGGAGGGCGCTCTCTCGTCCCCCCCTCTTTCCCTGCGGCCGGCCAGGTTGCGTGCTCGGATAAGGGTCTGGTATGGATTTTTGGGGGGACTCCACGCCATTTTTTTTTAAATTTGGGGTGGAGTTCCCCTTAAAATCCATGCCAGATCTGAAGGGCCTGGTATGGATATTTAGGGGGAACCGCACGCCATTTTTTTTTAAATTTGCGGCGGGGTTCCCCTTAAAATCCATTCCAGACCTGAAGGGCCTGGTAATTGAATTTGGGGGAACCCCCACGCTTTTTTTTTTTTATCAATGACTTTTCTATGTATTGATAAAAGCCAACAATTCATTAATAGCTGCGAGTGAGTTTTAAATGACTTTTTTTCCTTCAAAAATTACAATTTTGTGCAGGGACAAGTCTAAGCATGGGAAACATGCGCGACTTTACATGAATATCATACACACCCCCCAGGTGCGAAATTTAAAGGAATATTTCACTATTATATTTTCATTTTAGGCCTTATTAAAATCACCGCTCCCGTAAAAACGTCAATTTTTAAACCTTTTTTTGCATTGATACATGTCCCCTGGGGCAGGACCCGGGTCCCAAACACTTTTTAGGACAATAAATTGCATATTAGCCTTTATAATTAGCACTTTAGATTTCGAACGTTCGAGTCCATTGTATTTAATAGGGTTCTAAAGTTCACACGAACATTCTGTCTGTTCGCAGGTTCTGGTGCGAACCGAACAGGGGGGTGTTCGGCTCATCCCTGATGAGGACTACTGGTGTTGGCAAGCAGATAATGCCTCCTGTTCAAAGGTTATGTCACTACTACATATTTGTCTGACGCTTAGAAATTGACCCACTGGGATTCCTTTAATGGTGTGCCGTAGATGTCCAGACTGAGCAAGCAGCAGCGTATTACCCAACAGGGGTTTCCTATATAGAGAGGTTGCGACCCTGGAATCTGTCTGAGTCAATCTGACATCCAGATAACAGATGCTGTTGTGATCGGTCTGGCCTGTAAACAATAAATTCCTATTATTTGAATTAAAAAAATCAAGAAACCGTGCAAGACTAGTGACTCCATCTATCATGACTAATAACAGATCATCTATATACCTCAGGTACAGCCAAATCTGTGGTCGGAAGGGGTTCTCTGTTCCAAAGATGCGGGACCGCTCCCACCAACCCATATATAGGTTAGCGAGGGAAGGTGAAAACTTGGCTCTCATCACCGCATTGCATCTTTGGAGGTAGAAAACCCCATCAAAAATGAAAAAATTGTGTGATAGAAGGTATTCTAAAATATCCACAATGTATGACCGATACTCAATGGATAAATCCATCATGCACTCAAGATAAAGAGACTGCCTCAATGGCTAAATGGGGTATTGAGTAGTAAAGGCTGGAGACATCACATGTCAGCCAGGACGCATTTGCCTTTCAATCCTAGCCCTCAACTAAATGCAATATTTGTAAACAATCCATTTGTTTTGCTTTGATGTGATAATGATGTTTATCAGAGAATTCGAGCACACATTCACAGCATCCATCCATTGTTGCTGTAAAGATTCCTCTTGCAACTCAAAAGTTGGAAATTTCTTAATTCTAAAGCCTCGTACACACGACCGAGTTTCTCGTCGTTAAAAACGCGTCGTTTTTTTCGATGAGATTCTTGTTAACCTTGTCGAGTTTCTCGTCAAGCTTTCTATGCGTACACACTGACATTTCCCAATTTCCTCCATTGTTCTCCGCGCTCACGTCCAGCATGTACGACGGCACTATAAAGGGGAAGATCGATTTTCTTGGCGCCACCCCTTGGGCTGCTTTTGCTGATCTCGTGTTACCGCGTGTGAAGTAAAAGTTTGGGAAGAGACGATTCGCGCTTTTCAGTCTTCGTGCTTTTCAGTTCGTTTTCTGAGGTTCAGTTTGTGCTTGTGGGTTCGTATCTTGACTTTCAGGGCGTCTAGGCAGGTCGTATCTGTTTTACAGTGCGTTCTTGCCCGTTCGTTTCTGATTTTCAGTTCGTTATTCATAGGCCTTGCTGTTCTAAAGTGCGTTCTGTTCTGTACGTTCTGATAAGACGACCGTTTCCTAGCCATGTCGTCTGGACGTTCTCGTCGTCGAGTTCGTGCTGTGCGTGCGCTTGGTGTTGGTCTGCTTGTTTTGGACAAAGACCAGTCCATGAATGGTGTGAGGAGGAGTTCATGGACCAAGAATTGGTTGCTCCAGCGGGACCAATTCTGCCACATGCCTCTGCTGCGGGAGATAGTCGAGAATAATCCTGAGGACTACAGGAATTTTCTGCGGATGTCTGACCCCGTTTTTCAGGAACTGTTGACTTTGGTGTCCCCCTATATTACCAGGCAGGACACCGTTATGCGGGAAGCCATCAGTGCTGATCAGAGGCTCATCGCCACGTTGCGTTACCTGGCGACAGGGAGAAGTCTTCAGGACTTGAAGTTCACGACAGGCATCTCCCCCCAGGCTCTGGGCCTCATAATCCCAGACACCTGTTCTGCCATAATCCAAGTCCTGCAGGAGGACTATATTAGGGTAAGTTTTCTCCTTTAGCATACATGAAATACATAAAATGTGATGTTAATGTATTGTATTTCTTTCATCCTTCCCTAATTACCATGATTGTAATATGCTGAGAATGTCCCCTTTGTCCCCATGCATGCTGGAAGCTTTAGATTGCCCCTTTTTTCTCCTCCATGCATATTTCCCTTCACTAACCTTTCCAGCAGGGGCGCCTGTTGCAACAAATGTTTGGGGGTCCAACCCCAATTTAGGAAATAAACTTCCTCCATTTTTGCAAAGGTGCCTATTAAACGCCCCCAGTTGTCTCCTCCAATGCAGCCATTTTGTAACCCTCCAATGCAGCCATTTTGTAACCCTCCAATGCAGCCATTTTGTCCCCTCCAATGCAGCCATTTTGTCCCCAGCCCTGCACATGCCTTCTTGTGGTCAGCGCCATCATTCTTCTGTCCTTGATGTCTTCTCCTTCCCTTGATGTTGCATCAGCCAATCATGTTACCATTAAACAGACTTGGTGAACATGATTGGCAGAGCAGCCTGTCAGTGTTTACCCAAGGAATGCTCCCCCCCCTGCGTCCCCTATTTAACTTTTATGAAGCCAATTACATCCCTCAGGCTGTAATGTGCAAGCCTATTTGCCTCCCTGTTTCTGATATGCAATTTTCACCCCATAAATGCCGCAGTTATTCATATATTGGTCGCTTAACAGGGGGCCATACACCTGAATAGTGGGCGGCATTGACAATACATAGGTTAATGCAAGGCAAGAACCTATGTATTGTTCTGAGTGATGGGCACAGGAGAGAGGGGGCAGTGTTCCAGCGCCCACTCTGGTCGCACCGCCACTGCACTGCTATCCTGTGGCCAAACACATCTACCCCCCCCAAAATAATGTATTAATGGACCATCAGAGGGGGTGATGAATATGAAACATGAGCCTTCCATTATACTTATTGAAAACACCTTAATAAACGTAGAATTTGATTGATGTTGGCCTCTAATGTTTTTTATTATAATCTCCTTGTAATGTAATATTTTTAAATTCTAATTTTCTTTCATCTTGTTTGACTCCCCAGCTTCCTTCCACGCCACAGGAATGGCAGACTGTGGCATCGGAGTTTGCCACGCGGTGGGACTTCCCCAACTGCGGTGGTGCCATAGACGGGAAGCACGTCCGCATCGTGCCGCCACCCCATTCTGGGTCCTACTACTTCAATTACAAGGGGTTTCATAGCATTGTGCTGATGGCGGTGGTGTCAGCACGGTATGAATTCCTCTATGTCGATGTAGGGAAGAATGGCCGGATGTCCGATGGGGGATCCTTCATCCAGACAGAGTTTGCCCTCCGTCTCCAGAGTGACGACCTTGCATTGCCACCGGATGCAGGGAATATTGAAGGACTCCCCTTTGTTTTCTTGGCTGATGAAGCCTTTGGACTCAGACCGCATCTTATGAGGCCATTTCCTCACAGGACCCTGACCCCAGAGAAGAGGGTGTTCAATTACCGGCTGGCCAGGGGCCGAAGAGTCGTTGAAAATGCCTTCGGCATAATGGCCAGCCGGTTCCGCATTTTTATGACTTCCATACACTTGGCGGACTACAAAATAAACTATGTAGTTTTATGCTGCTGTGTGCTACACAATTTTCTCAGCAGAAAATCCAATTCATATATGGCCTCAGTATTGCCTGAGGCTGGACTTTCACCTGCTAATCCCCTGCCGGGCCTGGAATCTGCCCGTCCTGGCTTGCCCCCCCAAAATGCCGTGAGGTTCGGGACAAATATATGGAATATTTCCATATAGGGGGGCAATTCCTATGCCAGGCTATGGCTAAAGATTCCTGGAGAATGAGTTAAATAAAATTCTGATTTCTAATTTTAACTTTGGTTTGTTTCCTGTCTCCTAGTTTGTCTTAGTGCATTTGTAGTGCCAAGTGTATTTTCCTTTAGTAAATAACAACCATTTCACTATGTAACCTTAAAAAAAACACAAATAAGGTTAGAGCGTATTGAAAAAAGAAGCTACACGTTGTTTCTGTTCAAACATTTTACTCTGTGCACATTCACACACGTTTCCTTTTTTTTTTTTTTTTTGTCACCAGGGGCATAGACAGGAGGGATTCTTCTTTTTTTATCTGCATGTCTCTTCATGCGGGCAGAGGCCAGTGAGAGCGACTTTTGAGTCTCTTTCCAGATAGAGGCAAAGTCCTGAGTTAATTCATCCACGGCCGGAACTCCAGAAGAAGTGGGAATGCCAAAAATTGAATATGCACACATTTTGTATTATTTTCCACTAGGGATTTGAGACTCCTGATCCCTATTGTCAACATGTGCTATCTGCCATCAGGGGTGATCAATGGACGTGTTTTGGGGGTGCAACCCCTTCCTCAGTTCACCTACTTTAGATACGAGGAAGGGGTTGCACCCCCAAAAGACGTACATGGATATCCCCTGATGGCAGATGGCACATGTTGACACTAGTGATGAGCCGAACACCCCCGGGTTCGGTTCGCACCAGAACCCGCGAACGGACCGAAAGTTCGAACGAACATTAGAACCCTATTAAATACAATGGATGCGAACGTTCGAATTCTAAAGTGCTAATTATAAAAACTATTATGCATGTTATTGTCCTAAAAAGGGTTTGGGAACCCGGGTTCTGCACCAGGGGACATGTATCAATGCAAAAATAAGTTTTAAAAACGGTCGTTTTCCGGGAGCAGTCATTTTAATGATGCATAAAGTGAAAAAAAAAAAGTCAAATATTCCTTTAAATATCGTACCTGGGGGGTGTCTAAAGTATGCCTGTGAAGTGCCACGTGTTTCCCGTGTTTAGAACTGTCCCTGCACAAAATGACACTTCTAAAGGAAAAAAAAGCCATTTAAAACTGCTTGCGGCTTTAATGTAATGTCTGGTCCCGGTAATATGGATGAAAATCTTTAAGAAAAATGGCATAGCTACCCCATGACCCCCCCCCCTACCCCAGCCCATTACCAGCCCCTTTGGGTCTTGTATGGATATTAAGGGGAACCCCGCACATAAAATAAAAAAGGCCCTATATACTCAGAACAGCCGTATACAGGCGGTGCATACAAGACAGGGACTGTAGGTTTGTTCTTATGTAGAATCTGTTTGTAATTTTGAACAGGTACATTGTTGAAGTGTAGCTCCAGACCAAAAATCTATTTTTAAACTTTTTGGAAAACATAGGTAAGGGTTATCACCCCTGTAACATTTGTTTTGCTGTCTGTGCCCCTGTTCAGAACATTTCACCTCACTTTCCGTCCTAATGACAACTGTTTTTGAAATGTGGTGTTTTTCTTGAAACAAGGATTGCTGATAAAGCATCAGTACAGAGGAGACACCTTTCTCCCATATTTATTCTTACAGGAGAGAATTTTCCTTCCTAGTGGTAGATTTCCTCTCACTTCCTGTTGTCTTCTTGCGTTTGCAAGTAGGAGTCGTTTGTAAGTTGGATGTTTGAAAGTAGGGACCTGCCGTATATACTCTGCAGAAATAGGCCCCTTAGTTGTTGGTGTTGGCACAACACTGTAAGCACTCACAGTTACTCTTGGTTGGTGCTGGAACGCCCTGCTGTCAACTATTATATCAGGAATTTTAATTACATATAATTGTTGAACAGTGGTAGTAAAAATTGGGCCTTTGATGGTGGTGCTGGTGCCACAACACTGTAAGCCCTGACAGTTACTCTTGGTGGGTGCAGCAATGGGCCCTGCTGTGAATTATTAGATCAAGAATTGTAATTACATGCCCCTGTTGAACAGGGGCTGAAAAATTGGGCCTTAGGCACTGGTGGCACAACACTGCAACCCTTCACAGATACTGTACTTGGAGCACAGCAATGAGCCCTGTTGCAAAGTATTGCTTCAAAAATTGTAATGACACGCCCCTGTTAAACAGGGGCTGAAAAATTGGGCCTTAGGCACTGGTGGCACAACACTGCAACTCCTCACAGATACTGTACTTGGAGCACAGCAATGAGCCCTGTTGCAAAGTATTGCTTCAAAAATTGTAATTACACGCCCCTGTTAAACAGGGGCTGAAAAATTGGGCGTTAGGCACTGGTGGCGGCACCCATAAACAAAAATGATCTTCCAAGCTATCATCATCAATCGTATCATTGAGGACTCGGAGGAGGAGGATAGCCAGTCAACATAACAGCACAGGCACTCAGCATCAGCATCAGTCTTGAAGGGATGTGACATTTTAAAATCAATTAGTCTGTTATATCAGCATCAGGTGTGTGGTAGCTGGTGGTGATCCAAGACTGGTTCATCTTGATGAAAGTCAGTCGATCAACCGAGTCGGTGGACAGGCGCACCCTGTGATCCGTGACAAATCCTCCAGCAGCACTGAATGTGCGTTCGGAAAGAACGCTGGATGCAGGACAGGCCAGTAGCTCAATTGCATACTGTGCAAGCTCTGGCCAGTGATCCATCCTCAAGACCCAGTAAGCCAGAGGATTTTCGGTGGGGAAGGTGTCCAAGTCTGACCTTGCCCCTAGATATTCCTGCACCATGTTTATCAGACGCTGGCGATGGTTGCTGGAACCGATCATACTTTGGGGCTGCGGACTAAAGAATTGTCTGAACGCATCGGTCAGACGGCCACCTTCCCCACCGCTCCTTCTTTGACTGGCCGAAGCCTCAGCAACTCGTTGTCCAGGACCAGGAGTTTGCAACCTCCCAGTCTCTGGGAACGCGTTGCACAGACCTTTCTGCAAGGCCTCCCGGAGTTGTCTCATCCTCTGCTCCCTCTGCGACGGTAACATAAGGTCCGCAACCTTACCCTTGTACCGTGGATCAAGGAGAGTGGCCAGCCAGTAATGGTCCCTCTCCTTGATCCGAAGAATACGAGGATCCTTCCGCAGACTTTGCAGGATCAGGGAGGCCATGCAGCGTAGGTTTGCTGAAGCATTCGCTCCGGAGTCCTCTGGGTCACTAAGGACGACATGATCCGCAGCCACCTCCTCCCAGCCACGTACAAGTCCACTGGTTTCTTGGGACTGTAAATCATCCCTAAAAGACTGCTGCTGATGATGCTGAGTGCCAGCCTCCACCTCCATGCTGACACAATCCTCCTCCTCCTCCTCCTCCTCCTCCTCCTCCTCTTCCTGTGCGATGGGTGGGACAGAAGGAACACTGTCTGGGTAAAGGGGGCCTTGAGAGGCAAGGAAGTCCTCCTCTTCCTGCCTCTGTTCTGCCTCAAGTGCCCTGTCCATTATTCCACGCAGCGTGTGCTCCAACAGGTGGACAAGAGGTACAGTGTCACTGATGCATGCACTGTCACTGCTCACCATCCTCGTGGCCTCCTCAAATGGTGCCAGGACAGTGCATGCATCCCTGATCATGCCCCACTGGCGTGGAGAAAAAAAACCAAGCTCCCCTGACCCTGTCCTGGTGCCGTAGTCGCACAGGTACTCATTGATGGCCCTCTGCTGCGTGTGCAGCCGCTGCAGCATGGCCAACGTTGAGTTCCACCTGGTGGGCATGTCACATATAAGGCGGTTCTTGGGCAGGTTCAACTCCTTTTGCAGCTCAGCCAGGCGAGCACTGGCATTATAAGATCTGCGGAAATGCACACAGACTTTCCTGGCCTGCCTCAGGACATCCTGTAAGCCCGGGTACCTGCCCAAGAAGCGCTGCACCACCAGGTTAAGGACGTGAGCCACACAGGGCACATGGGTCAGTTGTCCCTGTCGGAGGGCGGAGAGGAGGTTGGTGCCATTGTCGCAAACCACCATTCCTGGCTTAAGCTGGCGTGGCGTCAACCACCTCTCAGCCTGGCCCTGCAGAGCAGACAGGACCTCTGCCCCAGTGTGGCTTCTGTCCCCCAAACACACCAGCGCAAGCACGGCATGGCATCTTTTTGCCTGCGTACTTGCGTAGCCCCGTGAACGGCTACGGAGCACCGCTGGTTCATAGGACAAACCACAGGAAGAGGCCATGGAGGAAGAAGAAGAGGAGGGGGTGGAGGAGAGAGGTGTGTCACAACCAGTAGTAGCATTTTGGAGGCGTGGCGGTGGGACAACCTCCAACACTACTGCACCTTGTCCTGAATCCTTCCCAGCTGCCAAAAGAGTGACCCAATGGGCCGTGAAAGAAAGGTAACGTCCCTGTCCATGCCTGCTGGACCATGAGTCAGCGGTAATATGCACCTTACCGCTGACCGCCCTGTCCAGCGAGGCCAAGACATTGCCTTCCACATGCCGGTAGAGAGCCGGAATAGCCTTCCGTGAGAAAAAGTGGCGTTTGGGAACCTGCCACTGAGGAACCGCACATTGCACAAACTCACGGAAGGGGGCCGAGTCTACCAACTGAAAAGGCAGCAGTTGAAGCGCTAGCAATTTAGCCAAGCTAGCATTCAACCGCTGGGCATGTGGATGGCTGGGAGTGAACTTCTTTCGACGGTCCAGCAGCTGGGGCAGGGAAATTTGCCTGCTAGAATCGGACGTCGGTGTACTGCTAGCAGAGTGGGCGCAAGTACTTGGCTGTGACACACCTAATTCTACACCTTCATTCCTCTCAGTGCATGTTTCAGAGAGGACTGAAGTTATAGTGGGGTTGGAGATCCCAGCTGATGCGGTGCAAGGAGAGGTCCGCTTGGTTCTTTGGTGTGGGTCTTTGAGGTAGGCTTGCCAACGAGCTGCATGGCAGGTCAACATATGTCTGGTCAGGCATGTGGTACCCAAGCGGCTGATGTTTTGGCCACGCGATATACGCTTGAGACATATGTTGCAAACAGCAGCTGTGCGATCTGATGCACTAGCCTCAAAAAAGGCCCACACCAAAGAACTTTTTGAATGACGGGCAGAGGCAGCGCCCTGCACAGGCGGAGCTCTGCGGTGTGATTCCGTCGGTGTACTGCCCTTACGCTGGCCACCAAAGGGCATCCTGCCTCGTTGGAGATGTGCCTCCTCCTCATCCTCCTCCTCCTCCTCTCTCCTATTAGGCACCCACGTGGAGTCATTGACCTCATCATCCCCTCCCTCCTCATCACTGGAGCCAATCTGGCAGTATGCTGCAGCTGCTGGAACATGACTGCCAGATTGGTGTCCTTCTTGAGCATCCCCTCTGTCTGCTCTCACGCTACTGCCTTCCTCTAGCTGGGTTTCATCATCAGACCCTTCGAAACGCTGGGCATCCTCCTGGAGCATGTACCCAACACTGTGCTGAAACAGTTCGGGGGACTCCTCAGGAGGAGGACATGGTGGGTCTAGGGAAGGAGTGACTGATGATTTGTCTGACATTGATACCAGGGAAGACAACGCTTTGGCAGCTGCTTTTCCAGTACCCTGAGCCTGGGTGAGAGAGGATGAGGAGGAGGAGGAGGGCTTGGTCATCCACTCTACCAAGTCTTCGGCATGATGTGGCTCAACATGTCCAGCTGCCGAAAAGAAGGACAAGCGTGTCCCATGGCCATGTGCTGATGACAATGCACCGCGTCCACGACCAGCACTGTTGCCCCCAGACACAGAGCCTGCTTGCCCTCTTTTATTGCCTCCTGACTGTCTGCCTCTCCTTGTTTGCCTTCCAGACATTCTAATAGATGGCCTGCAGGGAGATGGGAAAAAAGCAATAAGGGCTACCTTCAGGTGTCCTTCTCTGTCCCTTGAAACAAGGACTTTCACAGTGAAAGAAACTGACACTGTCCCTACCTAGAGTTTTCTGTCCCTAGAATAAATGTTTTTTTTAAGCACAATATAGCACAAGGACAATTAACTCACTGTCCTTACAGGTCCCTGGAAACAAGGACTTGCAGAGTGAAAAAAAAAAAACACTCTCCCTACCTACAGTTTTCTGTCCCTAGAAAAAATGTTTTTTTTAAGCACAATATAGCACAAGGACAATTAACTCACTGTCCTTACAGGTCCCTGGAAACAAGGACTTGCAGAGTGAAAGAAAAAAAACACTCTCCCTACCTACAGTTTTCTGTCCCTAGAAAAAATGTTTTTTTTAATCACAATATAGCACAAGGAAAATTAACTCACTGTCCTTACAGGTCCCTGGAAACAAGGACTTGCAGAGTGAAAGAAAAAAAACACTCTCCCTACCTACAGTTTTCTGTCCCTAGAAAAAATGTTTTTTTTAATCACAATATAGCACAAGGAAAATTAACTCACTGTCCTTACAGGTCCCTGGAAACAAGGACTTGCAGAGTGAAAGAAACTGACACTGTCCCTACCTAGAGTTTTCTGTCCCTAGAATAAATGTTTTTTTTAAGCACAATATAGCACAAGGACAATTAACTCACTGTCCTTACAGGTCCCTGGAAACAAGGACTTGCAGAGTGAAAGAAAAAAAACACTCTCCCTACCTACAGTTTTCTGTCCCTAGAAAAAATGTTTTTTTTAATCACAATATAGCACAAGGAAAATTAACTCACTGTCCTTACAGGTCCCTGGAAACAAGGACTTGCAGAGTGAAAGAAACTGACACTGTCCCTACCTAGAGTTTTCTGTCCCTAGAATAAATGTTTTTTTTAAGCACAATATAGCACAAGGACAATTAACTCACTGTCCTTACAGGTCCCTGGAAACAAGGACTTGCAGAGTGAAAGAAAAAAAACACTCTCCCTACCTACAGTTTTCTGTCCCTAGAAAAAATGTTTTTTTTAATCACAATATAGCACAAGGAAAATTAACTCACTGTCCTTACAGGTCCCTGGAAACAAGGACTTGCAGAGTGAAAGAAACTGACACTGTCCCTACCTAGAGTTTTCTGTCCCTAGAATAAATGTTTTTTTTAATCACAATATAGCACAAGGACAATTAACTCACTGTCCTTACAGGTCCCTGGAAACAAGGACTTGCAGAGTGAAAAAACTGACACTGTCCCTACCTAGAGTTTTCTGTCCCTAGAATAAATGTTTTTTTTAAGCACAATATAGCACAAGGACAATTAACTCACTGTCCTTACAGGTCCCTGGAAACAAGGACTTGCAGAGTGAAAGAAAAAAAACACTCTCCCTACCTACAGTTTTCTGTCCCTAGAAAAAATGTTTTTTTTAATCACAATATAGCACAAGGAAAATTAACTCACTGTCCTTACAGGTCCCTGGAAACAAGGACTTGCAGAGTGAAAGAAACTGACACTGTCCCTACCTAGAGTTTTCTGTCCCTAGAATAAATGTTTTTTTTAATCACAATATAGCACAAGGACAATTAACTCACTGTCCTTACAGGTCCCTGGAAACAAGGACTTGCAGAGTGAAAGAAACTGACACTGTCCCTACCTAGAGTTTTCTGTCCCTAGAATAAATGTTTTTTTTAAGCACAATATAGCACAAGGACAATTAACTCACTGTCCTTACAGGTCCCTGGAAACAAGGACTTGCAGAGTGAAAGAAAAAAAACACTCTCCCTACCTACAGTTTTCTGTCCCTAGAAAAAATGTTTTTTTTAATCACAATATAGCACAAGGAAAATTAACTCACTGTCCTTACAGGTCCCTGGAAACAAGGACTTGCAGAGTGAAAGAAACTGACACTGTCCCTACCTAGAGTTTTCTGTCCCTAGAATAAATGTTTTTTTTAATCACAATATAGCACAAGGACAATTAACTCACTGTCCTTACAGGTCCCTGGAAACAAGGACTTGCAGAGTGAAAGAAACTGACACTGTCCCTACCTAGAGTTTTCTGTCCCTAGAATAAATGTTTTTTTTTAAGCACAATATAGCACAAGGACAATTAACTCACTGTCCTTACAGGTCCCTGGAAACAAGGACTTGCAGAGTGAAAGAAACTGACACTGTCCCTACCTAGAGTTTTCTGTCCCTAGAATAAATGTTTTTTTTAATCACAATATAGCACAAGGAAAATTAACTCACTGTCCTTACAGGTCCCTGGAAACAAGGACTTGCAGAGTGAAAGAAACTGACACTGTCCCTACCTAGAGTTTTCTGTCCCTAGAATAAATGTTTTTTTTAATCACAATATAGCACAAGGAAAATTAACTCACTGTCCTTACAGGTCCCTGGAAACAAGGACTTGCAGAGTGAAAGAAACTGACACTGTCCCTACCTAGAGTTTTCTGTCCCTAGAATAAATGTTTTTTTTAAGCACAATATAGCACAAGGACAATTAACTCACTGTCCTTACAGGTCCCTGGAAACAAGGACTTGCAGAGTGAAAGAAAAAAAACACTCTCCCTACCTACAGTTTTCTGTCCCTAGAAAAAATGTTTTTTTTAATCACAATATAGCACAAGGAAAATTAACTCACTGTCCTTACAGGTCCCTGGAAACAAGGACTTGCAGAGTGAAAGAAACTGACACTGTCCCTACCTAGAGTTTTCTGTCCCTAGAATAAATGTTTTTTTTAATCACAATATAGCACAAGGACAATTAACTCACTGTCCTTACAGGTCCCTGGAAACAAGGACTTGCAGAGTGAAAGAAACTGACACTGTCCCTACCTAGAGTTTTCTGTCCCTAGAATAAATGTTTTTTTTAAGCACAATATAGCACAAGGACAATTAACTCACTGTCCTTACAGGTCCCTGGAAACAAGGACTTGCAGAGTGAAAGAAAAAAAACACTCTCCCTACCTACAGTTTTCTGTCCCTAGAAAAAATGTTTTTTTTAATCACAATATAGCACAAGGACAATTAACTCACTGTCCTTACAGGTCCCTGGAAACAAGGACTTGCAGAGTGAAAGAAACTGACACTGTCCCTACCTAGAGTTTTCTGTCCCTAGAATAAATGTTTTTTTTAAGCACAATATAGCACAAGGACAATTAACTCACTGTCCTTACAGGTCCCTGGAAACAAGGACTTGCAGAGTGAAAGAAACTGACACTGTCCCTACCTAGAGTTTTCTGTCCCTAGAATAAATGTTTTTTTTAATCACAATATAGCACAAGGAAAATTAACTCACTGTCCTTACAGGTCCCTGGAAACAAGGACTTGCAGAGTGAAAGAAACTGACACTGTCCCTACCTAGAGTTTTCTGTCCCTAGAATAAATGTTTTTTTTAATCACAATATAGCACAAGGAAAATTAACTCACTGTCCTTACAGGTCCCTGGAAACAAGGACTTGCAGAGTGAAAGAAACTGACACTGTCCCTACCTAGAGTTTTCTGTCCCTAGAATAAATGTTTTTTTTAAGCACAATATAGCACAAGGACAATTAACTCACTGTCCTTACAGGTCCCTGGAAACAAGGACTTGCAGAGTGAAAGAAAAAAAACACTCTCCCTACCTACAGTTTTCTGTCCCTAGAAAAAATGTTTTTTTTAATCACAATATAGCACAAGGAAAATTAACTCACTGTCCTTACAGGTCCCTGGAAACAAGGACTTGCAGAGTGAAAGAAACTGACACTGTCCCTACCTAGAGTTTTCTGTCCCTAGAATAAATGTTTTTTTTAATCACAATATAGCACAAGGACAATTAACTCACTGTCCTTACAGGTCCCTGGAAACAAGGACTTGCAGAGTGAAAGAAACTGACACTGTCCCTACCTAGAGTTTTCTGTCCCTAGAATAAATGTTTTTTTTAAGCACAATATAGCACAAGGACAATTAACTCACTGTCCTTACAGGTCCCTGGAAACAAGGACTTGCAGAGTGAAAGAAAAAAAACACTCTCCCTACCTACAGTTTTCTGTCCCTAGAAAAAATGTTTTTTTTAATCACAATATAGCACAAGGAAAATTAACTCACTGTCCTTACAGGTCCCTGGAAACAAGGACTTGCAGAGTGAAAGAAACTGACACTGTCCCTACCTAGAGTTTTCTGTCCCTAGAATAAATGTTTTTTTTAATCACAATATAGCACAAGGACAATTAACTCACTGTCCTTACAGGTCCCTGGAAACAAGGACTTGCAGAGTGAAAGAAACTGACACTGTCCCTACCTAGAGTTTTCTGTCCCTAGAATAAATGTTTTTTTTAAGCACAATATAGCACAAGGACAATTAACTCACTGTCCTTACAGGTCCCTGGAAACAAGGACTTGCAGAGTGAAAGAAACTGACACTGTCCCTACCTAGAGTTTTCTGTCCCTAGAATAAATGTTTTTTTTAAGCACACTATAGCAGAAGCACAAAACACACTGACACTCTCCCTACCTATCCTTCTCTTTCCCTAAACTAAAGGAATCCAGGTTAAGCAAGAAAGAAATAACAGTCACTGTCCCTGCCTATGCTACTCTATCCCTGCTCCGGAACACACTACACTAGGCCGCCGTGCTGGCGGCCTTTTATAGTGTGGGGCGTGTACTAAACACCCTCAGCAATAATTGGCCACAGGCATCCTGCCTGTGGCCAATCATTGCTCTCCTCGCTGCCGGCGCTGTGATTGGCCAAGCATGCGGGGTCACAGTGCATGCTTGGCCAATCACAGCGCCTGGATGACACTGCGATGGCGTAGTGCATTGTGGGCCGTTCGCGTCACTCGAATTTGGCGCGAACGGCCCAAATCGTTCGATCTTCGTCGAACGATCGAACAGCCAATGTTCGAGTCGAACGTATGTTCGACTCGAACACGAAGCTCATCCCTAGTTGACACACTGTGTGCATATTCAATTTTTGGCTGGTTGCATTGTCAAAAACAGTATAAAAGGTTGATGAACAGTCATTCCTGAAAAAAAATGGGGGTTTGGTTGACTTATTCGATTCTCCCCAAAACATCTAGAATGTCTTTAAATGTTTGATCCATCACATGAATTATTTGTTTTATTCTGTCCAGTTCCGTGCTACATTCCATCACTTGCTGTATTATTCGGAGGGCACTGTCAGCAGAGAAACGTGTACTATCCTTCACCACAACATTTACATCCCCTAAAAACAAAATAAAAAGGTATTATAACTCTGCAGGCCTACATCTCTTACCTGAAGCTGTGGTGTCAGATACTGACCTGTTGTGGTGACCAGTTCCACAACGTCATCCACCTCTCCTTCCTGCACTTCTCCTTCCTCCACCTCAACTTCCTCAACATCCTTCGGTTGTGGGTCTTTGGGAGTTTGGGGTTGTTGTGAAGCTGTGGGGTTCCTGTGCTCCCTGCAGTGTTCTCCTCCCAGTCTTCTCTCCCCTATGATAATCTCGCTATGAAAAATAAAAACAGGCTAAATTGTTTGGAAGTGGGGTACAAGTGTATGTTTGTGTGGAATTTAAAGATGAATGCATTATTTTGAACCAAAAATATGTTTAGTATTCACCTTTGGCTGTCAGTTTTTAGACATGGAGGCACCACAAAAAATCACTAATGCACCTGTGTGGGACACCCAAAAAAGGCGGGTCTGGTGGCCCACACTATAGTGCTCCAAAGTACAGATGTGGAAGCAGCTGCTGAGTGTCCTCTCCTTTACACTGACTAAAGTTTGCATTTCATTCTCTTTACAAACACATCATCTAGCCTAAAAATTTGGAACAAAAATGTTAAAAAAACACGCAGATGTCTAATTACTTTTGTGGCTATAAAATAAGCCAAAACAGCGGATAGTGGCCGAACGAAGTGTCTGTAACGTAACGAACGATTACTGTGCCAAACCAAGTTCAAATTATTAAATTATGGAAGGGAGTCCAATATGATAAAATCACAAAAAGGAGCAACATGTAAGTTGAGAAAAACATTAATAGCCGAAAAGTGTACATTTTACTTACTTTTTGCTAGCATTCTCTTAATGCTCCTTAACTGCTCTGGCTCCCTCAGTTTGAGGTCTGACCACCTCTTTCTGAGCTGCTCATTTGAGCGTTTCACCCCGAAATTCGTCTTCAGACTCTTCACGACTTTCTTGAGGATTTTGGCCTTCCTTCTATTTGGTTTACTATACGGCCCATGCTTTGCGTCATAATCAGACTTGGGCAAGATGTCCACCATCTCCGCCATCTCCGCAAAAGACATATTAGATGCCTTGAATCTCCTCCTTGATCGTGACGTTTCCTCGGTCTCCGGGCTTGTCTCCTCCTCGTTAGTTGCGGAATTATCAGACACCTGCTGTAACTCCGCCATATCTGTCTCCGCGCCGAAAGAGAAGGGGCGGGGAAAAGATGTTAGTTAGAACGTCATGGGCGGGCGACGTGTGCGGAGCGACATGTTCGTAGTTTGACGCATGCGTGGTGTATATATAGCAAACACACATGTGACTATACTACGTTCGGTGTGCGGAGAGAGGAGTTCAAGTTACGGACGTGCGAACGAAGGTATGTGATTTTGTGACTTGGACAAATTGTTGGCCTATACTGTCTTGAGAATGTTGTAGAATATATATGGTGACTACGATGTTAAGGAGGTTGAGACTGTGTGCCTCACATTAGTTATATATTATTTATTTTACTTGCAGACCCAAAATGAATGTGTTTATAAGTGACAAGGAATTCCTTGTGGAATTTATAGACCGGGTAAGGGAGCTGCCCGCTCTGTGGGAGACGAAAAACCCCATCCACAAAAAAAGAGGGGTGAGAAAAGCAGCGCTGGAGACCCTGCTCCCATTTGTGCATACCAAGGTGCCCACAGCCACAGCAAAACAGGTGGACACTAAAATTGGGAGCTTGAGAAGCACCTACAGGAATGAACGCTCTAAGGTCCTGGCTTCTCAGAGGTCAGGAGCAGCAGCAGATGATGTGTATGTCCCGAATTTGTGGTACTACAGCAGGATGTCCTTCCTGGATGACCACATTGAGGCAAGGCCATCACTCTCCACTCTTCCCCCCAGACTTCCCTGCAGCCAACCTGAGCCTTCTCTGGAGCAAGAGGAGGCAGCCATCCTGGATGATCCTGATTTGGCCATCTGGAGCCAGGTATAGTATTAAATGAAAATGTATTGGGATAAACTTAATGTTTGACAAATATGTCAAGATGACAAACATAAACTATTTAGAGTTCCACAAGTGAAATCAAGATCTCTAGACATTAGTCTGCACTTAATTTGGTGCTAAATAGTCAATCTGATGTAGTTGTAAATGTTAGAAACTGATTTCAGGATTTACATTCTAATTGGTTCAATCATGATTATAAATTTGGAGGCAAAGATTAAAGCAACATATTAAACTATGTCCCTTTTTTCATACACAGGATGAAATCAGCCAGGAGGAGGGTCTGGAAACTGTCAGGCAGGAGGAGGAAGGGCCCAGTGGCAGCCAGGAGGTGGCAGGGCCCAGTGGAAGGCAGGAGGTGGCAGGGCCCAGTGGCAGCCAGGAGGCGGCAGGGCCCAGTGGCAGGCAGGAGGTGGCAGGGCAAAAGAGAAGCACCAGATCACAGGTGCCTCCCATCCGATTTCCCAAAAGAGGCAGGAGGGACAGGACCACCAGTGAGGCAGCAATGGCCCTTATTAAAGAGGCCCATGCCACCCTCAAAGAGCCCACATCCCCTGAAGAGGCCATTGCCGAACTAGTGGAGGCAAAGTTCAAGGAGATGAGCATGGAACAACGCCTCCTATGCGAGCCCCTGCTCATCACCTTGCTCAACAAGGGGGTGATGGGAAAAATTACCCCCAATACTGCAATTTGTGAGGTGGCACAACTGTCCCAACCTCAACCTCTTCCTCCACCTCCACCTTCTTCTTCTGCCCCACCCCTTTCTCCACCTTCTTCTTCTGCCCCACCCCCTTCTCCTCCACCTTCTTCTTCTGCCCCACCCCCTTCTCCACCTCCTCCTCCACCTTGTTCTTCCGACCCACCCCCTTCTCCTCCACCTCCACCTTGTTCTTCCGCCCCACCCCCTTCTCCTCCACCTTCACCTTGTTCTTCTGCGCCACCCCCTTCTCCTCCACCTCCTCCTCCTCCTGACAGGAGTACCCCTCTAGTGGCCCAGCCTCCAGCCAAACGAAGAAGGAGGGCTGCAGGGAAGGCTTCAGGAAAGGTTGCAGGGAAGGTTGCCAGGAAGACGAGGAAGTGATGGCCTTGCTTCATTGTGGTCGGACAGAAGGCAGCCTGTTGTAGTACCACACACTTGGGACATATATCTCACCTGCTGCTGTTCCTGACCTCTGGGAGTCCAGCATCAGATTGTGCTCAGAAATGTTGGCCTTCTCAAGCTCCCAATTTTAGTGTCCACACAGGGTTGATGTGTGGTCTGGGGTCCCTGGGATGCACAAATGGCAGCAGGTTCTCCAGCGCTGCCTTCTCTTTATTTTATTTGAAACATGAATAAATGTTATTTTTGTTTAAGTTCATACTTGACTATGTGTATTTGTAAAAATTTAAAATTTAGCTTTGGAGTAAGCAGAGACATTTGACTGACAAAAAAAGGGACAGATAACAACCCCCCTAAAAAATAAAAGAATCTGATTTCCAAAAAAGAGGGTGTAAAATTTAACAACTATATATTAAAATAGTCAATGGGAGATCACTATCAATTAAAATTAACATCAGTTTGAAAAATATAAAAATGTTAAATATTCATAAAAACTTGCACAATATAATACACATAAATCTTCTTAAGAGCAGCATGAAAAAGGTTAAAAAAATATAGTCATAACTCTGTGTGAATATCAGCAGCAAAAGAAGTTCTTTCATTTTGATTAATGTAACATTCTAAAGAAGATTTCAATGCACAACATTTTAAACGATGCAATAATTTCGAGCGTGACGAATGTGCTATCTCCATTACGAAGGCTTGTTTTACCAGAAGATGCGCTCCCGTCTCATACTTGCTTCTGAGCATGCGCGCTTTTGAAAGACTCGTTAAAGCATACACACGAACCATTTTCTCGTCACAAAACAGGCCGACGAGAAACACGACGAGGAAATCTGGAATCCTGACAAGAAAATAGAGAGCAGGTTCTCTATTTTCTCGTCGAGATTCACGACAATTTTCTCGTCGTAAAACCATACACACGAACGTTTTTCTCGAGAAAAAAGCTCTCGCGGCACTTTTCTTGCCGGTTTTGGACGAGAAAATCGGTCGTGTGTACGAGGCTTTAGTCCTTGTGGGATCCGCGCCACAGTATTCTGAGAGGGTACTGTCATCCCAATAGGTATGGATTTCTTTCATCATGCTCTGTTCAAGCCGTCATACACAGGGAAATCCAAACTAGTGAAGCAGGGCAGACAGACAGGGAGGTCGATCAAAAACAACAAGTATCATTCGCCATCACAAGCTTATAACAGGTGACTGACTATATCAATCACCTAGCAGGTGGACACAGACAGGGAGGATGGAACAGCCAGATGCTGGAATGAGGAGCAGGAGCACTTAAGCGATCGTGACAGCTTTACTTATCAGTCAGAATACTGTGGCAAAAGTGATACAAGAATTTAACAAAGATTGAATTGCAACTATCTCACAGAGACATCCACAGAAGTTAACACCTCGAGGAGCGTCTTTTGATGAGAAGGGTTGAAGAAAATCACCATGCAAGTTCACTGGAGTAAGCTAAAGAAGTAGAAAGCCAAACTGGGGTGATTGTTTCCTGTAACACAATACGGCGTACACTGCAGAGGAATGGCATGCATGGGTGTAGTCCACAAAGGAAGCCTCTCCTAAAGCCCATGCACAAAAAAGCCTGCCTAGAATTTGCCAGGGCCCATGCTAAAAAAGAAGACTACTGGGACTCTGTACTCTGGAGTGATGAGACCAAGATAAATGTTTTTGGATGTGAGGAGTACACAGAAAAATGCATTGTGCCTCCAGTGAAACACGGTGATGGTAGTGTCCTTCTGTGGGGCTGTATGAGTACTGCTGGTGTTGGGGAGCTGCATTTCATTGATGGTATCATTGATGGTATCATAAATTCACAGATGTACTGCTCTATATTGAAAGAGAAGATTTTACCATCACTCCGTGCCCTTGGTTGCCGTGCACTTTTTCAACATGACAATGATTCAAAACACACATCTAAGGCCACTGTTGCATTTCTGAAGAAGAACAGGGTGAAAATGATTCAGTGGCCAAGTATGTCTCCAATCGAACACCTTGGGACTATACCCGAATTACAATATAAAATAATTTTACCGAATGCTCAGAATAACGTAATGAAATTTGTTCAAATTTTGGAAATTCTCACTGAAATTCGAATTGAATTTTACATTGAACTCCGGTCAAATTCCCACTACACATATTGCTGAAATCAAAGACTGTTTGTGTTAGAGTACCATTTTGAAATAATGCTGTCTTTGTTAAGCCAAAGGTGATTTAAAGAGTCCTTGTAATCATTTGATGAAGATTTTTCTTTTGTTTGTTCACTTTGCTGCATTCAAATCGAAAACAATATAACATTTTCGTTTCGACTGATACAAAATTTTATCGATTTGATCGTTTTGAATCGGAAAAAACTGTAAACACGAATAAAATTCAAAAATTCGGAATACAAATTCCGAAATCGAATTTAACGAATCAACTGAATTTAACTTATTGAAATAACTAGATTAACGAATCAAAATCAAATGAAACAAAACTAATTTTTTCGTCATGCACATGTCCACACCTATGGAGTATTCTGAAGAGACAAGTTGAGAATCACTCTCCATCAAGCATCCACACTCTAAAAGAGCTTGTTATTAAAGAATGTAAAAAGATAGATGTCCCCAACTTGTTCATTCCATGCCTAGAATACTTGGTGCTGTCCTTACAAATCATGGAGGTCATAAAAAAATACTAGATGTACAGTAGTAGTTTTTGTTGTGGGGTGTATTCATTTTTGCATCAACTAATCTGAGTAAAACTAAAGATTTTGTGATCTAAGTTATATTATTACAGTACCTTACTTTCATGCCTAGAACACAAGCAGCAATACAAGTCCTATTGTTTTTCTCTTTCTTTGTTCTTATCCACTTGGTTCACAAGCCACAGTGTGTGGATATATGCATGTATGTAGAAGGCTGGCATGGTATTGGCTGGTAAATGGAAACTAGTAATGGTGCTGCTGGCAGCAGATAAGGCAATGCATTAGAGGGGTAATAGAGGCTTCATCTTCAGATGCAGATGTGTGCTTTTTAAAAAGCTAGCCTAACCTTGGTGAACAGTATGCCTTGACAATATTATGGTTTTCCTTCACTTTGGAAGGGCTGTAAAAACTCCTATTTTGCTCTTTAGCAATTTTTTTTCCTTTTATTATCAGGCCCCCTAAACTTGTCTACTCCATCTATTATCTTTTAGTTTAGTATTCATGTTTGTTGGCTGCATGCACTGATCGAATTAAAATTTTCAAACATGGAGGCGCATGCGCGGAGGCTAGCGGGATGGTAAAGCCTGACTAGAGCTCCGCTCCGTGAAGGGGAAAAAGCCGCAAGATAGATACAGCCCGCCATCCCAAATTTACTGGAAAAGCTGTCTCAAGAACTATAGAGGTGAGGGGCACATTTTGGAAGGATAATGGTTTACGGAGGAGCCCGCAACAAAACAAAAATTAACCCCAATAGCGGCACACAAGCGCGGAATTCCTCACAGAAAAAAGCGCCAGTCGCCTCTGATATAATCACCTCAGAGAAGAAAGGCAAGCTTAAAAAGCCACGACACATCTCCACAGGAGATTCTGACTCAGAGGCTGAAGTCTATCAGTCACAAATATTAGCACAAGAAGCTTCTACCCCCTCAAATATTTTAAAACAATTTGAAAGAATGCTTCACAAAGCACTGAAGCAAACATCAGAACAAATTACCACCAATTTAACAAAATAAATCAGAGAATTGGGACACCGCACAGCAGCACTTGAAATTAAAGTGGAGGACATTGAAAATACTACACTAGACCATCAGTCAGAAATGGAAAATTTGAAGGAAGATAATATTGCACTTCAAAATAAACTGGATGACTTTGAGAATCGCGCAAGGAAGTCTAACTTGCGCTTTAGAGGCTTACCATAATCTATAATAGACCTGCAGTCAACAATAACTGCACTATGCCAAGAATTAATGCCAAGCATACCAATAGAAAGAATGGAGATGGACAGAGAGCACAGGGCTCTAATGCCCAAAAAAATTGATGGAACTCCTCGAGATGTTATTGTAAAATTTCACTATAGGACAAAAGAACAGTTACTGAATGCAGCCAGAAAACAAAACAATTTAGTCTTTTAAGGACACAATTATCAGATATTTGCAGATTTATCTCAATTGACAATATCCAAAAGAAGGGCAATGAAACCACAAATACTGGAACTCCAACGCCACAATGTGAAATATCAATGGAGCTTCCCTTTTGCCCTACGTTTCACTTACCAAGGAACCAAAATCACATGCAGAACACCAGAAGAACTGCAACAAGCTCTCCAGGACCTTAATTTGACTGAAGGAAACACAGCATCAACAGCTTCGCAAAGAAGATCAGCCTCAGCCTCTTCTAAACATAAAGCATCCCACTCTGAGACCAGAAATGGTAGTACCCAAGCACACAAAAGAGGACACTTCACACCCTCATCCCAAGGCCAAGAAGATTCTATGGACTGAAAGACTTATAAACTGTAAATGTGACAAATATACCAAAGAACAACTACAGTAGAAACACCTTGAATACTTACTATCCTTGCTTCAACACAAACAAAGCAAACCATAATGCTTAAGAACATTGAAAACCTCATTGGAAACATTTTATAGAGGCATTTCTCTTTACCCTATTTAAAAAGTCATTTTTTATTTATTATCATTTTTTCCATCCTTTTTTCCTTTTTTTTTTTCTCGCAATGGACAAATTTTTACTTTTTGCCTCCAGGTTTCACATCGAAACAAAGAGACAAGACGGTGTTCCTACATTCCACCCCCCCCCTTTTTTTTTTTTTTTTATTATTCAATGTAGGTCTCACTATATATAGAGAAAGCTTCACCTACACTTTATTCCTTAATCTCTGTGAAACAAGTAACAGATCCAAAACCAATCCCTTACATTATTAGTTAAAGCTTGGATTGAATAGAAATAATATAGTTTTTCTTTAACAGTCTGATTCTCTTCACCTAGTTACGTATTTACACACGAAGACAACTTTTTAGAACTGATATGGTTAAAAATACTAATTTAATTCTCCTAGGCTTACTGCCAAAGGTTAAATTCCTTCCCCTCTCTATCCGAATGATTATTTACTAATTTAAGGCAACTTTTATATGCACAGATAGGGCTTATAATCATACATCCCAGTGATGTATTACTATCTCTTTTACTAGGCGGCACCCCATGGCACGGAAACCCCATGAGCCTCACTAAACTTTCCTCGGACTCCCACACTATGTGGGGATTCGACGAAAGCCCCTTGTCCCCTGAGGGGGGGGGATTTACCCCCCATCACGGGCAAACTACGAATACTTTAACATCTTAATAATCTTTACATGCTGTATAGTCTTATCCATTTCTTATTTTTTATTTAAGACTGATCACTCCGGATCCTTTCTTTACTTCCTTTCTTTCTCGTCTGTGTGGGTTGGACCGGGAGACCGCTGCATTAAGGCTACAGGTAAGAAAAGCTTTTTGTATCACCTACCATGGCCCCTTTAAACATTGTCTCACTGAATGTCCAAGGTCTTAATGTGCCACAAAAACGCACAAAAGCCTCAGGTCATTCCAATCTAAGAAAGCTCATATGGTGTGCTTACAAGAAACACACTTTACACCAACTCATACTCCCAAATTTTTCAGTAACTCCTACCCTCAAGTATACACAGCCTCAGACAATAGAAAACAGAGAGCATTTCACCGCACCACTCCATTCACGTTGCAATCCGCAATAAAGACCCAGAAGGCCGTTACCTAATCCTAACGGGACATATCATGGACACAGCAGTAACTATAGTCTCCTATTACGCCCCTAACCTTAAACCCTTACCATTCCTATCTCATCTCTTTCAAGTGATAAACACACACAAGATAGGAACACTTTTTGTGTGTGGGGATTCAAATAATGTCCTCCTTCCATTCCTAGACAGGTCCCCTTATTCCCCATCAAAATATCAATCAAAATGGACACTCTCTCAGCTTCTATCAAAACACAATTTGGTCGACACTTGGAGAGAATCCAACCCAACAAAAAGGAACTACAAATATTTCTCTAACCCTCGTCAAACATTCAGCAGAATAGATCACATATTCACAACAATAGGTATGGTCCCATAGATAATATCTTCTACCATTATCCCCATCCCATGGTCAGAGCACGATGCGGTCTATACCACCATCGCCTCTATTCTGCCCAAGTCGCACGATCCATCATGGAACCTCCCAGATGTGCTTCTCAAGCACCCATCTTACCGCACACAGAACGAGAACTAATAGATTATTTGAAGTATAACACTAGCCCTGAAATCTCTTCACTCACACTCTGGGAAGCACATAAGCCAGTACTCAGGGGAATTTTTCAACAACAATTAGGGATCCTGAAAAGAGAAGGGAAAACACTCTCACAAAAACTAGAAAAATAATTTAACACAGCATTTATGGCCTTTCAAAATAATCCTACTTCCTCTGCAAAAACACAACTAGAGAAAGCTCGTCTAGAGTATGACCTCTTCCTCACAGACTCAGCAGAAAAAATGTTACGCAAAACCAATCATACATTCTATATGAAATCCAACAAACCTGGTACACTTCTAGCAAAAGCATTAAAATCCATCAACAAATCCTTCAAACCTATCAAGCTCAAATTGGCCAATAATATATACACTAGCAATCCACAAAAAATAGTCCAAAAATTCAGCACCTACTTAAAATCCCAATACAAAGAAACAAATACATTTAACACCTCTGAAGCTGATTCATTTTTCTCACGAATCAGTCTCCCTCATATGACGGAATCTCAAAGGACATTGTTAGAAAAACCAGTTACAAATGATGAGGTCATCACAGCCATTAAGGAATTAAAAATAAATAAAAGGCCTGGGCCAGATGGTTAATCATCATTATACTACCGAACATATAAGGACATTCTTTCCCCCATGCTTGTAGAAGCATATAACGATGTATTGAGAAACAAAACATTTAGGCAAGAATCCTTAATGGCAATCATATGTATGATTCCAAAACCACAAACAGATGATACACTTAGCAGTAATTATCGTCCCATTTCCATGTTAAATGTGGATATTAAATTGCTGACAAAAATATTAGCAACACGTTTAAACACAATTATAGGAACACTTGTACATCGCGACCAGGTAGGATTCATGCCCTCACGCCAAGCAGGTGATAACGTTCGTAGAGCAGTCCTCTTAGCACAAATAGCGAAAAAGCGTGGAATTCCAGCCTGCTTTCTCTCCCTCGATGTTAGAAGTGCCTTTGGCTCAGTATCCTGGACTTACATGACCTATACATTACAAAAATGGGGATTTGGCCCAAACTTTATGACTTGGATCAAAGCACTTTATGATAAGCCGAAAGCGTATGTAAGATATGCCGGATATAGGTCTGAACCCTTTGATATTGAGAGGGGTACAAGACAAGGCTGTCCGCTCTCACCATTACTATTCGCTTTACTCATAGAACCACTTGCACAATTAATTAGATTAGAACCCACAATAACAGGAATAGAAGTAGGAGGTTACCAACACAAAATTTGTTTATTTGCAGACGATATCCTCCTATTTCTTTCATCCCCACAAATATCTGGCCCCAATCTTACCCCAATTCTTAATAAATTTGCCACTCTTTCAGGCCTAGCTATCAACCCCAGAAAAGTTCAGCAATGAACATATCTCTATCAAGCATTGAATTATCGTGCGCCAAAATAGGTCTCCCATACAAATGGACAGAGGGTGCACTACCATACCTAGGCATTAAGCTTACAGCATCCCTCTCAGATTTATTCTCTCATAACTATCCACCGATATTGAAACATCTAACAAACTTAATGAACTCCTGGGCCCACCTCCCGATATCATGGATGGGAAGAATAAATACCGTAAAAATGACGATATTGCCAAAAATACTATACTTGTTCAGAGTCTTGCCAATCCCAATACCAGCATACTATCTAAGGATACTACAGAAAAAATCATCTGTATTCATTTGGGGTTCCACCAAACCAAGAGTACAACAACGCACACTTTTTCTACCCAAAGTACATGGGGGCTTAGGCTGCCCCAATTTTGTGAGCTACCATAGGGCAGCACACATAGCTAGCCTCAGTAAATACCATGCTAAAAAAGAAATCCCACTATGGGTATTAATAGAAGCTGCTGAAAGTGATCCAATTTCAGTCTCAAACTTAATTTGGATCCCCCCAAAATACTGCAAAAACTACAAAATCCTATTACTAAACATTTCATCTCCCTCTGGGATAGATCTAAAATTAAATATCAACTACAATCTCTACACAATCCTCTACTCTCATTTTACAAAAACCCTGCATTTTATCCAGCATGGGTCTCCACCAAATCTTTTAGAGAATGGACATCTAGGGATATTCTTTACATGTATAAATTTATAACAGCATCATCGTTTATCCCCTTCCCGACCCTTAATAAAACCTACGGCTTGCCACAATCAGAACTATTCAGATACCTCCAAATAAAAAAAAAATTCACATAATTTTTAAATTCTTCTAACCCAATATCCCAAATGACCAATTTTGAAACGATATGTAAGAAGGATCCGCACGCAAAGGGAGCAATATCTACCTTATATTCTCAATTACTGACCCGAGTAGACGCAGACAAACCACATTATGTCCGGAAATGGGAAGAGGACTTACAAAGAGAATTAGAAGACTCAGAATGGAATCAAATATGGACAACAACAAAATCTGCCTCCCCCAATATATTAGCGGTTGAGGCTAATTATAAATTACTAACAAGATGGTACCTCGTACCAGCAAGGATAGCGAAATATGTTTCAAACTATTCAGCACAATGTTTTCGGGGATGTATAGAGATAGGAACACAGTTTCATGTTTGGTGGTCGTGTCCAACAGCACAAAAATTCTGGAAATAACTCTTTAAAATGGCATCTGAAATGTTGGGTAAGACAATCCCACTTGACCCAGCAATAGCACTACTTAATCTGAAACCAGAAAGCATAACGCACATACAATTCAAATTACTAGTGCAATTCTTTACAACAGCTAAACAAACATTAGCAAAAGCTTGGAAATCTCCCCAATTAAACATAAACAAATCTATGACCAGGATGAATAGTGCGATAACTCATGCTAAAATGACAGCAATAGAAAAGGACACGATCCCCAAATTTGAAAAATTGTGGCAGCCCTGGATTAACTATAACATGCCATCAACCTTTGACACCAAAGTACTCTTACCATGGTAGCTGAGACAAAAGATTCAAATAATTATTCTTCGTAGCAGCGGCGGCTCCGGGCCTGACTCCACGGACTTCTACTCTGCTCTTCTATCTCTTTTTTACTCCTATTCCTTCTATCTCCTATATTTTTCTCTTTCTTATTCCCTTTTTCCTTTTCATATTTCACTGGGTATACATAAGAATATCGCTTGAATTTACAACCCCTAATCTTATCATAGCATAAATCTTATGGGTTATATGAATTTATTGACAAGTTGAATGTTTTTAGGAAACATATATTACTCGCAATCCTTTTAAATGTATTAATAACATTGCTATATTGCATATTTATATATACAGCAATTACCTTCAAATTAACAAAATTGGTTCTTGAATAAGTATAATGGAACATTCACACTTGTTAAAACAATACATACTTAAGAATGTCTGTATATTACCCCTTGTATACTCTGAAAATTTTCCTTGTCAAAGTAATTTATTAAACATTTCCGTTTGAGAGAAGCCAAGCTTCTCTCAAGCAGGAGCAGCCATAGATGGATCAAAAATCATCTGGTCCTTCCTGAACCTGACAAGTAGTTTTTAAAAGGAATTTAGGTTCAAAACAGAAAAAAAAATTAAAGCCCAACTTTATCCACAGCAACAAGAATGTTGTAAATATATATATTTTTTAAAGCAAAATATGGTCTTAACCAGCTCTGTATTTGCCACTTTTGGTGGACAGTTTAGTGTGTTACAAGAACTGGAAAAATAACAGATCTTAGTTAAAAAGGTTGTAAAGGCTATTTTTTTTTTCATAAAATTATAAACATGTTATACTTACCAGCTTTGTGTAACTCAACTATGTTGCACAGAGCAGTTCCAATTCTTTTTCTGGGGCTCCTCGCCGACATTATCCACTTCTATGGGGGCACTTGTGCAGGTGCACTCCCAAGCTGGGCTGGGTGCATCCATAGACACACACAGCGTGACTTGGGCCTGCCTCTGCTCATAGAATTTCACTGAAAGCAGCAAGAGCCAAGGGCTCTCACTGCTTCAGCAAAGCCTTTGGAAGCGGGGATAGAGGAGAGACCAGGTGCTTTATTTTTACCATTCAGAAAGCTAACAATTTTCATATATAGAGGGTTTAAAGAGTAACTTCATTGAATATACAGCCATTAATCTTGCAACTAGAGTACAAGAAACTGAGTACATTTTCTAGGCTGTTTGGGTTAGCAATATCCTTCATCTCTGCTGTAGTTTTTAGCTGATTGTAATGGGACAGCATTGCTGCTACAAAGATGTAGGATTGTGTTAAAATATCAGAATGACTCTGCTAAATGTCCTACCACACCTTATATACTTCATTCTTCCTACTTAGAATTCAGTCCATATGGGTCTCCATTAGGCATGAGCCGAACACCCCCCGGTTCAGTTCGCACCAGAACCTGCGAACGGACCGAAAGTTAAAGTCTATGGGACTCGAAGATTCTAAATCAAAAGTGCTAATTTTAAAGGCTAATATGCAAGTTATTGTCCTAAAAAAGGTTTAGGGACCCGGCTCCTGCCCCAGGGGACATGTATCAATGCAAAAAAAAAGTTTTAAAAACTTCAGTTTTTTCGGGAGCAGTCGTTTTAATGATTAAAGTGAAAAACAAAAGTGAAATATTCCTTTTAAATATCATACCTTGGTGGTGTTTATAGTATGCCTGTGAAGTGGCACGTGTTTCCTGTGTTTAGAACTGTCCCTGCACAAAATTACATTTCTAAAGGAAAAAAAGTAATTTAAAACTGCTTGTGGCTTTAATGTAATGTCTGGTCCCGGCAATGTGGATGAAAATCATTGAGAAAATAGGCATGGGTACCCCACCAGCCCATATGGGTCTTGTATGGATATTAAGGGGAACCCCACACCCAAATTAAAAAAAGGAAAGGCGTGGGGCCCTCAGGCCCTATATACTCTGTACAGCAGTATACAGGCGGTGCAAACAAGACAGGGACTGTGGGTTTGTTCTTAAGTAGGTTTGTTCTTAAGTGTTTGTAATTTAGAACTGTTACATTTTCAAAGTGTAGCTCCAGCCAAAAAGTCTATTTTAAGCTTTTTGGAAAACATAGGGAAGGGTTATCACCCCTGTAACATTTGTTTTGCTGTCTGTGCACCTCTTCAGAAGATTTCACCTCACTTTCTGTCCCAATGACAATTCGTTTTTGAAAATTTGGGGTTTTTAGTGAAACAAGAATTGGTGATAAAGCATAAGTGGAGAGGAGACAAGTTTTTCCCATATTAACTCTTACAGGAGAGAATTTCCCTTCCATGGGGTAGATTTCCTTTCACTTCCTGTTGTCTCCCTCCGTTTGCAACTAGGAGTCATTTGTAAGTTGGATGTTTGAAAGTAGGGGCCTGCCTTATATACTCTGCAGAAATTTGGGCCTTAGGTGTTGGTGTTACCACAACACTGTAAGCCCTCACAGTTACTCTTGGTGGGCGCTGGAACGCCCTGCTGTGAAATATTAGATCAAGAATTGTAATTACATGACCCTGTTGAACAGGGGCAGAAAAATTGGGCCTTAGGCACTGGTGCCACAACACTGCAACCCCTCACAGAAACTTTAGTTGGAGCGCAAGAATGAGCCCTGCTGCAAATTATTGCATCAAAAATTGTAATTGCATGCCCCTGTTAAACAGGGGCTGAAAAATTGGGCCTTAGCCACTGGTGGCGGTGCCCAGAACCAAAAATGTTCTTACAAGCTATCAGCATGAACATTGGGGAGGAAGAGGATAGTCACTCAGCATCAGCATAGGCAGTCTTAAAGGGATCTCCCATTCAAAAAAAAATTATTCGGTTACGTCAGCATCAGGTGCTTGGTAGCTGGTGATCCAAGACTGATTCATTTTTATGAAGGTCAGCCGATCGACTGATTCGGTGGACAGGGGCACCCTGTGATTGGTTACAAAGCCTCCAGCAGCACTGAATGTGCGTTCCGAAAGAACGCTGGATGCAGGACAGGCCAGTAGCTCAATTGCATACTGTGCAAGCTCTGGCCAGTCATCCATCCTCAAGACCTAGTAACCCAGAGGATTTTCGGTGGGAAAGGTGTCCAAGTCTGATCTTCCTGCACCATGTAAAACAGACGCTAATGATGGTTGCTGGAACCGATCATACCTTGGGGCTGCGAACTAAAAAATTGTCTGGACGCAGACGGCCACCTTCTCCACCGCTCCTTCTTTGACTGACCGAAGCCTGAGCAACACGTTGTCCAGGACCAGGATTTTGTAACCTTCCAGTCTCTGGGAACGCGTTGCACAGACCTTTCTGCAAGGCCTCCCGAAGATGTTTCGTCCTCTGCTCCCTCTGCGATGGCAAGATAAGGTCCGCAACCTTACCCTTGTAACGTCGATCAAGTAGGGTTGCCAGCCAGTAATGATCCCTCTCCTTGATCACACGAATATGAGGATCCTTCCGCAGGCTTTGCAGGATCAGGGAGGCCATGCAGCGTAGGTTTGCTGAGGCATTCGGTCCGGAGTCCTCTGGGTCACTCAGGACGACATGATCCGCAGCCACCTCCTCCCAGCCACGTACAAGTCCATGAGTGTCTTGGGACTGTAATTGATCCCTTGAAGACTGCTGCTGATGCTGAGTGCTAGGCTCCACCTCCATGCTGACACAATCCTCCTCCTCCTCCTGTATGATAGGCGGGCCAGCAGGAACACTGTCTGGATAAAGGGGGGCCTTGAGAGGTAAGGAAGTCCTCCTCTTCCTCCCTCTGTTCTGCCTCAAGTGCCCTGTCCATTATTCCACGCAGCGTGTGCTCCAACAGGTGGACAAGAGGGACAGTGTCACTGATGCATGCACTGTCACTGCTCACCCTCCTCGTGGCCTCCTCAAATGGTGCCAGGACAATGCATGCATCCCTGATCATGACCCACTGGCTTGGCAAAAACCCAAGCTCCCCTGACCCTGTCCTCATGCCATATTGGCACAGATACTCATTGATGGCCCTCTGCTGCGTGTGCAGCCGCTGCAGCATGGCCGATGTAGAGTTCCACCTGGTGGGCATGTCGCAGATTAGGCGGTTCTTGGGCAGGTTGTATTCCTTTTTGGAGGTCAGCCAGCCGAGCACTGGCATTATATGACCGGCGGAAATGCACACAGAGTTTCCTGGCCTGCCTCAGGACATCCTGTAAGCCCGGGTACCTGCCCAAGAATCGCTGCACCACCAAGTTAAGGACGTGAGCCAAACAGGGCACATGGGTCAGTTGTCCCTGTCGGAGGGCGGAGAGGAAGTTGGTGCCATTGTCGCAAACCAAAATTCCTGGCTTAAGCTGGTGTGGCGTCAACCTCATCTGAGCCTGCCCCTGCAGAGCTGATAGAATCTCTTCCCCGGTGTGGCTCCTGTCCCCCAAGTACACCAGCTCAAGCACCGCATGGCATCTTTTTGCCTGCGTACTTGCGTAGCCCTTTGAACGCCTACGGAGCACCGCTGGTTCCGAGGACAAAGCACATGAAGAGGCCATGGAGGAAGAAGAGGAGGGGGTGGAGGAGAGGGGTGTGTCAGAATCACCAGTAGTAGCATTTTGGAGGCGTGGTGGCAGAACAACCTCCAACACTACTGCACCTTGTCCTGCATCCTTCCCAGCTGCCAGCAGAGTCACCCAATGCGCCGTGAAAGATAGGTAACGTCCCTGTCCATGCCTGCTGGACCATGAGTCAGTGGTAATATGCACCTTACCGCTGACCGCCCTGTCCAGCGAGGCCAATACATTGCCTTCCACATGCCGGTAGAGAGCCGGAATCGCCTTCTGTGAGAAAAAGTGGCTTTTGGGAACCTGCCACTGAGGAACCGCACATTTCACAAACTCACGGAAGGGGGCAGAGTCTACAAACTGAAAAGGCAGCAGTTGAAGTGCTAGCATTCAACCGCTGGGCATGTGGATGGCTGGGAGCGAACTTCTTTCGGCGGTGCAGCAGCTGGGGAAGGGAAATTTGCCTGGTACAATCTGACGTTGGTGTACCGATAGCAGATTGCCTGCAAGTACTTGGCTGTGACACACCTAATTCTACACCTTCATCCCTCTCAGTGCAGGTTTCAGAAAGGACTGAAAGTATAGTGTGGTTGGAGATCCCAGCTGATGAGCAAGGAGAGGTCTGCTTTGTTATTTGGTGTGGGTCTTTTAGGTGTGCTTGCCAATGAACTGCATGGCAGGTCGACATATGTCTGATCAAGCATGTGGTGCCCAAGCAGGTGATGTTTTGGCCACGCGAGATACGCCTGAGACATATGTTGCAAATAGCAGCGCTGCGATCTGATGCACTCATCTCAAAAAAGGCGCACACCAAAGAACTTTTGGAATAACGCGCAGAGACAGCAGTGCCCTGCACATGCTGTCGGTGTGCTGCCCTTAAGCTGGCCCCTGGAGGGCATCTTGCCTCGTTGGAGATGTGCCTCCTCCTCCTCGTCCTCTCTCCTATCAGGCACCCACATATAGTCCGTGACCTCATCATCCCCTCCCTCCTCATCACTGTAGCAAACCTGGCAGTATGCTGCAGCTGGGGGAACATGACTGCCAGATTGCTGTCCTTCTTGGGCACCCCCTCTCTCTGGGCTCACGTTACTGCCTTCCTCTAGCTGGGTACCATCATCGGAGCCTTCAAAACTCTGCGCATCCTCCTGCAGCATGTACCCAACACTGTAGTCAAACAGTTCGGGGGTGTCATGGATATGCACTAATGTCTGTCTGCCATCTTACCTTTTCCTCTTCATGTGTTCATCTTAGAGGCTGGATTCCTTCACCTGGCTTCCTTTATAATCTCCTCCCAGCCTGACTCCACCCAAGGCCCTATCACAGAACACTATATTAACCTGTGCACTGCAAGCCTGCCTTGCTGATCAACGTGTTTGTTTAAGCATTGTGTGTCTTGGTTCCTGCCTGCCGTGTGCTACGTCTGTCTCTCTGTTACGATATTGGCTTGTTCCTGATTATCCCTGTCTGCTTGTGACCCTTGACCTTCGGCTTGTCCTTCGTTTATCCTTGCCTGCTTGTGACCCCGACCTTGGCCTTTCCCCTCACTATTCTTGTATCCTGTGCTGCTGCTCCCCCTCTTTCCTCCTTACCCTACGAGGCGTGAGCTAGGAGACTCTGGGGGTCGCGACCTGGACCCAGCCTGCAGCGTAACATCCTCACCACTAGAGGCTCTGGAGAAGACCTGCTGGGTCTTAGACTCCGCGCCCTGGGGTATCTCGGCTCTAGCTTCCTGTGGATCCTGGTTGTGCTCTTCTGGTCCCGCTTTCCACAACCACTCAGTATCCTATCCGCAGCAGTCAGTCATAGGGTTCACTACCTTGTTGTGCACTCCTAACCCCCTACGGTGTGCATCTGTCACCAGGCCACAGGTGACCTGACAGGGGGACTCCTTAGGAGGACATGGTGGGGCTAGGGAAAGAATGACTGATGCCATTGAGCCGAGGGAAGAGGCCGCTTTGGCAGCTGGTTTGCCAAAGTACCCTGAGCCTGGGTGAGAGAGGATGAGGAGGATGAGGACGGCTTGGTCATCCACTCTACCAAGTCTTCGGCATGTTGCGGCTCAACGTGGCCAGCTGCCAAAAAAAAGGACACGTGTGTCCCATGGCCACGTGCTAATGAGGATGCACCGTGTCCACGACCATCACTGTTGCCTCTAGACACAGAGCCTGCTTGCCCTCTTTTATTGGCTCGTGACTGTCTGCCTCTCCTTGTTGTCCTTCCAGACATACTAATGGTCTGCAGGGAGATGTAGCTGCACAAAGCTGGGATGTATATATATACTGATTACACTGCAGCTAGCAGAATCAACTGCCTGCCTGTAGTATTATTAGTGAGAGAACACCAGCAATTGTATTCAGGTAGCTTTAGGTGCACACTGTGCAAAGACACAGTACACTAAATGAAAATACTGCAGCTAGCACAATCACCTGCCTGCCTGTCAGTATATTATGAAGAGAATAACAGGAACGGATCTAGCTAAACTGAATACAGTGTGTGTGTGTGTATATGTATGTGTGTATGTATGTATGTATGTATGTATATATGTATATATATATATATATATATATATATATATATATATATATATATATATAAACACCTAGGATGCATATATATCCTCTACACACTGTAACTGCAGCTAACTGACTCGCCTGCCTGCTCTATCTAACTCAAATGAGATGACACTATCTCTCTCTCTCTCTCTCTGTCTGTCTGTCTGTCTGTCTGTCTGTCTTTCACCGCCACCGCAACACACTACACAAGGCCACCATGCAGGCGGCCTTATATAGTGTGGGGTGTGTACTAAACCCCCTGAGACATAATTGGCCAAAGCCTCCCTGGCTTTGGCCAATTATGGCTCTCCGTTCTTACCGTGCTGTGATTGGCCAAAGCATGCAGGTCATAGTGCATGCTTGGCCAATCACCAGCCAGCAATGCACTGCGATGCTGCAGTGAATTATGGGCCGTGACGCAGCACTCGAATTTGGCGCGAACGGCCCATAATGTTCGAAATTCGACGAACGGTCGAACAGCCGATGTTCGAGTCGAACATGAGTTCAACTCGAACTTGAAGCTCATCCCTAGTCTCCACCACTAATGCGGCAGTTTTTTCTTTTTCTGTGTAGCAGTACCCCCGTGGGGGCTGCTGATAGACTCTATACCCCACTGGCCACCCCGACTCTGCAAATCCTCTCTTACCTCTGACACCTTGGGTTCCATTCTGAAATGTTGCGTTAGTAATGAGAAACTCAGACAGTATCACTGAACCACTCAAAAATGTTTACTGAGATAAAGAATGAACACAAGAAAAGATATGAGTGAACACAACTTATGTTTGACAGAAAATATCACTTGACACTGATATACAAGGGTGTGTACCTTTTTATAACCTGCAAAAGATCTATGTGAACAGGTACACAGAGAGACAAATATCCAACACCTTTAACACATGTATTGGATACCTTTCCTCTGAGGCCTCAGCACACAAACCAGCAAACAGTGCACAGCAAATGCATACAGTAAATACAGTGTGAATTAGATAATGTCCCACAAAATGGCTCCCCCTAGGTTGTAGTTCAATGATTAAGCATTAACTGCAGAGCAGTAAAGCATAATAAAGAGGAGAATGATGAATATTCTTTCAATTCCAGATATCTTCAGCTAGCCTGTTTATACTGAAGTGTAATTTGTAATTTTGTAAATCCAGGTAGGTAAAAGACAAAAGGACTGAAGAGCAAAGGTGAACTGATGAATACCTAAACTGAAGAAATATCACCACTTGTAGGTTCCTATTTAATTATGTAAATTAGTGGAATACAGTACTGACTTTACAGCACAAGGGGGGGGGGAGAATAGGCCCTTAGCGCCTGCTGTAAAAGGCCTGTGAAGGAGTAGATTCACATCTATGGAACTACAAGTCTCACCAGCCAGTCTGTAGAAATATTACTCAGCAATACTGTAATCTCAATCTGGATGGGCAGATGGCCTCTCACCACAATGGACCCCAATAGATGGAGGGCTCCAGCCGGAATCCCTCCTGGTGTCTCCGTCTGGTGAAATGGCGCTGCCACGCTGCGACTTCCCGTGGACTGGAGTGCAGGTGTTCCCAGATGCTCTGGAGATCAGGCCTGTCTGCTTGCTGGAATAGCGGTGCTGTCGTCTGAGGTCCCTCTGAGGCAGGTGATCCGGCTCTCCGCTGTGTAGGCCGCAGACTCTCACTCCCTGTCACACAGACCTCCTGCTGGCAGGTTCAGAATGGCGTCCAGAGAGGCTGAAAAGAGGCCGCGCCTGCCTTTTTATTTCTCCTCCCAGCGGCTGTTCTGCGCGCTTTGCATTGTGTGTCCTGTAGTCCAGAGCTTGCCCGGCCAACAGTGTCACTTCCTTATCCAGACTACATGTCCCATAATGCATTGCTCTGTTCACTCTTAAGGAGGAAAGAAAACGCTGACAGAGTTCAGCAGGCACTAGGGGGAGCCAAACCATACATAAGAAAACAATGAACCATTCAACAATAATATCTATAGTAGCAACCTCTGACTACACTTGCCTTGCAGTAGAATGTCCTAATTTGAAGGCGGCAGATTTCAGAGCACTAAGAGACCTGAATCTCCTACAGGAAAATGCATCCTTAGATGGGGCATGGGAGGATGACCTGGTGAATGAGATTGACACTGAGGAGGAGGAAGGAGTTAAACCGCTGAAAAAATTCAAAGGGAAATCAAATAAATTTGATTCATTAAACCAAATCCCATCGATTTGCATTATTTGTTAGACAAATCTCCAGGGAACTAGATACACTGAATAAAAATAACATTCATAACTTGAATGCTGAACAGCAACACGCACTTAAAATGTTAAATAACTCGGAAGTCACTATTAAAGCATCTGACAAAGGTGGGTATGTTGTCCTAATGGACAACATTGATTATGACAATATGTGCCTTAAAATCCTGAATAATAGACAGTGTTATCAAAGGATCTCCCCAGCAACAGTTGATAGATTCAATGGTGAATTCTATCAGCTGGTAGATAAGTTCTTTAGCGAAGGTATCATCATCAAAGATACATGGGACTTTACATGGACCGAACACCCACGCCAACCCACTATGTATGCGCTGCCCAAAGTGCATAAAAGCATGCAGGATCCACCTGGGAGGCCCATTATTTCAGGTAATGTGTCCATTTTGGAGGGGGTTAGCCAAGTCATGGACCAATATCTTAGACCCCATGTGATGGATCTACCATCCTACACAAAGGACACCATCCACCTCCTCCAAATCCTGGAGGATTTAACAATTCCCCCAGATGCAATTCTAGTGACAATCGATGTGGAGTCGCTGTACAACAGCATCCCACATGATCTAGGACTGGCAACCATCAATCGAGTGCTAAGGCAGCGACCCACAACCGATTGGAAGTTCAACCGCTTTATATTAAGCATGTTGGACTTCATCCTTAAACATAACACCTTTCTTTTTCAGGGCTCCCACTACTTCCAGGTGCAGGGAGTGGCTATGGGGACGTGCTGTACACCCTCATATGCCAATCTGTACCTGGGGGAGTGGGAGCGGGAGTTTTTGCTTGGGGATCATGCATCTATGTGCGCTGCCAACATTTTAATGTGGCAGCGCTACATAGATGATATTTTCATTGTGTGGGATGGCTTGGAAAGTGATTTGATTGAATTGCTAAGGCTGATGAACAACAAGCGCTTTAATTTATTCTTCACCATGACATACAACTGTGCAGAGTTTTTTTTTTTTTTCAATTTTTGGGATATCTGTATCCGAAAGAGACTTGTAGGTAAAATCACTAGTACTCTATCTAGGAAGGAAACGGCGGGTAACACACTGCTACATGAAGATAGTTTCCACTCGGAGGCATTAAAGAAGTTGATAACTTTCAGCCAATTCCTTCGGCTGAGAAGGAATTGTACTTCGGATATAGACTTCCAAAAGGAAAGTGACTCTCTAACAACTCGTTTGTTGGCAAGAGGGTACACAAAATCCAGCCTCAAAAAGGCATTTAATAGGGTAAAAGCCTTGAATAGACAAAGTCTCATTTTAAAGTCTAAGGAAAAAAAGACAACAACACAACAAGGATCATCATTGGATATTCCAATGAACACTTCAAGATACGAAAGATCATTTCAAAATTTTGGCCAATCCTCACCGAGGATCCTATCCTTAAAAATCTTGTGACAGGCCACAAATTACCTTCAAAAGAGCAGGTTCAATTGGTACCATGCTGGTCCAGAGTGAATACAAGGGTGCTTCTAGAAAAGACCCATGCAAGACCCATGGCACCTTTTCATGTGGGTCCTGTGTGCAATGCACAGTAATTGGTAGGAGGACCACACTGGCACTGCCCAATGGAGAGACCTTCACCTTGAGACACTTTGCTAATTGCAGAACTCGGGGTGTCGTGTATCTCATGCAGTGCCAGTGTGGGTCTTTCTACATAGGAAAAACCAAACAGGAACTATGGAAACGTGTGGAGAAACATGTACACTCCATGCGTATTGGCAACCTATATCTCCCACTAGGAAGACATATGGCCAGATGCCACAATTATAGAATGCCTACAGTCAATTTTACTGTACTGGATAGGGTCCACATTCTGGTCGGGGGGGGATTGGAATAAGGTCCTGCTCCAGTGCGAAATGCCCTGGATCAGGTACCTGAAAGCCAGGACACCGCCTAGACTGAATAAGGCAGAAAGCTATAGACCCTTTCTGGAGGAATACAGCTTTGGCAAAACGGATTAACCTTGGGTTTTGGATGTTGGATCCTCTTGGTCTGGAGCCTTCTGCTCTAGTTTCTCTACCTGGGTTGGTCACCTTGGTTTTTCTCCATAACTCACAGTGGGGTCCCCCCCGTCCAGATCCGACAGGGTCGTGGACACCAGGGTTTCCACACCTACCAACTGCCCCTCCCTTTGTGTATACCACTGTCTTATGCAGGGGATCGGGAATTCATAGACAAAATGACGGACACATAGATAGGGATTTTTGGTTGCATAATTTTTTCAGGCTTGTTTTGTGTTGGCACCTGTACAATTTGTGCAGGTGTTCTCTAAATATTGCCATTATTTTGATTATAATTTAGTCTCATGAACATCGTTTAGGTATTCATGTTTCAAATAATTGGTTATGTTCCATTTTTGTTCTGGGGGTTTGCATTTCCCGTGGTGGGGCCACCAGCGGCAATATAGGTGCTGTACGTTGGGATCCTCCCGCTGGGGCTTGGGATATGTAATTTTCCCTTGTGGATCAGTCCCATAGCCCCGGGATGGGGGATTCCCCTTATCATTTCATCCCCTTGTGTGACTACTCCTTCATGCTTTTTCCCATCCATTGCCGGGGGAGAGGTGGAAGCGTCAGCTTTCTTTCCTTATGCCTCTTGGGATGTATTTACATCCACATAGGCAACCTTTGGCAATGGTGGTATTAGTCTCTTTTTTTCTTCTTTATGTCCAATCTAGGGGCAAAAACAATTTTTTGAGAGTGTTTTCACTCTCCCATGGGAACGGTTCAAAATGCCATTGGTCACAGGGATACATGGGGCACACAGTGTCCTTTTTTTTTTTCTTGTAGATGGGCATTCCCATTTCCATCATGGCTGCCGAGTAACTTCCTGTGATCTTTGGATCACAGGAAGTGATATCAGCCTCACAGCCACCAATGCCCATTACTATCATGGCCGCCGACCAACTTCCGGGGACCCTGATCGCCAGAAGTGATGTCATCATATGCCGTCTCATTGACGGCAGGTATGTCGGCCGCGTTTTGATGACGCGGCTCCATTCACCATGCGCGGCGTTCTCGCTATGCAGAAGCGGCGGTATGGGGGATGCGGCGTCATCGCTTGGAACCGGGCCGGTAAGTATTTAAGGAGTCAGGACGCCATGGTGGGTAAATGGCGTAATTTCCCCTCTGCAGCCAGAGAGCTTAGGAGGTATTTGCACATATACCAGGAGCTGGGGGGGGGGGTGTTTGGAGAAGCATTCCGGTGATAGAAGGACTTTTTCCTTTTCTGCTCCTGGATTACATTTGGTAAATCAGTTTTTTTCTTCCTCTCTGATACATGGGTGAGTGACAATAGAATATATTCCCTGCCCATGAATCATTTGGAGATTTGAATTTTCAGATTTTTTTTCTTCCCCTTTCCCCTTTTCCATTTTCTTCCCCCCCTATTTTTTGTTCACTTCTTCTCGTATAACCGTTGCTTGCTTGCATTTAAACGCCATTTGATTGGATTATGTATATCCTGCCCACCTATGGGATATAGAGATGAGGAGTATGTTCAACATGAAGGATTGAAAATAAGCACCCCCGCCTGGGATTACCTTGGGAGATGTAGCCACAGACTTTTTTGGTACATATGATTGGAGAAAAGTGAGTCACTATCTGGTTACACCTCAATGGGTGTGGGAATGTGATCATTTGTTTTGTCTGATATTTAATGAAAATTTGTATTTTGATTTAGTGTAGATTATGATACTGTAATATTCCTTGAAGAAGAATGCCTTGCATTTGAAATGCGTCGGATTACCCGCCTCTACATGTCACCAGTTGATCTGGTGACATGTATCTGATGACGGATAGTATCATTGTATTATCTAGAATTCAATCATTGTCCATGTTTTTAATGTTTTGTACATCATGACATTGTTCTAATTTTTTATCTGTATCATGTAATAAATAATTTTTATATAATATTTTTTTCTGAGTATATTCGTTGCCTCAAAAATCCCACCTCTAGAGGTTATTTCTATTTTTTGCAGTAGAATGTCCATGCCTTCATGGGCCCACTCACAGCCTGTAAATGGACAGTGAAGCAGAAGAATCACAGTGATAAGCTCATCTTTTTGTCACCCGGCTTTCTCCTATCAGCACATTTTTGACTAGTGCATGAACTGGCTCTTGTGCTGGTGCTGTTTCTTCCTCTTTCATTCAGCTCTGCTCTATAGTAGACAGGGAAAGTCATTCATGTATTTACACTGTTTACATACAAAAAAAAAAAACATTTGACGATGTATTAATAAATACAAAACTGCCAAAATGTTTGCCTTTTATATGTTCAGCTTTAAACATAGATCACTTTTTTATGTTTTGTGATGAACACAGTAGGTGCAGAAAACTTTCTTTGAAAGAACAACATTGCACTAGCTGAAAAGTAGAGCAATAAATGATAAAGCATCTTATAAATACTTCAATATTCATACTGTAAGAGGCAATAACAGGATTATCAGGGTATTAATATAGCTATTATAATTCAGGTATAAGGTACTTTCAACATGATGGCAAAAGAACACGTGACTATTAATTCCTGGGCTAGCAAAAGCAAACAAGGCCAACTGTAATGTGTGTAATTAGCTGCTTTGTTCAGTAGCATTTTCAGTCCATTAAGCTTCCCTATATATCTTATTTCCAACTGTGCTTTCAAATTGGTTGATCAGGTAAATTAGCATTTTTTCTTAGTCCAGTGAGCAATTTATTGGGTGTAGACAGTACAGCTTATAATGAACAATTAAAAATTCAATAAAGTGATAAATTAGTAGAAATGTATTCCTTATTTAAACATATGTTATACTTGGATCAATAGTTAAGATGAACCTCAATATGATTAAGTACATTTTAATATTAGAAGTATATTTCAATGTTAAACTACATTTAACTATACAATTTTCTCATGTTGTCATTATATTTAATTAGCATTAACACAAGGGGATAAATACATAATTATTTTGCTTTTCTAAGGTCTGCATACCCTTAGAAAATAAAATGTTTATATATTTATCCCTTCATGTTACTAATAATTATATATAATAGTTTCATTTTTAAATCCACCATGTGGGACACCTATAAAAACAATAATCAATTAATATTTTAACCAATTAATCACAGGGACAACTGATGCTCTAAGCAAAGCCCAACAAAGGTGCCCACTTCGCCTTCCTTTGCTAAGCTGGCAACACATTAAGACTCAATAAGTGCTGAAGGTGAAATGAGGTAATACATTTTTCTTTCTAATCCAGAGCTTATAAATGTATCAAATGTAAACTTTTTGCATTTATGTATTTAACAGTAAATAACACTAAGCAAAATAGGCAAGTTATTTACTTGTAAGTAGAGCAAGAGAAAACAATTTAAGTGGCAAAATGTAGATACAACAATGTATTGAAATATTTTTTTATCAAGCTTTCAAAAATGATAAGGCAATTTAAAATCTGAAATGATTTCAAACTAAACTTTTAAACTTTAATCACAAATTATGCCACAAAAAGTTTTTTTTAACATTAAACATTGGATTCAGTTCAAACATGGCAGGTAATTACAAAAACATAAAATCAGTCAAGTGTGGCAGTGACCGAGTTATGGACATGATAGATAGGGCATCAAGAAATTGACACCCATAAGTACTGTACATGCTTATTTTCCTTAATGGTTAACCTGGGCTGGCTAATCACCTAGACTATAACACACACCATAGCTATCACATTTTATAGCTTTCAAATTACCTTAAAATGGTATGAGGTCAATTCCAAATTAAATATGATGTTTTTAAGATCAGGGCATGTCATCATCCTTGGTCCCTGGGCATTTTAGTTCTTTAGGTAAATAGATTTTGTTAACATTGTTAGTGCCAAAGAATCATTATTTGTAGCAATGCAATTTGGGCACTTATAACAGACTACAAGAAGATTGCCTTGTCATGTGATGAAGTTGTGGTTCAACATTGCTAATCAACTTATTTCTGGTGGCATCCAGAGTTGCTGGGTGCTCATTTTTTAAGAGATGTTATTATGGGAGTAGGTCATTTAAATTCTGAGCATATGCAATGAGTGTGGGCAATGAGAGCCCACACTCATTGCATATGCTCAGAATTTAAATGACCTACTCCCATTATAGCATCTCTTTAAATGAGCACCCCGCAACTCTGGATGCCACCAGAAATAAGTTGATTAGCAATGTTGAACCACAACTTCGTCACATGACAATTATTGCCCATAGGGTTTCTAGTTCCTTGATGGTTTTTAGTTTTGCAGATCCTTAACTGCTTCTGTTACATAAATATTAATACAGAGGGAAGGCTGTCCCTTACTACAATTACCTGTCTAGTGCAAGTGTTTTATTAACTATATTCATTTTTATTCATATTTAAAGTATTAGTAATTTAGATTTATTAGTAATACGCTACAGCCCCAGCGTTAATGTGCAAATACTTAAATGATCTCATTATATTTTTAGACAGATAAGCTAGATCATCCATCATTGTTATAGTGATTAGGGATCAGAAATGGGCTTTCAAAATTCTCACAGTTGTAGAAATTCTGACATTCCTAATAAATGAATGATAAAGATTACCGTAACTTAATTTTTTTGAATCATTTCTTTTATACCCAATGGGGGCATGGTGCTCAGCAGACACAACATATCATGGTAAAAGTAGAATTCATTAACAAGTAGCCCACTTTCATGTGAAAAGCAGCAAGGCTGCCCTGGAACAGTTGACATCAAGCTCCAGAAACAGTCTGGCACCCTGGCTCTACACTTTGCCATCTGGTCTGCCACTTTTGGTTTGCTACAATATGTTTAAGCTCTTTTCTCAAGCGACAAATTACAGTGGTAAGAGCACATATCAAATGTTCTTACTGCAAACCTAATACAACTGGGCCATTAACTGGCCTTGATCTTTTCAGTATATTAATACCTCCTTTAAAAATACAGACCGGTGTCAGAGCCTCACAATTTTACAACACAACACATGATCACATAACCAAAATTTAAACATCAAAATTATGAAATAATGGTGGTGAGAATATGGTGTGAAAATAAAATCAATTCAAATATATATATATATATATATATATATATATATATATATATACACAGTATCTTTCAAAAGTGAGTACACCCCTTTCATTTTTTAAAATATTTTATTATATCTTTTCATGTGACAACACTAAAGAAGTTACACTTTGCTACAATGTAAAGTAGTGAGTGTACAGCTTGTATAACAGTGTAAATTTGCTGTCCCCTCAAAATAACATAACACACAGCCATTATTGTCTAAACCGCTGGAAACAAACGTGAGTACACCCCTAAGTGAAAATGTCCAAATTGGGCCCAATTAGCCATTTTCCCTCTCCAGTGTCATGTGACTCATTAGTGTTACAAGGTTTCAGGTGTGAATGGGGAGCAGGTGTGTTAAATTTGGTGTGATTGCTCTCACTCTCTCATACTGGTCACTGGAAGTTCAACAAGGCACCTCATGGCAAAGAACTTTCTGAGGATCTGAAAAAAATAATTGTTGCTCTACATAAAGATGGCCTAGGCAATAAGAAGATTGCCAAGACCCTGCAGCACGGTGGCCAAGACCATACAGCAGTTTAACAGGACAGGTTCCACTCAGAACAGGCCTCGCCATGGTCGACCAAAGAAGTTGAGTGCACGTGCTCAGCGTCATATCCAGAGGTTGTCTTTGGGTAATAGATGTATGAGTGCTGCCAGTATTGCTGCAGAGGTTGAAGGGGTAATGGGGTCAGCCTGTCAGTGCTCAGATCATACGCCACACACTGTATCAAATTGGGCTGTCATCCCAGAAGGAAGCATCTTCTAAAGATGATGCACAAGAAAGCCCGCAAACAGTTTTCTGAAGACAAGAAGACTAAGGACATGGATTACTGGAACAATGTCCTGTGGCCTGATGAGATAAACTTGACACAATAATCACAAAAGACGTGTAAATTGATATACGTTTATTGAATGTTCAAGTGTACCACATGTTTCTGCACTATTGTGAATAACCAAAGTTTTTTTTTTTTTCTTTTTTTTTATGTTGATTATGTTCTTTTTTTTTTTAGTTTTGAAAAACCAAACTTGACACTTTGGGCCCAATTTGGACATTTTAACTTAGGGATGTACTCACTTTTGTTGCCAGCTGTTTAGACATTAACCACTTAACGACCGCCCCATGTACATATACGTCGGCAAAATGGCACGGACAGGCACAATCATGTACCTGTACGTGACTGCCTTCGTATGGGTGGGGGGTCCGATCGGACCCCCCTCTGGTACATGGAGCGGTGGTTTTCGTTGCAGGAGCGATCCGGGATGAGGGGGCGGCTATTGGTTTCTGGCCACCCCCTCGCGAACGCTCCCGGCGAATGACATTCTTCCTCTGCCTGTGTAATATAAACACAGGCAGAGGAAGTGATGTCATCTCTCCATGCGGCGGTCTTTTCGTCTAGAGCGCCGTGGAGAGAAGACATCAGGTTAGTGCACCAACACTACACTAACACGTAGGTACACATAGGCACACATTTCACCCCCCAGTCACCCCCAGATCACTCCCCAGGTCACCCCCTGCACCCCCAGTCACAGTGTCACTCATTGCAGTGATCATTTATTTACTGATCACTGCATTTAGTGTAATTTGTGACTGTAAAAAGTGTCAGGGCAGTTAGGTTTAGGCCCCTTTAGGTCCAGGGTAGCCCCCTAACCCCCCCTAATAAAGGTTTAACCCCTTGATCGCCCCCCAGGTAACCCTTTCACCCCATATCGCCAGCGTCACTAAGCGATCGTTTTTCCGATCGCTGTATTAGTGTCGATGGTGCCCCTAGGTAGCCAGTATTTTTTTTTAGGTTCGCTGCAGGTTTTTATAGCGTCAGGTACCCCCATTTATTATTTTAACCCCCTGATTGCACCTAGAGTTAACCCTTTCACCAGTGATCACCGTATAAGTGTCACTGGTGACACTGGTTAGCCAGTTAGTTATTTTGTTATTTAGGTTACCCGTCAGGTTTTTATATATCGTCAGGTACCCCCATATATTGCCTAATAAAGGTTTTAACCCCCTGATTGCCCCTAGTTAACCCTTTCACCAGTGATCACCGTTTAAGTGTTACGGGTGACGCTGGTTGGATAGTTTGCTTTTTATAGCATCAGGGCACCCGCCGTATATAACCCAAAAAAGGTTTAACCCCCTGATCGCTCGGCGGGTGATATCAATTGGGTTTTAGACTCAGAGAGGGTCTGCGTCGCCCCAGGCAGCGTCAGGTTAGTGCCAGTAACACTAACACCCATGCTGTCATAGAATGCTAGCAAACCAGACTGTGTGACGGCACAGAGGAGACCAAACAGGTGTAGGTGAAAGTGTAAATTTATTAAGGGAAGTAGACAAATAAACACCTCCAACAGAACACAGTGCAGTGACCAAACCAAATAACAGTGACTTAAAGAAAATATATACAATAAGGGGGAATACCAGAATCGTAGAGAAGGCCGGGCCGAGGTCATACACAAGGGGATCGAAGCAGATGGGTATGGATGGGAATCAAACAGGAACAGGGAGGGGACGGATGGATTGGCTGCAGAGCAGGGATCCAAGGTAACCAGGTAACAGGAGGACAGGGAACCGTGGAAATCAGGAGACAGGAGGGACAGATGCAGGATGGGCTCAGGGTAGGGGTCAGGTCAGATTGGGTCAGACAGGATGCAGGCTCAAAGTCCAGATCACAGGTCCTTGGTCCAGGGAGAGAGAGATACCAGGGCAAGGAGTGCTTGTACTTGCCGGGTATTTATGGAAAGGCTGATTAGCTTCAGGTCACAGCTGAGCGGAGGAAGGGCAGTTTGCTCCACACTGCCAGGATCCATCCACTGGTGGAAACCAGTACTGCATCCAAAGGATAATACAACACCAGCAGGGAAAGATTCTCCTGACAGTTCCAAACTGCCAGGAGACACCTGCTGGTGGACCACAGTACTGCAAGACAAATAATAAATATCACCAGCGGATGGAACCTTTCCTGACACACGCACAAAGCATACACCTCCCTTAGTGGTATAGTATCTGATCAGATCTATACTAGCGTCCCCAGCGGTTTAGGGTTCCAAAAAATGCAGTGTTAGCGGGATCAGCCCAGATACCTACTAGCACCTGCGTTTAGCCCCTCCGCCCAGCCCACCCAAGTGCAGTATCGATCGATGCCTGTGGGTTTAGGTATCATTTTGTTATCATTCTTTTCAGCCAGCGGTCGGCTTTCATGTCTAGCAGATAATTAGCCTCTAGACTGCTTTTACAAGCAGTGGGAGGGAATGTCCCCCCCCCCGGATATAAACAGCGCCATTGGGAAAGCATTTTATCACACCGATCTTGGTGTGGTCAGATGCTTTGAGGAAAGAGTACCTGTTACTAACTATTGCTGTCATAGGGGATATTTACATTCCCTGAGATAACAATAAAAATGGTAAAAAAAAATAAAAATGGAAGGAACAGTTTAAAAATAAAATAAAAAAGCAAAATAAATAATAATAAAATAAAAAAAAAGCACCCCTGTCCCCCCTGCTCTTGTGCAAAGGCGAACGCAAGCGTCGGTCTAGCGTCATATGTAAACAGCAATTGCACCATGCATGCGAGGTATCACCGTGAAGGTCAGATCGAGGGCAGTCATTTTAGCAGTAGACCTCCTCTGTAAATCTAATGTGGTAACCTGTAAAGGCTTTTAAAAATGTATGTAGTTTGTCGCCGCTGCGTGTTTGTGCGCAATTTTAAAGCATGTCGTGTTTGGTATCCATGTACTCGGCCTAAGATCATCTTTTTTATTTCATTAAACATTTGGGCAATATAGTGTGATTTAGTGCATTAAAAACAAAAAAAGTGTGTTTTTTTCCCAAAAAAATGCGTTTGAAAAATCGCTGCGCAAATACTGTGTGGAAAAAAAAATGCAACACCCACTATTTTAATCTGTAGGGCCTTTGCTTTAAAAAAATATATAATGTTTTGGGGTTCAACGTAATTTTCTTGCAAAAAAAAAAAATATGTTGTCATGTAAACAAAAAGTGTCAGATAGGGCTTTGTCTTCAAGTGGTTAGAAGAGTGGATGTGTGACATAAGCTTCCTAATGTTGTGCATAAAATGCCAGGACAGTTCAAACCCCCCCAAATGACCCCATTTTGGAAAGTAGAGACCCCAAGCTATTTGCTGGGAGGCATGTTGAGCCCATTGAATATTATTTTTTTTTTGTCCCAAGTGATTGAATAATGACAAAAAGAAAAAAAAAATGTACAAAAAGTTGTCACTAAATGATATATTGCTCAAACATGCCATGGTTATATGTGGAATTGCACCCCAAAATACATTCTGTTGCTTCTCCTGAGTACGGGGATACCACATGTGTGAGACATTTTGGGAGCCTAGCCACGTACAGGACCCCGAAAGCCAAGCACCGCCTTCTGGCTTTCTAAGGGTGTAAATTTTTGATTTCACTCCTCACTGCCTATCACAGTTTCGGAGGCCATGGAATGCCCAGATGGCACAAACCCCCCCAAAATGACCCCATTTTGGAAAGTAGACACCCCAAGCTATTTGCTGAGAGGTATGGTGAGTATTTTGCAGATCTCGCTTTTTGTCACAAAGTTTTGAAAATTGAAAAAAAATTAAATAAGAAAAAAAATTTTATTTTCTTTCTTCATTTTTAAAAACAAAGAAGAGCTGTAAAATACTCACCATGCCTCTCAGCAAATAGCTTGGGGTGTCTACTTTCCAAAATGGAGTCATTTGGGGGGGTTTTGTGCTATCTTGGCATTTTATGGCCTTCAAAACTGTGATGGGTAGTGAGGAATGAAATAAAAAATTTACGCCCTTAGAAATCCTGAAGGTGATGCTTGGTTTTTGGGGCCCCGTACGCGGCTAGGCTCTCAAAAAGTCCCACACATGTGGTATCTCCGTACTCAAGAGAAGCAGCAAAATTTATTTTGGGGTGCAATTCCACATATAATCATGGCATGTTTGAGCAATATATCATTTAGTGACAACTTTTTGTACATTTTTTTTTTTTGTCATTATTCAATCACTTGGGACAAAAAAAAATATTCAATCGGCTCAATATGCCTCTCAGCAAATAGCTTGGGGTGTCTACTTTCCAAAATGGGGTCATTTGGAGAGGTTTGTGCCATCTTGGCATTTTATGGCCTCCAAAACTGTGATAGGTAGTGATAGGTAGTGAGGAGTGAAATCAAAAATGTATGCCCTTAGAAATCTTGAAGGCAGTGCTTGTTTTCGGGGTCCCGTACGCGGCTATGCTCCCAAAAAGTCCCACACATGTGGTATCCCCGTACTCAGGAGAAGCAGCAGAATGTATTTTGGGGTGTAATTTCACATATGCCCATGGCATGTGTGAGCAATATATCATTTAGTGAAAACTTTGTGCAAAAAAAAAAAAGTTTGTCATATTCCCGCAACTTGTGGCAAAATGTAAAATATTCCATGGACTCAACATGCCTCTCAGCAAATAGCTTGGGGTGTCTACTTTCCAAAATGGGGTCATTTGGGGGGGGGGGTTTGTGCTGTTTTGGCATTTTATGGCTTTCAAAACTGTGATAGGTAGTGAGGAGTGAAATCAAAAATTTGCGCCCTTAGAAATCCTGAAGGCAGTGATTGGTTTTCGGGGTCCCGTACGCGGTTAGGCTCCCAAAAAGTCCCACATATGTGGTATCTCCGTGCTCGGGAGAAGCAGCAAAATGTATTTTGGGGTGCAATTCCACATATAACCATGGCATGTGTAAGCTATATATCATTTAGTGACAACTTTTTGTAAATTTTTAATTTTAATATTTTTTTGTCATTATTCAATCACTTGGGACAAAAAAAAAAATTCAATGGGCTCAACATGCCTCTCAGCAATTTCCTTGGGGTGTCTACTTTCCAAAATTGGGTCATTTGGGGGGGGTTGTACTGCCCTGCCATTTTAGCACCTCAAGAAATTAAATTCCAGAAAATGTACCCTAGTTTGTAAACGCTATAACTTTTGCGCAAACCAATAAATATACGCTTATTGACATTTTTTTTACTAAAGACATGTGGTTGAATAAATTTTGGCCTAAATGTATGACTAAAATTTTGTTTATTCGATTTTTCTTATAACACAATTTTTCAAAATTTTCGGTCTTTTTCCATTTATATCGCAAAAAATAAAAATCGCAGAGGCAATCAAATACCATTAAAAGAAAGCTCTATTTTTGGGAAGAAAAGGACGCAAATTTAGTTTGGGTACAACATTGCATGTCCGCGCAATTACCAGTTAAAGCAGCGCAGTGCCATATTGTGAAAACACCTCTGGTCTTTATGCTGCGTATTGGTCCGGGGCTTAAGTGGTTAAAGTGTAATTTCTTCAGTGTTGTCACATGAAAAGATATAATAAAATATTTACAAAAATGTGTGGGGTGATCTCACTTCTGTGAAATACTGTATATGTAAGAAGGCCAGTATGGTGGCCTGAATTTATGGAAGGAGCCCGGGGGGGGGGTATTTAACCAGCCCACTCACCTGTGGTCCTTGTCGGTTTCCTGTGTGCGATACTACACGTCACTGGGCTGACTCTTCCCACCTCACCTCATGTGTGTGAGTCCTGGCATTTCGATCGCAGGTGCATTTCGGCTTCTTCGTTCATGGTCTTCGTCGGCGGTTCCCGCTCACTGACGCAGGTAGTTTTTAAACCTTTTCGGATCATGTGCAATCTTGCGATTCGTTATGCTTTCTGTCCTGCATCCCTTTCTGTGGCTGATTGAGGTGGTAATTAGACCACCTGGTGCCTTCTCTGCACTTGGTTAGCCTGGGGGGAGGGGTGGTTGGTTGGTGTTCAGTTTCAGAGCAAGGGGTGGCATACACTCTACAACCAATTTATATCAGATTCATTTAATACTCCTTACTACCGATTCGTATCGGATTCATTTAATATATTTACGAACTGATTTGGATCACATACATTGCATACTTTCTACCGTTGCCATTCGTTGTTTTCCCCCATGCCGAGTGTTTTAGTTCCCGCAGCGGAACTTACGAATCGCTTATACGCGTTTCTTCTCATTTGTTTACCAAACCAAAGTAATTTTCTGTACGTAATGCACGGCGCAACACCACGCTCTTCAGATGTCTTGCACACCCACCATGCTTTTTCATAGATCGAGTCTTTTTCAAACTGTCGCAGGTAGGATTTGTATAATTTCTTCGATTAACGCACCGTTGTTTGCCAGATACTACGTGTCATCAAAACCCTGCTGTGGAACTTGCGAGTTATTCGTCAAGTCTCCATATGCAGCCTTATTTGAGCCTCGGTCTTGTCGTGCAGTTCGTGAGCACAAACACAGAGTTGTTTTCTTCAGTTTCGTCTCGTGCATTTTTCATACATGGTCGTTTCACGCCACTTAGTAGGCCCGTGTCACTTTAGAAATACACCTTCTATCATTTCAGTTATTTAACTCTGCATTACCCTCCGGTCAAATCTAGTTGCATCAGCAACTCACCGGTTCGTCCCCGCTAGTTTTGTCATCTCATTCACTGATAGTAATTTAATTTGTCACATTTCGCATACCCTTCACTCCAATTCTAATCCAGTCGCGTCCGTGATACACTGATTAGTGTCTGTAACGGGTCCCCAAATATCAAGGGGGTTAACGCCGTTTACAATGTCCCCTCTCCTGGACACACATCCACTCGCTACCAATCTTCCACAGCCAAACGACCCCTTCCCATAGGAACCAATCCCTCTGGAAGAAACAAGACGCACTCTGTATTCTTCTGGGGTAGAATGACTTCTTTATTGAGAAAACATTGTAACTTTATACACAATTCAATACACATTAGTTAACATGAACAAGGGTCCAGCTCCACCCACACCTTACAAGACTCAACGCATTATTTTGACGTCTGGTAGGAGACAACAGGCTTCACACAATAGATCCTAAAGATCCCCAATACACATCTTATCACAAAGTGTTTGGCAGACGGTATGTCAGGAGACAACAAGTTCTATACCCTTTACATCTTAAATCCCTTTGTATTGTAAATCCCAGTCTGTCTTTACAATACACACAAGTATAGTGTTAATTACCTCTATTCACACCAGACCTTCCCCAGTCACAATGAACAATAGAATGCAAAACACCTTAATTCCTCACAGCAATGATTACACAAAGGCAGGGCTGTGGGTGATGATATTAGCATCTAAGAGTATGTGTCCAAACATCATGAAGGCGTCACTTTTCAATTAACCTGTTGAGGTCATAATCAAACAGTAAAAGTTCTTTGCAGATATCCTGGGGAATATGGTGGATGAATATTACAGACCCAATCTAGATAAAATGTATGTACAGCATAGAATATGGATATCATAGACCATATTGGGGTTTTCATTCACCCTGTGCCCCTAATAGAGACACAGGGTGATTGACACATAAGAGCCACTGGGGAAGCTGAAGCAAGGGTATTTCATACTTTCTAAGCGATCCTGAGTTCCCCAGGCCTTCCCGTTACAGTGTCAACTCGTGTTAGTCATTCTGTCTCATGCATTTCACTCTCCACAGTCAGGTCCGTTATCAGTCGCAAATTGCGCCACACCTGTTCGTGCCACTGTCATGGCAAACATTTCATTCATTCATTTCACTTACCCTTTGATCCGATTCGAATCCAGTCGCACCTGCAACGCACCGATTCGTACAGGCTTGTTCTAGTCATTTCATCTCATTTCACTCCATGCTCTACAGGCCGGTTTGGTCTCAGTTGCAATTGCGGCACACCGATTGGTGCCTCTGTCATGGCAAATGATTTCACTTGTTTCATTTCATGTACCTGTCAAAAAAAAAAACTGCCTCTGTCATGGCTAAATCATTTCACTCATTTCACTGTCACGTACCGCGCTCTGATTTGAATCTAGTCACATTCGTCCCGGTGTGCCACCGGCGTGCCCCAGTTGTTTGGCCTCATTTCAGTACATGCTTCAGAGTCCGGTCGTTGTCAGTCGCACTCACGGCACATTGATTCGTGCCTCTGTCATGGCAAATCATTTCACTCATTTCACTGTCACGTATCACGTCCCGATTCGAATCCAGTCGCATCCTCATGCACCGATTCGTCTCGGCGTGCCCCAGTTGTTTTTTCGGCCTCATTTCAGTACATGCTCCCGAGTCCAGTTTGTTGTAATTCGCAACCACGGCACAACCGATCTGCGCCTCTGTCATAGCAAATCATTTCACTCATTTCACTGCAGTGTTAATTTTGTCGACTAAAACGACTAAAACATTTTAGTCGACTAAATGAATACTATTTTAGTCGACTAAAATACGACTAAAACTAAAACAATTGAGATGACTAAAATACGACTAAAACTAAAATGCCATTTTAGTCAAAAGACTAATATTAAAACTAAATTGAAATTTGACTTAAAAATTAACACTGGTCTGTAGTGCATGTTCATACCTCAATACCATAAATAATAACATATTAGATTTTTCACTCCAGCAGTATATAATGAGTTTGGAAATTGTGGAGAAATGTTAACTAATGCATTACAATTTAATTACACTCATTAGATTTAGACGACTAAAATTAGTTTTAGTCGACTAAAATGTACTGGAGATTTTAGTCGACTAAAACGTTGGACATGTTAGTCGACTAAAATTTACAGGAGATTTAGTTGACTAAATACGACTAAAACAATTGCAGAAGACTAAAATGGGACTAAAACGCCATTTTAGTGCTAAGACTGATGCCGCGTACACACAACCGTTTTTCATGACGAGAAACATGCCATTTTTTTAACTGATCGTGAAAAACGGTCATGTGTAGGCTCCAGAGCATTTTTCTCGAGAAAAATGGCCATTAAAAATTTAGAACCTGCTCTATTTTTTCTCATCGTTTTTCACGTCGTCGTTTTTCTTGTCGTGAAAAACGGAGGTGTGTACGCTTTACCGACGGGAAAAAAACGCGCATGCTCAGAAGCAAGTTATGAGACGGGAGCGCTCGTTCTGGTAAAACTAGCATTCGTAATGCAGATAGCACATTCGTCATGCTGTAACGGACTGAAAAGCGAGAATCGTCTCTCACCAAACTTTTACTAACACGCGGTAACACGAAATCAGCAAAAGCAGCCCAAAGGGTGGCGCCATCCGAATGGAACTTCCCCTTTATAGTGCCATCGTACGCGTTGTCGTATGTCACCGCGCTTTGCTCGAGCATTTTTTTTCACGATAGTGTGTATGAAAGGCAGGCTTGAGAAGAATCACGTCGAGAAAAATGTCGTTTTTTTCCATGACATTAAAAACGGTCGTGTGTACGCGGCATAAGACTAAAACTAAATCTAAATTTGCTGTCAAAATTAACACTGTTTCACTGTCACATACCAGGCCCTGCTTCGAATCTAGTCGCATCCGTGATGCACCGATTCGTCCCTGTGTGCCACAGTTGTTTGGCCTCATTTCAGTACATGCTCCAGAGTCTGGTCGTTGTCAGTCGCACCTGCGGCACACCGATTCGTGCCTCTGTCATGGCAAATCATTTCACTAATTTCACTGTCACGTATCACGTTACGATTCAAATCCAGTCGCATCCTCATGCACCGATTCGTCTCGGCGCGCCCCAGTTGTTTTTCGGCCTCATTTCAGTATATGGCCTCATTTCATTCTGTGCTCCACAGTCCGACTTGTTGGTTGTCGCAGTCGCGGCACACCAATTCGTGCCTCTATCATGGCATAACATTTCACTCATTTAATTTCACGCACCTGTCGCTTCGAGTCAAATCCACTCGAATCAAAAAAGCACCGATTCGCACTCATCGCTTCAGCCTTACAGGTGTGATTTGAATATTGCCTGTTATCTCTCCTTAGGTCCGGCAGTCACTTCACATCGAGTCCTTCGTGCTGGTCTTGATTCATTCGTTAAAACCGTCGCCTCACCGCTACTTCCCCTTATAGTCACGCAAACGCACTACAAAGTTACTCTACTGACCCCCTACACCTCCTACGGAACGCTCATTTCACCTAACCGACCCCCTACAACTCCTTCTGGATACCAAGCACTCACCAACAGCCGATCTGAATCTAGTCGCAACATTGGCCCTATGATTCGGATCCTCAGCAATCACAAGCCCCTTCAACCACCGACACCATCAGCCGATCCGAGTCTAGTCATATTATCGGTGCAACGATTCGGATCCGACACACAAGCCCCTTCGTCACCTTACATCTACAGCCGATCCGAATCTAGTCGCATTATCGGCGCAACGATTCGGATCCTCTGCAATACAAACTTCACCGACCGACCTGTGTCCAGTCGCAGCACTGGCTCAATGATTCGGATCCTTGGCAATACAAATTTCACCAACCGATCCGAGTCCAATCGCATTACCACCTCTAGCTTAGGATACTTCACAAAACAAACCCCTCCGGTGCTCACACCTCAGCCCGGTTCAAACTAGTCGCATCGGTGATACGAATACAGTGGTCAGGGCCGCCATCCGGGGGGTACAGGCAGTACACCTGTAAGGGACCCTGATGGTCCCAAGGGGCCTGGCCGGCAACCCCCCCTTTTTTTTTTTTTTCGGCAGCTCCCCAAGCCCCCCCTGACCTCAATTCGCGGTGGGACCCCCCTGGTTCTCAATTAGTGGCGCCACCCCCTTCTAAATTCGTGGCGGCACCCCCCTTTCTCAATTTGCGGCACCCCCCCGGTTCTCTGCTCCAGGGGGGCCATGCCTGAAGCTGTATAAGTGGCCCCAAAATTCCTGACAGTGGTACTTACGACTCGGATCCCTGGCCTTACGTTTGTTATCGAGCATAAATATTCACATCTCACTCCATCTATTTGTACAAATGTTGTGCACGGTCATTCCCACATACTCAAAATTTCGCTAACTTTGTTTTCACCTTTCTAATAAGGCTGCTTGCTTGCAATCGCTGCAAGCATTTCTGCAAGTGGCTCAATTCAGTCACTCGTCATCTCCAGTAGCAAATCGGCTGCTCACCTATTCTCTGTCGCTTTGCCCTTCATGTGACAGTGACAGATGTCGCAGCCTCCACAGACCTTGTTGCAATTTTTGGCCACCATTGGTTTGCAGGACCATGGTCTCCAGAGATACTCTTCTTCACGGTAGTGTGTATGCAAGGCAGGCTTGAGAAGAATCACGTTGAGAAAATTTTTTTTTTTCGAATGACATTAAAAACGGCCGTGTGTACGCGGCATAAGACTAAAACTAAATCTAACTTTGCTGCCAAAATTAACACTGTTTCACTGTCACGTACCAGGCTCCGATTCTAATCTAGTCGCATCCGTGATGCACCGATTCATCCCTGTGTGCCACAGTTGTTTGGCCTCATTTCAGTACATGCTCCAGAGTCTGGTCCTTGTCAGTCGCACCTGCGGCACACTGATTCGTGCCTCTGTCTTGGCAAATCATTTCACTAATTTCACTGTCTCGTATCACGTTACGATTCAAATCCAGTCGCATCCTCATGCACCGATTCGTCTCGGCGCGCCCCAGTTGTTTTTCGGCCTCATTTCAGTATATAGCCTCATTTCATTCTGTGCTCCACAGTCCGACTTGTTGGTTGTCGCAGTCGCGGCACACCAATTCGTGCCTCTATCATGGCATAACATTTCACTCATTTAATTTCACGCACCTGTCGCTTTGAGTCGAATCCACTCAAACCAACAAAGCACCGATTCGCACTCATCGCTTCAGCCTTACAGGTGTGGTTTGAATATTGCCTGTAATCTCTCCTTAGGTCCGGCAGTCACTTCACATCGAGTCCTTCGTGCTGGTCTTGATTCATTCGTTAAATCCGTTCGCCTCACTTCCCCTTATAGTCACGCAAACGCACTACAAAGTTATCCCAGATACTCTTCTTCTCAGGGCTTACCCGGACTTCCTCCCTGTTCGAACTATACGCGATCGTGGCAGCCGTTCAGCTCTGGGGTCATATCTGAACAGGACAAACCGTGGCCTTCACCACTGACAACCAGGCCACGGCCAATATAATTAATAATGGCAGGTCCAAGTCGCTCTCATTTATGTCCTTCCTACGCAGGCTGGCACAACTATCTCTACAGCATCAGTTTAATGTCCACTGTACTTTCGTTCCGCGCAAGTGCAAACCTCGCAGCAGACGCACTGTCCCGCTTTAATTACACTTCCTTTTTCAGCAACACGCTCAAAGCCTACCACACAGCTTGGGACATATTCAGCAAATTCCTAGCATCCTGCACTGCGGAAACAACAATAGACACCAAGCACATACTGGCTTTATCTCATATTGCCATAATCGCTTGGCCCTATCCCATAACACTATCCGACTATACTTACCCAACATCCAACACTTTCTGGCTTTACGAGATCCCGCAAAACTGTTGTTGTTCGTATCCCATGCAATCCGTGCCATCCTATGCGTCATCCAAAATGACAACCCATGATCAATGCTAAACGTCTGCCTATAACAAGTGCCATCTTCCGGGATATGTCTACTATCCTTGCTATTTCTCCATTTGGCCTTCTCCCTAACTTGGTCATACAAGCAGCCATCTACTTGACCTACTACGGGTTCTTGCGGCCAGCGAGTTCACCTACAGCAACCCCGCCGGCCAAGTTCTGCGTAGACGTTACTTGGCTCGCTACCAAGACCATTTCATCCTCCACCTTGCAGTATCTAAAACCCAGCAATCAGGCTCTGGGGTAGACATCCACCTCTTTAAAACAAACAATGTCTGGTGTCCAGTAACCATACTCGATCGCATTCTGTCACTCCTACCGGAACAGTCAAACTCTAGTCCCCTACTACCTTTTCGATCAAACCCTGGAGTGCCTGCCAGTTCGTGAAACACGTGAGTATTCTTCTACGCAACCTACACCTCAACACCAGTCAGTACTCCAGTCACTCTTTCCGTATCGGAGCAGCCACGGCCACATCCCGGCATGGGGTCCCAGATCATGTCATTAAGTGACTAGTCAGGTGGAAGTCAGGATGTTTCGCCCGGCACATCCCCAATCCTCAGGTGGAAATGGCACAAGCCTTTACCAAACTTGCTCAATGAGTAAAGCTAAAACTAATAAAACTACACCCCTACCTGAATGTTTTTTCGCCCTTATTTTGGTATACCCTCCATAAGACCAGGGCACACTTCAGGTCCAGTTAATGTTCTAAGTCTTATGCCGCGTACACACGATTGATTTTTCTTGCCATTTTTTTTCTTACCGTTTTTCACGTCGTTTTTTTTCATGTTTCCTCTCAAGCCTGTCTTGCGTACACACGATCATTTTAAAAAACGATGAAGCAAAGCGCAGTGGCGTACAACACGTACGAAAGCACTATAAAGGGGAAGTTCCGTTCTAATGACGCCACCCTTTGGGACGCTTTTGCTAATTCCGTGTTACCGCGTGATAGTAAAAGTTTGGTGAGAGACGATTCGCGCTTTTCAGTCTTCGTGCTTTGAAGATCGTTTTGTGGAGTTCAGTTTGTGCCTGTGGGTTCGTATCTGTTTGGCAGTGCGTGTAGTCAGTTCATATCTGTTTATTCAGTGCGGTCTGCTCTGCTTGTTCCTGTTTTTCAGCTTGTTCTTCATTGGCCTTGCTGTTCTTCCGTGCGTTCTTCTAGTTCGTTCTGTTCAGCCGACCGTTATCTAGCCATGTTGCGGCTACGTACTCGTCGTAGAGTTCGTGCTGTAGTTGGTGCAGGGGTTCATGCTGTATCCCGACTCCATGCCATGAGCAGGGTCAGGAGGAGTTCATGGACCAAGAATTGGTTGCTCCAGCGGCATTAATTCTGTCACATGCCTTTGTTGCGGGAGATCAGGGAGAATAATCCTGATGATTTCAGGAATTTTCTCAGGATGTCTGATCCCGTATTTCAGCATCTGTTGGCTTTGGTGTCCCCCTACATTACCAGGCAGGACACCGTTATGCGTGAAGCCATCAGTGCTGAGCAGAGGCTCATTGCCACGTTGCGATACCTGGCGACTGGGAGAAGCCTGCAGGACCTTAAGTTCTCCACAGGCATATCCCCCCAGGCTCTGGGTATCATTATACCAGAGACTTGTTCTGCCATCCTTCAAGTTTTGCAGGAGGACTATATTAAGGTAAGTTTTCTTCTTAAAAAGCTCACTTTTTTTTTTTGGGTGTTGTATACTTTATTTTTGGCTTAATTATCAGTCCCTAATTCACATGATTCTTAGCTGCAGGGAATGTCCCCTTTCTCCCCATGTATTTATTGTAAAAGTGTGTGGTTTGAGGCCTACCTTTTAAATGTGCCTTACTTAACCTCTCCAGCATGCTATCCCGGAGCCATACCTACCTTGCCTAGTCATTTCCATGTATTTTATTCTATGCTCCATCGTAGTGCTTTACCCAAAACGCACACAAAATTTGGGCTAGGAATGTTTTTTTTTGGTTTACTTCATACAGAGTGCTACAGCCTTCATTTGTGATATCCCCAACTCATATTCAACCCCCCCAACTTTTTTTTAAGGGTTTGTTCTTGGTTTGTTGTTGTTTACCAATATTTTTTTTTTCTTTTTCTACCAATGTTGGCCCTGAATGTTTTAATGAAATCTGCTTTCAATGTTTCTTTCTCAAATTATTCATTTATTTTTGCTTTTATTCCACAGTTCCCTTCTTCGCCACATGAATGGCAGAATGTGGCTTCCGAGTTTGCCCACCGATGGAACTTTCCGAACTGTGGAGGAGCCATCGACGGCAAACATGTTCGGGTCGTCCCACCACCCCATTCGGGATCCTTTTATTACAACTATAAGGGGTTCCACAGCATCGTGATGATGGCAGTGGTGTCGGCCACCTACGAGTTCCTCTATGTGGACGTTGGCAAGAATGGCAGGATGTCTGATGGAGGAGTATTTGCCCAGACAGAGTTTGGGGAACGGCTCCTTTTGGATCTGCTGGCCTTGCCCCCAGCGGAGCAGAATGTGGAGGGACTTCCGTTTGTGTTTGTGGTGGATGAGGCGTTTGGCCTGGGACCCCATTTGATGAGGCCATTCCCGCAACGCACCCTCAACCCTGAGAGGAGGGTGTTCAACTATCGGCTGGCCAGAGCCAGAAGGGTGGTGGAAAATGCCTTTGGCATCATGGCCAGCCGATTCCGCCTCTTCCTGACCTCCATCCACCTTGCCCCATACAAATGGAACCATGTGGTAATGACTTGCTGTGTGCTGCATAATTTCCTACGGGTGCATTCCACCAGTTATCTGGCTTTGAGTGGGCCTGAGGCCTCTTTATTGAATAATGAAACTTTAGTGGCCCTGGAACCTGGCCGTCCAGGCCTGGCCCCCCAAACCGGACGTGAGGTCCGTGACAAATATGTTGATTATTTTGTGGGTAGGGGGGCCATTGAAATGCCTGAACAATTTTAACCTTATCATTTAGCAAAATAAATATTTTTTTGGATTACAGATTGGTTTGGTGTTTTAATTTACTAATGTTTTATGTTTCTCGTAGGTTTACCTAGTGCACTTGTATTGCCATGTGTATTTAGCATTCTTAATTTGCCTTCATTGTCAGTGTAAACACAAAACATCGAGTAGTTCACTTAGCACAACATTTACATAATGAAGCCACATTTTTTGAGGATCAAAATACCTTTATTGTTTATTTTTGGGGGAAACTTCCTTTGAAATGTAGATGTCCCCTTAATTTTTGGGTTTTTAAAACGCATGACCAGCCATGCATAAACAAAATATCTTAACAAATATTTGTTAAAAATAAACATACACTAGTCCTTTAAAGGTGAAAACAAAAACAAACCTGCCAAAACACAGCAACTTCAACCTTCTTTTGTTAAAAAAAATTAAACACGCCCAAGCATAGCCATGATCTTTTGTAGCCTTTCCTCCAGCCACTTTGTATTTTGCCTGATCTCTGTCAAGTCTCCCTTTATTTTTTCGAGGTCACGACAGCAGACCATGAGGTATTGGATCAGGATCTGGGCACTATGATGTGTCAACTTATCGGGGTCTTCGGCCAGAACTGCTTCTAAAATAAAAAAAAAACATGTAGTATAGAATATGTAGGCCTACATCTATTAACCTGCATCTGTCTGGTTTGACACTGACCTGTTGTGGTGCCACGTTCCACTTCCACAACCTCACGTTCCTCACCATCATGTGGTTCTGGGGGTATTGTTGAAGTTGTTGGCATTTTGGACACATCTGACGTAGCTTTTTGAATCCCTATGGAGATTGCACGAAAAGGTATAGTTTCATTAGTAGTGAATATATTTGAGTGAAATTTAAAGCATGATTAAATAATTGGTAAACATAATTTTGAAGTATGTTCCATTTTTGAAATGTACCCCCAGTGACAACCGGAACACATGATTGGATACATAGCCAAAAACATAGCATATCCTTTTAAAAAAAAATTTGACACATTGTAACACCCCAAAGTATATACACACGATCACCTGTGTGTGACACCCTCAAGGTTTTTGGCTTTTGGCCCACACTTGTACTACTGCGTTCTGTTGTTTTATCAGCTGCTGAGCATTCACACCCGTAAACATTACCATGCATATCCTTATTTTTTCCCAAAAATTGTCCTTTGGATTTTATCCCCAAAAAAAAAATGGTTACCAAATTTGCTCCCCCAAATAAAATACATGTGTGCTCACACTGGATGAACCCAAAACATCGTTTTATGAACTGTACGGAGAAAGAGGTTTAATACGTCCGTTTACTGTGCGGACGAACCAGAAAGATGGTATCTTTCACTGTACTATATCAAAGACAAAAATACACAACATAATTCAAGTAATAATCTTTAGCAGGGAAAATTGAAAATAAATACTTTACTTTTTCCTAAAACTTTCTTGATTCTTTTGTATTGGTCGGGCTCCCGCAACTTCAGATCAGACCAACGTTTTCTGAGCTGTTCCTTCGTTCTGCACACCCCGAATTTCTTGCGAAGAGTTTGGATCACTTTGCCCATAATTTTTGTCTTGACAAGATTAGGCCTTTCATAAGGACCATGCTTGGCATCATAATCCTCCCTCTTCAAAATGGCGACCATCTCCACCATTTCCTCGAATGACATGTTGGATGCTTTATATCTCCTGGGTCGGGATTTGGGCTCCTCAGGAATTTCATCCTCTGTCGAGGTAATCTCTGTCACCTGTGGCTCCGCCATGTTGATAAGCACTACGACGAGTGAGAAAGGGCGGGGAAAGTACAATATTGAACGTCAGGGGCGGGCAAAGCGTGCGTAGTTTCACGCATGCGCAGTGTATATCAAGTGAAGAACCATGTGTCGCAAAAACGTTCATTTGGCGGGAGAGGGAGTTAGCAACGAACGTGTTGACGAAGGTACATAACAATTTAAGGATTTGAGTTTCATCAGAGGAGATTTGGGGCTTCTAAATATGTCGAAAATGCAGATTTGATGAATGTTGCCTGAAACATATGTATTTTGTTGTTTCTTGATTTTACAGAGAGAATGAATTCATTTAAGAACCCGGAGTTCATGGGGGAGTTCATTGATAAATGGAAAGAACTACCTATCCTATGGCAAACAAAAAGTGGCGTAAATAAAAATAAAGTGGCCAGGACAGCAGCACTGGAGAGCCTGCTTGCATTTGTGCAAACCAAGATACCCACAACAACTCTCCAAGATGTGAAAACCAAAATTGCAACCATCAGAGGGACATACAGGACTCAGAGAACTATGGTCCTGAGGTCCCAGAGGTCAGGTGCTGCAGCAGATAAGGTTTATAAACCCAGTCTGTGGTACTACAGCAAGCTTTCTTTTCTGGATGACCAGCTGGAAGTGCGGGAATCTCTCTCCACCCTTCCCCCCAGAGGTCAATCCAGCCTTCCTTGTAGCCAACCCTCCAGCCTTCCCTGCAGCCAGCCCTCCAGCCTTCCTGGCAACCCTGCTCTGGCTTCCTCTGAGGATCAAGATGAGCTCCTTGAGGAGGCAGATTTGGATATATGGAGCCAGGTAAAGTATTGATATCTACATTTATATCTTACAAAATTGATGAATTAAAATTGATGTTAGTATTGTTAGGTATTTAATGTACTACAAAATAAATAAAGAGCAAGATACAGTAGTGGTCTAATTTGATGTGGACAAGGCAACAAAATCAGGATGCGGAATCAAGGAAAATGACATAAATTTTCACATTCAATTCAACAATGTCTAGAGGTGAACAATGTGTGTGATTGATGGTGTGAAAAAATACATAATGTGCCTTTCTTTTTTTACAGCCAGAGCAGAGCCAGGAAGAGGGTGGCACCCAGGAGGAGGCTGGGCCCAGCACAAGAGCCCAGATGCCTCCCCTAATAGTTAAACCACGAGGGCCAAGGAGAGGTAGGCAGGTGGAGGAGAAAACAAGAGACTTCATCAGAGAGGCAACAGCGGCCCTCAGGGAGGCACCCTCTGCTGAGGAGGGCTTTGCTGCAGTCCTCGCGCAGAAGCTAGGCCAAATGGACTTGCGGCAAATGCTCTACAGCGAGAGCCTTCTTTTAAAAGTCATCAACAAGGGATTGCTGGGGGAGCTCACCAAGTACACTGACATCACAGAGGTTGTCCCTACTCCTCCACTTTCTCCTCCTCCTCCTACTACTCCTCCTGCCACAACCTCTCCTCCTGATCCCCAGCCTCCAAAGAAGAAACCAACCAAGGCTGCAGAGAAGGCTGGAGAGAAGGCTACAAGGAAGAGGAAAAAATAATGCCTGCTGTAGTTCCACAGACTGGGGACATATATGACTTATCTGCTGTGGCTCCTGACCTCTGGGAGTTCAAGCCAAGATTGGGCTCCTTTTTGTTTTTGATCTAATCTATAGTTTGGTTTTCACATCTTGGATGGTTGTTGTGGGGTCAAAAGGATGCACAAATGCAAGCAGGCTCTCCAGTGCTGCCTTTCCCTTTAATTTCTTATGTTCCTAAATAAAGGTATTTTGATTTTGCCTTAAAATACTTGACTATGTGATTTGTATTTCAAAAGACAGTTTGCTAGGGAGCAGGCAGGGACATCTCAAATAATATTATTGTTATTAACAAGGGACACAAACCTCCATGAGGCAAAATGAGACAAATTTTGAAGGTTGGTGTGGTAACTTTACACAAGAATAATTTAAGGGAAAAAAAAAAAAAGGCCACAAAAAATTATAAATATAGACTTAAAAAAAAAAAAAGGGATATTTACCGTACATTTATTCATGAATTTATGAGGGAGATGCGCCTTAAAAATAAAATTTTGCTATCATTAAATCAATTAGGAATTACTTTAGAAACAAGTTTGGCATAACTCTCAATGTCATTAGCAAAAGAACGTAATTGTATAAGCATTATCAAAAGCAGAACGGAATGCGCAGCATTAAAACTATGCTATTAATTCCACCGTGACGAATGTGCCATCTCCATTTCCAACGCTAGCTTTACCAAAACGAGCGCTCCCGTCTCATAGTTGCTTCTGAGCATGCGCGTTTTTTTTCACTTCGTGAAAGCATACACACTATCGTTTTTCACGTCGTTAAAAAAAACGACATGAAAAACGACGTGAAAAAAGAGAGCATGTTTGAAATTTTTAATGGCCGTTTTTCACGTCGTTAAAAATGCTCTGGAGCATACACACGATCATTTTTAATGGCCATTTTTTAAAATGGCATTTTTAACGGCATGAAAAACGATTGTGTGTAGGTCTATCTTGTTCATATCCGTATCAGCCATAGGGCTTCAACCATAAGTAAGAAGGCCAGTATGGTGGCCTTAATTTATGGGAGGAGCCCAGTGGGTATATAACCAGCCCACTCACTTGTGGTCTTTGTCGGTTTCCTGTGCGCGATACCCACCCTCCCATCCTGTTTTTAGGGCATTTCTCAAAATTCATTTCTCTCCACAAAAATATTCATTTCTAATCTTGGGTATGCCCCCTTATTTTGGTATACCGTCCATCAGACCAGGGCACACTTCAGGTCTAGTTCATGTTTGTAAGTCTTATGGTAAGTCTATCTTGTTCACATCCGTATCTGCCATAGGGCTTCAACCATAAATATATATATTGCAATATATGTCTACTGCAATTACTGGCCCTGGCCTGAAAATTTCTAGTTGCCTCTCATTTTAGTACTTTCTAAATCACTGATCTCGACAAGCAAGCAACAAGTAAAAGTATGAGAAAATTTGGAGTTTCTTATCTGATTCAGCAGCCAAGCAACTTTTTAAAAAGTCGGCAATGCCAGCTTTTCATTATAGGAATCCTTTAAAGTTCAACTCTAGGGAAACAACTTAATGTCTACTGTTTACATGTCAAGGTATCTGTAGTTCTGTACCCCCAATCTTGTGATTTACATGCCTAAAATACAGTAAGTAGCCAAGAAGATCATTCTGCTCCTTCCTGTCTCATCTTACTGCTTCCTGGATCACTTTCCTCCTAAATGGATAAAGTAATAGTCCTGATTTTGTTGTCTAGTGAACTGGAAGCTGCATAACTTAACCATGGAAAATCATTCCGTGACCTGTCCAGTAGGTGTGGCAAATATCTGTAAATGAAGATTGTATGAATAGCATTATAAATCATTTGGCAAATAAAACAGTAAATGCATGCAATTCTGCTTTAAATTACATTTGAACAAAAACCTTTGCATGTGCAATATAAAATTTGGTCACTAGATGGCCACAGAAGGAAGCATGGATTGGAAAACCTAGCCTGTGATTATAAATCCTTATATAATGATATACTATTGAAGCACCAATATGCTATATTATTTTGACCACACTAATATTACCAATTTTATATTATTATTTCTATGAATAAAAACTAAAACTGTCAATACATAACATACATATTGTACAATAATACACATTAAAAAGTTAATATTGTTGGAACTATGCACAAAACTAAAAAAATATTTGCAAAATAACAGAGGACTTGGCCAAGAAATCTTTTAAAATATGAAAATAGGACAGATGTATATATGCTTCTACTCCTAACAACTGTTCATTTTTTTTTCCATCAGCACATCCCTTAGATTTATTACCCTTTGTATCTCTTGACCATCCCTCTTAGATTGTAAGATCCAAGGAGCAGGACCCTCTGATATCTACAGTATTAAAGTGTATTGTATTTGTACTGTCTACCCTCAAGTCTGTAAAGCGCTGTGTAAACTGTCGGTGCTATATAAATCCTGTATAATAATAGTGCAAGTGTATAATAATAAATAATACTACTCCCCCTGGCTTAAAGGAAGCAGCACCATTTTGGAAAGCTTTTCATCTGGAGGTATGGGGAGATGGAAAAACAACTATGGTATCCTATATTGTGGCAATGCTATTATCCATGCCCCTTCTACTGTTTGGATTCTGCCTACCCCTGTCTTCTCACATTAATCTTAATAATTGATGCAGGGTGGTGTTTTGTCCATATACTATTTCAGGTTGTAATGTAATCATTCTGGCATTACCATTCTTTCCAGGTCACTTATTTGTTTTGTGAATATGTAATACTGCTATCATGTACTATAGTGCACAAAAGAGAGCCAAATGGGAATCCTACCTATTGAAACAGTAGTGCTCACCGAAATATATCGGGGGTGTGGTCAACAAAATATACATGTATCAAATACAGAAAAAAATAATAAAATAAATAGACCTCCACACACCTAAATGAGTAACACTACAAAGTTTAATAGACTGATAAAAGGCAAAATACATGAATATAACACATTCTATAATACCCCAAGTTCCTATAAATGTGACCAAAGAGCACAAAGTTAGCTATCCAATCACTGCGAGTTCAACCAAGTCGGAGAAGGCACAGTAATTACACAGTTGGCAGACCCAGAGCACCCCCTATTATAACCTGATATGCCCCAAAAGCCACCCATAGGACCAAATATTCCCCACAAAAATTCCTAATGCAGGACAGTGTGTACCTGTAACAGGTTAATTCACTGTCCTGAAATGGAAAGCCCAACCTGAGCTGGATGATACATTCCCAACAAATTCACAGTCATCAGTCAATCTGTCAAGGGGCGTAGTCAATTGAAGTACTTCTGAAAAATGAAAATCCAAAAAATCTGAATTTGAAGGATATGTTGTATTCCTGACTCTTGTGGTCAGTGACAAAAGAGGAAGGTTATTCAAAGAACTCCAGATATTATAAAGTAGAAGAGTAATAGTAGTATGAACCGTAGTGGTTAATATGGAAGATCAAATACAGTGTTTCAACTTCATGGGATATGTGTATATATAGCAGATCCCCAATCCATGGGTGAATCTCTGTGATCATTCATAGATAATACACATAGCCAGATTTCTAGCTTGAACCATGAGTTGATTGATGGTATGTAGATCTGTGTGTATCATATGAATACAGATTACCACACATGGGATATTTATCAATATTCCTCAATATTCCAGATATATCAGTTATTATGATACACTTATCCAAAGCGTTTTGATGTTAACAGTTCATATCAACTATATAATAAGTCTCAGTGGTAGGGATGAGCTCGGTGTTCGAGTCGAACATACGTTTGACTCGAACATCGGCTGTTCGATCGTTCGACAAAGATCGAACGTTTTGGGGCGTTCGCGCCAAATTCGAGTGACACGAACGGCCCACAATACACTGCGCTATCGCAGTGCAATCCCGGCGCTGTGATTGGCCAAGCATGCACTGTGACCCCGCATGCTTGGCCAATCCCAGCGCCGGCAGCGAAGAGAGCCATAATTGGCCACAGGCAGGATGCCTGTGGCCAATTATAGCTCAGGGGGGTTTAGTGCATGCCCCACACTATAAAAGGCCGCCAGCGCGGCGGCCTTGTGTAGTGTGTTCCGGTTCAGGGAGAGAGAAGGATAGGCAGGGACAATGTTAGTGATATTTGTTCATTTACCTTGTGTGTAGGGAGAGAGAAGGATAGGCAGGGACAGTGTCAGTGATATTCTGCTAAACCTTGTGTGCAGGGAGAGAGAAGGATAGGCAGGGACAGTGTCAGTGATATTCTGCTAAACCTTGTGTGCAGGGAGAGAGAAGGATAGGCAGGGACAGTGTCAGTGATATTCTGCTAAACCTTGTGTGCAGGGAGAGAGAAGGATAGGCAGGGGACAGTGTCAGTGATATTTTTGCTAAGCCTCCTGCACAGTATACACCTGAAGCTAGCCCTTATTGCTGTGTTTTCCTGTTGTGTAACACAGGCAGGTATCTGCAGCAGTTATAGCAGGCGTAGTGTGCTTCCTGCAAAATATACACCTGAAGCTAGCCCTTATTGCTGTGTTTTCCTGTTGTGTAACACAGGCAGGCATCTGCAGCACTTACAGCGGGCGTAGTGTGCTTCTTGCAAAATATACACCAGAAGCTAGCCCTTATTGCTGTGTTTTCCTGTTTTGTAACACAGGCAGGCATCTGCAGCAGTTATAGCAGGCGTAGTGTGCTTCCTGCAAAATATACACCTGAAGCTAGCCCTTATTGCTGTTTTTTCCTGTTGTGTAACACAGGCAGGCATCTGCAGCACTTACAGCAGGCGTAGTGTGCCTCCTGCAAAATATACACCTGAAGCTAGGCCTTATTGCTGTGTTTTCCTGTTGTGTAACACAGGCAGGCATCTTCAGCACTTACAGCAGGCGTAGTGTGCCTCCTGCAAAATATACACCTGAAGCTAGGCCTTATTGCTGTGTTTTCCTGTTGTGTAACACAGGCGGGCATCTGCAGCACTTACAGAGGGCGTAGTGTGCCTCCTACACATTATACACCTGAAGCTACCCCTTATTGCTCGTAGTTTTTTTTTCTTTTGCGTTACACTAACAGGCATCTGCAGCATTTACAGCGGGCGTAGTGTGCTTCTTGCAAAATATACACCAGAAGCTAGCCCTTATTGCTGTGTTTTCCTGTTGTGTAACACAGGCAGGCATCTGCAGCACTTACAGCAGGCGTAGTGTGCTTCTTGCAAAATATACACCTGAAGCTACCCCTTATTGCTGGTTTTCCCATCTCCCTGCAGGCCTTTAGAATGTCTGGAAGGCAAACAAGGAGAGGCAGACAGTCAGGAGCCAATAAAAGAGGGCAAGCAGGCTCTGTGTCTAGAGACAACAGTGCTGGTCGTGGACACGGTGCATCGTCATCAGCACGTGGCCATGGGACACGCTTGTCCTTATTTTCGGCAGCTGGACGTGTTGAGCCGCATCATGCCGAAGACTTGGTAGAGGGGATGATCAAGCCCTCCTCATCCTCCTCATCCTCTCTCACCCAGGCTCAGGGTACTGGCAAAGCAGCTGCCAAAGCGTCCTCAATGTCATCATCAGTCACTCCTTCCCTAGACCCACCGTGTCCTCCTGAGGAGTCCCCCGAACTGTTTGAGCACAGTGTTTGGGTACATGCTCCAGGAGGATGCCCAGCATTTCGAAGGGTCTGAAGATGATACCCAGCTAGAGGAATGCAGTAGCGTGAGAGCAGAGAGAGGGGATGCTCAAGAAGGACACCAATCTGGCAGTCATGTTCCAGCAGCTGCAGCATACTGCCAGATTGGTTCCAGTGATGAGGAGGGAGGGGATGATGAGGTCACTGACTCCACGTGGGTGCCTGATAGGAGAGAGGAGGAGGAGGATGAGGAGGAGGCACATCTCCAACGAGGCAGGATGCCCTCCGGGGGCCAGCGTAAGGGCAGCACACCGACTGAATCACACCGCAGAGCTCCGCCTGTGCAGGGCGCTGCCTCTGCCCGTTATTCCAAACGTTCTTTGGTGTGGGCCTTTTTTGAGTCGAGTGCATCAGATCGCACCGTTGCTGTTTGCAACATATGTCTCAAGCGTATCTCGCGTGGCCAAAACATCAGCCGCTTGGGCACCACATGCTTGACCAGACATATGTTGACCTGCCATGCAGCTCGTTGGCAAGCCTACCTTAAAGACCCACACCAAAGAACAAAGCGGGCCTCTCCTTGCTCCACATCAGCTGGGATCTCCAACCCCACTATACCTTCAGTCCTCTCTGAAACCTGCACTGAGAGGAATGAAGGTGTAGAATTAGGTGTGTCACAGCCAAGTACTTGCGGGCACTCTGCTAGCAGTACACCAATGTCCGATTCTAGCAGGCAAATTTTCCTGCCCCAGCTGCTGAACCGTCGAAAGAAGTTCACTCCCAGCCATCCACATGCCCAGCGGTTGAATGCTAGCTTGGCTAAATTGCTAGCACTTCAACTGCTGCCTTTTCAGTTGGTAGACTCGGCCCCCTTCCGTGAGTTTGTGCAATGTGCGGTTCCTCAGTGGCAGGTTCCCAAACGCCACTTTTTCTCACGGAAGGCGATTCCGGCTCTCTACCGGCATGTGGAAGGCAATGTCCATGCCTCGCTGGACAGGGCGGTCAGCGGTAAGGTGCATATTACCGCTGACTCATGGTCCAGCAGGCATGGACAGGGACGTTACCTTTCTTTCATGGCCCATTGGGTCACTCTTTTGGCAGCTGGGAAGGATGCAGGACAAGGTGCAGTAGTGTTGGAGGTTGTTCTGCCGCCACGCCTCCAAAATGCTACTACTGGTTGTTGTGACACACCTCTCTCCTCCACCCCCTCCTCTTCTTCTTCCTCCATGGCCTCTTCCTGTGCTTTGTCCTCAGAACCAGCGGTGCTCCGTAGGCGTTCAATGGGCTACGCAAGTACGCAGGCAAAAATATGCCATGCCGTGCTTGCGCTGGTGTGTTTGGGGGACAGGAGCCACACTGGGGCAGAGGTTCTGTCAGCTCTGCAGGGGTAGGCCGAGAGGTGGTTGACGCTACGCCAGCTTAAGCCAGGAATGGTGGTTTACGACAATGGCACCAACCTCCTCTCCGCCCTCCGACAGGGACAACTGACCCATGTGCCCTGTGTGGCTCACGTCCTTAACCTGGTGGTGCAGCGGTTCTTGGGCAGGTACCCGGGCTTACAGGATGTCCTGAGGCAGGCCAGAAAAGTCTGTGTTCATTTCCGCAGATCATATAATGGCAGTGCTCGGCTGGCTGAGCTGCAAAAGGAGTTGAACCTGCCCAAGAACCGCCTTATAAGTGACATGCCCACCAGGTGGCACTCAACGTTGGCCATGCTGCAGCGGCTGCACACGCAGCAGAGGGCCATCAATGAGTACCTGTGCGACTACCGCACCAGGATAGGGTCAGGGGAGCTCGGGTTTATTTCACCACGCCAGTGGGGCATGATCAGGGATGCATGCACTGTCCTGGCACCATTTGAGGAGGCCACATGGATGGTGAGCAGTGACAGTGCATGCATCAGTGACACTGTACCTCTTGTCCACCTGTTGGAGCATACATTGCGTGGAATAATGGACAGGGCATTTGAGGCAGAACAGAGGCAGGAAGAGGAGGACTTCCTTGCCTCTCAAGGCCCCCTTTACCCAGACAGTGTTCCTTCTGTCCCACCCATCCCACAGGAAGAGGACGAGGAGGAGGAGGATTGTGTCAGCATGGAGGTGGAGCCTGGCACTCAGCTTAAACAGCAGCAGTCTTTTAGGGATGATTTACAGTCCCAAGAAACACGTGGACTTGTACGTGGCTGGGAGGAGGTGGATGCGGATCATGTCGTCCTTAGTGACCCAGAGGACTCTGGACCGAATGCCTCAGCTAACCTACGCTGCATGGCCTCCCTGATCCTGCAAAGTCTGCGGAAGGATCCTCGTATTCTTCGGATCAAAGAGAGGGACCATTACTGGCTGGCCACTCTCCTTGATCCACGGTACAAGGGTAAGGTTGCGGACCTTATCTTATCATCGCAGAGGGAGCAGAGGATGAGACAACTCCGGGAGGCCTTGCAGAAAGGTCTGTGCAACGCGTTCCCAGAGACTGGGAGGTTACAAACTCCTGGTCCTGGACAACGAGTTGCTGAGGCTTCGGTCAGTCAAAGAAGGAACGGTGGGGAAGGTGGCCGTCTGACCGATGCGCTCAGACAATTCTTTAGTCCGCAGCCCCAAGGTATGATCGGTTCCAGCAACCATCGCCAGCGTCTGATATACATGGTGCAGGAATACCTAGGGGCAAGGTCAGACTTGGACACCTTTCCCACCGAAAATCCTCTGGCTTACTGGGTCTTGAGGATGGATCACTGGCCAGAGCTTGCACAGTATGCAATTGAGCTACTGGCCTGTCCTGCATCCAGTGTTCTTTCGGAACGCACATTCAGTGCTGCTGGATGCTTTGTCATGGATCACAGGGTGCGCCTGTCCACTGACTCGGTTGATCGACTGACCTTCATAAAGATGAACCAGTCTTGGATCACCACCAGCTACCAAGCACCTGAAGCTGATATAACAGAATAATTTATTTTCAAATGTCACATCCCTTCAAGACGGATGCTGATGCTGAGTGACTGTCCTGTTATGTTGACTGACTATCCTCCTCCTCCTCAATGATTCGATTCATGATGATAGCTTGGAAGAACATTTTTGTTTCTGGGTGCCGCCACCAGTGGCTAAGGCCCAATTTTTCAGCCCCTGTTTAACAGGGGCATGTAATTAAAATTTTTGATGCAATGCTTTGCAGCAGGGCTCATTCCTGCACTCCAACTAGAGTATTTGGGAGAGGTTGCAGTGTCGTGGCACCAGCACCAGTGCCTAAGACCCAATTTTTCAGCCCCTGTTTAACAGGGGCATGTAATTAAAATTTTTGATGCAATACTTTGCAACAGGGCTCATTACTGTGCTCCAAGTACAGTATCTGTGAGGGGTTGCAGTGTTGTGGCACCAGTGACTAAGGCCCAATTTTTCTGCCCCTGTTTAACAGGGGCATGTAATTACAATTTTTGATGCAATACTTTGCAACAGGGCTCATTACTGTGCTCCAAGTACAGTATCTGTGAGGGGTTGCAGTGTTGTGGCACCAGTGCCTAAGGCAGAATTTTTCTGCCCCTGTTTAACAGGGGCGTGTAATTACAATTTTTGATGCAATACTTTGCAACAGGGCTCATTACTGTGCTCCAAGTACACTATCTGTGAGGGGTTGCAGTGTTGTGGCACCAGTGACTAAGGCCCAATTTTTCTGCCCCTGTTTAACAGGGGCGTGTAATTACAATTTTTGATGCAATACTTTGCAACAGGGCTCATTGCTGTGCTCCAAGTACAGTATCTGTGAGGGGTTGCAGTGTTGTGGTACCAGTGCCTAAGGCCCAATTTTTCAGCCCCTGTTCTACAGGGGCATGTAATTACAATTATTGATCTAATAATTCACAGCAGGGCCCATTCCTGCGCCCACCAAGAGTAACTGTGAGGGCTTACAGTGTTGTGGCAACACCACCACCACCACCACCACCAAAGGCCCAATTTTTCAGCCCCTGTTCAACAGGGGCATGCAATTACAATTCTTGATCTAATAATTCACAGCAGGGCCCATTTATGCGCCCACCAAGAGTAACTGTGAGGGCTTACAGTGTTGTGGCACCAGCACCACCACCAAAGGCCCAATTTTTCCTACCACTGTTCAACAATGGCATGTAAATACAATTCCTGATATAATAGTTCACAGCAGGGCGTTCCAGCACCCACCAAGGGTAACTGTGAGGGCTCACAGTGTTGTGGCAACACCAACATGTAAGGGGCAAATTTCAGCAGAGTATATACGGCAGGCCCCTACTTTCAAACATCCAACTTACAAACGACTCCTACTTGCAAATGGAAGGAGACAACAGGAAGTGAGAGGAAATCTACCCCTAGGAAGGGAAATTCTCTCCTGTAAGAGTTAATATTGGAAAAAGGTGTCTCCTCTCTACTGATGCTTTATCACCAATCCTTGTTTCAATAAAAACCCCACTTTTCAAAAACAGTTGTCATTGGGACGGAAAGTGAGCAAAACAAATGTTACAGGGGTGATAACCTCTCCCTATGTTTTCCAAAAAGCTTAAAAATATATTTTTTGGCTGGAGCTACACTTAAACAATGTACCTGTTCAAAATTAAAAAACAGATTCTACTTAAGAACAAACCTACAGTCCCTGTCTTGTTTGCACCGCCTGTATACTGCTGTTCAGAGTATATAGGGCCTTTTTTATTTTGTGTGCGGGGTTCCCCTTAATATCCATACAAGACCCAAAGGGGCTGGTAATGGGCTGGGGTGGGGGGGGGGGGGGGGTGATGGGGTAGCTATGCCATTTTTCTCAAAGATTTTCATCCATATTACTGGGACCAGACATTACATTAAAGCCGCAAGCAGTTTTAAATGGCTTTTTTTCCTTTAGAAATGTCATTTTGTGCAGGGACAGTTCTAAACACGGGAAACACATGCCACTTCACAGACATACTTTAGACACCCCCCCCCAGGTACGATATTTAAAGGAATATTTGACTTTTTTTTTTTCACTTTATGCATCATTAAAATGACTGCTCCCGAAAAACGGCCGTTTTTAAAACTTCGTTTTGCATTGATACATGTTCCCTGGGGTAGAACCCGGGTCCCCAAACCCTTTTTAGGACAATAACATGCATATTAGTCGTTATAATTAGCACTTTAGATTTCGAACCTTCGCGTCCATTGTATTTAATAGGGTTCTAACGTTCACGCGAACTTTCGGTCCGTTCGAAGGTTCTGGTGCGAACCGAACGGGTGGGTGTTCGGCTCATCCCTACTCAGCGGTAGTGATGAGCCGAACACCCCCGGGTTCGGTTCGCACCAGAACCCGCGAACGGACCGAAAGTTCGTACGAACATTAGAACCCTATTAAATACAATGGATGCGAACGTTCGAATTCTAAAGTGCTAATTATAACAACTATTATGCATGTTATTGTCCTAAAAAGGGTTTGGGAACCCGGGTTCTGCACCAGGGGACATGTATCAATGCAAAAAGAAGTTTTAAAAACGGTCGTTTTTCGGGAGCAGTAATTTTAATGATGCATAAAGTGAAAAAAAAAGTCAAATATTCCTTTAAATATCGTACCTGGGGGGTGTCTAAAGTATGCCTGTGAAGTGCCACGTGTTTCCCGTGTTTAGAACTGTCCCTGCACAAAATGACACTTCTAAAGGAAAAAAAAGCCATTTAAAACTGCTTGCGGCTTTAATGTAATGTCTGGTCCCGGTAATATGGATGAAAATCTTTAAGAAAAATGGCATAGCTACCCCATGACCCCCCCCCCCTACCCCAGCCCATTACCAGCCCCTTTGGGTCTTGTATGGATATTAAGGGGAACCCCGCACATAAAATAAAAAAGGCCCTATATACTCTGAACAGCCGTATACAGGCGGTGCATACAAGACAGGGACTGTAGGTTTGTTCTTATGTAGAATGTGTTTGTAATTTTGAACAGGTACATTGTTGAAGTGTAGCTCCAGCCCAAAAATCTATTTTTAAACTTTTTGGAAAACATAGGTAAGGGTTATCACCCCTGTAACATTTGTTTTGCTGTCTGTGCCCCTGTTCAGAACATTTCACCTCACTTTCCGTCCCAATGACAACTGTTTTTGAAATGTGGTGTTTTTCTTGAAACAAGGATTGCTGATAAAGCATCAGTACAGAGGAGACACCTTTCTCCCATATTTATTCTTACAGGAGAGAATTTTCCTTCCTAGGGGTAGATTTCCTCTCACTTCCTGTTGTCTTCTTGCGTTTGCAAGTAGGAGTCGTTTGTAAGTTGGATGTTTGAAAGTAGGGACCTGCCGTATATACTCTGCAGAAATAGGCCCCTTAGTTGTTGGTGTTGGCACAACACTGTAAGCACTCACAGTTACTCTTGGTTGGTGCTGGAACGCCCTGCTGTCAACTATTATATCAGGAATTTTAATTACATATAATTGTTGAACAGTGGTAGTAAAAATTGGGGCTTTGATGGTGGTGCTGGTGCCACAACACTGTAAGCCCTGACAGTTACTCTTGGTGGGTGCAGCAATGGGCCCTGCTGTGAATTATTAGATCAAGAATTGTAATTACATGCCCCTTTTGAACAGGGGCTGAAAAATTGGGCCTTTCGTGGTGGTGGTGGTGGTGGCGTTGCCACAACACTGTAAGCCCTCAGACTTACTCTTGGTGGGTGCAGGAATGGGCCCTGCTGTGAATTATTAGATCAAGAATTGTAATTACATGCCCCTTTTGAACAGGGGCTGAAAAATTGGGCCTTTCGTGGTGGTGGTGGTGGTGGCGTTGCCACAACACTGTAAGCCCTCAGACTTACTCTTGGTGGGTGCAGGAATGGGCCCTGCTGTGAATTATTACATCAAGAATTGTAATTGCATGCCCCTGTTGAACAGGGGCTGAAAAATTGGGCCTTAGGCACTGGTGGCACAACACTACAACCCCTCACAGATACTGTACTTGGAGCACAGCAATGAGCCCTGTTGCAAAGTATTGCTTCAAAAATTGTAATGACACGCCCCTGTTAAACAGGGGCTGAAAAATTGGGCCTTAGGCACTGGTGGCACAACACTACAACCCCTCACAGATACTGTACTTGGAGCACAGCAATGAGCCCTATGGCAAATTATTGCTAAAAAAATTGTAAGTACACGCCCCTGTAAAACAGGGGCTGAAAAATTGGGCCTTAGCCACTGGTGGCGGCACCCATAAACAAAAATGATCTTCCAAGCTATCATCATCAATTGTATCATTGAGGACTCGGAGGAGGAGGATAGCCAGTCAACATAACAGCACAGGCACTCAGCATCAGCATCAGTCTTGAAGGGATGTGACATGTTAAAATCAATTAGTCTGTTATATCAGCATCAGGTGTGTGGTAGCTGGTGGTGATCCAAGACTGGTTCATCTTGATGAAAGTCATTCGATCAACCGAGTCGGTGGACAGGCGCACCCTGTGATCCGTGACAAATCCTCCAGCAGCACTGAATGTGCGTTCCGAAAGAACGCTGGATGCAGGACAGGCCAGTAGCTCAATTGCATACTGTGCAAGCTCTGGCCAGTGATCCATCCTCAAGACCCAGTAAGCCAGAGGATTTTCGGTGGGGAAGGTGTCCAAGTCTGACCTTGCCCCTAGATATTCCTGCACCATGTTTATCAGACGCTGGCGATGGTTGCTGGAACCGATCATACTTTGGGGCTGCGGACTAAAGAATTGTCTGAACGCATTGGTCAGACGGCCACCTTCCCCACCGCTCCTTCTTTGACTGGCCGAAGCCTCAGCAACTCGTTGTCCAGGACCAGGAGTTTGTAACCTCCCAGTCTCTGGGAACGCGTTGCACAGACCTTTCTGCAAGGCCTCCCGGAGTTGTCTCATCCTCTGCTCCCTCTGCGACGGTAACATAAGGTCCGCAACCTTACCCTTGTACCGTGGATCAAGGAGAGTGGCCAGCCAGTAATGGTCCCTCTCCTTGATCCGAAGAATACGAGGATCCTTCCGCAGACTTTGCAGGATCAGGGAGGCCATGCAGCGTAGGTTTGCTGAGGCATTCGCTCCGGAGTCCTCTGGGTCACTAAGGACGACATGATCCGCAGTCACCTCCTCCCAGCCACGTACAAGTCCACTGGTTTCTTGGGACTGTAAATCATCCCTAAAAGACTGCTGCTGATGATGCTGAGTGCCAGCCTCCACCTCCATGCTGACACAATCCTCCTCCTCCTCCTCCTCCTCCTCCTCTTCCTCTTCCTGTGCGATGGGTGGGACAGAAGGAACACTGTCTGGGTAAAGGGGGCCTTGAGAGGCAAGGAAGTCCTCCTCTTCCTGCCTCTGTTCTGCCTCAAGTGCCCTGTCCATTATTCCACGCAGCGTGTGCTCCAACAGGTGGACAAGAGGTACAGTGTCACTGATGCATGCACTGTCACTGCTCACCATCCTCGTGGCCTCCTCAAATGGTGCCAGGACAGTGCATGCATCCCTGATCATGCCCCACTGGCGTGGAGAAAAAAAACCAAGCTCCCCTGACCCTGTCCTGGTGCCGTAGTCGCACAGGTACTCATTGATGGCCCTCTGCTGCGTGTGCAGCCGCTGCAGCATGGCCAACGTTGAGTTCCACCTGGTGGGCATGTCACATATAAGGCGGTTCTTGGGCAGGTTCAACTCCTTTTGCAGCTCAGCCAGGCGAGCACTGGCATTATAAGATCTGCAGAAATGCACACAGACTTTCCTGGCCTGCCTCAGGACATCCTGTAAGCCCGGGTACCTGCCCAAGAACCGCTGCACCACCAGGTTAAGGACGTGAGCCACACAGGGCACATGGGTCAGTTGTCCCTGTCGAAGGGCGGAGAGGAGGTTGGTGCCATTGTCGCAAACCACCATTCCTGGCTTAAGCTGGCGTGGCGTCAACCACCTCTCGGCCTGGCCCTGCAGAGCAGACAGGACCTCTGCCCCAGTGTGGCTTCTGTCCCCCAAACACACCAGCGCAAGCACGGCATGGCATCTTTTTGCCTGCGTACTTGCGTAGCCCCGTGAACGGCTACGGAGCACCGCTGGTTCATAGGACAAACCACAGGAAGAGGCCATGGAGGAAGAAGAAGAGGAGGGGGTGGAGGAGAGAGGTGTGTCACAACCAGTAGTAGCATTTTGGAGGCGTGGCGGTGGGACAACCTCCAACACTACTGCACCTTGTCCTGCATCCTTCCCAGCTGCCAAAAGAGTGACCCAATGGGCCGTGAAAGAAAGGTAACGTCCCTGTCCATGCCTGCTGGACCATGAGTCAGCGGTAATATGCACCTTACCGCTGACCGCCCTGTCCAGCGAGGCCAAGACATTGCCTTCCACATGCCGGTAGAGAGCCGGAATAGCCTTCCGTGAGAAAAAGTGGCGTTTGGGAACCTGCCACTGAGGAACCGCACATTGCACAAACTCACGGAAGGGGGCCGAGTCTACCAACTGAAAAGGCAGCAGTTGAAGCGCTAGCAATTTAGCCAAGCTAGCATTCAACCGCTGGGCATGTGGATGGCTGGGAGTGAACTTCTTTCGACGGTCCAGCAGCTGGGGCACGGAAATTTGCCTGCTAGAATCGGACGTCGGTGTACTGCTAGCAGAGTGGCCGCAAGTACTTGGCTGTGACACACCTAATTCTACACCTTCATTCCTCTCAGTGCATGTTTCAGAGAGGACTGAAGTTATAGTGGGGTTGGAGATCCCAGCTGATGCGGTGCAAGGAGAGGTCCGCTTTGTTCTTTGGTGTGGGTCTGTGAGGTAGGCTTGCCAACGAGCTGCATGGCAGGTCAACATATGTCTGGTCAGGCATGTGGTACCCAAGCGGCTGATGTTTTGGCCACGCGATATACGCTTGAGACATATGTTGCAAACAGCAGCTGTGCGATCTGATGCACTAGCCTCAAAAAAGGCCCACACCAAGGAACTTTTTGAATGACGGGCAGAGGCAGCGCCCTGCACAGGCGGAGCTCTGCGGTGTGATTCCGTCGGTGTACTGCCCTTACGCTGGCCACCAAAGGGCATCCTGCCTCGTTGGAGATGTGCCTCCTCCTCATCCTCCTCCTCCTCTCTCCTATTAGGCACCCACATGGAGTCAGTGACCTCATCATCCCCTCCCTCCTCATCACTGGAGCCAATCTGGCAGTATGCTGCAGCTGCTGGAACATGACTGCCAGATTGGTGTCCTTCTTGAGCATCCCCTCTGTCTGCTCTCACCCTACTGCCTTCCTGTAGCTGGGTTTCATCATCAGACCCTTCGAAACGCTGGGCATCCTCCTGGAGCATGTACCCAACACTGTGCTCAAACAGTTCGGGGGACTCCTCAGGAGGAGGACATGGTGGGTCTAGGGAAGGAGTGACTGATGATGAGTCTGACATTGATAACAGGGAAGAGGACGCTTTGGCAGCTGCTTTGCCAGTACCCTGAGCCTGGGTGAGAGAGGATGAGGAGGAGGAGGAGGGCTTGGTCATCCACTCTACCAAGTCTTCGGCATGATGTGGCTCAACATGTCCAGCTGCCGAAAAGAAGGACAAGCGTGTCCCATGGCCATGTGCTGATGACAATGCACCGCGTCCACGACCAGCACTGTTGCCCCCAGACACAGAGCCTGCTTGCCCTCTTTTATTGCCTCCTGACTGTCTGCCTCTCCTTGTTTGCCTTCCAGACATTCTAATAGATGGCCTGCAGGGAGATGGGAAAAAAGCAATAAGGGCTACCTTCAGGTGTCCTTCTCTGTCCCTTTACTTAAGGATTTCTAAATATGGTTGAGGATGATTGCTTTTGCACAGAATAGCACAACGACAATTTCCCTGACTGTCCAAAAATCAAGGATTTCAAAGATGGTTGATGAGGAATGCTTTAGCACACTATAGCACAAGGAGAATTCCCCTCACTTTCCTTCTTTGTCCCTAGAAACAAGGACTCGAACAGTGAAAGAAACTGACACTCTCCCTACCTAGAGTTTTCTGTCCCTAGAAAAAAAAATTTTTTTAAGCACACTATAGCACAAGGAGAATTCACTCACTGTCCTTCCCTGTCCCTGGAAACAAGGACTTGCACAGTGAAAGAAACTGACACTCTCCCTACCTAGAGTTTTCTGTCCCTAGAAAAAATGTTTTTTTTAAGCACACTATAGCACAAGGAGAATTCACTCACTGTCCTTCCCTGTCCCTGGAAACAAGGACTTGCACAGTGAAAGAAACTGACACTCTCCCTACCTAGAGTTTTCTGTCCCTAGAAAAAATGTTTTTTTTAAGCACACTATAGCACAAGGAGAATTCACTCACTGTCCTTCCCTGTCCCTGGAAACAAGGACTTGCACAGTGAAAGAAACTGACACTCTCCCTACCTAGAGTTTTCTGTCCCTAGAAAAAATGTTTTTTTTAAGCACACTATAGCACAAGGAGAATTCACTCACTGTCCTTCCCTGTCCCTGGAAACAAGGACTTGCACAGTGAAAGAAACTGACACTCTCCCTACCTAGAGTTTTCTGTCCCTAGAAAAAACGTTTTTTTTAAGCACACTATAGCACAAGGAGAATTCACTCACTGTCCTTCCCTGTCCCTGGAAACAAGGACTTGCACAGTGAAAGAAACTGACACTCTCCCTACCTAGAGTTTTCTGTCCCTAGAAAAAATGTTTTTTTTAAGCACACTATAGCACAAGGAGAATTCACTCACTGTCCTTCCCTGTCCCTGGAAACAAGGACTTGCACAGTGAAAGAAACTGACACTCTCCCTACCTAGAGTTTTCTGTCCCTAGAAAAAATGTTTTTTTTAAGCACACTATAGCACAAGGAGAATTCACTCACTGTCCTTCCCTGTCCCTGGAAACAAGGACTTGCACAGTGAAAGAAACTGACACTCTCCCTACCTAGAGTTTTCTGTCCCTAGAAAAAATGTTTTTTTAAGCACACTATAGCACAAGGAGAATTCACTCACTGTCCTTCCCTGTCCCTGGAAACAAGGACTTGCACAGTGAAAGAAACTGACACTCTCCCTACCTAGAGTTTTCTGTCCCTAGAAAAAATGTTTTTTTTAAGCACACTATAGCACAAGGAGAATTCACTCACTGTCCTTCCCTGTCCCTGGAAACAAGGACTTGCACAGTGAAAGAAACTGACACTCTCCCTACCTAGAGTTTTCTGTCCCTAGAAAAAATGTTTTTTTTAAGCACACTATAGCACAAGGAGAATTCACTCACTGTCCTTCCCTGTCCCTGGAAACAAGGACTTGCACAGTGAAAGAAACTGACACTCTCCCTACCTAGAGTTTTCTGTCCCTAGAAAAAATGTTTTTTTTAAGCACACTATAGCACAAGGAGAATTCACTCACTGTCCTTCCCTGTCCCTGGAAACAAGGACTTGCACAGTGAAAGAAACTGACACTCTCCCTACCTAGACTTTTCTGTCCCTAGAAAAAATGTTTTTTTTAAGCACACTATAGCACAAGGAGAATTCACTCACTGTCCTTCCCTGTCCCTGGAAACAAGGACTTGCACAGTGAAAGAAACTGACACTCTCCCTACCTAGAGTTTTCTGTCCCTAGAAAAAATGTTTTTTTTAAGCACACTATAGCACAAGGAGAATTCACTCACTGTCCTTCCCTGTCCCTGGAAACAAGGACTTGCACAGTGAAAGAAACTGACACTCTCCCTACCTAGAGTTTTCTGTCCCTAGAAAAAATGTTTTTTTTAAGCACACTATAGCACAAGGAGAATTCACTCACTGTCCTTCCCTGTCCCTGGAAACAAGGACTTGCACAGTGAAAGAAACTGACACTCTCCCTACCTAGAGTTTTCTGTCCCTAGAAAAAATGTTTTTTTTAAGCACACTATAGCACAAGGAGAATTCACTCACTGTCCTTCCCTGTCCCTGGAAACAAGGACTTGCACAGTGAAAGAAACTGACACTCTCCCTACCTAGAGTTTTCTGTCCCTAGAAAAAATGTTTTTTTTAAGCACACTATAGCACAAGCACAAAACACACTGACACTCTCCCTACCTATCCTTCTCTTTCCCTAAACTAAAGGAATCCAGGTTAAGCAAGAAAGAAATAAAAGTCACTGTCCCTGCCTATGCTGCTCTTTCCCTGCTCCGGAACACACTACACTAGGCCGCCGTGCTGGCGGCCTTTTATAGTGTGGGGCGTGTACTAAACACCCTCAGCAATAATTGGCCACAGGCATCCTGCCTGTGGCCAATCATTGCTCTCCTCGCTGCCGGCGCTGTGATTGGCCAAGCATGCGGGGTCACAGTGCATGCTTGGCCAATCACAGCGCCTGGATGACACTGCGATGGCGTAGTGCATTGTGGGCCGTTCGCGTCACTCGAATTTGGCGCGAACGGCCCAAATCGTTCGATCTTCGTCGAACGATCGAACAGCCGATGTTCGAGTCGAACGTATGTTCGACTCGAACACGAAGCTCATCCCTACTCAGCGGTATGTAGAGCGATATATAGAGCAATGATCACAGTTCATCCAGTGTAACCACCAATGAGGTTCCTGCAATATGCAGGTAAATCCTATAATGAGTGTTTAAATATTGCAAATAGTGATGTGGGGTTACTCACGGATCCGCAGAGATCACCGGTGATAGCCATTACTAAAAAGCACATTTGAAATAAAATGTAACACAACTGGAATTACATTATTATTATTTAAAAAAAATAATCACATTTAATATATAGCAGAATCACATATAAAAAACAGCCGCTCAGGCTTTCTGAAACGTCTCTTCTGGTCCGTGTTTCTCTCCGTCCTGGTGATTCTTCTGTATTTTAAATGTGAGTTTATTTTTTAAATTGGACCCTTTTAAAAAGTACTACACTATAAGAGGCTACTATTTATTTTACTTTTAACATAGGTACAAGTTATGATTGCATCAACAAGTATACAGCCTTAAAGGGACCCTCACCCCTGTGCTTCCTGGACGTGTATGCGAGTGCACCAACAGAGTCCCAAGTGGATAGGAGGCCCAGTACCAGTGGCGGTGCATCCATAGTGGGCGCAGGAGCGCCGCCCCCTCTCTCTCCTGCGCCTGTCACTCACAACAATACATAGGTTCATGCATTGCATGAACCCATGTACAGTATTGTCGCTGCCGCTGCCGCCCACTATTCAGATGGCCGGCCCCCTGTTGAGCGCCGACCATCAGAATAACAGCGGCTGGTTGGTTTTTGGAAGTGCCTATCAGAGCCAGTGGCTCTGATAGGCTTCCCGATTACAGCCTGAGGGCTGTAAACGGCTTCCAAATAGTTAACCAGGGGACGCACGGGGGGTGCGTTCCTTGGTTAACACTGACAGGCGTCTCAGCCAATCAGGTTCACTGGGTCTGGTTACCGGTAACCTGATTGGCTGAAGTGACATCGATGGTGGGAGAAGACATCGAGGATGGAAGAAGGACGGCGCTGACCCAAGGAAGGTAAGTGCAGGGCTGGGGACAAACTGGCTGTATTTGGGGACAAACTGGCTGCATTTGGGGACAAACTGGCTGCATTTGGGGGGAAACTGGCTGTATTTTGGGGGGAAACTGGCTGTATTTGGGGGGAAACTGGCTGTATTTTGGGGGGAAACTGACTGTATTTGGGGGGAAACTGGCTGCATTTGAGGGGGCAAACTGGTGGCGTTTGGGCACAGTGGCTGCGTTTAATGAGCACAGTGGCGGCAATTGATGATTTTTTTTTTCAGTTTGCGCCCCCCCAAAAATTTGGAGCACCAGCCGCCACTGCCCGGGACACCCACCGTAAGGAAGTAGATTACTCTGGTGGCTATTTATACAAGCGTTTGCAGTGTATGTGGGTCAGTTATTGAAGAGAGCAGTTAAGGAGCAGCACACAGAACATGAATTGTTCAGTTTTATTGAAAGACATTAGGTATTTCTGTTTATTTTGCTACTGATTATTGCAACATACACCATTGGATTGTGATTCACTGTATATTAATTAATTTTTACTAGTATAGATATACAAGATTGTTTATTTGTACTTTTGTACAAATTGCACAGTTAGTAGAATAATTGTTTATTAGACGACAGAAGCGCGGCACTCTCAGTACATATAATTGCATCATTATTGTAGGAACACAATTGGTATTTGCAGCAGCTATATTTTTATTATTTTTTTTACAGTTTTTTTTTTTTAATATCAAGTTTCTGAGCACAGTTTTGTATTACTGGTAGCATAGGAGTTACGTTTTTTTTTTTTTTTTCCTACACGATGAAAGCATTTGAAAAATTATAGTACAGCAGGTAGTCCCATGTGATTAATAGACTTGGACACTATATTACCAATATTGGATGTGTCTCTCGCCAGCTCGACTGTGATGTTTATTTCAAAACTATGTGGCCTGTCTACTCTTTCCTTTATTGTTAACCTTTTGACTTGCTGATTGTTTATAGTTCCATATACTCTTTTTTTTCCAGCTGTAATTCCTGCGGCTTCAGTGTATGTGTAGCCCTCTTTCGGGTTGATGTCTGTCTGGCCTGCAGCTGGTTGAAGGTGGAGAGGTATCTGCATGCCCCAGATGATTTTAATATTGGCTTGTTGATTTTTGTATAGTATAGTTGCATTGTAAGTACATGCATTTAGGATGTAATGTACTGTTTATTGTAACACCACTTCTGTAATCAAAAATGTTAATTCTATTATAGATATATCACAGTCGAAATGCATCAGTTCTTTTCCAGCTGATGCGGACAAGTCAAGCACTGTGAGAAATTGCAATCATTCCCCGATTAGGGATGTATAGATGGTGTCATAGACATACTGCATCATTATGTATACTCATGTTGTACCAGATGCTATATAATTTTATGTTTTTTTTTTAACATGTAAATAAAGATGATGGTTTTATCTATAACGTTTACATACTATTGCCTCGAAAGTCTTATGGGAATGTAATATAGAAATTATGTCTACAGTTGGAGATGTCGACAAGCATATACACCTAACTACCATGACTCTTTCTAATTTATATATATATACGTCCCAGATGGGGCGGGAGTGATGCATACAAAAGCCGGTTGTTGTGATGTAGAGTCACGCCCTCAGACGAAGTCAGGAAGTGACGAAACGCATCAGCCGTGACCTCGCATCAAACAACCGGAAGTGACGTGTGCGCTCCACAGACTCACAATCAGGAAGACACCAGAGGAACTGAGAAGTGGCGATCTTCAGGGTCAAGTTAGTCAGAGCGCAATCCTATTCATTCATTGCCTGTGTTTTTCTGTATTTTGGTACGCACAATTGTTAAAGGGGGCACTAAGGGGTTTATTAAACTTTTAAAACGATACTACCCTATATGGATGTTTATTTTCCTCACATTCAATCACGGTACCTATCAACAAGTTAAACCCATGGTGGATAGCACAAACGCTGCAAGTGGATGGCGATTAAATGCCCAGATTGATCTTACATTTAAGTGCATCCCCAAAGGGGAATTTCATCCCTGGCGAAAGGAGCACTTATGATAGAACTTTTTGACCAATCACAACCATCCTCATCTGTTTCACTATCTGTTTCCTATATGAACTGTTATATAGAAGTCTTTCAAACGAGCGTTTGATCGCAGCGCTGCTACAGTGTTATTGTGGACTTTATAGAGTTTTAATAATACTGTTTTATATATATATATATAATATGTGTGTAGCGCACCAATCCTTTTGTCCCCGCTTACCTTCACCTGCGGGGGGTAGGACACACCATGCCACAAGCCCGTGTCCTCCTTATCAGAGGTCAGGCGGTGTTCACAGATTTGGGTCCTGCAGCGAGTTACCTTCTTCCACTGGTTCTCGTCCCTAGAGTGTAGGAAAAAGTCTATATTCTTTCCCAAGAAGGCCAATGTCCACACGACTTTAACTCCAACAAAGAGTTTATTTTCCTTTGCTTCAGTTAACGGGAAATTGAAGAGAGAAAGAAGCGAAGTTAGAAGGTAGATTCAGGCACACAACACTTGACTCACTCGTCGCCACTCGATCCCGAGTGGGTTTAGCTCACCCGGATAGATCCCTCTCACAGTTCTAGCAGCCGGAGTGGAGCTCGAACAGTACTGTCACTTTGTCCCCTCCAGGGACGGGTTCAGGAGATCCTCTAATAGCTGTTATTCCTGAATCCAGAACTTTCCTTAAACCTCTGTAGAATTTAGAGAACAGATGATGCCAATGGGCACTCTACAGGGTTAGCTTTGTTGAGTAAGGAATCCTTCCCTCTGACAGGTCACCAGGCCTTTCCCGAGACAGCGACCTACTATCCCTTGTCTCCTCTGTGGGACCGATCCTCTCCTGGCTTCCTCTCTACCTGGAACATTTTAGCCTTGGGCTAAAGGTGCCCGAGACTCCTCGGCCAGTCCACGCACCCCCATGGGGCACACTCCCCCCCAGGACTCACTCCCCAGCACTCCTCTCGGTCACTCCTGCCTAAACATGGCGTCTGCCCCTTATATACCTTCTCCTGGCATGCACAGCAGGCGAAGCCCTGCCCACCGCACGGCAGCCGAGAGAGGACATCCAATCACGCCACTGTGTCACCTGAGGTTTGACCCTAGGCCTGGGCAACAGTGCCACCCACAGGCCAAAGGGGAACTGTACACCAGACAACACCACAGCAGAGCAGAGTCCAGTATCAAATTAGAAGGCCTGAGCCAAACTATTGCCCAGGCCGTCCCTTAAATTTGGGTAAAGCGACCCCCTAAATTTAAGGGCTCACTACATATATATATAGCACCCCATATTGACAGAAAAACACAGAATTGTTGACATTTTTGCAGATTTATTAAAAAAATAAAAACTGAACTATCACATGGTCCTAAGTATTCAGACCCTTTGCTGTGACACTCACATATTTAACTCAGGTGCTGTCCATTTCTTCTGATCATCCTTGAGATGGATCTACACCTTCATTTGAGTCCAGCTGTGTTTTATTATACTGATTGGACTTGATTAAGAAAGCCACACATCTGTCTATATAAGACCTTACAGCTCACAGTGCATGTCAGAGCAAATGAGAATCATGAGGTCAAAAGAACTGCCTGAAGAGCTCAGAGACAGAATTGTGGCAAGGCACAGATCTGGCCAAGGTTACAAAAAATTTCTGCTGCACTTAAGGCTCCTAAGAGCACAGTGACCTCCATAATCCTTAAATGGAAGACGTTTGAGACGACCAGAACCCTTCCTAGAGCTGGACGTCGGGCCAAACTGAGCTATCGGGGGAGAAGAGCCTTGGCGAGAAAGGTAAAGAAGAACCCAAAGATCACTGTAGCTGAACTCCAGAGATGCAGTCGGGAGATGGGAGAAAGTTGTAGAAATCAACCATCACTGCAGCCCTCCACCAGTCGGGGGTTTATGGCAGAGTGGCCTGACGGAAGCCTCTCCTCAGTGCAAGACACATGAAAGCCCGCATGGAGTTTGCTAAAAAAACACATGAAGGACTCCAAGATTTGGAGAAATAAGATTCTCTGGTCTGATCAAGATAGAACTTTTTGGTCTTAATTCTAAGCGGTATGTGTGGAGAAAACGAGGCACTGCTCATCACCTGTCCAATACAGTCCCAACAGTGAAGCATGGTGAAGGCAGCATCATGCTGTGGGGGTGTTTTTCAGCCGCAGGGACAGGATGACTGGTTGCAATTGAGGGAAAGATGAATGCGGCCAAGTACAGGGATATCCTGCATGAAAACCTTCTCCAGAGTGCTCAGGACCTCAGACTGGGCCGAAGGTTTACCTTCCAACAAGACATTGACCCTAAGCACACAGCTAAAATAACGAAGGAGTGCCTTCACAACAACTCTGTGACTGTTCTTGAATGGCCCAGACAGAGCCCTGACTTAAACCCAATTGAGCATCTCTGGAGAGACCTAAAAATGTCTGTCCACCAACGTTTACCATCCAACCTGACAGAACTGGAGAGGATCTGCAAGGAGGAATGGCAGAGGATCCCCAAATCCAGGTGTGAAAAACTTGTTGCATCTTTCCCAAAAAGACTCAAGGCTGTATTAGATCAAAGGGGTGCTTCTACTAAATACTGAACAAAGGGTCTGAATACTTAGGACCATGTGATATTTCAGTTTTTCTTTTTTAATAACTCTGCAAAAATGTCAATTCTGTGTTTTTCTGTCAATATGGGGTGCTGTGTGTACTTTAATGAGGAAAAAAAAAAGAACTTAAATGATTTTAGAAAATGGCTGCAATATAACAAAGAGTGAAAAATTTAAGGGGGTCTGAATACTTTCCATACCCACTGTATATATATTGTGACAGTAGGAGATTCTGTCACTGTAAAATTGATAGTTTGGGGGACACAGGGTGTGCACATTTGCTTATTGCAAGACTGCAGGGCATAGATGTGGACTGGAGGAAACTGCTTTTACAGCTTTCTCCAGGTTTTGGTATTCCAGCATGGGGCTCTGTAGTTTGGAGATTTCATAGTGTCTTGGGTGGGATGGGATCTCCAACCCTGTGTCCAGATTTTGTGGATGATCAGCAGGGTGTGCCCTCAGGTGAGCACAGCACTTATAATGAGAGTGTGGGAAGACCTCATTGCTCCCAGTTGGAGACTGCTCTACACCCAGAGAGACAGGAGGTCTCCAGGAGTCAGAGGATCTGCAGGAGGCGGCCAGAACATATAACTGCAAGAGGCCGTGCAACGGCCTGCGGACTAAGGCCAGAGCGGAGCTGTGGGCGCTAAGGTAAAGCCATCCACAGAGGTACTGCTAAAGAGAGCCAGGCGGGCTAGCATTTTCTGCTGTGTTTGTTTGCTGGAGAAGAACCCCTGCGTGGGAAACCTTTATGTTACAGACTTTTATTTGCCTTTTTAATAAAAATGGGCTACCACGCCCTAAAATACAGTTCCTGACTGGCTTGAATCACTGAAAAACGCATCTACCACGAGAGATAACAATCCCCCATGCCACAAGTGGTGTTCTAATGTGGGCACAAGACGGTGGAATCCGGGTCCTTGCCCCATAGTGAGTTCAAGTCAGGAACTGTTGGCTGTGTGTGGAAGTGCAGCCAGGCAAAAGGCATTGCGTGTTGCAGGTGGTGTACCTGTGAACGAAAAGTAATTTTTTCTTTCTTTCTGCGGTGAACTGTTACAAGTTGCTGTGTGCAAGACCGCAAGGATGGGGCGATCAAAGGGCCTAAAAAAAGCAAGGATGGCTGAGATGATAGATAGAGCTCTGTGGCTGGAGGAATTGTTACCGCCTGATCGAACCCCATACATGCCTGAACAGAGTTTTCCAAGGAGAAAGAGGGCTGGTGTTGTCCCTAGCAACACTGGTGCAATGAGTGCACAGGTGACTATGAGTATGGAGAATCTACCAAAGTCTGCATCTGTGTTTGGGAAACCATCACTCAGTGCAAGGAGTGAGCAGAAGACTGCGGTTGCCCATAGCAACAAAGGAGAAATCTGTGCTGCTGACTTCATACGGCCTATGTTGTCTTATGAACATTCGGAAGACTTTTTGGGGGAGTTTGTGATAACTGCTTCCTACAGAGGATGGCCCAAAGTTCGCTGGGTTAAATTGGTACAACCGTTTCTGTCGGAGGAGTACCAAGAGGTGTACCGCTGGATGGGTCATAACTGAGATGATTACGAGCGTTGGAAAAAGTCAATGGGGAGTGTGCCATCTCCCTTGGCAACCAGAGATCCAGTGTCAACTGGAAAGAGGAGCTACAGTAGAGATGTGGAGCAGCGTAAGACAATTTGTGGGACTGGTCCCAGTGAAGTGGCAGTGTGTCCGGTGGGGAGATCTGCAGAAGGTGTAAAAATGGACTTGCTGCAGTGTGCTACCCAGATCAGTGGGGAGAAACAGGTTAAAACCCTGCTTGCAGCAAGGTTAAGGACTGGAAAGGACATATGGACTATGTATGCACATAAGGTAATACAGCAGAGAACTGGGAGAGATGTGCTAGGGGTAACCAAAGCAGTCGGTGTGCCATGTTCCCTAGCGACAGTGACAGGTGCTGCAGGGTTGCCCAGGGAAACCTCCCAGGAGCCCGCAGTGGTGAGGCATGTGGTTTCCCAGGACAGTTGTGGAGCCGCCCTAGTGGGCAAAAGACTCCCTTTGGAGAGGAAGGGTGGTGTGCTGAGCGACACACAGGGTGCCATGCGTTTATGATGCTGATGATGAAGGTATTGCTGATGATACATGTATTAATGTGTTCACTGGTAATGAGGAAAGAGGTATGTCTCCCTTGGCAACCAGACGCAGAACCACAGGGTTGTCCATCGAAGTCTCAGGGGCTCTCCATGCATTTGACCCAGAGATTTTCCAGGACAGCACTGAATTTGCTCTGGTGGAACAGACTGGGTCTACACCATGCATTGAGAGTTTGTGTGAGCAGTCAGTTTACCATATGTGTAACCCAGTTGGTAAGGGGTTAAGTCAGCTGGCCAAAGATGAAGGCACACAGCTGAGTGTGGTAGTGGCCCCAGGGAAAGCTGGCCAAAATGGTGTATTGCAGCCTGCCTTAATCCATGATGCATTATCTAAGAGTGAAAGCATGTTGTCAAAATGTGATTTATATAAAATTAACAAAGGTACGGTTTGTACTGCAAAATCCCAGGTGCCTCCTAAAGCAGGTGATGAGGTGCTGCGGAGCACTCATAATGGAAGCACAATGGATTGGGACAGCTGGGCCAAACAATTACTAGCCATGTTAGACAAGGCTATGTTGAGTGACAGGGGTGTGGATACAACAATTGCTATGCCAGACAGGTAGACTGCAGTGCGGCAGATGGTTGAGGGCGATTTGTGCCTGCAAAGGTTGTCTCCCTCCAGTCGGAAGGACCAGTTAATGGCGCATAAATAGCAGATGTGTTGTCCACAGCCCAGCCACTGAATGTCAAGTGTCAAAGTGACAATTTAACAAATGTTGACTTGCAGAGGCTCATTGTTGAGTTGGAGGGGATGAGTGGAAGACATGCATCTGAGAGTGTTCCAGAGGAGCATCAGGCTGTGATGGGTACTGCCAGTGAGGTGGAGGCCCCTTTAAATGTCTCACCCCTCAAGCTGCAGTGAATGAGCCCCTCCATGTCTCTGATAATGAAAAGGTCCCCAAAAATGTTTTGCATATTGATGTGGAGTGCATTGAAATGACAAGTATGCTAGTGGAACTGCTTGAAGTGGTGAAAACACATTCCTTGTATACCTGGGTGCCTCCATTACAGTCTGATGTGGTGGTGCTGTGTGGTACCAATGGATGGAGCCAGGTAGTACAAGCTGTGCTGGTTAACATTAATCACCAGTGGAACTGGTTGGTATGGTGCTTTCTAATACTGTGGCAAGTGATCTCCCGGTTTCCTATGAGGGTGCTTCCGGATACTGTTCAGTACGGAAGGCGCTCTGGGGGGCTGCTGGAGACATCAGAGGGCTCTCCTTCTGTTGCAGTGATGGACATGTCTGCTAGTGCGGTCCGAGGTGCGGTTGAGCAGGGATTAGTAAATGGCGCGAACACTGCCTCACCCACTAGACCTCCTAAGAAGCAAGGGCTGGATATGGACGCAGTAAAAGCAGAGATTCTGGGGGGCGTGTCCTGACGTGAGCAGCGGCAGATGTGCTTCAGAGGAGCTCTGGGACTCCCGAATTCCATCCACCGCCATCCGGGCTGCCAAACACCCATCCACGTCCCAATCTCACCCCATCCTGTGCACCTCGTCCCACGCAGTGTCCCGGGCCGTTATTACGGAGCGGTTCGACCGGGGGACGCCCAAGACCCGTTGCCTCCATCTTGTCGGCCTAAGGCCTCCCGGAGGAGCCAGACCCCGGCAGTCTTGGAGGTAAGGGACCACCATCCGTCCCCACCCACCACCCATCCTCCTACATGGATCAGTCCAGAGGCAGAGCCGAGTCTCGGAGCCATCTGTAGTGGCCGCGACTCCGCGCGGCCTTGTGAGGCCTTGAATCCCCGGTCTTTCCTGCGGCTGTACCCCCGTGAGAGCGCAGTGCGGCCGGCCCGATCCGACTCTGGGGGCCAGGATCTCCACTCTCCACCCGCCCGGTCCCCCATCCTGGGCCCTGTCTTTGCCGGGGGTGCTTTTTTTTTTTCACTCAAAAAAAGGGTTTTATTGAGTACAGGTACATAATAGTTACAACATGAATGTACACGTTATTGGGACTAAATCACAGGTATACATCATACACAAAAGGATGAATAACGTCATTCTATTCCTTTCCCCCCCTTCATTTAATCAAAAAAAAAAAAAAAAAAGGAATATTACATTTTTATTAACTTTTTCACCACCTCAGGTGCATGTACCCGAATCCTGGAGCCACCGATCCCAGATCTTGTAATACTTTTCCGGGCAATCCCTGTTTATATATAGGATTTTTTTGTATGGGAGGGAAGCATTCACCTCCCTCAGCCATTCTGAAAAGGTAGGTGGTTGAGGCCTCATCCACCTCTTCGCCAGCACCTTCCTGCCTGAAAACAAAGTCTCTTGCAGGAATGTCCTGGTGTGCCTATCAATCCCAACTGGGAAAATCCCCAGGAGGCATTGTTTAGAGTCCAATGCCAGCGGGGAGCCCATATTGTCATGGAGGAACGTCACCAGCTGTTGCCAGTATCCCTGCGATTTTGGGCAAGCCCAAATGAGATGGAAGAAGGTTCCATTGGCCGCATTACACATGGGGCAGGTGATAGTTTGATCTTTTTTGTATTTAGCTACCCTAAGTGGGGTGAGGTAGGCCCGATGTAAGATGTATAATTGAGACAACCTGTCAGAAAGCTTGGGGGACACTTGCTTACTAGTTTCCATGGCCTCCTCCCACTCCTCATCCTCAAGTGGACCCAGATCCCTTTCCCATCTAGGTTTCAATCCATATGCTATTTTAGCTGAGGATAGTGCGCCGAGCATGCTGTAGAAGCAAGAAATGAGTTTTTTGGGATCCTTTCCTTTAACCACAGCAATGATAGGATTAGGGGTAGGTGTCGGAAGAGACTGCTGGAACTGTGCCCGTGTCACATGTCGTAGTTGAATGTATCTGAATAGCATGTGGTCTTGTAATGCAAAATCAGTTTTTAGCGTGTCAAATGATTTAATCAACCCATTTTCAATAAGGTGGTGTACGTAAAAAATTCCCTGTTTAATCCAAAGACTTGCCTCATGAAAATCAAAAAAATGTTTCAATGTCCTATTATACCATAATGGAGTGTAGTCGTTGAGGAGGGGGACGTTCAGTTTGGACATTGCTAAGTCCCATATTCGTTTATAGTGACCGGTGAGGGAATCCCTGTCCGGTTTCGTTCCTCCCCCAATGATGACAGAGTATATCGGGTCGTCTGTCGGTTGAGTCTTTTTGGAGTTCAAAAGTTGGAGAAACCTGTCCTTATCTACTTTGTCAATATGATAGAGTTGGGAAAGTTGGGATGCTATGTAGTATCTATTCAGGTCAGGTAGTGCCGTGCCCCCCATATCCGTGGGGTTTATAAGTGCATGCCAAGTGAGTTTATGTCTACTCTTCCCCCACACGAAGGGTTTAAGAAGTGTTTCGATTATTTTAAAGTACTTAAGCGGTATGTAAATCGGGGCATGCCAAAGTGCGTAAAGGATTTTTGGAAGTAAAATCATTTTTATAAGGTTGATACGACCCCAGACCCCCAGTGGTAAGCGGGACCACACCTGTATCTTATTTTTAATTAATGGAAACAGTGGTTCTACATTAAGCTTAATATAGTCCGCCGGGTATTTAGAGGTATGTACTCCTAGATATTTAATTGTCTCAACCCTTTGCAACTGTAGATTAGCTTGGGATTCAGGGGGGGGGGAAACTGTCAATTGGAAGAATTTGGGACTTACCCCAATTGATTTTAAGTCCCGAGATTTGTCCGAATCTTTCAATCGTGGTGAGGGCATTGGATAGTGAGGGGCAAATATATCCGCCAAATATAGAAGAGTGTCATCCGCGTACATACTTATTTTTTCAATAAGAGGACCCATTTGAAGGCCCTCGATTTCCTCGTCTGCCCGGATAGATATGGCCAAGGGCTCTGCAGCCAGGGCATACAATAGGGGGGACAACGGGCAGCCCTGTCTCGTACCTCTGCCGAGGTCAAACTGCGAGGAGGGCCATCCATTAGCCACCACCCTGGCTTTCGGGTTTTGATATAAGAGCTGTATCCACTGAACAAATCTCGGGCCAAAGCCATATCCCTCCAGGCATTTCCAGAGATAAGTCCATTCTAAGGAGTCGAACGCCTTGGCTGTATCCAGGGTGACTACCACCCTGGATCCAGCATTAGCATGGGGAGCTTGGAGGTTGATAAACAATTTCCGAAGGTGGAATGAAGTATTGCGGCCTGGCATGAAGCCTGCTTGGTCTACATGTACTAGAGAGAGGACTACCTGGTTAAGGCGGAGCGCGAGTATTTTGGCCAAAATTTTTGCATCCGCCTGGAGAAGAGAAATGGGGCGATAAGAGTCTGGGATACCTGGGTCTTTACCGGGTTTAGGTATAAGAACTATCGTGGCTTCTGTCATAGAGAGGGGGAGAGTGAATGCTTCAAACATATCATTGTATAGGGAGAGTAGTTTGGGCGAGATCGTGTCGGAGAAGTGTGAGTAGAACTCTATGGGTAGGCCATCCGAGCCCGGGGCCTTAGAGTTGGCGAAACTCGCTATCGCTCCTACTATTTCCTTCAGAGTGAGGGGGGCTTCTAGCATATCTCTCTGTTCCTGGGACACTTGAGGGAATTGGACCGATTCCAAGAACTGGAACATTGAAGACAAATCCCCCTGGGTCGTGGATGTGTATAATTCTTTGTAGAACTCTCTGAATTTAGAGGCGACAATGTTGGGGTCAGAGACCGGCCCATCCTGTGAATCCTGTAATGTGATGACCACTGGTGGCCTATCCTCACCATGAGCGAGATAGGCCAAGAGTTTACCTGCCTTTTCCCCATTTTCAAAATACTTCTGTTTGCTGAAAAACAGCTTCTGTTTAGCTTTCTCATACTGTAATTGTGTCACTACTCTGTTTTGTAGTTTTATTATGTCAGCTTGGTGAATGGATGGGTTTTCCCTATATTTCTGTTCTGACTGGGCTAGTGCTAAGATTGCCTTGTCGTGAGCTGCCGAGGAGGTAGATTTAATTTGGTTTATATGTGTTTGTAGGGCGGAGCGAGCAAATAGCTTGAAAGAGTCCCACACTGCATCAAAGGACGCCGAATTCATGTTTTCTATAAAAAATCTGCCTAGCTCTCCGTCCAGTGTACTGTCCTCTGGCAGTAAGGATAACCAAAAGGGATTCAAGCGCCACGTCCTAATTGGTTTGTCTAAAGGCATACTAATAGTAATGGTGTATGGGTTATGGTCTGATAGCGGCCTGGGACCAAAAGATGCCTCCACGAGGCGTGGGGCAAGCCTCTGTGATACCTATCCTCGACATTGAGTTGTGTGTGGAGGAGAAACAAGAGTAACAGCGCTTCTGCGGGTATTTAAATCTCCATGAATCTGTTAGATTGAATGAGGAGATAATCTTGGAGAGTCTGGAGTCGCCCCTTGCCCCTGATGTAGTCAGGGTAGTCCTTAGCCTATCCCAGTCGTCGTTTAACGTGGTGTTAAAGTCTCCCATCCATACCACCTGAGCAGTCGGCTATCTAGTTATGAATCTGAGGCCTTCTGTAATGGTAGTGGTGGAGAATGGGGGAGGGACATACGAGGCCAGAATAAGGAAGGGTTCCCCATACATTTTTGCAGAAACAAATACATACCGCCTCATAGGGTCTGTGCAGACCTCACTCAACTCAAAATGGACTGATTTAGCGATCAGCACAGACACCCCCCTAGAGTGGGATGAATACACAGAGTGGTAAATCCATCCCACCCATGGCCTCCTAAGTGCCCGTTGTAGGGAACCCTCGATGTGGGTTTCAACCAGGGCAACAACATCCGCCCTCTGATTTTTCAGGAACGTGAGGGCCGCCGAGCGTTTAATGTTGTCTCGGAGACCCCTCACGTTCCAGGTAAGAAACTTAAGTGATGCCATTTAAACAAGAACTAAATAAATATTGAAGGATGAATATCAAAAATACAGTATAGTCATAACGTGTATCAAGGAAGCAGTTCTGGATTACCTGTGAGTCCTCTGTACTCTGAGTTTTTGAGTGCATAAAAACCGTTAACTTCCCCCCCCCCCCTCCCCGCCCTGCACCCTCCCCAACTGGCGCGGGCATTTTCCCAAACCAAAACTTGACCTGAAGCCCAGCAAAAACCATTGCGTGGGTCTAACTTGTCTTCAGGGTATTTTGACAGCTTGAGTACTCCCTTGTCATACTCAGAATGTTCTCCCGACCTCAACACGATCCTCACGCTGCGTATACGGGTGTGCTGGTTCTTTAGACCATAAGTAGATATGGATTCGCTCAGACCCAAAGACCAAGGGCTGCATGTCACAACAATGCGCGGGGGCAACTTCCGCTGCACTTTACATTTGGAAGGTAGGACTCCTACAGTCCCGAGCTCCAGCTACCATTGTAGCTATGCGTATCGCGTCTCCCATTGGGGGACGAAGGTAGGTTAATCAAGAAGAAAGGGGTGTTAACCCACATTGTCAGGAGTGTGTCAGAGATGTATTCTTTCAGGTAATAACAGTCTAGGTGTAGGCTCAACGCATTCAGGGGGTCTGGTGTGAGAGTTACACAGATGCATCAATAGGTGAAATTAGCCAGACTTGCAGGCCGCTCACATACGGCAATGTGGACAGGGTTAGAATGTCAGTATTAACATGCGATAGGAGCTGCAACCGTGGCAATAGTAATGTACTCACAGCTTGGTCAGTCCGCCTCTTCTGGGGCCGCTCTGCGTTCAATCCATGCTATCAGCTCCTCCGGGTCTTCAAAGAAGGAGACTTTACCATCATGCTCCACTCGCAGTTTTGCTGGGAATAACATGGCGTATTTTATGTGTAGCAGGCGCAATCTCTTTTTAGCCTCCATAAAATTCTGCCGTCGGCGCTGTACTTCAGCCGAGAAGTCTGGGAATATGGCAATCCTGACATTTCCAAAGGGAATATTGCCTCTTTCTCTGGATAGCCTCAACACCGCGTCTCGATCTTTATAATTAAGTAACTTGGCAATAAAGGTGCGAGGGGGTGCACCCTGCGGCGGAGGTCTGGCTAGCATGCGGTGTGCGCGTTCAACAGCTAGCATGGGGGAGAAGGCTTCCCTGCCATATGTAGTAATGAGCAATTGCTCCAGGAATGTAGTTGGATCCTTCCCCTCTTCCCCTTCTGGGAGACCGATCAGGCGCAAATTACATCGTCTGATCCTGTTCTCCATATCGTCCTGCTTAGTAAAAAGCTGATGTATCTGCCGCTGCATGCGGTCCGTGCAGGCCTGGAGTGGTGGTAGTGCATCCTCCATGAGTCCTACCCGGGTTTCCGTCTCCTTAACCCTGCCGCGCAGCTTCTGGAAGTCCTGTCTGATGAGGGATATGTCCACCTTCACCTCCTCTATTTGAGCTGTGAGCGAGGTGCGACATAGCGTTATTGGTTCTAGGAGTTTGTCAGTGTCTCCCACCGCGCGCTCCTCACTGACCTTATCCTGTCCGCCATCTTCCTCCATCGCTGTCTTCTCCTGTCGGCGGTATTGCTCGAGCCTGGCAGCTGCCGATTTCTGCGCTTTCGTCGGCGACATGTAGTGTGGGATCTAGGGTGACCCCGGGGATGGTTCCTGAGGCGAAACAGCGTTTGTGGGATGAAGGATGCCGTGGATAGTAGGATTAATGAGCGGAGCTCTTCTGCTTGCGTCCTACTCCATGTAACGCCAGGCCACGCCCCCACCGGGGGTGCTTTTAAGAACTTTCTGGGCTGCTCCCATCCCCGAGGGATCCGCCGCCATTTTGAGGCCTGTGGGACCTCCGAATCCCCGGGACTCGAGTACTGCGGCCATGAGACGAGCATAGAACATCTCCAGACACAGCTATCCCACCTCTCCTGGACAGTCAGGCTGGAGAGGGGGAGCTCCAAAGGCCGGTGGAGGCACCCGATAGTGAACGGTGTGCTGTTTAAGCAGGGGAACGGCGGCCATCTTGCTACACCTCAGGCCTACAGGCAGCCTCTCCGTCCTCCCCTGCACTAGCTTCAAGCCCCACGGCTTAATTCTGACACCCAGCCTGCAAGAGGGGTGACCCGGGCTGCTGTGCTAGGAGATTTATTTAGGTGGGGAATGGCTCAGACGGCGGCCGGGATGGCAGCGTGAAGATAGGACTCCTGCATGACGGGGATGTGAAACGCTTTCTTTAGACACCACAATCAGCTGAATCATGGGGTAATCCACTAGAAGCTCCTCCACACCACGCACTCTCAAAGATTCAGGGACACAATTGAGCAACAATATTCCGGAGATGTTCAGGACTCGGCCCTCAGGGGACCACGGGGAGATGCAGGCCTCACAGGCCTCATCCCTGATCTCGCTTGAAAACACTGCTGGTCTGAGATCAGCCGCTGGCGGTGCCACAGACCCTAACCCGAGCCTACTCGACCTCCAAATAGATCTGCAGAGAGTGGCATTAGATATCAAACATACTCTAACAACGGCCATTGCGGATCTGAAGTCGGACATCCACACAATGAACCACCGCCTCGCCGAGGTGGAAGAAACTACCCAAACTCAGGCAGTAGCGATCAGGCAAGTACAAAAGACTTATGACTCACAACTGTCCCACATGTTTGAACTCCACAGACATGTGGAGGATTTAGATAATAGGGGCCGCAGAAGACACAATGTTAGGGTGCGGGGGGTCCCCGAGGGTATAGACCCGGCTACACTACCACAAATGGTCTGCTCCATTTTCAATGACCTCTTGGGCCACCCAGCTGACTCTCCCATCGAGATGGAAAGACTGCATCGTGCCCTGAGACCCCCTCCCCGAGATTCTGAACCCCCCAGAGACATTGTGTGCTGCATTGTCAATTTTCCCCTCAAAGAGGAGATACTGAGGAAGGCGAGAGACAGAGGCCGCATTTTGTTTAATGGCGCAGACATTAAATTATTCCAAGACCTCTCTCAAATAACTTTGCAGAATAGGCGCACTCTGCGACCCCTGTTGGATACACTGCGGGCCCGCAATATACAGAATAGGTGGAAGTTCCCGTTTTGCTTCTCAGCATCCGCCAGGGGCCGTACAGCCTTCTTACGGACCCCGGAAGATTTGCCTGTATTCTGCAAACAACTAGACATACCATTGATTGACCTGACTGACTGGTACTCCTTCTATTTCCCCACAGAACCTTGGAAACCTGTCTCTCACAACTCCTCACCAAAAGCTCAGCGACAACGCTCCAGACGTCGCAGATTGGACCCGACTTCACCAGGAGACCGCTATGCCCGCAGAGACAACCTCCTGCAACACCCGGACCTTGCTGGAACCCCAAGAAGGGGACTTCAGGATGCTTAACCCTGCTCCTTTTTACATCAAGCCTCTATACTACCTAGTTGAGATTACACAGGAACGTTCTATTGCTGTCTAACTTCGTTTACGGTTCCAACATGGAATTTTTTTTACTTTTTTGCTGACCTCAGCCCCCCAGGCCCGATCGGAACTTACTGTCCCCTTTGGCTCCAGCTAACTTTGTCTTCACCTTCACCTAGACGGTTGTTTCTAAGCCTTTGATGTCTTCCAACGAGTCAGGAACATTCGATGCCCCCCCCCTTTCTTTTTTTCTTTTTTTCCTTCCTGATATGACTAACTCTGATTTGCTCCTACAGTTTTTCCAGGGGGGCCTTCTTAGGGCCCATTCCTTCCAGGGACTATGTGTGGTATACTACCGAGAAGGTAACAGGTGTTCACACGTATTGTATGGCTTTGCCTACTTAGACCGCTTTGTTTTTATGCCTGCTGATCACTATGGGGGGGTGGACTCGGCTCCTGGCAGCTAGAGGAATGTCTCTACAATCCAGATATATTGCCTTTTATATTGGCCCCTGCTGTAGGAATATGCTAATGGAATCGTCAAACCAGATTACCGTTTTTCACGGTGGGGGCCGGGTCCACTCCTCCATTTTCCCATTTTTGTTTTGTTTTTTATGGGTTAAATCTGTACTTATTCTGTGGTATGTGTTACGCTCTCCATGCTAGGCATTTACCTCTTTCATAATAAGACCTAACTTGAGCTACGTTCATGTTTAAGCGGGAGGACAAAGGGTCTCAGGGGAAGAGTACACTCTTACCATGAACACAACCCTGGGGTATCTCGGGGGACTGGTCCTAGACCTGGATAATGACTTCCCAAATTGGGGCCCAACTGGACCAACACACAGTCCCAGCTACTTGGGGGGTGGGGGGGCAGTGTTGCAGTGTTTCAATTTCAATGTCTATTTGTTTATCTGTTTCTATGGTTCTGGATCGGTTAGTTCAGGGGCCTATATATTTGTGGGCTCAAGGATTCACCGATCTCTACAAATGTGTGACAATGTTTAAGGATGCATATTATCCACTCTAGGTAGTGGTTCCGTTTAGATTCCGGTTACAATAGGCTTAGACAGGTCTATCATATAACTCGGATAGGCTTATTGATCGCCCCTTTTGCCATTATGCAACAGTGTATCCCGAAGTAACAACCTGTGTATGGGATTTCCACGTCCCAATATCCTTTCTCGATCCCTTTTGTACCTCTCGATTTTCATCCCATTATTCTCATTTACTCCACCCAATGTCTTTTAAGCACCTGTTTTATCTCCTTACGTCCACCGTTGTGCGGGATTCCAGTGTCCCGTTCTAGGCTTTCTACCCCTCCACAGCTTTCCATTTGGCGGGAAGCTGACACTCCGGATTTTCCCCCATTAGGTGGTTAGATTCATATTTAACTGCCTCCGGTATTATCACGCACGCGCGGTAGATCCTCCCAGCGTTAGTGCATTGTTCTTCTCCGTACGTTTCCCCCCCCCCTGCTTCCTGACTCCCTTACTTACTCCCTCCCATTTTTCTCTAGATCCTACTTGCTCCCTCCCCCCTTTTTTTTTTCTTCTCTTTCTTTTCTTTTCTTTATTTTCGTGGGGGCCGCTCCTCTTTCCTCTCTCCTGTCAAGGACAGTGTGGTGGCTCCTGAATACCGCATTGACACTCAGACTTCGCACATTCATATTATACTCTCCGTTAGATTACACCATGCGGACGGAGAATATAATTAAACAACAGCTGTCACTGAAATGTCTCTCACTCAATGTCAAAGGCCTAAATCTCCCTGAAAAGAGAACACAGGTATTGTCAGCATTGACTAAACACAATGCTCACTTTCTTATGCTCCAAGAAACTCATTTCAGATCTGATGCAATCCCCAAATTGGGGAACCATATTTACAAAAAGGCAATACATTCTACGAACCCAGAGTCCAAAACAAAGGGAGTTTCCATACTGGTCTCCAAATGTGCTGATTTTTGATTGTCGGATTCGATAATCAATCCTGGGGGCAGGTACATTTTTATTAAAGGTACCTTTGCCTCTAAACCAATCACACTAGCCAATGTGTACTGTCCAAACGAGCACCAAGTGTCGTTCTTTAGGAAAGTCTGTGACCTGCTTGCCACGTTCCAGGAGGGTATTGTACTCTTGGGAGGGGACTTTAATGTTCCATTAAACCCAACCATAGACTCCTCTACAGTAGGGATGAGCTTCGTGTTCGAGTCGAACATACGTTCGACTCGAACATCGGCTGTTCGATCGTTCGACGAAGATCGAACGATTTGGGCCGTTCGCGCCAAATTCGAGTGACGCGAACGGCCCACAATGCACTACGCCATCGCAGTGTCATCCAGGCGCTGTGATTGGCCAAGCATGCACTGTGACCCCGCATGCTTGGCCAATCACAGCGCCGGCAGCGAGGAGAGCAATGATTGGCCACAGGCAGGATGCCTGTGGCCAATTATTGCTGAGGGGGTTTAGTACACGCCCCACACTATAAAAGGCCGCCAGCACGGCGGCCTAGTGTAGTGTGTTCCGGAGCAGGGATAGAGCAGCATAGGCAGGGACAGTGACTTTTATTTCTTTCTTGCTTAACCTGGATTCCTTTAGTTTAGGGAAAGAGAAGGATAGGTAGGGAGAGTGTCAGTGTGTTTTGTGCTTGTGCTATATTGTGCTTAAAAAAAACATTTTTTCTAGGGACAGAAAACTGTAGGTAGGGAGAGTGTGTCAGTTTCTTTCACTGTCAAAGTCCTTGTTTCCAGGGACCTGGAAGGACAGTGAGGTAATTCTCCTTGTGCTAAATTGTGCTTAAAAAAAACATTTTTTCTAGGGACAGAAAACTGTAGGTAGGGAGAGTGTGTCAGTTTCTTTCACTGTCAAAGTCCTTGTTTCCAGGGACCTGGAAGGACAGTGAGGTAATTCTCCTTGTGCTAAATTGTGCTTAAAAAAAACATTTTTTCTAGGGACAGAAAACTGTAGGTAGGGAGAGTGTGTCAGTTTCTTTCACTGCCAAAGTCCTTGTTTCCAGGGACCTGGAAGGACAGTGAGGTAATTCTCCTTGTGCTAAATTGTGCTTAAAAAAAACATTTTTTCTAGGGACAGAAAACTGTAGGTAGGGAGAGTGTGTCAGTTTCTTTCACTGTCAAAGTCCTTGTTTCCAGGGACCTGGAAGGACAGTGAGGTAATTCTCCTTGTGCTAAATTGTGCTTAAAAAAAACATTTTTTCTAGGGACAGAAAACTGTAGGTAGGGAGAGTGTGTCAGTTTCTTTCACTGCCAAAGTCCTTGTTTCCAGGGACCTGGAAGGACAGTGAGGTAATTCTCCTTGTGCTAAATTGTGCTTAAAAAAAACATTTTTTCTAGGGACAGAAAACTGTAGGTAGGGAGAGTGTGTCAGTTTCTTTCACTGTCAAAGTCCTTGTTTCCAGGGACCTGGAAGGACAGTGAGGTAATTCTCCTTGTGCTAAATTGTGCTTAAAAAAAAAAATTTTTCTAGGGACAGAAAACTGTAGGTAGGGAGAGTGTGTCAGTTTCTTTCACTGCCAAAGTCCTTGTTTCCAGGGACCTGGAAGGACAGTGAGGTAATTCTCCTTGTGCTAAATTGTGCTTAAAAAAAACATTTTTTCTAGGGACAGAAAACTGTAGGTAGGGAGAGTGTGTCAGTTTCTTTCACTGCCAAAGTCCTTGTTTCCAGGGACCTGGAAGGACAGTGAGGTAATTCTCCTTGTGCTAAATTGTGCTTAAAAAAAACATTTTTTCTAGGGACAGAAAACTGTAGGTAGGGAGAGTGTGTCAGTTTCTTTCACTGCCAAAGTCCTTGTTTCCAGGGACCTGGAAGGACAGTGAGGTAATTCTCCTTGTGCTAAATTGTGCTTAAAAAAAACATTTTTTCTAGGGACAGAAAACTGTAGGTAGGGAGAGTGTGTCAGTTTCTTTCACTGTCAAAGTCCTTGTTTCCAGGGACCTGGAAGGACAGTGAGGTAATTCTCCTTGTGCTAAATTGTGCTTAAAAAAAACATTTTTTCTAGGGACAGAAAACTGTAGGTAGGGAGAGTGTGTCAGTTTCTTTCACTGTCAAAGTCCTTGTTTCCAGGGACCTGGAAGGACAGTGAGGTAATTTCTCCTTGTGCTAAATTGTGCTTAAAAAAAACATTTTTTCTAGGGACAGAAAACTGTAGGTAGGGAGAGTGTGTCAGTTTCTTTCACTGTCAAAGTCCTTGTTTCAAGGGACAGAGAAGGACACCTGAAGGTAGCCCTTATTGCTTTTTTCCCATCTCCCTACAGGCCATCTATTAGAATGTCTGGAAGGCAAACAAGGAGAGGCAGACAGTCAGGAGGCAATAAAAGAGGGCAAGCAGGCTCTGTGTCTGGGGGCAACAGTGCTGGTCGTGGACGCGGTGCATTGTCATCAGCACATGGCCATGGGACACGCTTGTCCTTCTTTTCGGCAGCTGGACATGTTGAGCCACATCATGCCGAAGACTTGGTAGAGTGGATGACCAAGCCCTCCTCCTCCTCCTCATCCTCTCTCACCCAGGCTCAGGGTACTGGAAAAGCAGCTGCCAAAGCGTCCTCTTCCCTGGTATCAATGTCAGACTCATCATCAGTCACTCCTTCCCTAGACCCACCATGTCCTCCTCCTGAGGAGTCCCCCGAACTGTTTCAGCACAGTGTTGGGTACATGCTCCAGGAGGATGCCCAGCGTTTCGAAGGGTCTGATGATGAAACCCAGCTAGAGGAAGGCAGTAGCGTGAGAGCAGACAGAGGGGATGCTCAAGAAGGACACCAATCTGGCAGTCATGTTCCAGCAGCTGCAGCATACTGCCAGATTGCCTCCAGTGATGAGGAGGGAGGTGATGATGAGGTCACTGACTCCACGTGGGTGCCTAATAGGAGAGAGGAGGAGGAGGAGGATGAGGAGGAGGCACATCTCCAACGAGGCAGGATGCCCTTTGGTGGCCAGCGTAAGGGCAGTACACCGACGGAATCACACCGCAGAGCTCCGCCTGTGCAGGGCGCTGCCTCTGCCCGTCATTCAAAAAGTTCTTTGGTGTGGGCCTTTTTTGAGGCTAGTGCATCAGATCGCACAGCTGCTGTTTGCAACATATGTCTCAAGCGTATATCGCGTGGCCAAAACATCAGCCGCTTGGGTACCACATGCCTGACCAGACATATGTTGACCTGCCATGCAGCTCGTTGGCAAGCCTACCTCAAAGACCCACACCAAAGAACAAAGCGGACCTCTCCTTGCACCGCATCAGCTGGGATCTCCAACCCCACTATAACTTCAGTCCTCTCTGAAACATGCACTGAGAGGAATGAAGGTGTAGAATTAGGTGTGTCACAGCCAAGTACTTGCGGCCACTCTGCTAGCAGTACACCGACGTCCGATTCTAGCAGGCAAATTTCCCTGCCCCAGCTGCTGGACCGTCGAAAGAAGTTCACTCCCAGCCATCCACATGCCCAGCGGTTGAATGCTAGCTTGGCTAAATTGCTAGCGCTTCAACTGCTGCCTTTTCAGTTGGTAGACTCGGCCCCCTTCCGTGAGTTTGTGCAATGTGCGGTTCCTCAGTGGCAGGTTCCCAAACGCCACTTTTTCTCACGGAAGGCTATTCCGGCTCTCTACCGGCATGTGGAAGGCAATGTCTTGGCCTCGCTGGACAGGGCGGTCAGCGGTAAGGTGCATATTACCGCTGACTCATGGTCCAGCAGGCATGGACAGGGACGTTACCTTTCTTTCACGGCCCATTGGGTCACTCTTTTGGCAGCTGGGAAGGATGCAGGACAAGGTGCAGTAGTGTTGGAGGTTGTCCCACCGCCACGCCTCCAAAATGCTACTACTGGTTGTGACACACCACTCTCCTCCACCCCCTCCTCTTCTTCTTCCTCCATGGCGTCTTCCTGTGGTTTGTCCTATGAACCAGCGGTGCTCCGTAGCCGTTCACGGGGCTACGCAAGTACGCAGGCAAAAAGATGCCATGCCGTGCTTGCGCTGGTGTGTTTGGGGGACAGAAGCCACACTGGGGCAGAGGTCCTGTCTGCTCTGCAGGGCCAGGCCGAGAGGTGGTTGACGCCACGCCAGCTTAAGCCAGGAATGGTGGTTTGCGACAATGGCACCAACCTCCTCTCCGCCCTCCGACAGGGACAACTGACCCATGTGCCCTGTGTGGCTCACGTCCTTAACCTGGTGGTGCAGCGGTTCTTGGGCAGGTACCCGGGCTTACAGGATGTCCTGAGGCAGGCCAGGAAAGTCTGTGTGCATTTCCGCAGATCTTATAATGCCAGTGCTCGCCTGGCTGAGCTGCAAAAGGAGTTGAACCTGCCCAAGAACCGCCTTATATGTGACATGCCCACCAGGTGGAACTCAACGTTGGCCATGCTGCAGCGGCTGCACACGCAGCAGAGGGCCATCAATGAGTACCTGTGCGACTACGGCACCAGGACAGGGTCAGGGGAACTTGGTTTTTTTTCTCCACGCCAGTGGGGCATGATCAGGGATGCATGCACTGTCCTGGCACCATTTGAGGAGGCCACGAGGATGGTGAGCAGTGACAGTGCATGCATCAGTGACACTGTACCTCTTGTCCACCTGTTGGAGCACACGCTGCGTGGAATAATGGACAGGGCACTTGAGGCAGAACAGAGGCAGGAAGAGGAGGACTTCCTTGCCTCTCAAGGCCCCCTTTACCCAGACAGTGTTCCTTCTGTCCCACCCATCGCACAGGAAGAGGAGGAGGAGGAGGAGGAGGAGGAGGATTGTGTCAGCATGGAGGTGGAGGCTGGCACTCAGCATCATCAGCAGCAGTCTTTTAGGGATGATTTACAGTCCCAAGAAACCAGTGGACTTGTACGTGGCTGGGAGGAGGTGGCTGCGGATCATGTCGTCCTTAGTGACCCAGAGGACTCCGGAGCGAATGCCTCAGCAAACCTACGCTGCATGGCCTCCCTGATCCTGCAAAGTCTGCGGAAGGAGCCTCGTATTCTTCGGATCAAGGAGAGGGACCATTACTGGCTGGCCACTCTCCTTGATCCACGGTACAAGGGTAAGGTTGCGGACCTTATGTTACCGTCGCAGAGGGAGCAGAGGATGAGACAACTCCGGGAGGCCTTGCAGAAAGGTCTGTGCAACGCGTTCCCAGAGACTGGGAGGTTACAAACTCCTGGTCCTGGACAACGAGTTGCTGAGGCTTCGGCCAGTCAAAGAAGGAGCGGTGGGGAAGGTGGCCGTCTGACCGATGCGTTCAGACAATTCTTTAGTCCGCAGCCCCAAAGTATGATCGGTTCCAGCAACCATCGCCAGCGTCTGATAAACATGGTGCAGGAATATCTAGGGGCAAGGTCAGACTTGGACACCTTCCCCACCGAAAATCCTCTGGCTTACTGGGTCTTGAGGATGGATCACTGGCCAGAGCTTGCACAGTATGCAATTGAGCTACTGGCCTGTCCTGCATCCAGCGTTCTTTCGGAACGCACATTCAGTGCTGCTGGAGGATTTGTCACGGATCACAGGGTGCGCCTGTCCACCGACTCGGTTGATCGACTGACTTTCATCAAGATGAACCAGTCTTGGATCACCACCAGCTACCACACACCTGATGCTGATATAACAGACTAATTGATTTTAACATGTCACATCCCTTCAAGACTGATGCTGATGCTGAGTGCCTGTGCTGTTATGTTGACTGGCTATCCTCCTCCTCCGAGTCCTCAATGATACGATTGATGATGATAGCTTGGAAGATCATTTTTGTTTATGGGTGCCGCCACCAGTGGCTAAGGCCCAATTTTTCAGCCCCTGTTTTACAGGGGCGTGTAATTACAATTTTTTTAGCAATAATTTGCCATAGGGCTCATTGCTGTGCTCCAAGTACAGTATCTGTGAGGGGTTGGAGTGTTGTGGCACCAGTGCCTAAGGCCCAATTTTTCAGCCCCTGTTTAACAGGGGCGTGTCATTACAATTTTTGAAGCAATACTTTGCAACAGGGCTCATTGCTGTGCTCCAAGTACAGTATCTGTGAGGGGTTGTAGTGTTGTGCCACCAGTGCCTAAGGCCCAATTTTTCAGCCCCTGTTCAACAGGGGCATGCAATTACAATTCTTGATCTAATAATTCACAGCAGGGTCCATTGCTGCACCCACCAAGAGTAACTCTGAGGGCTTACAGTCTTGTGGCAACGCCACCACCACCACCACCACGAAAGGCCCAATTTTTCAGCCCCTGTTCAAAAGGGGCATGTAATTACAATTCTTGATCTAATAATTCACAGCAGGGCCCATTGCTGCACCCACCAAGAGTAACTGTCAGGGCTTACAGTGTTGTGGCACCAGCACCACCATCAAAGCCCCAATTTTTACTACCACTGTTCAACAATTATATGTAATTAAAATTCCTGATATAATAGTTGACAGCAGGGCGTTCCAGCACCAACCAAGAGTAACTGAGTGCTTACAGTGTTGTGCCAACACCAACAACTAAGGGGCCTATTTCTGCAGAGTATATACGGCAGGTCCCTACTTTCAAACATCCAACTTACAAACGACTCCTACTTGCAAACGAAAGAAGACAACAGGAAGTGAGAGGAAATCTACCCCTAGAAAGGAAAATTCTCTCCTGTAAGAATAAATATGGGAGAAAGGGGTCTCATCTGTACTGATGCTTTATCAGCAATCCTTGTTTCAAGAAAAACACCACATTTCAAAAACAGTTGTCATTGGGACGGAAAGTGAGGTGAAATGTTCTGAACAGGGGCACAGACAGCAAAACAAATGTTACAGGGGTGATAACCCTTACCTATGTTTCCCAAAAAGTTTAAAAATAGATTTTTGGGCTGGAGCTACACTTCAACAATGTACCTGTTCAAAATTACAAACAGATTCTACATAAGAACAAACCTACAGTCCCTGTCTTGTATGCACCGCCTGTATACGGCTGTTCAGAGTATATAGGGCCTTTTTTATTTTATGTGCGGGGTTCCCCTTAATATCCATACAAGACCCAAAGGGGCTGGTAATGGGCTGGGGTAGGGGGGGGTCATGGGGTAGCTATGCCATTTTTCTTAAAGAATTTCATCCATATTACCGGGACCAGACATTACATTAAAGCCGCAAGCAGTTTTAAATGGCTTTTTTTTTCCTTTAGAAGTGTCATTTTGTGCAGGGACAGTTCTAAACACGGGAAACACGTGGCACTTCACAGGCATACTTTAGACACCCCCCAGGTACGATATTTAAAGGAATATTTGACTTTTTTTTTTTCACTTTATGCATCATTAAAATGACTGCTCCCGAAAAACGACCGTTTTTAAAACTTCTTTTTGCATTGATACATGTCCCCTGGTGCACAACCCGGGTTCCCAAACCCTATTTATGACAATAACATGCATAATAGTTGTTATAATTAGCACTTTAGAATTCGAACGTTCGCATCCATTGTATTTAATAGGGTTCTAATGTTCGTTCGAACTTTCGGTCCGTTCGCGGGTTCTGGTGCGAACCGAACCCGGGGGTGTTCGGCTCATCACTACTCTACAGGCACATCCACCCTCACACACTGGGCACTTCGCCAGATTAGACTCCAAATGCAATACCTAACGCTCCATGACACATGGCGTACTATGTATCCTACCGATAAAGATTACACTTTTTTCTCTCCTCCTCACCAGAAATACTCCAGGATATGTTATTTTTTTCTCTCGCAGACAGACCTATCCTTTCTCTCGCAGGCCACTATAGAGCCAATGTTCTTATCAGACCACCACCCCATAACAGTAACTCTTACGTTTCCTGAAGTCCATAAGACAACGAAAACCTGGAGACTGAATCCAACGCTATTCAAAGACCCTGAAAATGTTAGACAAGTGCGTACCCGAATCCAATTGTATTTTCAAGAAAATTCTACCCCAGATGTCTCTCCCATCGCGCTTTGGGAAGCACACAAATGTGTCCTAAGGGGAAAATGAATCTCTTTAGCTACGATAGCCAAAAAAAGGCACCAGGAAGACATTAAATCATTAATTGAAACAATGAATCGCCTGGAAAGAGCCCATAAACAGTCATCCATGCAAGCTACACTGCAGGAGCTTTTGCAGGCGCGTTCTGCTTTGGTGGAAGAGCTGGGGAAGCGCACTAGAAGGCGATACGTCCTCAGACAGAAAGTGTTCTACGAACACGGCAACAAAAGTGGGAGACTGTTGGCTCGCACGATACAGGCAGATAAGGTCTCGTCAGTGATTCATCATATTCGAGATAGCCAAGGTACACTCCTTTCAAAGAACGAAGAAATAACCAAACACTTTGAAAAATTTTACTCTAAACTGTACAATTGTGCGCAAGAAGGGGGCGGGGTAACCAATATGGCCAGTCATTCCTCCCAAATATCGGACTTCCTGGCAGATTATTGCCCCAAACCTATCAACCCCCAGCAGGCTGAAGCCATGGAGAGTCCTTTCTCCATGGAAGAACTCCACTTAGCAATCAAACAGATGAAGGTGGGGAAAAGCCCAGGCCCCGATGGCCTCCCTCTGTTGTATTACAAATGCTTTCAGGAGGATCTTACTCCCAAAATGCTAAATACATTTAACTCCCTTTTGTCCCCTCACACTTCCCTAGGCAGATTACTGGAAGCCCATATAGCAGTTATCCCGAAAGATGGAAGAGATACCACACAAATCTCTAACTATAGGCCGATCTCCCTGCTTAACTTAGACATAAAAATCTATGCTAAGATGCTAGCAAATAGGTTACTCCCCTTGATCCCTGGCCTCATATCATCTGATCAGGTGGGCTTTATCCCGGGTAGGGAGGCTAGGGATAATACCATCCGCACTTTGAATGTTCAGCATTGGCTGGCTTCATCGGAGACCGGGGGATTCCTCCTTTCCCTTGAGGCTGAGAAGGCGTTTGACAGGGTGTCATGGGATTACATGCTGGCGGTCTTGGAAGGCATAGGCCTCCTTCCACGTATGCTTGCACATATCGCTGCCCTCTATTCTAACCCCTCCGCAAGGGTGAGGGCTAATGGCCTCCTGTCAGACGCCTTCTCAATAAGCAATGGTACCTGTCAGGGTTGCCCGTTATCTCCCCTGATCTTTGTTTTGACTCTAGAGCCCCTCCTAAACAGACTAAGGTCCAACACGGATATCAAAGGAATCTCCATTGCCCATAGAGAATTTAAAGTAGCACCCTTTGCTGACAATATCCTATTATCCTTACAATCCCCTCGGATATCGTTACCCAATCTTTTGAAAGACATTAAACACTTTGGCGAGTTATCAAATCTCAAAATCAATTATTCCAAATCGCATGCCCTAAATGTATCCCTTACCCCTCAAGAAGTCACACACTGTCAGGAATCCTTTCCCTTTCATTGGCAGAAGACAACCATTAACTATTTAGGCATCCAGGTCACTAAGAACATAACGGATCTTTATAGCCACAACTTCCTCCATGCCCTCTCTAAGCTCCAGGCAAATTTGAAGGATTGGGCCAACCTCAACGTTTCTTGGTTTGGGCGCTCGGCCCTCATTAAGATGGTTGTTCTCTCCCACCTATTATATTTAATGCAGACGATTCCGATTAATTTACCCCCCTAATTCTTTGCGGCATATAAAAAGGCCTGCACTAGCTTCATATGGAAGAATAATGCCCCACAAATTAAATACTCACGGTTGACATGCTCCAAAGCAACTGGTAGCATTGGTTTACCAGATCTTTATAAATATTATCTGACCTGCTACCTAGCTAGAGTGGTGGACTGGAAACTTCACAAACTAAGGAAAGCATGGGTGATGCTAGAAAATTCTCTCACGCGAACTCCGATTGCCACATTACCTTGGCTGTCACCTCGATTCTGGCCCCTGACCCTCAAGACACACCCACTCATTGCACCCTCCCTATCGGCCTTTAGGAAAGCAGTCGCTCTCTTTAACCTATCCTCACAACCGGGTCCACTAACCTCTCTGAGAGGCAACCCTGAGTTCCCTCCGGGAGAATCAAAACGCATTCCTCCATGCGGAATGGCCACACGAGGAGGTTCTAGCGTGTCATTTCTTTCACAAAGGCCGAAGACGATCCTATGAGGAGCTTACCTCTGAATCACGTACTAACACTTTTCCTTTTTGGTCTTTTAGACAGCTGACTCACTTTCTTACCTCTAAAGATGCGAAGGTCATGTGGGATAGACAACTTACACCATTTGAAGCACTTTGCTCACGCAATACACCACAACGACACCGGGGGGCTGATTTACCAAACGTTTGCGCCATGAGTATTGGCACATCTGCGTGCGCAATGGCTGTTTTGGTATTTACAAAACATTAGCGCCTGTAGCGCAGCCCTATTTCCCATTTACTATAGTGTTGTCGGCAGACGGGAGGAGGCGCTCAGTGCGCCACTATGGACCTGGCGCACGGCATGTTAAACACTAAATATAAAGAAGCTGGAAGTGAGAATATAATGGGGGTGATGTGGGGTGATGTGAGGAAGTGTAGTGACACCGGCCCAAATAACAAACATGGCCAAAATTGAGTGATAAAGTAACTTTTTCAAAACCAGCCCGCTGCGCCGGCAATTCCGACTCGGGGGAGGTTTTTTTGAGCTCAGCGCGGAAATTTCAATGGTTTAAATGCGCCGGGACACTGCGCCGGCAAAATCTTAGTAAATGTCAAGTCACATAACTCAATTTGCATAAGTTGAACAGCCGCAGCTCTGAACTTTCCATTGCGCCTGTAAAATTACATTTCTAAAGGAAAAAAAAAGGCATTTAAAAGCAGCCGCGGCTGTAATGAATTGTCGGCTCCCGGCAATATAGAGAAAAGTCATAGAAAGTGTTTGCTAGCCAAAAAAAAAAAGCGTGGGGTTCCCCCAAATTCCATAACCAGGCCCTTCAGGTCTGGAATGGATATTACGGGGAACCCCGCTGCAAATTAAAAAAAAAAATGACGTGCGGGTTCCCCCCAAATATCCAAACCAGGCCCTTCAGATCTGGCATGGATTTTAAGGGGAACTCCACCCCAACTTAAAAAAAAATAAATGGCGTGGAGTCCCCCCAAAAATCCATACCAGACCCTTATCCGAGCACATAACCTGGCCGGCCGCAGGGGAAAAGGGGGTGACGAGAGCGGCCCCCCTCCCTCCTGAACCGTACCAGGCCACATGCCCTCAACATGGGGAGGATGTCCCCATGTTGATGGGGACAAGGGCCTCATCCCCACAACCCTTGCCCGGTGGTTGTGGGGGTCTGCGGGCGGGGGGCTTATCAGAATCTGGAAGACCCCTTTAACAAAGGGGACCCCCAGATCCCGGCCCCCCCTATGTGAAATGGTAATGGGGTACATTGTACCCCTACCATTTCACAAGGAAAGTGTCAAAAATGTAAAAAATGACAAGAGCCGGTTTTAGACAATTTCTTTATTAATGTCTTCTCTTTTCTTCCATCTTCTTCTTCTTCCATCTTCTTCTTTTCTCCATTCGGGTTTCTTTCTCTTCATCTTTATCTTCATCCTCATCTTCAACTTCATCTTCATCTTCCTTCTTCCTTCGGTCTTCTCGTCCAGCATCTTCCCTTCTTCTTTCTTCTCTGGCCGCTCCGTTTGAATTGGAGGTTCCCGTTGAGTGACGCCTCAGTTCCCCACTTGGTCCGCTGCCCCCGGTGGCTCCGCCCCCCTCTGACACCACGGGGAAAGTCCCCGTGAAATGCATGTGCGTCAGAGGGGGGCGGGGTCACCGGGTGTAAGCGGACCCGATAGGGAACTGAAGAACTGAAGCGTTGCACAGCGGGAACCTCCAATTCAAACGGAGTGGCCGGAGAAGAAAAAAGAAGGGAAGACGCCGGAGCAAGATGCGGACGAGAACACCGAAGGAAGAAGGAAGATGAAGATAAAGATGAGGATAAGGATAAAGATGAAGAAGAGGAAGAGGAAGAGGAAGAGGAAGAGGAAGAAACCCGAATGGAGAAAAGAAGAAGATGGAAGAAGAAGAAGGAAGAAGAAGATGGAAGAAGATGGAAGAAAGGAAAACACATTAATAAAGGAAATAGTCAAAAACCGGCTCTTGTCATTTTTACATTTTTGACACTTTCTTTGTGAAATGGTAGGGGTACATTTGTACCCCATTACCATTTCACACAGGGGGGGGCGGGATCTGGGGGTCCCCTTTGTTAAAGGGGTCTTCCAGATTCCGATAAGCCCCCCGCCCGTAGACCCCCACAACCACCGGGCAAGGGTTGTGGGGATGAGGCCCTTGTCCCCATCAACATGGGGACATCCTCCCCATGTTGAGGGCATGTGGCCTGGTACGGTTCAGGAGGGAGGGGGGCCGCTCTCTCGTCCCCCCCTTTTCCCCTGCGGCCGGCCAGGTTATGTGCTCGGATAAGGGTCTGGTGTGGATTTTTGGGGGGACTCCACGCCATTTTTAAAAAAAATTTGGGGTGGAGTTCCCCTTAAAATCCATGCCAGATCTGAAGGGCCTGGTATGGATATTTGGGGGGAACCCGCACGTCATTTTTTTTTTAAATTGCCAGCGGGGTTCCCCTTAATATCCATTCCAGACCTGAAGGGCCTGGTTATGGAATTTGGGGGAACCCCCACGCTTTTTTTTTGTGTAATCAAATACTTTCAATGACTTTTATCTGTATTGACAGGAACCAGCAATTCATTACAGCCACAAGGACTTTTAAATGACTATTATTTTACTTTAGAAATGTCATTTTGCTCTCCAACTGTTATAAACATGGAAAACGTGCTACTTTACAGGCATACTATAGACACCCCCGGTATGATATTTAGGGCCAGTTCACACCGGATGCAGTGCAGTGCGTTTTTTTGATGCCTGAAAAACGCAAAGAAAGTTGATCACATTAATGCCAATGGCATAGTTCACACCACTGCAGTCCGTTCCAGTGCGTTTCAGAAAGCAAAAAAAAAATTGGTCATGCTGCATTTTTTAGGTACAGAACTGTACTGGACCGCAGTAAAACACATCAAAAACGCAACGGAACGTACCAAAAATGCACTGGAATGCACCGGAACGCACCTAAATGCACCCAAGACGCACTGCAACACACTTGTCCTAAGTGAAAAGAGGGGAAAAAAAACACTGGACTGCATCAAAAACGCCTCAAAAATGCACTGGAATGTGTCAAAAACGCGCATGCAGAAAAGCACCTGGAACGCACCCAGACTGCGTTTCTATAGTGTGAACTAGGGCCAGTTCACACCATAGAAACACAATCCGGATGCGTTCCAGGTGCTTTTCTGCATGCACGTTTTTCATGCGTTCCAGTGCATTTTTGTTACGTTTTTGATGCAGTCCAGTGCTTTCTTTCACCCCTCTTTTTTATTAACCATAGATAAGGACAAGTGTGTTCCAGTGCGTTTTTGGTGCATTTAGGTGTGTTCCTGTGCGTTCCAGTGCGTTTATGATGCGTTCCAGTACAGTCCAGTGCAGGTAAAATGCAGCATGTTCTACTTTTTTGGTGGAACTGGAACGCACTGGAACAAACACTGCCATTTAGAGCCATATAACCAACTTTCCATGCATTTTGGATGCATAAAAAACGCAATGCACTGCATGTGGTGTGAAATGGCCCTTAAGCAATTTGGCATATTTAAAGGCACTTCTCCTTGTTTTGTTTTTGGTGTTTTCCAAATTGGTGACATTGATATATGTCCCTTAGGGTGGGACCTGAGCCCCCATTTTAAGGCCAATAACTAGAAGATAAGCCAGCCAAGTGGGGACTAGCAAAACTAACAAGTCAGGCCTCGTACACACGGCCGATTTTCTTGGCAAGAACCAGCAAGAAACTTGCTGGCAGAGAGGTCTTGCCGAGTAAATCGGTCGTGTGTACGCGGCTATCGGGTTTCTCGTCGAGAAAACCAACAAGAAACCTCGACGAGAAAATAGAGAACCTGCTCTCTATTTTCTCGTCGAGATTCTCCTCGGCATGTTTCTCGACGAGAAAAGTGAGTGTGTGTACACTTACCTGTCCTCCTGGAAGCCCGCGCATGTTCGAAATGAATTTGACGCATGCGCGGTAGCTTCCTAGGCATACGTAGGGTATACCAAGATGGCGGCGACGGCATCGAATGTGACGAGCGCATGCTCGTCGTAGTCGATGACGTCACCGCGTACGCTCCATTCAAAGAACCGCGGGTTCTTTGAAACAAGCGTGTGTACACTCGGCCGGGACAAGTTTCTTGTCCAAGAATCTCGTCGAAAAAAACGACATGTTATTTTCAACGAGAATCTCGGCCGTGTGTACGAGGGCTCAGTTCCCATAGACTGCAATGGTATTTGTTGGTGGGGGGGAGGGGTGGTTGTCCCATCTCTAATTTTGTAGCATGCTGGATGATGTGCTTAATTTTGGACGGGGGGGTTATTTTTTGCTAGCTGCATTGGTGTTGTTCTGCACATGCCCAGCCAGTTAGTTTTTTTTTTTTGCGTGCTTTTTGTGTGTGAACAGCACCTGGGTATTTCTGGGCATGCTCAGAGTGTTTTGATGGGTTAGTAATTGAAGGACATCCTTAACAGGTGTGCCCACTTTGAATTTCAGTCTCTACATTGAGTGAACTTGCATTTTGGGTGTTTCATGGACTGTGCATGTGTTTTCAATTGCCTCATTAGCACACAAACATATGTTATATAAAGCTCACAGAGCATTCGGTCGCTTGCCTTGAGAAGAGGCAATGTTGGTGTCCTTATCGAGTTTGTAACACATGTATTTTATTTTTAATGTCTTTGCAAAACAAGTGATTGGTTAACTTTTGTTGATTGTATTTTTTTGGTGTGGGGGAGATATGTTCCCCTGAAATAATTCTTATGTTAATGTGTGTTGTTTGTTCACTTTGATTTAATTGTCTGTGCTGCATATTTTTGGCCAAAAATTGCTCAAGATGTTGAGTCTGTAACTGTTTCAAATTGACCATGTTTTTTATTTTGCCTTCCCTTTTGTTTTGTTGAACAATAAAATTTGATGCAAAGCTTTGATGTTTGTTTTGTGTTTTCTTTGCAACAAATGTGAGAGCTGATTGGCATGTCAAAACAAAACAGGTGTGATTTGTCTAATCTGGTGCCTTCATGCTAGCATATGCATGGATTGTGTGCTGCCATGGAGCGTCACCAGGAAATGAAAAATACAGAGCGGTAAGTATTCAATTTTCCTTTTTTACTGCAGTGGTTCTCAGCCTCAGTCCTCAAGTACCCCCAACAGGACATGTTTTGTGAATTTATCTTATCGAGAATTGCTGTCCAAAAATCAAAACCATTGACTGTGCTTTAAAGCACATGTGCAAGATGAAGAAAAACCTGCGAACATGGCCTGTTGGGGGTACTTGAGAAGCACTGATTTAGAGCACTGCACTTAAAAATAGCTCAAGGCCATACAATTCTAATTGTGGGCATTTTGAGGGAAATGCAGTAAGTGTTAGAAGAACCCCTGCGTGTGTGTGTTTTTTTTTTTTTAGATTTATTTTTTATTTTTTGTAGTTTGGCTTTTGTGTCCTTTTCTTAACATTGGCTTCACTTCCTGTCACACAGCTAAACAGGAAGTGAAGGTAAAACCATACCAATGTCTGTTCTTGGGGACACACAGATCAATCTAACTAGTGTTCCTATTAAGCAAATTGCACTCTAGCACTTTGTTGGGTACACCCCAAATCATTGGGTAGTTTGGGGTTTAGTAAAGACAAATCCACTCTGCAGTAAAAGTGTAGCTGCTGAAAATCTGAGGGAAAGTACTGGTGATTGGATGTTACAATCATGTAAAAGCAAAGATTTTTTTTTTTGGCTTGCATGTCCCCCTCAGATATACAGCAAGTGCACTTGTAGTGCAAAGTAGATTTGCCTTTAGTAAAAAAAAAAACACAGTCCAAACTACCTAATAAATTGTGGTGTACCCCGCAATATGCTGGAGTGCAATGTGCATAATGGGGAAAGTATTTAGACTGACCTGTGTGTCCCCAAGGAAAGACATTGTTAGGGATTTTCCCTCACTTCCTGTGTGGCTATGTGACAGGAGGTGAATTATTTGGAAGGATAAAGTGGCCAAATTATTTAGTTTAACTTTTCAAAGACTCATTCCTAAGTGGAATTGTGATGCATGTCAATGGCCCATTTTGACCCTCTTTAATCACTTGAGATCAGCGCTATAACTGATCGACGGCCACAGCATGGTCCTCAATTGCCGGGAGTCCGTCAATAAACGTCCTCCCCTTTGCACGCGCTGTGGTCACAGAGTCACTGAGACTCGGGTGATGACAGATCTGAGTAAGGGGCCGATCCCTGCCCTTTACCATGTGATCAGCTGTCAGCAAATGACAGCTGATCACGTGATGTAAACAAATGAATGGTTTTTGTTTTCTCCTTGTGCCGACAGTGTGAGCATAAAAAAAGGCAATCACCGGCTTATGTGCAAGGGACATGGGGCCCGAAGAGGAAGAGGCAATTCTGCATCATCTGTGACAATTAGTAGCCCCTGCCAGTGCCACCTATCAATGCCCACCACTGGTGCCAATCAGTGGCACATAGCAGTGCTGCCTATCAGTGCCCATCACTGCCAACTATCATTGCCACCTAGCAGTGCCACTTCTCACTGCCCACCAGTGCCAAATAGCAATGCCACCTCTCAGTGCCCACCCTTGCCACCTTATCGGTGCCCATCAGTGCAGTCTCATCAGTGTACATCAATGAAGAAGAAAAATTACCTTTTTTAAAAATATTAACCAGTTTCCTACCGCCCACCGTCAAATGACATCCTTGGCTTTGTGCGGTGACATCTGAATGTTGGGTGCAGTTGCAGGCATCATTCAGATATCATTCTTTTCAGCCGGCGATTCTGTGCACAATAAAAATGATCATAGTGGCAGTTCCGCAGCTTGATCGTTCTTATAGGCGGGGGGAGGGGGCGTTCCTTCCCCCCCTCTTGCCGCCATCCGGTGCTTCTCCGGGCTCTCCCGTGCCATCTGGGGCTCGGAGAATGATTTGGAGATGACTGTTGACCAGATGGTCATCAGTCATCTCTATGACCGTCGGAGGCGCGGGCACGACGTTATGACATCACGCCGTGTTCCCGTATGTTAACCAAGCCGTGATCTCAGCTCTCAGCATGAGATTGGTGTTTTTTTTGGACCAATATCATGCTTTCCGGCCTGGAGGAGAGATGTGGAGGTCTTATTGACCCCGCATCTCTCTATAAAGAGGACCTGTCACACACATTCCTATTACAATGGATGTTTACTCGGATGCGTGCTCGGATAAGGGTCTGGTTTGGATTTTGGGGGGACCCCCACGCCGTTTTTCGGCTTAAGGGGGTTCACCTTAAAATCCAGACGAGACCTAAGGGTCTGGTTTGGATTTTGGGGGGACCCCCATGCCGTTTTTTGGCTTAGGGGGTTCACCTTAAAATCCAGACCAGACCTAAGGGCCTGGTATGCTCCTGGAGGGGAACCCATGCCGGTTTTTTCATTAAAATTTGGCCTGGAGTTCCCCTTCACGATTCATACCAAACATGGGACAGCGAGGCTGCCGAGGACCAGCGCGATGACATCGCGCTGGACACATTCTCGGCCGGCTAGTCGCCTCTAGGACACGACTTGAGCGGCTGCTTCACGCTCAGGTCGTGTCCAGGTCGCCTCGCAGAGTCGCGCTGTCCCTGTGTCAGCCGGCACAGGAGTCGCCCGCAAGTCGGATCCGACTTCCCGGGCGACCTCTATTCAAATCAATGGGCTCCCATAGGGAACCATTAATTTTCAATAGAGCGCCGCTGACATTTCTATTTACTATAACAGTGCGCCGCTGCTTCCTGCGCCCAGTGAAGGAGTTATCTGGCGCACCAATTAAGGTTAGAACCAGCGCAGCGCACTGTTATTAGTAAATCAGCCCCCTTGTGTCATACATTTACGCCCTACTGCAGGACGTTCCTGGTACTCCCACGATGCAGAATGTACGTGCTTCTTGGGAAAGGGACTTGCAAATCACACTTGAGGACGATGACTGGGAATCCATATTCACTCTTGCGCATAAAGGCTCGATGAACGTTGCGATCCAAGAAAACGGTTATAAAATTATCACAAAATTGTATAGAACACGATCTCGTCTACATAAATTCTCACCCTCTATTCCGGATACATGTTGGAGGTGTACAGAAGAGGTAGGATCCATGATCCACATTTGGTGGGAGTGTACCTTGCTCCAGCCCTTTTGGAGGGAGGTCCACTCCATCATTACACGGGTCACCACTTTCACTCTAGACTACACTCCTGCTCAATACCTCCTACACCATACTACTCTACCCAAACAAAATTACCAAAAATCATTGGCTATGCATATGGTTACTGCAGCCAGACTCTGCGTTCCTACACATTGGCATTCAAAGGATATCCCGACCATTCGAGAATGGTTGATCAGAGTTGCTAAGATAGAGGAGATGGAGGAATTGATACATACAGCCCATGACCGCTTACAGAAGTTTAGTTTGACCTGGTCCTGTTGGACGCATTTTAGGACCACGGATTATTATAAATCCTTCTTCTAAAACGCTGTCCTAAAGTATTTGAAGTATATACAGTTTTCACTGCAATCTTTCCCGCGTTTTGAACTGATGCGGGGGCCCGGGACGGAGAGCGGCCCCCACCCCCCACTTCCCACTTCTCCCCACTACTCTCTATTTTCTATTCTTGACTGCTACCCTCTACCTATCTACCTACCCTTCTTCTTCTTTTACCCCTTTCCCACGCCAATGTCAATGTAAACCTCTTTTCTGTTTACTCCTACCCCCCCCTTTTTTTTTATTTGATATGATTATTATTTTTCTCTATTTGTCTTTCCCGATTGCGAAGTAACCAACCAAATGATAGCCTGGAGCCTTGCTAGGGGCTCCCAACACCTATATGACCATTGCAATTTCCGATTTCAGAAGTTTTACCATGACCCCGGATAGGCCTGCTGATATTGGCCTATGGTGGATCCTTGCACTCTTACGCGGGTTTACTTGCTCTCTTTCAGTTACCGGTCATTGCTCTGTTTTAATGTTGGTTATTCTTGAAATGTTCATGAGCCTGTATGTCTTGTATGTTCATGTAACCTTATTTTTCTCTCAATAAAATCATTTATGGAAAAACAAAAAAAAGCAGAGATTCTGTCTGTTACCTGCAAAGAGGTACAAGTTGAGGTACCCGGAGACGCTCTCAAATATAGTATGGAGAGGAACAAAAATTCTGACATGGAAAAGTGTGAGCTGATAAAGATTGGTACTGCTAGAAATGGGTCATGCGTTGCTCAATGTCAGTTGTTAGGACAACTGCCCGCAGAGATTTGGACAACAGGTGAAGTGAAGCCTTGTGAAGGTCTCATAGGGGATAGCTGCTCACCTGTGTGTTGTGCCTCCTTGGGCCTGGCCCTAACAAACCCAGAGCAAGAAAGAACTGACAGTATTGGTAATTGGACAAATGGTGACTTATTACTGAATGTTAATGTGAATAATGGCCTGGATATGAAAATTAATAATTTCTTGGAAAATTAGCGTGATACACAGATGTTGAGCTCTGGGGAGTTGGTGGTCAAGGGCCACGGCAAAGGAGTTGGTAAACCCAAGAGACCTATTGTGATGGGGAAAACACGTACCAGTGAGGGAAATGGTGGTTCCTCATCAGGCGTAGTGTCTTGAGCAGGTTCCCTACAGAATCCGGAAACTGAGTTGAAAGGAAGTAGCAGGAAAGGCAGGGGGCCGCCAAAAAAGAAACGTGAGCTCAGGAACCCCAAGGACAGAGGGAGTAGGCTGAGGATACAGAACTGTAGGACCCCGCTGGGGGGGATATGTGACAGTAGGAGATGCTGTCACTGTAAAATTGATAGTTTGGGGGACACAGGGTGTGCACATTTGCTTGGTGCAAGACTGCAGAGCATAGATGTGGACTGGAGAAAACTGCTTTTGCAGCTTTCTCCAGGTTTTGGTATTCCAGCATGGGGCTCTGTAGTTTGGAGATTTCATAGTGTATTGGTTGGGATGGGATCTCCAACCCTGTGTCCAGATTTTGTGGATGATCAGCAGGGTGTGTGCTCAGGTGAGCACAGCACTTATAATGAGAGTATGGGAAGACCTCACGGCTCCCAGTTGGAGACTGCTCCACACCCAGAGAGACAGGAGGTCTCCAGGAGTCAGAGCATCTGCAGGAGGCAGCCAGAACAAATGACTGCAAGAGGCAGTGCAATGGTCTGCGGAATAAGGTCAGAGTGGATCTGTGGGCGCTAAGGTGAAGCCATCCACATTGAGGAATCCTGTGGTCTGTGTGACAAGGATAAAGAGCAGAGGTACTGCTAAAGTAGGGTGGGCTAGCATTTCTGCTGTGTTTGTTTGCTGGAGAAGAACCCCTGCGTGGGAAACCTTTATGTTACAGACTTTTATTTGCCTTCTTAATAAAAATGGGCTACCACACCCTAAAATATAGTTCCTGACTGGCTTGAATCACTGAAAAACGCATCTACCACGAGAGATAAAAATATATATATATATATATATAGTGAAGGAGAAAAAAGTATTTGATCCCCTGCTGATTTTGTATGCTTGGCCACTGACAAATAAATTATCAGTCTAGAATTTTAATGGTAAGTTTATTCTAAGTTAGAGACAGAATAACAACAAAAATCTCCAGAAAAATGCATTTCAAAAAAGTTATAACTTGATTTGCATTTTAATGAGTGAAATACGTATTTGATCCCCTACCAATCAGCAAGATTTCTGGTTCCCAGTTGTCTTCTATCATAACAAGCTAAGATTAGGAGCACTCTCTTAAAGCTTGATACTTGTATAAAAGAAACTTCCACAGAAACACCCAATCAGATTCAAATCTCTCCACCATGGCCAAGACCAAAGAGCTGTCCAAGGATGTCAAGGACAAGATTGTAGATCTACACAAGGCTGGAATGGGCTACAAGACCATCGCCAAGCAGCTTGGTGAGAGGGTAACAACAGTTGGTGCGATTTTTCGCAAATGGAAGAAACTCAAAATAACTCTCAATTTCCCTCCGTATTGGGCTCCATGCAAGATCTCACCTTGTGGAGTTTCAATGAGCACGAGAACAGGGAAGAATCAGCCCAGAACTTCACGGGAGAATCTCGTCAATGATCTCAAGGCAGCTGAGACCATAGTCACCAAGAAAACAATTGGTAACACACAGCGCCGTGAAGAACTGAAATCCTGCAGTGCCGACAAGGTCCCCCTGCTCAAAAAGCACATGTGCAGGTCCGTCTGAAGTTTGCGAATAAACTGAATGATTCAGAGGAGAACTGGGTGAAAGTGTTGTGGTCAAATGAGACCAAAATCGAGTTATTTGGCATCAACTCAACTCGCCGTGTTTGGATGAGGAGGAATGCTGCCTGACCCCAAGAACACCATCCCCACCGTCAAACATGGAGGTGGAGACATTATCCTTTGGGGGGGGGGTTTCTGCTAAGGGGACAGGACAACTTCACTGCATCAAAGGGACGATGAACAGGGCCATGTTTCGTCAAATCTTGGGTAAGAACCTCCTTCCCTCAGCCAGGGCATTGAAAATGGGTCGTGGATGGGTATTCCAGCATGACAATGACCCAAAACACACGACAAAGGCAACAAACCAGTGGCTCAAGAAGAAGCACATTAACCACTTCCCTTTCCGCGTATAGTAATATGACAGCCGCAAGGTGGCTCTGCCATCCCGGGCGGCCGTCATATGATGTCATCCGCTTCCCGGTGGTCTAGGGGGCGCAACTGTGCCCGCCACGTCACTTGGGAGCCGATGCGCGTGCCTGGCAGACACGATGTACGCCGCGCACCCGTGATTGCTGGTGAGAGAGCAGGAACGGGGATCTGTGTGTGTAAACACACAGATCCATGTTCTGTCAGAGGATTGGAGACAGATTGTGTGTTCTTTGTATATAGGAACACCGAATGGTCACCTCCCCAGTCAGTCCCCTCCCCCCACAGTTAGAATCACTCCCTAGGTAACACATTTAACCCCTTGATCGCCCCCTAGTGTTAACCCCTTCCATGACAGTGACATTTATACAGTAATCAGTGCATATTTATAGCACTGATGGCTGTATAATTGTCAATGGTCCCAAAATAGTGTCAAAAGTATCCGATCCGTCTGCTGCAATGTCACAGTCCTGAACAAAAATCACAAATCGCCGCCATTACTAGTAAAAAAAAATAACAATAAAAATGCCATAAATCAATAACCTATTTTGTAGGCACTATAGCTTTTTCACAAACCAATCAATATACGCTTATTGCGTTTTTTTTTTTACCAACAATATGTAGAAGAATACATATCGGCCTAAACTGAGAAAGAAATTTGTTTTTGTTTTTTTAAATTTGGGATATTTATTATAGCAAAAAGTAAAAAAATATTGTGTTTATTTAAAAAAAATATATATTTTTATAGCGCAAAATATAAAAACCACAGAAGTGATCAAATACCACCAAAAGAAAGCTCTATTTGTGGGTAAAAAAAATATCAAAAGTTCATATGGGTACAGTGTTGCATGACCGCGCAATTGTCATTCAAAATGTTACAGCGCATAAAGCTGAAAATTGGCCTGAGCAGGAAGGGGGTAAAAATGCCCTGTATTGAAGTGGTTAAGGTCCTGGAATGGCCTAGCCAGTCTCCAGACCTTAATCCCATGCAAAATTTGTGTAGGAAGCTGAAGGTTTGCATTATCAAACGTCAGCCTCAAAACCTTAATAAATTGGAGAGGGAGTTTTCTTTAACTGTATGGAACGGTGCATTATGGAACTTGTAGTACAGGGAGAAAGAGACTCCATTGCCATGGGTAACAAACAGACTACAATACCCACAGTGCAGATGTACTACCGGAGTGCATTGCATCATCGCACAGCCTTCTGGGGGAAATTACTTAAAGCAAGGGAGGAGCTACACTCACTCTCTCTGGACATCGCCGTCTATCAAGCAGGAAGCCTGCGTTGAGGACTGCTGCCGGAGTGTCTAGGCCGGAAAGCCTGGGCCTACAGTTGTCAAACAGGATCACTCAGCCCAAGGAGGGATCCTTTTCCGTGTGTCCCACTCTCGCTCCACAGAGACCGGAGTCGCCCATCTACCAACACCTTATGCGGCTGTGTGAGGGACCGGAGGCTGCAAGTTGCGGAAGAGATCGTGGACCGGAACACTGACAGCGGAACTTACCAGAGAGACGAGGCCTGGTTTGGTGAGGAGGCACCTGCCCAATATTGACTAACTGTTGCATAGGGCAGTGACTTTTAACCACTTAACGACCACCCAATGTACATATACGTCAGCAGAATGGCACGGACAGGTTCAATCATGTACCTGTGCGTGCCTGCCTTCGTGCGGGTGGGGGGTCCAATCGGACCCCCTCCCAGTACATGGGGCAGTCGGTATCGCTTCAGGAGCGATCCGTAATGAGGGGGCGGCCATTGGTTTCTGGCCACCCCCTCACGATCGCTTACGGCGAATGAGCTGCTTCCCCTGCCTGTGTAATGTAAACACAGGCAGAGGAAGTGATGTCATCTCTCCATGCAGCGCTCTATTCGTCCAGAGCTGAGGAGAGAAGACATCAGGTTAGTGCACAAACAGCACACTGACACCAGGACACATAGGCACACAATCCACCCCCCAGTCACCCCCAGATCACCCCCCAGCCCCCATTCACCATGCCACTGATTGCAGTGATCATTTATTTACTGATCACTGCAATCAGTGACATTTGTGATAGTAAAAGTGTCAGGGCAGTTAGTGTTAGGGTAGCCCCCTAACCCCCCTAATAAAGGTTTAACCCCTTGATCACCCCCCAGGTAACCCTTTCACCCCCTATCACCAGTGTCACTAAGCGATCGTTTTTCTGATCGTTGTATTAGTGTCGCTGGTTCCGCTAGGTAGCCAGTTATTTTTTTAGGTTCGCCACCAGGTTTTTATAGCATCAGGTACCCCCATATATTATCTAATAAAGGTTTAACCGCTTGATCGCCCCCCCCCAGGTAACCCTTTCACCCCCTATCGCCAGTGTCACTAAGCGATCATTTTTCTGATCGCTGTATTAGTGTCGCTGGTGCCGCTAGGTAGCCAGTTATTTTTTTAGGTTTGTCACCAGGTTTTTATAGCATCAGGTACCCCCATATATTATCTAATAAAGGTTTATCCCCTTGATCGCCCCCCAGGTAACCCTTTCACCCCCTATCGCCAGTGTCACTAAGCGATCGTTTTTCTGATCGCTGTATTAGTGTCGCTGGTGCCGCTAGGCAGCCAGTTATTTTTTTAGGTTCGCCGCAAGGTTTTTATAGCATCAGGTACCCCCATATACAACCTAATAAAGGTTTTAACCCCCTGATTGCCCCTAGAGTTAACCTTTTCACCAGAGATCACCGTATAAGTGTCACTGGTGACACTGGTTAGCCAGTTAGTTATTTCGTTATTTAGGTTCCCCGTCAGGTTTTTATATAGTGTCAGGTACCTCCATTCATTACCTAATAAAGGTTTAACCCCCTGATTGCCCCTAGTTAACCCTTTCACCAGTGATCACCGTATAAGTGTTACGGGTGACGCTGGTTAGTTAGTTTGCTTTTTATAGCATCAGGGCACCCACCGTATATAACCCAATAAAAGCGGGTGATATGAATTAGGTTTTAGGGTCAGATAGGGTCTGCGTCACCTCAGGCAGCGTCAGGTTAGTGCCAGTAGCGCTAACACCCACGCGCAAAGCATACACCTCCCTTAGTGGTATAGTATGTGAACAGATCAATATCTGATCAGATCTATACTAGCGTTCCCAGCAGTTTAGGGTTACCAAAAATGCAGTGTTAGCGGGATCAGCCCAGATACCTGCTAGCACCTGTCTTTTGCCCCTCCGTCCAGCCCAGCCCACCCAAGTGCAGTATCGATCGATCACTGTCACTTACACAACACAACACACATAACTGCAGCGTTCGCAGAGACAGGCCTGATCCCTGCGACTCCAGTGCTGTAGGAGGTGATTTCACCACCACAGTTTAAAAAAAGAGCATATATGCCGAAGCATATGAGCTGTCAGGGAAGGCATGGCCATGCAATAGGAATCACACGGCAGACACGCACATTCACGGCGCATCGGCGCGTACACCCTTCCTCCACACAGACCATATGACTGCCCCATAGAACTTCTTCCGGGGGCAGAGATCCCTTTCGGACGCATCTTCCCTCTGTCTGAACGTGAGTTGGAGGTTCTAAGGGACTATGTTGAGGAGAACCTGCGGAAAGGGTTCATTTGCCCCTCCACCTCACCAGCAGGAGCAGGTATATTTTTGTGGAAAAAAAGACAAGACCCTGCGACCATGAGTAGATTACCGTGACATAAACAAGATCACAGTTAAAAAACGCTATCCTCTGCCCTTAGTTCCAGAACTCTTTCAAAGACTCAAGTCTGCCAAGGTTTTTACCAAGCTTGACCTCCGAGGAGCCTACAACCTGGTCCGGATTCGGGAAGGCGATGAGTGGAAGACCGCCTTCCGTACCCACTTTGGCCCCTATGAGTATCTGGTCACGCCATTCGGCTTATGTAATGCTCCAGCCACCTTTCAGCATTTCGTCAATGACATCTTCAGAGACTTTCTTGACATCTTTGTCGTTGTATACTTAGACGACATCCTGATATTTTCCATCTCGTTAGACATTCACCAAGGGCATGTCAAGAGCGTACTTCGAGCAGCAGATCATCCAGTTCCTTGGGTTAATTATTTCCACTGAGGGAATCAGGATGGATCCCCAGAAAGTATCCACAATCCTGGATTGGCCAGCCCCTATCGATAAGAAGGGAATCCAGCGTTTTATAGGCTTTGCCAATTTCTACCGTAAGTTCATTAGGAACTTCTCAGCCATTATCTCCCCGATCACCCAACTTACCAAGCAAGGCATCCGCTTCCACTGGTCCGCAGAGGCACAAGTTGCATTTGAAACCCTGAAGGAACGTTTTACCACTGCCCCCATTCTCAGCCATCCAGATTCTACCCTGTCCTACATCTTAGAAGTGGATGCTTCAGAGAGCACAGTCAGAGCAGTCTTGTCGCTACGTCAGGGCCCCAAGGATGTGATCCATCCGGTCGCATTCTTTTCTCAAAAACGTACCCAACCAGAAAGGAATTACGATGTGGGAGATAGGGAGCTTCTAGCAATCAAGGCTGCATTAGAGGAGTGGAGGTACCTGCTAGAAGGAGCCACTCACCCAATACTAATCTTCACAGACCATAAGAACCTTGAATATTTAAGAACTGCAAAACGTCTGAGGCCACGTCAGGCCCGTTGGGCCCTCTTTTTCCCAAGGTTTGTTTTTCACATTACCTACAGACCCGGATCGAAAAATACTAAGCCAGACACGCTTTCGCGCATGTTTGAGGATCCAAAGGACATACCCCCACCAGACACAATCCTACCAGCCGGGAACTTCCTCCTGTTGCAGTCAGGCCTGTTACCACAATTGCAGCAAGCCTCAGCAGGCACAACCAGTCCACCAGGGGTAACCTTGCAGGCAAAGAACGGCCTATTATGGAAAGAGGGACACATTTTTGTACCAGAAACTGCTAGAGTAGCGGTCTTAGGACTCTGTCATGACCATCCGTTAGCAGGCCATTTCGGTACCCACAAGACTATAGAATTGGTCCAGCGTACATTTTGGTGGCCTGGGTTGGAGAAGGACTGCAAGGCCTACGTCAAACCATGTATTATCTGCACCCGGAATAAGACTACCCGAAATAAAGCTTGGGTCTACTCAGACCCTTACCCATACCTGATAGGCCTTGGAAAATGATCACCATCGACTTTGTTGTTGAGCTTCCACCTTCTGAAGACTGTTCTGCTATTTTTGTGGTGGTGGATCGCTTATCAAAAATGGCGCACTTCCTGCCCCTAAAAGGAACTCCGTCTGCAGCCGAGACCGCTCAGGAACGGACCAACCAAACCCTAGAACAGTATAGCCGATGTTTTATGTCCTTCGCCCAAGATGACTGGGTACCTCTTCTTCCTTTGGCGGAATTTGCGTATAATAACGCCAGCCACTCTGCCATCAAGCGATCCCCATTTTTTGCGAATTATGGGTTCCACCCAACCTTTTTACCTGACGTGATTCCTGAAACTGCTGTTCCTACTGTCCAAAACACTCTGGATTTTTTTCTTCTAATAACTTGTTGTTACAGGAGGCGGTCAAGAAAGCTCAGAAGGACAACAAAAGAATCTTCGATAAGAGGAGAAGAGGGGAACTGCTGCTACAACCGGGGGACCAGGTATGGCTCGCCATAACAAACTTAAGGATGACTTGCTCATCTAAGAAGTTGGCACCAAAATTCTTGGGACCTTTTCCGGTAAGAAGAAAGATTAATGATGTGTCTTATGAATGAATTTTATCTGAGTCCCTCAAAGTACATCCCGTATTCCATGTGTCCCTGTTAAAGCCGGCAGTACCAGACCCGTTTCCCAATCGCAGTTCAGGACCCCCGGCACCTGTTACTGTTAATAAGGACGAGGAATTTGAAGTTGAGGCCATCATAGACTGCAGGAAAAGAAGGGGACAAACTCAATACTTAATTAAATGGAAGGGTTATGGTGCGGAGGAGAACTCTTGGGAGCCCAGTAGTAATGTGCATGCCGTGGATTTAGTTCGCACTTTTTTCCGTAGCCACCCCTGGAAGAGGAACCAGTTGGGCACCCAGAGGTTGCCCGTAGGGGGGGGCAATGTCAGGTAAGGCATGGCCGTGCAATAGGAATCACATGGCAGACACGCACATTCACGGTGCATTGGCGCATCGGCACACGCATGCGCGCGCACGTATGCATGCGCGCGCACGTACGCGTGCGCCTGTCACCAACATTGGCGCCAGAGGGGCTATTTAAAGTGAGTGCAGCAAAGACTCCTTGCTGTTTGGTCTGCAGCTTCTGTGTGTCCTGAAACCCATTATCTGTGCTGACTTCTGATCCGTGACCCGGCTTGCCCTCACTAACCTTGTCTGCTTGATACCCTGACCTCGGCTTGTTTTGGACTTCTCTTCTGCCTGCTGCTCTGCCTGTTCCACCAGTATGTCTCCGATCCGTCCTGCCTGACTCTGCACCTGTTCCTTGCAGTTCTGCTCTGCAAATTGCACCAGTTCCTGTTTTCATCTGCGATTCAGTTTGCCACCGTCCTGGTCTACCCAGCCAACTGGTTGCCTGCTGCATCTCCAGCTACAAGCATTCAGCCACTATATTGGACTGATCCTAGGCACTCCTGCGTCACCGTGCTTCCGTGGCCGCAAGGGGCCCGCAAGCCGGTGTGGCAAGAAAGGCTATCCTCTACACGTCAGGCTCACGATCCAGGTACGTGACAGGAGCGGAGGAGCGATTTTGCTCCTAATGCCGTGTACATATGTTCGAAATTCCGACGGAGGCTTGCCCGTGGAAAAGTCTGACCGTATGTACTTGGCATAATAGGCTTGTGCACAATGGAAAAATTTGTTTCGTTTCGGTTTGTTTCTTTTCGGTCCTGTTGATTTGTAATTGTTCGTAATTTTTCTAGATGGGATTTTTCGTGTTCGGATTAATTCGTATTTTCGCAAGCGACATTTTTCATTGTGTACGGGGCATTATTGTGCTTCGAATGGATTAGTACATTCGTAACTTTTTTCATAACGAATCATGCCGAAGACATTCGGGCATTCACTATTTGCGATATAATTTATTTTTGATTAGGTTTTATTCAGAATTGCTTTGTTCAGAAATTCGAATGCTTCCGAATGTCCGAAAGTTGCTAAATTCGGACGAATTTCGATTTGTCACGAAACAAATTGCACAAGCCTACGGCATAACTTTTGCGGGAGGATGCCCCATGCTTCGGCATATATAAATGGTGCATGTATGCCCATCATTAGAAGTGGGTGGATGAAGGGAGGTATTCTAATGGTGGGCATACCCACCGATCAATCTCTTTTTTTCGTTCAGCCAACAGGCTGCATGAAAAAAAAGATTACAATACATGTCCAAAAACGTACTGGTATGTTACTGGACTTTGAATGGTTATACCAGAATGATGCCTGTGGGTTTAGGTATCATCTTGGTATCATTCTTTTCAGCCAGCGGTCGGCTTTCTTGTAAAAGCAATCCTAGCGGCTAATTAGCCTCTGGACTGCTTTTACAAGCAGTGGGAGGGAATGTCCCCCCCGATATAAAAAGCGCCATTGGGAAATTGGGAAAGCATTTTATCACACCGATCTTGGTGTGGTCAGATGCTTTGAGGGCAGAGGAAAGATATAGGGTCTAATAGACTACAATTTTTTCAAAAAAAGAGTACCTGTCACTACCTATTGCTATCATAGGGGATTTTTACATTCCTGAGATAACAATAAAAATTATAAAAAATAAAAAAAAATGGAAGGAACAGTTTAAAAAATAAATAAAAAAGCAAAATAAAAAAATAAAAATAAAAAGCAGCCCGGTCCCGCCCTGCTCTTGCGCAAAGGCAAACACAAGCGTCAGTCTGGCATCATATGTAAACAGCAATTGCACCATGCATGTGAGGTATCACCGCGAAGGTCAGATCGAGGGCAGTAATTTTAGCAGTAGACCTCCTCTGTAAATCTAATGTGGTAACCTGTAAAGGCTTTTAAATATGTATGTAGTTTGTCGCCACTGCGCGTTTGTGTGAAATTTTAAAGCATGTCGTGTTTGGTATCCATGTACTCAGCCTAAGATCATCTTTTTTTATTACATCAAACATTTGGGCAACATAGTGTGTTTTAGTTCATTAAAATGAAAAAAAAGTGTATTTTTTCCCCAAAAAAATGCGTTTGAAAAATCGCTGCGCAAATACTGTGTGGAAAAAAAAATGCAACACCCACCATTTTAATCTGTAGGGCTTTTGCTTTAAAAAAAATATATAATGTTTGGGGGTTCAACGTAATTTTCTTGCAAAAAAAAATATGTTTTCATGTAAACAACAAGTGGCAGAAAGGGCTTTGTCTTCAAGTGGTTAGAAGAGTGGATCATGTGTGACATAGGCTTCCTAATGTTGTGCATAAAATGCCAGGACTGGTTAAAACCCCCCCAAATGACCCCATTTTGGAAAGTTGACACACCAAGCTATTTGCTGAGAGGCATGTCGAGTCCATGGAATATTTTATATTTTGACACAAGTTGCGGGAAAAAGACAATTTATTTTTTTGTCTCTGTATCTTCTCCTGGGATACCACATGTGTGAGACTTTTTGGGAGCCTGGCCGCGTACGGGACCCCAAAACCCAATCACCGCCTTAAGACTTTCTAAGGGTATAAATTTTTGATTTAACTCATCACTGCCTATCAGTTTCGGAGGCCATGAAATGCCCAGATGGCACAACCCCCCCCAAATGACCCCATTTTGGAAAGTAGACACCCCAAGCTATTTGCTGAGAGGTATGGTGAGTATTTTGCAGATCTCGCTTTTTGTAACAAAGTTTTGAAAATTGAAAAAAATAAAGAATTATTTTCTTTCTTCATTTTCAAAAACAAATGAGAGCTGTAAAATACTCACCATGCCTCTCAGCAAATAGCTTGAGGTGTCTACTTTCCAAAATGGGGTAATTTGGGGGGGGGGTAATTTGGGGGGGTTCTGTGCTATGTTGGCATTTTATGGCCTTCGAAACTGTGATAGGTAGTGAGGAGTGAAATCAAAAATTTGCGCCCTTAGAAATCCTTAGAAAAGGCGGTGCTTGGTTTTCGGGGCCCTGTACGAGGCTAGACTCCCAAAAATCCCCACACATGTGGTATCCCCGTACTCAGGAGAAGCAGCAAAATGTATTTTGGGGTGTAATTCCACATATGCCCATGGCATGTGTGAGCAATATATCATTTAGTGACAACTTTTTGTAAATTTTGTCATTATTCAATCACTTGGGACAAAAAAAAATATTCAATGGGCTCAACATGCCCCTCAGCAATTTCCTTGGGGTGTCTAATTTTCAAAATGGGGTCATTTGGGGGGGGGTTGTACTGCCCTGCCATTTTGGCACCTCAAGAAATGAGATAGGCAGTCATAAATTAAAAGCTGTGTAAAAGCTGTATAAATTCCAGAAAATGTACCCTAGTTTGTAGACGCTATAACTTTTGCGCAAACCAATAAATATACGCTTATTGACATTTTGTTTACTAAAGACATGTGGCTGAATACATTTTGGCCTAAATGTATGACTAAAATTGAGTTTATTCGATTTTTCTTATAATAAAAAGTAGAAAATATAATAAAAAAAATTTTTTTCGCTCTTTTTCCATTTATATCGCAAACAATAAAAATAACAGAGGCAATCAAATACCGTTAAAAGAAAGATCTATTCGTGGGAAGAAAAGGACGCAAATTTTGTTTGGGTACAACATTGTATGACCGCGCAATTACCAGTTAAAGCAGCGCAGTGCCAAATTGTAAAAACACCTCTGGTCTTTATGCTACGTATTGGTCCGGGGCTTAAGTGGTTAAAGACTTGCCATTATTATTAGAGTAGTGCGCCACATACAAGGACATCTCACAGTGTTTTAAGGATTGGCGTTTGCACCGTCAGAGAGTTACATATTCATAAACATTGTGGATGTCCGTTCTTTGCCTTTTTCATGACCGTATGGATTACAAATGTTTGATGTGCACCAACAAATGCTAGCGAAGACTCTTACTGCTGGAAGGAACTTTGTACTGGACTTAGTCAGGTCTGTCTAGAATAAATAGTACCAGGACACGTGTACAGTATTGCCTATTAGGGGGATCTCGCGAGCATACAGTCTAAATATATAGAAAGTGTACACCAGAACTGTGGTTCTTTGTTTGACTATTTCTAACTAAAATATTCTGTTATACCATTGACTCTTGCAGGGCCCTGTAGGAGTCAACTGTATTTTTGTATAATTCTGTTACTTTTCTCACCAAGTAAAATTTACCCTTGGTTAAGCAGAATTCTGTGTGGAGTTTATCTGTTACCCTGTTGGACAAGTGGCCATTACAAGGTAACAACTTTATTTACAATTTCTTACTGTATGACATTATTGTGTTTCCCAATTACCAGTGGGCTCCACAATCTCTGTGCAGACCAGTTGTGCCAAGGGAGGGTTCGAACCAAATTCCTGGGGTTGATAGCCAGAGTACAGACCCAAAACAAAACCAGCAGCTCCTTCGGGGGTAGTGCTATATATATATATATATATATATATATATATTGTGAGGGGGTTAGCTCGGTAGCGGGTGTGTGTGACCCCCTGGATGGGCTCCCCACACAAAAACAGGCCCAGCAGACGGAGGTTGTGGTTTTCAAGATCAAAAGGTGCAGTTTATTTCTCTATTTACAGTGACAAAAACACAGCAAAGCAAAAAGAAACATAAACAAAATAAATCCTGGTCAGCTTGACCTCTGACTAAACATGCAGGTTTCCCTAACTAACAACTGGGATCAGCCTGGTGCTGTCCTAGTCCCTAAGTCCCTGGTTTAGTAAATGTCCAAACAAATAGCCACACAGGCTTTGTCTCACCGCACAGGGGTTCACTCTCCCTAGACAGTCCACACAGGTCTGGTTCCAGGCATCAGCAAACACCTAATGAAGCTGGGAGTTTTTATAGAGGCCTTAAACGAGCTGACAAGCTTCAGCTGGTCTCATCAACTCCCTGCCTGCACGACGCCCAGCACTCTCCCTAGAGGTATGAATCATCCATGAGCCCACTAGCCTCAGCTGGGCTTCATCAACTCTCTCCCTAGTTGTATAAGTCGGCATAAAGCCTGAATCTGGGAGAAATATACCTACCCCCCTGGATGCAACCAGGTGACTTTACCTTCCTGCTGTCACATACCCCCCCCCCTCTTGTTTTAACCTTGGGGTTGGAACACCAGCAATCAGGCATTCATGTACTCGAGACAAAGCATCCACATTCCCCATTTGAACGCCAGGGCGATGCTTTACTGTGAAGTTGAATTCCTGTAGGGCCAGGAACCACCTATTTACTCTTCTATTTGTCTCCTTGTTTTGAGCCATCCACTTTAACGGAGCGTGATCCGTAACCATGTCAAAGTGCCTACCTAGCAGATAGTACCGAAGGGAATCTAGAGCCCACTTCACCGCTAAACACTCCTTTTCAACCGTGGCGTAATTTACCTCATGGGACTTCAACTTCCTGCTGAGGTAAATGACTGGGTGCTCTTCCCCGTTCCAGACCTGGGACAATACTGCTCCTAACCCCACATCTGACGCATCACTTTGTACGACAAAGTCTTTAGAGAAGTCGGGTGAGTACAACACTGGCTGGCTACATAAGGCTTGTTTCAAGAATTGGAACGCTGCCTCAGCCTCGGGGGTCCATTTAATCATGACCGACCCTTTCCCTTTCGTCAGGTTGGTTAGGGGCACAGCCTTAGAAGCAAAGTGGGGAATGAAGCGCCGATAATAACCCGCGATTCCCAGAAAGGCTCGTACCTGCTTCTTGCTGTTGGGACGTGGCCAACTCTGGATGGCCTCGACTTTGTTGAGTTGGGGTTTTATTACTCCCCTGCCAATGGTGTACCCAAGATATTTGGCCTCCTCCTGCCCAATGGTACACTTCTTGGGGTTAGCCGTAAACCCCGCTTCCCGGATAGAGTCTAGGACTGCTTGCACTTTTGGCAGATGTGAGGCCCAATCTGTGCTATGGACAATTACGTCATCCAGGTAAGCCGCAGCATACTTCCGATGGGGCCTCAGTATCTGGTCCATTTTCCGCTGGAATGTGGCCGGCGCATTCTGTAACCCGAACGGCATTCTCTTATATTGGAACGCCCCGTCTGGGGTTACAAATGCGGTTTTCTCTTTGGCCGACTTGGCCAGGGGAATTTGCCAATACCCTTTTGTGAGGTCAAGAGTCGTCATGTATCGGGCTGTTCCCAGCCGGTCGATCAACTCATCTATACGTGGCATGGGGTAGGTGTCGAATTTTGTAACTTTGTTCAACTGACGAAAATCGTTACAAAATCGCCAGCTCCCATCCGGTTTAGGCACCAACACAATGGGACTAGACCAATCACTTTGGGACTCCTCTATCACCCCTAAGTTCAGCATTTTCTGTACTTCCTCCCGTATTGCCTCCCGTCGGGCCTCTGGGATCCGATAGGGTTTTAACTTCACCCTTTCACCGGGCGGGGTAATAATATCATGCTCTACCCCAGATGTTTGTCCCGGCAGCTCAGAGAACACCTCCTTGTTGCGAAGCACAAACTCCTTAACCTCCTGTTGTTGGGGTTGTGACAAGGTGGCTGCTATTCCAACCTCCGGAATCACGCAACCAGTTTGAGCTGGTGACCAAGTTTCTGCGACTAGGGACTCTCTATCCCTCCAGGCTTTCAACAGATTAACGTGATAGATCTGTTCGGGCTTTCGCCTTCCTGGTTGTCTGACCTTGTAATTCACTTCGCTCACTTTTTCCATTATCTCGTAGGGGCCTTGCCATTTGGCAAGGAATTTACTTTCAACCGTAGGGACAAGTACCAATATCCTATCCCCCGGGGAAAAGGTACGGGTCTTGGCTCCACGGTTGTACACTCTCTGCTGTGCCAACTGCGCTTGGGCCAAATGTTCCTTCACGATGGGCATTACCTGTGCAATTCGATCTTGCATCAGGGCGACATGCTCAATCACACTCCTGTGGGGAGAACTCTCACTTTCCCAAGTTTCCTTGGCAATATCCAACAGCCCTCTTGGGTGTCTCCCATACAGTAACTCAAAGGGGGAGAATCCCGTAGAGGATTGGGGCACCTCCCTAATAGCAAACATCAAATAAGGAAGTAGACAGTCCCAATCCTTTCCATCTCTATCCACCACTTTCTTCAACATTTGTTTTAGGGTTTTGTTGAATCTTTCAACCAGCCCATTGGTTTGGGGGTGATACACAGACGTACGCAATTGCGTCACTTTGAACAGTTTACACAGCTCTTTCATAACCCGGGACATAAAGGGTGTACCTTGGTCCGTAAGCAGTTCTTTACAAATACCCACCCGGCTAAAAACAAGAGATAGCTCTTTGGCTATGGTTTTGGCCGAGGTATTTCGGAGAGGGATCGCTTCTGGATAACGGGTGGCATAGTCCATTTTCTTTCTCGTACATCACGGGACACAGAGCGACATAGTCATTACTAATGGGTTATATAGATACCGTCAGGTGCTGGCACTGGCAACTTCCAAAACCGGAAGTACCCTCCCCTATATAAGCCCCTCCCATCCGGGAGCACCTCAGTTTTTTGCCAGTGTCTAAGGTGTTGGCCAAGAAGAAACATGTGTTTTTCACTGAGCTTGCGTACAGGTTCTTTTGGGCCTCAGTATGCTATTCCGGATCCGACCAAAAAAGCTTCATAGCTAAACGGTCGGTACCCGGGCCTTGCAGAGAAGAGCAAGGTTCTGCCTGTAATGAGCTCTGGTCATACCCACGACCAAGATGTTTTCTGTGCAGGGTGCTATACAGGTCCAGGGGAGTGGAATCCTTGGGAACCCGGTCCCTGAAGGTTTGATTACAATGCCTGCCGTGATAGGTGAAGTTTGGGCTTTTGTGGACCAAACAAAGTCCTGCGGCGGGGAACAGGTAAGTGGGGGCCCCCAGGAACTTGGTTCTATTGGGGGACCCCCAAGCCTAATTTGTCTTTCTGTCTGTTACCTAATGGTATTCCCGCAAAATTCTGTGCATGCCTGTAACTACTAAAAAAATGTAATAATTTTTAATGGTGGTCAAGAAAAAAAAAAAAAAAAAAAAAAAAATTTTTTTTATATATATTTAATATATTAGACTGCGGTACCTGTGTTTGTCCACTAGAGGCCGCTGTGGAATGTTTTCTTGTCATGTGGACTAGCTTCTTCTCAGCAGAGCAAAGTCCAGGCAGATGGTGAGTTCTCTTATAGGAAACTGCTTCCTCTGCCATGTTGCAGTGCTCGTCCATCCCCCGGCTTGCGGCAAAGAGGGGCCCTGGCTCCTGTCCCTTGTTACCATATTTGAAATTAGCGCCGAAGGCGCACGTGCCCGCGCGCGTGCGCGTGCACGCGCCTCTATATATAGAGGTGAGCCGGGAAAGGGGGCGGAGCCTGGGGGATGACGCTCTGTGCGCGCCGCAGCGCTTCTGCGCATGTGCGGGCGTCCCAGCAGTTTAAAAAAACCACAATATTGTAGTGAGCTGGCTATGAAGTACAGAGACAGAGCTGGCAACATTTAAAGGCATACAGCAAGCGGTTGATACAGGCATCCCCTAGAAAGGCACATTAGTAGACACCAACTGTGATATAGCAGCAATTGTGCTAGACTATTCTCAGTAAAAGTGGTGTATTACGGCTGGAATACCTCAGCTTTAGGCTTAGGAATATGCCGTCCAGAAGCTCCGGAACTGAATCTTCCAGGAAGCGAAGGGGGTCTCATCGGGCTCGGAGGATCTTGGGCAACTCCTGCTGCACCAGTCTCCCCTGAAGTTCAGAGGTAAGTGACCGTAGAGACCCCGCAGGGTACTTGGTACTGTGGCTGTCCTCAGTTCACCTGCTCCTGTGTATGTAACAGAGGAGGTTTTTTCCTCAGCTCTGGGAGGATTAGAGAGAGATTGTCAACATTTATCGCTGCCTCCCTGTCAGGGAAAGCACGCCCGATCTCCGTCTCCTCCTTCAGAGTGCCTGTTAGCAGAGCAACAGTCCCATACAGGGATCGACCTGCCTGAAGGGGATCAGGATGAGGTTGATTCTGTTATAGAGGAATCAACAGTGGGGGAACCTTTTCTCAGCATCTTAAGCTGAAAGATTATGGGTTCAGTCTCTGACTAACATGGTCCGATCAGCATTTAAAAATGCACCTTGCGGAACCATCAACCACTACTGTATCCTCGTTGGGGTCGCTAGAAGCCCCCAGACTGTTTGTTCTTTTCCACTTCACCCTTTACTGAAAGGGCTCATTTACCAGGATTGGGAACGTCCTGAGAAAATATTTATTCCCCCAAGAGATTTCCGGTGGTCTATCCCATGGAGGATAAGTTCATCAAAAAAAAAAAAATGGAAGGTCCCTACAGTGGACGCAGCCATCTCTTGTATGTATAAATCACTGACATGTCCGGTGGATAATGTCCAAATGTTCAAGAACCCAATAGATAAAAGATTGGAGTCCTTATGAAAATCTGCTTGGTGATACAACCAGCAGTAGCAGCTATTGGGGTCTGCTAAGCAGTGAAGGATCAGTTGAAACAGGTCTTGAGGGACTTGACAGATCAGCAGGCTTTGCCCTAGCTGATCTACCTAGAGCCTTAGGCTTTGCGGTTGACGCCATAGAGGATTCAGTCCATCAGGCCTCCCGCCTTACGCTGTCTATAGTACATATGCGTAGGCTCCTATGGCTCAAAAACTGGTCTGCTGAAGCTCCCTGTAAAGAATGGCTGGTTAGCGTCCCATTTCATGGTGAACGCTTATTCAGGGAAAACCTGGACAAATATATCCAGAAAATTTCCAGCGGTAAAAATACGCTCTTGCCGGTTAAAAGCAGAGTTAGAGGTCCCTCTTTAAGAGGCCTGCTTCTCCAGTCCCTGGGGCATCAGCTGTGTAACAGTTCCGACGGCCTCCTCGGTCAAATCCCGGGGGTAAAAAACAGGGACAGTAGCAGGGTAATGAGAAACCCTGGGTCAGGGGAGGTACAAAACCTCCCCCAAAGTTAAATTCATTGAAGCCCCCACTCAGTCGGGTGGCGGGAGGACTCCAGTTGTTCGCAAGAGACCTGGCGGGACACGATCAAGACAGATAGGTGCTCTCCGCAGTAGGTTTGGGATGCAGTTTGGAGTTAAAAGACTCTCCTCCTTCCCATTTTTGAGGTCAAACGTGCCAAGGGATCCCCGGAAGAGAGAGTCCCTCCTGTTGGCACTAGAACAACTATTGCTCCAAGGAGTAATTATGGAGGTTCCCCTGGAAGAATGAGGGTTCGGGTTTTACTCAAACCTCTTTACAGTCCCGAAGCAAACGCGGACGGGAGGCCCATATTAATTCTAAAAGGGCTTTACAAATTCCTATATATCAGGACTTTCCGATGGAGTCGATCCGATCGGTGGCCACTGCCCTACAAGGGGAGGATTGGTTAGCCACGATCGACATCAAAGATGCTTATTTGCACATTCCCATCTTTCCAGTCCACCAAAAATTTCTACGCTTTGCAGTAGAAGGGCGCCATTTTCAGTTCAGAGCCTTACCCTTCGGTTTGGCCACAGCACCACGAGTGTTTACAAAAATTCTGGCCCTTTATTGGCCAATCTAAGAACACAAGGTGTAATGATAATGGCATATCTGGATGACTTGTTGCTGATAGACCACTCAGTGAAAAAACTAGACGTGGTCGTTCACAAGACGATCAAGTATCTGGAATCTCACGGTTGGATTATCAACCGAGACAAGTCAGCCCTAAAAAACAGTCAAAAGTCTGGAATACTTGGGGCTAAGGTTGGATTCAGGCCAGAGAAAAATATTCTTGCCTCGAGGAAAGGTGTTGTCTTTGAAAGATTTGATCCACTTAGTGGGTACAAAAAAGACAGCCGTCCATACGCCTGTATATGAGGCTGCTGGGAAAAATGGTGGCATCATTCGAAGCAGTACCCTACGGTCAATTCCATTCAAGGAATTTGCAAGGGGCCATACTGTCAGCCTGGAACAAAAAAGTTCAGGCCCTAGACTTACAATGTCCTTGTCCCCTTCCGTTCGCAAGAGCCTCCGTTGGTGGTTGGTTCCCCAGAATCTGGAAAAAAGGAAATCCTTCAGTCCGATTTCTTGGAAGGTGGTCACTACAGATGCCAGCCTTATAGGCTGGGGAGCAGTACTGGAGCAATAGTCTCTCCAGGGCAGATGGTCGGATGCAGAAAAGGCCCTGCCCATCAATCTCTTAGAGATACGAGCAGCCCGGTATGCCCTAGTAGCATGGACATCCAAACTCCAAGGGTCCCCTGTCAGAATTCAATCAGACAATGCCGCAGCAGTGGCATATATCAATCATCAGGGGGGCACCAGGAGTCGTGCAGCCCAGAGGGAAGTAAATTACATCCTGAAATGGGCAGAAAAATATGTCCCAGCCATATCTGCGGTATTCATTCCAGGAGTGGAGAATTGGAAGGCGGACTTTCTAAGTCGCCAGCAATTAGGCCCAGAGGAAGGGTCCCTTCACCCCGAGGTTTTCTGGACAATATGTCAGCGGTGGGGAACATCGGATGTAGATCTTCTAGCATCCAGATTCAACGCAAAGGGGGACAGGTTTGTCTCTCGGACAAGGGATCCCCTAGCTTGCGGCTCGGATGCCCTAGTGTTCCCTTGGGATCAGTTCAAGCTGATATATGCATTCACACCGCCAATGGTTACCTCGATTACTCCGCAGAATCAGGGTAGAAAAGAAACCAGTGATTCCGGTGGCTCCAGCGTGGCCCCGAAGAGCGTGGTACGCGGAGATTGTAAAATTTCAGTGGGGAGTCCTTGGACTCTCCCACATCGTCCGGACCTGCTTTCGCAAGGACCGATATACCACCCTTCCTTACCAGCCCTAGGTTTGACGGCCTGGCTATTGAAGCCCACATTCTAAAAAAGAGAGGGCTCTCTAATGCTGTGGTATCTATCATGATCAATGCCAGGAAGCCGGTATCCAGGCAGATCTACTATAGAATCTGGAAGGCGTACATCGCCTGGTGTGAGGCCAGGAAATGGCATCCACGTAAATACGTAATAGATAGAATTCTGGACTTCCTACAATGGGCTGTAGATAGGAAGCTTGCCTTGAGTACTATCAAAGGTCAGATTTCGGCCTTGTCAATATTTTTTCAAAGGCCCTTGGCTTCGCATTCACTAGTCAAAGCCTTTATACAAGGAGTGATGCGTATTAGTCCTCCGGTTAATATTCCCATATGTCCATGGGATCTAAACTTGGTTCTGTCGGTTCTACAGAAACAACCATTTGAACCATTACAGCATATTTCCTTAGTGCTTCTCACCAGGAAATTGATTTTTCTAGTAGCCATTTGTTCGGCTAAAAGAGTATCGGAATTAGCAGCTATGTCCTGTAAGGAGCCATATCTGGTTATCCATAAGGACAGAGTAGTGTTACGTCCTCATCCAGCCTTTCTTCCTAAGGTGGTATCGAGTTTTCATTTGAACCAAGATGTGGTTCTTCCTTCTTTTTTCCCCAAGCCTACTTCGGTAGAGGAAAAGTTATTGCATTCTTTGGATGTAGTAAGAGCAGTTAAAGCTTATCTAAAAGCCACTGCTCAGATTCGCAGAACGGATACTTTGTTTATTCTGCCGGAAGGCCCCAGAAAGGGTCAGGCAGCGTCAAAATCTACTTTAGCCAAGTGGATTCGACAGGTCATAATACAAGCCTATAGCTTGAGAAGTAGACCGCCTCCGTTCAAAGTTAGGGCGCACTCCACGAGAGCAGTTGGAACTTCATGGGCAGTGCATCACCAGGCCTCCCTGGCTCAAGTCTGTAAGGCCGCAACATGGTCTTCCGTACACACGTTTACTAGGTTCTACCAGGTGGACGTTAGAAGTCAGGAGGATGTCGCCTTTGGGCGCAGTGTGTTGCAGGCCGCAAAAGATCCTCATGTCTGATAGCGCTCAGCTTATATATGGTGTATCCCCCCCCTCATTTGGCATTGCTTTAGGACATCCCATTAGTAATGACTATGTCGCTCTGTGTCCCGTGATGTACGAGAAAGAAAATAGGATTTTTATAACAGCTTACCTGTAAAATCCTTTTCTTGGAGTACATCACGGGACACAGAGCTCCCGCCCCTCTTTAGGGACACTTATTGCTTTGCTACAAAACTGAGGTGCTCCCGGATGGGAGGGGCTTATATAGGGGAGGGTACTTCCGGTTTTGGAAGTTGCCAGTGCCAGCACCTGACGGTATCTATATAACCCATTAGTAATGACTATGTCGCTCTGTGTCCCGTGATGTACTCCAAGAAAAGGATTTTACAGGTAAGCTGTTATAAAAATCCTATTATAACTAATATGTACTGGTGCCCCCTAGCGGACTTGATTATAGGACCTACCAAATCCATTGCGATCCTCTCAAACGGGACCTCAATGATGGGTAGAGGGACCAGCGGGCTACGGAAATGTGGCATCGGGGCCGACCTCTGACACACAGGGCAGGAGGAACAATAATTTTCTATGTCCTTCATCACCCCAGGCCAATAGAATCTCTGTAATACCCTCTCTCGGGTTTTCTCTGTCCCCAGATGACCTCCAAGAATGTGCCCATGGGCCAACTCCAACACCAACTTCCTGTAAGGTTTGGGCACCACAAGCTGCTCAACGGTTTCTTCTGCCCTTTTTGCCACCCGATACAGTAGGTCCTTCTCTACGCTGAAGTATGGGTAAGTGCAGGTATTATCTGGGTTCACTAACTCGCCATCTATTTCCACTACGTTTTCCCGTGCCTTTATTAGGGCGGGGTCTTTTAACTGTTCTGTGGCAAAATTTTCCCTGTGAACCTCAAGATCAGAAAACTCCACAGACGGTAGGTTTTCATCTGAGGAGGTGGGTTCCTCTCCAGTTTCTTGAGTCTCGCCTGCCAATACTGACAAGGGAAATTCTGGAGAGTCCTCACCACTCTCAGAGGAGTTCTGGCTATCACCTTCCTGGTACATAGGGGCACCAGTGGGGGGCTCAGGATCATCCCACAGTTCCCAGAACTTCGGAAAATCCCTTCCCACAATGGCATCATGCGGTAATTGAGATACTAACCCCACTGGATGAGAGAGGGTACCTTTGGGGGTCTTGAAACACACTGTAGTCACTGGATACTCTCGGGTGTCCCCATGCACACAAATAACAGCTACCTTGCTATTCCCAGAGACCTCTGTTTTAACTAATTCAGCCTTTATCAGGGTCACAAGGCTACCTGAATCCAGTAATACCACAACATTTCTACCATTAATACACATTTTGCATAAATGTTTCTCAGTTCCCCGAATGGCAGTGCATGCGACTGTCGCACACAGCGACTGACGTCTGTCCGTCAGAAAGTCACATTGCATGGGTTCCTCCACAACCGGGCAATTTGCTGCAATATGTCCCGTTTGCCGGCAGCGGTAGCAAACAATCCTTTTGGCTGCTTCTTGAGCCCCCGACTTCCCAGGCTGTTCTCGCCAAACCCTGGGCAGAGCTCCCACCCTCTCACTCTCTCCACCCTCACCCCTTGGAATCATCTTATCTGCCCCTGGGGATGGTCTGGTCTTAGGGTGGAAAGTCCGAGAGTCTCTGGAAGAGGCCGTCAGGTTCTCTGCAGCCAAGTATCTCTCTACACAATCCACAAGTTTACCGGCCGTTTCTGGGTCTCCATGGCTTACCCACTTTTGAATGGCGGTAGGAAGAGCTCTCAAGAAACGATCCATCACAACACGTTCCACAATCTCCGGTGCGGACAAAGTCTCTGGCTGTAGCCACTTCCTGCTCAGGTGAATGAGATCATACATTTGAGACCTGGGGGGTTTTCCAAGCTGGAAAGTCCAGTTATGCACACGCTGAGCCCGGACAGCCAGGGTGACACCCAGCCTTGCCAATATTTCAGCTTTTAGCATCACATAGTCTTTTGCTTGGTCAGGCTCTAGGTCATAGTAAGCTTTCTGCGATTCACCAGTTAACAGAGGAGCCACCAGTCCAGCCCACTGCTCCTCAGGCCACTTTTCTCTTTCAGCAGTCCTTTCAAATGTGGTCAAAAATACCTCTGGATCATCCTCTCCAGTCATTTTTGTCAATAAACGACTCACCCCAAAGGACGCGGTATTAGTGGGACGGCTTTCCTCACTGGTCTGCGGACGTTGCTGCATTACTGCTTCCATCTGTTGTTGTAGTCTCTGCTCTTGCTTCTGCAACAGGTCTATGAAGCGGGCCTCAGATTGCTGCTGGGCTTGTTGCTGGGCTGCGAAGCTCTTTTGCAAACCTGCATTTGTCTGCTGTTGATTGGCATTTGCTAGAGCCAGCTGTTTCAGTATCTCCTCCATGCTGGCTTAAAAAAAAACTGCCCGCATTCTCCACCAACTGTGAGGGGGTTAGCTCGGTAGCGGGTGTGTGTGACCCCCTGGATGGGCTCCCCACACAAAAACAGGCCCAGCAGACGGAGGTTGTGGTTTTCAAGATCAAAAGGTGCGGTTTATTTCTCTATTTACAGTGACAAAAACACAGCAAAGCAAAAAGAAACATAAACAAAATAAATCCTGGTCAGCTTGACCTCTGACTAAACATGCAGGTTTCCCTAACTAACAACTGGGATCAGCCTGGTGCTGTCCTAGTCCCTAAGTCCCTGGTTTAGTAAATGTCCAAACAAATAGCCACACAGGCTTTGTCTCACCGCACAGGGGTTCACTCTCCCTAGACAGTCCACACAGGTCTGGTTCCAGGCATCAGCAAACACCTAATGAAGCTGGGAGTTTTTATAGAGGCCTTAAACGAGCTGACAAGCTTCAGCTAGTCTCATCAACTCCCTGCCTGCACGACGCCCAGCACTCTCCCTAGAGGTATGAATCATCCATGAGCCCACTAGCCTCAGCTGGGCTTCATAAACTCTCTCCCTAGTTGTATAAGTCGGCATAAAGCCTGAATCTGGGAGAAATATACCTACCCCCCTGGATGCAACCAGGTGACTTTACCTTCCTGCTGTCACAATATATATATATATATATATATATATATATATATATATGTGTGTGTGTGTTTCTCAACTCCAGTCCTCAATGTGCCCCAACAGGTCATGTTTTCAGGCTTTCCATTATTTTGCACTGGTGATTTGATCCATTTCACTGCCTCAGTAGTTACCACAGCCGTTTCATCTGAGGGAAATCCTGAAAACATGACCTGTTGGGGCTCCTTGAGGACTGGAGTTGAGAAACGCTGATATGCAGTATATAGGCTATGTTTTATAGATACATGCATGAAAGTGATATAAACAGTACCAGAACAAAGTGCATGCTCCATTGTTTTCTGTAGCTCCCACTGCCAGTTGCCACCACACTTTTCTCAGGAACACTGTGTACCTTTGTGCCCCAGTCAGGTTTAAAATATATTTGGATGTGCACAGTGATGTTCTGGTATCTTTCTGCTGTGTGTTTTCTGTCTCTGCCAGTCTCCTTGTGCTGAATGTGAATAGTGCCAGACTAGCTAGATGCAAAATGAAAGGCAGTGCATGCATTAGATGAGCATACCTGGGAACTTTTTAAAGTTGGGGAACCTGAAATTGGGGAAGAGTGAAGGGTGAAGCAAAGAGAGGGCCAAAATTGAAAGCAAAGATTTCATAGCATCACACAGTGCATAGTGTCAAATATGAGGCTAACAGTGCCATGGTTTGATAGTGACCGGTTTATAGGTGATTGAATCATACAGTAACTAGCAGAAGGTATGCAGTGTGGGAGAGGGGTATTGTTGGTGAGGTGGCCGGGAATAGATGCATTGAAGGTGGGGGATTGTGAGATTGTAAACATGCCTTCCAGTATCCCCCTGAAGACAGGCAGTGCAGATCTTGGCTCCTTTAAATTTACCTTGCCCAGTTGTAGCAGTGACAGGCAGTGTGTGCACAGTTTAATACTGTAAGCATACAGCAGCATTGCATGTGGTGAGCAGAACAGTGTGCTTGTTCTGTTGTTGCTACTGTCCCCCCTCTTGCTATCCTCATCTTTTCACATGGCTGTGGAGACCAGCATTGACATTGGCACATTGGCCAGGAGGGTCAGCATTGGAGGATGAGAGAGAGCACAACCGGCACCTCCTTCAGCCCTTTTCTTCTCTCCAGCATTGGCTCACTGCTTCCAGGACCTATCTGACAGGAGCAGTGATGGTGCTGCCACTACTCCTTGCAGCCTGTAGTGGTGGAGTCAGAGGGAAATCACTACACAATCTCCACATGAACACCCTGTGCCTGGGGCAGCTGCCCTCTACTCTCGCCCTGGACCTGTGTATAAATATAGTAAATAAATAAAAATTACTACAGCGCTAATATGTAAATAGTGTAAACCACAAACCAAAGATACCTAAATGGTGCTAGCTGCAAACATAAAAAGAGAATCTGTGCCCTCCAAAGTGAATAAATGTTAAAATATATGATGCGCTTACACCAACCTATTGTTTGTGCACAGTGAACTAATTTAACGTGCTTAATACAATGTGCTAAAAACACAATATGCTCAGTGCTAATATAATCAACTTAAACAGTGATAATATGCAGTGCTTATAAAGAAAAACAGCATAAATGGATTCCAATGTGGTGGACACGACAGTCCTGCTCACAACTCCTTGCTTCCACTATGCGAACTGTAACCTCAGATGATTCATCCAAGCAATCACAAAACACTGCTGAACAATTCACACTGAACTCATAATAAAAAGGTCCGCCAGTCTCCCTGGCCACCCGTGGTGAGACCGCTTCAAAACAAGGCTCCCCTTCTCTAGATCACTCGGGGTTCCAAAGATGTCATCATATAAGGGATACAAAGAAAAGAGATCATTGCGCAATAATCACTACACCGTCAGCTTCAAAACAGCTGTGGCTGCACTCACATAACCCTGGATAATCAGCGTTCAAGCTCAGCTCAGTTTGATGTAATCCTCCTCAGGCTGTTGGTAGCGTCACTAGGCTCCTCCCCCTACGCGTTACATCATCGGCACTTGACTTATTCATGGGTAAGCATGTGACCAGACAGCGTGTCCTTTTATAGAGGGTGAAAAGACCTCTCGCTTGTAGTTATAGCGATGGTCCAATCGTAAACACATCATTGCTGGTTAGCGCTGATCCATAATTTTGCTAATATTTAAACAATCTCAAAAACAAATGCCTTTAATAACATGGCTATTCATTCATTAAAAACACATGATACAAATACATATAAAAAGCAGATACTTCATGATTCTATATATAGATAATGCAATTGGTTCCTCCAGTGGCCATTTCTGGTACTGCTTCCCAAATTTCCTTAATTAATGCGGGGGAACTCCAATTTTAAATCAACATATCATGAAGTATATAATCTATAATATCTAAAATTACAGAATTAAAAACAGGATACAAAATTGATGAATTTATAAGAAGATAAAAACTATAAAACCTAAAAAGCATAAGCTTAATAAAAATATTAATATTAATATTGTTAAAACCTGAAAAACCCCATGATCTGAACTCATAGTCATCTAATATATATGATTCCTTTTGCCCAAATTGAGTTGATAAATAAAAGAAAAGAAAAGGAAAGGGAATATGTTCTTAATCCCTCTCTTAGGCCCAATAAGGTCCGCTTAGGGTGTCATCCTATAAATATAGATAATTTTCCCCTATAATGATTATTACCCTATAAAGCCAAAAAACAAAAAAAAAGGGGGCCTATGATTAATAATATGAAATAAAACAGTTCAAATCAAAATCAATATTCAAACCATTCGGCGCCAAAGTGCAAATTTCATATATCCAACGTGATTCACTTTTGCTTATTTCTCTGACCCTATAGCTACCCCTCCAGTGTGGTTTGTACTTCTGTATGGCCCAAAATTTTAGATCAGCTGGATTCCTATTATGACAAAGATCAAAATGTCGAGAAACATTATGTTTGGGAAAACCTGCCTTAATGTTTTGCACATGCTCCCTTAGTCTTTTCCACAAGGGTCTCTTAGTTCTCCCTATATACTGCAGGGAGCATGTGCATTCCAACATATACACCACCCCTTCTGTCCTGCATGTAATAAAATCTTTGATGTTATAATCCTTATGCGTGGTGTTAGATTTAAAGTTGGAACATTTTACCAACAGCCTGAGGAGGATTACATCAAACTGAGCTGAGCTTGATTATCCAGGGTTATGTGAGTGCAGCCACAGCGGTTTTGAAGCTGATGGTGTAGTGATTATTGCGCAATGATCTATTTTCTTTGTATCCCTTATATGATGACATCTTTGGAACCCTGAGTGATCTAGAGAAGGGGAGCCTTGTTTTGAAGCGGTCTCGCCACGGGTGGCCAGGGAGACTGGCGGACCTTTTTATTATGAGTTCAGTGTGAATTGTTCAGCAGTGTTTTGTGATTGCTTGGATGAATCATCTGAGGTTACAGTTCGCATAGTGGAAGCAAGGAGTTGTGAGCAGGACTGTCGTGTCCACCACATTGGAATCCATTTATGCTGTTTTTCTTTATAAGCACTGCATATTATCACTGTTTAAGTTGATTATATTAGCACTGAGCATATTGTGTTTTTAGCACATTGTATTAAGCACGTTAAATTAGTTCACTGTGCACAAACAATAGGTTGGTGTAAGCGCATCATATATTTTAACATGTATAAATATAGTATTTTCTTTACATAAAGTATAAATAAATTGTTAAAGAAAATAAAAATCTGAAAATAATAATAGCACACAATAAACTTATATAGGAAATAGGATTTGTTAACAGATAAAAATTAAGGCTGTTACAAAATATAAGATTAAATTATTTTCTAGTTCCTTCTTTAGACCTTTTGGTTACGGCATATAACATCAAATCTCTCATCCTTTTCTAGGTTGGAAGATACAGCTTTCCAAAACACTTCAGATACTTGAATTTCATTTGGCACAAAGCAAAATGTCTCGAAACACTCTGGTGAAGAGATATTTAAAAAAACTACACCCTGGTACCCAAAAGCATGTATGGTAAGGTCCATACAATCATAGATATATCCTACAAAGGTTTTTTTTGTCTTTTTTTTTGTCCCTTACTATCCACATTGGATAAGCCAGTACAGTATCGGGTTTAAAATTTACCTTTTCATTTTTATGTTTACAAACTTTTTATTGAAAAAATTTCTTACAGATATTTAAAGCAACATTGATAGAACATACATATGAAAGTATTCAATTAGTTGACATTGAAAATGTGTGTTCTTGTATACAGATGGTAATCTTATACATCATATGATTAAGCAACACTTCAAATAACTATTATCATGAAATAATAGAAAGAAAATAATTGAAAAACAACATTTGGTTACTATCATAGAGGTATCTGTATGAATTATATGCATTGATGTTTTGTAGATAAAGCAAGGATCCCATTTCAGGTTAAAGGCTTTCTTGGTATTATTAATTGTGTGGAAAATATTCTCCATGATCTTGATGTCATCTACTCTCGCTATTATTTGTAGAAAAAGTACAGAACTAGATTTCCAATGGTATGCAATTGTCCCGTGTGTGGCACACAAATCGCGTGGATCACCTTGAAATAGTAAACAGTTAAGATGAGTGAATATAATGTTTTTTTCCTGCAAGTTTATTGATAAGGGAAAAAACTTCCTTCCATGTGGGAGCTAACTGTTCACAATCCCAAAATATGTGGATGAAAGTCCCATGGGTTGGACATCCCCTGAAGCAGTTTGGGGAGACCTCTGGATAGATTACATTCATATGAGAGAGTGTGTAATACCATCTGATGAAGAGCTTTACCGCTGTCTCTCTAATTGTCAGAGATTTAGTACATTTGCGTAGATTGGACCACATAGTAGACCATTCTGGAATGGTCAATTGCATGTTTATTTTAGATTCCTATTTGAAATTATTTAGCTTTTCTACTCTTTAGCTTGATGGGCCAATACCATTTTTGATGTTCCTTTCCTTTCTAAACAATGGGTTGTATTACTGAGTCCTAGAGAAAGATAGTTCAGTTTTTTCAATGACTTCCATAAAGAAGTAATACTGTTCAAACATTCTTTTTCCTATGTGCTCTCCTGCACTGGTCCAGGAGCTGCAGCAGTAAAGATACAGCATCACATGAAGGAGGGAAGCTTATTTGCTTAACCCAGAGCTGTGGGTGTGTTTTATCATGGTTATCATCGTGGTTATGGTTATGTTAATGTTTTTTAGGGTTTAGAGATAGAGATAATATATTTAATAATATTGGAAAGTGTAACAAGAATACTTTTTGCCAAGGGTCCCCTGTCGTATGGCTTGGCACAGATGATCAAAACTAGGCACGTGTATTTAAGCAGCCCTGGGACAGAACAACTATTACAGGTTTTGGCTGTGGTATATCCAGGACTAGTGTGTAAGTAAATGACCAATCGTAACTGTTTGGAGAGTGGTATCACCTTTGGGAATATAGTGGGCTTGACTTACAATGACATTCCTACAGCATTAGGTCATTTAAGGTAAAACAATACTTATACATTAGTGAGCCACAATCAAGAAAATATTAATTTCTCCATCACTTCACCCCATGGCTCGCAGATATCATAAAGTAATGCCTCCAATAGGGATGAGCTCGGTGTTCGACTTGAACATCGGCTGTTCGATCATTGCTTCTCGGCCTTTTGGCTGCAATCTTGTATCGTGGTTGGAGGGTTAGACTGACGGCACGCGTTCTGCTTGGCCTGGGGGTGTTTCCTTGATTGGTGCACCCCCTGCTGCTATTGGGCAGGACATTGCCAGAGGTTACGAGAGGGCGATTGTGGGTCGTAACCCCACAGGGCACGGCTGGTTGGCGGTGAGGTGTTTTCCCGGGAACCCCCTTGCGGGGGTACCCTGGGATTTTGGAGGCGACTGGTGCTTTGGTGCCCATCATAATGGCCACCCGGCGCCTTCGGGACTCGCTACGGTTCCTGGTTAAGCCAGAGTCCAAGGACAGGATTTCTTTGAAGACGGTGGTGGTCGATGTGCTGTTGGATGCCTGCAATGTCGGGGTAAGGGAGATATTATGTCTTCAGGATTTTCCGATGCAAGGTATTTATGATGTTACCTTTTCCTCTGCTGAGGTATGCTGGAACGCCTTCGAGAGGGCAAAAGAGAAGAAGGAGACTGAGGTAATGAAGTGCTTAGAAGTAATTCCCTTGTTTATGCAGGATGAGAAGATGGTGTTAGTCCATATGTATAATCCCTTCGCGGATCAAGCTATGGTAAGGGCTTTCCTGGCGGGGTATTGTGAGGTATTGAAAGGAGGAGAGAAAGTTCTGAACCGCTTTAAGATTTGGACAGGGAAGTACCGTTTCTTTGCCAGATTTAAGTTGGACAAGACTTGTATTGGGGGGGTAAGGCACCCTCCATCTGCTTTTACCATAGGAGGAGAAAGAGGGTTTCTTTATTATCAGGGACAGCCGAAATATTGCCGGAAGTGTTTCTCATACGGACATGTCAGCTCAGAATGTGAGTTTATGCAGAAGTGTCGGTTTTGTAAGCAAGCGGGTCATAAAGCGAGTGATTGCGGGGCTAGCCGAACATGTGATATATGCCATAAAGCGGGACACTTTGCTAAGCAGTGCAGTGAGTACCAGAAGTGGAAGAAGACCTTCGCCTGGGCTGCTAGTGGTGGGAAGAGTCGGGAGGAAGAGCAGAGGTCCGCTAGTGGGTCAGGGGAGAAGGCTGGTGGGACTCCTAAGGTTTGGAGTCTATCAGGCAAGCTCCCCTATGACCGGGCCAATGATGCTGTGCCCAATGAAACAGCTGGGAGTTCTGGCGTGGTAGGAGCTGCCGGAGCATTGGCTGTGGCTACGACCGATGCGGCTGGTGTGACCCCCGCTGACTCCGTGGTCGATGCTGTTGAGGGCATGAAGACAGGGCAGATAGAGGATCCTGGTGCGGTTCCTGGGCCCTCCCGTGAAGAAGAAAAGATGGAGACCGTTGTTCCTGATGAACTTTGCCAAGGTTCCTCTGGGGAGGCGGAGGCAATTAGTAGGGAGGAAGAGTTGGCTGTTGATCTTTTGGCCAACCAGGACCTGCCTTCCCCCATAGGCCCGTTTGGGGACTTGTCCTCTAGTGATGATGATTCTGGGATGTTGGAGGTGGAGGAGGGGAGCGAGGGGAGTATTGAGTGTGCTCAACAGGAGATATTCCCAGTAGAGATGGATGTGCAGCCTAATGTGAAGCGGGCACGGGAAGAAGGGGGAGATTCGGGGAGTGAGGCGGAGACTCCCCCCCTTGCTATCTGCTTTTCTGGGGCCTCAGGTGATGAGGCCGCCAGTTCCCCAGGCCCGAGAAGGAGACAAATGAGAGCGGATGTTAGAGCGGTTATGGAAGCTGATTGTTAAACGTCATGATGGCTTGTCTAATTTATTTTTTGGTGATGGCCTTAACCATCTGTTCTTTGAACGTGAGAGGGATGCGCTCAGGATGGAAGAATGCCGTGGTGTTGGATTACTTGAGTACGGTCAGTGCGGATATTATATGCCTGCAGGAGTGTGGGTTGGATGGACCGACTGGCATTTCAGAGTGGAGAGGGGGTGTGGCTGTATGGGCACCTTGTTGCCGTACAAGAGCGGAGGGGGTGGGTATTCTAATCAAAAATGATAATGTCCAGATTGTGTCCCAAGAAATTCTAGTCCCCGGGAGATGTCTGTCTGTGACGCTAGAGTATGCTGGTGAAAGGCTGCGTTTGCTTAATTGTTATGCCCCTGCAGTCAAGAGTGAGCGGAAAGATTTTCTTGAGATCCTTAGGTTGCTGCTGCCTGGTAGAATGGCCACGATTATGACTGGTGACTTTAATTGTGTGAGGAAAAGTGAAGATCGGAGAGGGGCGGGGGTTGGGGGTGTGGATTCCACCTCAAGGTTTCTTAATGATATTGTCACAGATGCGAGGTTGAAGGATGCTGCGATTGTGATGCAGGGGAACACACCCTCACATACCTATTTTTCTGATAGCGGGGCAGTTTCATCCCGTATTGATTTTTTCTTTTTTTCTGAGTTCTTGGGGCTGACTGATTTTACCACGACTGCTGTTTTGTTTTCTGATCATGTGTTAATGTCATGTAAGGTGGAGGTGGGTGCTGGAGTGAAATTTGGTGGTGGGCTATGGAAGTTAAACTGTTCTATCTTAGAAGATGAAAATGTGTGTAGCAAGTTTTAATCTTATTTTGAGGAGTTGGTACAGGTGAAAAATGAGTATGAAAATATTTTACTGTGGTGGGATTGGATGAAGGGGAGAGTGGCGGTTTTTTTCAAACGGATATGTGTGCAGAAGGCTAAGGAGAGGAGGGAAGTGGAGGAGCGGCTGATGCAGAGGTTTCACTTTCTGCACCAGTGCAGAAGGATGGGATTGGTGGTGGATGAAGAACTTGAAGAGGTTAGGGTTCAAAGAACTGCCATGTTGAAGGAAAAGGGGAAGAAAATCATTTTTAAAGCAAAAGTTCAAGACATGGAAGAAGGAGAACGGTGCTCCCGTTTTTTCTTTAAAAAAGTATTTGATACTAGGAAAGTGATGAGATCTGTTTTTGCTGGAGAGGTGGAGGTGGAGGGAGAAAGAATGATGGAGGAGGTGGTGGGCTTTTATAAAGAACTTTATAGTGGGAAGACTGTGGTCCGGGAAGAAGAGTTGGTGGAGTATTGTAAGGTGGTGGAAGGGTGTTTGGGTGAAGAGGAGGTGGTAGGCTTGATTGATCCAGTGGCAGAGAAGGAGGTGGAAGGTGTTCTGAAGAAAATGCCTAAGAACAAGACTCCTGGACGTGACGGCCTTCCTGCAGAGTTGTATGTGAGATTTTGGGCGGTTTTTAAAGATCATTTGGTAGATCTGATGAGGTTCTGTATTGAGTCTGGAACAGTTTCCCGCTCCATGAAGGAGGGGGCAATTACGTTAATTTTCAAAAAAGGAGATAGAAGAGATGTTAAGAACTGGCGCCCCATTACGCTGCTTAATACAGATTATAAATTGTTGGCTAAATTATTGGCAAGCAGGCTGAGTATGGTGGTGGGAAGGCTGGTAGGTGAATGGCAGGCCTGTGCGGTCCCGAGGCTCAGGATCATGGACAACTTGGTCTTGCTGCGGGACTTGTCATATTATGCCCAGGTTAAGAATGTTCCTTTGGCCCTTTTGGGGATTGACCTAGAAAAGGCCTATGATAAGGTATTGCATGCTTTTTTGTTTCAAGTCTTGGAGAGAATGGGCTTGCCTAAGCCGCTTTTGAAGGTCTTGAGGGGTCTGTATTCTGGTGTGGTGAGCCAGGTCTCAATTAATGGGAACCTGTCTGATTTTTTCCCGGTCCTTTCGGGGGTTAGGCAGGGGTGCCCCCTTTCTCCTATTTTATTTATCTGTGCCATAGAACCGATGCTGAAGCATGTGCAGAGGGACAAGGGGCTGAAAGGAATGTTTATCCCCGGTAGCAATGGTGGATGTATTAAGTCTGTATGCTACATGGATGACGTTACGTTTACCTGCTCATCAGGGGGCGGATGTGAGGAGAGCGGAATTGCAGCTGAGCCTCCTTAGTAGCGTTTCTGGCTTGAGCGTCAATTGGCATAAAAGTCAGGTCTGCGTCATGAGTGGCACATCAAAGTTAAAGTGACGGAGGACATCGTTATTTTGGGAACGCACTTTGAGAGAGACCTACTAAATGAAGTTAATGCCGAGAAGGTAATGGCGAAAATTACGAAGAAGCTGGATTTTTGGAGATCGAGACGTCTCACGTTGACTGGCAAGACTTTAATTACCAAGGCAGTAGTGCTACCGTTGCTTCTGTATTTCAGCCTGATTTTTCCACCTGGTGTCCGGTGGGTCCAGAAAGTGACACGTAGCCTCTTTGTCTTCTTTTGGGGCGCAAGAATGGAGAGAGTTGCTCGAACCGTGGTCATCAAGAAACCGGAGTTGGGGGGGTATGGGTTCCCGGATGTCCCTACCTTCTTAGGTATGCATTATTGGCTAAGTCATTATAAAACCTTTGTGAGTGGTGGGAAAGTAGCATGTTTGATGTGATACTTGGCTGGCTGGTCTTTGGAAAGATGGGGTTGGTGTGGAAGGGATTTGTCAAAGCCGGTAGCCTTGGTTCCCCCTTTCTTCTATTCCCGGGTGGAACAGTTCCATAAGGGGCGTGGGTTGGGAGTATTGGGGGTTGGGGCGTTTGATAAAGTTGGCCTAAAGAAGTGGCTGAATAAGGATAATATGGTGACCAATATCAGAGGACTCGGGTCTAGACTGACGGAGCTATGCTGGAAGAAGTTTTCTATCTGTGGAGTTACCAATAGGCAGAAAGAAATCGCTTGGATGGCTGTCCAGAACTGAGGTTTGCCCAAGAGCGGGATGCAGTGGCTTGGAGTCGGTGGAGCACGCCCTTTTTGATTGCTTCTTTGTCCGTAGGGTTAGGAGGAAGTTGGCTCCGATAGTGGACGTTGTTCTTGATATCCAGGATATGGACTTTGTATGTTGGTTTTTTGGGTTGGTGGAGGGAAGTGTGACTAGGCAGAGGAAGGTGTGGATTTTTATGGCTATTCTGAGAGAGGTATTGTGGGATGTGAGGTGTTGGGAGGTGAGAGGAAGGAAAGCTGCATCTGAAGAAGACTGTGTCAATTTGTGCTTGGCCAAGTTGTATGTTGTGTTGCTGGTGGATAGGAAGGGAATGGGAGTGGAAGAGGCGGATGAGTTTTGGAAGTGGGGAAGATGGAAGGGTGGGGGTGGGGGGATATGAGGATCGTATTGTATTTACCTTGTATATATTTTTTTTGTATATATTTTATGTGTCTTTTAATATGATATGAAAATGTGAAAATAAGTAAGAGTCTTACCTGTATGATGATTGAAGCGTAGTACTGGAAGGAATCGATGGCTGGTTCTTGATGAGATAGTATTGTACGCTGGAATCTGAAGGAAAAAAAAATAATCTGTTCTTATCAGTTGCCAGAGGAATGCGCTGAAGCACCTCCTATCTGTGGAGGGCTGATGCAAATCCAACGGCGTCATTAGCACCTGGAAGGATGGTTTCGGTAGGGGCCATGCCGGGTGCCCGACAGTAAACTGGGGGCCGGTTTATGGTCGAGTCTGAGCCGTCTGGAAGGGTGCTCCTTGTGGGGATGGAATGCTGCATTTGGTCTGGTCTTTTTGCCGAGTCTTATTTTGGCCTTCTGGCCGGATGGTGTAAGTGTTGTCCTTGTTGGCGACCTGGAGGGAGGAGCTGGCTAATCCCTGTACCTGAGGTGGGGTGCGGCCATGCAAATCCGCCGGGTTGATGGCAGTCTGGAAGGGCTAGTATCGGTGGAGGCTGTCAAAGGGGCAGCTCTCCCTGAGAAAACCTTGAAGGGCTCTCTATCAGCAGGACAGAGGGCTGCACTGACCGGTCGGGGTCGGATAGGAACCGAAAAGCCCATGGTGTGTGTGCCCTTGGAGTGGCAGTCCAAGGGTGCCAGATGATCACTGTGAGTGAGGGTCACATTGATATATGGCACCACGGTCACTGCACCATGAACACGCTTTTTTTTTAGTACCTGCCTCCTGGGCCGGGCCTTTTAGCTGGGACCGGAGGAATTTTTTATTCCTGGCCGGAGGGCCTGGCCATTGTATTGCACAATGGCCACTTTTCACTCTCCCAACTTCCTTCTCCCCACTTTCTTTCTCCCCACTATCTTTTTATTTATCCCTGTGTGTGTCACTATTTTTGTATTTTTTTGTTGATTGTGTACACGTTTTGTCACTGTGTGTTTAGTAGGGTGTAGGTCCTCGGGCCTGCCCTGAACGACTTGGGAGTCGGTGGACATGGCCTTCTGGCTTAGTTCGCCTGCTCTCATGGGGTCTCCCTTCGGGGGAGCCCCACCTAGTACTTGGGTGGGTCTGTTTCGGCAGACCCTCCAGAGAAAGGGGTCCATCTGGTTTCGGCCAGATGGACCATGTGATGTACCTCAGTCCCCGTCTGGAGCCTAACGCCCCGGGGGATCAGGGTAAGGTCCTTCCATGTGGAGGACAAGTGTTACACCTGTTGCACGTTTTGTGTTTCACTCTTTATGTGTGTGCACTTTTTTTTGGCACCAGGTGGAGTTTTTGGGTGTGTTTCACACGCCATGGGCTTTTCAAAAAAAATCGGCTGTTCGACCGTTCGATGAAGATCGAACTATTTGGGCCGTTCGTGCCAAATTCGAGTGACGCGAACGGCCCACAATACACTGCGCCATCGCAGTGCAATCCCGGCGCTGTGATTGGCCAAGCATGCACTGTGACCCCGCATGCTTGGCCAATCACAGCGCCGGCAGCTAGGAGAGCCATAATTGGCCACAGGCAGGTTGCCTGTGGCCAATTATAGCTCAGGGGGTTTAGCACACACCCCACACTATAAAAGGCCGCCAGCGCGGTGGCCTTGTGTAGTGTGTTCCGGCGCAGGGAAAGAGAAGGATAGGCAGGGACAGTGTCATTGTGCTATTATTTGTGCTATTCTTGTGTGTAGGGAGAGAGAAGGATAGGCAGGGAGAGTGTCAGTGTCATATTCTTTGCTAAACCTTGTGTGCAGGGAGAGAGAAGGATAGGCAGGGGACAGTGTCAGTGTCATATTCTTTGCTAAACCTTGTGTGCAGGGAGAGAGAAGGATAGGCAGGGGACAGTGTCAGTGTCATTGTTGCTAAGCCTCCTGCACAGTATACACCTGAAGCTAGCCCTTATAACTGTGTTTTCCTGGTGTGTTACACTAACAGGCATTTGCAGCACTTACAGCGGGTGGAGTGTGCCTCCTGCACATTATACACCTGAAGCTAGCCCGTATTGCTGTGTTTTCCTGGTGTGTTACACTGATGCCGCGTACACACGATCGATTTTTTCGACGGTGAAAACACCGTTGAGAAAATCCACGTGAATAACGAGGAACAGCTTGTTCCCCCCACACACGGCCGTTTTAAATGACATTTTTTTTTGGTAGAAAAAAACGACCGTGTGTGGGCTCCCCGGCAGTGTTTCCCTATGGGAAAACTGCCGCGGAAAAAAACGACTGGAATCACGACGAGAAAAATTAGAGCATGTTCTAATTTTTCTCGTCGTGATTAATGCCGTTTTTCCCGTCGGGAAAAATGACAAAAAGCCCACAGACGATCGTTTTTCTCGTCCAAAGGAAAAAATGAAATTTTTCCCTATGGGAAAAATGATCGTGTGTACGCGGCATAACAGGCATTTGCGGCACTTACAGCGGGCGGAGTGTGCTTCCTGCTAAATATACACCTGAAGCTAGCCCGTATTGCTGTGTTTTCCTGGTGTGTTACACTAACAGGCATTTGCAGCACTTACAGCGGGCGGAGTGTGCTTCCTGCTTAATATACACCTGAAGCTAGCCCGTATTGCTGCGTTTTCCTGGTGTGTTACACTAACAGGCATTTGCAGCACTTACAGCGGGCGGAGTGTGCTTCCTGCTAAATATACACCTGAAGCTAGCCCGTATTGCTGTGTTTTCCTGGTGTGTTACACTAACAGGCATTTGCAGCACTTACAGCGGGCGGAGTGTGCGTCCTGCTAAATATACACCTGAAGCTAGCCCGTATTGCTGTGTTTTCCTGGTGTGTAAAGCCCTGTACACACGATCGGATAACCTATGGATTTTCGCCCGATGGATTTGACCATCGGAAATCCGATGAAACTGTTTTTCATCAGTCTTGGCCACACACCATCAGTTAAAAAACCAGCGGCAAGAAAACGACGGCACGTACAAAACGTACGACGCGCTATAAAAGGGCCGAACAAATCTAATGGCGCCACCCCTTGGGCTGCTTTTGCTGATTTCGTGTTACCGCGTGTTAGTAAAAGTTTGATGAGAGCCGATTCGCTCTTTTCAGTCTCTGTGCTTTGCAGATCGTTTCCTGGTGTTCAGTTTGTGCTTGTGGGTTTGTATTTGTGATTCAGTGCGTGCAGTCAGGTCGTTACTGCCTTGCAGTGCCTTCTTGGCCGTTCGTTTACTGTTTTTCAGGTCGTTCTTCTCAGGCCTTGCTGTTCCACGGTGCGTTCTGTTTGAGTGCGTTCTGACCAGCCGACCGGTTTAAAACCATGTTAGAAGTGCGTTCTCGTTCTCGAGCTCGTGCTGGCTTTGGACTTGGTGTTGCAGTTAACACTGTAACCCGAGTTCAGTCTGTGAACAGGGTGAGGAGGAGTTCATGGACTAAGAATTGGTTGCTCCAGCGGGACCAATTCTCTCATATGCCTCTGCTGCGGGAAATCCATGAGAATAATCCTGATGATTTCAGGAATTATCTCAGAATGACGGACCCCGTATTTCATCGTCTGTTGGATTTTCTGTCCCCCTATATCACGAGGCAGGACACTGTGATGCGCCAGGCCATCACTGCCGAGCAGAGGCTTATTTCCACGTTGAGATACCTGGCGACTGGGAGAAGCTTGCGGGACCTCAAGTTCTCAACAGGCATCTCCCCCCAGGCTCTCGGGATCATTATCCCTGAGACGTGTTCGGCCATCATTCAGGTCCTGCAGACGGACAATATGCTCCTTTAACCTCACATTATATGTTTTTATTGTTTTAGAATCTTCTTATTTTTTCCCTCCTAACCCAAATTTGCCTGTTTGTAATATCCTGGTAATGTCCCCATTTTCCCCATGCCTGTTTTTACCTTTTTGGGCCCTACATGCCTATTTCCCTTCACTAACCTCTCCAGCATGCTATCGTGGGCGCAAACCCAGCTAGCCTTCTATTTTCATTTTCATTTTTTTGGGGTCATTGCCCGCGTAGTTTGACAACCCTCCCTCCCCCCCCCCCTTAAAGATGTAAAAAAAAAATTAGTTCTCAATCAAGCTCAGCAGAGTGGTTGAGCCTTTTTTTGGATCCCCCACAATCACCTTAGCCCCACCCCCTTAGATTATTTTAGAATGTCCACTCAGCGGGGGTGAGGCATCTGCTAAGTGGGCCTTTGTTTATTGGTAGGAAAAACTCCCTTAAATAATAATGTTAGAATGATGTTGGTCAACAATGTTTTTGTGTGTAATCTGCTTGCACTGTAAACATAAACCGTACTAATGTCTTCTTTTTGTTTGACTCCACAGTTCCCTAGCACACCACAGGAATGGCTGACTGTGGCCTCCCAATTTGCCCAGCGGTGGGATTTCCCCAACTGCGGAGGGGCAATTGATGGGAAGCACGTCCACATAGTGCCGCCACCTCGTTCGGGGTCATACTATTTTAACTATAAAGGTTTCAATAGTATTGTGTTAATGGCGGTGGTGTCGGCACGGTACGAGTTCCTGTATGTGGACGTGGGGAAGAACGGCCGGATGTCCGATGGCGGAGCATTCGCAGAGACGGAGTTCGCTCACCGTCTGCAGGCTGGGGGTCTTGCACTGCCTCCAGATGCAGAGAACGTGGAAGGGCTACCGTTCGTTTTCATTGCAGATGAAGCTTTTGTACTAGGACCACACCTCATGCGGGCGTTTCCCCAACGCACCCTCACCCCGGAGAGGAGGATTTTTAATTACCGGCTGGCCAGAGCCCGGAGAGTTGTGGAGAATGCCTTCGGGATAATGGCCAGCCGGTTCAGCCTGTTCCAGACAGCTATACATTTGGCGGATTATAAACTCAACAACATTGTCTACTGCTGCTGCTTGTTGCACAATTTTTTACGCAAATTCTCGACAAATTATGTGTCATCAGTTGGGCCTGAGGCCGGTCCCTCTGAACTGATAAATCTGACCGGCCTCAGCACTGCCCGTACTGGCTTGGCCCCCCAAAGTGCCCGTGAAGTACGTCAGAAATACGTAGAGTACTTTACGGGTAGGGGGGCCATCGCAATGCCAGACCACATCTGACCTTTGATTGTCCCTTTTTAAAATAAAAAAAAATATTTGATTTACTACAAACTTGTGTTGTCATTCTTGTATTTGTGGTTTATGTGTCTCTCAGGTTCTAGTAGTGCCAAGTGTATTTGTCCTTAGTAAATAGCATCAAATCTCAGAGGTAAAAACACTCTTTTTGCATCTTCAGAACTGCTATTGAGCATAGAAAGAAAAAGGCACACTTTTCTTAGACTTCCCGAATGTTTTTATTGATTACACCACAGTTTTGGTTGTTTTTCTAAATACTTTTATTTATTTTTTGTGTGGCTTTTTTTGCAGAAACATGCATGGGTCAAAAGCCAAATTTTTTTTTTCTGAAAAAGTAATAAAATAACACAGTGAAAAATACAAACAGGAGATGGGGTGGTGTTACCCCTGATCCATCCCAAATGTGAAGAACCACACTTTATTTTTGGGGCTCAAATGGGTATCTTCAACATGATCCCATGGCTAAGGTAAACATGTGCTATCTGCCATCATGGGGGATCAATGGACGTGCTTTGGGGGTGAAAACCCTTCCTCTCCCCTACTTGAGGAGGGAGGAAGAGGTTGCACCCCCAAAACAGGGACATAGATATCCTGTGACGGCAGATAGCACATGTTGAGTCTTCAGTGTGTGCATCTTCACATTTGGGCTGGTGGAAATCCCATAGAAAATTTCGGACGCATAACAAAACACACAAAAAGGGGGGGGTTCACACTATTCTCCCCAAAATATCTATCATGTTTTTATATTTTTGCTCAATCACAATCATTCTCTTTCTCATAATGTCCATTTCGCTACTGCATTCCATGATCTCCTGAATGATTATTTTGGCGCTGGCACTCGAGAATGGAGGATTTGGACTTCCTGACACACCCCCACGTTCAGTCCCTAAAAATAAACAAATATTTTAAAACTATGCAGGCCTACATCTGTATTTACCTTGAAGTTGTGGTGACAGACACTGACCTGTTGTGCTGATAAGCTCCACCTCTCCTTCCTCCACCTCCCCTTAGTCCACCTCCGCTTTCTCCCCCTCCGCTTCCTGAACCTGCTGAACTTGGTCTGCTTTGGGATCTTCGGGGAGTTTCTGTGGTGTTGAGTTCCTCGTCTCCTGAGCATGGTGTTCTCCCAGTCTCCTCTCCCCTATGGGAATTGAAAAAATAATGTATCCTTTAGCACACAGACTTTTTAGGCCTGAAAATGGATTCTCAATGTTTTAAAGTGGGGTCCAATTGATATTTGGCCCTGAGTTTCAAGATGAACATATGAGATCTTGCAAACTCAACAAAGCAACATGTTATTTTGGAGGACACTCACAAATACACTTGGATAACCACCAAGGTATCCACTGGACCACCTGTGTGTGACACCGTTAAGAAATTTGGTCATGTGGCCCAGAGTATAGTATCTTGATCGAGAACAAAAAAAAGTACACAACTGCTGGAGTGTCATCTCCTTTACCCAGAATACAGTTTATCCTTTCATTCACATTCTAATTTTCCTTACGACACATCATCTAGCCAACAATGTGTAGATAAACATTGTTGAAGTAAAATGAGGCATGCCCACATGTAGTTTACGTGGATATGTGCCAAACATGTTTGGGGGAAGAGCAGCAATTTTTTTTCCACACATTTAGCAAATAAGTGGACTCTCCACTTAACATAAAAGTTGAGATTTTAAAATGTGAAACCAGTCAAGCCAAGCACATGTTGCAAAACATGGAAGAATACATATTACAATGTGAAAGAACACAGTAAAATAAACTTACTTTTTTCAATGCTTTTCATAAGCTTCCTATACTGCTCCGGCTCCCTGAGCTTCAGGTCTGACCACCTTTTACAGAGTTGTTCCTTGGATCTCCTGACCCCATATTTTTTATAGAGAGTCTTCGCAACTTTGTCCATAATTTGTGACTTCCGGAGATTAGGGGTGTCGTATGGGCCATGCTTGCCGTCGTAATCCTTCCTCCGCAGAATGTCCACCATCTCCGCCATCTCAGAAAAAGACATATTAGTCGCCTTGTATCTTTTTTTACTGGATCGTGACGTTTCCGCCTCCGGGCTTTCCTCGTCGGTAATTTCTACTAAAGAAGCCACCTGTGTCTGCGACATGTCGCCATCTCACACTGTGCGCCGATCGTTAAGGGGCGGGGAAATGCTGAAAAAGTCCATCATGGGCGGGCGACGAGGGCGGAGTTACACGCATGCGCAGGGTATAAAAAGGGGAAAGAAGTAATTAGGGATGCGCGGAGTAAGGACGACCGGAAGTGAACCAACGAAGTGAACTAAGGTAAGAAGGGAACTCGGGCCTGCAGTGGCCTATAATGGTTCATGATTGTAAAGGGCAATATTGTGATAAGTTGAGGAGAATCAATTCTGATCCTTTTCTTTTTTTTACTTTTTTTTTTACTTGCTGATCCAAAAAGATGCATAAACTACGAGAGCTGGAGGTGATGCTGATTTTTATAGAAAAATATAAGGAACAGCGCAACCTGTGGGAACTGAAACACCCTGCGTACCACAAGAGTGATGTACGTCGGGCAACTATTACCAAATTAGCAGAGGATATGAAGCCATGGATCCCAGATGCAGACTACACTATGATCAATAATAAAATCAACAACCTGCGTAATTCCTATAAAAAAAAATACAAGGAAGTGCGCCAGTCAAAGAGATCAGGAGCAGCAGCCGACGATGTAGTAAAGCCCAAGCTGTGGTACTACAGACATCTCCAATTTCTGGATGACCAGATCGAGGCCAGGGAATCTATTTCCAGCCTTCCCTCAACCCTTCCTTCCACCCTTCCCTCCAGCGTTCCTTCCACCCTTCCCTTCACCCCTGCAGAGGCGGAGGAGGAGCCTCCCGAGCTAGAAGAGCCAGATCTTCGCATCTTCAGCCAGGTATAGTATTTTTGATCATAATTATTGTCTGCTAAGTAATATTGTGTTGAACTGTTTGGATTAGCCATAAATGATATCATCCCCCCCCCCCCCAAAAAAAAAAAAACAGTAATGAGATCAAAATTGTGTGTGATAGATTCCCCAAATAATCCAATTTTTCATTTTATTTTAAAAACAGGATGAGGCAAGCCAGGAGGAAGAGGGTCAGGAGTGTGGCAGGCAGGAGGAGGCAGGGCCAAGTGGGACTCAGCAGGTCCCCAGGCCTAGTGGCAGCACCGTCTCCCAAGTGGCTCCCCTCCACGTCAGACCGCCAAAACAACGGCGGATGACACAAGTGGAGGAGGAGTCACTAAAGATGATTCAGGAGGCTGCTGCCATTATGAGGGCTTTAGCACCTATCTGGCGGATATGTTGCTCAGAATGGAGGCGGGACAACGGGCCCTTTGTGAGCACCTCATATATATGGCCGTACACATGGGGGTGAGGGGGCTGCTGACTGAGGCCACCCATATCTCGCAGCAGGCCAATCCCTCTCCTCCTTCTCCTCCTTCTCCTGCCACATCACCACCCACAGTGGCCCAGCCTGCAAGGGTGCGTGGACGGGGCTGTGGAGAGAATGCTGCAGAGAGGCGTGGAAGGAAGGCTACAGGGAAGAGCAGGAGGTAATTCCCTGGCCTCGAGCTGCTCATCCAGAAATTGAAGGTTGATGGAGTACCACAGCTTGGGATGATGTATGTCTTTGGCTGCTGCTTCTGATTTCATGCTGTTGTTGATTTTATTATTCATCATAGTCAGGTCTGCATTTGGGATCTAATGACTTGATATTCTCTGCTAATTTCTGAATAGTTGCCCTTCGGTTTTTTTTTTTTTTTTCCGAAATAAAGGGAAATTTGATTTCAGCCAACATACATGCCTGATGTGTTTTTTTTTTGAAGTAGCAATAAGATTTCATAAATACAATGTGTAATTAATAACAAGGGACACCAACCTCCATGAGTAAAAAAAAAAAAAATATGTTGTTCGGAGAAATTGACACACCAAAAAATGCACAACAAATTTAAAGACAAAAACAAAAAAAAGGTGTAATTTGTGAGGTCGGCTTAGAAGAATTAAACTAATTATTCCTAAGATCACAAGAAAGAAGAAAGACATACGTTTGTCAGAACTCATGAGAAAGATCTGCTGCCAAAATGACATTTTAAAGACCGTTCTAAAGCAAAAAAACATGCGCTGCATTAAACGAAGCAATAACTTGCAGAATGACGAATGTGCTCTCTCCATTAGGAACGCTAGTTTTACCAGAACGAGCGCTCCCGTCTCCTAATTCAGTCTGAGCATGCGTGGGTTTTTTAACCGATGGACTTGCCCATAGACGATCGGAAATTACCATCGGTTTTTTATCCATCGGAAAATTTTAAAACAAGTTCTATTTTTTCCAACCGATGGAAAAAAGACCTATGGGTACCATACACGATCGGTTGGTCTGATGAAAACCATCCATCGGACGGTTTTCATCAGTCAAACCGATCGTGTGTACGGGGCTTCACACTAACAGGCATTTGCAGCACTTACAGCGGGCGTTGTGTGCTTCCTGCAAAATATACACCTGAAGCTACGCCTTATTGAAGGTTTTCCCATCTCCCTGCAGGCCATTTCTATGTCTGGAAGGCCAACAAAGAGAGGCAGACAGTCACGAGCCAATAAAAGAGGGCAAGCAGGCTCTGTGTCTGGGGGCAACAGTGCTGGTCGTGGACGCGGTGCATTGTCATCAGCACATGGCCATGGGATACGCTTGTCCTTCTTTTCGGCAGCTGGATGTGTTGAGCCGCATCATGCCGAAGACTTGGTAGAGTGGATGACCAAGCCCTCCTCATCCTCCTCATCCTCTCTCACCCAGGCTCAGGGTACTGGCAAAGCAGCTGCCAAAGCGTCCTCTTCCCTGGTATCAATGTCATCATCAGTCACTCCTTCCCTAGACCCACCATGTCCTCCTGGTTGGGTACATGCTCCAGGAGGATGCCCAGCGTTTCGAAGGGTCTGATGATGATACCCAGCTAGAGGAAGGCAGTAGCATGAGAGCAGAGAGAGGGGATGCTCAAGAAGGACACCAATCTGGCAGTCATGTTCCAGCAGCTGCAGCATACTGCCAGATTGGCTCCAGTGATGAGGAGGGAGGGGATGATGAGGTCACTGACTCCACGTGGGTGCCTAATAGGAGAGAGGAGGAGGAGGAAAATGAGGAGGAGGCACATCTCCAACGAGGCAGGATTCCCTCGGGGGGCCAGCGTAAGGGCAGCACACCACTGAATCAAACCGCAGAGCTCCGCCTGTGCAGGGCGCTGCCTCTGCCCGTTATTCAAAAAGTTCTTTGGTGTGGGCCTTTTTTGAGTCGAGTGCATCAGATCGCACAGCTGCTGTTTGCAACATATGTCTCAAGCGTATATCACGTGGCCAAAACATCAGCCGCTTGGGCACCACATGCTTGACCAGACATATGTTGACCTGCCATGCAGCTCGTTGGCAAGCCTACCTTAAAGACCCACACCAAAGAACAAAGCGGACCTCTCCTTGCACCGCATCAGCTGGGATCTCCAACCCCACTATACCTTCAGTCCTCTCTGAAACCTGCACTGAGAGGAATGAAGGTGTAGAATTAGGTGTGTCACAGCCAAGTACTTGCGGGCACTCTGCTAGCAGTACACCGACGTCCGATTCTAGCAGGCAAATTTCCCTGCCCCAGCTGCTGGACCGTCGAAAGAAGTTCACTCCCAGCCATTCACATGCCCAGCGGTTGAATGCTAGCTTGGCTAAATTGATAGCGCTTCAACTGCTGTCTTTTCAGTTGGTAGACTCGGCCCCCTTCCGTGAGTTTGTGGAATGTGCGGTTCCTCAGTGGCAGGTTCCCAAATGCCACTTTTTCTCACGGAAGGCGATTCCGGCACTCTACCGGCATGTGGAAGGCAATGTCTTGGCCTCGCTGGACAGGGCGGTCAGCGGTAAGGTGCATATTACCGCTGACTCATGGTCCAGCAGGCATGGACAGGGAAGTTACCTTTCTTTCACGGCCCATTGGGTCACTCTTTTGGCAGCTGGGAAGGATGCAGGACAAGGTGCAGTAGTGTTGGAGGTTGTTCCGCCGCCACGCCTCCAAAATGCTACTACTGGTTGTGACTAGAGTTGAGCGGACACCTGGATGTTCGGGTTCGACGGGTTCGGCCGAACTTCGGAAAAAAGTTTGGGTTCGGGACCGAACTTTAACCGGAACCGGAACCGGAACCCCATTGAAGTCAATGGGGACCCGGACTTCTAAGGACTAAAAAGGCTCTAAAAAAGTAATGGAAAGGGCTAGAGGGCTGCAAATGGCAGCAAAATGTTGTTAAGAGCATGGCAAGTGCTCTGCAAACAAATGTGGATAGGGAAATAACTTAAAATACCATAAAAAAAATAAAAAAATATGCTGGAGGCCCCCTTTTCAGCAGAAGAGGTACAGGAAGTCATTAAGAACCTCAGAAGACCACAACACACCCACAGTACATAACCGCTGAATCGCAGAGCTACAGAACTGCAGAAAATGCTATTCAAAAAAAAAAATGTTTTTTTAGTATAGCACAGTAGATGACAAATATATAGAAATTGTTTATTTCACACACCTCCACATATGTATAACACACTGCAAAATATTTTTTGTGGCCCTAAATGGCGTTTTTTGGAAGACCACAACACACCCACAGTACGTAACCGCTGAATCGCACAGCTGCAGAACTGCAGAAAATGCTATTAAAATTTTTTTGGTTTTTTTTAGTATAGCACAGTAGAAGACAAATATATAGAAATTGTTGATTTCACACACCTCCACATATGTATAACACACTGCAAAATATTTTTTGTGGCCCTAAATGGATCTTTTTGCAAGAGTACATTAAAGTGCAATTTTCTTTATTTTTTTGCCCTAAATGGGTCTTTTTTTGCACGAGCAAAATAAAATGCAATTTATTTTTTTTGCCCTAAATGGGTCTTTTGGAAAAGAGCACAATAAAGTGCCTTTTTTTTTGCCATAAATGGGTCTTTTTCCAAGAGCAGAATACACCCACAGTATGGAAACGGTGTATCTCTCAATGTAATATATGCAGTGCTGGTGCACTGAGCTTGCAGATAAAAGTTGGATTTTCTCTGACACTGGGCTCATGGCAGTGTAAAAAGACTGTGCACTGCAACACAAACAGGTAAACCTATGCAGATCACTGAGTTATATCTCTGAATCTGGACTCCTATTCCTATATAATAAATCTCTCTCCCTGAAAGCACCAACAGGAACCTGGCCCTACACTACACTGTCTCTCTATCTTTTCCCTCAGATTCCAGAATCAGGACTAACTCATGTATTTTCAATCTCTCCCAATAAGCAACAGCAGCAGACAAAATCCTCTCCCTATCTATTCTGAAGCAGAGTGACATGTGTGCTGTGTGCCTCTAGCTTATATAGAAGCTGGGTCACATGTTGCACTGACCAATCACAGCCATGCCATTAGTAGGCATGGCTATGATGGCTTCTAAGGGCACACCAGCTAATCAAAAGGTGATTGGCTGGCCCCTGAAGCATTTCTAACTGCGCCATTAGATTGCAGAACCCGAACTCGAACACTTTCACGCAAAGTCCGGGTTCGGGTTCGGGAAAAAGCTAAAGTTCGGTACGGACCCGAACTTTACAGTTCGGGTTCGCTCAACACTAGTTGTGACACACCTCTCTCCTCCACCCCCTCCTCTTCTTCTTCCTCCATGGCCTCTTCCTGTTCTTTGTCCTCGGAACCAGCGGTGCTCCGTAGGCGTTCAAGGGGCTACGCAAGTACGCAGGCAAAAAGATGCCATGCCGTGCTTGTGCTGGTGTGTTTGGGAGACAGGAGCCACACTGGGGCAGAGGTTCTGTCCGCTCTGCAGGGGCAGGCCGAGAGGTAGTTGACGCCACGCCAGCTTATGCCAGGAATGGTGGTTTGCGACAATGGCACCAACCTCCTCTCCGCCCTCCGACAGGGACAACTGACCCATGTGCCCTGTGTGGCTCACGTCCTTAACCTGGTGGTGCAGCGATTCTTGGGCAGGTACCCGGGTTTACAGGATGTCCTGAGGCAGGCCAGGAAAGTCTGTGTGCATTTCCAAAGATCTTATAATGCCAGTGCTCGCCTGGCTGAGCTGCAAAAGGAGTTGAACCTGCCCAAGAACCGCCTTATATGTGACATGCCCACCAGGCGGAATTCAACGCTGGCCATGCTGCAGTGGCTGCACATGCAGCAGAGGGCCATCAATGAGTACCTGTGCGACTACGGCACCAGGACAGGGTCAGGGGAGCTCGGGTTTTTTTCACCACGCCAGTGGGGCATGATCAGGGATGCATGCACTGTCCTGGCACCATTTGAGGAGGCCACGAGGATGGTGAGCAGTGACAGTGTATGCATCAGTGACACTGTACCTCTTGTCCACCTGTTGGATCATACGCTGCATGGAATAATGGACAGGGCACTTGAGGCAGAACAGAGGCAGGAAGAGGAGGACTTCCTTGCCTCTCAAGACCCCCTTTACCCAGACAGTGTTCCTTCTGTCCCACCCATCGCACAGGAAGAGGAGGAGGAGGAGGAGGAGGAGGAGGATTGCGTCAGCTTGGAGGTGGAGCCTGGCACTCAGCATCATCAGCAGCAGTCTTTTAGGGATGATTTACAGTCCCAAGAAACCCGTGGACTTGTACGTGGCTGGGAGGAGGTGGCTGCGGATCATGTCGTCCTTAGTGACCCAGAGGACTCCGGACCGAATGCCTCAGCTAACCTACGCTGCATGGCCTCCCTGATCCTGCAAAGTCTGCGGAAGGATCCTCGTATTCTTCAGATCAAGGAGAGGGACCATTACTGGCTGGCCACTCTCCTTGATCCACGGTACAAGGGTAAGGTTGCGGACCTTATCTTACCGTTGCAGAGGGAGAAGAGGATGAGACAACTCCGGGAGGCCTTGCAGAAAGGTCTGTGCAACGCGTTCCCAGAGACTGGTAGGTTACAAACTCCTGGTCCTGGACAACGAGTTGCTGAGGCTTCGGTCAGTCAAAGAAGGAGCGGTGGGGAAGGTGGCCGTCTGACCGATGCGTTCAGACAATTCTTTAGTCTGCAGCCCCAAGATATGATCGGTTCCAGCAACCATCGCCAGCGACTGATATACATGGTGCAGGAATACCTAGGGGCAAGGTCAGACTTGGACACCTTCCCCACCGAAAATCCTCTGGCTTACTGGGTCTTGAGGATGGATCACTGGCCAGAGCTTGCACAGTATGCAATTGAGCTACTGGCCTGTCCTGCATCCAGCGTTCTTTCAGAACGCACATTCAGTGCTGCTGGAGGATTTGTCACGGATCACAGGGTGCGCCTGTCCACCGACTCGGTTGATCGACTGACCTTCATAAAGATGAACCAGTCTTGGATCACCACCAGCTACCAAACACCTGAAGCTGATATAACAGATGTGAGGGGGTTAGCTTGGCAGCGGGTGTGTGTGACCCCCGGGATGGGCTCCCCACACAAAAACAGGCCCAGCAAACGGAGGTTGTGGTTTTCAAAATCAAAAAGGTGCGGTTTATTTTCTATTTACAGTGACAAAACACAGCAAAGAAAAAGAAACATAAACAAAATAAATCCTGGTCAACTTGACCTCTGACTAAACATACAGGTTTCCTAACTAACAACTGGGATCAGCCTAGTGCTGTCCTAGTCCCTAAGTCCCTGGTTTTAAATGTCCAAGCAAATAGCCACACAGGCTTTGTCTCACCGCACAGGGGTTCACTCTCCCTAGACAGTCCACACAGGTCTGGTTCCAGGCATGAGCTAACATCTAATGAAGCTGGGAGTTCTTATAGAGGCCTAAATGAGCTGACAAGCTTCAGCTGGTCTCTTCAACTCCCTGTCTGTACGACGCCCCACACTCTCCCTAGAGGTATGAGTCATCCATGAGCCCACTAGCCCCAGCTGGGCTTATACAACTCTCCACCTAGTTGTATAAGTCGGCGTAAAGCCTGAATCTGGGCGAAATATATCTACCCCCCTGAATGCAACCAGGTGACTTTACCTTCCTGCTGTCACATACCCCCCCCTCTTGTTTTAACCTCGGGGTTGGAACACCAGCAATCAGGCATTCATGTACTCAAGACAAAGCATCCACATTCCCCATTTGAACGCCAGGGCGATGCTTTACTGTGAAGTTGAATTCCTGGAGGGCCAGGAACCACCTATTCACTCTTCTATTTGTTTCCTTGTTTTGAGCCATCCACTTTAACGGAGCGTGATCCGTAACCAAGTCAAAGTGCCTACCTAGCAGGTAGTACCGAAGGGAATCTAGAGCCCACTTCACCGCTAAACACTCCTTTTCAACGGTGGCGTAATTTACCTCATGGGACTTCAACTTCCTGCTGAGGTAAATGACTGGGTGCTCTTCCCCGTTCCAGACCTGGGACAATACTGCTCCTAACCCCACATCTGACGCATCACTTTGTACGACAAAGTCTTTAGAGAAGTCGGGTGAGTACAACACTGGCTGGCTACATAAGGCTTGTTTCAAGAATTGGAATGCTGCCTCAGCCTCGGGGGTCCATTTAATCATGACCGACCCTTTCCCCTTCGTCAGGTTGGTTAGGGGCACAGCCTTAGAAGCAAAGTGGGGAATGAATCGCCGATAATACCCAGCGATTCCCAGAAAGGCTCGTACCTGCTTCTTGCTGTTGGGACGTGGCCAACTCTGGATGGCCTCGACTTTGTTGAGTTGGGGTTTTATTACTCCCCTCCCAATGGTGTACCCAAGATATTTGGCCTCTTCCTGCCCAATGGTACACTTCTTGGGGTTAGCCGTAAACCCCGCTTCCCGAACAGAGTCCAGGACTGCTTGCACTTTTGGCAGATGTGAGGCCCAATCTGTGCTATGGACAATTACGTCATCCAGGTAAGCCGCAGCATACTTCCGATGGGGCCTCAGCATCTGGTCCATTTTCCGCTGGAATGTGGCCGGCGCATTCTGTAACCCGAACGGCATTCTTTTATATTGGAACGCCCCGTCTGGGGTTACAAATGCGGTTTTCTCTTTGGCCGACTTGGCCAGGGGGATTTGCCAATACCCTTTTGTGAGGTCAAGAGTCGTCATGTATCGGGCTGTTCCCAGCCGGTCGATCAACTCATCTATACGTGGCATGGGGTAGGTGTCAAATTTTGTAACTTTGTTCAACTGACGAAAATCGTTACAAAATCGCCAGCTCCCATCCGGTTTAGGCACCAACACAATGGGACTAGACCAATCACTTTGGGACTCCTCTATCACCCCTAAGTTCAGCATTTTCTGTACTTCCTCCCGTATTGCCTCCCGTCGGGCCTCTGGGATCCGATAGGGTTTTAACTTCACCCTTTCACCGGGCGGGGTAATGATGTCATGCTCTACCCCAGATGTTTGTCCCGGCAGCTCAGAGAATACCTCCTTGTTGCGAAGCACAAACTCCTTAACCTCCTGTTGTTGGGGTTGTGACAAGGTGGCTGCTATTCCAACCTCAGGAATCACGCAACCAGTTTGAGCTGGTGACCAAGTGTCTGCGACTAGGGACTCTCTATCCCTCCAGGCTTTCAACAGATTAACGTGATAGATCTGTTCGGGCTTTCGCCTTCCTGGTTGTCTGACCTTGTAATTCACTTCGCTCACTTTTTCCATTATCTCGTAGGGGCCTTGCCATTTGGCAAGGAATTTACTTTCAACCGTAGGGACAAGTACCAGTATCCTATCCCCCGGGGAAAAGGTACGGGTCTTGGCTCCACGGTTGTACACTCTCTGCTGTGCTAACTGCGCTTGGGCCAAATGTTCCTTCACGATGGGCATTACCTGTGCAATTCGGTCTTGCATCAGGGCGACATGCTCAATCACACTCCTGTGGGGAGAACTCTCACTTTCCCAAGTTTCCTTGGCAATATCCAACAGCCCTCTTGGGTGTCTCCCATACAGTAACTCAAAGGGGGAGAATCCCGTAGAGGATTGGGGCACCTCCCTAATAGCAAACATCAGATAAGGAAGTAGACAGTCCCAATCCTTTCCATCTCTATCCACCACTTTCTTCAACATTTGTTTTAGGGTTTTGTTGAATCTTTCAACCAGCCCATCGGTTTGGGGGTGATACACAGATGTACGTAATTGCGTCACTTTGAACAATTTACACAGCTCCTTCATAACCCGGGACATAAAGGGTGTACCTTGGTCCGTAAGCAGTTCTTTACAAATACCCACCCGGCTAAACACAAGAGATAGCTCTTTGGCTATGGTTTTGGCCGAGGTATTTCGGAGAGGGATCGCTTCTGGATAACGGGTGGCATAGTCCATTATAACTAATATTTACTGGTGCCCCCTAGCGGACTTGATTATAGGACCTACCAAATCCATGGCGATCCTCTCAAACGGGACCTCAATGATGGGTAGAGGGACCAGCGGGCTACGGAAATGTGGCATCGGGGCCGACCTCTGACACACAGGGCAGGAGGAACAATAATTTTCTATGTCCTTCATCACCCCCGGCCAATAGAATCTCTGTAATACCCTCTCTCGGGTTTTCTCTGTCCCCAGATGACCTCCAAGAATGTGCCCATGGGCCAACTCCAACACCAACTTCCTGTAAGGTTTGGGCACCACAAGCTGCTCAACGGTTTCTTCTGCCCTTTTTGCCACCCGATACAGTAGGTCCTTCTCTACGCTGAAGTATGGGTAAGTGCAGGTATTATCTGGGTTCACTAACTCGCCATCTATTTTCACTACGTTTTCCCGTGCCTTTATTAGGGCGGGGTCTTTCAACTGTTCTGTGGCAAAGTTTTCCCTGTGAACCTCAAGATCAGAAAACTCCACAGACGGTAGGTTTTCGTCTGAGGAGGTGGGCTCCTCTCCAGTTTCTTGAGTCTCCCCTGCCAATACTGATAAGGGAAATTCCGGAGAGTCCTCACCACTCTCAGGGGAGTTCTGGCTATCACATTCCTGGTACATAGGGGCACCAGTGGGGGGCTCAGGATCATCCCACAGTTCCCAGAACTTCGGAAAATCCCTTCCCACAATGGCGTCATGCGGTAACTGAGATACTAAGCCCACTGGATGAAAGAGGGTACCTTTGGGGGTCTCGAAACACACTGTAGTCACTGGATACTCTCGGGTGTCCCCATGTACACAAATAACAGCTACCTTGCTATTCCCAGAGACCTCTGTTTTAACTAACTCAGCCTTTATCAGGGTCACAAGGCTACCTGAATCCAGCAATACCACAACATTTCTACCATTAACACACATTTTGCATAAATGTTTCTCAGTTCCTCGAATGGCAGTGCATGCGACTGTCGCACACAGCGACTGACGTCTGCCCGTCAGAAAGTCACACTGCATGGGTTCCTCCACAACCGGGCAATTGGCTGCAATATGTCCCGCTTGCCGGCAGCGGTAGCAAACGATCCTTCTTGCCGCCTCTTGAGCCGCTGATTTCCCAGGCTGTTCTCGCCAAACTTGGGGTAGAGCTCCCACCCTCTCACTCTCTCCACCCTCACCCCTTGGAATCCTCTTATCTGCCCCTGGGGATGGTCTGGTCTTAGGGTGGAAAGTCCGAGTGTCTCTGGAAGAGGCTGTCAGGTTCTCTGTAGCCAAGTATTTCTCCACACGATCCACAAGACCATCGGCCGTCTCTGGGTCTCCATGGCTTACCCACTTTTGGATGGCAGTAGGAAGAGCTCTCAAAAACCGATCCATTACAACACGTTCCACAATCTTTGGTGCGGACAAAGTCTCTGGCTGTAGCCACTTTCTGCTCAGGTGAATGAGATCATACATTTGAGACCTGGGGGGTTTTCCAAGCTGGAAAGTCCAGTTATGCACACGCTGAGCCCGGACAGCCAGGGTGACACCCAGCCTTGCCAATATTTCAGCTTTTAGCATCACATAGTCTTTTGCTTGGTTAGGCTCTAGGTCATAGTAAGCTTTCTGCGATTCACCAGTTAACAGAGGAGCCACCAGTCCAGCCCACTGCTCCTCAGGCCACTTTTCTCTTTCAGCGGTCCTTTCAAATGTGGTCAAAAATACCTCTGGATCATCCTCTCCAGTCATTTTTGTCAATAAACGACTCACCCCAAAGGACGCGGTATTAGTGGGACGGCTTTCCTCACTGATCTGCGGACGTTGCTGCATTACTGCTTCCATCTGTTGTTGTAGTCTCTGCTCTTGCTTCTGCAACAGGTCTATGAAGCGGGCCTCAGATTGCTGCTGGGCTTGTTGCTGAGCCTCCAGACTCTGTTGCAAAGTTGCGTTTGTCTGCTGCTGGGCTGCAAGGCTCTGTTGATGAGCTTGCTGCTGGGCTGCGAAGTTCTGTTGTTGAGCTGCAAGGCTCTGTTGATGAGCTGCAAGGCTCTTTTGCAAACCTGCATTTGTCTGCTGTTGATTGGCATTTGCTAGAGCCAGCTGTTTCAGTATCTCCTCCATGCTGGCTTAAAAAAAAACTGCCACTGGTTCTCCACCAACTGTGAGGGGGTTAGCTCGGCAGCGGGTGTGTGTGACCCCCGGGATGGGCTCCCCACACAAAAACAGGCCCAGCAAACGGAGGTTGTGGTTTTCAAAATCAAAAAGGTGCGGTTTATTTTCTATTTACAGTGACAAAACACAGCAAAGAAAAAGAAACATAAACAAAATAAATCCTGGTCAACTTGACCTCTGACTAAACATACAGGTTTCCTAACTAACAACTGGGATCAGCCTAGTGCTGTCCTAGTCCCTAAGTCCCTGGTTTTAAATGTCCAAGCAAATAGCCACACAGGCTTTGTCTCACCGCACAGGGGTTCACTCTCCCTAGACAGTCCACACAGGTCTGGTTCCAGGCATGAGCTAACATCTAATGAAGCTGGGAGTTCTTATAGAGGCCTAAATAAGCTGACAAGCTTCAGCTGGTCTCTTCAACTCCCTGTCTGTACGACGCCCCACACTCTCCCTAGAGGTATGAGTCATCCATGAGCCCACTAGCCCCAGCTGGGCTTATACAACTGTCCACCTAGTTGTATAAGTCGGCGTAAAGCCTGAATCTGGGCGAAATATATCTACCCCCCTGAATGCAACCAGGTGACTTTACCTTCCTGCTGTCACACAGACTAATTGATTTTCAAATGTCACATCCCTTCAAGACTGATGCTGATGCTGAGTGACTGTCCTGTTATGTTGACTGACTATCCTCCTCCTCCTCAATGATCCGATTGATGATGATAGCTTGGAAGAACATTTTTGTTTCTGGGTGCCGCCACCAGTGGCTAAGGCCCAATTTTTCAGCCCCTGTTTAACAGGGGCATGTAATTACAGTTTTTTATGCAATGCTTTGCAGCAGGGCTCATTCCTGCACTCCAACTAGAGTATCTGGGAGAGGTTGCACTGTCATGGCACCAGCACCAGTGCCTAAGGCCCAATTTTTCAGCCCCTGTTTAACAGGGGAATGTAATTACAATTTTTTATGCAATGCTTTGCAGCACAGCTCATTCCTGCACTCCAACTAGAGTATCTGGGAGAGGTTGCAGTGTCGTGGGACCGGCACCAGTGCCTAAGGCCCAATTTTTCAGCCCCTGTTTAACAGGGGCGTGTAATTACAATTTTTGATGCAATACTTTGCAACAGGGCTCATTGCTGTGCTCCAAGTACAATATCTGTGAGGGGTTGCAATGTTGTGGCACCAGTGCCTAAGGCCCAATTTTTCTGCCCCTGTTTAACAGGGGCATGTAATTACAATTCTTGATCTAATAATTCACAGCAGGGCCCATTCCTGCGCCCACCAAGAGTAACTGTGAGGCCTTACAGTGTTGTGTCAACACCACCACCACCACCACCAAAGGCCCAATTTTTCAGCCCCTGTTCAACAGGGGCATGCAATTACAATTCTTGATCTAATAATTCACAGCAGGGCCCATTCATGCGCCCACCAAGAGTAACTGTGAGGGCTTACAGTGTTGTGGCAACACCAACATGTAAGGGGCAAATTTCAGCAGAGTATATAGAGCAGGCCCCTACTTTCAAACATCCAACTTACAAACGACTCCTACTTGCAAACGAAAGGAGACAACAGGAAGTGAGAGGAAATCTACCCCTAGGAAGGGAAATTCTCTCCTGTAAGAGTTAATATGGGAAAAAGGTGTCTCCTCTCTACTGATGCTTTATCACCAATCCTTGTTTCAATAAAAACCATACTTTTCAAAAACATTTGTCATTGGGACGGAAAGTGAGGTGAAATGTTCTGAACAGGGGCACAGACAGCAAAACAAATGTTACAGGGGTGATAACCCTTCCCTATGTTTTCCAAAAAGCTTAAAAATAGATTTTTTTGGCTGGAGCTACACTTAAACAATGTACCTGTTCAAAATTACAAACAGATTCTACATAAGAACAAACCTACAGTCCCTGTTTTATATGCACCGCCTGTATACGGCTGTTCAGAGTATATAGGGCCTTTTTTATTTTGTGTGCGGGGTTCCCCTTAATATCCATACAAGACCCAAAGGGGCTGATAATGGGCTGGGGTAGGGGGGGGGGGGTGATGGGGTAGCTATGCCGTTTTTCTCAAAGATTTTCATCCATATTACCGGGACCAGACATTACATTAAAGCCGCAAGCATTTTTAAATGGCTTTTTTTCCTTTAGAAATGTAATTTTGTGCAGGGACAGTTCTAAACACGGGAAACACGTGGCACTTCACAGGCATACTTTAGACACCCCCCAGGTACGATATTTAAAGGAATATTTGAATTTTTTTTTTCACTTTATGCATCATTAAAATGACTGCTCCCGAAAAACGGACGTTTTTAAAACGTATTTTTGCATTGATACATGTCCCCTGGTGCAGAACCCGGGTTCCCCCCTAATTAGATTTATTTTAAATAAGAAATGGGGGATCTCTTGCCTTATCTATCTAAAGTGTATCTACCTACTTTCCCTGTCTAATTTACCAGTACTGAAAATCTCATTCAGGTATGTTAGGACTGAAAAATATAACAATATCCAAAATTCAGGCAAAAAATTTGTTCGAACACCGTTAAAGTCTATGGGACACGAACATGAAAAATCAAAAGTGCTCATTTTAAAGGCTTATATGTAGGGATGAGCCGAACACCCCCCTGTTCGGTTCGCACCAGAACCTGCAAACAGACCTAAAGTTTGCGCGAACTTTAGAACCCTATTAAATATGATGGACTCGAATGTTCAAAATAATCAAAAGTGCTAATTATCAAGGCTAATATGCAAGTTATTGTCCTAAATAGTGTTTTGGGACCCGGGTTCTGCCCCAGGGGACATGTATCAATGCAAAAAAAAAGTTTTAAAAACGTCAGTTTTATCGGGAGCAGTGATTTTATTAATGCTTAAAGTGAAAAAATAAAAGTGAAATATTCCTATAAATTTCGTACCTGGGGGGGGGGGGGGTGTATAGTATGCCTGTAAAGCAGCACTTGTTTCCCGTGCTTAGAAATGTCCCTCCACAAAGTGTAATTTCTGAAGGAAAAAAAGTAATTTAAAAGCACTATAATGAATTGTCGGCTCCCGGCAATACAGAGAAAAGTCATTGAAAAAAAAAAATGAATGGGGGTCCCCCCAAATTCCATTACCAGGCTCTTCCGGTCTGGTATGGATATTAAGGGGAACCCTGCGTCAAATAAAAAAAAATGATGTGGCGTTCCCCTTAAATATCCATACCAGACCCTTTATCTGAGCACGCAACCTGGCAGGCCGCAGGAAAAGAGGGGGGACGAGAAAGTGGCCCCCCCTCCTGAACCGTACCAAGCCACATGCCTTCAACATGGGGAGGATGCTTTGGGGGTCTGTGACCCCCTCAAAGCACCATGTCCCCATGTTGATGGGGACAAGGGCCTCATCCCCACAACCCTTGCCTGGTGGTTGTGGGGGTCTGCGGGCAGGGGGCTCATCAGAATCTGGAAGACGCCTTTAACAAAGGGGACCCCCCTATGTGAATTGGTAAGGGGTACATTGTACCCATACCATTTCACAAAGAAAGTGTAAAAAATTAAAAAAAAAAACACACAGACACAGTTGGGAAAGTCCTTTATTAAAAATAAAAAAATAAAAAATAAAAAACCCATTCCAGCGATGTAATCCAGTGTCCCGCGGCGATCCAATGTGCAGCGCTTCAGTCTCCAGTCCACACGAAACGTCATTGGCTGAGCGGACCTGATGGGGAACTTCCTTTGCAGTGTAATAAATGAATAGACCCACCCCTTCTCACGTTCCCCATCAGGTCCGCTCAGCCTTACACCTACGTCATTGGCTGAGCGGACCTGATGGGGAACGTGAGAAGGGGCAGGGTCTATTCATTTATTACACTGCGGAGGAAGTTCCACATACGGTCCGCTTAGCCAATGACGTTTCGTGTGGAGTGGAGACTGCAGCGCTGGACATCGGATCACTGCGGGACACTGGATTACATCGCAGGAATGAGTTTTTTATTTTTTATATTTTTAATAAAGGACTTTCCCAACTGTGTCTGTGTGTTTTTTACATTTTTTTTTACACTTTCTTTGTGAAATGGTGGTGGTACAATGTACCCCTTACCAATTCACATAGGGGGGTGGGATCTGGGGGTCCCCTTTGTTAATGGGGTCTTCCAGATTCCTATAAGCCCCCCCGCCCGCAGACCCCCACAACCACCGGGCAATAGTTGTGGGGATGAGGCCCTTGTTCCCATCAACATGGGGACAAGAGCCTCCCCCACGCATTGTTTTTTAATTTTTTTTTATCAATGACTTTTTCTCTGTATTGCCGGGAGCCGACAATTCATTATAGCCACGAGTGCTTTTAAATGATTTTTTTTCCTTCAGAAATGACACTTTGTGCAGGGACAGTTCTAAGCAAGGGAAACAAGTGCTGCTTTACAGGCATACTATACACCCCCCCCCCCCACCCCAGGTACGAAATTTAAAGGAATATTCCCCTTTTATTGTTTCACTTTAAGCATTATTAAAATCACTGCTCCCGAAAAAACTTTTTTTTCGCATTGATACATGTCCCCTGGGGCAGGACCCGGGGTCCCCAAACACTTTATATGACAATAACTTGCATAAAAGCCTTTAAAATTAGCACTTTAGATTTCTCCCATAGACTTTTACAGGGTGTTCCGCGGCTTTTCGAATTTGCCACGAACACCCCAAATTGTTCGCTGTTCGGCGAACGTGCGAACAGGCAATTTTCGAGTCGAACATGAAGCTCATCCCTACTTATATGCATGGTATTGTCATAAAAAGTGTTTGGGGACCTGGGTCCTGTCCCCAGGGGACATGTATCAATGCAAAAAAAGTTTTAAAAACTGAAGTTCTTCGGAAGCAGTGATTTTAATAATGCTTAAAGTAAAACACAAAAAAACCCCGCAATAGCTCTGCCTCCATGGGCGGCTCCCGCCGAAGAGACGCATCTCCCGCTGTGACGTGTATGGATGACCCTGCCCCCTCTGACGCCACAGGGGTTTTCCGGTGGCGTCAGAGGGGAGCGAGGTCACCCTTATACATCACCGGGTGGACCCGTGGTATTTCCTTGTGGTGTCAGAGGGGGGCGGGTCACCCTTACACGTCACCGGGTGGCCCCTCCCTCAGCCATATAACAGCTGTCATGGCGGGAGTAGCGTTACTCGGCGGCCGCCTCCCATGGAGGCGGAACTGTTCCGTTTTTTTTTTTATGGTCATCGTCCCGAGATGGATTTACATTGCTGGAATTTTTTCTTTTTTTTAATAAAGGACTTGTCCCAAGCTGTCTTGTCTTTTTTAAAATTTTTGACACTTTTTTGTGAAATGGTAGGGGTACAATGTACCCTGGTACCAATTTACATAAGGGGTGGACAGGATCTGGGGGTCCCCTTGTTAAAGGGTCTTGCAGATTCCGATAAGCCCCCCGCCTGCAGACTCCCACAACCACCGGGCAAGGGTTGTGGGGATGAGGCCCTTGTCCCCATCAACATGGGGACAAAGGTGCCTTGGGGGTTGCAGACCCCCAAAGCATCCTCCCCATGTTGAGGGCATGTGGCCTGGTACGGTTTAGAATGGGGGGCACTCTCGTTCCCCCTCTTTTTCTGCAGCCTGCCAGGTTGCGTGCTCGGATAAGGGTCTGGTATGGATTTTTGGGGGGACCCTATGCCATTTTTTTAATTTTGGCGCAGGGTTCCCCTTAATATCCATACCACACCTGAAGGGCCTGGTATGGAATTGGGGGGACACCCACGCAATTTTTTTTTTAATTTTGGTTCGGGGTTCCCCTTAATATTCATACCAGACCCAAAGGGCCTGGTAATGGACTGGGGGGAACCAATGCCGTTTTTTTCAATTACTTTTTTTCTGTATTGCCGAGTCCCAACAATTCATTATAGCCGCGATCAGTTTTAAATGACTTTTTTCCTTTAGAAATGTAATTTTTCTGCGGGACTGTTCTAAACCCGGGGAAAATGCACCACTTTACAGGCGTACTATAGACAAGTACGAAATTTAAAGGAATATTTCACTTTTATCGTTTCACTTTAAGCATTATTAAAATCACTGCTCCCGAAAAAACGGCCGTTTTAAAAACTTTTTTTGCATTGATACATGTCTCCTGGGGCAGGACCAGGTCCCCAAACACTTTTTATGACAATACCATGCATATAAGCCTTTAAAATTAGCACTTTTGATTTCTCCCATAGACTTTTAAAGGGTGTTCTGCGGCTTTCGAATTTGCCGCAAACACCACAAATTGTTCGTTATTCTGCATTTGACTCAAACATCGGGCTCATCCCTAGTTGCTAATAAAAGTTCCTTTACAAGAGTTCAGAAGCATAGGAGCAGATATGAACACCAAACTTTAGTTTTCAAGAGTCATAAGCATAGAAGCTGTCAATCATGAAGGAAAATGTACTTCAAATCAAAACACCAGTTACTGTATGTGTAAGTACAAATCTTTAAACTTAGAAGATTTTACTTTTATCACCCTTTGCCTCCCTGTACTTTGTGCGTCCTGTGGATTCTGTTTTTAAAACTTATGCACACTCCGCCAGTGGTTTTGCATTACAGTTCCACTACATAGACTATGGCTTTGTTTCTTTGGTCTAACTTGAGCACAAAGGAAAGTGCAGTACATGAAGATGTTCAAATAATATTTTTAGTGTAAATGTTTGGGTTCATACACCTGTAGCGCATCCCATGCACAGCCAGGCACACCGCATTTTTACAGGACACTTGATGCAAGGAACAGTCCAGTGCTTTGTTTTGTATTTTTATTAGGGGGTTTAACTTGGATGGGGAAAAGGGTAATATGGGATGCCCATTTGACTTGAGTAATTTTTATGGAAAACTTCTTCTGTACAGTCTATTTACACTCCTCAGCTTCCTCCTGCACAACACTTGCTTGAAGCACTACAACTCCCAGGACCATTTGACACACTGCTACGTGATCTGACAACAATGCTCAGTCATATTAGTAGCAAATGCCCTTTACAGGCAGGGACCGCGGGCCCCTTTGGTAGTGTAGCAAAGTCTTATGCCCTGTACAAACAATCGGATTTCCAATGGAATAAAATCTGATGGAATTTTCCGTCGGCATTCCGATGAAGCTGACTTCCATCAGTCTTGCATACACACTGTCAGACTAAATTCCGACCGTCCAAAACGCAGTGACGTAAAACACTCAGACAAGCCGAGAAAAATTAAGTTCAATGCTTCCAAGCATGCGTCGACTTGATTCTGAGCATGCGTGGATTTTTCTCCGATGGAATTCCACACAGACGATCGGAATTTCCCATCGGAAAAATTTTAAACATGTTCTATTTTTTTTACTCCGATGGAAAAAAGTCTGATGGGGCCTACACACAATCAGAATTTCTGATGAAACAAGTCCATCGGATTTTATTCCATCGGAAAACCGATCGTGTGTACAAGGCACAAGTGTCCAGCTGTCCTTCTGTGGCTACTAATCCCTCTTCAGGCAATGCCAGCCCACCTGGCTGCAGCTGCCCTATTCTCCAGCCCTCCTGGCTAAGCTTCCACAGTCCTCCCAGACTGACTCTGCATCCATCTCAGACTGCTCTCACCCAGTCCTCTCAGGCTGTCTCTCAGTCCTCTCTGACTATAACATTCACCAGCCCACCTGGCTGTCTCCTCCTTGGAGATCTCTCAATTGTGCTCTCTGGCTATTGCTGTCCTCAACCTGCTCAACCTGCTCCAGTGCCACTGGTCAGGACACCCCTGTATGTCATGAAGAGGGTCACTTCCGCACCCAAGCTTACCCTCAAGGGTCTCCGACAGCCTCCCAGTACTGCATCTCCAATCTTCCACCCAAACTCCACTGCCCCTACTGGGCTGACCCTGAGTATTTGAGTGGGCCATCTGTTGAGGATTGGTCAGGGCCCTCAGAATACTCCAGACAGCTCCTCCTCATCTCCACTCCCATTTTTCTGGAAGTTTCCAGCAAGTTCCAGAAGTAGGGGGAGGTCTCAGAAGTGCTGCCTGTGAGTCATCCAGCCCTCCCTGAGTCACTCACCCTGATCCAGAAAAAAACACATAGGCTTGGCTGCCAGTCAAGCCAAAACATTTTGCTTACACTAACAAAAGTCTATTCTAGCCTATTCTAGCACACTAGAGGGTGCTACACACCTACCTAAAGAAAAGTAATTACTTTGGTCTTCCGAAAACGTGAAAGTTAGATCTCTTTCCCATTTGAGCAAATATGGAGGGTTTTGCTGAGACGTGACTGCAAGTAAGATACCATAAGAGGCGTAGAGATTTCCATATGGGCCCATCTCCCAAACAAAGGTCTTCAAATGGAGTAGGTTGTCTTTGAAAAAAGGAGTGGTCTGGGAGGGACCGGAGGAAATAGGATAGTGGCAACAGTTTCCACTGTCCCAAAGCTAAGGAGTTAAGAGTACCAAAAAGGTCAAGGAGTAGGGAGAAGCCAATCAAGAGTGTTGGACTCCTGTCCAACAAAGGCCGACCAGGGGGATTCCCTGTAAGGGGGGGGGGGTTGGTGGGATTCTGTTACACAGAAGGCTTTTTACCTACCTCAATGCATAGAATGCATTAAGATAAAAAACCTTTAGGCTTTGGAACCACTTTACAGTTGTTTTTGGATTCCATCTTGGAGCTGCAGTTGAAAAAGTTTGTGATACTATATCTGTACTCTGTTTATTATGGTAGTGGAAAGAGGGAGAGTGCTGTAATCATGAGATCTCCCTTTGAGTAGTAAAGACACTACAGAGGCTTGATGGGACTGTGAAGAGGTTTAATGAATAGTTATTGCTCTGACAGTTTGGGCCACGGTGGCTTTTCTTTAGATTTTTTGATTGTGTTTTTGATGGCTGCTTCCCAGAGGGAGAAAACAACTTACCATCAGTTTATCATTTAAGCTTTTAATTCAAAGAGACTCCAGCTGCTCTGTGCCACCAATTCCTCTTCCTCCTCCTCTCTCTTTTTGTGTGGGGTTGGTTTAGCCAAAGGCCATTTTATTGTTTAGTACAGCGATATCAATTCATGCATCACTTTACATATATATTGTACATTTACATCAGTCCCTGCCCTCAAGGAGCTTACAATCTAAGGTTCCTAACTCACATTCATACATACACATAGAAGGGCCTATTTAGACAGGATCCAATTAACCTACCAGTATGTCTTTGGAGTGTGAGAGGGACAGGGAGAACATGCAAACTCAAGGCAGGTAGTGTCATGGTTGGGATTCAAACCGGTGATCCTAGTACTGCTAGACCGAAGTGCTACCCACTTAGCCACTGTGCTAGCTGTAGTTTAACCTCTTCCCGCCTGCCCACCGTCAAATTATGGAGGGATGGTGCGGCTCTCATTTGGGTGGACGTCAAGCAGCGCGGCGATCGTGGCCGCTCCATGTTGATAGGACACGGCGCCTCCCCGATCTCTGTAAAGAGCCGATCACGCGGCTCTTTAACCATGTGATCGGCTGTGTCCAATCACAATCTGTCACATGTAAATGCAGAAGTGCCAGGGAGCGGCATCTCCTCGCACCCAGACATGTAATCAGGTCATTGATCATCAGTGCCCTGATTACAGTAAAGCCCCCATTGCCATCAATTAGTGCCCATTAGTAACACCAATCAGTGCCCACCAGTGACACCAATCAGTGGCAATTAGTGATGCCAGTCACTGCTGCCTTTCAGTGCCCATCAGTGCCGCCCATCAGTGCTGGCTATTTGTGCCCATCAGTGCCGCCTATCCATGTCACCTATCTGTGCAAACCAGTGTCACCTATCAGTGCCCACCAGTACCACCTATCAGTGCCACATATCAGTGCCCATAAGTGCCACCTCATCAGTGCCTATAAGTGCCACTTGATCAGTGCCCATCAATGCAGCCTCATCAGCGCCCATCAGTGAAGGAGAAAATTTTAATGACCGAAACGAATAAAAAAATTTTTTTACAAAATGTTCTGTCTTTCTTTTTTTCTTTTTTTTGTAAAAAATAAAAAACCCAGCAGTGATTACATACCACCAAAAGAAATCTCTATTTGTGTGAAGAAAATTATTAAAAGGGTATTTGGGTACAGTGTTGCATGACCGCACAATTGTTATTTAAAATGCGCAGGGCTGAAAGCTGAAAAATCGCCTGGGCAGGAAGGGGGTGAAAGTGCCCTGTAGGCAAATGGTTATAGGCTAAGCAGTGCATGCTGGTTTGAGAAAATTCTCCCAGGTGAATTTGGACATAAATTTACTGGATCCATGAATCTCAACCCTGCAATATTTGCTCCAAACCCGTACCTCAGCCCTATCCAGCACATGTGTAGCACCCTTCTGTGTATATAGTTGTGTAGTGTAGATAGAGGCTTGTTAGAAGCCTGGGTGTGAGTCAGAGGGTTTTCTTTAGGTCAGGCTGGAGGGCTCTGCAGGTCAGACCTCTGGTACCTCCCTCTTGTTTCTAGAAGCTTGGAGAAGTTTCTAGAAGATAGTTGGTGGAGGCAAGGGGTTCTGATCTAAATATTTATTGGAATCTGGCCAATCCCCAGGCAGGAGTCCTGGCAGGGTGGCTAAACCAGCCCATACATATTGTGGAAGCCTGGCCAGCAAGGTGGTCGAGTAGAAGATGTATGATTGAGGTGGTGCTGTGTAGCCTGGGAGGGGGGTTCTGCCTGCAGGCTGGACTTTGGAGGAAGGAGGAAATCTGAAAGAGCGAGCTCCACTGTCCTGCAGTCCACCGGGGAAGGACAGCCTGCAAAGGAATCAGCCCAGCAGAAAGACTGAAAGCAGTTCTATACATAACTGCAAGACAAGGACAGTGTGAGTACCCCTACACCCCAAGACCTATAAGGGAGAAGTCTGCAAGATGCAAGTTCTTGGCGAGTCTTCAGGGGTCGGTTTATTGCTTACCCAATCCCTTGCCTTAGGATCAGAAACTATAGTCAGGTGGGCTGGTATTTTTCATTAAGGGCCCGAGAGCTCCTACAAGTTGGGACTTTGTTGAAAATCCACTCGGGGGACATTAAACTCCTTGGAGGGGATTACTTTGCTAAGGACTGTTGCTGTTCCAGAGGAAATACAGTCAAGTATCTGTTACAAGTCAAGTTGGGCATTCCATAATCCCTTTTACCCTATCCAAGTTGAAATCCCTAATAAATCCTAAAAGCCAAGCCCATAGACTGTTTCTTATGTCTGGACGCAAATTGGAAAATGTGTGATGCCTGGCTGTGAAGACCATAGGGGGATTCAAAACTCAGTGGTTCCGGGGGGCGTGGCTGGCCGCGGAGCGAGATGGCTGCCTGAAATCTCTGCTCCGCTCAGCCGAGGGACAATCAGCGACTACCAGCATCTAGTCAGCGCATATCCCCCCCTCTCTGACACTCAAGAGGGAAGAGAAATCGGTGGGCACCCGATCGGTATGTCCAGGAGGAGAGCCGTCAGCCTGTATCAGCCGCGCCGCCTCACAGACTACTTCAGGAGAGCTGACATGCTGAAGATGGCGCCGGCGTGGCACCATGTCCCTCACAGCTGGACGCCGGGAACTCACAGGAAAACCCTGCCTACATAGAGGCGATGGACAGCTTCCCATGTTTCCTTGGCAACATCTAGCAGTCCCCTGGGATGCCTACCATACAAGAGTTCAAAGGGGGAATAGCCTGTGGAGGCCTGCGGAACCTCACGTATTGCAAACATGAGATATGGCAGCAAAAAATCCCAGTTTCTCCCATCTTTTTCGACCACCTTTTTCAGCATACTTTTCAAAGTTTTATTAAATCTTTTGACCAGACCATCCGTTTGGGGGTGGTAGACAGAGGTACGGAGATGGGAGATTTTGTATAACTTACTGGTCGGTTAAGATCTTTTTTGGGATCCCCAGTCGACTAAAGACATGGACCAATTCCTTGGCGATAGCCTTCGCAGAGGTATTGCGCAAGGGTATGGCCTCAGGATAGCGAGTCGCATAGTCCAGGATCACCAGAATATGCTGGTGACCGCGGGCAGATTTCACAACCGGCCCCACCAGGTCCATGGTCATCCTCTCCAAGGGGACCTCGATTATTGGCAGAGGAACGAGGGGGCTGCGAAAATGGGGTGACGGTGCCGACATTTGGCACTCGGGGCACGATTCGCAGTACTCCTTGACATCTGCATGCAATCTGGGCCAGAAAAATCTCTGGGCGATTCTCTCCCTGTTTTTTTCAACACCGAGATGCCCCCCTATTACATGACCATGGGCCAGGTCTAGCACGACCCTGCGGAAGGGTTTGGGGACTAGTAGCTGTTCTACCTCGTCCTCTCCATGTTTTATCACTCGATACAATAAATTGTTTTTAATTGCCATGTAAGGGAAAGACACCACCCAATTAGGATCCACCGGTTCCCCATCCAACATCTTAACGTTTTCCCTGGCTCTCATGAGGGTGGCCTCTCGTAATTGCTCGGTACAGAAATCCTCTCTCCTGACCTCTAAATCGGGTACCACATCTTGGCTACTCTCAATGTCAGGGTCAGAGGGGTTTTCCTGTTCGTTACCCTCAGGCTGGGAGCTAGCTTCCAGGTCCTCCGGCTCCCCAACCATGACAGTGAAAGGAAGAGGGTCTCCGGCTTCCTTGATCCCACCAACAGCATCCCCTTCCCTTTGGCAAAAAGGGTCAGGTGAGAGTTCCCGTGCTTCCCCAGCAGTGGGAGCTCTATCTACCAGCCTCCCTTTGCTCTCCCATAAATTCCAGAAATTAGGAAAATCTCTTCCCACTAAAGCTTCATGAAGCAGTGAAGGTACCACCCCCACTGAATGTGTTATACTACCCTTGGGGGTCTCAACCTCAACCACAGCTGTCTGGTAGTCTCGAGTGTCCCCATGGATGCAAATTACCCCCAATAGTACTGGGGTGTAGTTTTGTGGGGTTCACACAATCACTCCTGACTAGGGTAACCACACTACCAGAGTCTAGCAGGGCTGTCAGTGGCTTTCCATCCACAGAAATAACACACATTTGTTTTTCAATGCGACTCTGACATGATGCAGTACATGCGACCTGTGCAAACAAAGAAAAGCGTCTTTTCATATAAGCATAATCGCATTGCATAGGTTCATCATTTAAAGGACAGTTCGCAGCAATATGCCCTAATGCATGGCAATGAAAACATCTTATATGCTCAACCCCCAGTCCTCTCAACGGTTCCAAAGACCTTCCTGGCTTCTTTGGCCAGTCTCCAGGTCTAGGAAGCACAGTCTCATGAGTTGGAACAACAGTCTTATCAAATCTCCCCAAGCTCTTGGACCCCGATACAGTCTTACCCGAACCGCCGGGAGATCTTGCACCCCTAGACACACCGAAGTGGGGCGTAGATGGATTCACCAAGTCCTCAGTAGCACTGTACCTCTCCACTAGGTCGACCAGTTGGGCTGCAGTTTTGGGGTCGCCCTGTCCGACCCACTTCCTCAGAGCAGCTGGAAGCGCACGCAGATACCGGTCCATTACCACACGCGATCTGTGGCCCTGTCAAGGTCTCTGGCTGCAACCACTTCTTGGTGAGGTGGACCAGGTCAAACATTTGCGAACGGGGTGGCTTGTTGCTGGAGAATGACCACTGATGCACCCGCTGGGCCCGGATTGCCATGGTGACACACAAGCGTGCGAGTATCTCTGTCTTTAGAGTCTCATAGTCCTGGGCCTTATCGGGTTCTAGGTCAAAATAGGCCTTTTGGGGTTCTCCTGTTAAAAATGGGGACAACAGACCCGCCCACTGTTCTTTTGGCCATCCTTCGCGGACAGCAACTCTCTCAAAAATCGCCAGGTATGCCTCGATATCATCAGCAGATGTCATTTTCTGTAAGTGGTAGGATGCACGTATCATCTTGGCTTCCACTGGCACATGAGGTGCGGACCCCTTTTTCAGTTCCATCAGAGCCTCTGCAAACTGACGGTTCATCTCCTGCTGGGCCGCCTGTTGTGCTGCAGCGGCCTCTGCGACTTGGCGGTTGGTTTCCCGCTGAGCTGCATTGGCCTGTAGCAGGGCCTTTAACATTTCCTCCATCTTCAGAAAATGCCCGCTGAATCCACCACGTGTGGGAGATTAGCTCGTGGGGATCACCTTTTTCACAGAATGAAGGTCAGCGTACAGGCAGTTTCTTTAAAACCTGGCCTATTGCCAGCTTTATTTACAAGTGGTTTGCAATAGTCATATAAAAATAAACAAAACAGCAAAACAAATCCTTGCCGTCCGGCGCTAAACTATACAGTAACCGCTCTCTATACGGTGAGGGGCTGGTCCCCATCACCCACAAAACACAAGGTAAAGTAAAGCAAACCTTTTCTTTCAGCCCAAAATAACCAGTGCCCCTCTTACTCAGATTCCCTTCTGAGTCTCAGGCCAGAGCATTGCTGTGCTCTCTTCCTGGATCTTTAAAGCCCAGCTGCCTATGGATTCCAGTGAACCTGAATATCCGGACCGGAACCCAGCCAACTACAGAGGCTGGAAAAACCTGGGCCGGATTCTGGTTCAGTCCCTTACAATGGACCGAATGCGAGGTGAAACATAGCGACTGTCATATATCTCACCTCGCATACCGTCACACCACACTACCTGCCTCTGACCAGCCAGCATCTGAGCACAAACTCAAACTTATGCTGATGTCATTGCAGCATGATATGCGGAATGAATTACGGTCCTCCATCTCCATGTTGCATTCCAGAATCGATCAAGTGGAGGACCGCACGGATGACATTGAAAAAGCACTCACTGAGCACACTGCGGCCTATAATGAAATGGCGGATGCCCATGATCAGCACACTGATGAGATTAACTATTTGCACGCCAACATCGCAGATTTAGAGGATTGTTCGAGGAGGAACAACATTAATTATAGGGTGTACCGGAATCCATTAAACCTCCCGAACTGATCCCCTACATCCAGCAACTCTAACTCACACTTATTCCTCAATTGCGTCAAACTGACATGATTATTGACCGGGCACACCGCATTGTCAAACCTAACCACCTCACTGCCTCAGTATCTAGAGACATTCTAGCACGCATCCATTTCTTTCAAGTGAAAGAAAAGATCATGGCTGTTGCCAGGTCCTCCTCCGCTGCCCGACCACTACTGAACAGTGTCCTTATACACAGACATCTCTGCTGCCACTGCTCAAAAGAGAAGAGAATTCTCCCAGACCACCACTGCTCTTAGGAAGCACAACATCCCATACAAATGGGGCTTCCCTACTAAACTAGTGGTCACATACCAAAACCAGAACACCAATATCCTGACTCCCAAAGATGGAATCAAATGCATGCTCAACTGGGGCCTAATCTTCTCACCTCCACCTGAACCCCCACTCCAGAGGCCCTCAACCTTCGCCCAGGATCCCAGGCGTTATGCTCCTACCACCACTCGCAAGTAAAGACTTACTCCATCTCCTCTCACCCCAATCTCCGGGTGCCCATCGGAAACATTTAATATGCCAATCCTGCAATTGTACACTTCAATGATGTCCCTAATGAGCGCAACCCCTGTTATGATTTTCACTATTCCCCCAGTGAAAGGAAAGTGCCACGCACTTTAATACTTTTTTGTTGCTTCTTGTTTATATCCTTTACGTTTCGAATTTTACCTTTTTGTTTTTCATAGTTAGTGCCTATTGTTGCGCTGTTCACTTGGTTGCCTTAAATCGCTAGCTACATTTTGCTTATTGTATAACACCATCACTGGTCTACCTCCACCTATACTTCACAGTAGTAATCCTATATCCCTCCCCACCAGTCACTTCACAAAATGTCATTCACTATCACCTCTATCAACGCCAAAGGCTTAAACTCCCCTTACAAATGAAATTTACTGTGGAAAGAGGCCATAGCCCTCACCTCTGACATACTGTGCGTACAGGAAATGCACTTCGCCTCCACCAAACCTCCCTCCTGCTCCCATAAACAGTACCCACACTGCTACTTTGCCAACTCCGCAAAAAAGAAAGCAGGAGTTATGATTGCTATATGCTCCACGGTCTCCCTCCAGCTGTTCCACACGAGATAGACCCTGAGGGTAGATTTATAATCTTGAACGCCATTATCAATAATCATAACATCACCATAGCTAACATTTACTCCCCTAACACCAAACAACACCGCTTCTACAAGACCGTCCTAAAGAAGCTGGAACCTGGAACCTCGGATAGATCTCTTTTTGACTGACAAACATACCCTGCAAATGGTACAGGAGTCTAAAATTGGACTTATTACGTGGTCTGACCACGCACCCATATCAATGAGACTATTTCCAGCAACTACCAATAAAAACCTCACCACTTGGAGGCTCAACATCTCCATTATCGCACGTCCCTTATATCAAAAACAGATCATATCCGAGCTGCAACAGTACTTCACAACCAACACCAGATCAGTAGACAACCCCACCAAACTATGGAACGCCCACAAGGCCTGCATACGAGGCCTCCTGATTAAACTGGGAGCCCATGAGGAAAAACACAATGCCACCACAAACAAACTCCTAGAACGAATACGCTTGCTAGAGCGAGCCAACAAACCTCAACCTTCCCCTCTACTCAGTTCTGAACTGCACACAGCTAGACAGGCCCTCAGTGACCACCTACACGCGAACTTTGATTTCCACCTTAAACGTCTCCGACTACAATCCTACTCCCAACACAACAAACCTGGGGCATACCTAGCTAGACAGCTTAAATGCAAACTCATACAAACTAAAATACCGTACCTTACCGACCACCGCGGCATAAAACACACAAACCCTAAAGACATAGCGGACCATTTTAGTCTTTATTACTCAGTCTAAACTATACAACCTTACCAGCGCCAACCTTGCGCCACCACCCTCCTCTACCGACATTACTAACTTCCTCAAGGACATACATCTCCCCTCACTCTCACAAGACCAACTACACCAGCTGCCACCCCGTTTTCCCTCACTGAAGTGGAATCAGCCATTGCCAACCTACCACTCCACAAAGCCCCAGGCCCTGATGGGTTCTGCAATGAGTACTACAAAATATTCTCTAAGCTCCTCACCCCCCACCTATGCCGCTCCTTCAACTTCAACGCTAGTACTGGCTCCATCCCACTGGAATCCCTCCAAGCCACTATTGTCACTATTCCAAAGCCGGGCAAACCGGCCGATGAACCTGTCAGCTACAGACCCATCTCCCTGCTAAACACCGAAACAAAGCTATATGCCACAATCTTGGCCACACGACTTTCAGACATCATCCCACAACTTGTGCATATTGACCAAGTGTTTTTTTTTGGCTGGCAGAGAAGCATCGGACGGTACCCGTAGGTTCATAGACCTGATACAATGGGTGGAACACCACCGAACGCCTTCTCTGCTCATCTCTCTTGATGCAGAGAAGGCGTTCGATCGAGTAGACTGGTCCTACCTGCAGGCAGTCCTTCAGAAATTTGGCTTCACAGGGACAATCCTGCAAGCTATACTCTCCCTCTACTCCTTGCCCAGTGCTAGAGTAATGACCTCTGGACTACTCACGGACGCCTTCCACATCTCTAATGGGACGCGTCAAGGGTGCCCACTCTCACCCTTGATCTTCGCCCTTGTTATGGAACCCCTGGCCCAATCCATTAGACACAACCCACTCATCACGGAGATAACGACCACAGATAAAACTCACAAGATAGGCCTGAAAGCTGACGATGTCATAATTTCCCTGACTGACCCTGCCAACTCCCTCCCTGCTCTCCATCACACTTTAGACACATTCAGCAAGGCCTCACTATATAAAATCAACTTTTCCAAATCCAGCATGCTCGGTATAGGACTAATCCAAAGCACCAAATCTGATATCACCAACAACACGTCTTTCTCATGGGCCCCCAACTCCATACTCACGTACTTAGGCATACAATTAACCGCAACCTCAACCCACTTACACTCCACCAACTTTAATAATCTTGTAACCAAACTCCAGAAAACTGTAATAGACCTTCGACATACTACTGCCCCCTGGGCAGGAAGAATTGCCCTTGACAAAATGTATCTTCTACCCCATGCCTTATATACATTCCGGACTCTGCCGATACCCTTCCTCAAACAACAACTACTACAACTACAATCTCTTATCACAACCTTTTCATATGGGGCGGAAAACGATCAAGTCTCAAGAGTAGCACTATGTGCAAGCCAGTCACATCTGGAGGGATGGGAGCACTGGACTTAATAGCCTATAACAAAGTAACTATATTTGATCAAGCCAGAGTCTGGTGGAACCCTATGCAACAAACCACCTGGCTTCAAATAGAAGAAGCAGCACTAATGTCCCCCCCTAAACTGACTCTCTGTGCCCTTCTCCTTCAACATTCAGGGACTCACTCATACCTTGACACTATTAATGCTACCATCAGGTATACCACTATGCCTGCGCAAGCAAATACCAATGGAAGCCCTCCACATTCTCACACCCAACATCAACGTCTCTGACTGGATTAGCAAAGGCATCTCCAACATTGGAATCCTATACCAAGGCTCCACCCTCTTGTCCTTCCAAAAACTACAAACCGATTTGATTGGACACAAAGATTTTTTCATATACCTCAGGATACGCTCGATCCTCTCTAAAGTACAATGGACTGATGACTTACTGCCATGGCATAAAACCACATTCTTCAACATCAAAACATCTCGACAACGTGGAATCTCCTTTTGCTATAAACTTCTTACTGACACTGGCCCCACTTCGAAGTCACCAACGATGCTACAATGGGAGCAAAAACTACAAATGTTCCTACACTCCTCAACAATGGCATGGCTCATTACAAGCACCTCTAAAAATCTCCAGATGTCTCCTCCACTGGGAAACTGTCCAAAAATTATTCCACAACTGGTACCTCACGCCATCTAAACTTGCCCGGATTTACCCAAGCTCAACCAATCTCTGCTGGAGAAATTGTGGATCCCCAGGGACCCCACTTCACATCTGGTGGGACTGCCCAATCATCACAACATTGTCGACTAAGCTCTCCAAACTCCTCCTTTCCATTCTACCGGATCCTGTGCCCCTTACACCGCAAATGGTACTATTAGGCCTAGACATGGAACTTTGGCCTCGCTCTTCACGCATGATCATCTCCCATGTATTCATTGCAACGCGATTGGCTATTGCCAAGACTTGGAAATCTCCCGACCCCCCTCTACCACGGAAATAACTGCCCTCTTGAACAACCATTGCCTAATGGAATTTATGCATGCCAAAGCATGCTTACAACTCCCTAGATTCCAAAAGAACTGGGACTTTTGGCTCAAACACCCTAACTGCATACCCCCTATGAATGACCTTCCATTTAGCTGACTCCCAACATTAGGTAGACCCTCCATTGATGTAATGACTTGACTGCCGCCTGTATAACTGTACATTATTCAATGTTTGTTTTACTACCTGTTACATATGTAAAATCCTCAATAAACTTGAGTTAAAAAAAAACAAAAAAACTCAGCGGTTCCGAAGTGGGTAGCGCCACACATGGGTTTCTAGTGACCTGGTCTTTAACCTTTTAGCTAGTGTGTGTAAAATGTTAAAGGAACAAAAACACCTCATGCATAAGCATCACTAAATGAGTGTTTACTATCATTTTTACTGGTTGCTGCTCGGCCACAATACATTTACTGCAGCAGAGCAGCACGGGCAGGCTGGATCTCATATATGTACGCCATCCAGTTGAGGGGTGTCCACCAGCTCCCGGTGCTTTACGATGACATGATCACAATGTCAACAAAGCTGTTGCGTATGTCACTATGGGGACACTGAACTATTCTGATGAAAGAATGTAAAAAAAAAAGTAAAAACACTTTAAAGAGGAAACAAATCAGCGGGGGGGCGTGGCCGGATGCAGGAGGGAGTGAGAGTGTCTGTGTGAGTGTGGGAGATCCTTCGCTCCATACCCCCCTCTCTGACTAAAAATATGCCCTATACACTGTCCTGCTAATCCTGCTAATAGCCCTGTTGTTACCGGCAGTATTATAGTGCTATCATTGCCGTATGAGTCTACTTTTTGCTACCTTCTGCCGTGGAGCTGGGTGAGCTGAGCCGGATCAGAGACCTGGGCTGGAGTGTTGCTGTGCAGGGAGCTTGGAGCTTGGAGACCGATCTGTGTGGACGAGGCGCTGGCTCCTGTTGCAGAGACGGAGACAGCAGTGAGTGGATTGGGGGACACGCTGCGCCATCCTGGTCGGCTCTGCCTGGGTGTGCTGGACTGAGGGAGGGGGACCGGGTTTGGCCCATGGCGGTGGCGGTGACAGCGGTGGTGGCGGGGAGCTGAAGCAGGAACCGAAAGTCCTCGGGAGCCCTGTAGTCTTGTGGGATCTTGCGGCCTCACGTGACCCCACGATATCGCTCGGTGATCCGAGCGTGTGAGTAAGGGACACTGAAAACGGGGGGAGTGTGTTAAGGATGGAATGACATAAAGCACACAGTTTTCCGGAGATACTTCTCCGCAGAGATACCTACCCCCTCCCCCCACCATTATCAATTATCATTATTGCCACATTGACTGTATATTGACTGCATGGCACTGTATACCACCGGCACAGTGCGGTAGAGGGAGCTATGTATTGCTCAGATCCCATTATTAGGCCAATGTTAGCAACACAGCCCGGGGAGATTGAAAAAGATAAAGTGTGGGAGCGCAAGGGAAGCTGAACTGGATACAGGAGGGGACTGTGATAAGAACCGAATGACACTAAGTACATAATTACACAGATCCCCGGTGACACCTAACCCCTCCCCACAGTATCAATACCATACTAAGGAGCTCTCATACCAGCATAGAGATTATATGGCATACTGCCTACCACCGAAATAGAGCTGTAGAGGGAGCAACAAACTGCCCAGATCCCTTTACTCACTAAGCCATATCAGCAAACTACAAGCCACAGGCCATCATAGGAAGAAAGCCAGGGTAGTTAATCTCAAATCTAGAAAATACCCAGGCAACGGAGACTGTGGTGGCAAAATCATAATTAGTTTTTTTCTCCTTTTTTTTTTCTTTCTGACTATAATATCCATAAAATATTTTCTCTTTTTTTGTGACACCCTATTATGCCCGGGAAACGGGGAACGGAGGAGCAGTCAAATCAGCATCAGCCACAACAAGAAGGAGCCCAGGTTACACGCTCTGCAAAGAGCCAGGCAAATCAAGCAAAGGCTGTAGCGGCAGCAGCAGTGGCAGCAGCAGCAGCAGCAACAAAACTTGAGTGATTTGCTCGAACCACCCTTTCGCCAGCAAAGTCTCAACAGCCAGTCCAAGTAGGAACCTCGGTGGCCAGGAAAAGTCTAGGCAGTGGCCAGGCATTAGCATTGACGAGCCCGGCAGTAGCACTGAGCACAAAAACAGTGAGTACAAAAGGGCAAGGGGCGGGAAAACTCAATGCTATAACTGTTGTAACTGCTCCAGTAAACCCTGCCAACACAGCCGAGGGGAATATGGAGGGGGACCCTAAAGGAAGAGAGGGAGAGCCCACAATGAGGGATCTTCTACATGCCATAAATGCATGTAAGGAATCGATTACTGGCTTGGATACCCAGTTGAAAGGTATTAAAGAGGAACTAGCCGTAATGGGAGGTAAACTGAAAGAGACAGCGGAGAGAACCACAGTTTTGGAGGATAGGCTAAGCGCAGTTGAAGACGTGTTACTCCCACTTAGACAAGATGTAACAGGGATGAAGAAACAAACGGATAAACAGGCCGCCAAAATTGATGAATTAGAAAACAGGAACCGTAGAAGCAACGTCAGAATAATAGGCATGCCTGAACGGAGCGAGGGATTCGACCCTATAGAATTCTTGGAAGGCTGGTTTAATGAGATATTTGGGGCTGCATCTTTTTCCCCTTTTTTTGGTATCGAACGTGCCCACCGAGTCCCCTTTAAACCCTGCCAGGGAAGTGAGTATCCAAGACCCCTACTCATAAAAATGTTTAACTATAGAGATAAAGTGACTCTACTCCAGAAGGCCAGATAAATAGGGGAAATACTCTATAGAGGGACAAAAATTTCATTTTATCAGGATTTCTCCCCAGATCTTCAAAAGCGGCGAGCGATTTTTATGCCGATCAAACGTACTTTACAGCAAAATAAGATGGAGTATGCACTGCTCTATCCTGCCCGCCTGTGGGTATCTACAATGAACCGTATACATTTTTTTGATTCCCCGATGAGTGTCGAGAGGTGGCTGGAGGATAATGGGAAAACCCAACGGAATACTGTGGGTCAAGAGACCAGAGACTAACTAGACTTTTTTTTTTCTTTTTCACCCCCTTTTTTTTTTCTCTCTCCCGCAGAATTTTATGTTTTTTTTCTTTTTTTTCTTTCATATAAAGATAATTCTTAAGCACCAGGTTAAAGGAGAGGGAGGGAGAGGGGAAAATAAAAATTAAGGCACTAGGTGAAGCACTAAGGAGAGAGATGGGAAAAAGATAAGAGAGAAAAGCATACATTGACTAGATTAAAATGGGGCTGGCCTGATACACTTAACTAAATAGTAAACACAAGGATTAAAGCACATGAAAAGCACTAAAAGGTTGTCAGAGGGGGGGAGAGGGGTGGGGGGGTCTAGGACCCCTGGAGTAAGGGTGTAAAGAGATGTATGGTAGAGGGGAGGTCATAGGGGAGGTGTGTAGGGTGGAGGCCATAGGTAAAGCCCCTAGGGTAGGCCCAGCTGGGCAAAGGGGGAGGGTAGGGGGGTAGGGCATGGAGGGTAGAGGGGAAAGGGGGGAGGGGTTCAGGGAGGGAGGATGGGGGGGAGAAGGGGGAGGTAGGGTAAGGGAGGGAGAGGGAGGTACATCACAAATAAATAGGGGAAGACATCACAAACACAAGTTTTGCTATATATATGTTTTATATGCTCCGCCGCCGATCGGCGGGTAAAAACAGGGAATATATATATGGATATATATCCTATTCTTGCATGCCATGTAGGTTCTCAGGGACAGGTGCCATTCAGAAGGGCAAATGTGCTCTGATCTATTTCTATGTCTTTATTTTCCTTGTGGTGGTATATGCACAGTTCCTTTTTTGCTCCTTGCAATGGTTAATGTGAAGACTAGGGGTATAGTACTAATGACATGGAATGTGAGGGGTCTGGGGGATAAGGATAAAAGAAATGCAATGTTTAAATATTTTGATAAAATGAGACCCCATATAATCTGTTTACAGGAAACACATATGCGGCCCGACTCTGTCCACTTTCTGCATTCACGTAAATACCCGATACAGTTTCACTCCATGTATACCTCATACTCAAGGGAAGTCAGTGTAATGGTCTCCACCGATTTTTCCTTTGCGTGTATTCAACAGAAAGTGGACAGAGAGGGTAAATTTGTTTTTTTGCTCTGTAAGCTTAATGGGTTAGTATGTATTATCGCCTCAATTTATATTCCCCCACCGTTTTTAATAACTCCTCTTAGAAGCTATGCGCAATTTATGGCCTTATACCCGGATGTTCCAGTATTAGCGTTGGAAGACTATAATAATACCCTGGACAATTTCCAGGATAGAATGTCCTTGACATCCAGAGTGGTGAGACAGACAGCTGGTAAGACGACTTTCGCCTCTCTACTCCTGGAACTGGGACTCCGCGATGTTTGGCAAGAGAGCAATGAAGAGGACAGATGTTATTCATGCTACTCTGCCACACATGATGGACTCTCCCGTATCGATCTGGGTTTGGGAAATTAGGTACTTATGCAGCGGGTGGAGGACTCGGCCTATGAGCCGCGTCTACTATCCGATCACTCTCCATTCTGGGTACGGCTGGATGTCACTGTTGCATCGGGCCGCCCACTGTGGAGAGTGAACCCTTTCTGGTTAACCCTGATCCCGTCCCCAGATAGAACGAGGGGGGCATTGCGGGAAATAGTAATATGGGACACATTTAAGGCATTCTTAAGGGGATGCCTTATTAGAGAGATTATGGGAATTAAAACTCGGTCCAGGGAATGGGAGAATAGGGTACGGGACGAAATGAAAGTGAGAGAACAGGCCTTAATAGCAGATCCCTCCCAATCCAACCATGACTCTTGGACGGAGGCACAAGCAAGGTACAATTCGGTTTTACTGTCCGCAGCGGAGAAGAGGAGATATTTTCAGCAGCAGAGCAATTTTGAAGAGGGGGAAAACACTGGCCGCCTTCTTGCCCTCATAGCTAGAGAGCAGCGGGAATCCGCTAATATCTCGGCAGTAAGGGCATAATCCGGGGAGAAGTATACACTCAGCTCGGACATTCTAGATAACTTTCAGCGGTTTTAAAAGGTTTTATACTCCTCTAAAACCAGCTATATTTCATCTGACTTGGCTCAGTTTTTACAAGCCTGCCCTTTTCCACAGCTATCCGAGGTGGACAGCGAAATGTTGAATTCCCCAATTACATTGGTGGAATTGGCAGAGGCACTGGAGGGGGCAACACACCATAAATCCCCACACCTGGATGGGATACCGGTGGAGGTGTACTCCCATTATGGGGAGGACCTTCTACCACCCCTGTTGCAGGCTATAACAGAGGCAGAGGAAATAGGCAGCCTACCAGATAGTATGCAAGAGGCAATAATAACAGTGCTCCCAAAGCCAGGAAAGGATAAGCTCCTACTGGATTCCTATCGCCCAATATCCTTACTAAATGCGGATGTCAAGCTCTTTGCTAGAGTCCTGGCCAAGAGGCTATCCCAAGTAATTGTCAGGTTGGTCCATCATAACCAGTCTGGCTTTATACCCACCCGTTCTACGGCCGATAACATTAGGCGACTATATATGAATCTGCAGGTGCCGGTGGATAATCCAGGAGGTAGGGCCATTCTGTCACTGGACACTGCATAGGCGTTTGATAGTGTGGAGTGGCCCTACCTCTTGGAAATCCTGGCAAGATTTTGAGTGGGGAATAAATTTATAGCGTGGGTAAAGGCGCTTTATTGTAAGCCGAGAGCCAGACTGCGTATTAATAATAATATTTCTTCTCCAATTGAGTTATACAGAGGTACCCGACAGGGATGCCCATTGTCCCCATTGCTGTTCGCCCTGGCGGTAGAGCCACTGGCCATCTTGATCCACAATTCCCCGGAAGTGGTAGGGTTTCGCAGGGGCCTGGGGGAAGAAAAGATATCTTTATATGCGAACGATGTGCTTATATATCTAGGCAACACAGCCGCTTCTTTGGAAGTGATGGAGATAATAGGGGATTTTGGAAGATTTTCAGGTTTTATCATCAACTGGTCAAAATCAACCTTAATGCCCATAGATCAGCTGAAGGAACAGTTACCAGAGGGGGCAGAACAAATAGTTATAGCCAATAGTTTTAAATATTTGGGAGTGGTGGTATCTCCGGATCCGGCTGAGTATCTTCAGCTGAATCTGGGTCCACTGTTGGCTAGGCAGAAAGTGAAATGTAACAGTTGGTGTAAGCTTCCACTGTCAGTAATAGGACGGGCAAATTTAATAAAAATGGTATGGGCCCCGCAGCAATTGTATGTTTTCCATAACTCCCCTATGTGGATCCCGAACAAATGGTTCAAACAGATTGATACTTTGATGAGGGAATTAATATGGAAAAAAAAGGCAGTTAGGATCAGTCTAGCCACACTACAATATGGAAATGACAGAGGAGGACTGGCAGTACCTCATCCCAAAATGTACTTTTTGGCTTCACAGTTCCAGCAGATGTCAGGGTGGGGGCAGGAAAGAAATGAGGACTCTATATGTAAATTGATGACTGCATCGGTCCCTGCATTAGAGGCGGCCTCCCATATGGAGATGGACCTGCCAAGCATCCCAGGCTCGGCACCTACGTGTGTCCTCCTCAAAAGGGTATGGGGAGAGATCCGGAAAGCTCTGAAGATATGGTGTGTTGCCCTTTACCCCGATTTGGCACAATCAGAGATACCCACAGGTACAGGAATTGCAGGGCTTTACCCCCTGGAAAGAGAGGGGGATCTGGTATTTTGCACAGCTATATGAGGGGGAGGTGTTGAAGACGTACAAACAGCTATGTAGGGAATTCCAGTTAAACCCCAAGAGCTTCTATCAATATCTCCAACTTCGTCATGCGTTGCAGGCACAACAAACAACCCATTCATTGAAAGTGTCAACATCACCGATGTTGAGAGAGGTTCTTGGAGCGGACACTAGGAAAGGATTAACATCAAAAATTTATAGGGAATTGCTGTCCTCAATACAGGACTATGCCTCTCAAAAATGCCGAAGCAAATGGGTGGAAGACATAGGGGAGATAGATGGAAACCAGTGGGAAATGGCCCTTGAATCTATTCCAGCGGTATCGGTATCTGCATCCCATAGATTGTCACAATTATTTATTTTGCATAGGGCATATAGAACATCAGTGCAGTTATATAAATGGGGAGGAAGAGACTCCCCCTTGTGCCCAAAATGTAAAGCACATAAGGGGGACTTCATACACCTAATTTGGAGGTGCCCAAAACTACACAGGTATTGGGAGGAAGTCTCCCAGTGCATTACTAGACTGGTACAGGTCCCTGTCCCTCTAAACCCTGTAGTGTACTTGCTTGGAGCCATAGATGTAGAAATGTTCCCAAGAGGAACGTACTACATGTTAACTAGACTGATGTATCTAGCTAGAAAACTCATTGCAAAATACTGGATGGCACCAGCGGTACCCACGGGGAAGCAGTGGATCTCATACGTAAACTCCTTGCTTCTTAGAGAGCGATTGACGTACAGTCGTAGGAGAGAAGTGGGTAAATTTGATATTATATGGCAACCATGGCTGGGGGATGCTGATTTGGCGCCATCTCAACTGGTAGTGGAAAGACTCCAGATGTAGAGACCCTGGGGAAGTGTAGGGGAGGGAGGGGCAGAGAGGAGAAGGAAAGAATAGCTTGAAAGAGTAAAAGTAGAACATCTAGATAAGAGAGAACATCGGTGGTGGAAGAAATGACTTGTGGTGATCAGATATTAGGAGGCATAGGTGATGGATGTAGTTATAGGGTTAGAGGGGAGGTGGAAAGGGAGAAGAAGGGAAAAGAGGATAGAGCGATATAATATAGATGTAAATACACAAGATTGACACAAAATATTATATGGATGTAAGATTAGATATGTTTTTCCTATGTGTAAGGTTTTACCGAACAAAATGCACGAATTGAATTGTATGTATTATGAGAATAATTTTCTAAAAAATAAAAAAGTTTTTGAATAAAAAAAAAGAAAACAAATGTAAAGAAAACGTTAGAAAATTAAATTTTTAACACACTGCACCAGTCACCACTCAGTATCCCTGATATCTGCCACACCAGTCATATGATGACGTTATACTGCACTAGTGACAGTATTTAAAAAAATATTTGTTTTTTTTCAAAATTTGTTTTTTCATTTATATAGCAAAAAAGTGAAACCCAGTGGTGATCAAATGCTACAAAAGAAAGCTTTATTTGTGTGAAAAAAAATATTTAAATTTCATTTGGGTACAGTGTTGTATGACCGTGCAATTGCCAGTTAAAGTAGCACAGTGCTGAATAGCAAAAATGGCCTTGTCATGAAGGAAGTAAAACCTTCTGGAGATCAAGTGGTTAAATAGTAAGGCCCCTTTCACACTTATACGACTTGTCCCACTATTTGTGATGGCAAAGTAGCATGACAAGGCGTTTCCCATAATTTCCAATGACAACCATTCAGATTAGTACGACTTCAAGTCGTTCCGACTTCAAAGTAGTCCCTGCACTACTTTGGTCCAATTTTGATGCCACTTACACAGGCATTCCCTGAAATTGCGGTAAAATCGTGCGACTTTGAAGTTGCAGTAGTGTGAAAGGGGCCTAATTCTTGTCTAAACAAAACCATTTTATAACCTCCAATGGAAGAACAATGTATAACCTATGTTGCATTGATTAAATCCTGAATAAACAGCAGTTCCTAACATCTATGCTGCTACAATCAGTTGTTCGTAATTGTAACACTGTGCTATGTTACTGATATGCCATAAAATGGCAGTGTCCCGCAACTTAGTTATCACACAACTGATACAGAAATGCTGGGAACTGTGGGACTTGTATGCTGTAAGCAGGATTCTTTCATCCAGATCAGCTGGAGCTGAACTACACCACCCATGAGGACGGGCAAAGGGGTGGGAGCATTTAAAAAGGGAAAAGCCTGTAAACAGGGGGGTAGATGGGAGAAACCGTGTTGGAGGCCGGATGTGAGAGACAGAGCAGAGTAGATCTACGCAGGCCCAGGGCAGAGTCAGGAAGTTGCAAAAGCCACCATAGAAGCTTACCATACTGAGGAGGCAGCTAGCAGAACCTGTGGGCATATGGACAGGGTCATCGCCACCTTCACAGCCATCCCAGCAAAAAGGGGGCCCCCTCCACACAGGAAGTAGTTGCTTAGCCCTGCTGCACTGTGGAACTGGTTAGGATGGTTTTTAACCCATACCATGCTACCATTGCTCTCTAGCCTGTTGTTTGCATCCAATTCCAAGAGTCTAGAACAGTTTACAGTACAGGCCTATATCTTTAAGCACAGACACTATAACCCGTCTAGTGCTGCAGGCTGACCCCTTTTCTTTACTGCCTTTATTAACACTGCCTGCAGGATACCAGGATTCAACTCTTTGCTTCCCTGCTAGGCAGGAATTCTACATACACTCCACTTCAGACTTAAGCCATCCAAGGAAGAAATTTGTTGGTTTTCATTTAAAGGGGCATACTCCAGCCGGAATCTGTTTCCCCTTCTTTCCCTTGCAAAGCAATTCTTGTTACCACCTTACACCCAAGTGACACTTCACCTTAATCTGACATCCTTAAAGGGACTCGTCACTTTATCAGTGCTTATTATAGGTGAACTCTGTCATTTTACTATCCTTTGGGCAACTTGGTTTTCTTCAAAGGGACTACATATCTACTGTGCACCAACGTAAGAGCCCAACTAGCCGGAAGAAGAGTTTTTTATGTGCTTGGGGTATCTGCTAAAATCTTATTTGTCTAGGTTTCTGAGAGTTGAACTCAGACTCTTTTTCACTGAGAACTTGCAAGTAAGCTAGCCCAGTGTTTGTTCTTTCTCATCTTATTTGCTAACTTGGGGAAGATTTCTTGGTTTGGGAGCTCACGTTTAAATCTTCAGTCCGACAAAATGGGTGGGAGTGGTTTAAAGTGCTACTGTATTGTGTTATATTGCCTTTTTCCTGTCAGCGTTTTGCCATTGGAAAGCCAATTGTTTTGTTTGCCTGTTTTTCCAACTCTGTGGCACTAATACAAGTAAAACATTTATCTCATTAGTGTGTATGTGTTTTTCCTTTTGTGTGACAGCCAGGGAGTCACCTGTTCAAGGTATATCAGTGGTGTTAGCAGGGACAATACTCTGCTCAGGGCTCAGTAGTGAACAGGGTACCCAAAATACTCAGCAGCTCCTAAGGAGTTAGCACTACATAATAATAGTTCTTTGAGTCTGTCCTGCCTTAAGAGAACCAAAATCATTTAGAGTCATATTGAGTCTCTGCATATTTCCAGCATTGTCAGCTAAGATATTCTGAAGAGAACCTATCCAGGTCCTAGTTTCCACAGGTGTATAAGGCTATAAGAACCCTGTAAAGAATACATTCTTTGTCACAGAAGGTAATGTAGGTTTTTTAAATTACCCACTGTTATCTTAGCAGTAACATTGCACATAATAATCTATATTTTTTTTTTCTGTTATGCATAGTGAAGGATGGTGACTTAATTTAACTAAACATTGTGCCCAAGACTTTTTTGTTATTGAAAAAAAAATATGGATTTAGCAGTGTAAGCTGCATAAAAACATTTTACATTTTTGTAGTTAATTATAGTACCTATTTATTCATTCTAAATAAAACTGTAAGATGTCCTGACAGTTTCTTTACTCAAACAGATCTCTTTTCTGAGTTCTATTTCTTTATTTTTTTCAGTTATTCATTTTCAAAGACTTGTCTCCTCATTATTCTCTAGTGAAGCAACGAGCTTTGCCACCTTGAATGAACTTCTCTTTTGTTCAATGTTATACCATATAAAGATAATTGCTTTCTAAAAATACTCTAGATGTCTAGTGATACAATTATATATATATATATATATATATTGTGACAGCAGGAAGGTAAAGTCACCTGGTTGCATCCAGGGGGGTAGATATATTTCGCCCAGATTCAGGCTTTACGCTGACTTATACAGCTAGGTGGAGAGTTGTATAAGCCCAGCTGAGACTAGTGGGCTCATTGATGACTCATACCTCTAGGGAGAGGGCTGGGCGTCGTGCAGACAGGGAGTTGATGAGGCCAGCTGAAGCTTGTCAGCTCATTTAGGCCTCTATAAAAAACTCCCAGATTCATTAGATGTTAGCTCATGCCTGGAAGCAGACCTGTGTGGACTGTCTAGGGAGAGTGAACCCCTGTGCGGTGAGAGAAAGCCTGTGTGGCTATATTTTGCTTGGACATTTAAAACCAGGGACTAGGACAGCACTAGGCTGATCCCAGTCGTTAGTTAGGAAACCTGTAAGTTTAGTCAGAGGTCAAGTTGACCAGGATTTATTTTGTTTATGTTTTTTTTGCCTTGCTGTGTTTTTGTCACTGTAAATAGAAAATAAACCGCACCTTTTTGATTTTGAAAACCACAACCTCCGTCTGCTGGGCCTGTTTTGGGTGGGGAGCCCATCCCGGGGGTCACACATACCCGCTGCCGAGCTAGCCCCCTCACAGTTGGTGGAGAACCAGTGGCAGTTTTTTTTTAAGCCAGCATGGAGGAGATACTGAAACAGCTGGCTCTAGCAAATGCCAATCAACAGCAGACAAATGCAGGTTTGCAAAGGAGCCTTGCAGCCCAGCAGCAAGCTCATCAACAGAGCCTTGCAACTTTACAACAGAGTCTGGAGGCTCAGCAACAAGCCCAACAGCAATCTGAGGCCCGCTTCATAGACCTGTTGCAGAAGCAAGAGCAGAGACTACAACAACAGATGGAAGCAGTAATGCAGCAACGTCCGCAGACCAGTGAGGAAAGCCGTCCCACTAATACCGCGTCCTTTGGGGTGAGTCGTTTATTGACAAAAATGACTGGAGAGGATGATCCAGAGGTATTTTTGACCACATTTGAAAGGACCGCTGAAAGAGAAAAGTGGCCTGAGGAGCAGTGGGCTGGACTAGTGGCTCCTCTGTTAACTGGTGAATCGCAGAAAGCTTACTATGACCTAGAGCCTAACCAAGCAAAAGACTATGTGATGCTAAAAGCTGAAATATTGGCAAGGCTGGGTGTCACCCTGGCTGTCCGGGCTCAGCGTGTGCATAACTGGACTTTCCAGCTTGGAAAACCCCCCAGGTCTCAAATGTATGATCTCATTCACCTGAGCAGAAAGTGGCTACAGCCAGAGACTTTGTCCGCACCAAAGATTGTGGAACGTGTTGTAATGGATCGGTTTTTGAGAGCTCTTCCTACTGCCATCCAAAGGTGGGTAAGCCATGGAGACCCAGAGACGGCCGATGGTCTTGTGGATCGTGTGGAGAAATACTTGGCTACAGAGAACCTGACGGCCTCTTCCAGAGACACTCGGACTTTCCACCCTAAGACCAGACCATCCCCAGGGGCGGATAAGAGGATTCCAAGGGGTGAGGGTGGAGAGAGTGAGAGGGTGGGAGCTCTACCCCAAGTTTGGCGAGAACAGCCTGGGAAATCAGCGGCTCAAGAGGCCGCAAGAAGGATCGTTTGCTACCGCTGCCGGCAAGCGGGACATATTGCAGCAAATTGCCCGGTTGTGGAGGAACCCATGCAGTGTGACTTTCTGACGGGCAGACGTCAGTCGCTGTGTGCGACAGTCGCATGCACTGCCATTCGGGGAACTGAGAAACATTTATGCAAAATGTGTATTAATGGTAGAAATGTTGTGGTATTGCTGGATTCAGGTAGCCTTGTGACCCTGATAAAGGCTGAGTTAGTTAAAACAGAGGTCTCTGGGAATAGCAAGGTAGCCGTTATTTGTGTGCATGGGGACACCCGAGAGTATCCAGTGACTACGGTGTGTTTCGAGACCCCCAAAGGTACCCTCTCTCATCCAGTGGGCTTAGTATCTCAGTTACCGCATGACGCCATTGTGGGAAGGGATTTTCCGAAGTTCTGGGAACTGTGGGATGATCCTGAGCCCCCCACTGGTGCCCCTATGTACCAGGAATGTGATAGCCAGAACTCCCCTGAGAGTGGTGAGGACTCTCCGGAATTTCCCTTGTCAGTATTGGCAGGGGAGACTCAAGAAACTGGAGAGGAGCCCACCTCCTCAGACGAAAACCTACCGTCTGTGGAGTTTTCTGATCTTGAGGTTCACAGGGAAAACTTTGCCACAGAACAGTTGAAAGACCCCGCCCTAATAAAGGCACGGGAAAACGTAGTGAAAATAGATGGCGAGTTAGTGAACCCAGATAATACTGGCACTTACCCATACTTCAGCGTAGAGAAGGACCTACTGTATCGGGTGGCAAAAAGGGCAGAAGAAACTGTTGAGCAGCTTGTGGTGCCCAAACCTTACAGGAAGTTGGTGTTGGAGTTGGCCCATGGGCACATTCTTGGAGGTCATCTGGGGACAGAGAAAACCCGAGAGAGGGTATTACAGAGATTCTATTGGCCTGGGGTGATGAAGGACATAGAAAATTATTGTTCCTCCTGCCCTGTGTGTCAGAGGTCGGCCCCGATGCCACATTTCCGTAGCCCGCTGGTCCCTCTACCCATCATTGAGGTCCCGTTTGAGAGAATCGCAATGGATTTGGTAGGTCCTATAATCAAGTCCGCTAGGGGGCACCAGTACATATTGGTTATAATGGACTATGCCACCCGTTATCCAGAAGCGATCCCTCTCAGAAATACCTCGGCCAAAACCATAGCCAAAGAGCTATCTCTTGTTTTTAGCCGGGTGGGTATTTGTAAAGAACTGCTTACGGACCAAGGTACACCCTTTATGTCCCGGGTTATGAAAGAGCTGTGTAAATTGTTCAAAGTGACGCAATTGCGTACATCTGTGTATCACCCCCAAACCGATGGGCTGGTTGAAAGATTCAACAAAACCCTAAAACAAATGTTGAAGAAAGTGGTGGATAGAGATGGAAGGGATTGGGACTGTCTACTTCCTTATTTGATGTTTGCTATTAGGGAGGTGCCCCAATCCTCTACGGGATTCTCCCCCTTTGAGTTACTGTATGGGAGACACCCAAGAGGGCTGTTGGATATTGCCAAGGAAACTTGGGAAAGTGAGAGTTCTCCCCACAGGAGTGTGATTGAGCATGTCGCCCTGATGCAAGATCGAATTGCACAGGTAATGCCCATCGTGAAGGAACATTTGGCCCAAGCGCAGTTGGCACAGCAGAGAGTGTACAACCGTGGAGCCAAGACCCGTACCTTTTCCCCGGGGGATAGGATATTGGTACTTGTCCCTACGGTTGAAAGTAAATTCCTTGCCAAATGGCAAGGCCCCTACGAGATAATGGAAAAAGTGAGCGAAGTGAATTACAAGGTCAGACAACCAGGAAGGCGAAAGCCCGAACAGATCTATCACGTTAATCTGTTGAAAGCCTGGAGGGATAGAGAGTCCCTAGTCGCAGACACTTGGTCACCAGCTCAAACTGGTTGCGTGATTCCTGAGGTTGGAATCGCAGCCACCTTGTCACAACCCCAACAACAGGAGGTTAAGGAGTTTGTACTTCGCAACAAGGAGGTATTCTCTGAGCTGCCGGGACAAACATCTGGGGTAGAGCATGACATTATTACCCCGCCCGGTGAAAGGGTGAAGTTAAAACCCTATCGGATCCCAGAGGCCCGACGGGAGGCAATACGGGAGGAAGTACAGAGAATGCTGAACTTAGGGGTGATAGAGGAGTCCCAAAGTGATTGGTCTAGTCCCATTGTGTTGGTGCCTAAACCGGATGGGAGCTGGCGATTTTGTAACGATTTTCGTCAGTTGAACAAAGTTACAAAATTTGACACCTACCCCATGCCACGTATAGATGAGTTGATCGACCGGCTGGGAACAGCCCGATACATGACGACTCTTGACCTCACAAAAGGGTATTGGCAAATCCCCCTGGCCAAGTCGGCCAAAGAGAAAACCGCATTTGTAACCCCAGACGGGGCGTTCCAATATAAAAGAATGCCGTTCGGGTTACAGAATGCGCCGGCCACATTCCAGCGGAAAATGGACCAGATGCTGAGGCCCCATCGGAAGTATGCTGCGGCTTACCTGGATGACATAATTGTCCATAGCACAGATTGGGCCTCACATCTGCCAAAAGTGCAAGCAGTCCTGGACTCTGTTCGGGAAGCAGGGTTTACGGCTAACCCCAAGAAGTGTACCATTGGGCAGGAGGAGGCCAAATATCTTGGGTACACCATTGGGAGGGGAGTAATAAAACCCCAACTCAACAAAGTCGAGGCCATCCAGAGTTGGCCACGTCCCAACAGCAAGAAGCAGGTACGAGCCTTTCTGGGAATCGCTGGGTATTATCGGCGATTCATTCCCCACTTTGCTTCTAAGGCTGTGCCCCTAACCAACCTGACGAAGGGGAAAGGGTCGGTCATGATTAAATGGACCCCCGAGGCTGAGGCAGCATTCCAATTCTTGAAACAAGCCTTATGTAGCCAGCCAGTGTTGTACTCACCCGACTTCTCTAGAGACTTTGTCGTACAAAGTGATGCGTCAGATGTGGGGTTAGGAGCAGTATTGTCCCAGGTCTGGAACGGGGAAGAGCACCCAGTCATTTACCTCAGCAGGAAGTTGAAGTCCCATGAGGTAAATTACGCCACCGTTGAAAAGGAGTGTTTAGCGGTGAAGTGGGCTCTAGATTCCCTTCGGTACTACCTGCTAGGTAGGCACTTTGACATGGTTACGGATCACGCTCCGTTAAAGTGGATGGCTCAAAACAAGGAAACAAATAGAAGAGTGAATAGGTGGTTCCTGGCCCTCCAGGAATTCAACTTCACAGTAAAGCATCGCCCTGGCGTTCAAATGGGGAATGTGGATGCTTTGTCTCGAGTACATGAATGCCTGATTGCTGGTGTTCCAACCCCGAGGTTAAAACAAGAGGGGGGGGTATGTGACAGCAGGAAGGTAAAGTCACCTGGTTGCATCCAGGGGGGTAGATATATTTCGCCCAGATTCAGGCTTTACGCTGACTTATACAGCTAGGTGGAGAGTTGTATAAGCCCAGCTGAGACTAGTGGGCTCATTGATGACTCATACCTCTAGGGAGAGGGCTGGGCGTCGTGCAGACAGGGAGTTGATGAGGCCAGCTGAAGCTTGTCAGCTCATTTAGGCCTCTATAAAAAACTCCCAGATTCATTAGATGTTAGCTCATGCCTGGAAGCAGACCTGTGTGGACTGTCTAGGGAGAGTGAACCCCTGTGCGGTGAGAGAAAGCCTGTGTGGCTATATTTTGCTTGGACATTTAAAACCAGGGACTAGGACAGCACTAGGCTGATCCCAGTCGTTAGTTAGGAAACCTGTAAGTTTAGTCAGAGGTCAAGTTGACCAGGATTTATTTTGTTTATGTTTTTTTTGCCTTGCTGTGTTTTTGTCACTGTAAATAGAAAATAAACCGCACCTTTTTGATTTTGAAAACCACAACCTCCGTCTGCTGGGCCTGTTTTGGGTGGGGAGCCCATCCCGGGGGTCACACATACCCGCTGCCGAGCTAGCCCCCTCACAATATATATATATATATATATATATATAAAATTTATAATTGTATGTTAGAAAGTGTATTGGTAACATTTTATTGTAATAATTTTAAATGGTAATTGGGCCACTAGATCTGGGGTGCACAGTATGCAGTTTGTGCCCCAAGCATAGGTGCAGGGAAAATATGGGGGTTTGCTTTTTTTACTATTAGTAACAAACATATGCAAATAGCAGCACAGACAAAGCTATGCATGCCTGTAATGTAATAGTGACCTGTGCCTACCTCACATAATTATTACATTTTGGTCTTCATGGAACTGCATTGTTTTTCATGCATGCCCATTACTAAAACTGGCCGTACACTAGTAGAATTTTTTTCAAACCTTTGTTTTTAAAGGGGTTGTAAAGGTTTGTTTTTTATTTTCTAAATAGGTTCCTTTAAGCGAGTGCATTGTTGGTTCACTTACCTTTTCCTTCGATTTCCCTTCTAAATGTTTTTTTCTTTGTCTGAATTTCTCACTTCCTGTTCCTCCTCAGTAAGCTTGCCCCCATCATCCGAGCCGTTCTGGCTGGGGGATAGTCAGTGTGCTCGCCCCCTCCCTTGGGACTACATCCCTGCGGGGAGATACACAGCAAATAGCTTGGGGTGTCTACTTTCCAAAATGGGGTCATTTGGGGGGGTTTGTGCCATCTGGACATTCCATGGCCTCCGAAACTGTGATAGGCAGTGAGGAGTGAAATCAAAAATTTACACCCTTAGAAAGCCTGAAGGCGGTGCTTGGTTTCGGGGTCCCGTAGGCGGCTAGACTCCCAAAAAGTCTCACACATGTGGTATCCCCGTACTCAGGAGAAGCAACAGAATGTATTTTGGGGTGTAATTCCACATATGCCCATAGCATGTTTGAGCAATATATCATTTAGTGACAACTTTGTGCAAAAAAAAAAAAAAAAAATTATTTTTTCCGCAACTTGTGTCAACATATAAAATATTCCATGGACTCGACATGCCTCTCAGAAAATAGCTTGGGGTGTCCACTTTCCAAAATGGGGTCATTTGGGGGGGTTTTGAACTGTCCTGGCATTTTATGCACAACATTAGGAAGCTTATGTCACACAACATCCACTCTTCTAACCACTTTAAGACAAAGCCCTTTCTGACACTTTTTGTTTACATGAAAACATATTTTTGTTTTGCAAGAAAATTACGTTGAACCCCCAAACATTATATATTTTTTTAAAGCAAAGGCCCTACAGATTAAAATGGTGGGTGTTGCATTTTTTTTCCACACAGTATTTGCGCAGCGATTTTTCAAACGCATTTTTTGGGGAAAAAAATACACTTTTTTAATTTGAATGCATTAAAACACACTATATTGCCCAAATGTTTGATAAAATAAAAAAGACGATCTTAGGCCGAGTACATGGATACCAAACACGACATGCTTTAAAATTTTGCACAAACGCACAGTGGCGACAAACTACATACATTTTTAAAAGCCTTTAAAAGCCTTTACAGGTTACCACATTAGATTTACAGAGGAGTTCTACTGCTAAAATTACTGCCCTCGATCTGACCTTCGCGGTGATACCTCACATGCATGGTGCAATTGCTGTTTACATATGATGCCAGACTGTCGCTTGCGTTCGCCTTTGGGCAAGAGCAGGGCGGGACAGGGGTGCTTTTTATTTTTATTTTTTTTATTATTTATTTTGCTTTTTTTTTTACCATTTTTATTGTTATCTCAGGTAATGTAAATATCCCCTATTATAGCAATAGGTAGTGACAGGTACTCTTTAAAAAAAAAAAAACTGGGGTCTATTAGACCCTAGATCTTTCCTCTGCCCTCAAAGCATCTGACCACACCAAGATCGGTGTGATTAAATGCTTTCCCAATTTCCCAATGGCGCTTTTTATATCCGGGGGGGACATTCCCTCCCACTTCTTGTAAAAGCAGTCCAGAGGCTAATTAGTCACTAGGATTGCTTTTACATGAAAGCCGGCCGCTGGCTGAAAAGAATGATACCAAGATGATACCTAAACCCACAGGCATCATTCTGGTATAACCATTCAAAGTCCAGCAACATACCAGTACGTTGCTGGTCCTTGCTGGACATGTATTGTAATCTTTTTTTTCATGCAGCCTGTTGGCTGAACAAAAAAAAGAGATTGATCAGTGGGTATACCTCCCTTCATTCACCCACTTCTAATGATGGGCATACATGCACCATTTATATATGCCGAAGCATGGGGGCATCCTCCCGCAAAAGTTATGCCACATACACACATGGTCAGACTTTTCCACGGGCAAGCCTCCATCGTAATTTCGACCGTATGTACGCGGCATTAGGAGCAAAATCACTCCTCCGCCCCTGCTGCCCCCATGCTTCGGCAAATATGCTCTTTTTTTAACTGTGGTGGTGAAATCACCTCCTACAGCACTGGAGTCTCAGGGATCAGGCCTGTCTCTGCGAACACTGCAGTTATGTGTGTTGTGTTTTGTAAGTGACAGTGATCAATCGATACTGCACTTGGGTGGGCTGGGCTGGACGGAGGGGAAAAACGCAGGTGCTAGCAGGTATCTGGGCTGATCCCGCTAACACTGCATTTTTGGGAACCCTAAACTGCTGGGGACGCTAGTATAGATCTGATCAGATCAGATCAGATATTGATCTGTTCAGATACTATACCACTAAGGGAGGTGTATGCTTTGTGCGTGGGTGTTCGCGTTACTGGCACTAACCTAAACTGCTGGGGACGCTAGTATAGATCTGATCAGATCAGATCAGATATTGATCTGTTCAGATACTATACCACTAAGGGAGGTGTATGCTTTGCGCGTGGGTGTTCGCGTTACTGGCACTAACCTGACGCTGCCTGGGGCGACGCAGACCCTCTCTGACGCTAAAACCTAATTGATATCACCCGCCGGGCGATCAGGGGGTTAAACCTTTATTGGGTTATATACGGCGGGTGCCCTGACACTATAAAAAGCAAACTAACTAACCAGCGTCCCCCGTAACATTTATACAGTGATCACTGGTGAAAGGGTTAACTAGGGGCAATCAGGGGGTTAAAACCTTTATTAGGTAATATATGGGGGTACCTGACGCTATATAAAAACCTGACGGGGAACCTAAATAACAAAATAACTAACTGGCTAACCAGTGTCACCAGTGACACTTATACGGTGATCACTGGTGAAAGGGTTAACTCTAGGGGCAATCAGAGGTTTAAAACCTTTATTAGATAATATATGGGGGTACCTGAAGCTATAACCTTTATTAGATAATATATGGGGGTACCTGACACTGGCGGCGAACCTAAAAAAATAACTGGCTACCTTGCGGCACCAGCATAACTAATACAGTGATCAGAAAAACGATCGCTTGGTGACACTGGTGATAGGGGGTGAAAGGGTTACCTGGGGGGCGATCAAGGGGTTAAACCTTTATTAGGTAATATATGGGGGTACCTGACATTATAAAAACCTGGCAGCGAACCTAAAAAAATAACTGGCTACCTAGCGGCACCAGCATAACTAATACAGCGATCAGAAAAATGATCGCTTAGTGACACTGGTGATAGGGGGTGAAAGGGTTACCTGGGGGGCGATCAAGGGGTTAAACCCTTATTAGGTAATATATGGGGGTACCTGACGCTATAAAAACCTGGCGGCAAACCTAAAAAAATTACTGGCTACCTAGCAGCACCAGCATAACTAATACAGCGATCAGAAAAACGATCGCTTAGTGACAATGGTGATAGGGGGTGAAAGGGTTACCTGGGGGGCGATCAAGGGGTTAAACCTTTATTAGGTAATATATGGGGGTATATATAGTGTGTTAGGCACCCGCGCTTAGGAGCAATAATATGGTAGTGCAGGTGATAAGAGCTGCAGCCCCCCCTAATTGGACCCTCACTTAAAAGAGAGGGTCCTAGCAGAAAATGTAAAATTGAATATGGGGTATGGCGCTGCTCATTAGTCTATAAGAACCAGTGTTAGAAAAATAAGTGAGATATATAAATATATCAAGTGTCACCCCCAATGGAGTGCTGAAAGTTACACACAACCGGTGAACACAAAATAGCTGAAATGCATAAGCGTGCAAGTGGCCGTAGCCAGTAATGCCTTAAAAATAATAGTGATCTACTATAATACCAACAATAAGCAATGAGATGTGTATTGTGTATGTGTGTGTCTATATAATATGTGAAATAGGCTTCTTGAATGGTGCAGGCTAGAATAAATTTAACATCCAAAGTGCAATGCTTCCAAACAAAAGCATCAAGTGAATGCCAGTAGTCTCCGTGACTAGCCCACTATTTTGTATAGTACCAGGATAAACAACATAAAAAAGTCTATAATAGTAGGCAAATGGTGATAACTTGATGCCGGGAGGACAGGTCTCTCTTCATATACAAATGGCGAAGTAAAGTCCAACTCTTCAGTTATAACAGACAGTTCATCCCCCACATGTGTCCCCACTCACCAGCTCCCTTCACCCCCAAGGGGGTACACAGCGTAGAGCGATATTCCGGGTCAGCAACCAGGGGTATCCACTAATGCAGGGTACGATGTATCAGCAGTGTCCTCCAATAGCCCTCTCCCGCAGGGTAAGATGTATCAGCGGTGTCCTCCAATAGCCCTCTCCTCAGCTGTTCCAAAGGGTTCAGGTGCCGTCAGTGGACTTTCCAATTACAGGTAAAAGGGCTGCTATCTGTCCTCTCACATCTCCAGTCATCCCCAGGGAGAGCTGTGCTGTGTGCTGGACAGGAGGAAAGACCTGTATTTCCCAATTTGTTCTCTGCACAAATCAAATGTGTTTCTGGTACATCAGAAACCATTGAGTTAAAACCTGTAACTAACTTCATTACATTACGTAACTTTTTCTTTGTTTTAACTAATGAGAATCTCGCCTTATCAATTTCCCTATTTGACTTTAAACACTGTTCATACATTAATTTCCATAAAACAGAATAAGAGACCTGTTTTGTTAAACCTGTACATTCATTAACTAAACATTTAACACATTCCATGATTTCTACTCACCGAATATGAATTTCCTTTATGCTCTGAGCTGATTTCCACACTAAATTTCCCCGTCTTCACAATAAAACATTGATCTAAGTCTTCTTGACTTTTTCTTCTAGGTTCTTGTCAAACGTTTCAAAAGAAATTTCAGTACGCACCCCTTCTGTTTAGCACTTGAGAAAAGTGGTAAAAAAATGAAGAATATCGTTGAACGAGTGGCTGGAATACGCCAATGTAAAAATCAACCATTCTGTTAAAAGATTGTCTTCTTGATCTTGATTTATTATGTGAGACAAAATTTGTGAATCAGCTTGAATAAAACCGTGTGTTTTATTATACACACTAATAAAGGATAATAAGTACAATTACAGTACATTAATTCAAAAGCTTCAAAAAGGCTTCAAGTAATAGTTCAAATATAAAAGAGTTCTTAAGACATGTGATGCCATGTGCTCTTCTGAAATCTTTAACCACTTCAACCCCCGGGCTTTTTATACCACTTCCATACCGGGCCTATTCTGGCACTTCTCTCCTACATGTACAAATCATCATTCTTTTGCTAGAAAATTACTCAGAACCCCCAAACATTATATATGTTTTTTTAGCAGACACCCTAGGGAAAAAAATGACGGTCATTGCAACTTTTTTCTTGCACGGTATTTGCGCAATAATTTTTCAAACGCATTTTTTGGGGAAAAAATACACTTTTTTAATTTGAATGCACTAAAACACACTATATTGCCCAAATGTTTGATAAAATAAAAAAGACAATCTTAGGCCGAGTACATGGATACCAAACACGACATGCTTTAAAATTTTGCACAAACGCACAGTGGCGACAAACTACATACATTTTTAAAAGCCTTTAAAAGCCTTTACAGGTTACCACATTAGATTTACAGAGGAGTTCTACTGCTAAAATTACTGCCCTCGATCTGACCTTCGCTGTGATACCTCACATGCATGGTGCAATTGCTGTTTACATATGATGCCAGACTGTCGCTTGCGTTCGCCTTTGGGCAAGAGCAGGGCGGGACAGGGGTGCTTTTTATTTTATTTTTTTTTATTATTTATTTTGCTTTTTTTTTACCATTTTTATTGTTATCTCAGGTAATGTAAATATCCCCTATTATAGCAATAGGTAGTGACAGGTACTCTTTTAAAAAAAAAAACTGGGGTCTATTAGACCCTAGATCTTTCCTCTGCCCTCAAAGCATCTGACCACACCAAGATCGGTGTGATTAAATGCTTTCCCAATTTCCCAATGGCGCTTTTTATATCCGGGGGGGACATTCCCTCCCACTGCTTGTAAAAGCAGTCCAGAGGCTAATTAGTCACTAGGATTGCTTTTACATGAAAGCCGGCCGCTGGCTGAAAAGAATGATACCAAGATGATACCTAAACCCACAGGCATCATTCTGGTATAACCATTCAAAGTCCAGCAACATACCAGTACGTTGCTGGTCCTTGCTGGACATGTATTGTAATCTTTTTTTTCATGCAGCCTGTTGGCTGAACAAAAAAAGAGATTGATCGGTGGGTATACCTCCCTTCATTCACCCACTTCTAATGATGGGCATACATGCACCATTTATATATGCCGAAGCATGGGGGCATCCTCCCGCAAAAGTTATGCCACATACACACATGGTCAGACTTTTCCACGGGCAAGCCTCCATCGTAATTTCGACCGTATGTACGCAGCATTAGGAGCAAAATCGCTCCTCCGCCCCTGCTGCCCCCATGCTTCGGCAAATATGCTCTTTTTTTAACTGTGGTGGTGAAATCACCTCCTACAGCACTGGAGTCTCAGGGATCAGGCCTGTCTCTGCGAACACTGCAGTTATGTGTGTTGTGTTTTGTAAGTGACAGTGATCAATCGATACTGCACTTGGGTGGGCTGGGCTGGACGGAGGGGAAAAACGCAGGTGCTAGCAGGTATCTGGGCTGATCCCGCTAACACTGCATTTTTGGGAACCCTAAACTGCTGGGGACGCTAGTATAGATCTGATCAGATCAGATCAGATATTGATCTGTTCAGATACTATACCACTAAGGGAGGTGTATGCTTTGTGCGTGGGTGTTCGCGTTACTGGCACTAACCTAAACTGCTGGGGACGCTAGTATAGATCTGATCAGATCAGATCAGATATTGATCTGTTCAGATACTATACCACTAAGGGAGGTGTATGCTTTGCGCGTGGGTGTTCGCGTTACTGGCACTAACCTGACGCTGCCTGGGGCAACGCAGACCCTCTCTGATGCTAAAACCTAATTGATATCACCCGCCGGGCGATCAGGGGGTTAAACCTTTATTGGGTTATATACGGCGGGTGCCCTGACACTATAAAAAGCAAACTAACTAACCAGCGTCCCCCGTAACATTTATACAGTGATCACTGGTGAAAGGGTTAACTAGGGGCAATCAGGGGGTTAAAACCTTTATTAGGTAATATATGGGGGTACCTGACGCTATATAAAAACCTGACGGGGAACCTAAATAACGAAATAACTAACTGACTAACCAGTGTCACCAGTGACACTTATATGGTGATCACTGGTGAAAGGGTTAACTCTAGGGGCAATCAGAGGTTTAAAACCTTTATTAGATAATATATGGGGGTACCTGACGCTATAACCTTTATTAGATAATATATGGGGGTACCTGACACTGGCGGCGAACCTAAAAAAATAACTGGCTACCTTGCGGCACCAGCATAACTAATACAGTGATCAGAAAAACGATCGCTTGGTGACACTGGTGATAGGGGGTGAAAGGGTTACCTGGGGGGCGATCAAGGGGTTAAACCTTTATTAGGTAATATATGGGGGTACCTGACATTATAAAAACCTGGCAGCGAACCTAAAAAAATAACTGGCTACCTAGCGGCACCAGCATAACTAATACAGCGATCAGAAAAATGATCGCTTAGTGACACTGGTGATAGGGGGTGAAAGGGTTACCTGGGGGGCGATCAAGGGGTTAAACCCTTATTAGGTAATATATGGGGGTACCTGACGCTATAAAAACCTGGCGGCAAACCTAAAAAAATTACTGGCTACCTAGCAGCACCAGCATAACTAATACAGCGATCAGAAAAACGATCGCTTAGTGACACTGGTGATAGGGGGTGAAAGGGTTACCTGGGGGGCGATCAAGGGGTTAAACCTTTATTAGGAAATATATGGGGGTATATATAGTGTGTTAGGCACCCACGCTTAGGAGCAATAATATGGTAGTGCAGGTGATAAGAGCTGCAGCCCCCCCTAATTTGACCCTCACTTAAAAGAGAGGGTCCTAGCAGAAAATGTAAAATTGAATATGGGGTATGGCGCTGCTCATTAGTCTATAAGAACCAGTGTTAGAAAAATAAGTGAGATATATAAATATATCAAGTGTCACCCCCAATGGAGTGCTGAAAGTTACACACAACCGGTGAACACAAAATAGCTGAAATGCATAAGCGTGCAAGTGGCCGTAGCCAGTAATGCCTTAAAAATAATAGTGATCTACTATAATACCAACAATAAGCAATGAGATGTGTATTGTGTATGTGTGTGTCTATATAATATGTGAAATAGGCTTCTTGAATGGTGCAGGCTAGAATAAATTTAACATCCAAAGTGCAATGCTTCCAAACAAAAGCATCAAGTGAATGCCAGTAGTCTCCGTGACTAGCCCACTATTTTGTATAGTACCAGGATAAACAACATAAAAAAGTCTATAATAGTAGGCAAATGGTGATAACTTGATGCCGGGAGGACAGGTCTCTCTTCATATACAAATGGCGAAGTAAAGTCCAACTCTTCAGTTATAACAGACAGTTCATCCCCCACATGTGTCCCCACTCACCAGCTCCCTTCACCCCCAAGGGGGTACACAGCGTAGAGCGATATTCCGGGTCAGCAACCAGGGGTATCCACTAATGCAGGGTACGATGTATCAGCAGTGTCCTCCAATAGCCCTCTCCCGCAGGGTAAGATGTATCAGCGGTGTCCTCCAATAGCCCTCTCCTCAGCTGTTCCAAAGGGTTCAGGTGCCGTCAGTGGACTTTCCAATTACAGGTAAAAGGGCTGCTATCTGTCCTCTCACATCTCCAGTCATCCCCAGGGAGAGCTGTGCTGTGTGCTGGACAGGAGGAAAGACCTGTATTTCCCAATTTGTTCTCTGCACAAATCAAATGTGTTTCTGGTACATCAGAAACCATTGAGTTAAAACCTGTAACTAACTTCATTACATTACGTAACTTTTTCTTTGTTTTAACTAATGAGAATCTCGCCTTATCAATTTCCCTATTTGACTTTAAACACTGTTCATACATTAATTTCCATAAAACAGAATAAGAGACCTGTTTTGTTAAACCTGTACATTCATTAACTAAACATTTAACACATTCCATGATTTCTACTCACCGAATATGAATTTCCTTTATGCTCTGAGCTGATTTCCACACTAAATTTCCCCGTCTTCACGATAAAACATTGATCTAAGTCTTCTTGACTTTTTCTTCTAGGTTCTTGTCAAACGTTTCAAAAGAAATTTCAGTACGCACCCCTTCTGTTTAGCACTTGAGAAAAGTGGTAAAAAAATGAAGAATATCGTTGAACGAGTGGCTGGAATACGCCAATGTAAAAATCAACCATTCTGTTAAAAGATTGTCTTCTTGATCTTGATTTATTATGTGAGACAAAATTTGTGAATCAGCTTGAATAAAACCGTGTGTTTTATTATACACACTAATAAAGGATAATAAGTACAATTACAGTACATTAATTCAAAAGCTTCAAAAAGGCTTCAAGTAATAGTTCAAATATAAAAGAGTTCTTAAGACATGTGATGCCATGTGCTCTTCTGAAATCTTTAACCACTTCAACCCCGGGCTTTTTATACCACTTCCATACCGGGCCTATTCTGGCACTTCTCTCCTACATGTACAAATCATCATTCTTTTGCTAGAAAATTACTCAGAACCCCCAAACATTATATATTTTTTTTAGCAGACACCCTAGGGAAAAAAATGACGGTCATTGCAACTTTTTTTCTTGCACGGTATTTGCGCAATAATTTTTCAAACGCATTTTTTTGGGAAAAAAAATGGTTTCATGAATTAAAAAATAACAAAACAGTAAAGTTAGCCCAATTTTTTGGGAAAAGCTGAAAGATGGTGTTACGCAGAGTAAATAGATACCTAACATGTTGCGCTTTAAAATTGCGCACACTCATGGAATGGCGCCAAACTTCGGTACTTAAAAATCTCCATAGGCGACAGTTAATTTTTTTTTACAGGTTACAAGGTTAGAGTTCAGAAGAGCTCTAGTGCTAGAATTGTTGCACGCGCTCTAATGCACGTGGCAATACCTCACATATGTGGTTTGAACGGCGTTTACATATGTGAGCGGGACTTACGTGTGCGTTCGCTTCTGATCGCGAGCTACCGGGGACAGGGGCATTTTAATTTTTTTTTTTTATTATTATTTTTTTATTTTACTTATTTTTTTTATTTTTACACTTATTTTACTTATTTTTTATCACTTTTATTCCTATTACAAGGAATGTAAACATCCCTTGTAATAGGAATGTGTGTGACAGGTCCTCTTTATTGAGAGATGCGGGGTCAATAAGACCCCACATCTCTCCTCCAGGCTGGAAAGCATGAGATCGTGAAAAAAAATCACTGATCTCATGTTTACTAGCCGCACTGGCGGCTTTGTTTACATCTGAGGACTCGGGCGTGACGTCATCACATCGCGCCCGGGCCTCAGATGGTCACCAGTCATCTCTATGCTCGTCACGTGACCCACCACCGGCGCCGGACAATTCTCTCCGGGTCCCCGATGGCACGGGAGAGCCCGGAGAAGCAATGGATGGCGGCGGGAGGGGGGGATGTCCCCTCCCGCCGCCTATAAGAACGATCAAGTGGCGGAACCGCCGCTATGATCGATCTTATGGTGCACAGAATCGCCGGCACAACAAAAGGATATCTGAATGATGCCTCTATCTGCAGGCATCATTCAGATATCCCCCCTCAAACTCAGGACGTCATATGACGCCCACCCAGGATGGGGGATACCATCTGTGGGCGTCATATTACTATGGCTGAGTATTGAAGTGGTTAAAGATGGCCGATTAACCCTGTGTAAGCTGGTATGGTCTGTGTGCTGAGAATAGATGTGTAGAGTAGCTAAGCTGGAAACGAAGCAAGAGCTCCTTCATAGAGCACTTAGCTTAAATCTAGTAATTCTCAGACTTCGAGCTGAAAGTAAACCACTCCCACATCACTCCCTTCTAATAGTAAGAATCTTGAGATTCGACATCTGTTTACACTTATCAAGTTGCATAGGAAGTGGCCAAGCTACTAACAGCAAATCTAATTAAATGCAGACACAGGATATGGGGGGAAGGTGAAGCTAGCCTAAACAATTCTATACTTCAGAAAATCTCAGTTACATAGCAGTATCCCTTAGAACAAATATAAAACTTAGAATATCAATAAATATGTCTTGACAGCTTCTAGAAATTGATATCTGGGTTCAAATGTCACATCGGGAGATCATTAGCTCAAAGACCATCAGTCATCCAATTTATTTAGAGGAATTCTTATTCTCAATGCAATGTTTTATGGCCAAAAAATAAATTTTAGATATTAAGAATATAACAGGGCCTGAACTTCAATTGTTCTTTCAATTCTCCTGATTTGCTTAATTTGGAATTCCTGTACTGACCTAAGCTAATTTATTTTTCCTTCTAATTTTCCACTGCCAATTACTCGGCAACTTTCGTCAGGGGACTCTTTTTCTTGCATAAAACTCTCCCGCTCCTCTATTTATTGTTTCCACTTTTTATCTAATCAGTGATTTGTAGTTTGGATTATTTTAGTGTTCTTTTGTAACCAATCTAGTTCATCTTGCATTGTCATTATAGACATTTGATAACGATCTGTCTCATCATTGGTCTCCTTTATTTTTCTAGTGAGCTCACATTCCTTTTCTGTTAAACGGGACTGGGACCCTAAGATATCCTTCCCCTGTTGGGTATTTTGATGTTTAAAATCATTATAAAGATACAGCAGGACAGGGCATAGTTCCAAAAGAATGTAATCAAGCCTTTTATTTTCTCTGTCTTAGAGAAGCTGTCTGTGAGTTTATGTCTTTTACTAAAAGCGCAGCTTTTAAGGTCTTTAATGTATACTTCTAGATCAGCCTTAATAGACAAACATTTTCTGACATGATCCACCATTTCAATTTTTTAAACAATTTCCAATATGTTCTGTACTTGTACAAATTTTGCTTGAGTACTCATACCACCACTAGGGGCTGACTCTTGACAATCACTAGCATCAGAAGATCCACTTTGACCAGACATTTTTGGTCAAAATATATTTTTTTTCTTTCAAAAATTAATAATTAATAATTTTTTGCAAAATATTATTTATGTCACCACAATAACTATGATTGATCCTGTACAAAATACCAATGTTATCTCAGAAGTGCCTCCATATATATGTTGTGCTTATTAAGGAAAGTTTTCCTGCACAGTATTTATGATTAACCACTTAAGCCCCGGACCATTTTGTAGATAAAGGACCAGAGGTGTTTTCAGAATTTGGCACTGCGCTGCTTTAACTGGAAATTGTGCGGACATGCAATGTTGTACCCAAACTAAATTTGCGTCCTTTTCTTCCCACAAATAGAGCTTTCTTTTATCGGTATTTGATTGCCTCTGCAATTTTTATTTTTTGTGATATAAACGGAAAAAGACAGAAAATTTTGAAAAAAAATGATATTTTCTACTTTTTGTTATAAGAAAAATCGAATAAACTCAATTTTAGTCATACATTTAGGCCAAAATGTAATCAGCCACATGTCTTTAGTAAAAAAAATGTCAATAAGCGTATATTTATTGGTTTGCATAAAAGTTATAGCGTCTACAAACTAGTGTACATTTTCTGGAATTTACACAGCTTTTAGTTTATGACTGCCTATCTAATTTCTTGAGGTGCTAAAATGGCAGGGCAGTACAAAACCCCCCCCCCCAAATGACCCCATTTTGGAAAGTAGACACCCCAAGGAAATTGCTGAGAGGCATGTTGAGCCCATTGAATATTTTTTTTTTTTTGTCCCAAGTGATTGAATAATGACAAAAAAAAATAAAAAATTACAAAAAGGTGTCACTAAATGATATATTGCTCACACATTCCATGGTTATATGTGGAATTGCACCCCAAAATAAATTTTTCTGCTTCTCCTGAGTACGGGGATAACACGTGTGGGACTTTTTAGGAGCCTAGCCGCGTACGGGGCCCCGAAAACCAGGCACCGCCTTCAGGATTTCTAAGGGCACAAATTTTTGATTTCACTCCTCACTACCTATCACAGTTTCGAAGGCCATAAAATGCCAAAATAGCACAAAACCCCCCAAATTACCCCATTTTGGAAAGTAGACACCCCAAGCTATTTGCTGAGAGGCATGGTGAGTATCTCCCTGCGGGGAGATACTCAGCAAATAGCTTGGGGTGTCTACTTTCCAAAATGGGGTCATTTGGGGGGGTTTGTGCCATCTGGACATTCCATGGCCTCCGAAACTGTGATAGGCAGTGAGGAGTGAAATCAAAAATTGACACCCTTAGAAAGCCTGAAGGCGGTGCTTGGTTTTTGGTATCCCCGTACTCAGGAGAAGCAACAGAATGTATTTTGGGGTGTAATTCCACATATGCCCATGGCATGTTTGAGCAATATATCATTTAGTGACAACTTTGTGCAAAAAAAATAAAATAGTAATTTTTCCGCAACTTGTGTCAACATATAAAACATTCCATGGACTCGACATGCCTCTCAGTATATAGCTTGGGGTGTCTACTTTCCAAAATGGGGTCATTTGGGGGGGGGTTTGAACTGTTCTGGCATTTTATACACAACATTAGGAAGCTTACATCCACTCTTCTAACCACTTGAAGACAAGGCCCTTTCTGACACTTTTTGTTCACATGAAAACATATTTTTTTGCAAGAAAATTATGTTGAACCCCCAAACATTATATATTTTTTTAAAGCAAAGGCCCTACAGATTAAAATGGTGGGTGTTGCATTTTTTTTTCCACACAGTATTTGCGCAGGGATTTTTCAAACGCATTTTTTGGGGAAAAAATACACTTTTTTTAATTTTAATGCACTAAAACACACTATATTGCCCAAATGTTTGATGAAATAAAAAATATGATCTTAGGCCGAGTACATAGATACCAAACACGACATGCTTTAAAATTTTGCACAAACGCGCATTGGCGACAAACTACATACATTTTTAAAAGCCTTTAAAAGCCTTTACAGATTACCACGTTAGATTTACAGAGGAGGTCTACTGCTAAAATGACTGCCCTCGATCTGACCTTCGCGGTGATACCTCACATGCATGGTGCAATTGCTGTTTACATATGACGCCAGACCAACTTGCTTTTTTATTTTATTTTTAAACTGTTCCTTCCATATTTTTTTTTTTTTATCCTTTTTATTGTTATCTCAGGGAATGTAAATATACCCTATGATAGCAATAGGTAGTGACAGATACTCTTTTTTGGAAAAAACTGGGGTCTATTAGACCCTAGATCTTTCCTCTGCCCTCAAAGCATCTGACCACACCAAGATCGGTGTGATAAAATGCTTTCCCAATTTCCCAATGGCGCTTTTTATATTCGGGGGGGGGGACATTCCCTCCCACTGCTTGTAAAAGCAGTCCAGAGGCTAATTAGCCACTAGGATTGCTTTTACATGAAAGCCGACCGCTGGCTGAAAGGAATGATACCGAGATGATACCTAAACCCGCAGGCATCAATCTGGTATAACCATTCAAAGTCCAGCAACATACCAGTACGTTGCTGGTCCTTGTTGGACATGTATTGTAATCTTTTTTTTCATGCAGCCTGTTGGCTGAACGAAAAAAGAGATTGATCGGTGGGTATGCCCACCATTAGAATAACGCCCTTCATCCACCCACTTCTAATGATGGGCATACATGCACCATTTACATATGCCGAAGCATGGGGGCATCCTCCCGCAAAAGTTATGCCGCGCACACATGGTCGGACTTTTCCACGGGCAAGCCTCCGTCTGAATTTCGACCGTATGTACGCGACATTAGGAGGAAAATCGCTCCTCCGCTCCTCCGCCCCTGCTGCCCCAATGCTTCGGCATATATGCTTTTTTTTTAACTGTGGTGGTGAAATCACCTCCTACAGCACTGGAGTCGCAGGGATCAGGCCTGTCTCTGCGAGCGCTGCAGTTATGCGTGTTGTGTTTTGTAAGTGACAGTGATCGATCGATACTGCACTTGGGTGGCCTGGACTGGACGGAGGGGCAAAACGCAGGTGCTAGCAGGTATCTGGGCTGATCCCGCTAACACTGCGTTTTTGGGAACCCTAAACTGCTGGGGACACTAGTATAGATCAGATCAGATCAGATATTGATCTGTTCAGATACTATACCACTAAGGGAGGTATATGCTTCACGCGTGGGTGTTAGCGTTACTGGCACTAACCTGACGCTGCCTGGGGTGTGACGCAGAACCTCTCTGACGCTAAAACCTAATTGATATCACCCGCCGGGCGATCAGGGGGTTAAACCTTTCTTGGGTTATATACGGCGGGTGCCCTGACACTATAAAAAGCAAACTAACTAACCAGCGTCACCCGTAACACTTATATGGTGATCACTGGTGAAAGGGTTAACTAGGGGCAATCAGGGGGTTAAACCTTTATTAGGTAATATATGGGGGTACCTGATGCTATATAAAAACCTGACGGGGAACCTAAATAACAAAAGAACTAACTGGCTAACCAGTGTCACCAGTAACACTTATACGGTGATCACTGGTGAAAGGGTTAACTAGGGGCAATTAGGGGGTTAAAACCTTTATTAGATAATATATGGGGGTACCTGACGCTATAAAAACCTGCGGTGAACCTAAAAAAAATAACTGGCTACCTATCGGCACCAGCATAACTAATACAGCGATCAGAAAAACGATCGCTTAGTGACACTGGCAAAAGGGGGTGAAAGGGTTACCTGGGGGGGCGATCAAGGTGTTAAACCTTTATTAGGTAATATATGGGGGTACCTGACGCTATAAAAACCTGCGGCGAACCTAAAAAAAATAACTGGCTACTAGGGATGAGCTCGGTGTTCGAGTCGAACATAAGTTCGACTCGAACATCGGCTGTTCGACCGTTCGGCGAACATCGAACGATTTGGGCCGTTCGCGCCAAATTCGAGTGACGCGAACGGCCCACAATACACTGCGCCATCGCAGTGCAATCCCGGCGCTGTGATTGGCCAAGCATGCACTGTGACCCCGCATGCTTGGCCAATCACAGCGCCGGCAGCTAGGAGAGCCATAATTGGCCACAGGCAGGTTGCCTGTGGCCAATTATAGCTCAGGGGGTTTAGCACACGCCCCACACTATAAAAGGCCGCCAGCGCGGCAGCCTTGTGTAGTGTGTTCCGGCACAAGAAAAGAGAAGGATAGGCAGGGACAGTGTGATATTCTTTGTGCTATTCTTGTGTGCAGGGAGAGAGAAGGATAGGCAGGGAGAGTGTCAGTGTCATATTCTTTGCTAAACCTTGTGTGCAGGGAGAGAGAAGGATAGGCAGGGGACAGTGTCAGTGTCACATTCTTTGCTAAACCTTGTGTGCAGGGAAAGAGAAGGATAGGCAGGGACAGTGTGATATTCTTTGTGCTATTCTTGTGTGCAGGGAGAGAGAAGGATAGGCAGGGAGAGTGTCAGTGTCATATTCTTTGCTAAACCTTGTGTGCAGGGAGAGAGAAGGATAGGCAGGGGACAGTGTCAGTGTCACATTCTTTGCTAAACCTTGTGTGCAGGGAGAGAGAAGGATAGGCAGGGAACAGTGTCAGTGTCACATTCTTTGCTAAACCTTGTGTGCAGGGAGAGAGAAGGATAGGCAGGGAGAGTGTCAGTGTCATATTCTTTGACAAACCTTGTGTGCAGGGAGAGAGAAGGATAGGCAGGGGACAGTGTTAGTGTCATTGTTGCTAAGCCTCCTGCACATTATACACCTGAAGTTAGCCCGTATTGCTGTGTTTTCCTGGTGTGTTACACCAACAGGCATTTGCAGCACTTACAGCGGGCGGAGTGTGCCTCCTGCACATTATACACCTGAAGTTAGCCTGTATTGCTGCGTTTTCCTGGTGTGTTACACCAACAGGCATTTGCAGCACTTACAGCGGGCGGAGTGTGCCTCCTGATCATATTACACCTGAAGTTAGCCCGTATTGCTGTGTTTTCCTGGTGTGTTACACCAACAGGCATTTGCAGCACTTACAGCGGGCGGAGTGTGCCTACTGCACATTATACACCTGAAGTTAGCCTGTATTGCTGCGTTTTCCTGGTGTGTTACACCAACAGGCATTTGCAGCACTTACAGCGGGCGGAGTGTGCCTCCTGATCATATTACACCTGAAGTTAGCCCGTATTGCTGTGTTTTCCTGGTGTGTTACACCAACAGGCATTTGCAGCACTTACAGCGGGCGGAGTGTGCCTCCTGCACATTATACACCTGAAGTTAGCCTGTATTGCTGTGTTTTCCTGGTGTGTTACACCAACAGGCATTTGCAGCACTTACAGCGGGCGGAGTGTGCCTCCTGATCATATTACACCTGAAGTTAGCCTGTATTGCTGTGTTTTCCTGGTGTGTTACACCAACAGGCATTTGCAGCACTTACAGCGGGCGGAGTGTGCCTCCTGCACATTATACACCTGAAGTTAGCCTGTATTGCTGTGTTTTCCTGGTGTGTTACACCAACAGGCATTTGCAGCACTTACAGCAGGCGTAGTGTGATTCCTGCAAAATATACTCCTGAAGCTAGGCCTTATTGCTGGTTTTCCCATTTCCCTGCAGGCCATTAGAATCTCTGGAAGGCAAACAAGGAGAGGCAGACAGTCAGGAGCCAATAAAAGAGGGCAAGCAGGCTCTGTGTCTAGAGACAACAGAGCTGGTCGTGGACGCTGTGCATCGCCATCAGCACGTGGCCATGGGACACGCAGCTGGACGTGTTGAGCCGCATCATGCCGAAGACTTGATAGAGTGGATGACCAAGCCCTCCTCATCCTCCTCATCCTCTCTCACCCAGGCTCAGGGTACTGGCAAAGCAGCTGCCAAAGCGTCCTCTTCCCTGGTATCAATGTCATCATCAGTCACTCCTTCCCTAGACCAACCATGTCCTCCTGAGGAGTCCCCGAACTGTTTGAGCACAGTGTTGGGTACATGCTCCAGGAGGATGCCCAGCGTTTCGAAGGGTCTGATGATGATACCCAGCTAGAGGAAGGCAGTAGCGTGAGAGCAGAGAGAGGGGATGCTCAAGAAGGACACCAATCTGGCAGTCATGTTCCAGCAGCTGCAGCATACTGCCAGATTGGCTCCAGTGATGAGGAGGGAGGGGATGATGAGGTCACTGACTCCACGTGGGTGCCTAATAGGAGAGAGGAGGAGGAGGAGTTGGATGAGGAGGAGGCACATCTCCAACGAGGCAGGATGCCCTCAGGGGGCCAGCGTAAGGGCAGCACACCGACGGAATCACACCGCAGAGCTCCGCCTGTGCAGGGCGCTGCGTCTGCCCGTTATTCAAAAAGTTCTTTGGTGTGGGCCTTTTTTGAGTCGAGTGCATCAGATCGCACAGCTGCTGTTTGCAACATATGTCTCAAGCGTATATCGCATGGCCAAAACATCACCCGCTTGGGCACCACATGCTTGACCAGACATATGTTGACCTGCCATGCAGCTCGTTGGCAAGCCTACCTTAAAGACCCACACCAAAGAACAAAGCGGACCTCTCCTTGCACCGCATCAGCTGGGATCTCCAACCCCACTATACCTTCAGTCCTCTCTGAAACCTGCACTGAGAGGAATGAAGGTGTAGAATTAGGTGTGTCACAGCCAAGTACTTGCGGGCACTCTGCTAGCAGTACACCGACGTCCGATTCTAGCAGGCAAATTTCCCTGCCCCAGCTGCTGGACCGTCGAAAGAAGTTCACTCCCAGCCATCCACATGCCCAGCGGTTGAATGCTAGCTTGGCTAAATTGCTAGCACTTCAACTGCTGCCTTTTCAGTTGGTAGACTCGGCCCCCTTCCGTGAGTTTGTGCAATGTGCGGTTCCTCAGTGGCAGGTTCCCAAACGCCACTTTTTCTCACGGAAGGCGATTCCGGCTCTCTACCGGCATGTGGAAGGCAATGTCTTGGCCTCGCTGGACAGGGCGGTCAGCGGTAAGGTGCATATTACCGCTGACTCATGGTCCAGCAGGCATGGACAGGGATGTTACCTTTCTTCACGGCCCATTGGGTCACTCTTTTGGCACCTGGGAAGGATGCAGGACAAGGTGCAGTAGTGTTGTTCCGCCGCCACGCCTCCAAAATGCTACTACTGGTTGTGACACACCTCTCTCCTCCACCCCCTCCTCTTCTTCTTCCTCCATGGCCTCTTCCTGTGCTTTGTCCTCGGAACCAGCGGTGCTCCATAGGCGTTCAAGGGGCTACGCAAGTACGCAGGCAAAAAGATGCCATGTCATGCTTGCGCTGGTGTGTTTGGGGGACAGGAGCCACACTGGGGCAGAGGTTCTGTCTGCTCTGCAGGGGCAGGCCGAGAGGTGGTTGACGCCACGCCAGCTTAAGCCAGGAATGGTGGTTTGCGACAATGGCACCAACCTCCTCTCCGCCCTCCGACAGGGACAACTGACCCATGTGCCCTGTGTGGCTCACGTCCTTAACCTGGTGGTGCAGCAGTTCTTGGGCAGGTACCCGGGCTTACAGGATGTCCTGAGGCAGGCCAGGAAAGTCTGTGTGCATTTCCGCAGATCTTATAATGCCAGTGCTCGCCTGGCTGAGCTGCAAAAGGAGTTGAACCTGCCCAAGAACCGCCTTATATGTGACATGCCCACCAGGTGGAACTCAACGTTGGCCATGCTGCAGCAGCTGCACACGCAGCAGAGGGCCATCAATGAGTACCTGTGCCACTACGGCACCAGGACAGGGTCAGGGGAGCTCGGTTTTTTTTCACCACGCCAGTGGGGCATGATCAGGGATGCATGCACTGTCCTGGCACCATTTGAGGAGGCCACGAGGATGGTGAGCAGTGACAGTGCATGCATCAGTGACACTGTACACTGTACCTCTTGTCCACCTGTTGGAACATACGCTGCGTGGAATAATGGACAGGGCACTTGAGGCAGAACAGAGGCAGGAAGAGGAGGACTTCCTTGCCTCTCAAGGCCCCCTTTACCCAGACAGTGTTCCTTCTGTCCCACCCATCGCACAGGAAGAAGAGGAGGAGGAGGAGGAGGAAGAGGAGGATTGAGTCAGCATGGAGGTGGAGCCTGGCACTCAGCATCATCAGCAGCAGTCTTTTAGGGATGATTTACAGTCCCAAGAAACCAGTGGACTTGTACGTGGCTGGGAGGAGGTGGCTGCGGATCATGTCGTCCTTAGTGACCCAGAGGACTCTGGACCGAATGCCTCAGCTAACCTATGCTGCATGGCCTCCCTGATCCTGCAAAGTCTGCGGAAGGATCCTCGTATTCTTCGGATCAAGGAGAGGGACCATTACTGGCTGGCCACTCTCCTTGATCCACGGTACAAGGGTAAGGTTGCGGACCTTATCTTACCGTTGCAGAGGGAGCAGAGGATGAGACAACTCCGGGAGGCCTTGCAGAAAGGTCTGTGCAACGCGTTCCCAGAGACTGGGAGGTTACAAACTCCTGGTCCTGGACAACGAGTTGCTGAGGCTTTGGTCAGTCAAAGAAGGAGCGGTGGGAAAGGTGGCCGTCTGACCGATGCGTTCAGACAATTCTTTAGTCCGCAGCCCCAAGGTATGATCGGTTCCAGCAACCATCGCCAGCGTCTGATATACATGGTGCAGGAATACCTAGGGGCAAGGTCAGACTTGGACACCTTCCCCACCGAAAATCCTCTGGCTTACTGGGTCTTGAGGATAGATCACTGGCCAGAGCTTGCACAGTATGCAATTGAGCTTCTGGCCTGTCCTGCATCCAGCGTTCTTTCAGAACGCACATTCAGTGCTGCTGGAGGATTTGTCACGGATCACAGGGTGCGCATGTCCACCGACTCGATTGATCGACTGACCTTCATAAAGATGAACCAGTCTTGGATCACCACCAGCTACCAAACACCTGAAGCTGATATAACAGACTAATTTATTTTCAAATGTCACATCCCTTCAAGACTGATGCTGATGCTGAGAGACTGTCCTGTTATGTTGACTGACTATCCTCCTCTTCCTCAATGATCCGATTGATGATGATAGCTTGGAAGAACATTTTTGTTTCTGGGTGCCGCCACCAGTGGCTAAGGCCCAATTTTTCAGCCCCTGTTTAACAGGGGCATGTAATTACAATTTTTTATGCAATGCTTTGCAGCAGGGCTCATTCCTGCACTCCAACTAGAGTATCTGGGAGAGGTTGCAGTGTCGTGGCACCAGCACCAGTGCCTAAGGCCCAATTTTTCAGCCGCTGTTTAACAGGGGTGTGTAATTACAATTTTTGATGCAATACTTTGCAACAGGACTCATTGCTGTGCTCCAAGTACAGTATCTGTGAGGGGTTGCAGTGTTGTGGCACCAGTGCCTAAGGCCCAATTTTTCTGCCCCTGTTTAACAGGGGCATGTAATTACAATACTTGATCTAATAATTCACAGCAGGGCCCATTCCTGCGCCCACCAAGAGTAACTGTGAGGCCTTACAGTGTTGTGTCAACACCACCACCACCACCACCAAAGGCCCAATTTTTCAGCCCCTGTTCAACAGGGGCATGCAATTACAATTCTTGATCTAATAATTCACAGCAGGGCCCATTCATGTGCCCACCAAGAGTAACTGTGAGGGCTCACAGTGTTGTGGCAACACCAACATATAAGGGGCAAATTTCAGCTGAGTATATACGGCAGGCCCCTACTTTCAAACATCCAACTTACAAATGACTCCTCCTTGCAAACGGAAGGATACAACAGGAAGTGAGAGGAAATCTACCCCTAGGAAGGGAAATTCTCTCCTGTAAGAGTTAATATGGGAAAAAAAGTGTCTCCTTTCCACTGATGCTTTATCACCAATTCTTGTTTCAATAAAAACCCAAAATTTTCAAAAAACATTTGTCATTAGGACGGAAAGTGAGGTGAACTGTTCTGAACAGGTGCACACTGCACAGACAGCAAAACAAATGTTACAGGGGTGATAACCCTTCCCTATGTTTTCCAAAAAGCTTAAAAATTGATTTTTTGGCTGGAGCTACACTTAAACAATGTACCTGTTCAAAATTACAGATTCTACATAAGAACAAACCTACAGTCCCTGTCTTGTATGCACCGCCTGTATACGGCTGTTCAGAGTACATAGGGCCTTTTTTATTTTGTGTGCGGGGTTCCCCTTAATATCCATACAAGACCCAAAGGGGCTGGTAATGGGCTGGTGTGGGGGGGGGGGTGTGATGGGGTAGCTATGCCATTTTTCTTAAAGATTTTCATCCATATTACCGGGACCAGACATTACATTAAAGCCGCAAGCAGTTTTAAATGGCTTTTTTCCTTTAGAAATGTAATTTTGTGCAGGGACAGTTCTAAACACGGGAAACACGTGGCACTTCACAGGCATACTTTAGACACCCCCCAGGTACGATATTTAAAGGAATATTTGACTTTTTTTTCACTTTATGCATCATTAAAATGACTGCTCCCGAAAAACGGCCGTTTTTAAAACTTCTTTTTGCATTGATACATGTCCCCTGGTGCAGAACCCTGGTTCCCAAACCCTTTTTAGGACAATAACATGCATAATAGTCGTTATAATTAGCACTTTAGATTTCGAACGTTCGCATCCATTGTATTTAATAGGGTTCTAAAGTTCATGCGAACTTTCGGTACGTTCGCGGGTTCTGGTGCGAACCGAACCCGGGGGTGTTCGGCTCATCACTACTGGCTACCCATTGGCATCACCGACACTAAGACAGCGATCAGAAAAACGATCGCTTAGTGACACTGGCAAAAGGGGGTGAAAGGGTTACCTGGGGGGGCGATCAAGGGGTTAAACCTTTATTAGCTAATATATGGGGGTACCTGACGCTATAAAAACCTGCGGCGAACCTAAAAAAAATAACTGGCTACCGATCGGCATCACCGACACTAAGACAGCGATCAGAAAAACGATTGCTTAGTGACAGCGGTGCTAGGGGGTGAAAGGGTTACCTGGGGGGCGATCAAAGGGGTTAAACCTTTATTAGGTAATATATGGGGGTCCCTGACGCTATAAAAACCTGCGGCGAACCTAAAAAAAATAACTGGCTACCTATCGGCATCACCGACACTAATACAGTGATCAGAAAAATGATCGCTTAGCGACAGTGGTGATAGGGGGTGAAAGGGTTACCTGGGGGGCGATCAAGGGGGTTAAACCTTTATTAGGTAATATATGGGGGTACCTGACGCTGTAAAAACCTGCGGCGAACCTAAAAAAAATAACTGGCTACCGATCGGCATCACCGACACTAAAACAGCGATCAGAAAAACGATTGCTTAGTGACAGTGGTGATAGGGGGTGAAAGGGTTATCTGGGGGGCGATCAGGGGGTTAAACCTTTATTAGGGGGGGTTAGGGGGCTACATTGGACCTAAAACTAACTGTAGTGACACTTTTACAGTCACAAATGTCACTGATTGCAGTGATCAGTAAATAAATGGTCACTGCAATCAGTGACACTGTGACTGGGGGCTGGGGGGTGATCTGGGGGGTGATCTGGGGAGGCCTGGGGGACCATTTATGTTCCTATGTGTCCTGGTGTTAGTGTAGTGTTTGTGCACTAACCTGTGTGTCTTCTCTCGTACGATGCTCGGTATATGTGAGCGCCGCATGAGAGATGACATCACTTCCTCTGCCTGTGTTTACATTACACAGGCAGAGGAAGCTTTCTCATTCGCCGGGAGCGATCGCGAGGGGGTGGCCGGAATTGAACGGCCGTCCCCTCATCCCGGATCGCTCCCGAACAACTAACGACCGCTCACTGTATAGAAGGGGGGTCCGATGGGACCCCCCAACTATACAAAGGCAGTCACGTACAGGTACGTGACTTTGCCTGTCGGTGCCATTCTGCCGACGTATATATACAGTGAGCGGTCGTTAAGTAATTTTTAACAATGATATTTTTAAGATACAGATTCAATTGAAAATGACCACAGTCTAAAATATGAAATTTATTCACCAGACATGTAATCATACAAAATAATTATATATATTGGTTGACAAAAACAAACGTTTAAAGGAATTTAAACAATACTGATTGTGTTACATAACAGCTTGAATATCAATTGAAACACCCGCTAAATTGGAGTGTAGTACCTTTGACATGAGACAGCAATGATAAACTTCCCTGTAGAATCAACAACCTTGTAAAATGACAATTGGACAGAACGTCTGTATTTCACAAATACAACCGTTACTATACTGCAGGTAAGTAAGTGGTTAACAACGTGAAATAAAATTAGACGTTAGTTTCCATTTTATGGCATAACAATGCAAAATGAAAAATATATTGAAAATGTAATCTTTAGAGAAAAATCTACAAGGTGGTTCTTGATTTGGTAGAATAATTATAAATTTTATAATACTCAATAGATCAATATTTAAAAGATCACAAGTGAATACAAGATAAAAATCAAAACAAAATAATTATCTGTTCCAGAATGGCTACTGGTCTGAATTGCTGGTTACCAGAGTTTTTAGAATGGCTGCCGTGGCTTTCAAGATGGATACTCCTAAAGAGGAATTACTTCTTGTGACCTCCGAGTTCTAAAGCACACGGTGTTCAGGAATCTTCATGAATGTAAAAGTGTGAGTTGATGAATGGTGTATGTGTCTGCTTGTATGATTGATGGTAATCAGGTGTTTTGAGTAGGGTTGAGCGAGCCCGAACTGTAAAGTTTGGGTTCGTACCAGACTTTTGGGTTTTTGGTACCCGGACCTGATCAATTTGCTCTATGTTCGGGTTCGGGTTTGGTGTTCGGCAATGTAATGGCATGCTGCAGGGCAGCCAATCAACATTCGTTTAACTCGTGTGCCCTTAGAAGCCATCACAGCCATGCCTACTAATGGCATGGCTGTGATTGGCCAGTGCAGCATGTGACCCAGCCTCTATATAAGCTAGAGGCACATAGCCCAGCACGTCACTCTGCTTTAGATAGTGTAGGGAAAGTTTGCTGCTGCTGCTTTGAGGGAGAGAATTATCATAGGAGTCCTGATTCAGAAATCAAATTACTCAGCGATCTACATAGCACAGCATGTCACTCTGCTTTAGATAGTTTAGGGAAAGGTTGCTGCTGCTGCTTTGGGGGAGAGAATTGGATAGGAGTCCTGATTCAGAAATCAAATTACTCAGCGATCTACCTTGATTTTGTTGTGTGGGTGCAGTGCACAATCTTTTTACCCTGCCCTGAGCCCAGCGCCAGGGAAAAGATAACTTTTATCCGTCTGTTAGTTAGGTTGGCGTCGGCGGGCATTTTATGCAAGCTTAGTGCACCAGCACTGCATATGTTACTGTGAAATACACCCTTTAGATAGTGTTGCTCTATTCTGCTATTCAAAAAACACCCATTTAGGGCAAAAATATATATTTTGCAGTGTTTCCTGCATATCTGTACGTGTGAGATACACACTTTAGATCAGCCATTCTCAACCAGGGTTCCGTGGAACCCTAGGGTTCCTCCAGAGGTGGCTAGGGGTTCCTTGAGCTGTGGCTGATTTACCTCCTGTTTGATGGTGCCGACATAATTCTGAGCCAATGCCACTTGGAGGAGCCAGTGGTATGACACCAATGATCTTTCTAGCTCTCTGTAAGGGGGCCATTCTTACCACCACTGTAAAAAAGGGCATTCTTCTCACTGACCACCAAAGTAAGGGGCATTGTTCCCACTGACTGAATGTGTTTTATTAGGGGTTCCCCGAGACCTGAAAATTATTTTAAGGGTTCCCCTGGGGTAAAAAGGTTGAGAAAGGCTGCTTTAGATACTAGTATAAGTGATTATTCCTGCGCTACCAAAAATATGAAAAGGACAGTGGAAACTGTCGCAAGCAACGAAGGGGTTAATCCAAACCCATGAGCAAATAAATATTAAAGGGAGTTGGTGCTGCGCTGTTTCTAATAGGTGATGAGCTGGCTGTGAATAAATAGAGTGCACAATGGCTAAATAGCGACAATAAATGAAAATGAATTATGAATTACAGTAGTGAATAAATTACTAAAGCCATGAATCATCAATAAATAGAATAACTAAAACCATATATCAAAACAAAACATGTGATGCAAAAGTGAAAAGTGCATAAGACTGCATGAACATAAAAACTATTGTGAACACTAATGTGCAAAATCTGCTATATGTGCAAACAAAGCATACAGGTATATATAACCTGCAAAGTGCAAACCAATGGAATGTGCAAATGTGGATGCTGATTGCAAGAGTGCACATAAGTGCTAAGGTGCAAGAAAATGTCCAATAAGCAATGGAACAGAAATAGTTCAATCCAAGAGTTCAAGTGCAAAAATAAGCAGTGCCAATAGCAACAGGATGCTTTCTTCAAAGTGTTTTTTTTTTCCGTGCACGGGTAGTGGAGTGCTGAAGAGATGATTGAATCTCTGTTTCATGTGTCACACACAAAGGTAAAGGTGGCCTCTTACCTTGCGGTAATGAGGTAACCGCATATAAAAGATACTGGGAGCAGTAGTTCTTCTGGTATGGTCCTAGCGGAATGAGGTAACCGCATATAAATATACTGGGCGCAGTAGTTCCTCTGGTATCGTCCTAGACCGATAATGGATCCTAAATATATCCTTTGTCTCTCAGTGGCAGCGATATTTAAAAGGAGAGAAAGGAGGGTCTCGATCGTGAAGTAAGTTTTTTAAAAATCAGCACGGTATGTTTATTATATCAACAGTAGGGGTACTCACATTGAACTCTCATTAAAATAACGTAAAACAAACTTATCTCCTTTACGAGCGGCGAGCTCGTTAGCCTCCGTCTATCTGAATGCCTTTCCGTCCCTACGCGTGGCGTCACGGTCACGTGACTTCATCAGGGGCTGATGTCACGTGCAGATTTTGCACATTAGTGTTCACATTAGTTTTTATGTTCATGCAGTCTTATGCACATTGCACTTTTGCATCACATGTTTTATTTTGATATATGGTTTTAGTTATTCTATTTATTGATGATTCATGGTTTTAGTAATTTATTTACTACTGTAATTCATAATTCATTTTCATTTATTGTCGCTATTTAGCCATTGTGCACTCTATTCACAATCAGCTCATCACCTATTAGAAACAGTGCAGCACCATCTCCCTTTAACACTTTAGATACTGTTCTTCTATTCTGCTATTCAAAAAAATTTATTTAGGGCAAATAAAAAAATGTTGGTGCGTTTCCTGCATATCTGTACGTGTGAGATACACACTTTAGATACTGTTCTTCTATTCTGCTATTCCATTTTTTTTTATTTAGGGCAAATAATTATTTCTTGGTGCGTTTCCTGCATATTTGTACGTGTGAGATACACCCTTTAGATACTGTTGCTCTATTCTGCTATTCAAAAAACACCCATTTAGGGATAAAAAAATATTTTGCAGTGTTTCCTGCATATCTGTACTTGTGAGATACACACTTTAGATACTGTTCTTCTATTCTGCTATTCCAATTATTTTTTTTTAGGGTAAATAAAAACATTTTGGTGCATTTCCTGCATATCTGTACGTGTGAGATACACACTTTAGATACTGTTCTTCTATTCTGCTATTCAAAAAAAATATATATTTAGGGCAAATAATTTTTTTTTGCTGCGTTTCCAGCATATCTGTAAGTGTGAGATACACACTTTAGATACTGTTCTTCTATTCTGCTATTCCCCAAAAAATTATTTAGGGCAAATAATCTTTTTTTGGTGCGTTTCCTGCATATCTGTACATGTGAGATACATACTTTAGATACTGTTCTTCTATTCTGCTATTCAAAAAACACCCATTTAGGGCAAGATCCTAAATTTGAGAAATATGAGGAGAACGTCAAATAAGGGACGTGGCCCCGGCCGTGGTGCTGCTGGTGGAGCTCCTGTTGCAGGGAGAGGACGTGGTCGATCTGTGCCAGCTACACGCACAAGTGAAACACCTTCCTCAGGTGCGAGTAGGTGACAGAGCCTGCAGCGGTATTTGGTCGGGCCTAATGCGGCTCTATGAATGTTGAGGCCAGGAGAAGTACAGGTGATAGTAGATTGGGTTGCTGACGGTGCCTCCAGTTCCTTCACATTGTCTCCTGCTGAAAGATTAGAGTTGGCACCTGCAGCCGATGTCCATCAGTCTTTCACCTAACCCCCTTGCAAATCAGCCAAGCAGTCTGAGCCCCAAATCATGTAGCAGTCTCTTCTGCTTTTTGATGACTCTGTTAGCAGGGTTTCCCAGGGCCATCCACTTAGCCCTGCCCCAGAAGTGGAAGAGATTGAGTGCACCGATGTCCAACCACTTATGTTTCAAGATGAGTACATGGGAGGACCATCGCAGCACGTCTTGTATGATGAAGAAACACAGGTGCCAACTGCTGCTGCTTTTGCAATTGTGCAGACCGACAAGGAGGGCAGGGGTGAAGACTGGGTGGAAGATGATGTGGAGGACGATGAGGTCCTCGACCCCACATGGAATCAGTGCCATGCAGGTGACCTGTGTAGTTCGGAGGAAGAGGCGGTAAGAGGCGGTGGTCGCACAGAGCCACCAGCACAGCAGAAGAGGGAACAGGGTGCAAAAGCGGAGCGTCCATCCCCTAGACAGTACGCCTGCTACTGCCCAACGCAGCAAGGGACCAAGCACACCAAAGCTAGGTCCAAGGAGTTCCCTAGCGTGGCAGTTCTTCAGACAATGTGCTGATGACAAGACACAAGTGGTTTGCACGCTGTGCAATCAGAGCCTGAAGCGAGGCATAAACGTTCTCAACCTGAGCACAACCTGCATAACCAGGCATCTAAGTGCAAAGCACGAGCTGCAGTGGAGTAGACACCTCAAAAACCAAGAAAGGTCTCTGGCTCCTCCTGCTTCCTCTTATGCTGCAGTCTCGGCCTCTTCATCCACCTCTGTAGTGACAGTGGCACCTGCCACCCCGCAAACAGAGGATCTGCCAGCAACACTACCACCTGGGTCACCAACCATCTCCACAATGTCCCATGGAAGCGTTCAGCTCTCTATCTCCCAAACACTGGAGCGGAAGAGTAAGTACCCCCCTACTGTATTATCTGTATTATCTGAACGTGTATTCAGCACGGCAGGGGGCGTTATCACAGACAAGCAAACCCACCTGTCCAGAGCCAATGTGGACAAGCTCACATTCATTAAAATGAACCAGGCATGGATCCCACAGGACTTGTCCATACCTTGTGCAGAATAGACATGTATACCGGCCTTACCCAGCCATTGTTGTATTTTTGATCTTTGTCACTCTTTTGGGGTGTACCCTAATTAAAAAATAAATAAAATTAACAACAAAAACCAGTGTTGGCTACCTCGTCCTCCGCCACCGCCGCTTCCACCTACACCACCACATCCACCGCCACCTCAACCTCCTACTCCATATTGTCACGATCAGGCATCGGGCTTGAAGACCAATTGCAATAGCAGTGGCAGGACAGGCATACAGTCAGTCACTTCTGGCAGATGACACAGGCTCACCTGAGGTGCGGAGTCTAAGTACTAGCTGGTTTTCCCCAGAGCTCCTGATGGTGGAGATTGATTTAGCTGCAAGCTAGTACCAGGTCGCGGTCCTCAAGTTTGCCCCACCAGGGTGTGAGCAAGCCGGAGTCCAATAGCGGAAAAACAGACAAGGATGAAACAGCAGCGTGGTCAGAAAACAAGCCAAGGAATCAATCACAAGTGGCTGCAGGTTGGTATCAAGCAGTAGAGTGGTCAAAGAACAGGCCGAGGGTCAAACACGGGTGGTTGCAGATTGGGATCAGGCAGTAGAGAAGTCCAGGAACAAGCCAAGGGTCAATCACGAGTGGTTGTAGGTACACATGGCAGCAGGAAAGACAACAGCAAGGCACTGGCAGGGAAGGCACAATAACCTGGCAAAAAGGAAGTGCTGAGACAAGGCTTTATAGGAAGTTCATGGGAGGAGCAGGGAGTTCAAGGTTCAACAGTAATCAAGACTCAAGGCAGGGTTGTCCATTGGATCAGGTTTATTCAGCAGATCAGGCAGGGAGCTGTCCAGCATCCCAAATAGCTCAGTGGGAAGAGGCAATACCAGACACAAAAGAGGGCCTAGGTTCAAGCCCAGGGTCTGACACATATGGACCTCGTCCTCCTAGGTCAAGATTATTATTTTTTTATTTTTATGTATTTTATGTTATTTTAAGTTATTTCCCTATCCACATTTGTTTGCAGAGCACTTGCCATGCTCTTAACAACGTTTTGCTGCCATTTGCAGCCCTCTAGCCCTTTCCATTACTTTTTTAGAGCAATTTTAGTCCTCCAAAGTTCGGGTCCCCATTGACTTCAATGGGGTTCGGGTTCGGGGTCAAGTTCGGGTCAAGTTCGGGTCCCAAACTCGAACTTTTTTACGAAGTTCGGCCGAACCCGTCGAACCCGAACATCCAGGTGTCCGTTCAACTCTAGTTTTAAGTCTTCTTGAGAGTGTCCTTTCATGGCATCTCTCTTGCCTCTAAATACCATCTCAGACAAAAGGATCATAAAAATTATAATAAGCTCTGCCCAAAAGGTATGGCTTCTTTTCCATTGGTTAAAAAATTCTAATGATTTACTTTGGTGAAATTCAGGTAATATCACCTTCAACCACTAGGGACGAGAGCCTGTGGTGACATTACTTCCGGTCGCTGCCGAGAGCGGAAGTGCCTTTGTTTTGAATTGTATATGCGCTTGTCAGATCGTTTTGAAATGTAAGTGTAATGCTTTACTTCTATTAATTAAAATATATGAACATATTACACTATGGAGCCCTCTTCTTCCCTGTCTTGTCATTGAAAGCTAATTACCCCGTGATAAAGTGTCTGCTGCCGTCTGGAGCTGCTTAGCCACTGTGGGATCAAAGAGGCTTTATTTATAAGCCAGCTAAGGTGAGAGGCTGGGGAAAACGGGGGCACCCACACTGGAGCACCTGCACTCATAAGGATTACTTTTGGATGGGTGGTGGATTATCTTGCACTTTACTTTGTGCCGGAATATTTATACAGCACAGAAATTCACGGTTGCATTAAGAATATATTTTGCATGGGAATAGTTTTTTTGCACTAGGAAAACTTTTTTATATATATTTTTCTGTTTTTTATTTTATTATTATTTCTCTACAATTTTTTGGAAATTGACATTGTGGAACTGTTATTCTAGTGGACATTTTTTGCACGGTTTATTATTCCCCTTTTTTTGGCACATGTTTGAAGAATCTGCAATTGATTTTCACTACGTATATTAGAATTATTTGCACAATCGCTGAGTTGCACATTTTTGCTTACTTAACAATAAAACTAATTTCTATCAGTGCAAAAAATAATGTCCTTATTCACTAAATAGTGATATGTGTAGTGGGTGATTTAGCAAAATCCCACCCAAAAACCAAGAAGTGAAAAAATTTAAAAAATACCCTCCCTCCCCCCACTTGGCTGCTGCACACACAGAAAATGTGTTCACTTCCCTTCACATGTAGAATATATAAAACAAAACAGTGTTGAGCTTCCTAAATACAAAATAATTCCCCATAAATCCTTAAATGAGTATAAGTGATTAACTTACAAGATACTGAGTGCACAATCAAATATTCGTGTTCCCTGACTGGGAGTAGTGAACCAAAAATGAAAAATAGGTGTTCTCTGAATGGGAATAGTGAACAATAAACAAAACTAAGTCCACACACTAAAAAGAAATTAAGAATCCAAACGCACAAGTATAGTCCTCAGTCTTCTGCATAAAAACGCACAACACACCACTAGTGCCTGAATGTTGAAAATGCATGTGCTCTCCTCCACCTCTATATCCTAGCTGCTCACCTCACGTTCTGACCCCTGTTTCACCAGAAGGTCAGAAAAAGCAGGTTCTCTCTCAGGGATATAAACGGATCAACTGGTCATGGAACGCCTATTCCTTTCATGTTGCCTCCGGCTGATTAGATGGATACTAGCCAATACAGATTCCCTCAATGGGGTCCGGTGCACATAGGAATAGAAAAGGCAAAATCTAGTGCTCTCTGATTATCAAAACGGTTTATTTGCTCATTAAAACTTTAAAACGTTACTCACAAACGCAGCACTTAAGCAGTGCGGGCTCAGGATGCATAGAAACGACAAGATGCTCGCAGGATGACGTAGCCACTGCGACTCCTTCCCCCCTATACGTGTTACGTCTAATTACTTCTTGAGCAAGGGGATCCATTTATATCCCTGAGAGGGAACCTGCTTTTTCTGACCTTCTGGTGAAACAGGGGTCAGAACCTGAGGTGAGCGGCTAGGATATAGACGTGGAGGAGAGCACTTGCATTTTCAACATTCAGGCACTAGTGATGTGTTGTGCGTTTTTATACATAAGACTCTGAGGACTATACTTGTGCATTTGGACTCTTAATTTCTTTTTAGTGTGTGGACTTTATTGTTTTGTTTATTTTTCACTATTCTCATTCAGGGAACACCTATTTTTCATTTTTGGTTCACTATTCCCAGTCAGGGAACACAAATATTTGATTGTGCACTCTGTATCTTGCTATATTGCAAGTTAATCACTTATTCTCATTTAAGGATTTATGGGGAATTATTTTGTATTTAGGAAGCGCAAGACTGTTTTGTTTTATATATTTTGCTTATTTGCACATGAATTTTTATATTACTTTGAATCATATTTTAATATTTTAATATTGTCATTAATATTGATTTTATTATTAGTAAGCGCCATATACACCCCCCTCTTTTACCTTCAACCACTAGTCATGTCTGAGAGCAGAAAAATGTGTTCTGAACTATCTTTTAAATAATATGTTCTATTTTCATAATGTGTATCAGTTTTTACATTGGTGCTGAGGAATAGGGATGAGTTGAACACCCCCCGGTTCGGTTCGCACCAGAACCTTCGAACGGCCCGAAAGTTCGTGCGAACGTTAGAACCCTATTAAATACAATGGATGCGAACGTTCGAAATCGAAAGTGCTAATTATAATGACTAATATGCATGTTATTGTCCTAAAAAGGGTTTGGGGACCCGGGTTCTGCCTCAGGGGACATGTATCAATGCAAAACAAAGTTTTAAAAACTGAAGTTTTTCGGGAGCAGTCATTTTAATGATGCATAAAGTGAAAAAAAAAGTGAAATATTCCTTTAAATATCGTACCTGGGGGGGGGGGGTTGTCTAAAGTATGCCTGTGAAGTAGCATGTGTTTCCCGTGTTTAGAACTGTCCCTGCACAAAATGACATTTGTAAAGGAAAAAAAAGCCATTTAAAACTGCTTGCGGCTTTAATGTAATGTCTGGTCCCGGTAATATGGATGAAAATCTTTGAGAAAAATGGCATGGCTACCCCATCACCCCCCCCCCTACCCCAGCCCATTACCAGCCCCTTTGGGTCTTGTATGGATATTAAGGGGAACCCCGCACCCAAAATTAAAAAAGGCTCTACTCTAGACAGGGACTGTAGGTTTGTTCTTAAATAGAATCTGTTTGTCATTTTGAACAGGTACATTGTTTAAGTGTAGCTCCAGCCAAAAAATCTATTTTTAAGCTTTTTGGAAAACATAGGGAAGTTTTATCACCCCTGTAACATTAGTTTTGCTGTCTGTGCACCTGTTCAGAACATTTCACCTCACTTTCCGTCCCAATGACAAATGTTTTTGAAAAGTGGGGTTTTTATTGAAACAAGGATTGGTGATAAAGCATCAGTAGAGAGGAGACACCTTTTTCCCATATTAACTCTTACAGGAGAGAATTTCCCTTCCTAGGGGTAGATTTCCTCTCACTTCCTGTTGTCTCCTTCCGTTTGCAAGTAGGGGTCGTTTGTAAGTTGGATGTTTGAAAGTAGCGGCCTGCCGTATATACTCTGCTGAAATTTGCCCCTTACATGTTGGTGTTGCCACAACACTGTGAGCCCTCACAGTTACTCTTGGTGGGCGCTGGAACGCCCTGCTGTGAACTATTATATCAGGAATTGTAATTACATGCCATTGTTGAACAGTGGTAGGAAAAATTGGTGGGCGCATTAATGGGCCCTACTGTAAATTATTAGATCAAGAATTGTAATTGCATGCCCCTGTTGAAGAGGGGCAGACAAATTGGGCCTTTGGTGGTGGTGGTGGTGTTGCCACAAACACTGTAAGCCCTCACAGTTACTCTTGGTGGGCGCAGGAATGGGCCCTGCTGTGAATTATTAGTTCAAGAATTGTAATTACATGCCCCTGTTGAACAGGGGCAGAAAAATTGGGCCTTAGGCACTGGTGCCACAACACTGCAACCCCTCACAGATACTGTATTTGGAGCACAGCAATGAGCCCTGTTGCAAAGTATTGCATCAAAAATTGTAATTACACGCCCCTGTTAAACAGGGGCTGAAAAATTGGGCCTTAGGCACTGGTGCCACAACACTGCAACCCCTCACAGATACTGTACTTGGAGCACAGCAATGAGCCCTGTTGCAAAGTATTGCATCAAAAATTGTAATTACATGCCCCTGTTAAACAGGGGCTGAAAAATTGGGCCTTAGGCACTGCTGCCACAACACTGCAACCCCTCACAGATACTGTACTTGGAGCACAGCAATGAGCCCTGTTGCAAAGTATTGCATCAAAAATTTTAATTACACGCCCCTGTTAAACAGGGGCTGAAAAATTGGGCCTTATGCACTGGTGCTGGTGCCACGACACTGCAACCTCTCCCAGATACTCTAATTGGAGTGCAGGAATGAGCCCTGCTGCAAAGCATTGCATAAAAAATTGTAATTACATGCCCCTGTTAAACAGGGGCTGAAAAATTGGGCCTTAGCCACTGGTCGCGGCACCCAGAAACAAAAATGTTCTTCCAAGCTATCATCAGTAATCGGATCATTGAGGAGGAGGAGGATAGTCAGTCAACATAACAGGACATTTACTCAGCATCAGCATAGGCAGTCTTGAAGGGATGTGACATTTCAAAATAAATTATTCTGTTATATCAGCTTCAGGTGCTTGGTAGCTGGTGGTGATCCAAGACTGGTTCATCTTTATGAAGGTCAGTCGATCAACTGAGTCGGTGGACAGGCGCACCCTGTGATCCGTGACAAAGCCTCCAGCAGCACTGAATGTGCGTTCCGAAAGAACGCTGGATGCAGGACAGGCCAGTAGCTCAATTGCATACTGTGCAAGCTCTGGCCAGTGATCCATCCTCAAGACCCAGTAAGCCAGATGATTTACGGTGGGAAAGGTGTCCAAGTCTGACCTTGCCCCTAGGTATTCCTGCACCATGTATATCAGAAGCTGGCAATGGTTGCTGGAACCGATTATACCTTGGGGCTGCGGACTAAAAAATTGTCTGAACGCATCGGTCAGACGGCCACCTTCTCCACCAGCCTCAGCAACTCGTTGTCCAGGACCAGGAGTTTGTAACCTACCAGTCTCTGGGAATGCGTTGCACAGACCCTTCTGGAAGGCCTCCCGGAGTTGTCTCATCCTCTGCTCCCTCTGCAACGGCAAGATAAGGTCCGCAACCTTACTCTTGTACCGTGGATCAAGGAGAGTGGCCAGCCAGTAATGGTCCCTCTCCTTGATCCGAAGAGTACGAGGATCCTTCCGCAGACTTTGCAGGATCAGGGAGGCCATGCAGCGTAGGTTAGCTGAGGCATCCGGTCCGGAGTCCTCTGGCTCACTAAGGATGACATGATCCACAGCCACCTCCTCCCAGCCACGTACAAGTCCACGGGTTTGTTGGGACTTTAAATCATCCTTAAAAGACTGCTGCTGTTGATGCTGAGTGCCATGCTCCACCTCCATGCTGACACAATCCTCCTCCTCCTCCTCGTCCTCTTCCTGTGTGATGGGTGGGACACAAGGAACACTGTCTGGGTAAAGGGAGCCTTGAGAGGCAAGAAAGTCCTCCTCTTCCTGCCTTTGTTCTGCCTCAAGTGCCCTGTCCATTATTCCACGCAGCGTATGCTCCAACAGGTGGACAAGAGGTACAGTGTCACTGATGCATGCACTGTCACTGCTCACCATCCTCGTGGCCCCCTCAAATGGTGCCAGGACAGTGCATGCATCCCTGATCATGCCCCACTGGCGTGGTGAAAAAAAACTGAGCTCCCCTGACCCTGTCCTGGTGCCGTAGTCGCACAGGTACTCATTGATGGCCCTCTGCTGCGTGTGCAGCTGCTGCAGCATGGCCAACGTTGAGTTCCACCTGGTGGGCATGTCACATATAAGGCGGTTCTTGGGCAGGTTCAACTCCTTTTGCAGCTCAGCCAGCCGAGCACTGGCATTTTATGATCTGCGGAAATGCACACAGACTTTCCTGGCCTGCCTCAGGACATCCTGTAAGCCTGGGTACCTGCCCAAGAACAGCTGCACCACTAGGTTGAGGACGTGAGCCACACAGGGCACATGGGTCAGTTGTCCCTGTCGGAGGGCGGAGAGGAGGTTGGTGCCATTGTCGCAAACCACCATTCCTGGCTTAAGCTGGCGTGGCGTCAACCACCTCTCGGCCTGCCCCTGCAGAGCTGACAGAACCTCTGCCCCAGTGTGGCTCCTGTCCCCCAAACACACCAGCGCAAGCACGGCATGGCATCTTTTTGCCCGCGCACTTGCGTAGCCCCTTGAACGCCTACGGAGCACCGCTGGTTCCGAGGACAAAGCACAGGAATAGGCCATGGAGGAAGAAGAAGAGGTGTGTCACAACCAGTAGTAGCATTATTTTAGGCATGGTGACGGAACAACCTCCAACACTACTGCACCTTGTCCTGCATCCTTCCCAGCTGCCAAAAGAGTGACCCAATGGGCTGTGAAAGAAAGGTATGTCCATGCATGCTGGACCATGAGTCAGTGGTAATATGCACCTTATCGCTGATCGCCCTGTCCAGCGAGGCATGGACATTGCCTTCTACATGCCGGTAGAGAGCCAGAATCACCTTCCGTGAGAAAAAGTGGCGTTTGGGAACCTGCCACTGAGGAACCGCACATTGCACAAACTCACGGATGAGGACTGAGTCTACCAAATGAAAAGGCAGCAGTTGAAGTGCTAGCAATTTAGCCAAGCTAGCATTCAACCGCTGGGCATGTGGATGGCTGCGAGTGAACTTCTTTCGACGGTCCAGCAGCTGGGGCAGGGAAATTTGCCTGCTATAATCGGACGTCGGTGTACTGCTAGCAGAGTGCCCGCAAGTACTTGGCTGTGACACACCTAATTCTACACCTTCATTCCTCTCAGTGCAGGCTACAGAGAGGACTGAAGGTACAGTGGGATTGGAGATCCCAGCTGATGAGGAGCAAGGAGAGGTCTGCTTTGTTCTTTGGTGTGGGTCTTTAAGGTACGCTTGCCAACGAGCTGCATGGCAGGTCAACATATGTCTGGTCAAGCATGTGGTGCCCAAGCAGCTGATGTTTTGGCCACGCGAGATATGCTTGAGACATATGTTGCAAACAGCAGCGGTGCGATCTGATGCACTCGACTCAAAAAAGGCCCACACCAAAGAACTTTTGGAATAACGGACAGAGGCAGCGCCCTGCACAGGCGGAGCTCTGCGGTGTGATTCAGTCGGTGTGCTGCCCTTACGCTGGCCCCCGGAGGGCATCCTGCCTTGTTGGAGATGTGCCTCCTCCTCATCCTCCTCCTCTCTCCTATCAGGCACCCACGTGGAGTCAGTGACCTCATCATCCCCTCCCTCCTCATCACTGGAGCCAATCTGGCAGTATGCTGCAGCTGCTGGAACATGACTGCCAGATTTCTGTCCTTCTTGAGCATCCCCTCTCTCTGCTCTCACGCTACTGCCTTCCTCTAGCTGGGTATCATCTTCAGACCCTTCGAAACGCTGGGCATCCTCCTGGAGCGTGTACCCAACACTGTGCTCAAACAGTTCGGGGCACTCCTCAGGAGGACACGGTGGGTCTAGCGAAGGAGTGACTGATAATGACATTGATACGAGGGAAGAGGACACTTTGGCAGCTGCTTTGCCAGTACCCTGAGCCTGGGTGAGAGAGGATGAGGAGGATGAGGAGGGCTTGGTCATCCACTCTACCAAGTCTTCGGCATGATGCGGCTCAACACGTCCAGCTGCTGAAAATAAGGACAAGCGTGTCCCATGGCCACTTGCTGATGCACCGCGTCCACGACCAGCACTGTTGTCTCTAGACACAGAGCCTGCTTGCCCTCTTTTATTGGCTTGTGACTGTCTGCCTCTCCTTGTTGGCCTTCCAGACATAGTAATGGCCTGCAGGGAGATGGGAAAACCAGCAATTGGGTAGTGTATATTGTGCTGGAGGCACACAACACCCACTAACTCCAGCAGATGCCTTTATTAGATAACAGCAATGACGGGTATATACAGGTGTATACTGTACTACGGCACACAACACCCACTAACTCCAGCAGATGCCTTTATTAGAGAACAGCAATGACGGGTATATACAGGTGTATACTGTACTAGGGCACACAACACCCACTAACTCCAGCAGATGCCTTTATTAGAGAACAGCAATGAGGGGTATATACAGGTGTATACTGTTCTAGGGCACACAGCACCCACTAACTCCAGCAGATGCCTTTATTAGAGAACAGCAATGACGGGTATATACAGGTGTATACTGTACTAGGGCACACAACACCCACTAACTCCAGCAGATGCCTTTATTAGAGAACAGCAATGACGGGTATATACAGGTGTATATTGTACAAGGGCACACAACACCCACTAACTCCAGCAGATGCCTTTATTAGAGAACAGCAATGACGGGTATATACAGGTGTATACTGTACTAGGGCACACAACACCCACTAACTCCAGCAGATGCCTTTATTAGAGATAGAGAACAGCAATGACGGGTGGTGTATACCGTACTAGGGCACACAACACCCACTAACTCCTGCAGATGCCTGTATTAGAGAACAGCAATGATGGGTATATACAGGTGTATACTGTACTAGGGCACACAACGCCCACTAACTCCTGCAGATGCCTGTATTAGAGAACAGCAATGACGGGTATATACAGGTGTATACTGTACTAGGGCACACAATACCCACTAACTCCTGCAGATGCCTTTATTAGAGAACAGCAATGATGGGTATATACAGGTGTATACTGTACTAGGGCACACAACACCCACTAACTCCTGCAGATGCCTGTATTAGAGAACAGCAATGACGGGTATATACAGGTGTATACTGTTCTGGGGCACACAACACCCACTAACTGCTGCAGATGCCTGAGAAAAGAACACACTGTCCCTGCCTGCCTATCTAGCTTAGAGAACAGCAATGAACAGCAACTCCTGCAGATGCCTGAGAAAAGAACACACTGTCCCTGCCTGCCTATCTAGCTTAGAGAACAGCAATGAACAGCAACTCCTGCAGATGCCTGAGAAAAGAACACACTGTCCCTGCCTGCCTATCTAGCTTAGAGAACAGCAATGAACAGCAACTCCTGCAGATGCCTGAGAAAAGAACACTGTCCCTGCCTGCTTATCTATCTTAGAGAACAGCAATGAACAGCAACTCCTGCAGATGCCTGAGAAAAGAACACAACGTAGAACACACTGGCCCTGCCTATGTAGCTCTTTCCCTGCATGCCGGAACACACTGCACAAGGCCGCCGCGCTGGCGGCCTTTTATAGTGTGGGGCGTGTACTAAACCCCCCTGAGCTATGATTGGCCACAGGCATTCTGCCTGTGGCCAATTATGGCTCTCCTCGCTGCCGGCGCTGTGATTGGCCAAGCATGCAGGGTCACAGTGCATGCTTGGCCAATCACAGCGCCGGGATTGCACTGCGATGGCGCAGTGTATTGTGGGCCGTTCGCGTCACTCGAATTTGGCACGAACGGCCCATAACGTTCGATCTTCGACTCGAACACGAAGCTCATCCCTACTGAGGAATATATATATTATTTATATTATTCAGGGATTCTGGTAACCGGCATAATATACAATACTCTCAGTATAATTTTGATTAATCATTATCACATAAAATGCTTATATAGATAAATGTATATCTTGTATATCTTATAAAGACTGGTCTATCTGGGAAAAACACATGTTATATATTGTGACAGCAGGAAGGTAAAGTCACCTGGTTGCATCCAGGGGGGTAGATATATTTCGCCCAGATTCAGGCTTTACGCCGACTTATACAACTAGGTGGAGAGTTGTATAAGGCTAGTGGGCTCATGGATGACTCATACCTCTAGGGAGAGTGTGGGGCGTCGTGCAGACAGGGAGTTGATGAGACCAGCTGAAGCTTGTCAGCTCATTTAGGCCTCTATAAGAACTCCCAGCTTCATTAGATGTTAGCTCATGCCTGGAACCAGACCTGTGTGGACTGTCTAGGGAGAGTGAACCCCTGTGCGGTGAGACAAAGCCTGTGTGGCTATTTGCTTGGACATTTAAAACCAGGGACTTAGGGACTAGGACAGCACTAGGCTGATCCCAGTTGTTAGTTAGGAAACCTGTATGTTTAGTCAGAGGTCAAGTTGACCAGGATTTATTTTGTTTATGTTTCTTTTGCTTTGCTGTGTTTTGTCACTGTAAATAGAAAATAAACCGCACCTTTTTGATTTTGAAAACCACAACCTCCGTTTGCTGGGCCTGTTTTTGTGTGGGGAGCCCATCTCGGGGGTCACACACACCCGCTGCCGAGCTAACCCCCCTCACAGTTGGTGGAGAACCAGTGGCAGTTTTTTTTTTAAGCCAGCATGGAGGAGATACTGAAGCAGCTGGCTCTAGCAAATGCCAATCAACAGCAGACAAATGCAGGTTTGCAAAAGAACTTCGCAGCCCAGCAGCAAGCTCATCAACAGAGCCTTGCAGCCCAGCAGCAGACAAACGCAACTTTGCAACAGAGTCTGGAGGCTCAGCAACAAGCCCAGCAGCAATCTGAGGCCCGCTTCATAGACCTGTTGCAGAAGCAAGAGCAGAGACTACAACAACAGATGGAAGCAGTAATGCAGCAACGTCCGCAGACCAGTGAGGAAAGCCGTCCCACTAATACCGCGTCCTTTGGGGTGAGTCGTTTATTGACAAAAATGACTGGAGAGGATGATCCAGAGGTATTTTTGACCACATTTGAAAGGACCGCTGAAAGAGAAAAGTGGCCTGAGGAGCAGTGGGCTGGACTGGTGGCTCCTCTGTTAACTGGTGAATCGCAGAAAGCTTACTATGACCTAGAGCCTAACCAAGCAAAAGACTATGTGATGCTAAAAGCTGAAATATTGGCAAGGCTGGGTGTCACCCAGGCTGTCCGGGCTCAGCGTGTGCATAACTGGACTTTCCAGCTTGGAAAACCCCCCAGGTCTCAAATGTATGATCTCATTCACCTGAGCAGAAAGTGGCTACAGCCAGAGACTTTGTCCGCACCAAAGATTGTGGAACGTGTTGTAATGGATCGGTTTTTGAGAGCTCTTCCTACTGCCATCCAAAAGTGGGTAAGCCATGGAGACCCAGAGACGGCCGATGGTCTTGTGGATCGTGTGGAGAAATACTTGGCTACAGAGAACCTGACGGCCTCTTCCAGAGACACTCGGACTTTCCACCCTAAGACCAGACCATCCCCAGGGGCGGATAAGAGGATTCCAAGGGGTGAGGGTGGAGAGAGTGAGAGGGTGGGAGCTCTACCCCAAGTTTGGCGAGAACAGCCTGGGAAATCAGCGGCTCAAGAGGCCGCAAGAAGGATCGTTTGCTACCGCTGCCGGCAAGCGGGACATATTGCAGCCAATTGCCCGGTTGTGGAGGAACCCATGCAGTGTGACTTTCTGACGGGCAGACGTCAGTCGCTGTGTGCGACAGTCGCATGCACTGCCATTCGAGGAACTGAGAAACATTTATGCAAAATGTGTGTTAATGGTAGAAATGTTGTGGTATTGTTGGATTCAGGTAGCCTTGTGACCCTGATAAAGGCTGAGTTAGTTAAAACAGAGGTCTCTGGGAATAGCAAGGTAGCTGTTATTTGTGTGCATGGGGACACCCGAGAGTATCCAGTGACTACAGTGTGTTTCGAGACCCCCAAAGGTACCCTCTCTCATCCAGTGGGCTTAGTATCTCAGTTACCGCATGACGCCATTGTGGGAAGGGATTTTCCGAAGTTCTGGGAACTGTGGGATGATCCTGAGCCCCCCACTGGTGCCCCTATGTACCAGGAATGTGATAGCCAATACTCCCCTGAGAGTGGTGAGGACTCTCCGGAATTTCCCTTATCAGTATTGGCAGGGGAGACTCAAGAAACTGGAGAGGAGCCCACCTCCTCAGACGAAAACCTACCGTCTGTGGAGTTTTCTGATCTTGAGGTTCACAGGGAAAACTTTGCCACAGAACAGTTGAAAGACCCCGCCCTAATAAAGGCACGGGAAAACGTAGTGAAAATAGATGGCGAGTTAGTGAACCCAGATAATACCTGCACTTACCCATACTTCAGCGTAGAGAAGGACCTACTGTATCGGGTGGCAAAAAGGGCAGAAGAAACCGTTGAGCAGCTTGTGGTGCCCAAACCTTACAGGAAGTTGGTGTTGGAGTTGGCCCATGGGCACATTCTTGGAGGTCATCTGGGGACAGAGAAAACCCGAGAGAGGGTATTACAGAGATTCTATTGGCCGGGGTGATGAAGGACATAGAAAATTATTGTTCCTCCTGCCCTGTGTGTCAGAGGTCGGCCCCAATGCCACATTTCCGTAGCCCGCTGGTCCCTCTACCCATCATTGAGGTCCCGTTTGAGAGGATCGCCATGGATTTGGTAGGTCCTATAATCAAGTCCGCTAGGGGGCACCAGTACATATTAGTTATAATGGACTATGCCACCCGTTATCCAGAAGCGATCCCTCTCCGAAATACCTCGGCCAAAACCATAGCCAAAGAGCTATCTCTTGTGTTTAGCCGGGTGGGTATTTGTAAAGAACTGCTTACGGACCAAGGTACACCCTTTATGTCCCGGGTTATGAAGGAGCTGTGTAAATTGTTCAAAGTGACGCAATTACGTACATCTGTGTATCACCCCCAAACCGATGGGCTGGTTGAAAGGTTCAACAAAACCCTAAAACAAATGTTGAAGAAAGTGGTGGATAGAGATGGAAAGGATTGGGACTGTCTACTTCCTTATCTGATGTTTGCTATTAGGGAGGTGCCCCAATCCTCTACGGGATTCTCCCCCTTTGAGTTACTGTATGGGAGACACCCAAGAGGGCTGTTGGATATTGCCAAGGAAACTTGGGAAAGTGAGAGTTCTCCCCACAGGAGTGTGATTGAGCATGTCGCCCTGATGCAAGACCGAATTGCACAGGTAATGCCCATCGTGAAGGAACATTTGGCCCAAGCGCAGTTAGCACAGCAGAGAGTGTACAACCGTGGAGCCAAGACCCGTACCTTTTCCCCAGGGGATAGGATACTGGTACTTGTCCCTACGGTTGAAAGTAAATTCCTTGCCAAATGGCAAGGCCCCTACGAGATAATGGAAAAAGTGAGCGAAGTGAATTACAAGGTCAGACAACCAGGAAGGCGAAAGCCCGAACAGATCTATCACGTTAATCTGTTGAAAGCCTGGAGGGATAGAGAGTCCCTAGTCGCAGACACTTGGTCACCAGCTCAAACTGGTTGCGTGATTCCTGAGGTTGGAATAGCAGCCACCTTGTCACAACCCCAACAACAGGAGGTTAAGGAGTTTGTGCTTCGCAACAAGGAGGTATTCTCTGAGCTGCCGGGACAAACATCTGGGGTAGAGCATGACATCATTACCCCGCCCGGTGAAAGGGTGAAGTTAAAACCCTATCGGATCCCAGAGGCCCGACGGGAGGCAATACGGGAGGAAGTACAGAAAATGCTGAACTTAGGGGTGATAGAGGAGTCCCAAAGTGATTGGTCTAGTCCCATTGTGTTGGTGCCTAAACCGGATGGGAGCTGGCGATTTTGTAACGATTTTCGTCAGTTGAACAAAGTTACAAAATTTGACACCTACCCCATGCCACGTATAGATGAGTTGATCGACCGGCTGGGAACAGCCCGATACATGACGACTCTTGACCTCACAAAAGGGTATTGGCAAATCCCCCTGGCCAAGTCGGCCAAAGAGAAAACCGCATTTGTAACCCCAGACGGGGCGTTCCAATATAAAAGAATGCCGTTCGGGTTACAGAATGCGCCGGCCACATTCCAGCGGAAAATGGACCAGATGCTGAGGCCCCATCGGAAGTATGCTGCGGCTTACCTGGATGACATAATTGTCCATAGCACAGATTGGGCCTCACATCTGCCAAAAGTGCAAGCAGTCCTGGACTCTGTTCGGGAAGCGGGGTTTACGGCTAACCCCAAGAAGTGTACCATTGGGCAGGAGGAGGCCAAATATCTTGGGTACACCATTGGGAGGGGAGTAATAAAACCCCAACTCAACAAAGTCGAGGCCATCCAGAGTTGGCCACGTCCCAACAGCAAGAAGCAGGTACGAGCCTTTCTGGGAATCGCTGGGTATTATCGGCGATTCATTCCCCACTTTGCTTCTAAGGCTGTGCCCCTAACCAACCTGACGAAGGGGAAAGGGTCGGTCATGATTAAATGGACCCCCGAGGCTGAGGCAGTATTCCAATTCTTGAAACAAGCCTTATGTAGCCAGCCAGTGTTGTACTCACCCGACTTCTCTAAAGACTTTGTCGTACAAAGTGATGCGTCAGATGTGGGGTTAGGAGCAGTATTGTCCCAGGTCTGGAACGGGGAAGAGCACCCAGTCATTTACCTCAGCAGGAAGTTGAAGTCCCATGAGGTAAATTACGCCACCGTTGAAAAGGAGTGTTTAGCGGTGAAGTGGGCTCTAGATTCCCTTCGGTACTACCTGCTAGGTAGGCACTTTGACATGGTTACGGATCACGCTCCGTTAAAGTGGATGGCTCAAAACAAGGAAACAAATAGAAGAGTGAATAGGTGGTTCCTGGCCCTCCAGGAATTCAACTTCACATTAAAGCATCGCCCTGGCGTTCAAATGGGGAATGTGGATGCTTTGTCTCGAGTACATGAATGCCTGATTGCTGGTGTTCCAACCCCGAGGTTAAAACAAGAGGGGGGGGTATGTGACAGCAGGAAGGTAAAGTCACCTGGTTGCATCCAGGGGGTAGATATATTTCGCCCAGATTCAGGCTTTACGCCGACTTATACAACTAGGTGGAGAGTTGTATAAGGCTAGTGGGCTCATGGATGACTCATACCTCTAGGGAGAGTGTGGGGCGTCGTGCAGACAGGGAGTTGATGAGACCAGCTGAAGCTTGTCAGCTCATTTAGGCCTCTATAAGAACTCCCAGCTTCATTAGATGTTAGCTCATGCCTGGAACCAGACCTGTGTGGACTGTCTAGGGAGAGTGAACCCCTGTGCGGTGAGACAAAGCCTGTGTGGCTATTTGCTTGGACATTTAAAACCAGGGACTTAGGGACTAGGACAGCACTAGGCTGATCCCAGTTGTTAGTTAGGAAACCTGTATGTTTAGTCAGAGGTCAAGTTGACCAGGATTTATTTTGTTTATGTTTCTTTTGCTTTGCTGTGTTTTGTCACTGTAAATAGAAAATAAACCGCACCTTTTTGATTTTGAAAACCACAACCTCCGTTTGCTGGGCCTGTTTTTGTGTGGGGAGCCCATCTCGGGGGTCACACACACCCGCTGCCGAGCTAACCCCCCTCACAATATATATTAATCAATATCACACAAAATGATTATCTATATTCTATATGGATAAATGTAACTTTATATTTTCACCTTATGACAGAATCATCATTAGGTCAGTAGACACTGAGATCATAATCGTATCTGTGACCTGGAATATAATATCTAATGTCAATGACTTATAATCAAATATTGGCATAATGCTGACTGCCCAAAATTCAGATCTCTTCCTAAAATGAACTTTGAATAGACTCAGTGGATTTTCAGAGATGGTTTAGCTATACACACAACTCCTAAAATCTAACACAATGGGTTTCGCTAGACAAGAATGATTTTTAATGCGATAACAGTCTAGTCAAATAATTACTTTTCTTTTCCATTCCACAAGAACAGGTAAATGTTTTTCTGGTTTTGTGAAAAGAGCCACTATTGTTCAAGCGTCTCTGTTTCAACACAAGGCTTATACATTTTTTAATGGTGATCCATTGAAAACTTGAAAAACATGTCACAAAGACCTTTAGTTCATCTAACATCTCCGCCAGAAGATTATAAAATGTATTATTTCTTCATCATAATCATAACATCCTCTTTCCCCTCCCACTTTGTCTCACATTCCTCTGCCTCCGCCCTCTCATTGCCTATTCTTCTAACCCCCCACTAAACTTTATTTGTTCTTTTTATTTATTGTAAATTATTTATGACACTTTACCGACACTTATGCACTTATTTGTTTCTGTTAATAAGTCCTCTGCACACATTTACCAAACATTTGTATGTTTTCTCATTTGAAAGAAAGTAGAAAGTGTCAGTGGGGTTTCTTGACTAAATAATTAGAACATATTTAGTTTCACAGTGATTTTTCACTTAGCTTACTTGTTTTGGTGGAACAAAGTTAATAATCACTTTTCAAATAATACCCAATCATGTTAACTGGAAACTTAATCATCATTATTGGATGTTTGACGTCAGCACAAGTCTACTCCTTTATTAAGCAAATGGAAATTTGGCTTAGTTTTGTGAATGAGCAGAATGAGTGCTAAATTCAAGCATCATCTTACTATTGGGTATTATTTGTATAGTTACGTTAAACTTTTTTAAAAACATTATTCACAAACATTAAACATCAATTTACTAACTGATATAAAATATTCTTATAGTAACTCACTGCCAGCAGTTGCTACAATTCATGGTGCTGCACATCAGAACATTTGTGGGGCAAACCTCCCAGCAACCTCTCTGTGTATCAATTGAAACAATATTGTAAAAGATCTGAAGGTGTATGTCCAACCCAGCTGATCTGGCTTAGTTCAGGATTTTTTTTTTTTTTTACAAAGGATTAGAAACTCCTCTGAGGGACTTCATTAAGAAAATGTCAAGTCAATTCCTGTCCTGGTAACAACAAACAAAGACTGAAATACAAAATGTTTTCTTTAGTATATTAGGGGAAGAATAAAACTACCTAGTGGTTGTCTTGTTTTGGCTTTCTGTATCTGTTCATGAAGTAGATTTTTCCCCACTTAGGAAAGCCACACAATTTTTTCCCATACAGTGCTGTGCAAAAGTATTCACCCCCTTAGCTTTTTAATTTTGTTACATTACAGCCTTTAGTTCAATGTTTTTTTTTTTATCTGATTTTTATATGTGGTGGATCAGAACACAATAGTCTAAGTTGGTGAAGCAAAATTAGAAAAATATATACATAAAACTATGTTTCAGAAATAAAAAACAGATAATTGGCATGTGCGTACGTATTCACCCCCTTTGTTTTGAAGCTCATAAAAAGCTCTGGTGCAACCAATTACCTTCAGAAGTCACATAATTTGTGAAATGATGTCCACCTGTGTGCAATCTAAGTGTCACATGATCTGTCATTACATATATACACATTTTTGAAAGGCCCCAGAGGCTGCAACCCCTAAGCAAGAAGCACCACTAACCAAACACTGCCATGAAGACCAAGGAACTTTCCAAACAAGTAAGGGACAATGTTGTTGAGAAGTCCAAGTCAGGATTAGGTTTTAAAAAAATATTCAAATCTTTTACCCCTAGGAGCACCATCAAATCTATCATAACCAAATGGAAAGAACATGGTACAACAGCAAACCTGCCAAGAGACGGCCGCACACCAAAACTCACAGACCAGGCAAGAAGGGTATTAATCAGAGAGGCAGCACAGAGACCTAAGGTAACTTCGGAGGAGCTGCAGAGTTCCACAGCAGAGACTGGAGTATCTGTACATAGGATGAAAATAAGCCGTATGCTCCATAGAGTTGGGCTTTATGGCAGAGTGGCCAGAAGAAAGTCATTACTTTCAGCAAAAAACAAAATGGCACGGTTTGAGTTTGCGAAAAGGCATGTGGGAGACTCCTAAAATGTATTGAGGAAGGTGCTCTGGTCTGATGAGACTAAAATTTAACTTTTTGGCCATCAAAGAAAACGCTATGTCTGGCGCAAACCCAACACATCACATCACCCAAAGAACACCATCCCCACAGTGAAACATGGTGGTGGCAGCATCATGCTGTGGGAATTTTTTTTAGCAGTCGGGACTGGGAAACTGGTCAGAGTTGAGGGAAAGGTGGATGGTGCTGAATACAGGGATATTCTTGAGCAAAACCTGTACCATTCTGTGTGTGGTTTGAGGCTAGGATGGAGGTTCACCTTCCAGCAGGACAATGACCCCAAACACACTGCTAAAGCAACACTTGAGTGGTTTAAGGGGAAACATGTAAATGTGTTGGAATGGCCTAGTCAAAGCCCAGACCTAAATCCAATAGAAAATCTGTGGTCAGGCTTAAAGATTGCTGTTCACAAGCGCAAACCATCCAACTTAAAGGAGCTGGAGAAATTTTGCAAGGAGGAATGGGCAAAAATCCCAGTGGTAAGATGTGGCAAGCTCATAGAGACTTATCCAAAGCGACTTGGAGCAGTGATAGCCGCAAAAGGTGGCTCTACAAAGTATTGACTTTAGGGGGGTGAATAGTTATGCACATTGACTTTCATGTTATTTTGTTGTATGCTTCACAATAAAAAAAAATAAAAAAACATCTTCAAAGTTATGGGCATGTTTTGTAAATTAAATGATGCAAATCCTCAAACAATCCATGTTAATTCCAGGTTGTGAGACAACAAAACACAAAAAATGCCAAGGGCGGTGAAAACTTTTGCAAGGCCCTGTAGAATATGCAAACCTTATTTAAGTTGCATCAAAGTTGCATCCAAGTTACACTACATGATCGCACTGAAAGTAGGATCAGAATTGAATCGCAGGAAAGTGAACCTAGCCTAAAATATTGTCAGCTAAACAGAAAGTAAGAGAAGAGCTTATGGGATTGAAGGCAGCAGGCATTCACTCAAGCATACAAAAAATGCAATCCAGGCAAGAGTTATTGGATAAACATTGGCTATGGCTTTATTATTGGTTAAATAACAATTTAACATATTAATAATTAACTTATAAACCACTTATGATTTCAATATGATCATTCTCCAAGTAAACATCACTTAAAGTACAGCCCAGCCACTATGGCTCGGGCCGAATAACTATTTTACCCCAACAGACAGGAGGGATGAGAAGCATTCCGCCTGTCACCTAACCCCCAGCCCGTGGCTTTCTCAATGCAAGTCTGGAAATTGAGGTTCAAAATATCAAGCCCTATCTCAGACAAATGTATGCTATCACCACGATAGAGCCCAGGTAACTCACACTCTAGTTCTACATGTCTATAAGAAAAACCTATGGGATGTACTAGAATTTTTTGAATTTTCCTATTGACGCGCTTTAATTTTTATTTTTTTAAAGGTCTCAACAAGAAAGAATGAAGCCAGTAAAGTCTGAACAATCTCAGAAAATACTATTACAGTTTTTGGGGAGGCTAAATGTATATGCTGAATGTTTTGTTGCATGCTGAATATTAGATCTAATGTTCTCAATTGTCCAATGTCATTTCCTCCTAAATGAATAATAAGAATAGCCAACAATCAATCTCTCTGCTCAATCTGTAAGTCAGCCCATATCATTCCACTCCAGTACACTTTAAATAAAGAAGGATTGAGACTTAAATTAGATGAATAGCTTCTGGTAGATGCTCTCTTCTGATCCCAATCAATAAACGAGCGGTCGAGAATCCACACTATATATGGCTGATCTGTAATAAATTCAAACAATAGTGTTAGGATGGATATATACAGTAGCTTATAAGAATATGAACTTCATCTACCCAACCTTTTAATATTGTCAGCATTAAACCCAGTTTTAGCTGCTTCTGTTTCTGTGCCAATTATAAATGAATGTGATGATAAGTTTGCCTGACTCAAATTCAAAGTATCTAAACATTTTTCTTAAAAACATAGTTAAATTTATATCTGATTGAAAACCATTAACGTGAATGAATAATGTATAACTAAAACTTGGTTGCACCAACAAATATTGTTTCAAAAGTATTACCAAACAAATATCATGACTAGGACAGGGATTTAATCAAATCCAGTGTCCCATGTCAGATCTATCAGTCTTGCTTTGTGGAAAAAACATTCTTAGTTGGCTGTCATCAACAATTATATTTTTAAGTTTCATACCAGTGTTATCATTTTTTGTAGCAGAGACCTCCTCAAATATGCGGGAGGCTCCAAAGAATAGAATTGAAAAAACTGTTAAAAAAAGAACTGAGTCATAATCAGAAAAACAAACTGTGTGTGATATTGCACAATCTGCTCACTATTTCTGTGGAAATAGGAGAGCGTTTGTCCATAAGAAGATTAAATTTTTTATAATGTTTGACAGAAAAGGAGTTTAAAAAAGGGGGCAAAGAATTTAGCCTAAGAAAGGAAACTCCAGCCAACGTCTTGTTGATATGCCACCAAGAATATTTTTTGCTCATCAAATTATTAAGAAATAACAGAACTATTTGTTCTGAAGAAAAAAAAATATATTATATTAACAAAGATCTCCTGTGGTTGTGGGTGTAATTGCCACCACCCCTTGTAAATCATAACAACGTGTATCCTAATTCTTTGGGATTCGTAAGGCTATTTAGACATTAGTAAAAAGATATATTTTATAGTTTTGTCTGGGAGCTCTCCACAATGTCTCCTGGGAGCACAGTGTCATGCTTCCCAAGAGACAATGCGGAATGCCGTCCTTCGAAATCCTGCAAGATTTACTAGCGTTGCCATCACAACGGGGGCGGGAACTTTCAACGCCGCCGCCTGTTGTGATGGCAACCCTCAGTGCTGCGCGCCGTCAACAATGAGCATGCGCGGGATCGAGCGGTGAATTCTGGGAAAGAAGCATTCACCGCATACAGGAAATAGGTGCTTGTGGGCTTCTAGTGCCCACAAGCAGGGATGAGCCGAACACCCCCCTGTTCGGTTCGCACCAGAACCTGCGAACAGACAAAATGTTTGTGTAAACTTTAGAACCCTATTAAATACAATGGACTCGAACGTTCGAAATCTAAAGTGTTAATTATAAAGGCTAATATGCAAGTTATTGTCCTAAAAAGTGTTTGGGGACCCGGGTCCTGCCCCAGGGGACATGTATCAATGCAAAAAGAAGTTTTAAAAACGGCCGTTTTTTTGGGAGCAGTGATTTTAATAATGCTTAAAATGAAAAAATAAAAGTGAAATATTCCTTTAAATTTCGTTAAGGACTTTTTCAAGGTGTTTGTGTGTTTTTTTAAACATTTTTTTACGCTTTCTTCGTGAAATGGTAGGGGTACAACGTACCCCTTACCAATTCACATAGGGGGGGGCCGGGATCTGGGGGTCCCCTTTGTTAAAGGGGTCTTCCAGATTCCGATAAGCCCCCCGCCCGCAGACCCCCACAACCACCGGGCAAGGGTTGTGGGGATGAGGCCCTTGTCCCCATCAACATGGGGACATCCTCCCCATGTTGAGGGCATGTGGCTTGATACGGTTCAGGAGGGAGGGGGGCCGCTCTCTTGTCCCCCCCTTTTCCCCTGCGGCCGGCCAGGTTGCGTGCTCGGATAAGGGGTCTGGTATGGATTTTTAGGGGGACTCCACGCCATTTTTTTTTTAAATTTGGGGTGGAGTTCCCCTTAAAATCCATGCCAGATCTGAAGGGCCTGGAATGGATATTTGGGGGAACCCCACGTCAATTTTTTTTTAATTTGCGGCGGGGTTTCCCTTAATATCCATTCCAGACCTGAAGGGCCTGGTAATTGAATTCTGGGGAACCCCCACGCTTTTTTTTTTTTTTTTATCAATGACTTTTGTATGTATTGCCGGGAGCCGACAATTCAGTAATAGCCGCGAGTCAGTTTTAAAAGACTTTTTTTTCTTTCAAAAATGACATTTTTTGCAGGGACAGTTCTAAGCATGGGAAACATGCGCCACTTCACATGCATATCATACACACCCCCCAGGTACGAAATTTAAAGGAATATTTCACTTTTATTTTTTCATTTTAAGCATTATTAAAATCACTGCTCCCGAAAAAAACGGCCGTTTTTAAAACTTCTTTTTGCATTGATACATGTCCCCTGGGGCAGGACCCCGGTCCCCAAACACTTTTTAGGACAATAACTTGCATATTAGCCTTTATAATTAACACTTTAGATTTCTCCCATAGATTTTTCGAATTTGCCGCGAACACCCCAATTTGTTCGCTGTTCGGCGAACGGGCGAACAGGCAATGTTCGAGTCGAACATGAGTTTGACTCGAACTCGAAGCTCATCCCTACCCACAAGCAAAATGGAAACGTCCTGCAGGAATTTTTATAACTGATCGTTTAGAACGATACCGGACTGCAGAGGTTGAAGAAAACAGAAAAAGTGAGTAACAATTTCTAATGGGGTACTTAATCTAATGGTCCAAAAAAACAAAAATGAATCGCCGCAGAACCTCCGCTTTAAAGATCACAAAAAAAATTCAGCATATAGCAGAATATTTTTAACAATTGGGTATATTGGGATGCATTAAAATTTTGTATATTGTAGATGCCACTCAAAAAATCTATACCTTTCAGTCAGTTCCTGCGTATCAAACGCAATTGCGCCACCAATGAAGATTTTCAAAAGGAGGCAGATGAGCTAACGGAAAGATTACTCGTGAGAGGATATACCAAATCATGCTTAAAGAAAGCCTTTAATCGAGTAAAGAACACCAATAGCCAGGATCTTATCGCTAAGTCCACAAAAAAAAGAAAGAAAAAGATAACATTGCGGCAATATTATTGCGCTAATCAAATGAGCCTGAAAATATTTGGTAAAAATCCTGACACAATACTGATTGATTGATTGATTGATATGTAAATTTATATCGCGCCAAATACTGTCTTGGAGGACTGCAACTAAGCGCGCTGTACCATAAATTCACCAATCAGCCTTGGGAAAAGAAAAAACCATTTGAGAAAAATGGGAGGGGAGAAAAAAAAAAAGAAGAAGGAAGGCTCACGAGGGGAGTCGAAAAACAAAGTTAACGTTAAATTATTACAGAGTTAGATGTCTCTACATCCGTAGTTAGGAAAAAGCGTTTTTAAAAAGGTGGGTTTTTAATTGCCTTTTTAAAAGAGCTTGGGGCATTGGGAGCCGGAGATGGTCGGGCAGTTGGTTCCAAAGGGCCGCGCCCATAGTCTGCATTCGTCGACCTCCCAAGGACTGGAGTCGGGCGGATGCTTGGATGATCCTATTTTGAAGCCCTGACCGCAATGCTCTAATGGGTGTGTAATGGGGGGCCATTTCTGTGAGATAGAGTGGGTCCAGGCCCTGTCAGGGACCTGCCAGAAATCAAAGACAGTTCTTGCTTCCCTCGGTACCTGTGCGTCGGCGCTAGCCGGGTGTGCGTGCGCGTGCGTGCGCGTTAAACGATATGGCGCCATTAGGCCTTTAAAAGGCCAGCAGTTACAACAGTGCATTGCTGTCTGATCTGCAGCTTTCTAAACCTGAATACCTGCATGCCTGCTACCTGTTACCAGTACCGACCCGGCTTGCTCGACCACCCGATATTTCTCCAACCCTGACCTCGGCTCGCCTTGACCCTGCTCTGTCTCTCACCTGCCTACCTGCTGCCAAACCTTGCCTGTGTTCCTGACTACGTCTAAGCCTGCTGATCCATACACCTGACTACCTGCTCTGACCCGGCTTGTCTGACCCTCCTGCTGTCTGCTGTTTTGTGCACCTAAACCAAGCTTATCTCACCTTGCTCCAGCTTCCGCTGTTCCAGTATCCACCAGCTCCCGGGTCGCTGACCTGCAACCACCTGCTCTGCTGCCTACAGATCCAGCCATCCCTGGAGGATCACCACCTTGCCACGGTGCCAACCACCACACCTACTGCAGGCACTCCTACCTCACTGCGCTCTCGAGGTCACTGTCCCCAATCCAGTGACTCCTGAGCCAGGGCTGTAAGAGAGTTCTCCTCCTACAAAGTCAGGCTCTACGACCAGGTACGTTCTGTACATAACAGGCCCCAATATGCTATAAACATCAGAACCAAGATTTTAAATTGTACTCTATGCACTATAGGTAACCAATGTAGCTGTGCCAGCACGGGGGTGATGTGATGTCTATATGGTGTACCCGTAATAGTGCGTGCTGCTTGATTCTGTATAATTTGGATTTTTTTGACCCACTTAAGGGGAAGGCCAAGGCAAAAACCATTGGCAAAATCTAGTCTGGATTGTACTAGAGCCAAAGTAAGTGTGATTTGGTGTCGATATGAAAGTAGATGTCTGATCTTCCGAATAATTTGCAAATAGAATGAGGCATTTTTCATACAGTTCATAATTTGCGGAATCCAGGTAAGCTTTGCATCAAAAATGATTCCAAGGTTCTTGACTTGTCTTTTAGGTTCTGGGCAGGTACCTAGGTCAGATGGCCATCGGGATAGAATGGGAAAGGCTAGAGGTTCGCCCACTTGGAGTATTTCTGTTTTGGAGCAATTGAGGCTCAACCAGTTTCTATTCATCCAGGAATGGATATGAGTCATGCATTCTGCTAGGATCTGGGGATGTCTGTCATTTTTGGAAGTGTTGACTAGGATTTGGTTGTCATCGGCATATAGTTGGCCTTGAAGGCCATGTAACTGCAACATATCGGGTAGGGGGCGCATGTAACAATTGAAAAGGTATGGAGAGAGGGCAGAGCCCTGTGGTACTCCCCAGGGCACTGGGCTTATGGCTGACCTGAAAGGTCCCAGCCTAACCTGTTGGGTACGGTCTTGTAGAAAAGACTGGATCCATAACAGGACAGCACCTCGAATTCCAAACTGGTCATGAAGGCGCGAGATCAGAATGTCGTGATCAATGGTGTCAAAAGCCGCGGAGAGGTCCAATAGCACTAATGCCGCCGATTCCCCAGCGTCTCTGACCCTCAGCAGCTGTTCCCTCATGGCCATCGTGGAGAGCTCTATTCCCCTGCCGGACGGAACCCAGACTGGACATCGTGGAATAGGCCCTCCCCTTCAGAGTATTCCTGAAGTTGCTCAAGAATGATGGTTTCCATAATCTTTGCCACAAAGTGAATGCTAGAAACGGGTCTTAGATTATTCGGGTCTTGAAGCTCTGTTTTTTTCTTTTTTTTTGGAATTGGCGTAACGTATGAGTGTTTAAGTTTCCCTGGTATAACTCCCAGCCTCAAACTGAAGTTGATGATTGTACATAAGTCTGGAAGGAATGCCTTTGACTGGAGTTTGAAAAACCAGGCAGGGCAAAATTCATCAGCAAAGTGTGTGGGCTTCAATTTAAGAATTACTTTGTGTAGTAACTCCGGCGTGGTAGGTGTGAAATTTTTTAAGCTGGACAGAGTAGGTTGGATAGCCTCTTGTAGTGGACCAGGTTGGTCAATCAGGTGAATGTTCTTGGCAATGCCCAACCGGATTTAATGAATTTTATCTTGGAAAGCGATCCCTAATTTATTGGTGAATTCTTGTGATGGTATTATCGTCTTGGTTAACCTACGTGGATTAAGCATTTTGTTTACAATTTTGAAAAGTTTCTTATCCTGGTTTCCGGCGTTATCGATCTGTTCACCGTAATATGCTTTTTTCCTGTGGCGAATGGCTTTGAAATATGCCAGAGAAATTATTCGGTATGCGAGCTTGTCTTGATGTGTCTTAAGCCATTTTCTTTCAGGCTGTCTGCGTTTCGTTTTAATTAGGGCTAGGTTGTTAGTGTACCAAGGTTTAGCCTTGGTAATCTTTTTGCGAAAGTGTGATGTTTTGAGAGGGGCAAGCTTATCAAGTGTATGATGGATTTTTAGTTCAAATGCATAAAGGGCTTTAGTGACTCTGTCAAGATGGATTTCAAAGTCAATATAAAGATCATCTTCACTGTCTAGGGTGATAGGTTCAAGAGCCAAGTATGTTGCCATGAAGGTGAGTGGACATAGGTTTTTAAGTGAACGATACGGCTTGGATTGCTGCATGGGAGTACCCGAGTCTGGGGCTGGGGGTCTAAAGTCTCTGAGTTGGTATGAAATTTATTTATGATCTGTCCATATAAGTTCGATGTTCTGGATGTCAGAGATGGTAATATTAGAGGAGAAGACCGCATCTAGTGTGTGCCCTTTCTCATGGGTATAGGAGTTGACATTTTGAACAAAGCCAAGGGCGTCAAGATCTTGTAAAAACTCCTGTATTTTAGGATCCAGTAAGTCCTCAAGCCACAGGTTACAGTTGCCTTGCAGGATAATGTTTGACGTGTAAGTGTTCAATTCTAAACAAAATTGAATAATCTCAGTGGTGAATTCCGTGTGGTATCCTGGCGGACGATATATAGTTGCAATGATGATAGAGGTGGTGGCATCAATTTGGCAACGTGCAGAGAGATGTTCAAAGGAAATATATTCTGAGAGAGCTAGTTCCCTACAGGTAACATTGTTATTGTGAATCAGTGCAATGCCTCCACCCCGTTTACCCTGTCTATTTTTTGTAAGTATGTCATATCCTGGTGGAACAAGGTCATCTAAGTGGATGCTATAATCCTTGCCAACCCAGGTTTCAGTAAGAGATAGAAACTGAAATTCTTCATTTGTCAATAGATCATATATATCGTTTGCATGTTTGACAGTGGACCGGACATTTATTACGCCCCCTTTAATAAATTGAGTAATGCAATGAGGAACCACTCTGCTGGTGGTAAGGGGGATAATTGGCTTAATGGGTGTACTATTTCGATTAATGCTGTTAACCTGGCATGCTTCTAGTGTTTCCTTACTTAGGATACCTGTCCCCTGATTAAGCTGATATAATTCTTGTTGAGAGTAAGAGGGGCGGTTACCCGTAGAGTATTGGAATTTTGGTATTTGTATGCGTGAAGATAGCAATTCTAAGTCAGTAACTGAATCAGTGGAAATAAGCAAACCTTGGTCCGCTGGGCCCAGACGGGCCCAGACGGGTTTGCCTCTGGCACGCTTCCGGCGCGCCCACCACGGGTACGTCGTGGGCTGTGCTGGCGGCATGTCTTTTATACTGGTGCTGTCTGTCTGTGGGCCGGCTGCAGGGGGCGGGGCCAGTTGGCTTAGACAATGAAACAACAGGTAGCTATGGCAACCGAAAATGCTGAGCTGGGTCACGTGATAGTCCCAAGATGGCGTCTAAGGCCAGCCTCCCTGCGTTTTTGCAGGCAGGGAAACCCAGATTGAAGTGGAGCTGGAGTGAAGCAACCCTTGCAGGTAAGTGCAGGCAAGCTGGATCAAGGAAGTTAGGTAACAATACCGGGCTGTGCTGGCGGCATGTCTTTTATACTGGTGCTGTCTGTCTGTGGGCCGGCTGCAGGGGGCGGGGCCAGTTGGCTTAGACAATGAAACAACAGGTAGCTATGGCAACCGAAAATGCTGAGCTGGGTCACGTGATAGTCCCAAGATGGCGTCTAAGGCCAGCCTCCCTGCGTTTTTGCAGGCAGGGAAACCCAGGTTGAAGTGGAGCTGGAGTGAAGCAACCCTTGCAGGTAAGTGCAGGCAAGCTGGATCAAGGAAGTCAGGTAATAATACCGGGCTGTGCTGGCAGCATGTCTTTTATACTGGTGCTGTCTGTCTGTGGGCCGGCCGCAGGGGGCGTGGCCAGTTGGCTTAGACAATGAAACAACAGGTAGCTATGGCAACCGAAAATGCTGAGCTGGGTCACGTGATAGTCCCAAGATGGCGTCTAAGGCCAGCCTCCCTGCGTTTTTGCAGGCAGGGAAACCCAGGTTGAAGTGGAGCTGGAGTGAAGCAACCCTTGCAGGTAAGTGCAGGCAAGCTGGATCAAGGAAGTCAGGTAACAATACCGGGCTGTGCTGGCGGCATGTCTTTTATACTGGTGCTGTCTGTCTGTGGGCCGGCCGCAGGGGGCGTGGCCAGTTGGCTTAGACAATGAAACAACAGGTAGCTATGGCAACCGAAAATGCTGAGCTGGGTCACGTGATAGTCCCAAGATGGCGTCTAAGGCCAGCCTCCCTGCCTTTTTTGCAGGCAGGGAAACCCAGGTTGAAGTGGAGCTGGAGTGAAGCAACCCTTGCAGGTAAGTGCAGGCAAGCTGAGTCAAGGAAGTCAGGTAACAATACTGGTCCATTCTTACTGGGGATCCCATCATTGGGAACATAGTGACAAAAAAAACTAAAATTACATATAAAAAAGCGGGTTTGATTGGGGAATCCCAATCATACAAAGTGAATATAGAGGGGAGTCTAGGAAGGATCACTGTAAAACACGAGGCACTTTCCCCTGTGGGGCATGTTGAGTTTGCCCTGTTATAAAGAGAAAGAGTCAGGTGACCCTACCAAATGGTGAACGTTTTTCGCTAAACATTTTGCAAATTGCTACTACCCCCTACTATGGGGGTAGTCTATTTGATGCAATGCCAATGTGCTTGTTCTACGTTGGCAAAACCTGACAGGAACTAGGGCAACGTGTGAGTAAACATATGCATAGCATGAGAATTGGCAATCTGTATTTGCCCCTGGGCCGACATGTGGCCAGGAGGCATAAGTGCAGAATGCTAGAGGTTAATTTCATGGTACTGGACCGGGTTCACACAACAATTAGGGGAGGGGATTGAAATAAGACCCTACTCCAACGCGAAATGCGTTGGATTAGGTATCTTAATGCCACAATCCCCCCCCAGGTCTGAACGAACCAGAAAGTTATAGACCCTTTCTTGAGGGTTTTAATTTGGGCAAAACTGACTAACCGGAATTCTAACTTTAACTGGTATCCAACTATAACTACTGGGTAGATAACATCCAACACTATTAGTGAAATAATTCCCAGTCTGACCCTCAAGATGACCCAACAAGTGATACCTTGGGTTTTTTGTTTTTGTTTGCTATTTTTGCTTATTTTGGTTATTTTTTTATTTTATTTTTTATTTTCATGATGCTGTGTATCTTTAATGAAACATGATACTGTTGAAACCTCATTGTACTGGCGTCTTTCAGATTCAGGAATTCCTTGGGATGTGATGTTCGTGCCTGTACCCGACACAGGAAGGCCCCTGTAATGTTGAATGTGGCCTCTACTAACTCTCGGTTTTATACTGCGAGCAATTAGGCCTCATGCCCATGGACGTTTTTACAGCTGCGTTTTTTACAGCTTAAAAACACCTGTCCATGTTATTGTATAATTTTTTCTTTTTTTCTTTTTTGAAAAAAAAAAATGTCGGAGCTAAAAAACGCGATCGCTGAGGAACACACTGGTCCTGTTTTTTTTTTACAGCTTAAAAACGTCTATGCTATTTGCAGCTCAAAAACGTCTAGGTGGGCATGAAGCTATAGACTAACATGGACAGGCGTTTTTAAGCTGTAAAAAACGCGGCTGTAAAAACGTCCGTGGGCATGAGGCCTTAGTGTTATCTCGGGCTCACAGATACATCCTGTGTGCATGCTGTCTCCAATATGGCCACTTGCTGGTCTCCGGATGTTGTCATTACGGAGACCGAAAATGAAGCACGACACGCAACGTCATTATGACGCGCATGCGCAGTATATTGGGACGCCGGGGACCGCACTACATGCCATTCCTCTTTTCCACATTGGTGGGAATGGACAAATTTTGGTGATCTCTGGGTCACACTACCTGGAGATCATAGAGGGAGGATTGAGGAGCGCAGGTTTCCATGTGGGGCAGGCTGGATCTCTACGATTTATAGGATAACACCATGCATTTGTAAGTACCTTTTGGTTGGCTCCTTTTTTTACTGTGCCCGTAGAATCTTTTAAAGGGGATATTTAATTCTAAATGCAGACACTCCTGCATACTCAATATAGTTATCCTTCCCCTCATTTTAGCAATGGTGTCAAAATGTTTGGACAAGTATCAGCGGCCTTTGTACAGCACGAACGGTGACACAATGGAGCCACGGAGGTCCTGTTTTGGGCTATGGGTGTACTCTAGCCAAGAATAAAATATGATGTAAGTGTTTATGATGGCATTATATTAGATACAATGTACAAATCTATAGAATATTACTTTTCTTAAAATAATACTACTTTATGTTACAGAAGTGGTAAAAAATCCCTGAGGAAGAAAATATTTTCATCCATATTTCAAAACGCGTTGGATACCCCAACCTACAGATAACTATCCACCAACTTACCATCTATGGTGGAATCCACATAAGCAAGTAGCTGGGGACTACCACCTTAATGCATCTACAATATACAAAATTTGACTGCATCCCAATATACCTAATTGTTGAAAATACTCTGCTATATGCTGAATTTTTTTGTGATCTTTAAAAATTGCTTTTATATTTTGTCTTTTATTGAGATGAAATAAAATATATATTTTTAATAATGTCTGACTTGCCTTAAAAATCCCCAAAAATTACGATACATGTTGTTAAAATATCCATATTATCACATAAAAATTTAATCCATAACATCCAAGATGGAACATAACTCAACCAAGTAGATTTAGCTAAAGAATGTTGGATATTTTTTATTTTTTTTAACCACTCAGACTTTATCACAACGATAGACTTTCTCATGGTATTATTCCTTAATATCGTCTCTACTTTGGATTCGCATCATATGTGGTTCTCCAAATTTTTAAAAATGTGTTTCTTTATTGCATTCAGTACAAACATAAAAATTCAATACAATCACCTCCCCCCCCCCCCCTTATCCCCTCTCCCCCTTCCCCCAGTCCCCTGACCTAGTTCTTCTAAATTTATCTACTTCTTCATTCACCATCTCAAAAAATTATTATGATCTGTTTATATGACTATATTATATTATGTTATGTTATTCACCCATTATTTCTGCAAAACCCAATGTGTATTTGAAAGCCGTCCACACCTTCCACTTTTCTTCAAATGCATCCAATGAGTCCCTGTCACAAGATCTTAAGTATTCCAAATTGAAAATTTTGTCTACTCTATTGCACCATCCCTTCTGGTTAGGGCTATCCGGTTCTTGCCAGTGTTTAGGGATTTGGCTCTTTGCTGGGTTTAATAAGTGTGGAATCAAACTTTTGAGGTATAATTTGTTTGACATCTGGATTCCATGTAATAAGCATCCCCACGGATCATCCGGTATTTCTATATTAGTTATGTCTCTGATGGTTCTCCTTATCTCTGTCCAGTATTTTTCAATTTTTGGACAAGTCCACCATATGTGGGCCATTGTCCCAATTTCCTGGCACCCACGCCAACATAGCTGTGATTTTTCCGTTGCGAACCTATGCACCCTATCCGGCGTTAAATACCATCTGACGAGGCATTTATAATTAGTTTCAACTATGTTACAGTTCACAGAAGTTGAATGAACCCTGTTAATTATTTGTTTAATCTCACTCTCTCGTACTTGTGTTCCCAATTCCTCTTCCCACTTCTTAATAAATGTCAATTTCTCCGGTTTTCTTTGTGTATTGTTTAAGACCTTATAAATCTTAGACATAACTCCTTTCATCTTCTTTTCCTCACATATTTTCTCCAGTGGCCTTAAATTGTCTTTAGCTCTAATAGGTTTAGGTAGATTTTCAAAAAAATGTTTTAACTGAATATACCGCCATTTATCGATCAATCTCCACTCCATATTTTTTTTAATTCCTGATAAGTAATTAATTTATTTTGGACCATAACATCTTTTAATTGTGCATTTTCTTTTAAAATCCATTTCCCAAAAATATTTTCCCTTCCTGGTGTAAAATAACTTGTGTCCTTTAATGGTATAAGAGGTGAATTATACTGCCAATTTTCTTTTTTGTGAATCCGGTCCCAAATTTTTAGTGCATTTCTAGTGATCTCATGTGTATTTGTACCCAATTCTCGATGTTGTGGCGGTATCCATATAATCTTCCCTAATGAAACATTACTAATTCTACTCTCCATTTTCACCCAACTCTTCTCCGTGCTATCATTAGCCCATTCCATTATCCACGCTGTTACTATCGCATTATAATAATTTCTAATATTGGGTGCCCCTAATCCTCCCTGGCCCTTCTCTTTTGTAAGCATCGTCCACTTGGTGCATGTTTTTTTCCCACACCACGTGATAACCGAGAACAATGATTCTAATTTTTCTAAGAAGACCCGAGATAATGGGATCGGAAGCATCTGCATTTTATAGATTATTTTTGGAAGAATGATCATCTTCAAGATTCCTATTCTCCCAATCCATGATAGTTGCCCCCGTGCGATTTTATTCAGTTCTACCCTAATTTCATTCAATAGAGGGATATAATTCTCTCTGTAGATTGTCTTGGTATCAATGGCTAATTTAACTCCAAGATACGAAAGTGCTCTATTCCCCCATTTAAATGAATAAGCTTTTTGGTATTTATTCCTATCTATCTTATTAATATTCATACTCAATGTTTCCGATTTGGTCCGTTTTATTTTAAAATAGACATCTCCCCAAACTCATTAAGGGTTTTTAGGATCTTGGGTAGGGTTACTTTAGGGTGAGTGATGAAGAACAAGACATCGTCAGCATAAGCTCTTCCCCCACCCCTATCCCACTTATCTCCAGATCCTGCCTGATTATCCTTAATAAGGGTTCCAACGCTATCACAAATAGTAGCGGTGACAGAGGACACCCCTGTCGGGTACCATTCTTCATCTGGAACGGTGCGGATAGTGTCCCGTTTACTTTCACCCTCGCTGATGGATTATTGTACAAGGATTTAATCCAAATGCTCATTCTGGGTCCTAGACCTATTGCCTTCAATGTGGAGTGCATGAAGCCTCAGTCCAACCTGTCAAAGGCCTTCTCGGCGTCAATTGACAGGAGTAGTCCTGGGGCCCCACTTTCTTTAATTTTCTTAATAGCCAGGAGCGATCTTATTCCATTGTCTTTACACTCCCTGCCTGGGATAAATCCCACTTGATCTGGGTGTATGACATCTTTCATAATGGTTTTCAACCTGTTTGCTAGGATCTTAGAGAAAATCTTAGTGTCTATATTTAGGAGTGAGATTGGTCTATAACTGGAGCATAATGTAGTATCTTTACCCTCCTTGGTAATTATAGTTATTATGGCTTCTAATGCCTCCTTCCTCATCTCCCAATTTACACCTATCCCATTCATATAAGAGCACATTTTCGGGGTTAGAAGATCTATGTACTTTTTATAATAGAGTATCGTCAGACCGTCTGGCCCTGGACTTTTCCCATTTGGTAATGCTTGAATAATTTTTTTAATCTCCTCTTCTCTTATGGGTGCTTCTAAGAAGTCTAATTTATCCTCAGGGATTTTATCTAAAGCGGTCTCCTAATATAGGTTATAATTTTATCCCTTTTTTGTTTAATCTCTACCTTTGTATCCTGGGCATTAAGTGAATACAACTGGCTGTAATATTCTTGGAAGGATTTGGCTATTTCCGATGTTTTATATCTAAGTTCCCCTGTCTTATTTTGTATTTTCTCTATATAATTAACATTTTTTTTCTTTTTTAGTATTTTCGCCAAATACTTCCCTGGTTTATTATCCCATAGATATCTCTCTTTCTTAGTTTGATTATAGACTATCCGGTTTTCTTGTTCATAGACCTCTCTTAATTCCTCTCTTTTAATATTGAGACGTAATAGTTTCCCTTTCCCCTTGGTTTTTTTGTCTTGCTGTTCTAGTTCGGAGATCTCTTTCATCAATAACGTTTTTTTTTTCGTAATTCCTTCTCTTTTTAACCGCACCCTCCTTTATTAATATCCCTCTAATATATACTTTGTGAGTTTCCCAGACTATGGCCCCTGACATACCCTCAGTACTATTCTCCTTAAAAAATGTATCTAATTCTACTTTTATTCTCTGGCCTATATTTTTATCCAATATTAATTCTTCGTTCAACCTCCAGTTATTTTAACTTTTTTGTGCTTCCCCTATATTCCATTGGAGTGTGATTGGTGCATGATCAGAGAATGTTGTAATACCAATATCAGTTTCTACTGTATCCAGTAGCCGATGTTCTACTAAAAAATAATCAATTCTCGAGTACGTCCCATGCACGGGGAAGTGGAAAGTAAATTCCTGTTGCTTTAGATGTTGTGTTCTCCAAGCATCCACTAGTTGATGATGGTGCATTTTTTTCTTTCATTTAATCCTCTGGGCCCTTCCAAACCCCCTTGCATGCGACGTACTGTTGATTGTTGGCTCAAAACATACATTGAAATCTCCGGCTATTATGACCCCCCCCCTTCCTGAAATCCATAAATTCAGCTATGATCTTCATTAAGTATTGGATTGTTTTTTTATTTGGTCCATACACGTTTGCCAGTGAGACCTCGGCTCCATTCAGTTCTCCTTTTAAAAATAAATATCTCCCCTCTGGGTCCTCCTTCCTTTCATCTAAGGTGAACCTGGTCCCCCTGGAAAACCCTATGGCCACACCTTTTGCCCTACTTATAGGTGAGTCCCCATAGTACAACAAGGGGTATTCCTTTGAGATAATTTGACGATTTAAACTAACCCGAAAATTAGTCTCCTGTAAGAAAACTACATCCGCCTTCAGTGTGATTAATTCTCTAATTATATTTGCCCTCTTAATAGGAGCATTTAGTCCCCTTACATTATATGAAATTATGCTTATTTTAGGCATTTGATGTTCCTAGGGTGAGCAAACTAAACAGACTTAAACTAATTCTCTCAAGATTCTTGCCTAGAGGTCCCCCCCTCCCCCAACACCCCCCCACCCCCCCCATCCTTCACAGCCCCCCTCCTTCTCTAGTGGGTCGTTAAAATATCCATATTATCACGTAAAAATTAAATCCATAACATCCAAGATGGAACATAACTCAACCAAGTCGATTATATCCAACATTCTTTAGATAAATCTGACACTATATCAGCTCCCTTGCAAATCAACCTCGGACATCAGGTGATAAAATCGGTCCATCTGGAAGCGAGAAAGTGAGTCTGCCAAACAATTCTCTTTCCCTCAAATAAAACGTGCTTTAATCCACATGTTTAGTGATAAACTCTTAAAGACCAAATAGCTTAGTAATTTGTTTACTGGTGGAGATTTTGAGGAAAGGCAATAGATTGCAATAGATTGCAAATACTACTCCTTTATTGTCAGTACAAGTAAACATCTGTTTTAAAAGGCCTGACTCCATATTTTTACTGCTACTATGATTGGAAATAAATCCAACAATACATTGTTTTTACAAAGACCCTGCATAATCCATTTGGAAGGCCACCAGGCTGCACGCCAATGCGTTTTCCATATGGCTGAAAAACCCAATGATCCTGCCGCTTCTGTAAACAGAGCAAATGCATCACTAGATATAAATTTAAATTGCCAGGTTAACATATCTTCCTTTACCTCATTTGATAACCGAACATGAGAGGAAGGATTTTTTAAGCCTGAAATAAAAGCATAACAACGTCTTGAAAAAATTCTACCTATTGGAAGAATCCTAGTCGCAAATGCTAATAACCCAAGCAAAGACTGCATTTCTTGTTTTAATAAATAAATGTTAGTAACAACAGCGAAATTTTATTAAATCGTATCCAATGGGAGTGAAAATTTCATACCCATAGAATCAATAGTTATCCCTAAAACTTCCAAGCATGTTACTGGACCTACAGATTTTTTCTTCCGCTAATGGTACATTAACCACTTAAGGACCGAGCCTCGTTTTGAGATTTGGTGTTTGCAAGTTTAAAACAGTTTTTTTTTTGCTAGAAAACTACTTAGAATCCCCAAACATTATATATTGTTTTTTTCTAACACCCTAGAGAATAAAATGGCGGTCATACTTTTTATCACACCGTATTTGTGCAGCGGTCTTACAAGCGCACTTTTTTTGGAAAAAAAGCACTTTTTTGAATAAAAAAATAACACAACAGTAAAGTTAGCCCAATTTTTTTTATATTGTGAAAGATAATATTACGCCGAGTAAATTGATACCCAATATGTCATGCTTCAAAATTGCGCCCGCTTGTGGAATGGCGTCAAACTTTTACCCTTAAAAATCTCCATAGGCGACGTTTAAAAAATTCTATAGGTTGCATCTTTTGAGTTACAGAGGGGGTCTAGAGCTAGAATTATTGCTCTTGCTCTAACGATTGCGGCGATACCTCACTTGTGTGGTTTGAACACCGTTTTCATATGCTGGTGCTACTCACGTATGCGTTCGCTTCTGCGCGCGAGCTCGTCGGACGGGGAGCTTTAAAAAAAACATTTTTGTTTTCTTATTTATTTTACTTGATTTTATTTATTTTTACATTTTTTTTTTTAAATGGGTCACTTTTATTCCTGTTACAAGGAATGTAAACATCCCTTGTAATAGAAAAAAGCATGACAGGTCCTCTTAAATATAAGATCTGGGGTCAAAAAGACCCCAGATCTCATATTTAGACTAAAATGCAATAAAATAAAAAAAAATTGTCATTTGAAAAAATGACAACAAAAAAAGTGCCTTTGAGACGTATGGGCGGAAGTGACGTTTTGAGGTCGCTTCCGCCCTGCTATGGTATGGAGAAGGGTGGGGGCCATCTTCCCCTCACTCGTCTCCATACCCAGCTAGGAAGAGGACCCGAACGCCTCCGCCGCTACTGATGGCTCCGGTAAGCAGGGGCCCTCTCCCACCACCGATAACGGTGATCTTGCTGTGAATTTGCCGCGGAGACCACCATTATCGATTACAGGACCGAGATGGATATCTCGGGTTGTGGCAGCTGCTGCCGTTACCGAGATATCCCTCTTCAAAAAGAGGACGTATATATACAGGAGGCAGTCCTTAAAGTGGTTGCAAACCCACTTATGCAACTTGCACCTACAGGTAAGCCTAGATTAAGGCTTACCTGTAGGTGTTTGCAATATCTCCTAAACCTACACGGTTTAGGAGATATTTTCCAAAAAAGAATGCACCGTTGTCTATGGCGCATTTGCGCCATAGACAATGGCGCTGCCGCACTGTCAATGCCTGTTTTATCAATGAATAATGCCGGATTTGACGACTCCCGCGCACATGCGCGGTGACATCATCGCCGCTCCGGCCAATCAAAGCGCCGGAACGGCGATACCCGGAAGTAACCTTCAGGAGCGATGTCTGCGGCCGGGGGGGAGACGAGGATGACTTCGGGGGCTTCGATCTAAGGTAAGTAATGCATAATGAGCTAGTATGCTAGTCATACTAGCTCATTATGTCTTTCTCTTGCAGGTTATTCTTTTTTTATATATATATATATTTGAGTTTACAACCACTTTAAGTGGTTAAAATATCTACAAATAGGGAAAAAAGTATTAAGGAAATAAAGGCATTCTTCAGAATCTTTACGTCAATTCTAAAACTGTCTCTTTCGTAGTAACCCACTCTAAAAAGGTTGAAAAGAGCTAAAAGTAAAAGCATGTATCAGGGAAATAGCCGCTTTGATGCGCATGCGCGCACGAGGACGCGCTGCACCATGGTTGGGCAGGCGCACGCCGGGACTAGGCGGATGAGCGTCGCCATGACTATGCGCATGCGCAATGGTGCACACCCGGCGTGATGGATGCCCGGCCTATTTAAACCCGCTGCTGACAGTGGCACATCGCTGGTGTATCTTCAGCTTGTCCTGTGAATCTGCTGTTCCTGATCTGTGTACTGACCTGGCTTGTCCTGACCTGATCCTTCTGACCCCCTGGCTTGATCCTTGGCTTGCATCTGACTTATCTCTGCCTGCTTCCTGCATCTGAACCTGGCTTGGCTACTTGACTTGTTTATCTTGCTCCCTGAACTTGACTCTGATCCTGGACTGACTTCCTGTGTTGACCCCTGGCCTGGCTCCTGACTCCGTTATCAAGTCTGTCCACCGGTCCCTGCTTCCTGGACCATCCAAGCACGCCTGTCTCCAGTTCCAGCTACCAGGCACCCGTGCTTCTGTGGGCACCACACCTGCTGTGTCACCTTCAGTGGTGTGCTGCGCTCAGCCGCAAGGGGAGACCTCCTAGCATCTTGGCCTTCTACCAAGTTCCTGACAGTATACACCAGCCATGTCAGAGGCTGATGGATGTGTCTCCCCCCTGGAACCTGTCAGCCAGCACATCACGGCTCTCTCTCAGGCCATCCAGAGACTTCGGGAGGAACACTCTCAATTAGAGGGCCGCCTGCTGCATCCACCAACCACACCGGTCTCCACAGTTCCGGATTCTTCCTCAGACAGTTCACCTGTGACTCTTCCTACTGTGGTGATGGCCTTTCCGGAGCCACGAGTACCCACACCTGAACGCTTTTCTGAAGATCTGAAGAAGTTCAGGGCCTTTAGAAACGCCTGTTACCTGTACCTGGACTTGCAGCCACAGACTTTTTCCATTGAATCAATAAAAGTGGGGTTCATCATTTCACTACTAAATGGTGACCCTCAAGTGTGGGCCCATGACCTATTGGAACAGAAAGACCCTGCTATAGACTCTGTGGAACAGTTATTTGAAACCATGGCTCGGTTATATGATGACTCCTTGTGGGTAGCCACTGCTGAGGCTACTCTGCATGCCTTACGGCAAGGCCATCGCCCTGCAGAGGATTACACAGTGGAATTCCGCACATGGGCCATAGATTCAGGTTGGAACGAGGCAGCTTTAAGATTTCAGTATCGGTTGGGGCTGTCTGATCCCCTCAAAGATGAACTAGCCAGAGTAGAGACCTCTTCAACTCTAGAAGGTCTCATTCAACTTACAATTAAGCTTGATAGACGCCTACGTGAACGCCAGTCTGTACGCATGCAAACATCCCGACCTGCTCGGATACGATCTGAAGCACTGCCCATGTCTAATTCCATGCATGTTAGCCTGGTCCGTCCAGCATTATCTTCAGAGGAGAAACTCCGCTGCCGACGATCAAATCTTTGCTTCTACTGTGGGGGCTTGTGACACCACATAGACAATTGCCCCATAAGAGCTGGGAAACGATTTCCCCGTACGCCGGTCTATTGTCAAGTATCCAAGTCTTCCTCAGCTCATGTTGCTCTTCAGATCACATTACAGCTGGCAGGAGAAGAAATCCATCTACAGGCAATACTCGACTCCGGGGCGTGTAGTTACTTTCTGGATCTAGCTCTGGCAAAAAGACTTACCATTCCTCTCTATCAGAAGAAGCAAAAGCTGACCGTTCATCTGGCCGATGGCTCAATTCCCAGCTCTGGGCACGTCACTCTAGAAACTGCCCCTATCCTAAACTCTATCAATTCAGGCCATCAGGAATTCTTACGTTTTGACGTATTGAGCTCTCCTCTATTTCCTGTCATCCTGGGAATCCCATGGCTCCAGGCGCACAATCCTCAGGTTGATAGGTCCAAAAAGGAAGTGCTCTTTACCTCTTCCTACTGCCAGCAACATTGTCTTGTTCCTGTATCCAAGAACGCTTCCAGTTTGTCCGTTCAAACCACGCCTAGTGTGGACCATATTATACCCGCAGCCTATCATGACTTTCTAGATGTCTTCGACAAGAAGAAAGCCGATACTCTACCCCCACATCGTTCTTATGATTGCCCCATCGAGTTGCTGCCAGGAGCAGAGATTCCGTTCGGATGGATTTCCCCCTTTCTGAAACTGAACTTGAGACACTGAGGCAATATATCTACGAAAACCTTGAGAAAAAGTTTATCCGCCCGTCCTCATCCCCTGCCGGTGCTGGTATCTTCTTTGTTGAGGGGAAGGACAAGACATTAAGGCCCTGTGTGGACTACAGGGAACTAAACAAGGTTACCCTTAAAAAAACGCTATCCACTCCCCCTCATCCCCGAACTCTTCCAGAGATTTCGCTCAGCCCGCATCTTTACCAAGCTAGATCTACGCAGAGCTAATCCGCATACGGGAAGGGGACGAGTGGAAGACAGCATTCAGAACAAGATTCGGACATTTCGAATATCTAGTAATGCCATTTGGACTGTGCAACGCCCCAGCCACATTTCAATATTTCATAAATGACATTTTCCGGGAGTACTTAGACCACTTCGTTGTCGTCTACCTCAACAACATTCTTGTATTCTCTGCCTCTCTGGAACTTCACAGAACGCACGTAAGAAAGGTGCTGAGCATCCTCAGAATTAACGGTCTGTACGCTAAAGCTGAAAAGTGTGAGCTCGAGCAGACGTCAATCCAGTTCTTGGGGCTCATCAGCACCATTGGTGGAATAGCTATGGATCCTCAGAAGGTCAAGGCTATTCTGGAGTGGCCGGCACCTTCCGACAAGAAGGGTGTCCAGAGATTCATTGGCTTCGCCAACTTTTACAGAAGGTTTATAAAGAACTTTTCCACCATTGTTTCACCTATTACTCAGATAACCCGCCAACATACCAAGTTCTTTTGGTTTGAAGCAGCACAAGCTGCCTTCGATCAACTCAAATCTTTCTTTACCTCAGCACCAGTCTTACAGCATCCAGACCCTGCCTTACCCTATGTCCTGGAAGTCGATGCTTCGGAGGTGGCCACAGAGCAGTACTATCTCAACGTTAGGGTCCTAAAGCACTGCTTCATCCCGTGGCCTTCTCTTCACGGAAGATGAGTCAACCAGAAAAGAATTATAACGTAGGGGATCATGAACTTTTAGCAATTAAGACCGCTTTGGAGGAATGGAGATACCTCCTTGAAGGTGCCACCCATCCTATCTTGATCTTCACAGATCACAAAAATTTTGAATATCTCCGCACGGCCAAACGGTTGAGACCTGGACAGGCTTGATGGGCCTTGTTCTTTTCTAGGTTTAATTTCCATATTACCTACCGGCCAGGGTCGAAGAATGGGAAGGCTGATGCCTTATCTCGAATGTTTCCGGATACCCCTAAGGAAATCACATCCAGTACAATCCTGTCTTCTCAAAACTTTCTTTTGTTACAGTCAGTGCACGGAGGAAGAAAGCTCCTCTTTCAGAAATCAGGAGGGGTTTCTGTGGCATCAAGACAAAATCTTCGTTCCTCAGCAGGTCAGGGTTCAGGTTCTAAAGACCTTTCATGACCACCAGCTAGCCGGTCACTTTGGGGTCCGGAAGACAACTGAGCTCATTCAACGATCCTTGTGGTGGCCTACTCTGAGGTCTGACTGCAAGGAATATGTCAATTCCTGTATGACTTGCCAACGGAACAAGGGCTCCAACACTAAATCTTGGGGTCTGTTGAGACCACTACCAGTCCCTGAACAACCGTGGAAAAACAGTTCTGTGGACTTTATAGTAGATCTGCCACCCTCGGAAAATTTCACAACCATCTTGATTGTAGTAGACCGACAATCCAAGATGGCACATTTTGTACCAATGATGGGCACACAGTCTGCTACGGACACAGCAAAAGTCTTTATAAAGGAGATAGTCAGACTGCATGGCTTACCGGACAACATCGTGTCTAACAGAGGTGTGCAATTCACCTCTAAGTTCTGGAGGAACCTCTGTAGATCACTATCCATCGAGACTTGTTTTTCCACAGCCTACCACCCACAAAGCAACGGCCAGACTGAAAGAACTAATCAAACGCTAAAGCAATATTTGCGGTGTTTTTGTTCCTTTTCTCAGGATGACTGGTTCTCACTTTTGCCTTGTGCGGAATTCGCATATAATAACTCTGTACACACCGCAACCAACCAGTAACCTTTCTGGGCAAATTATGGCTTCCATCCATCTTTCTTACCCAATACCATTCCCAAATCCTCAGTTTCGGCAGTCCAGGATAGAATAAACTTCATTCAGGCAAATTACCAGACTCTCCGGGACACAATGAAGAAAGCCCAAAAAGCTTACAAAAAACATTATGACAGAAGGAGAAGAGGAGATCCCACCTTTAAAGTTGGGGACAAAGTCTGGCTGTCATCAGTCAACCTTAAATTGCCATGTTCGTCCCGGAAACTGGGTCCAAAGTTTGTTGGTCCTTTTGAAATTAAGCGGGAGATCAATCCCGTAGCCTTTGAACTTGCTCTACCTGAAATTTATAGAATTCATCCTGTGTTTCATGTGTCATTGCTTAAACATGCCATCTCTAATTTTCCAGGAAGAGAAGAGGTACCTCCGCCTCCGGTCCTGGTTGGAGATGAAACAGAATTCGAGGTGGAGTCCATTCTTGACTGCTGACTGAGAGGTAGGACAATTCAGTTTTTAATTAAATGGAGGGGATATTCTGCAGAAGAGAACTCTTGGGAGCCTGCAAGTTATGTACATGCCCCGAGGCTTATACAGAGATTCCGCAGCAGTCACCCCGAAAAGTGGGCACGCCTGGGCATCCGGAGGCTGCCCCTTGGGGGGGCACTATCAGGGAAATAGATGCTTTGATGCGCATGCGCGCACGAGGACACGCGGCACTATGGTTGGGCAGGCACGCGCCGGGACTAGGCGGACGCATGGCGCCATGACTATGCGCACGCGCAATGGCGCACGCCCGGCGTGATGGATGCCCGGCCTATTTAAACCCCCTGCTGACAGTGGCACATCACTGGTATATCTTCCGCTTGTCCTGCGTTCCTGTGTCCTGTGAATCTGCTGTTCCTGATCTGTGTACCGACCCGGCTTGTCCTGACCTGATCCTTCTGACCCCTTGGCTTGATCCTTGGCTTGCATCTGATTTCTCTCTGCCTGCTTCCTGCATCTGAACCTGCCTTGGCTACTGAACTTGTTTATCTTGCTCCTTGAACTTGACTTTGATCCTGGACCGACTTCCTGTGTTGACCCCTGGCCTGGCTCCTGACTCCGTTATCAAGTCTGTCCACTGTTCCCTGCTTCCTGGACCATCCAAGCACGCCTGTCTCCAGTTCCAGCTACCAGGCACCAATGCTTCTGTGGGCACCACACCTGCTGTGTCACCTTCAGTGGTGTGCTGCAAGGGGAGCCCTCCTAGCATCTCGGCCTTCTACCAAGTTCCTGACAGCATGCCAAAGAGCATCCCCATGGGTAGGCATTTATCTGTGTAATACTTCCCTTGAAAATAAATTCCCAATGGGTGTATGGGAAGTAGCCCAAAGGTTGACTTTATAACTGCTTTTGCCAATAAAGCCCCTTCCCCCAGAGATCTGAGTTTTATTATAGCAGAATCAAAGGATACGTAAGATACAATGGAACCTTGGTTTACGAGTAACGCGGTTAATGAGCATTTTGAAAGACAAGCAACTTTTTTTTTTAAGTTCTGACTCGATTTGCGAGTGTTGTCTCGCAAAACAAGCAGAATTCAAGCTAATGGGGTGTGCAGTACCGCATTTGGCCAGAGGTGCGGGGGCGCCGGTGACACTCGGAACGGTTCGGAGCCGTTCAGAAATACTCTGAAATACTCTGAAATGAAAAAATTATCAGAACACTCCCTAAGGTGTCCAGATCCCAGCGCTCAAATAGATAAATAAATTATCTGCATTAAAAGCTGCTATTATATAAAAATGAAGGTCATAAAAAATATATGCGTCTTAAAAATATAAAATGCATTAACAGCGCTATAAATGGAATACAAATTTCCACAAACTACACGTTTCTATATATTGCAGTATAAAACACGGTAAAAAATATTCCTCTAAATCTAAAAAAAGAGGAGATAAATGACAATAACCGTATAGGCCAGTAAAGGAAAAAAAAGGAGATATCAAAAAGTCCCTTTCTGGTCTTGAAACTGAGTAAGCAAAATAAATGTTCATCCAAATCTTGTGCAACACACTACACAGTTCATAATAACAGAAGGCTGGAATATGCTGTGTGCAACTTATCCATTCTATCCCTTCCTTGCTTGCACTTGTGCACTCCCTTATGGGAATCTACTCACCAGATGATGAGTTGGTAAAGGCCTGTAACAAGATCTCTCTAGATGCTGTGGTAGAAAACTCCCTGGATAGGCGATGATCCTGTTGTCAGCCTGATTGCATGCAGCCGTGCAGGTCAGAGGATTTTTGAGTGTAGCAGTGCAGGCATGTGAAAATAAAAAGGGGTGTGCACTACATAGTCTAAATCCGTTTATTTAAACATAAAAATTCCCCCGCATACAAGAAATGCTTACAAGATAAAAGATCAAAAAAGGCTTGTCACAAATCGCTTGGCATCCACTCACTTGCGGCAACGCTATCACGCTGTGTGTCTGCTCCTGTGAGTCCCGGGTTAATGCCAGCTAGTATGGACAACTAAGTCACCCTGACTAGTTTCGTTATTACGTCTTCAGAGGGCGTAATCACGTTGCGCAGCTGCTTACTTAAATACTAAGGGGGACGGTGACTTCTCATTCCCAAAATTTCAGTCAGGGAGAAATTCTCATCTCCACAGTGTGATGAGAATCTGAATCTGAGTGGTCTGAGTGGTCAGATTGATTCATTACCAAAGGCCTTATTCTGATAACATACATAGGGTAATGATCAGAGATAAAATCTCTATAACACTGCTGACAGTTACTCTTGATGTGGTATACAAACTACACCCTCATTCTGCATAGTATAAAGAGTTATTGCTTCAAATATAGGTGACTCTTTGTTTTTAATAATAATAAAAAAAAAAAAACGCATGTCATATTAACCATGATTGCTTATATCAAGTCATCGTATGCTGAGCTTATGAGTTGCAAGCATCTGGCGGATCAGTGATTGCAATCTTATCAGTAAGTAATCAATCAATATTAGAATCAATAAATAATTACTACTCGAATATAAACATTACTGATTTGTTAATATTGGTACACCATACCATAATAATCAATGAACAATAATCAATAATCTAAAAAAAAAAAAAAAATTAATACAGAAGAGATATGTGGTCTAAACCTAAAAATCATGTGGTCTAAGCCTAAACATCACCTGAAAAATAATTATTAAAATGAGATTAAATATAATATGAATGTGGAAAAAAGTATATGGTCATTCTAGATCCACATCACACTGTTAGTCGTAGAAGCTATGGGTACAGTAAAGGCTGAACTAGCCCTGTAACCCATATATATATAAATGCATTATGGATTACTTCTATATTAATTTGTCTGTTATGCCCATATATACCATAATGCTGGTCAGCCTCAGTACTACTTATGGGTATATAGCTGGACACTGGCATGTTAACGTATCCAAGTTGTTTCGAATATAAAATGAAAAAATGAAAACTAAATCAGTAATAAAGCAATTAAGGTCCAGGTCTATGTTCAAGCCATTGGGACTGAGAGTATTGGTCTGGAATATCCACTGCGTTTCACATTTCGAAATTTCTCTCACCATGTTCGCCCCTCTCCACCTGGGGTGAACTTTATCTATGCCCCAAAATTTGAGACCAATAGGGTTCCTGTTGTGCTTTTCTCTGAAATGTAATGAGACACTGTGATCTTTATAGCCTATAGTTATGTTATATATATGTTCAGAAACTCTCTTGGCTAGTGTTCTCTTCGTACGTCCTATATACATAAGCCCGCATGGACATTCCAGAGCATAAATTAAATTTGTTGATGCACATGTAATGCATTCTTTAATTTTGAATTCTTTCCCGTTTGCTGTGGAGACAAACCTACCATTGTGAGTATGTTCCAATGTCTTCTGAAAATATTTTCTATCTCACGGTATTGTTCATGATAGCCACTAATAAATCCCCACTCCTGTGTGGTGTTTGGTTGCCTGACTTTTGGTATCAAGCAACGCTCCTGTGAATTGGTTCCCACTTCCTCTATCAGTGCATCTAAACGTTGTTCGTAATAGCCCTTTTCCACAAAGCGTTGCTTAATCTGTCTCGCCTGGAAGAGGTAATCTATATCTTATGAACAGTTCTGTCGAATCCTCATAAATTGCCCCTTTGGTATATTTCGTAGCCATTGTGGGTGGTGGCCACTCTGAACTGGTATGTAACTGTTCCGATCCGTGGCCTTAAAATATGCTTTTGTGGTCAAACGTTCCTCTTCTTTCATGATCGTCACATCCAAATAATGTATCTGCTGTTTATCCCAATTGAATTCTAATTTGATATTATTTTGATTACTGTTAAGCCAATTAGAAAAATCAAGGCGAGACTCCTCTGACCCTTGCCATATGATGAAGAGGTCATCAATGTAGCGTTGGTAAAAGATCAGTTCTTTACGTCTGTTGTTGTATATCCACTTGTCCTCCCATTCGCTCATGAATAAATTTGCTAAACTTGGCACAAATTTTGCGCCCATTGCAACACCAGGTCTTTTGGCTGTAAAATTTTCCATCATACCAAAAATAGTTATGCGTTAAGCAATAATCCAATAACATTCTCAGGAATTTTTTCTGGATGTAGTTTAGGTCTTTTCTTTTGCTAAAAGCCCAATTAAGGGCTAGTAGCGCATCATCATGATGAATGTTCGTGTAAAGGGAAGACACATCCGCTGTCACCAGATACATTTCAATATCTTTAGGAACAATTACATTCTTAAGCTTCTGTGAAAAGCTGGTGGTATCTTTGAGGTATGCTTTAGTGGATACGACACTAGTCTGTAGAAACTGATCAAGATACTGGCCTACACGTGATGCAACGGAATCAATACCGTTAACTATCGGTCTCGCTGGTGGCTCAGTTGGGTGTTTGTGAATCTTCAGAACTGTATATATCGTAGGTATCCAATTAAAACTAGGGCATAAATAAAGTTTCTATTTTTTGTTAATCACTCGCATATAAAAGCCATAATCAACTAAATTAAATAAATCCTCTCTATATTTCTTAGTGGGGTCACCTTTCAGAGGAAAATAAGTGGTCTCATCATTCAGCATCATCTGGAGTTGAGAGTGGTAGTAGGATTTATCTGATGGGCGGATGATTATATTTTTTCTGTTCACCAAGGCTTTAATGCCTTGCCTGATGTGTTTAGGGTTAAAGCTTTTCTTCTCAGGTAGTGCCTCAAGATCTTTTAATACTAGTTGTTTAAACACCTCCACCTGATGATTGGCTGGCTGGGGCGGATTAAACAGTGATTTGTTCTTTAAACCACTGTCAATCCCCACTGCATCATTCATTTTTTTACTGTTAGTATTTCTCACACTAGAGTTACCCGACAAAAAATATTTCTTGATATTCAGTTTCCTGATATATTTGTGAATATCAATGTACACATTAAATTTGTTCATAGGTTTAGTCGCTGTACACTTTAAGCCTGCATTTAAAATGTTGTTTTTTTTCTGTGTAAGAGTGACATTGGAGAGATTGAAAATTCCATTCACTCTGTTTGTCTGGGTCTTTCTTTGCTGGACTCGACAGCCTGCTCTACACCCTCTTTGTGTGGTGTCCTTGGGTTCATAGTTGAACTGTATTGTCTCTCCCATTGTGGAGGGTTCCACCACTCTTGTGTTGGGGGAGGATTGTAAGGCTGTTGGGGTCATCCTCTCCAAGGGTGACTGCCTTGTCCCCGTCCTCTGGGTTATCCCCTCATGCCCCTCCCTAAAAAAGGAGTCGGACGTGGGGATGGTGCGTTTTGCGTGTAATTCCCATACTCTTGATTTCTCAGAGATACATATCGGTTTTGGGTATTAATTGTATATGGTTCATTATATCCTGCATCCTATGAGGGGTATCTAGGTTCCACATTTCCATTATTTTTGCCCCTTGCAGGTTGTTTATTGCCTCTTCCTCAAGGATTTTTAAAAGACTGCTCTGTTCTGTTCCCCCTATGTGTGGGAGTCTCAATGCTTCTATCATTTCCTTGTGTGTTGTCCTGTTTTGATGAGGCATAATTCAAAGGTTGTGGCACACTAGCCGGAGTATTTTCATCATTATGAACACTCTGCCACAGGTAAATCTAATTTTTCTTAAAAACATTCATATCTCTTCTGTATTTTTTTCTTGTCAAAGTATTTTATTGGACATATATATTAGTCACATACAGATCATATGTAATACATGTTGTTGATATTTGTCCAATTATTACAAATATAGAAAAATAACAAATAATAGGGTCTACAGAATATATCCTAATGAAAATTATAAGGACTTAATGAGATAGAAAGTAAATAAATCCTTGTACTAATATATTCAAGACTGTAGTTGAAAGAAATATTTAACATATTAATTATAAATTGATCTGTATCTTCGAAAAAAGTAATGTAGAGTAATACTGTAGCTTCAATAAGGTGCGTTATGAAGTAAGAATAATAGAGAAAAGAAAAGAGAAAAAGAAGTAAAGATCTTCTGTATTTTTTAATCTTTTTCTTCTGTGTCTCTTTATCTATTTTTTCCAACTTCTTCTTAATGTCATTATCAAAGTTGGTTAGTTGCTGTGTACCTTTTAAAGGTTCTAGTTTAGTCTGTAATTCAGAGATCTTTTTCTCAAGCAATAGCATTTTTTTCTTTTTTCGCTTGAGTACTAGTTGCTGCAGTTTAAAGCCTACACCATTAAAGAAGTCTAACCATTCTGATGTAGATTAATTATCATCAAGGCCATCTTGGGGGCTAACCTCCCACCTTAAACTGCGCATAATTATTTTCTCTTTGAGGTAATGCTCAAACGTACTTATATCCCACCAAGTACGTATTTGTTTTTCCAGAGCATTACCCAAAGTACTCAGTATTACATTAAAATCCTCATTTGTTTCTCATTCACCTACACTGGTGAATATTGAATCCAAATTGAGCTTGCGATTCATGAGGAAATTGATTGAATCCATGCTCGCTATGGGTATAGGTAATAGTATATAATGAAAAAATTATCAGCACACTCCCTAAGGTGCCCAGATCCCAGCGCTCAAATACATAAATAAATGATCTGCATTAAAAGCTGCTATTACCGTATATACTCGAGTATAAGCCGACCCGAATATAAGCTGAGGCACCTAATTTTACCACAAAAAACTGGGAAAACTTATTGACTCGAGTATAAGCCTAGGGTGTCCATCTGCATGCCTCACTTTGCCTCACTGTGCCCATGCCTCACTGTGCCCATGCCTCACTGTGTCCATGACTAGACTGACGTTTAACATGGGAGTCTATGGAAGGGGTGCCCGGCTTTGAAAAATCAGTGCTCCCTGGCCGTAGGTTCTCCTAGACACCAAACTTTGCACACTTGTAGAGGAGAAATGGGGCTACATGTGTGCCTATGACCGGCCGGTACCGGGTCCCCAAAGTCACCGGAGAAATTGCCTCACTGTGTCCATGACTAGACTGACGTTTAACATTGGAGTCTATGGAAGGGGTGCCCGAATTTGAAAAATTGGTGCTCCCCGGCCGTAGGTCCCTCGCACAACAACATTTGCAAACTTGTAGAGAAAGAGTGGGGCTACATGTGTGCCAAGTTTGGGGTCCAGGGGACCTACGTCCAGCCGGTACCGGGTCCCCAAAATCCAAGAGATTAGGCGCAAAAAGGTGACTCGAGTATAATTTGAGGAGGGAATCCATCAGACATAGGGTAGTGGTTGCTAGGGTCATCTTCCCCTAATAGTCACTCAGGATTAAAGGTTTGATGGACTTTCTCAGGCACTGATATGACAGCATACAAATATTACATAAAAAATATTTATTAATGTGTATAAACAAAAGAAAACAATAATATTTAAAAAACAAAGACCAAACCCCACAGTATAGAACAGCATGAGTCGGTGACAAAACAGCCGTGTACAATCTATCAAAGTGGAGCAGGCCAAGCCTCAACCGGTTTCGCGGCAGAAAAACCGCTTCTTCAGGAGGGTCTGTACAAAACATAATATACATAATAAATACTCTAGCAGTGTGTTAATACAAATATAGAACGTATTTAATATCAACAATATAATCAAAAAGTCAAGGTCTGTGGACTGCTCACCGTAGAGACGTTCAGAGGTGCAGCGACTGCCCAGGTAAACCCCCCGCGGCGGATGAGGGGGAATTAACGTATATGGTGCAGATTGATACAATCTAATAGTAATGATTAAAATAATATGGGTTAGATAATTTATATTTGAGCCAATTTAACATGGGACACCCAGTGCTGATAGTGGGGGGGGGGGGAAAGGGGGAGAGGGGGGGAAGGAAAGGAGGGGGAGGGAGAGGGAAGGGGAGAAGGAGGAAACGGAGGTGGGGAAGAAAGGGGATGACGAGGGAAGGGAAGGGAAGGGGCGAAAAGGAGGGGAAAGGGGAGGAGGGGGGGAAGGGGGGAGGTGGTGGAACGTGGGGAGAGGGGGGGAGGGGAAAGAGGGGAGGGAAAGAGAGAAAGGGGGGGGGGAAAGAAGAAGGGGGAGAGGGAGGGAAAGAGGTTGTTGGAGAAGGGGGAAACGATTGAGAGGGAGAGGGAGAGGGGAGGTGAAGAAAAGGGGAAAAGGAAGGGGGGGAAAGGGGAAGGGGGGGAGGGGGGAAGGGAAAAGAGATGGGGAGGAGAGGAAGGGGGGAGGGGAAAGTTCTAATACGGAAGGAGCCGACCTCGACCCCCAATGTACTGGAAACACCAACAGACACCAAACCACTGTGCCCAGCAGATACAAACCAGGAAGGAAGGGGAGACAGACCAAGGAACCCAGAGGGGAAGGGGAAGGAAGGGGGGGAAGGGGAGGGGAAATTAGGGCACTTGGGGTAAAGACTGGACTATATAGCCAGCACATGTAATAGGCTCTTACCAATATTCAAACATATTGCAGTAATGAGGAAAACCTGAGGAGGATCTAGACAGCCAGAGGGTTATGATACACCAGATTTGGAGCCCAAAGTCCGGCGAGGTAGAGGGACAAGGTTATAGGCTGTATATGAAACCAAAAAGTTGCATATAAAAAACAGCAATTTTAAAACAGATTGAAAGGCCACTAAGCGCCTTGTTGCTATATAGAGCACTCACCTCGGCATGTCTGTTCCTCACATATGGTTTTCCAGGGGGAGTGTGCATGCACCACTCACACCAAGGGCTTGCGAACAAGCCGCTTATGTGTGTTCCCCGACCCCGCCGTCAGACGCGCCGCAAGTGACGTGTGGCGCGTGACGTCACGGGGTCATCCCTTCCGCACTATGCACACCTGACGTGCAAGTGCGCGTCAATTAACCCAAGGCCGTGGGGCCAGGTCAAACGACGCAAGTACGGGATGACATGGTCATCCCGACCAGGAAGAGAACTGATCCGCCAGTGGGGTGAAAATAGGAAGCCGCCGCATCGCAAGTAACGTCAGCAGCCAAAGACCAAAAACAGTAGAAATGTAATGCAGTAACAATGTACATGTAATAGCAGTATAGGGCTTTTAATGAATGATTAATAGTACCTATCAATAACAATATGTTTGACAGAAATCACCAATATACAATTTAAGGGATTGGAAAGAAAAAAAGCACATTTACAGGAATGTGTCACATTGATGACAAGTTAGGTTGGATATAAACTTATAAATAGGCCATATTTCGGAAGGAAAAGGGGGGGGGGGAAGGGGGGGGAAGGGAGGGGGGAAGGGAGAGAAAAAAGGGGAGGGGGGAAGGGAGAGGAAAAATAAATGAATAATAAAATTAACTTATAAAAAGGATTTATAGGAGTTCATCTCATTAATTCCAGGGGGAATTGTGGCATTGAGGTGTTCTATCCAGAGGGTTTCCCTCTGTAGGATAGTTCTATCCCAATCGCCACCCCTGGGGCTCGGTTTAACAACTTCCAAGATGAAAAACCGCACGGCAGATAGGTCATAACGGTGGTATAGACCTATGTGTCGTCCAATGGTGGTCAGTTTCCCTCTTGTGACTCGAGTATAAGCCGAGGGGGGCATTTTCAGCATTAAAAAATGTGCTGAAAAACTCGGCTTATACTCGAGTATATACGGTATATAAAAATGAAGGTCATAAAAATATATGCGTCTTAAAAATATAAAATGCATTAACAGCGCTATAAATGGAATACAAATTTCCACAAACTACACGTTTCCATAATGGAAATCGTCACCCTCTGCGGGGTCGCAAATAACCACTGGATCTAATGTCATGAACTTATCAGCATACCCCCTTACCAATACAGACATCTCTTTACTGTCCAGAGGCTTGAATTTCTGCCCCTCTAATCATTTTAATTTATTCAACACCATTTTGGATGTGAATAAACTGGCACGGACTCTCACATTACAGAAGCATTACTTCACTGCTGAACAGGAAAATGAATCATCTTCTTCCTCCACAGACCACACGTCCATTGGTGAGTCCATTCCGTTTTCTTGTATTTTTCCTGATGTATGTGCGTTAATGGATTTAACAGACCTTGCCATCGAATCTGATGTCAACTGTGAAATTTTGCCAGGTGATAATATCGGATGCAATCCGGTCTCTTTCAAAACTAAATCAGACTTTTACCCCATCAACTCCAGAGGTAAAGACATGGATCTATACCAGAAATTAGTTGAAAGAGACCTGTCACTTTTAGCCAAGAATTCACTTAGCAAATGCATAGAAAATTTGTCTGCAGAAGAAAAAATATCACTTGACAAGTTACACAAAGATTCTTCTATAATGATAAAGAATGCCGATAAAGGTGGAGTCATGCCTATCTTCCAGCTACAACCACTAGTCTTGGATTTGCCGGGGTACATTTGTGACACCAATCATCTACTCACCAATTTGAAAGACATTACATGGCAGGACAGTTATCGGTGGATTTCCTGTGATGTTTCCAACTTATATTCCTCTATACCACATGCGTTGGGACTACAAGCGGTATCTTTCTTTTTACAGAAATCAGGACGTTTTTCTCTTATGTTGCAAGAATTTATCATCATGTGTCTGGAATACCTCTTAAACCATAATTTTTTTATGTTCAACGGGGAGTACTACCTCCAGAAGTACGGAGCCTCCATGGGCGCTAAATTCTCACCGTCTCTGGCCAATCTTTACATGGGATGGTGGGAGAGGCTCTGCATTTTTGGACCTGGTAGTCCCCGCCGAATAGACACTGTATTCTTTTGTAGGTATATAGATGACCTCCTGTTCATCGTAAACGATTCTTGTGAAGACCTCCAATCATGGCTAGTGTACATGAATGATAATCCACTCAATTTACACTTTACAGGCACACTAAATGCTAAAAGCATTGATTTTTTTAGATGTGAGGCTAACAGGTGAGAATCATGCGATCATTTCAAATCTGTACAGAAAGCCCAGTGCAGGGAATACCCTCTTAAGGGCAGACTCAAGCCACCCAGGACACACGGTACAAAACATCCCAGTCGGGCAATTCCTTAGACTCAGAAGGCTCTGTAGCAGAGATTCAGATTTTGAAATTGAAGCAAAAGCCATGTCAGCCAGATTTGAAAGTAGGGGCTATTCCAATTAGGCAATTAACAGAGGATTACAGATAGCCAAAGGGACATCTCGGGACATTTTGCTTTAAAAAAATCCATTAATGCACACAAACGAGGCAGGGCTAAAAGTAAGAGTGAAAATAGAAATAACAACAAAAACAACAAAACAGACAATTTCATTCCCACTTTTTCCACCTCATATAGCATGGAATATCATAAAATAAGGCAAATCGTCACAAAGTATCTCCCCATTTTATCACATGATCCAATATATGCTGATATCCTGAGAGGAGGAATTCGCACATTATCAAGGAGGGCACCATCTCTGGGTAGTCTTTTGTCACCCAGCCTTTTTTCTTCCACAAAAAATACCTCTGACAGCTGGCTCTCTTTTAAGGGTACCTTCAGATGTGGCGGACGTAACTGTGCGTACTGTCCATTTATTCAGAGAGGTGATACCATCACCTCAAAGTCTACAGGAAAATCACATAAATTGCATTCTTTTATCAACTGTAACACACGTTACGTCATATATGTCATCACATGCAACATATGTTCAATACAATATATAGGCAGGACCACTAGGAGACTAAAAGAGCGCCTGTATGACCACCTTTACGACATCGAAAAGGACCATTTAACAAATATAGCGCGACACTGGAATGAAGTCCATTGCAAAGACACCTCCAGTTTGGCTATACAAGGTGTGGAGAAAGTGGTGAAACCTTTGAGAGGTGGTGACAAATTCAATCTACTGTGCAAACAAGAAGTACGGTGGATTTTTATTTTAAATACTAGACGCCCTTTTGGTTTAAACTTTGAATGGGATATATCCCACTTCTACTGATTGATTTTTTGTTAACCCCTCTCTCTCTTCACCATTTCCTCCACGTATGGTGGTCTTTTCTTGACAATGTTTTCAACAACCACTTTACGGGATACATATGTCATACAAAAGGAGTCTGCACATTACATGCTCTTGTATATATAAAAATTGATAAGGACACTCGATACTAGAGCCGACTTTTCCCATATGTTAATATTACATCCAGTATTCCTAGTAAGTCTTCTATATCTTTCCGTTTGGTTAAACAGTCGATAGATACATTATTATTTTTCTTAGACATTTGGTATTCAGATTCCATACATCCTTATTTGCGCTATAATGTTTGCGGTTTGCCACATGGGTTGCAGGATCGCTACCACGCACCAATATATGCCATTCATTTTCCAGTCAGCCATGCAAGGTTTTATTGTTCTGTTCAGGTCTGATAATTGCCTCTCTTGCCTTTTTTGCTCCTGTCTACAATCTCCTAATGATGTCCATATTGTACCAAGCACCTCTAGTAAACCTCCCATATCATTTTGTTCCTTAAATAAGATATACACTAATATTCTCGCTAGACATCGGACATTTTGATTCCACACACATTCATTTGTGTCACAATGTCTGCGGTCTGCCATATAAGGTGCACGATTGCTATGGGGACCTATTGTTCTGCTTGGGTCTGACTGCTTTTCTGTCTACAATCTCCCAAAAATGTCCATATTGTACCCAGCACTTCTAGTAAACCTTCCATATCATTTTGTTCCTTAAATAAGATACATACTGATATTCTTGTCAGACATCGGACATTTTGATTCCACACACATTCATTTGTGTCACAATGTCTGCGGTCTGCCACATAAGTTGCACAATTGCTATGAGGACTTATTGTTCTGCTTGGGTCTGACAACAGCATTTTTTGCCCCCTCCCTTTATAGTCATTTGATAATCAAATATGCAGTCTTTGAATTTTATATATCCTTCCTTTATAATTGAGCATTCATGCCATAATATATATAGGATACAGACACACTTTTGGTTGTTTTCCTGTTCTCATTTTTCTTCCCCTAAAACCTTCATTCATATTGGGTTCTTTTCTTCTCTTAAATATAATCCTTGTCGTCATTGCATCTGAACCATCAATTGTATATGATATTATATTTTTTACACTCCACCACCATATAGTTATACTTATTATACCAAAAATATATAGATACTTTGGTCTAGATGACAATGGCGACAATATGACCTGGATTAATATTCTGATATAGGGGTTCGCTTCTTTATACATCCATTATTGTGCATGCCTTTTTGGAGGCCATATAATTAATTTATCATTAATTCAAAAACACTTTACAAAACAAATACTTTTTAAGTGTCTAACAACGGAAAAAAACAAAGTAATATAAGATAAAAAGACATAATATACACTACAAAACACATAAATACATACATGAATAATGTTAACAAGCAAAGTCTGTTGCGGTTAGAGTAGTTACTGTTTATTATGTTTATTATATTTATCTTGCCCCTCCATTTTTGGACACACAGGATGAATAAGTTTTATCTATAGTTATAGAACAACAAAATATTTTTAATATGTATTACAATTATAAAATTATATTGTGTTTTCATGTTTAGTTTTTAGTCTAATCAATACATTTTTGCGCTTGGGACATGCAGGTGTCTGTATATACACATATTCATCACTATTTCTCATGATTCTTTTCTGTTTTCATGAATTTAGGATCACGTACACATATACACCTGGTTTTTGCTTCCAATTTGCATTCACTCCACTTATTTATGACTATACTAACATCACGCACAATGGGTTTTCCCTTTCAAAAATCATCCCCACCAGGATGCACTACACATTTTTATAATTGTTGTTCATCGATATAGATAATACATCAAATTACCTTATTATTCCAATCAGTTGTACACATATCATACTGTACACTTTTTGAATATACAAGTTTTTTTATTCTCTACACATATATTTATATAATTTTTACACATATGTTATACATACTGTAACCTGGGTGACAGGTAGCAGGTACAAAAGCTCCCTGGGATGAGCAGGCACAGATACCAAGTCCATTGGATCAGTGAGAACACAGTGTTATTTATTGGTGCTATATACAAAGTCAATGACAGGTGCTGTACAGTGTGCAAAAAAACAAACAGAAGAAAAAATAGCTAAACAAAAGCCTAGTGTCTCGGCTCTAACTATACAGTATTTACAAGCCCCCACTACCAGGCTGAACAAGCCTACCGCTTGCTAGCTTCCACATCAACTGATTGATAAGTTTTACCAACCTTCTTGCTCTCACAGACCAGCGTTGTCTGTGTTTCCCAGGCAGAGCAAAGGCTGTCTGCTCAGGTGAGCTTTTAATTAACCTGGGGGAGAGAACACCTGAAGTTGATCCTGGCTCAAAGATCCCTGAATGTATATGAGAGGAGCCTGGGAGATGTATAAACCCCGAACAGGACTTTCCCAGGCTCTCTCTGGGACGGTTTGCCACACATCATCCCCCTTTGTTTCAACCCCAGGGTTGGAACACCTGTAGCCCAACAGGAGTGAACACGGGACAGGGCATCTACATTTCCCATCTCCACACCTGGCCTGTGTTTTACCGTAAAGGCGTAATCTTGTAGGGCCAAAAAACACTGGTTCACCCGCCTATTAGTCTCCTTCTTTTGGGCCATCCATTTCAAGGGAGCATGGTCAGTTATCAACTCAAACTGGTGCCCCAACAAGTAGTACCTGAGCGCGTCCATGGCCCACTTTATGGCGAGACATTCCTTTTCAATGACTGCATACTTTTTCTCATGGTCATTGAGCTTTCTGCTTAAGTACACCACAGGGTGTTCTTCCCCATTGTGTACCTGTGATAGTACTGCCCTGATACTAACATCTGACGCATCCATCTGGACCAAAAAGTTTTTGGAGAAATCGGGGGAGTATAGGATTGGCTGTGCACAAAGAGCCATCTTCAGGACTTGAAAAGAATCTTCTGCTACTGGAGACCATTTCACCATTACGGAGTCTTTCCCTTTCGTAAGGTCTGTCAGTGGGGCAGCTATAGTTGCGAAATTTGGGAATCTTCTATAGTACCCCGCAATGCCAAGAAAGGCCCTGACCTGCTTCTTGTTTGCAGGACGTGGCCACTCCTGGATGGCTTCTATCTTATTCACCTGGGGCTTTATGACACCCCGGCCAATAGTGTAGCCCAAATACTTGGCTTCCTCTAGCCCAATGGCACTTTTTTTTGGATTTGCCGTAAACCCTGGTACACTGAGGTTCGCAACTGCGTCACCTTAAATAACTTGCACAGCTCCCTAGTTATTCGTGACATGAATCGGGTACCCTTGTCTGCAAGGGCTTCTTTCCGGACGCCAACCCGACTGAACACCATAAACAGCTCTTTGGCAATGTTTTTAGCAGACGCAGTGCGTAAGGGAATGGCCTTGGGGTAACGGGTAGCGTAATCCATGATCATGAGGATATGTTGATGACCGCGGGCAGATTTGGGGAGTGGACCCACAATGTCCATGGCAATCCTCTCAAAGGGCACTTCAATAATGGGCAAGGGCACTAACGGACTTCGGAAGTGGGTTTGGGGGGCTGACATCTGACACACAGGACAGGATTGACAATAATTCTCGATATTTTTCCGTATCCCAGGCCAGTAAAACCTGCGCAACACCCTTTCAGTGGTTTTCTCAACCCCTAAATGGCCTCCTAGCAAGTGCCCATGGGCAAGTTCCAACACCACCCGCCTGTATAGCTTAGGGACTACCAACTGTTCAACCACTTCATCATTAGTTTTACATACACGATACAGTAAATTCATATTGCTGCAGAAATATGGAAAACAGGGCCTGTCCCCTGGTTTGACAGGTACCTCAATAATCACCATTACATTTTCCCAGGCCCTGGCAAGGGTAGGGTCTTTTCTCTGCTCTGTACCAAAATTTTCCTTATGCACATTAAGATCGACAAACTCTAACGTAGGCTCAGATTCAGCAGACGGCTGTCCAGCTCTACTGGTTGTGGGGACTTCTTCAGGCTCCCCCAGCTCTCCTGCCATAACTGAGAAAGGATCACCCTGAGGGCCCTGAGAGGAGTCCCCTGAACACACAATGTCAGTATTGGCCATGAGTTCTGGCTCTGCGACTGAGTCAGGTACTGCGACTGGGTCGGGACAATCCCACAGTTCCAAAAACTTAGGGAAGTCCCTAACAATGATAGCCTTGTGCACCAAGTGGGGCACCAGTCCGACCGAATGGGTCACCGTACCTAAGCCAGTTTTAAACTGAACAGTGGCTATTGGATACTCGCGGGTATCCCCATGTACACAGATCACAGCAACTTTTTTTGCATGAAAATTCACAGTTTCAACCATCTCAGCTATAACCAAAGTAACTAGACTTCCAGAGTCCAGCAAGGCCGTAATAGGCTTATTATTAATAGTCGCTTGACACATGTGTTTTCCCACATTTGGCACTGCAGCGCATGAAAAAGCAGCAAACAGACTGCCTTCTAAAAGATAGATCACACTGCATTGGTTCATCTGTCAATGGACAGTTTGCTGCAACATGTCCCAGTTCTTGGCAACGAAAACACCTGATGTTTCCCCAATTTGGTTTGCTGACAGGCAGTGGCTTCCCTTGTTTGGGCCGCCAAACTTCAGTCCTGGCACCAAAAATCCTCCCCCCTATTTCCTTGCCATGCTTACCACCCACTTCCCCTGGAACAGTCTTACCGGTTGCCTGGGGAGACCGTGGCTTTGGGTGGAAAGTCCGTGCGGCTGTAGGGGTGGTGACCAGGTTCTCTGCAGCAAAGTACCTCTCAACGAGCTGCACCAGGTTGTCTGCCGACTTGGGGTCTCCTTGACTCACCCACCTTTGCAGGGGAATTGGTAGTGACCTCAGGAATTGGTCCGTGACCACACGCTGCACTATTTGTGGTGCAGACAGGGACTCCGGCTGTAGCCATTTCCGCACCAGGTGGATCAGATAAAACATCTGTGATCTTGGGGGCCTCTTATCTTGGAAGAACCAGCTGTGGACCCGCTGAGCTCGAACAGCCAAGGTGACACCGAGTCGTGCCAGGATTTCCCGCTTGACCTTCTCATAATCTCCCGCTTCTACTGACTCCAGATCATAGTAGGCCTTCTGCGCTTGTCCAGAAAGCAAGGGGGCGATCAGTCCTGCCCACTGGGTTTGAGGCAAACCTTCCCTCTCAGCGGTCCGTTCAAACGTTAGTAGGAAGGCCTCTGGATCATCATCTGCAGTCATCTTAGAAAGAAAGCGACCCACATGGATGGCTGAGGGCTTGTCTCCAATATCATTCATTTTCGCAGGTGACCACTGTGCTAGCATCTCCACAACCTCAGTAAGGGTTTTCCTATCCGCTTTTGCAGCAGTGGCAAGCTGTTCAAACAGCCTCTGCGATTGCTCCTGTACAGCACCAATCTGTTGGGACAGTACCTTGGTTTGCTCCTGTGCGATAGCGTTGGCTTGCTGTTGTGCAGCGTTGGATAACAGCATTTGTTTGAGGATTTCCTCCATGTTGTCACTTTAGGTACTGGCCTTTTAAATAGTAACTTAATACAGCTGGTCGCAGTCTCCACCATATGTAACCTGGGGGACAGGTAACAGGTACAAAATCTCCCTGGGATGAGCAGGCACAGATACCAAGTCCATTGGATCAGTGAAAACACAGTGTTATTTATTGGTGCTATATACAAAGTCAATGACAGGTGCTGTACAGTGTGCAAAAAAACAAACAGAAGAAAAAATTGCTAAATAAAAGCCTAGCCGTGTCTCGGCTCTAACTATACGGTATTTACAAGCCCTCACTACCATGCTGAACAAGCCTACTGCTTGCTAGCTTCCACATCAACTGATTGATAAGTTTTACCAACCTTCTTGCTCTCACAGACCAGCGTTGTCGTTGTTTCCCAGGCAGAGCAAAGGTTGTCTGCTCAGGTGAGCTTTTAATTAACCTGGGGGAGAGAACCAACACCTGAAGTGGATCCTGGCTCAGAGATCCCTGAATGTATATGAGAGGAGCCTGGGAGATGTATAAACCCCACACAAGTGAAAAATGTGCAAAAACCAAATCACTGGTATCCAGTAAGTGTATGATTGGTAATGAACAATACAATGTACAAATGATGGTGTCTATGAATAAGATAATAACGATCAGGGGTGGGGAGAGGAAGGGGGGTATGCAGTAAAAATTATTGAGGGGGGGGGGGGGGGGGGAAAGTCACATTTACAGTCTTAGGGCTGCCATCAATGGAGAAACAGAAACCGTTGTTTCAGTACTGTAGAGAAAAAAGCAAGGGAAGAGGCGCCTCTAAGTGTAGACGTTTTAAAACAATTTAATATAAATTGAAAGTACAGGCAACTCACATTTTACAATGTAAAAGCAGGCATTGTACGAATTCCATGAAAAGGGGAAGTGATCATCAGGTCAGTCATTCTGTGCTGTGTCCTGCTGTGGCGCTGTGCTGTTTTGATGTCATCAGGTTCCGCATGGAAGATGGTAGAAGCCGGCGGTGGTGAGGAGATGACAGAGCACGGCCTAGATGGTATTTCCTGGCAGGCAGGGAGCGATGACGTCACTGGTATGCGACGCGTTTCCCGAGCTGGCGTGCTGCGTGTAGCGTGGCAGTCGCGCTCCTTTATCAAGCTGATGAATGGGATAGTGGGGCTAGTGTTTTTATTGGAGGAGGAGGGGGCAGGAGTGAAGGAAGGGGTGGGGCCGAGACGGGACTTACGAGAGAAGTGTCTGCAGGGAGGCTGTCAGTGCAAGGCTGGGTGTACAAAGCCTGAACTATAACCATGATTGGTGGGGGGCAAAAAAAACGGGACTAGAACAAGATATACATATAAGAACGAGAAAAGAAAGAGGAAAAAAGGAAAAGAAAAAGAAAAAAGGGGGAAAAAGGAAAAAATATAAAAAGAAAAAGTAATAAAGAGAAAAGGTGAAAAATGAAATAAATAAAAAGGAGAAGGAAAAAGGGAATAATAGAATATATATTGACGGGGCCAGGGGGGTGGGGGTATGGGAGAGAGAAAGAAAGGGGCCATGGGGAAATTAACAGGGAAAATGAACTAAACTAGAAAAGAGTGGGAACGCAAAGAGAGGGGAAAGGGGAAAATATATATATATATATATATATATATATATCAAGGTGGGGGGAGGGGATTATTTATATTGGATTGATGAAATGAGCAGAATGAGGAAGCATAATGATAATAAGGGGGAGGGGGTGGTTTTATTTTATATAATGATAGATGACTGCATTAATGTGTGGATGGGGGGATAAGGATACGGGATGGGTATGAAAGGTTGAAGGGGGGGGGGGGGTTTGGGACACTGAAAAGGTATGATGAGCGCAAAAATGACAAAAATGACATGATGCCATAGGACACTAATGGGAACTTACATAAGGAATACAGTGTATGCATAAAAAATACACATACAACATATATATATATAAAAAACATATGCATAAAATATATATATAATAAATATATAGAGAAATATATACACATGAAAAATACATATAATACACAATAATATATATAATTCATAAAACATACACTATGCATGTAAAAAAAAAAAAAGGGGGTACACACACGCAAAACACATATATACATATATATACATACATATACACACATATATATATGCGTAAATTTCACGTGGGCACCAAAGTGCACATGCATAGGAAAAACAACAAAGGTACCAAAAAACACACAATGATAACGATAAATCAATCAAAGAGGTGAGACAAGGGAGAAAGGAAAAAAGGGGGAGGGGGGAGGGAAAAATAAGAGAAAGGGGAGGGGAAAAGAAGGGGGGGAAAAGGAAGGGAAAAAGTCGAGAGAGGTGGGATGGGGGGGAGAAAAAAGGGGGTGGGAAAAAGTCGAGAGAGGGGGGAAGGGGGGAAAGAAAAAAAAAGGGGGGGGAGAAAAAGGGTGGGAAAAAGTCGAGAGAGGTAGGATGGGGGGGAGGAAGGGGGAGAAGTTAGAAAAGGGAAGGGATGGGAGAGGCAGGGTCGGGGGACAAGGCTCGGTGAGGGTGGTCTATAAATTGGACTAGGGGGTATATACTTACAAAAAATACACACACACCCGCCACCCCCAGTAGGGAAAAAATAGTATTTTCCAACCTGTGAGATATACAATAAGAATTATATGTAAAAAATATATTAAATAATAAATAAACCAAGGCAGATAAAAACAGGCCAATAAATTAGTAATATCTAATGTTATAAATAACATGTCTAAGAGATAAATTGATGATAAAAAGAACGGGGGGGGTTATATGTAGAATGGTTATAGAATGGTGTGTATTTCGATACTCTCGTTGATACCTCCAGGTGAGAGTACATCTAAGCTATAAATCCAGTATGTTTCTCTGGCACAGAGTTTCTTAAATCTTTCGGCTGCCGGGAGTGATCTGTCGATTTGTTCGATTACCCACACCTGGAGTCCAGTGGTAGATTTTTGATGAATTTTGGCAAAATGTTTTGGGACACTGTGGGGGTCAGTGCCACCCTCTATGTATCTTCGATGTTCACCGAATCTTTGTCGTAACGGGCGTATGGTGCGACCTACATATATTAGCCAGCATGGGCAGCTGAGGCCATATACCACAAAGTCCGAGGAACAATTGAAAAATTCTTTCGGCTGATAGGTTTTACCTTTGGTGCTGAAGGATTTTTGCCCATGTTGAACAAAAGTACATGTTTTACACAGTGGTTTATGACATTGGTACATGCCTATAATGGGTATGAGGATTGGTACTGGTGGTGATGTGATAGTAGGTTTGAGTTTGCTGGGGGCAATTTTGTTTTTTAGATTCGGAGCCCTGCGATAGGTGACTCTGGGGTGGGCAGGTAGTTCTGATTTTAGGTGGGGATCTTGCTGTAGGATATTCCAATGTTTGGATAATATTTTTTCCATGTTCTTATGTTTTGAATGAAAGGTGGTAATAAGTCTGGTTGAGCAGTCGTGTGGAATTTTGTCAGATTTAGGTGGCTTGCCGTGAAGATAGAACTTGTGTGCTTCGTCGACCAGGTTTTCAGGGTATTGTTTATCCATAAATTTCTTTTTAAGGATGGCACTGAGTTCAATGTAATCGGAGTCTTTTGTACAATTCTGTCTAAGGCGACAATATTGGCCCTTGGGGATGTTACATATCCATTTTTGGTGATGACAGCTTTTATAATGCAAATAGGAATTTCCAGCGGTTGGCTTGGTGTAGTTCTTTGCATGAATGGTATGTGTGTCATGTCCGAGTTCTAGGTCCAAAAAAGCCATGGTGGAAGGATGAGAAGCAGATGTGAATGATAACCCATAGGTATTGTTATTGCAGTGTTGGACGAAAAGGGGGATGAGTTCAAGGGGGCCGTCCCAGATGATAATAAGATCATCTATATAACGTCCGAAAAACACAATGTTTGCTGCAAATGGGTTGTTGGTATAGATGTGATGGGTCTCCCAGAATCCCATGGCAAGGTTAGCGTATGAGGGAGCAAAATTAGCTCCCATTGCCGTACCCTGTGACTGCTGGTAGAATTCTCCATTAAAACTGAAATAGTTGTGTGTGAGACAAAATTGGGTGGCTAATACAATGAAATTGGCCTGACGCTGATTAATTAGAGGTTCTTTGAGCAGGAATTGTTCTAGTGCCATAAGTCCAAAACCGTGTGGAATGGACGTGTAGACATGCATAGTGTATGTTTTATGTATTATATATATTATTGTGTATTATATGTATTTTTCATGTGTATATATTTCTCTATATATTTATTATATATATATTTTATGCATATGTTTTTTATATATATATATATATGTTGTATGTGTATTTTTTATGCATACACTGTATTCCTTATGTAAGTTCCCATTAGTGTCCTATGGCATCATGTAATTTTTGTCATTTTTGCGCTCATCATACCTTTTCAGTGTCCCAAACCCCCCCCCCCCCCCCCCGCCCTTCAACCTTCCATACCCATCCCGTATCCTTATCCCCCCATCCACACATTAATGCATTCATCTATCATTATATAAAATAAAACCACCCCCTCCCCCTTATTATCATTATGCTTCCTCATTCTGCTCATTTCATCAATCCAATATAAATAATCCCCTCCCCCCACCTTGATATATATATATATATATATATATATATATATATATTCCCCCTTTCCCCTCTCTTTGCGTTCCCACTCTTTTCTAGTTTAGTTCATTTTCCCTGTTCATTTCCCCATGGCCCCTTTCTTTCTCTCTCCCACCCCCCCACCCCCCCCCGGCCCCGTCAATATATATTCTATTATTCCCTTTTTCCTTCTCCTTTTTATTTATTTCATTTTTCACCTTTTCTCTTTATTACTTTTTCTTTTTATATTTTTTCCTTTTTCCCCCTTTTTTCTTTTTCTTTTCCTTTTTTCCTCTTTCTTTTCTCGTTCTTATATGTATATCTTGTTCTAGTCCCGGTTTTTTTGCCCCCCCCCACCAATCATGGTTATAGTTCAGGCTTTGTACACCCAGCCTTGCACTGACAGCCTCCCTGCAGACACTTCTCTCGTAAGTCCCATCTCGGCCCCACCCCTTCCTTCACTCCCGCCCCCTCCTCCTCCAATAAAAACACTAGCCCCACTATCCCATTCATCAGCTTGATAAAGGAGCGCGACTGCCACGCTACACGCAGCACGCCAGCTCGGGAAACGCGTCGCATACCAGTGACGTCATCGCTCCCTGCCTGCCAGGAAATACCATCTAGGCCGTGCTCTGTCATCTCCTCACCGCCGCCGGCTTCTACCATCTTCCATGCGGAACCTGATGACATCAAAACAGCACAGCGCCACAGCAGGACACAGCACAGAATGACTGACCTGATGATCACTTCCCCTTTTCATGGAATTCGTACAATGCCTGCTTTTACATTGTAAAATGTGAGTTACCTGTACTTTCAATTTATATTAAATTGTTTTAAAACGTCTACACTTAGAGGCGCCTCTTCCCTTGCTTTTTTTTTATGTATAAACCCCGAACAGGACTTTCCCAGGCTCTCTCTGGGACGCTCTGCCACAATACATATATATATTTTTTGTATTATGTGATTCAACTCCTATTGCTAGTTTTGCCACTTAACAGGTGCTTTCTGAACACGGAGCGTGATAGATCCAATTAAGTGTTTAATACCTTACCACTGTGTCTAACGTCTCTTATTGGTGGAGAGATTTTTCATGCTACCCTCATATAGACTTTTTGGGTCATTCACACTCCAGCTATGAGTAAGCATCATGTCCTGATGTGAAACGCGTCAGGCTTGTTCCCTGCATGCCCTTTTATGTTTGAATGCTTTTGATGGATTTTGGATATTTTATTTTGGATATTTTGGTATTTCTATTTTTTGACAATAAACGCTTGAACAGAGTGCGGCAGTCCAGACAACCTTCTTTCTCTACACATTTCCATATATTGCAGTATAAAACACGGTAAAAAATATTTCTCTAAATCTAAAAAAAGAGGAGATAAATGTCAATAACCGTATAGGCCAGTAAAGGAAAAAAAAAAAAGGAGATATCAAAAAGTCCCTTTCTGGTCTTGAAACTGAGTAAGCAAAATAAATGTTCATCCAAATCTTGTGCAACACACTACACAGTTCATAATAACAGAAGGCTGGAATATGCTGTGTGCAACTTATCCATTCTATCCCTTCCTTGCTTGCACTTGTGCACTCCCTTATGGGAATCTACTCACCAGATGATGAGTTGGTAAAGGCCTGTAGCAAGATCTCTCTAGATGCTGTGGTAGAAAACTTCCTGGATAGGCGATGATCCTGTTGTCAGCCTGATTGCATGAGGCCGTGCAGGTCAGAGGAATTTTGAGTGTAGCAGTGCAGGCATGTGAAAATAAAAAGGGGTATGCACTACATAGTGTAAATCCGTTTATTTAAACATAAAAATTCCCCCGCATACAAGAAATGCTTACAACATAAAAGATCAAAAAAGACTTGTCACAAATCGCTTGGCATCCACTCACTTGCGGCAGCGCTATCATGCTGTGTGTCTGCTCCTGTGAGTCCCGCTAGTGAGCCAGCTAGTATGGACAACTAAGTCACATGATCACCCTGACTAGTTTCGTTATTACGTCTTCAGAGGGCGTGATCACGTTGCGCAGCTGCTTACTTAAATACTAAGGGGGGCGGTGACTTCTCATTCCCAAAATTTCAGTCAGGGAGAAATTCTCATCTCCACAGTGTGACGAGAATCTGAATCACTGCTCCCCCCAGTGGTCAGATTGATTCATTACCAAAGGCCTTATTCTGATAACATACATAGGGTAATGACCAGAGATAAAATCTCTATAACACTGCTGACAGTTACTCTTGATGTGGTATACAAACTACACCCTCATTCTGCATAGTATAAAGAGTTTTTGCTTCAAATATAGGTGACTCTTTGTTTTTAATAATAATAATTAAAAAAAATGCATGTCATATTAACCATGATTGCTTATATCAACAAGACATCCTATGCATCCTTTGCTGAGCTTATGAGTTGCAAGCATCTGGCGGATCAGTGATTGCAATCTTATCAGTACGTAATAAATCAATATTAGAATCAATAAATAATTAGTACTCAAATATAAACATTACTGATTTGTTAATATTGGTACACCATACCATAATAATCAATGAACAATAATCAATAATCAATAATCTAAAAAAAAATATCAAAAAATTAATACAGAAGAGATATGTGGTCTAAACCTAAAAATCATGTGGTCTAAGCCTAATCATCACCTGAAAAATAATTATTAAAATGAGATTAAATATAATATGAATGTGGAAAAAAGTATATGGTCATTCTAGATCCACATCACACTGTTAGTCATAGAAGCTATGGGTACAGTAAAGGCTGAACTAGCCCTGTAACCCATATATATATAAATGCATTATGGATTACTTATATATTAATTTGTCTGGTATGCCCATATATACCATAATACTGGTCAGCCTCAGTACTACTTATGGGTAAATAGCTGGACACTGGCATGTTAACGTATCCAAGTTATTTTGAATATAAAATGAAAAAATGAAAACTAAATCAGTAATTGCTAATAAAGCAATTAAGGTCCAGGTCTATGTTCAAGCCATTGGGACTGAGAGTATTGGTCTGGAATATCCACTGCGTTTCACATTTCGAAATTTCTCTCACCATGTTCGCCCCTCTCCATCTGGGGTGAACTTTATCTATGCCCCAAAATTTGAGACCAATAGGGTTCCTGTTGTGCTTTTCTCTGAAATGTAATGAGACACTGTGATCTTTATAGCCTATAGTGATGTTATATATATGTTCAGAAACTCTCTTGGCTAGTGTTCTCTTCGTACGTCCTATATACATAAGCCCACATGGACATTCCAGAGCATAAATTACATGTGTTGATGCACATGTAATGCATTCTTTAATTTCAAATTCTTTCCCGTTTGCTGTGGAGACAAACCTAGTTAGGCCCCTTAAATGGGTTGAGACTTGTTGGCATGATTTACAGCGTCTGCAGGCATATAATCCCGTATCATCCCAAAACATCTGTACTGTCTTCGGCTGATCTAACACTTTCTTTACTACCTGATCTCCAAAGGATGCTGTTCTCCTGTAGATGAAGGGTGGAGCTTGCGGTAGTGCTGGTTTTAATGTTTTATCCATTGTGAGTATGTTCCAATGTCTTCTGAAAATATTTTCTATCTCACGGTATTGTTCATGATAGCCACTAATAAATCCCCACTCCTGTGTGGTGTTTGGTTGCCTGACTTTTGGTATCAAGCAATGCTCCTGTGAATTGGTTCCCACTTCCTCTATCAGTGCATCTAAACGTTGTTCGTTATAGCCCTTTTCCACAAAGCGTTGTTTAATCTGTCTCGCCTGGAAGAGGTAATCTATATCTTATGAACAGTTCCGTCGAATCCTCATAAATTGCCCCTTTGGTATATTTCGTAGCCATTGTGGGTGGTGGCCACTCTGAACTGGTATGTAACTTCTCCGATCCGTGGCCTTAAAATATGCTTTTGTGGTCAAACTTTCCTCTTCTTTCATGATCGTCACATCCAAATAATGTATCTGCTGTTTATCCCAATTGAATTCTAATTTGATATTATTTTGATTACTGTTAAGCCAATTAGAAAAATCAAGGAGAGACTCCTCTGACCCTTGCCATATGATGAAGAGGTCATCAATGTAGCATTGATAAAAGATCAGTTCTTTACGTCTGTTGTTGTATATCCACTTGTCCTCCCATTCGCTCATGAATAAATTTGCTAAACTTGGCACAAATTTTGCGCCCATTGCAACACCAGTCTTTTGCCTGTAAAATTTTCCATCATACCAAAAATAGTTATGCTTTAAGCAATAATCCAATACCATTCTGAGGAATTTTTTCTGGGTGTAGGGTAGGTCTTCTCTTTTGCTAAAAGCCCAATTAAGGGCTAGTAGCGCATCATCATGATGAATGTTCGTGTAAAGGGATGACACATCCGCTATCACCAGATACATTTCAATATCTTTAGGAACAATTACATTCTTAAGCTTCTGTAAAAAGCTGGTGGTATCTTTGAGGTATGCTTTAGCGGATACGACACTAGTCTGTAGAAACTGATCAAGATACTGGCCTACACGTGATGTAACGGAATCGATACAGTTACAAAGGCATATTTTAAGGCCACGGATCGGAACAGTTACATACAAGTTCAGAGTGGCCACCACCCAAAATGGCTACGAAATATACCAAAGGGGCAATTTATGAGGATTCGACGGAACTGTTCACAAGATATAGATTACCTCTTCAAGGCGAGACAGATTAAACAACGCTTTGTGGAAAAGGGCTATTACGAACAACGTTTAGATGCACTGATAGAGGAAGTGGGAACCAATTCACAGGAGCGTTGCTTGATACCAAAAGTCAGGCAACCAAACACCACACAGGAGTGGGGATTTATTAGTGGCTATTATGAACAATACCGTGAGATACCCATAGCTTCTATGACTAACAGTGTGATGTGGATCTAGAATGACCATATACTTTTTTCCACATTCATATTATATTTAATCTCATTTTAATAATTATTTTTCAGGTAATGTTTAGGCTTGGAAAACATGAGTTTTAGGTTTAGACCACATTTCTCCTCTGTATAAATTATTATTATTTTTTTTTTAGATTATTGATTATTGATTATTGTTCATTGATTATTATGGTATGGTGTACCAATATTAACAAATCAGTAATGTTTATATTCGAGTAGTAATTATTTATTGATTCTAATATTGATTAATTACTTACTGATAAGATTGCAATCACTGATCCGCCAGATGCTTGCAACTCATAAGCTCAGCATAGGATGCATAGGATGACTTGTTGGTATAAGCAATCATGATTAATATGACATGCGTTTTTTTTTAAATTATTATTAAAAACAAAGAGTCACCTATATTTGAAGAAATAACTCTTTATACTATGCAGAATGAGGGTGTAGTTTGTATACCACATCAAGAGTAACTGTCAGCAGTGTTATAGAGATTTTATCTCTGATCATTACCCTATGTATGTTATCAGAATAAGGCCTTTGGTAATGAATAAATCTGACCACTGGGGGGAGCAGTGATTCAGATTCTCGTCACACTGTGGAGATAAGAATTTCTCCCTGACTGAATTTTTGGGAATGAGAAGTCACCGCCCCCCTTAGTATTTAAGTAAGCAGCTGCGCAACGTGATCATGCCCTCTGAAGACGTAATAACGAAACTAGTCAGGGTGATTACGTGACTTAGTTGTCCATACTAGCTGGCCTTAACCCGGGACTCACTGGAGCAAACACACAGGGTGATAGCGCTGCCGCAAGTGAGTGGATGCCAAGCGATTTGTGACAAGTCTTTTTTGATCTTTTATGTTGTAAGCATTTCTTGTATGCGGGGGAATTTTTATGTTTAAATAAACGGATTTAGACTATGTAGTGCATACTACTTTTTATTTTCACATGCCTGCACTGCTACACTCAAAAATCCTCTGACCTGCACGGCTGCATGCAATCAGGCTGACAACAGCATCATCGCCTATCCAGGGAGTTTTCTACCACAGCATCTAGAGCAGGGGTCTCAAACTGGTGGCCCTCCAGCTGTTGTAAAACTACAAGTCCCATGAGGCATTGCAAGGCTGACAGTTACAAGCATGACTCCCACAGGCAGAGGCATGATGGGACTTGTAGTTTCACAACAGCTGGAGGGCCGCCAGTTTGAGACCACTGATCTAGAGAGATCTTGCTACAGGCTTTTACCAACTCATCATCTGGTGAGTAGATTTCCATAAGGGAGTGCACAAGTGCAAGCAAGGAAGGGATAGAATGGATAAGTTGCACACAGCATATTCCAGCCTTCTGTTATTATGAACTGTGTAGTGTGTTGCACAAGATTTGGATGAACATTTATTTTGCTTACTCAGTTTCAAGACCAGAAAGGGACTTTTTGATATATACTTTTTTTTCCTTTACTGGCCTATACGGTTATTGTCATTTATCTCCTCTTTTTTTAGATTTAGAGGAATATTTTTTACCGTGTTTTATACTGCAATATATTGAAACGTGTAGTTTGTGGAAATTTGTATTCCACGTATAGCGCTGTTAATGCATTTTATATTTTTAAGACGCATATATTTTTTATAAAATACTCTGAAATACTCCATTCCCGAGCATTTCAAAGGGTTTCCGAGGTCAGCCGAGCTGTCCCCGAGCATTTCCGAGGCTCTCCGGTGCCCCCCCCACCTCTGACCACATGCGGTATTGCATGCCATTGAAGTCAATGCGAAACAAATTATTTTTGTTTCCATTGACTTCTTTGATATGCCAGTGCTTTGAATTACGACCATTCTCCTGGAACGGATTATGCTCGTAATCCAAGGTTCCTCTGTACTGAGTATAATGCACGGTCAATTTGAGCATTCAAAGAACCACCACATGGATATGACAAATGATGGATCAGTCTATATGCCTGAGACTTTTTCCTTGGAATTATTCCCAATGTGCAAATTCTTAAATTCTGAAAAGGTGGTTGCTGGACCCGCCATTCTGCCTTCTTTAATTTTTTTACGCAATTCTCTCTCAACAATTCAAGGTAGACTGTTTACTGAAGGTAAATTATTTACTATGTCACAACCTTTACCATTGAATTTTGAAAGCATAAAACCTTGAGAAAATTCTTCAATTAAAAGGATTTCCTTCTGTTGATCTGGGTAGATTTTGAGCCATGGCAACATGTTTTCCAGGGTCACTGGAGTTCTGGCTTTTACTTGAAGATTCTCGGTTTTGCTGCTGGGAAAGTGATGATTATTTACAAAAAAAAACCACTTTACTACTGGATCTGCTCCAGAGCAAAATGCACATTCATGTCTATATTTACATGAATTTCCCTGGAGGAGGTGCAGGAAGCCCTACATTCCATGCAGTCCGGCATGGGATTCGGATGGGATTCCAATCGAGTTCTACGCGGTATACCAGGAGTTTATAGCTCCAGGTTTACATCGATGCTGCAGCAATTCTATACCCTTGGTTCCCTCCCGGACTCTATGTCTGACGCAATAGTGGTGTTGGTGCCCAAACCTGATAAGGACCCTGAGGAGTGTACCTCGTATAGGCCTATCTCCTTAATGAATTCGGACGCCAAGCTCCTGGCAAAAATTTGGCTATTGGACTTGGTAAGGTGATTGAGGACCTTGTACACATTGATCAAACCGGGTTTATGCCGGGTAAGGGCACTGACATCAATATCCGTCGTCTGTTCCTGAACCTGGCCACGTCCCATAACAACGGGGGAACTAGAGTCATAGCCTCTCTTGATGCCGAGAAGGCCTTTGATTCTGTGGAATGGGAGTATTTATGGGAGGTATTAAGGAGGTTTGGTATTGGGCCTAGATTTCTTCGGTGGTTGGGTATGCTCTATAGCACCCCTAGAGCTAGAATCAGGGTGAATGATTTTTTATCGGACTACTTTCTCCTCCGGAGGGGGACTTGACAAGGATGCCCCCTGTCACCTAGTTTGTTCGCTCTGGCTCTGGAGCCCCTGGCGGTCCTGGTCAGGGACTCGGACCGGATTGTTGGACTTCGGGTTGGCCCTCTGGAGGAGAAGATATCTCTTTATGCGGATGACACCCTTCTATACTTACATGACGCTTATACTTCATTAACTGCTGCCCTTGAGACTTTTGACAAGTTTGGTAAGTTTTCAGGGATATGTATTAATTGGACCAAGTCTGTTTTGTTCCCCCTAGATGTGGTGGCTGGTAACGTGGCCCCACGGACCGCGTTGCAATGGGTAGAGGTTTTTACCTATTTAGGTATTAGGGTCCACTCCTTTCACCGCCTCAACCTTCAGCCGATTGTTAGCCGCCTCAAGGACAACTGTTCCCGTTGGACCAAACTGCCACTCAACCTCTTGGGACGTATTAATGTTCTAAAGATGTTATACTTACCCAGGTTTAATTATATCTTTAGGAATTGCCCTGTGTGGATCTCCCCTTCCTTTTTTAAAGATCTTGACAGTTGCACTGGCTCTTTTCTGTGGTGAGGCTCCTCTCCTCGAATGGATAGATCGACCCTTCAGTTGCCGGTTGGCTGTGGAGGGCTGGCCCTCCCCAACTTGATGGTGTATTTTTGGGCGGCTGTACTGGTTACCGTGCGGTGGTGGTTCGAGCAGTCCAGGGACAATGCAGCTGTCTGCCTGGAGGCAGCGATATTGTGCTCCCTCACTGAACTCAGCAACTTGGTTTATAGGGGTGCCTCGGCGTACCCCTCTTTGCCTACTCCATCTAGGACTACGCTGTGGGTGTGGGGGGTGGCTAGGCTTAGTTTCTTATCCCCCAATCGATGGTCCCCCTTCACCCCACTGTGGGGGAACCCTTCCCTTGCACATTTCCGATCCATACCGTATCCGCAGCTGTGGGCCCGGTGTGGCATTAGGTTGCTGAGGGATATTGTCTCCAACAGGTCCCTGCTCCCCTTGCAGGACCTGACCGACCGATTTGGCCTTCCGCCCTGAATGCTGTTTCACTACTATCAGTTGCGGCATGCATTCCGGGCCCAGTTTCCGACGCCTCCTAGCCTCCAGGCGGATGCAGTTGAAGACTTGTTGGCCCAGAGCTCTCTAGATAAGCCCCTCTCTACGTTATATCTGACGATTATTCGGAAGGACTCTCCGAAGATGGAGTCACTGTGGAGGAAGTGGGAGGGTGATATCCCGTCCCTGGACAGGGAGTCGTGGGAGGAATGTTTCGAAGATAGCTATAAATTGGTGATATCCTCTAGGGACAAATTAATACAGTCCAAATTTCTACATAGGGTGTACTTCACGCCTCAGAGACTGCATGGTATCTATCCGCAACACTCTCCGAACTGCCCGCGATGTGAGTCTACTTCTGGTACATATATTCATATGTTTTGGTCATGCCCCAGACTCTCAGAATACTGGTCCGCCATATTCGAGTTCATTAACATACGTCTCCACTTAGATCTCCCGGTATCTGCTGAATTGGCTCTACTGGGGATACAGGATGACGATCAGAAGCCTCGATACACTAAACTTCTGCTCTCACTGTTGCTTTTTAATGCAAAAAAATTGATTTTGTTAAAGTGGACCTCTAGGGCACCTCCTACGATAGGGGCGTGGATGGATTTGATCAATGCTGTATTGCCTCTCTACAAACTAACATATATGAATAGAGGGTGTCCTATGAAGTATGAACGTGTGTGGAGCCCATGGACTGACCCCGTTTAACATTGAGCTTGCTGATGTATCCCTTGTTTACCTATTAGCGCTCCCCTCCCCCCCTTCTCCCCTGCCTCCATCCCCTCTCTCCCTCCTCTATCCTTCCCCCCTTCCCTCCCCCTCTCCCTTCCCTCCCCCTCCTCCTACCCCTCCCGCCTTCCCCTCCCTTCTACCTCCCCCTCCCTCCCTCCATTTTCTCTGCTTGGACATCTGGCATTCGTATTGGGAATGATTCTTCTTTTCACTGCATACTTTTTGTTTGCTTTTGTAACTCCCAGCTTGTCTCATATGCTTATGTATAGTTTATTCTGTATCTTTTGATACCTGGATTGTGTCATGTACCATTTATACATTAATAAAGACCAACCTTGTTGTTAAAAAAATATATATTTACATGAATTGAGCTATTTGCACTGGCTTTCGTTATACGTGAAGAAAACACCCCTCTTATATGCCGGAGAAGAGTAATTTGTGGAATAACTATTGAGTTGACAAGTCATCATAGACCTTGGCAGAAAGAATAAATTGAGCCATAGCCCAACATCTTTAATACCCCATTTGAGGGAAGGATGAACACTCAATTTTTGTCTAAATGACTCATCATATGTAAACCATGAAAAACCACCAAAACAAAGATAAGCCTCCAGAATAATATCAACATGTTGGAACAGTCCAGGACTTGAATCTGGAAACTTTCTGCATAATACGCTGGAGTAAATAGAGAATGCTTGAAGCCATATAAATTTTTAGGGATCCCCTTTCATCCCCAAAATGATGTCTCCTTATTCGCACCCCTCTGTTTCGGTCTTGGTTAATGGCAGCTCGTTGGAGGCGTTTGACATATCGAATGGTACTCGTCAGGGTTGCCCTCTTTCCCCGCTCCTATTTGTCATTGTAATCGAACACCTGGTGTGTGCCATTCGTCAGAATGCCTCCATTCAAGGAGTCCAAACCACCATAAACTGTCCCTTTATGCGGATGATCTATTGATCTATGCCCGGCAACCCCATACAACTCTGCCCTCACTCTTCTGAGTTTAAGCGCTTCAGCTCTTTCAGTAATTTTAAGCTTAATATTTTCAAAACAGAGGCCCTCAACGTTTCGCTACCCGCCCCCACAATGTCCTCACTTCGCTCCAACTACTCTTTCCAATGACAGACCAAGGGCATTTCCTACCTGGGCATAATGATACCTGTCGACCATTTTAACCTTTTTGCATTGAACTACATCCCTCTCCTCTCCCGAATCTGGAAAGACTTCCTCGGGGGGCTCTGCCCTACCCTGGTTTGGCCGGATCAACACCCTTAACACGGACACTCTACCGAAATTACTATATCTTTTTTAAACCGTACCCATATTGATCCCCAAATCCTTCTTCTCTGCACTACGCTCCCTCTCCATTTGTTTCATCTGGAACCGGGGACTTTCTCGAGTCAAACACAAACTGCTGACCCGGTCAAAATTACAGGGAGGCACGGGACTCCCTGATTATGATCTATACTACAAAGCTACTCTTATGGCTCACACACTAGAATGGTTCCCACGCCCTTTTTAAAAAGACTCCATAATGGTTGAACAGGACCTGGCTTCGGGTGACCTACGTGCCCTCCTGTGTGGCTATAAAGATAGCTTCCCCAGTCTATCCTGTGCCTCGCCCCTAACTACTGCTGTCCTTACACTCTGGTACCAGCGAGGGCTATGTGCCGTCCTCTCCTAGGATCCTTCTCCCCTATCCCCCCTATTTGACAATCCAGCCCTTCCCCAGGGCATTGGGGTTCCTGCCTTTAGGTTCATTCCACCGCTCCTCCTGGCCTCAGGCGCACACTTTCGTCCACCCAGAATTGGGGACTCTGATCGTCCCTGAGGATACCCGCGACTGGCTCACCTCCCTCCACTTGGCATCCTTTGCAAAGCACCTGTGTCTCTGATCCCAAATACATTGTCTGCTTTTGGAATTTGAAAGTTTATGCTCCCTCCACGATTTGCCCAGACATCTACTCTCCTCCTTCTATAGCTTAATCCAAGCCCTTATACAGGATGACCTACCCCCTTACACCAGGATGTGGTCGGTAGACCTGCGGAAAAAGCCTCTCCAGAGCGGATTGGCAGACTGCCTTCCACTTCACACACAAATCCTCTATTTCCTGTTACTCACAGGAGAAGAATTTCAAAATTCTTTCCAGATGGTACAGGGACCCCTCTACACTGCACAAAATCTTCCCATCTACCCCATCCACCTGTTGGCGATGCAGTGCAGTCATGGGCACTTATCTTCACGTCTGGTGGGATTGTGGACGGATACGACCCTAATGGAACCAGGTATTTCAGGTTTACAATGTTATTTATGAGGAATCTTTACAACAAACTCCAGAGATCGCCCTCCTCTCCATGTTGCCGGGCTCGATAGCCTCCCAGAAACAATGTCTCCTCTGTTTCTTTTTGTTTGTGGCCCGGCAGCTTATCCCACTTTTCTGGAAAACCACCACAACTCCTCCATTGTCCCTTTGGGTTTCCACAGTGAACAATATTATGAGAATGGAGGAGATGCTGGCGCTTGACAATAATACCTACGATAAACATAAGGTCCTGTGGTCTGTTTGGCTGCACTTCTCCTCATCCGATACTCTGGCTGACATGCTCCCCGCCCCCACAAGCTCAGCTTAACCTCTGCCTTGATTTTTTATCCATGTATGATGATGATCCTCCTAAGCTAAGTCACTGTCCTATCTAGTCCATACATTCCCAGCAGATTCCCTTTCTCCTCTCTCCCTCCTCCCCTCCTTCTCTCCCAATCTTTTCTTTTCTTATCCTTCTTTTTTCTTTTCCTTCTCTCCATTGTTCGATATAATATGTATTTATCAATGTTTATGCTGATTTATGGCACGGGCACCGCTGTAGGCCCACTCGCTGCCACTTTACTTTACTTGATATATCAGTCATGTCATTGTTTCGCTATTTATTAGACATGTGCATTCGTTTTCGTCCGAATGCATTTTCGTCCGAATTTCTGGGATTTTTCCATTCCTTTTAACAAACGATAACGAACGTGCAAAATCCGAAATCCGAAAGATCCGACATAAAAAATGCTTTATTTTCGTTTCGTTGCAACAACAGTTCGATATAGATAGAAAATTCGACATGGCAGTGGCAATAGCGATCTGTGTATCGAACCTGCGGTTGAATGTGCCTAACCTAACTCTATTAGTCCAAGATTATTCGGCATAGAGAGAAAAGATTTGACGTAGAGAGAAAAGATTTGACGAAGCAGCTAAAAACATACGATCGCGGCGAGCGGACATTTATGGTCAAATGCTCCGCTAATAGGCTATAGAAGAATTCTAATGTTGGTTGACTAGTAATAATAACCAATAAATATAATTATTACTAGTCATACAACATTAGAATTCTACTATAGCTTGTGGGTGGAGCATTCAACTGGAAATGTACAATTGCGGCGTCGTACAGTTTAGCTGTTTTGTCAAATCTTCTTAGGACATTAGACAGACACTAGACAAGTGCGATTCGTTTCGTACGAATCGAAAATTTGTACGAATTTCCAAAAATTTGTACATTCGGAAGAATCCGAAATACGAATTTCTATTCTTACGAATTTTATACGAAATACGAAATTTTGTTGATGAAATTCGTTTCGGGGGCGGGAGACTGCTCAGACTGGTACTGGTAGTCGATGGGAGATTCAGAATTGGACAAAATAAGAATGTTCATTAATATCGTTTTATTACTGTCATAATAATTAAGATTTTTCGTTATGAAGTTAAAAAACCAGGAAGTCAGCACAGCACAGGGATTGATGGAAGCCCCTCATAATGAGCACAGCAGGGGTACAGCCCCAGGAGGAAGTCAGCCCAGCACATGGATAGTGGGAGCCCCTCATATTGAGCACAGCACAGGGATGGTGGGAGCCCCTCATAATGAGCACAGCAGGGGTACAGACCCAGGAGGAAGTCAGCACAGCACAGGGATGGTGGGAGCCCCTCATAATGAATGTTTGTAATTGTTACAAAAAGTTAACGAACCTAACGAACTTTCGTATTTCGTACGAATCCAAATTTCGGACAAGAATTACGAAATACGAATTAACAGGCTACTACAAACCCAGGAAGACAGCACAGGGATGATGGGAGCCCCTCAAAATGAGCACATCAGGGGTACAGCCCCAGGAGGAAGTCGGCACAGCACAGGGATGGTGGAAGCCACTCACAATGAGCATAATGAGTTGACGACTGCCATATTGAGAAAGGTATATTTTTGCTTTTCATCATAACGAATGTTCGTAATTGTTACGAAAATTTAACGAATCTAACGAAAATTCGTATTTTGTACGAAAAGAATCCAAATTGAATTTCGGACACGAATTACGAAATACGAATTTTCGTCTAATACGAAACGGAATGAAACAAAACTTTATTGACGGCGCACATGTCTAACAGACACCATAGTCCTTCAATTGACAGATTCGACCTTAATTCGGATTTTCAGACAAATGCATTTTTTAACGAAACAAAATAAATAAAAACGAATTTCGGGAGTAACTAAATACATTTATTTTTCGGACGATAACGAAATTCCGAAACAAAATATTTCACATGTCTACTGTTTATGATATCAATAAAAACATTTTCAACCCTAAAAAATTATTTAGTAATTTAGTAATTGGTCTCCTTCTTTCGTCTTCTTTTTTTCCTCTTTTATATCTATTTTATAAATTAAATCTTTGGAAGAAGGCAATAATGATAGTAAATCAATGTAATCTCCTTTCCACATTTTTTCTTTGATGCCAGGAGGTTAGTGGAACCCTAATGGTGAGATTATACATGGCATGACTTCCATATCATATAAGACCGATATGTCTTGAGTGGTATTCATAACCAATCCTGTAGCACCTGCAGAAATACTTAATCCAGAATTAATATCAATATTATGGATATCAGCAGAAATTAGGGATGAATCTATTGGCTGCTAATCAGTATTATCTAGAGTAGAAGACCATACCATAGCAGCTGAATTCCTATTAGGGATGAGCTTTATGTTTGGGTCGAACATGAGTTCGACTCGAACATTGGCTGTTCGCCCGTTCGCCGAATAGCGAACAATTTGGGGTTCGTGGCAAATTCGAAAGCCGTGGAACACCCATTAAAAGTATATGGGAGAAATCAAAAGTGCTAATTTTAAAGGTTAATATGCAAGTTATTGTCATAAAAAGTGTTTGGGGACCTGGGTCCTGCCCAGAGGACATGTATCAATGCAAAAAAAAGTTTTAAAACTGCAGTTTTTTGGGGAGCAGTGATTTTAATAATGCTTAAAGTGAACAATAAAAATATTCCTTTAAATTTCGTACCTGAGGGGTGTCTATAGTATGCCTGTAAAGTGGTGCATGTTTCCTGTGTTTAGAATAGTCTCTGCACAAAATGACATTTCTAAAGGAAAAAAAGTAATTTAAAACTACTCGCGGCTATAGTGAATTGTCGGGTCCCGGCAATACAGATAAAATTCATTGAAAAAACGGCATGGGTTCCCACCCAATCCATTACCAGGCCCTTCAGGTCTGGTATGGATATTAAGGGGAACCCTGCCCCAATTTTTTTTTTAAATGGCGTAGAGGCCCCCCTCAAAATCTATACCAGACCAGAACCCGCGCCAAAATAAAAAAAAAAATGGCGTGGGGTTCCCCCCAAAAATCCATACCAGACCCTTATCTTAGCACAACCACTAGGCAAGGGTTGTAGGGATGAGGCCCTTGTCCCCATCAACATGGGGGACATCCTCCCAATGTTGAGGGCATGTGGCCTGGTACGGTTCAGGAGGGGGGCGCTCTCTTGTCCCCCCTCTTTTCCTGCGGCCTGCCATGTTGCGTGCTCGCTCGGATAAGGGAGTGGTATGGATTTTTGAGGGGAACCACACGCCATTTAAAAAAAAAAATTGGTGCAAGGTTCCCCTTAATATCCATACCAGACCTGGTATGAAATTTGGGGGGACCCCCATGCATTTTTATTTTTAAATTTTGGTTCGGTGTTCCCCTTAATATTCATACCAGACCCAAAGGGCCTGGTTATGGACTGGGGGGGGGGACTGCCGTTTTTTTCAATGACTTATCTGTATTGCCGAGACCTGACAATTCATTATAGCCTCAAGTAGTTTTAAATGACTTTTTTCCTTTAGAAATGTCATTTTGTGCAGGGACTGTTCTAAACACGTGCCACTTTAGACCCCCCCTTAGGTATGAAATTTAAAGGAATATTTCACTTTTATTGTTTTACTTTAAGCATTATTAAAATCAGTTATCCCGAAAAAATGTCAGTTTTGAAAACTTTTTTTGCATTGATACATGTCTCCTGGGGCAGGACCCAGGTCCCCAAACACTTTTTATGACAATAACTTGCATATTAACGTTTAAAATTAGCACTTTTGATTTTTCAAGTTCGTGTCCCATAGACTTTAACGATGTTTGTGTGTTCGAACAAATTTTTTGCCTTCAAAACGAACCGGGGGGTGTTCGGCTCAACCCTAATTCCTATTTCCAGCATTATTCTCCACAGCTGAAGAAGGAACCACAATATAAGCTATGATTTTTGTCAATGAAGAAGATAATTCTGTTAATAATTGCAAAGTATTATGCCTCGTACACACGACCGTGTTTCTCGGCATGAAAAAAAAACTTATTTTTTCCCGACGGGATTCCTCTCAAGCCTGCCTTGCATACAGACGTTCAGGCCAAATACCGCCCGTCCAAAGCGCGGTGACCAGAGGCGTAACTAGAAACTTCAGGGCCCCGGTGCAAGAAATCATGAAGGGCCCCACCGAAAAGCATGATTTTGATACTTTATCTTTGTCTATACTTTACTGCGGGTAGACACCCTCTCAGTGCAGACCCCCGCAGTATAGACCCCCTCTTAGTGCAGACCCCCACAGTATAGACACCCCCTTAGTGCAGACCCCCGCAGTATAGACACCCCCTTAGTGCAGACCCCCGCAGTATAGACACCCTCTTAGTGCAGACCCCCGCAGTATAGACACCCCCTTAGTGCAGACCCCCGCAGTATAGACATCCCCTTAGTGCAGACCCACAGTGTATTACACAGTCCCCCTTAGTACAGAACCCCGCAGTATAGACACCCCACTTGGTGCAGACCCCCGCAGTATATACACACCCCCTTAGTGCAGACCCACAGTGTATTACACAGCCCCCCTTAGTACAGACCCCTATACATACAGTATATACACACACTATACATACAGTATATACACACACTATACATACACAGTATATACACATAGACACAGTCACACACCAGCATTTTTTACCCAAAAATCAGCCTGATTGAACACACTGCTGCCCCCATCTCCTGGCATGCTGGGACTTGTAGTGCCCCAGCAGCTCACAGACACATTAGTTGGTAATACAGGAGAGGAGGGGACTGTGCTTGTTTAGTGGTGGGCAGCTAATGAGTAGGGAGATGTAGTTAGTAGAGATTGGGGAGACATTCAGGACATGTTCTTCCTCCAGCAGCAGTGCTCTTCTCACACACAAAATCGATCTACTAGCCTCAGAGACAGGAGGAGCCATGCTGGAGATAACACATCCTCTCCCTCACTGCTCACCAGGCTAATCCATCGACAAGAATCCATTAAGTAAAGCTCAGACAGCTTACCTTATCAGGCAGAAGTCCATCCCACACTGCAGGCTGTGTCCCTGCCTCCCTCTCCTCTCCTCATCTCCTGCTCTTGGGTCAAAAAAGCCACGCTGTGTAAGGGGGGCGTGTACAGCATGTTCCTATTGGCTGAGGGGGCAGTGAAGAGGCGGGGCAGCTATAATCTGACCGAATGGTCAGCCTTCCCCTGCCAGCAAGGCTGTGACGGGCGGGTGGCGGGCCCCCGGGACTTGGCAGAACTACAGGGCCCAGTCGCAACTGCGACTGCTGCGACCATGAAAATTCCGCCACTGGCGGTGACGTACAATGCGTACGACGGGACTATAAAGGGGAAGTTCCATTCAAACAGCGCCAACCTTTGGGCTGCTTTTGCTGATCTCGTGTTATCACGTGTTAGTAAAAGTTTGGTGAGAGACGATTCGCGCTTTTCAGTCTTTGTGTTTTCCAGATCGTTTTCTGCTGTTCAGTAGGTGCTTGTGGGTTCGTATCTGTCTTTCAGTGCGTGTAGTGAGTTTGTATCTGTTTTTTTCAGTGCATTCTTGTCCGCTCGTTTCTGATTTTCAGGTCGTTCTTCATAGCCCTTGCTGTTCTTCAGTGCGTTCTGTTCGTTTGTTCTGACCAGCCGACCGTTTTCTAGCCATGTTGCGGGTACGTACTCGTCGTAGAGTTCGTGCTGGGTGTGAGTTTGGTTTGGGGGTTTATGCCTTAACCCAAGTCCATTCCATGAACAGGATGATGAGGAGTTCATGGACGAAGAATTGGTTGCTCCAGCGGGACCAAATCTGTCATATGCCTTTGCTGCGGGAGATCCAGGAGAATAACCCTGGTGACTTCAGGAATTTTCTCCAGATAACGGACCCCGTTTTCAACCGTCTGTTGGCTTTGGTGTCCCCTCATATCACGAGGCAGGACATCGTCATGCGGGAAGCCATCACTGCCGAGCAGAGGCTAGTTGCCACGTTGAGAAACCTGGCGACTGGGAGAAGTCTGCAGGACCTGAAGTTCTCAACAGGCATCTCCCCCCAGTCTCTGGGAATCATTATACCAGAGACCTGTTCTGCCATCATTCAAGTTCTGCAGAAGGACTATGTGAAGGTAAGTTTTCTCATTTAACATCACATTCTATGTATTTAATGTATTGTATTTCTTTCATCATTCCCTAATTACCATGATTGTAATATGCTGTGAATGTCCCCTTTTCCCCATGCATGCTGTAAGCTTTTAATGCTCCTTTTTTAGCCTACATGCATATTTGTCTTCACTAACCTCTCCAGCATGCTTTACTGGGCCCATACACACCTAGCCTAGTCTGTTAACAATGTATTTTGTCAGCTACATTGTAGTGCTTTACCCTAAACACCCCCTAAAATGTGTACAAATGTTTTTCTTTTCATTAAATTCACACAGAGTGCCAGAGTCTTTATTTAGAGGACCCCAAACTCAGCTAGAACCCTCCCCCCTCAAATTGTTCCAATGGGCCATCAGAGGGGGTGAGGAACCTGATAAGTGTACCTTTTATATTTGTCTTTAAATACTCCTTACAATAAATGTTATACTGATGTTGGCCAAGAATGTTTTTTTATAATCAGCAATGTTATGTTCTAAAGTACTAATAATTTTTTTTTTCTTTGACTCCACAGTTTCCTTCAACGCCACAGAAATGGCAGAATGTGGCCTCAAAGTTTGCCTAGCGGTGGGACTTTCCCAACTGTGGAGGGGCAATAGATGGGAAGCACGTCCGCATCATCCCACCACCCTATTCGGGGTCTTATTACTACAACTATAAAAAGGGTTCCATAGTATAGTGATAATGGCGGTGGTGTCGGCGACATATGAATTTCTATATGTGGACATGGGGAAAAATGGCTGGATGTCTGATGGCGGAGTCTTTTCCCAGACGGATTTCTCCCGACGTCTACGGAGTGGTGGCCTGGCATTGCCACCTGCATCAGACAATGTTGAGGGACTACCGTTTGTCTTCGTGGCAGATGAAGCTTTTGGACTTTCAAACCATTTGATGAGGCCATTTCTCCAAAGAAACCTCACCCCTGAGAGGAGGGTGTTCAATCACCGGCTGGCCAGAGCCAGAAGTGTGGTTGAAAATGCGTTTGGCATAATGGCCAGCCGGTTCCGATTGTTTCAGACCTCAATTAATCTTGCGGAGTATAAACTCAACCATGTAGTAATGGCGTACTGTGTGCTGCACAATTTTTTGAGGAATCATTCTTCAAATTATATGGAATCAGTTGGGCCTGAGGCCACACTTCAGGACCAAATTCAAGTCCCGTCCCTGGAAGATGTCCCTACTGGCTTGCCCCCCAAAGCGCCGGTGATGTGCGGTAAAGATATGTGAACTATTTTATGGGTAGGGGGGCAATTGCTATGCCAGAAGAATCTTGATTTGTCATACAATAAAAATCAAATTTTGTCCTGAAAACATCTTGAATTTGATTTACTGCATGGGTTTTTGTTATCTGTCTCCTAGGTTCTCCTAGTGCACTTGTAGTGCCAAGTTGATTTTCCTTTAGTAAATAACCCCAATTGACACTGTAAACACCAAATTACTTCAAAAAATTGTATTGAGCATAGAAAGAAGAAGCCACACATTATAGATTTTCAACATTTTACTATGTGCACATTCACACATGTGCATTATAACAAATTTTTAAGAAATATATACAACTGGTTATTTTTTTTTTATTTATTTTTTTTTCATTAACAGGGATGTTTCAAAACATAACATACAAAATGTGAAGGCAATATCAGACATTATAGTATGTCAACAATGTGTTGATGTTGCCTTCATTAGATGGGGGGAGTTATGTCACCCCTGTACAAGCCAAATTTTGAAGATGCACACAAATACGGATGTGAAATGTGCATTTCCTTCCTGATCCCATGCCTAATGTCAACATGTGCTATCTGCCATCATGGGGGATCAATGGACGTGTTTTAGGGGTGAAACCCCTTCCTCTCTCCTACTTGAGTTGCGAGGAAGGGGTTGCACCCACAAAACACGTACATTGATATCCCCTGATGGCAGATAGCACATGTTGACACACTGTGGGCATCTTCAACATTTGGCTTGAAGAAAGTAGTAAAATATTATACAACTGCATGAAAGAACAAAAGGGGGGGGGGGGGATTTTGTGTTTATTTATATTCGCCCAAAACATCAATCATGTTCTTAAATTTTTGATTTATATTCTTCGTCATGTTGTCTAGTTCTTGACTACACGCCATGATTTCCTGTGTTAAAATTTGTGCACTAGCACTTGTGAAATGAGGAGTTTCTTATTCACCAACATGTTCATCACCTAAAAAAACAAAAAAACAAGGTATTATAAATGCCCCAATTTGGGAGATGAATGGGATTTTAGGGGTGCTTATTGAAAATTTAACAACTTAAGAAAAGCAAAAGAGAAAGAAAATTCATAAAAAAGTCTGTTTTATTCATGAAATACATGATATTTAAAATTTAAATAAAGAGGAAAGGAAATACAGCGTAGTGCATTCTTTCCTTCAAAGTCACAGGCTTGCAGTCCTACATGTTTCGCCTGGATTAGGCTTCTTCAGGGACGCACAGGGACTTTCATTTATCTAAAATAGATACAAATAGTTTATAGATACAAATAGTATTATAAATGCATATTAGAGCAGAGAATACATTCAAATGATAATAAACGAATTACTAAAGACACAAACTAATACCTCCAGGCTCCTAGAGATCCTCATAAACAACAGGGGTGTGTCACCTGACACGTGGCAGGGGACACAGATGTATGAAAACAGCGTGACAACGTTCACATGCATCAATGCTCAAGCATATGTGTGTGGAATATCAAAGAGGGTCCAAATGAGGATATCAAATTAGATCCTATTAACTATGCACTGTGCTGCATTTCCTTTCCTCTTTATTTAAATTTTAAATACCATGTATTTCATGAATAAAACATAGACTTTTTTATGAATTTTCTTTCTCTTTTGCTTTTCTTAAATTACATTTTCAATAAGCACCCCTAAAATCCCATTTATCTCCCCGAATCGGGGCTTTTCTATACATTCGTCTACAGGGAAGTAGGTGCTATTGAACAACAACCTTATACGAGTGCTTGCTCTACATATCATTTATTTATAAGGTATTATAAATATGCAGGCCTACATCTCTTACCTGAAGCTGTGGTGACAGACACTGACCTATTGTGGTGACAATTTCCACCACTTCATCCACCTCTCCTTTCCTCCACCTCTCCTTCCTCCACATCCTGAGGTTGGAGTTTTCTCTGTTCTTTAGGAGGTGTGGGGTTCCTTGTGTCCTCTGAGTGGTGTCCTCCGAGTCTTCGCTCCTCTATGTGAATGAAACAAAAGGTATACTTAGCACACAGATATTTGAGGGCAGAAATAGGAATAAGAAACATTGCTTGGAAGTGGAGTACAGTTGTCTGTTCCAAGCTGAAGACATGATAATTTCCCTTACCAAAGCTGGAATACTTACCTTTTTGGGCCAAGTTTCACACATGGAGACACCCCAATTATCCACTGGAGCACCTGTGTGGGACACCCTAAAAAGGTTGCTATGGTGTCCCACACTATAGTGCTCCTGAGTCCAGAAACAGCTGCTGAGTGTCGTCTCCTTTACACTGAATCAAGTTTGCATTTCACATTCTAGTTACAAACACATCTAGACAACAATGTACTAAACTTCTTTTCTGACAAATAGACATTACTAAAAGTAGTTAACCCTGTACCTGCAAAAACATTGTATTAGTAGTGGGCGAACGATGTTTACTGCGACCGGATTTCAACTGTGCAACAGTAAAGAAAAGCACATGGAGCAACATGCAAGTAATAATAATATTCTGAACATAGGACAAATACTTACTTTTTTTGAGCATTCTCTTGATCCTTATGTACTGATCTTGCTCCCTCAGTTTCAGGTCTGACCAGTGTTTCCTTAGCTACTCCTTGGATCATCATACCCCAAAATTCCTGTGCAGATTTCTCACAACTTTAGACATGATCTTGGCCTTTCTCAAATCAGGGTGGGTATACGGCCCATGCTTTCCATCATAATTCATCCTCTTCAAGATGTCCACCATCTCCGTCATCTCTACAATGGACATATTTGAGGCCTTATATCTCCTCCTTGATCGTGACGTTTCTGGCTCCAGGCTTGTCTCATTGTTAGTGGAATTATCAGACACCTGCTGTGACTCTGCCATGTCGTCTCTGACTGCACGCCGAAAGAGAAGGGGCGGGGAATATTCTAGAAAGAACGTCATGGGCGGGCGACGTGTGCGAAGTTTCATGCATGCGCAGTGTATATAAAGCTAACACGCATGTGTCGTAACTACGTTCTGTGTGCGGAGGAAGGAGTAAGCGCCGAACGTGAGATCGAAGGTAACATTTTAACTAGGGTCGTCAGTGGCCTATACTGCTTTGAGATTGTGGCCTATATATGGGGATAAAGATTAGCAGAGTCTGGACTGACATTATTATTTTTGTCTTGTGTTTTGTCTTTCACAGAAAAAATTTATATTTTTAACCACTTGAGATCCGCGCTATAGCTGAAAGACGGCTGCAGCGCGGCTCTCAAGTGCCGAGTGGACGTCCCCAGGACGTCCTTCTCTGTTTACATCCCGCTGCGCGCCCTCGGCGGCGCGCGGCGGGAACAGCTGTGCGCTCCGCATCACGTGATGCCGATGCGCGTGCCTGGCGGCCGCGATGTCCGCCAGTTACATGCGATCGGCTGTGACAGAGGCAGGACGTGGAGATCCATGTCCTGTCAGGGAGAGAGGAGACCAATGCTATGTCCCTTGTACATAGGGACACAGATCGGTCTCCTCCCCCAGTCAGTACCCTCCCCCCCACAGTAAGAAACACTAATAGGGAACATATTTAACCCTTTGATCGCCCCCTAGTGTTAACCCCTTCACTGCCAGTCACATTTATACAGTAATCAATGCATTTTTATAGCACCGATCGCTGTATAAATGTGAATGGTCCCAAAATAGTGTCAAAAGTGTCCGATGTGTCCGCCGCAATATCGCAGGCCTGACAAAAATCGCAGATCGCCGCCATTACTAGTAAAAAAAAAAATATAATAAAAATGTCATAATTCTATCCCCTATTTTGTAGGCGCTATAACTTTTGCGCAAACCAATCACTATACGCTTATTGCAAAAAAAAATTTTTTTTCATTGGGATATTATTATGACAAAAAGTAAAAAAATATTGTGTTTTTTTTCAAAATTTTCTATCTTTTTTTGTTTATAGCGCAAAAAATAAAAACCGCAGAGGTGATCAAATACCACCAAAAGAAAGCTCTATTTGGGGGAAAAAAAATGATAAAAATATCATTTGGGTACAGCGTTGTATGACCGCGCAATTGTCATTCAAAGTGCGTCAGCGCTGAAAGCTGAAAATTGGTCTGGGTACGAAGGGGGTTTAAGTGCCCAGTAAGGAAGTGGTTAAGGACCATGATTTTATGTGTGTGTTCCTGGACAGGTACAGGGAGCTGCCTGCACTGTGGGAAACCAAAAATCCAAAAAACAAAAATAGAGGATCAAGGAAGGCAGCGCTGGAGACCATGCTCCAATTTGTCCAGACACAGGTCCCCAGTGCAACCATCCATGAAGTGGACACTAAAATTGCGACCTTGAGGGGCACATACAGGAAGTATCGCAATAAGGTCCTGGATTCTCAGAGGTCAGGAGCAGCAGCAGCGGATGTATATGTGCTTACTCTGTGGTACAATAACAAATTGCAATTTCTGAACGACCATCTGGAAGTGAGGCCATTACTTTTTACCCTTACCTGCAGCCTTCCCTCCAGCCTTCCCTCCAGCCTAGATGAGCCTTCTGAGGACCAACCTGGGATCCTAGAAGAACCGGATGCACACTGGAGCCAGGTATAGTATTTTTCTAAAGATTTATTGTCCTAAAATTAATGATGTAAAATGGATGTTAAAATTGTTAACAAATTAATGTGTGAACAAAACGTGTTTTACATAGTGTGGCGGTGAGACCCCGTGCGACCTTAAAGACTGTTGGTTTATGCCAGATTTTGTAGAGAAAGACACGCTGATTGTACAGCTGTGTGTTGGGCTATTTAGTGCTGGCCTGACTATGGCTCAGGGCCCCACCCAACAGACAGGAAGTCTGTGCATAGGAGTCAGGTGGACGCATATCCCTCTGAGAGGAGTCAGAGGCTGCATGGGTGCAGCCAGAGCATGCATGTCTGCAGGAGGCAGATGTCCTTGATGATTCAGCAGCAAGGCGCTGATCAGGAGTAAGCTAGGAGAGAGCTTAACTCTGTTCTGAGGATCAGACCTAAGGCCTAGGCTAAAGGCCTGAAACAGCCGGAAGGCAAGAATGAAAGCCAGGAGGCTAAGGTATTGAGTATGCAAGGTACAGTAAAGGTGGAACCCCTCTGTGAGGGCTACTGATGTATTTGTGAACTTTTTTTTTGCTTTTAAATAAAAGTGGGCTACCAGGCCCTTAAAAATTCAGTTTTGGACTGGCGTACTCACTAAAAACGCACCTACTGCTGGAGTCTGATCCCCCAATCTTACAATATCAATAGACAGTAGTGGGCAAAAAAGATTGGGACAAGTATGAAAAATGCTAGGGTCAGAATGATAGTCTTTTCTATTTATTACATTCAATTTGCAACAGTCATGAGATGAAAATTGTGTGTGATTGATGAACCAAAAACTAAAACTATGTCCCTTTTTTATACACAGGAAGAGCTCAGCCAGGATGAGGGGCTGGAATTTGGCAGCCAGGAGGAGGCCGGGCCCAGTGGCAGCCAGGAGAAGGCTGGGCCCGGTGGCAGCCAGGAGGAGGCCGGCCCAGTGGCAGCACAACATCTCAGGTGCCTCCTCTTCGCCTTCCAAAAAGAAGGACCAAGAGGGGTAGTTACACAGAGGGGGAAGCACTTTCTCTCATTAGGGAGGCTACTGCGGTCCTCAGAGACCCCCCCACCACTGTAGAGGGCTATGCCGCCCTAATGGCAGCCAAGATGAAGAGGATGGAGATGGGCCAACGTCTCCTCTGTGAGAAGATAATATGTAAGGCCATAAACAGGGGTTTGATGGGCCAACTTACCCAATATAGTGACCTTGCGGAGGTCGGCCATCCTCCTCCACCTCCTCCTCCTCCTTCTCCTCTTCCTGCCACAAGTCCACCTCCAGAGGCACAGGCTCTGAGGATGCGTGCAAGGAAGGCTGCAGAGAAGGCTGCAGGGAAGGTTACAAGGAAGAAAAGAAAGTGATGGCCTGGCTTCAGTCTGGTCTGACAGAAGAAGCAGGCTGTTGTAGTACCACAGACTGGGGACATATATATCATCTGCTGCTGTTCCTGATCTCTGGGAGTCCAGGACCAGATTGTGATCCCAACTGTATGTGCTTCTCAAGCTCCCAATTTTTGTTCCCTATTATTTGATGTGTGCCCTGGGGTCCAAAGGCTGCACAAATTGCAGCAGGTTCTCCAGCGTTGCCTTCCTCTTTATTTTCTTATATACCATAATAAATGGATATTTAATTTTTACTGTAAATACTTGCCTGTGTTTTCATTCAAAAAGGACAGTTTGTAAGTAGGCAGGTACATTTCTAAAATACAATGTCGAATTAAGAAGGGACACCAACCAACCTCCTTGAGGGTCAAAAAATACAAGATAATTGTTGTGGTAACTTGACACACAAAACTAATAAAAATATATATGGAGATCAGTAGAATTTTTTTTTTAATAATACACAATAGGGATGAGCTTCGAGTTTGAGTCGAACACATGTTCAACTCGAACATTGCCTGTTCGCACGTTCGCCGAACAGCGAACAATTTGGGGTGTTCGCGGCAAATTCGAAAAGCCGCGGAACACCCTGTAAAAGTCTATGGGAGAAATCTAAAGTGCTAATTTTAAAGGCTTATATGCAAGTTATTGTCATAAAAAGTGTTTGGGGACCCGGATCCTGCCCCAGGGGACATGTATCAATGCAAAAAAAAGTTTTAAAAGCTGCCATTTTTTGGGGAGCAGTGAATTTTAATAATGCTATGAAACAATAAAAGTGAAATATTCCTTTAAATTTCGTACCGGGGGGGGTGTATAGTTTGCCTGTAAAGCAGCGCTTGTTTCCCTTGCTTAGAACTGTCCCTGCACAAAGTGTCATTTCTGAAGGAAAAAAAGTCATTTTAAAGCACTCACAGCTATAATGAATTGTCAATGCAAAAAATCTGAGGAAAACGCTTGGACAGCCGCACTCCAAAAAAGGTTCTTTTATTTAAAACAAAAGCACAAACAAAATGCCACAGCAAAAAAACAGCAAGTATGAGCTGACGTTTCGCACTGCGATTCAGTGCTTAATCATAGCTGACATACACATCTAATGCACCTCTTATATATACTCACATAAACTCATGATAACAACAAAGCAATTAAGACTTCAATTGACTGATGGATAGGCTAGCAGCTGTGTCCCATTAGTACAATTAAGACATATCATGTTATCAGAAACACACACACCTACATTTTATATACCAACTCATAAAGACCATTTATAATATATACACAAGTAAATGCATATATTTTTGCACGAACATGTAACATACACATAAACATAAACCCTCTGCCTGTGTGGCATGATTACAATAGTGCAGGAAAAAACCTCACCTAATGCATATAAAGTGTATGATCACATGTGCAATGTGTATTAATAATATGTATATGCATATGTGAGAAAATTCAATCAAACTATCCCTATACGTTCAAGAATATAAATATGGGATGAGTGACCCATATGGACAATAAGTGAATCTAAAAACATAAGATAGGGATGAAAGAAGGAGAAATGAAAAATGAAAAAAAGGGGGGAGGAAACCAGAGAACTAATTATGTGATTGCGGTAGTGAGGACAGTGTGCGTGTAAATCAATGGATCAATATAAACTAGCTCTTGCTTGGACGTTCTGGCGTAAACTCTCCAAGTTGGCATCTTTTTGTATCCACATATTTGCAAAATAAATGTCCTTAAAAAAAAAACTAAAAAAAAAAAAACTTTTCAATTAAAAAAAAAACTTTAATTTAAAAAATAAAAATAAAAAAAACTTTTAAATAAAAAAATAAAAAAAGAATTTTTTTTTTAATAAAAAATAAATAAATAAATAAATAAATAAAAAATAATATATATGTTTTCTCTTCCTTTCTTCTCTTTTCTCTTTTTTATTTTTTTTTCCTTTCTTTTTTTCTCCCTTTCCCTTCCTTTCCTTTTCCTTTCCTTTCTCTTTTCCTTTCTTCTTTTTCTTTCTTTCTCTTTTCCTCTCTCCTTTTCTTTCTTTTCTCCCCCCTTTTCTCTTTTCTCTCCTTTTTCTTTCCTCTCTTTCCTTTCCTTTATATTTATAACTAGTGTCCAGTGTGTGAAATGTGAAAGGAAGAGGGGGGTGGTAATTAGTGTGTATTGTTACAGGATACCATAAAAACATTGTGAATTAATGTGTATTATGAAAAAATCTTTATATTACTTCAACTGGTGATTGTTATTTTATTTCTAAAGTGAAGTGAAATAAATTGAAGTGAAATTAATTGAAAATAGTTGAAAAATCATGTGAAATAAGAGAAAAAAGAAAGGGGAAAAAGAGAACAGAACCCGACATGTTGCAGTAAAAAGTCGCGTGCAGACCTGGTGGTATATTACTAGATGATATAAATGCAATGAATGGCCTGCATACGATTTGTGGGAATGGATTGTCAATCCCTAAACCATATATTTTAAAGTCCACCTTGAGTGTTTCTAGAACAACCATTTAGGCTTATGGGTTTAAAATCATGTACAGGATAATATTTTGTTATGTTTAAATCTGAATCTAAACTAGCATGTAAATCATGCCTGATACAAGATCAATATGCCTAATTCAAGACGGATATATGTTATGGCACCTATGCTTGTAGTGAACATGTTGATCGACAGGTCGGTTGAACGATCCTGTCGGAGGTGATTTCAGACATGTGTGTATACTGCTGCCGACCTGAGAATATAAAAAAAATGAAAAAACAGGCCCACGCCCAATTTTTTAGGGAAAAAAAAAGCTTCCAATCCCAGAGTGATAGCAATGTCCACTTTGTATACTTGAAAAATATAATTTAGGCTCACAGATCTGCAGGAACCTTGTGTTCGAACCGGTGAGCCATATTTAGCGCAAAGTGGACATGGCAATGTTGCAAATGCCCAATGGGTAAACCTGATAATTAACAGGTCAATTCAATGTCCATATCGGACATAGTTCCTAGTGTGCATGTGCATTGCCATGTCTGTCTGTTCTGATTCCACTATGTGTGAATAAATGTGTTGTGGTGTGTGTGTGTCTTTTCAAAGTACAATAGTCTATCCAGATGTATCTATTAAAGAGCAGGGACACATGGACTACGATAGTTCCCATTCATTTGTGGTTGGTTAGTTAACTTGTGGAAAAGACTAAAAGAGAAATGACACTTAAGCCCCATACACACTATCAGTTTTCTTGCAGGTTTTTCTCTTCAGGTTTACCAAAACCATCTAATATGAGGTCAAACCTTAAGAGTTTCAATTCGTATGCAATCAGGCAGGCCCTTGCACTACATGGTTTTGGTAAACCTGAAGAGAAAAACCTGCAAGAAAACTGATAGTGTGTATGGGGCTTTAGATTTTGCAGAACTCTTACTATGGGACCAATGTATGGCCGATAAACAGCCAATGGTATGACACTGAGAAAATATGGGGTCTAAAGTGTAATGTGTTTGGAAGGCAGCAATCTGCCGTGACACAATACACATCGCTGTGTCTATGTCCACATAATATGCTAAAATTGCATCGGAACGAACATATAAAAAGCATGTGTATATTAGAAAATTACATATGGAAATTTATAAAAGAGCAGATAGATGCAGACCATAGATCGATGGGAATAAAACATAGTTGATAACTCATCTATATTACTTGGTGTATTAAAAGAGGCCACGTTGACCTATTAACTCGTGCATACACCTGTATACAACCCCATTCCATCAAAACCAGTTATACTATATCCAGTTGGGGAAATTATGTATCCCTGTGTGGATTTAAAGGAATTTCAAAGATTCCGTGTGTTTGTTGTTACATAATATTTCCTAAAAAAGGAGCATGTTAATTGGTATTTGAAGGAATGGGAGAAAATGAGAAAGTAAAATCGTAAGGGACAGTGTATTAACCATTGCAGAAACAAGTTTTGGGAAGTATGCAAGGCCATTGGGGATAACAGTTCTTAGTGGGATGATTATTCATAGAAGTGGGATACATCCCACTCAAAGTTCAACCCTAACGGTATCCTTGTATGTAAAGTAAAAATCCAAAAAACTTCCCTTTTGCATAACATCCTAAACTTGTCTCCTCCCCTAATAGGATCCTTCATGCTTTCTATACCTTGTATGCGAAGATGTGAAGTGTCTTTCAGGTGTACAGTGTTCCAATGTTGGGCCACATTGGTTTTCTTATTTATCTCGATATCATACAAGTGGTCTTGTAGACGGTCTCTAAGTCTGCGTATTGTACGCCCAACATATTGTATATTGCAGAGTTCGCATGTGATAACATATACTACATATTTTGTATTGCAGTTTATGAACTGTGCAATATTGAATGTTTTTCCATTAGTACAGGATTTGACCTTATCCCCTTTTTTTATGAAACCACAGTAATCACAACTTTTTATACCGCATCTGAAAGTACCCTTGAACGTAAGCCAATTTTTACTTGAAATATTGCTTGAATACAGGCTAGGTGAAAGAGAGCTGCCCAAAGTGGGTGCTCGTCGGGATACTGTTTTTATACCTTTAGACAATATTTCATTGTAGATTGGATCATTAAGCAGTATGGGAAGATATTTAATGACAGTGTTCCTAATTTTACTGAATTCACTGCTGTAAGGAGTGGAGAAGACTGGTATGTTGTTATAGGATTCCCGTGTATTCTTGGTGGTACATGTTTCTATTAATAGGCTGTCCCTTTGTATTTCATTGACAGCTGAGAGAGCTTTGTCTATAGTTTTGGTACAATATCCCCTATGTTTGAATCTGAGGGACATTTTTTGGGCTTCCTCCTTGAAAATGTTTAGTTCACTACAAAGGCGTTTAAGCCTAAGGAATTGCCCATAAGGTATCCCTCTTATAGTGTGATTGGGGTGGGCTGAATCTGCTCTCAGCAGGGTGTTACCTGCTGTAGATTTCCTGTGTAGACTTGTAGTGATAATGTTCCCTGCACCTGTCAGTGTCACATCTAAAAAGTCCATGGTGTTCGTATGGATTTTACCTGTGAATTTCAAATTCAGGGAGTTGTCATTAAGGTACATGAGCCAATTTTGAAGATCTACCTGGTCATCAGACGTGACAAACAACAGGTCGTCTATATAACGACAGTAAAACATGGTGTCCAGTCGGCGGGGGCTATCATGTCCAAAGATGCGGGACCTCTCCCACCAACCCATGAAGAGGTTGGCTAGTGAGGGCGAAAATTTCGCCCCCATAGAGGCCCCGCATCTCTGGAGATAATAGACCCCGTCGAACATGAAGAAGTTGTGGGTTAACAAATACTCTAGAGCCCCCAAAATGAACTACTGGAGTACTAAGGAAAATTTTCCTGACTCACATAGAAAAGTGGCAACCGCTCGTATGCCTGGACCATGGGGGATGCTTGAATAGAGACTGACCACGTCGCAACTGATCCATCTATAATTTGTATTCCATTCAAATTTGTTTATTTTTTACAAAAGTTGCTTGGTGTCTCTCAAGTACCCCGGTAAATCCACCACCAAGGGTTGTAGCTGACTGTCCAGCCACTCCCCAAGGCGTTCATTTAGGGAGACTATCCCTGCCACAATGGGTCTACCCGTGAGGGGGTTTAACCCCTTGTGAACCTTGGGCAGGTGGTGGAATATCGGCATGATCGGATGTTCAGGAATGAACATGTCTCTTTCTTTTTCAGAAAATATGCCTGCTGATACAGCTCTATCAAGAAGAGAGTATAGTACTTTTTTGAAGGGGATAGTGGGATCTGATCTAAGCATTTGATAAGTATTTGAATCAGATAACTTGCGTACTGCCTCATCTTTGTATGTGGCAGAGTTTACAACAACCACCGAACCCCCTTTGTCAGCATTTTTAATCACTATACTTCTATCTGCTTGAAGATTTTTTAGGGCTTGTCTCTCTTTGAATGTTAAATTATGCTGTTCAGTGGATTTCTTGTGACTCTTCTGAGCCAACTAAGTGAGATCTTTCTCTATCATTTTTTTAAATAAATCAAGGTCTTTTCCCCTGGATCCCAATGGATAAAAATCTGATCTTAATTTAAAGGGAACAGTGTTAAGTGAGTCAATAGGATCCATGGGGTGTGGGTCTGATTCACAAGCTAATTCGATCAAATCCTGTAAAACACACACTTCTTTAAATAAAATGGGAGAAGACGATAACTCACCCATACATGCTTCATTCAAATCAATGTCGGCCATGTTACCAGGAAATTCAGAATAATACTTTTTTAAAGTGATGCTGCGTGAGAATTTGTTCTCGTCTAAAAGTGTCCCAAATAGATCAAAATGATTGGTGGCACAAAAGTTAAGTCCTTTAGACAATAGAGTGAGTTCTTCATTAGTCATTTTTCTATCAGAGATGTTGATCACGTTGATTATTTCCTCTTCCCTCGTAGTGTGTAGGGGGTGTTTTTGTGGCTTCCTGTGTTTCTGTCCTCCTCTTCTTGTTTTCTTAAAGCTGATTTCTTTTTCGCCTTTGTGTTGGCCCCGCGAGGGTTTCCAGAGGGACGATCTCCATCTGTGCGATTTGAAGGGGTGGGCAGTTGTTCAGGTGAGGATTCAGAGGTTGAAAAGGCCATTGTATCGTTAACCATATCGTTTTCCTGATCCGAAAAACACACTCTTTTCCCTGAGTTTTTGCGTGATCGTCTTGGAAAGTATGGAAGTTTCTTCCATGTGTAAACATTGTTCATTTCATAGTCCAGTCTATCACGATTCATTTTGTTTTTCTTGGTGTCAATCACAAGTCTCTCCATCTTATCCAATCTCTTGTTGAGTTGGCTGTCTAGTTCTAAAAAGTCGGCGTGTGTTTGTAGTTCTGTCAGGTCTGTTTGTATGAGTGACATCTCTGTTTGTAGTTTCTCCATCGTCATTTTATTTGACCTGATAAGAATGTCAATTAATTTAAAGGAACAAACATTAAGAGTGTCTGTCCACTCTTTTTTCATCTCTTCACTGAAAAGATCTGTAGAGAGGGTGCATGCGCGGATGCCTGAGGGAGAAGTCGCATCCCCTTAGAGCTCCGCTCCCGGGTTAAACAAACCGGAGAACCGACCGCTGCTTTTTACCGCAAACGGCACCAGCTGCCGCAAATCCACACCAGGTACACTTCGGCGTATTGAGGATGGTTACGAGGGGCCCAAAAACGAAGTATAAGATTGGTACCTCTAAAGATACACTGGCCCGGCAGACATCCAAGATGGCGGCGCCTGGTACCTCACAGACTCGCACACAGCGGGTTCCTAAATCCCTGTCACACAGTGTCAAAACTCTGGACACAGCTGGTGAGATTGATTCTGACTATGAAACACCTGAAAATGTTATTCACCACACAGCATTATGATGCTACTATTGAACAGCTTAAGGATGAGAACTCTTTATTACAAAACCGTTTGGAAGACCAGGAGAATAGGGACCGTCGCTCCAACCTAAGAATCAGAGGTCTCCCTGAATCAATCATAGACTTACAGGGAACTATATGTGCACTGTTTCAAGAACTGTTACCAGGTATTTCACCTGAGAGATTGGAAATGGACAGAGTCCACAGGGCCCTAACTCAACGCAAACCCAATGGACCCCCTAGGGATATTATAGTTAAATTTCATTACTATAAAACAAAGGAGCAAATACTTGCTGCTGCTAGAGGTAAAAACACTCTTGAGTTCCAGGGCAATATCTATCAGCTCTTTACAGACCTCTCCCCTCTAACTGTGACTAAGAGGCGTTCTTTGAAACCACTGCTGCAAGTACTTCAAAAGCACCAAATCATATACCACTGGGGGTTTCCATTCTCTCTCCGCTTTACACACTTGGAAACTAGATATACCTGTCGCACGTCCGATGAACTACGGTCAGCCTTGAATGATCTAGGCCTGATGGATCACACCAATTCTAAGGAGCAACCTCGTAGACGAGCGGCTTCTAGATCACCTCCAAATGAAACCGACTTGGACCCAAACCCCTCTGGTTATACCAGACAGAATCTTCATAAAAGAGGACGTTTTGATAGTCAGGCACCGATAAATGTCGACTCAATGGATTGATTGTTCAACTTTCATTAATCTTATCCATGTTTCTCCCTTTTTATAGGGTACTAGCCCCATTGCTTTATTCTGAAAAGCATTGCACTATCTATGATTGAAGAGTTAGAATCCTGTTCTCCATTTTTTTTTTTTGGTGGTGTCTCGTTACTGACAAATATGTCTATTTCTTTAATTTATATGCACATTATATATGCATATTAAATTGTACTTATGAAATATAAATTTAGGTATTTATTTAGGGTTTTAGTCAGCCAGAAGGTTTATATTTCATTTACATTTTTGAGACAAGTGTTTCTAGTTTTTTTTTTTTTTTTGCTCGTCTCCTTACTGACAAATATGTCTATTTAGTAATTTATATGCATATTATATTGTACTTATGAAATATAAATTTAGGTATTTATTTATTGTTTTAGTCAGCCAGAAGGTCTATATTACATTTACATTTTTGAGACAAGGGTTTTTTTTTTTTGTTTTTTTTTTCTCTTTCCTATTTATGTAATATAAATTTATGTATTTAATTTATGTTTTTGTCAGCCAGAAGGCTAAAATTTCATTATTACTTCTTGAGACAAGTGCTTCTTGTTTTCTTTGTTTGTCTCCTTATAGACAAATAAGTTTATTTCCTTGACTTATATGGTCATTGATATAGATAGATTATCCTCCTCCCTCCCCCTCCCCCCTTTTTTTTTTTTCCCTTTCCCCTATATTTGCGAGCTTGTTTATTAATTATTTCGCTTGAGTAGACGGTTTGCTTCACAAGTGTTAAGATTAATAATTTCTAGCCTCCTTATGGACGCATTCATCTAAATATTGACTCAACATAATTCCCGACGTTGGTATGTTTCCTTTCTCTCTCTTTTTTGTTTATTGCATCTCCAGTCTTCTTGATAGAGAAATATATAAGTTTACTATTATAATACTTAAGTGTTCTCCGGCGTTGTTTTTCCCTCCGGAACTTCTTGCGGCCCCCTACATACCCCCTGACTCCTGCTACTATTATGCAGGAGTCGGTCGGTGACCATGGAACCCCTCGGAGATTTTTTGTTATCTCTCCGAGACGTTCCTACGCCCTACTAGTACATCATTATTTTATGACATTAAATGCAGTCATTAGGGCTACCTATTTATTTGGTTTCTTCTTTATTCTTTCTTTTCTGTCTTTCATTTCTTCTCCTCTTCTGTCTCCCTTGGTGGCGGTTCGAACTCCTAATATGGGTTTTATTAACCCTTATATAAAACTTACCCTTACTATGTCATGGCCCCCATAAACATTTTGTCCTTAAATGTACAAGGCTTCAACGTTCCACAAAAAAGAACTAAAGCTCTACGTTCCTTTTCAGCTAGAAAAGCTCACATAATTTTCCTTCAAGAAACACACTTTATCAATAACGCCTCCCCTAAATTTCTTTCCTCCTCCTACCCTCAATTCTACACAGCATCAGCTACAACTAAGCAACGTGGGTCCCTGATTGGATTCCACAGCTCTACACCATTTACCCTTAATACACAAATATGTGACCCTGAGGGTAGATATGTTTTATTAACAGGCTTTATTGCTGATACTGAAGTCACATTAGTATCATATTACGCCCCAAATAAGCGTCCTGAAGCTTTTCTATCACATCTTTTCCAACTAATCGAATCACATAAATTTGGAACAATAATATTATGTGGCGACTCCAATACTACCATCTATCCCTTCTTGGATAAATCACCATCATCTCCTAACTCTCCTACCCATAAACGGTCCTTCCAATCTCTACTTACTTCTTTTAATTTTGTTGATACCTGGCGGGAACTTAACCCAACTTCCAGAAATTTTACACATTATTCTTATCCACACAAATCCTTTTCACGAATAGACCATATTTTCCTCCCCTCTAGTATGCTCCCTGAAGTAATATCCTCTAATATAATCCCATTTCCATGGACAGACCATTGTGCGGTTACTGCTACAATTACCTCTCCAATACCTAGGTCACATGACACCACTTGGTGTATTAACGACTCCATCCTAACTCACCCCTCACACCGCTTAGATATTGAATTGGCTCTTAATGATTATATCTCATTTAATGACACTACTGATGTCTCTGCCCTTACACTATGGGAAGCCCATAAAGCTGTCATTCGGGGCAGCTTGATACAAAAGGCGAGATCTATTAAAAGAGATCGCAAGATTCTGTTCACCAAACTTGAAGCAAATTTTAACACTTGTCATTTGGCTCATCAAGCTACCCCGAATGCAAACACTAACACTAAATTGGAAAAGGCCCGGCTTGAGTTGGATCTTTTTCTGACAGATTCGGCAGACAAACTCTTACGCAAGCGGCAACATACCCTATACCGCAAAGCCAATAAGCCCGATACCCCTATGGCCCGCAGCCTCAAGTCTATTGATCGTTCACAGACTGCATTCCGCCTTAGAACCTCCAGAGATGCATACACCAGTAACCCATTAAAGATCTTGGAAATCTTTCAATCTAAATTAGCTAAGCTCTATGACCCTGGCTTAATCTTTGATAAAAACAAAGCAGACACGTTGTTCTCAGATGTTACACTTCCCACAATGACACCTGAACAGTGTGAATATTTGGAGAGTCCCATAACGGCCTTGGAAGTTAAAGCTGCTATTAAAGAATTGAAGCCTCACAAGAGACCGGGCCCCGACGGGTTTTCTGCACTATACTACAAACAATTTGATTTGATTTTAACGCCTCTATTGACTAGAGCCTTCAATTCTTTGTTAGCTGGTCATTCGTTCAAAACCGAAACACTAACTTCCATCATAGCAATGATTCCCAAACCTAAATCTGACACTACCTCTTGGTCTAATTACCGCCCCATATCTCTTTTAAATCTAGACATTAAGTTATTAGCTAAGACCCTGGCAACTAGATTAAATAGCATTATAGGTAAACTTATCCATCGTGACCAAACTGGCTTCATGCCCTTGCGTCAAGCAGGGGATAATGTCAGAAGAGCACTTTTATTAATTCATGCCGCCAAAAAAAGACATATCACAACTTGCCTTATATCATTAGACATTAGGAAGGCGTTCGACTCAATCAGCTGGCCATATCTACAATATACTCTTCAAAAATGGAGTTTTGGGGAAAATTTCTTAACTTGGGTCTCCTCACTATACAGCACTCCGAAAGCTTATATTAAATATATGGGTTACAAATCAGCTATGATAGATATTAGGAGAGGTACTAGACAGGGTTGCCCTCTATCCCCTTTGCTTTTTGCCCTACTTATTGAACCCTTAGCATGTATCATTAGAGATAATCCTAATATCAAAGGAGTAGAATTAGGTGGACATCACCACAAATTGAGTCTTTTTGCAGATGACATCCTGATTTTTTTATCCCATCCCCATGTGTCAGCCCCAAATCTAGTAAATACTTTGGACAAATTTGCAAAGATTTCTGGATTGTGTGTTAATCATGCCAAATCTAATGCCCTTAATATTTCCCTTTCGCCATCTGAGTTACAACAAGCTCAAACGTCTTTACCTTTCAATTGGGAATTGCACCATATTTCATATCTCGGAGTCCAACTCACTTCTTCTATATCCCACTTATTTTCAGCTAACTACTTACCCTTATTGAAGTCAACTACTAATCTGATGAAACAATGGTCTTCTCTTCCTTTATCTTGGATTGGGAGGATTAACGCTACTAAGATGTCAATCTTACCAAAGTTCCTTTACCTATTCCTAGTTCTCCCCATACATATACCTCCTTACTTCTTGAGACTCACTCAAAAGAGAGTGATGTCTTTTATATGGGGCTCTACAAAACCCTGTATACCCAGATCAACTCTTTATCTTGATAAATTGAAAGGTGGTCTGGGAATTCCTAACTTTTCCTCATACTACTTTGCTGCTCATCTAGCACAACTCCCCAAATACCATTCTACAACAGAATCCCCTCTATGGGTAGCGATTGAATCAGTGGATATTGACCCCATTGCTGTGAATAATTTGCTCTGGTTAGCTCCTAAAGATAGACTAAACTTATCTAACCCCGTAACCAAACATTCTATAGCTATCTGGGACAAATATAGATCCACAAAAAGCCTACAATCCACTCATAACCCTCTACTCTCTTTTCTTCGAAATCCCTCATTTTACCCCGCCTGGAAATTCCCCCTATCATTTGCAGCCTGGTCCAAAAGAAACCTACTTCAATTTCACAATCTAGTTTCCTCCAATGATATTCTTACGTTCCCAACATTATGTGATTTATACAAACTCCCCATGAAGGAGCTCTTCCGCTATCTACAAATTAAGAACTTTTATACACCCCTCGTTGATACGGGATCCCCTCTTACCCAAATGACTCAATTTGAATGTATCTGTAACAGTGATCCCCATACTAGAGGATTAATATCACTTTTGTATAAACGCATCAATTCCACATCCGACGATACTTTACCATCCTATACGACTAAATGGGCACATGACATGGATAGAACATTCAGTAAAAGTGACTGGGATAATATATGGTCAGCATTCCTCGCCAAACTGTTTTGCGTTGGAAACAAATTATAAGGTCCTTTCTCGATGGTACCTGGTTCCAACCAGGATTGCCAAATTTGCCCCCATGTACCCAAATTTATGTTTCAGAGGCTGTTCTGAACCGGGCACGCATTTCCATATTTGGTGGCAATGTCCAATCGTTCAATCCTTCTGGAGTAAAATATTTAACATGGCCTCTACGGCCTTGGAAATACCAATCCCGCCAGACCCAGCACTGGCTCTCCTCAACCTCAAACCTCCTGAATTGAATAAATCACAATTCATACTACTACTACATCTCACCCCGGCGGCTAAACAATCTATAGCTAAGGCCTGGAAAACCCAAACTTTAGTTGTGGCTGAAACTAAACATAGAATTAACAGAGCCCTTATCTTTTCCAAAATGTCTGCTATTGAAGATAACAACATTACTACATACAATAAAATATGGAAACCATGGATTAAACACTTCCTACCCCCTGATTTTGATCAATTATTGTTGATGCCTTGTTGAAATACGTTAATTTATCTATTGATATAATATTTGAACGGGGCCTTGATCTGTCTGGACCGCCACCCAGGGAAACAACCTTTACCTGTATCTCTATTTTTCTATACCCATACCTTCTTTTCTATATATTTTATTTTTCTCCCATATTTCTTCTTCTTCTCTCTGTACTTCTTCTGTCTTTCTGCTCTGGTTAGGTTTGTTACTAGTGTAATACGGATTTTATACATATGCGATGTCCATTACATGACTTATATATATACCTTTTAAGTTTAACTTTATCAATCACTAATATCTTTGTGTGTTAAAGATTTGTTAGAAAGGTCTATCACTAATCAATTGAGGTATGACAACGTTCATCTGGTTTATCCTTCTGGATAATCCAGCATACTCTCTCATACTTAAGCGTGTCCCCATCTGCTCACAGCTTGCTCCCTTTTGGGGTGAGCGGATGGTCTGGAGGCAAGATATTCTATCCTGAACATTGCTTATTTTCATTGCTCTAATCTTTTATACCTCTAGTTGTATTGATATAATTGTTAATGAGGTTTATCCTCTACTACTTTTCTTTCAATATGTATTTTTAGTGATTGCTGTATTTATTTACAATTCTATACTTGATCAGAATGTAATGTTCATTATACTTGCTATTTACTTGTAAAATCTAATAAAAATATTAAACAAGAAAAGATCTGTAGAAGGAAATTTCTTAATTCTTAGACCCCTTGGAATCTGTGCCAATGTCGCATACTCAGTGAGAAAATGTGTGTCCCAAAAGGATTTTATTTCTTTGGCCATCAGGCCTTCCAATTTTCTGAACATTCGGTTTAAAGAGATCTCACCGTCATCCGTGGATTGGAGAGTCAGTGTTTGTGCAATGGATCTCAATGGATTGTCCGAAGGTGCGGTAAGAGTTCTGCTGTAGCTGCTTTCAATTGCTGATGATGTAGATGTGGTGGTATTCGTCATTATGGACTGGCTTGCTGGATCAGTTGATGAAGGAAAAACCTTTGTGGTGAAAATTGGAGTTCACCTAGTCCTCGAGCTGGTAGACAGGATATGCAAAATCCAAGGCAAACAGAAGGGGAGAGTTACCGCTCAGATGTGACTGGTGACTCATTCACAAGATCCAGAGCCGTGGGTGCAGGCAATGCATATGAGAATGCCAAAAAATCTGAGGAAAACGCTTGGACAGCCGTACTCCAAAAAAGGTTCTTTTATTTAAAACAAAAGCACAAACAACATGCCACAGCAAAAAAACAGCAAGTATGAGCTGACGTTTCGCACTGCGATTCAGTGCTTAATCATAGCTGACATACACATCTAATGCACCTCTTATGTATACTCACATAAACTCATGATAAGAACAAAGCAATTAAGACTTCAATTGACTGATGGATAGGCTAGCAGCTGTGTCCTATTTGCACAATTAAGACATATCATGTTATCAGAAACACACGCACCTACATTTTATATACCAACTCATAAAGACCATTTATAATATATACACAAGTAAATGCATATATTTTTGCACGAACATGTAACATACACATAAACATAAACCCTCTGCCTGTGTGGCATGATTACAATAGTGCAGGAAAAAACCTCACCTAATGCATATGAAGTGTATGATCACATGTGCAATGTGTATTAATAATATGTACAGTATATGCATATGTGAGAAAATTCAATCAAACTATCCCTATACGTTCAAGAATATAAATATGGGATGAGTGACCCATATGGACAATAAGTGAATCTAAAAACATAAGATAGGGATGAAAGAAGGAGAAATGAAAAATAAAAAAAAGGGGGGAGGAAACCAGAGAACTAATTATGTGATTGCGGTAGTGAGGACAGTGTGCGTGTAAATCAATGGATCGATATAAACCAGCTCTTGCTTGGACGTTCTGGTGTAAACTCTCCAAGTTGGCATCTTTTTTTATCCACATATTTTCAAAATAAATGTCCTTAAAAAAACAAAAAACTTTTAAATTATAAAAATAAAAAATAAAAATAAAAAAAATTATATATTTTCTCTTCCTTTCTTCTCTTTTCTCTTTTTTTTTGTTTTCTTTCTTTTCTTCTCCCTCTCCCTTCCTTGTCGGCTCCCGGCAATACAAAGAAAAGTCATTGATAAAAAAAAAAAAAAAATGCGTGGGGGTCCCGCCAAATTCAATTACCAGGCCCTGGATATTAAGGGGAACCCTGCGGCAAATTAAAAAAATAATAATGTGGGCTTCCCGACAAATATCCATACCAGACCCTTCAGGTCTGGTATGGATTTTAAGGGGAACTCCACGCCAAATAAAAAAAAAATGGCATGGCGTTCCCCCCAAAAATCCATACCAGACCCTTTATCCAAGTACGCAACCTGGCAGGCCGCAGGAAAAGAGGGGGGATGAGAGAGCGCCCCCCCTCCTGAACTGTACCAGGCCACATGCCCTCAACATGGGGAGGATGCTTTGGGGGTCTGTGACCCATCAAAGCACCATGTCCCCATGTTGATGGGGACAAGGGCCTCATCCCCACAACCCTTGCCCGGTGGTTGTGGGGGTCTGCGGGCGGGGGGCTTATCGGAATCTGGAAGACCCCTTTAACAAAGGGGACCCCCAGATCCCGCCCCCCCTATGTGAATTGGTAAGGGGTACATTGTACCCCTACCATTTCACAAAGAAAGTGTAAAAAATTGTAAAAAAAACACAGACACAGTTGGGAAAATCCTTTATTAAAAATATAAAAAAATAAAAATAAAAAAGCCATTCCAGCGATGTAATCCAGTGTCCCGCGGTGATCCAATGTCCAGCACTGCAGTCTCCACTCCACACAAAACGTCATTGGCTGAGCGGACCTGATGGGGAACTTCCTCCGCAGTGTAATGAATGAATACACCCCGCCCCTTCTCACGTTCCCCATCAGGTCCGCTCAGCCAATGACGTAGGTGTAAGGCTGAGCGGACCTGATGGGGAATGTGAGAAGGGGCGGGTCTATTAATTTATTACACTGCAGAGGAAGTTCCCCATCAGGTCCGCTCAGCCAATGACGTAGGCGGGGTCTGAGGTACGAGGGGGCAGGGGCGCCCTCGTATCTCAGACCCTGCCTACATATTCCCCTGGATGACGACAGCTTTGTCGAAACAACGTAGGGAGGAGCGGCGTGCTGACGTCACTGCATACACTTCACTATCGCAGAGTCCCGGAAGCAACGGGCAGTGAGAGCCGGCCGGCTTAATACGATACTATCTGCTATTTTACCTGTTGTACATTGTAAGTGCAATTTTTTTATTTACATTAAAACGTCCTTATACTGGATTACGCTATGGAATCTCTTTCTTATCTTACTATGGTCCGTTGGGACACCGGGAGTTCATAGATCTAGATAACAGAGGAACCAAGATAGCTGATTGATCCTTAAAGAGCCCTTGGCAGGGATAACAGCCACATGTTTTGACTGATCTCTCACAGGGATCAGTATTTCTGGTAAGCGGCTGTTTAAATAGAGGTGGTGGATTCTTTACTATTCTGAAACAGCACTGTTCCATGGTGTTCACGTTTGATGCCACGGATGCATGTTAAGAAGACTGAATTATTCATAAAAAATTTATATTTTTAAGGACCATGATTTCATGTGTGTGTTCCTGGACAGGTACAGGGAGCTGCCTGCTCTGTGGGAAACCAAAAATCCAAAAAACAAAAATAGAGGATCAAGGAAGGCAGCGCTGGAGACCATGCTCCAATTTGTCCAGACACAGGTCCCCAGTGCAACCATCCATGAAGCGGACACTAAAATTGCGACCTTGAGGGGCACATACAGGAAGTATCGCAATAAGGTCCTGGATTCTCAGAGGTCAGGAGCAGCAGCAGCGGATGTATATGTGCTTACTCTGTGGTACAATAACAAATGGCAATTTCTGAACGACCATCTGGAAGTGAGGCCATCACTTTCTACCCTTACCTGCAGCCTTCCCTCCAGCCTAGATGAGCCTTCTGAGGACCAACCTGGGATCCTAGAAGAACCGGATGCACACTGGAGCCAGGTATAGTATTTTTCTAAAGATTTATTGTCCTAAAATTAATGATGTAAAATGGATGTTAAAATTGTTAACAAATTAATGTGTGAACAAAACGTGTTTTACATAGTGTGGCGGTGAGACCCGTGCGACCTTAAAGACTGTTGGTTTACGCCAGATTTTGTAGAGAAAGACACGCTGATTGTACAGCTGTGTGTTGGGCTATTTAGTGCTGGCCTGACTATGGCTCAGGGCCCCACCCAACAGACAGGAAGTCTGTGCATAGGAGTCAGGTGGACGCCTATCCCTCTGAGAGGAGTCAGAGGCTGCATGGGTGCAGCCAGAGCATGCATGTCTGCAGGAGGCAGATGACATTGATGATTCAGCAGCAAGGCGCTGATCAGGAGTAAGCTAGGAGAGAGCTTAACTCTGTTCTGAGGATCAAACCTAAGGCCTAGGCTAAAGGCCTGAAACAGCCAGGAGGCAAGAATGAAAGCCAGGAGGCTAAGGTATTGAGTATGCAAGATACAGTAAAGGTGGAACCCCTCTGTGAGGGCTACTGATGTATTTGTGAACTTTTTTTGTGCTTTTAAATAAAAGTGGGCTACCAGGCCCTTAAAAATTCAGTTTTGGACTGGCGTACTCACTAAAAACGCACCTACCGCTGGAGTCTGATCCCCCAATCTTACAATATCAATAGACAGTAGTGGGCAAAAAAGATTGGGACAAGAATGAAAAATGCTAGGGTCAGAATGATAGTCTTTTCTATTTATTACATTCAATTTGCAACAGTCATGAGATGAAAATTGTGTGTGATTGATGAACCAAAAACTAAAACTATGTCCCTTTTTTATACACAGGAAAAGCTCAGCCAGGATGAGGGGCTGGAATTTGGCAGCCAGGAGGAGGCCGGGCCCAGTGGCAGCCAGGAGAAGGCCGGGCCCAGTGGCAGCCAGGAGGAGGCCGGGCCCAGTAGCAGCCAGGAGGTGGCCGGGCCCAGTGGCAGCACAACATCTCAGGTGCCTCCTCTCCGCCTTCCAAAAAGAAGGGCCAAGAGGGGTAGTTACACAGAGGAGGAAGCACTTTCCCTCATTAGGGAGGCTACTGCGGTCCTCAGAGACCCCCCCACCACTGTAGAGGGCTATGCCGCCCTAATGGCAGCCAAGATGAAGAGGATGGAGATGGGCCAACGTCTCCTCTGTGAGAAGATAATATGTAAGGCCATAAACAGGGGTTTGATGGGCCAACTTACCCAATATAGTGACCTTGCGGAGGTCGGCCATCCTCCTCCACCTCCTCCTCCTCCTTCTCCTCTTCCTGCCTCAAGTCCACCTCCAGAGGCACAGGCTCCGAGGATGCGTGCAAGGAAGGCTGCAGAGAAGGCTGCAGGGAAGGTTACAAGGAAGAAAAGAAAGTGATGGCCTGGCTTCAGTCTGGTCTGACAGAAGACGCAGGCTGTTGTAGTACCAAAGACTGGGGACATATATATCATCTGCTGCTGTTCCTGATCTCTGGGAGTCCAGGACCAGATTGTGATCCCAACTGTATGTGCTTCTCAAGCTCCGAATTTTTGTTCCCTATTATTTGATGTGTGCCCTGGGGTCCAAAGGCTGCACAAATTGCAGCAGGTTCTCCAGCATTGCCTTCCTCTTTATTTTCTTATATACCAGAATAAATGGATATTTAATTTTTACTGTAAATACTTGCCTGTGTTTTCATTCAAAAAGGACAGTTTGTAAGTAGGCAGGTACATTTCTAAAATACAATGTCAAATTAACAAGGGACACCAACCAACCTCCTTGAGGGTCAAAAAATACAAGATAATTGTTGTGGTAACTTGACACACAAAACTAATAAAAAAATATATATGGAGATCAGTAGAATTTTTTTTTTTAATAATACACAATAGGGATGAGCTTCGAGTTTGAGTTGAACACATGTTCAACTCGAACATTGCCTGTTCGCACGTTCGCCGAACAGCGAACAATTTGGGGTGTTCGCTGCAAATTCGAAAAGCCGCGGAACACCCTGTAAAAGTCTATGGGAGAAATCTAAAGTGCTAATTTTAAAGGCTTATATGCAAGTTATTGTCATAAAAAGTGTTTGGGGACCCGGGTCCTGCCCCAGGGGACATGTATCAATGCAAAAAAAAAGTTTTAAAAGCTGCCATTTTTTGGGGAGCAGTGAATTTTAATAATGCTATGAAACAATAAAAGTGAAATATTCCTTTAAATTTTGTACCGGGGGGGGGGGTGTATAGTATGCCTGTAAAGCAGCGCTTGTTTCCCTTGCTTAGAACTGTCCCTGCACAAAGTGTCATTTCTGAAGGAAAAAAAGTCATTTAAAAGCACTCACAGCTATAATGAATTGTCAATGCAAAAAATCTGAGGAAAACGCTTGGACAGCCGCACTCCAAAAAAGGTTCTTTTATTTAAAACAAAAGCACAAACAAAATGCCACAGCAAAAAAACAGCAAGTATGAGCTGACGTTTCGCACTGCGATTCAGTGCTTAATCATAGCTGACATACACATCTAATGCACCTCTTATATATACTCACATAAACTCATGATAAGAACAAAGCAATTAAGACTTCAATTGACTGATGGATAGGCTAGCAGCTGTGTCCCATTAGTACAATTAAGACATATCATGTTATCAGAAACACACACACCTACATTTTATATACCAACTCATAAAGACCATTTATAATATATACACAAGTAAATGCATATATTTTTGCACGAACATGTAACATACACATAAACATAAACCCTCTGCCTGTGTGGCATGATTACAATAGTGCAGGAAAAAACCTCACCTAATGCATATAAAGTGTATGATCACATGTGCAATGTGTATTAATAATATGTATATGCATATGTGAGAAAATTCAATCAAACTATCCCTATACGTTCAAGAATATAAATATGGGATGAGTGACCCATATGGACAATAAGTGAATCTAAAAACATAAGATAGGGATGAAAGAAGGAGAAATGAAAAATGAAAAAAAGGGGGGAGGAAACCAGAGAACTAATTATGTGATTGCGGTAGTGAGGACAGTGTGCGTGTAAATCAATGGATCGATATAAACTAGCACTTGCTTGGACGTTCTGGTGTAAACTCTCCAAGTTGGCATCTTTTTGTATCCACATATTTGCAAAATAAATGTCCTTAAAAAAAAATAAAAAAATAAAAAAAAAACTTTTAAATTAAAAAAAAACTTTAATTTAAAAAAAAAAAAAAAAAAAAAACTTTAAATAAAAAATAAATAAAAAAAAAGATTTTTTTTAAAAAAATAAATAAAATAAATAAAAAAAATAAAAAAATAAAATAAAAAATAATATATATATTTTCTCTTCCTTTCTTCTCTTTTCTCTTTTTTATTTTTTTTCCTTTCTTTTTTTCTCCCTTTCCCTTCCTTTCCTTTTCCTTTCCTTTCTCTTTTCCTTTCTTCTTTTTCTTTCTTTCTCTTTTCCTCTCTCCTTTTCTTTCTTTTCTCCCCCCTTTTCTCTTTTCTCTCCTTTTTCTTTCCTCTCTTTCCTTTCCTTTATATTTATAACTAGTGTCCAGTGTGTGAAATGTGAAAGGAAGAGGGGGGTGGTAATTAGTGTGTATTGTTACAGGATACCATAAAAACATTGTGAATTAATGTGTATTATGAAAAAATCTTTATATTACTTCAACTGGTGATTGTTATTTTATTTCTAAAGTGAAGTGAAATAAATTGAAGTGAAATGAATTGAAAATAGTTGAAAAATCATGTGAAATAAGAGAAAAAAGAAAGGGGAAAAAGGGAACAGAACCCGACATGTGGCAGTAAAAAGTCGCGTGCAGACCTGGTGGTACATTACTAGATGATATAAATGCAATGAATGGCCTGCATACGATTTGTGGGAATGGATTGTCAATCCCTAAACCATATATTTTAAAGTCCACCTTGAGTGTTTCTAGAACAACCATTTAGGCTTATGGGTTTAAAATCATGTACAGGATAATATTTTGTTATGTTTAAATCTGAATCTAAACTAGCATGTAAATCATGCCTGATACAAGATCAATATGCCTAATTCAAGACGGATATATGTTATGGCACCTATGCTTGTAGTGAACATGTTGATCGACAGGTCGGTTGAACGATCCTGTCGGAGGTGATTTCAGGCATGTGTGTATACAGCTGCCAACCTGAGAATATAAAAAAATGAAAAAACAGGCCCACGGCCAATTTTTTAGGGAAAAAAAAAGCTTCCAATCCCAGAGTGATAGCAATGTCCACTTTGTATACTTGAAAAATATAATTTAGGCTCACAGATCTGCAGGAACCTTGTGTTCGAACCGGTGAGACATATTTAGCGCAAAGTGGACATGGCAATGTTGCAAATGCACAATGGGTAAACCTGATAATTAACAGGTCAATTCAATGTCCATATCGGACATAGTTCCTAGTGTGCATGTGCATTGCCATGTCTGTCTGTTCTGATTCCACTATGTGTGAATAAATGTGTTGTGGTGTGTGTGTGTCTTTTCAAAGTACAATAGTCTATCCAGATGTATCTATTAAAGAGCAGGGACACATGGACTACGATAGTTCCCATTCATTTGTGGTTGGTTAGTTAACTTGTGGAAAAGACTAAAAGAGAAATGACACTTAGATTTTGCAGAACTCTTACTATGGGACCAATGTATGGCCAATAAACAGCCAATGGTATGACACTGAGAAAAATATGGGGTCCTACCTATTAACTTGTGCATACACCTGTATACAACACCATTCCATCAAAACCAGTTATACTATATCCAGTTGGGGAAATTATGTATCCCTGTGTGGATTTAAAGGAATTTCAAAGATTCTGTGTGTTTGTTGTTACATAATATTTCCTAAAAAAGGAGCATGTTAATTGGTATTTGAAGGAATGGGAGAACATGAGAAAGTAAAATCGTAAGGGACAGTGTATTAACCATTGCAGAAACAAGTTTTGGGAAGTATGCAAGGCCATTGGGGATAACAGTTCTTAGTGGGATGATTATTCATAGAAGTGGGATACATCCCACTCAAAGTTCAACCCTAACGGTATCCTTGTGTGTAAAGTAAAAATCCAAAAAACTTCCCTTTTGCATAACATCCTAAACTTGTCTCCTCCCCTAATAGGAACCTTCATACTTTCTATACCTTGTATGCGAAGATGTGAAGTGTCTTTCAGGTGTACAGTGTTCCAATGTTGGGCCACATTGGTTTTCTTATTTATCTCGATATCATACAAGTGGTCTCGTAGACGGTCTCTAAGTCTGCATATTGTGCGCCCAACATATTGTATATTGCAGAGTTTGCATGTGATAACATATACTACATATTTTGTATTGCAGTTTATGAACTGTGCAATATTGAATGTTTTTCCATTAGTACAGGATTTGACCTTATCCCCTTTTTTTATGAAACCACAGTAATCACAACTTTTTATACCGCATCTGAAAGTACCCTTGAACGTAAGCCAATTTTTACTTGAAATATTGCTTGAATACAGGCTAGGTGAAAGAGAGCTGCCCAAAGTGGGTGCTCGTCGGGATACTGTTTTTATGCCTTTAGACAATATTTCATTGTAGATTGGATCATTAAGCAGTATGGGAAGATATTTAATGACAGTGTTCCTAATTTTACTGAATTCACTGCTGTAAGGAGTGGAGAAGACTGGTATGTTGTTATAGGATTCCCGTGTATTCTTGGTGGTACATGTTTCTATTAATAGGCTGTCCCTTTGTATTTCATTGACAGCTGAGAGAGCTTTGTCTATAGTTTTGGTACAATATCCCCTATGTTTGAATCTGAGGGACATTTTTTGGGCTTCCTCCTTGAAAATGTTTAGTTCACTACAAAGGCGTTTAAGCCTAAGGTATTGCCCATAAGGTATCCCTCTTATAGTGTGATTGGGGTGGGCTGAATCTGCTCTCAGCAGGGTGTTACCTGCTGTAGATTTCCTGTGTAGACTTGTAGTGATAATGTTCCCTGCACCTGTCAGTGTCACATCTAAAAAGTCCATGGTGTTCGTATGGATTTTACCTGTGAATTTCAAATTCAGGGAGTTGTCATTAAGGTAAATGAGCCAATTTTGAAGATCTACCTGGTCATCAGACGTGAAAAACAACAGGTCGTCTATATAACGACAGTAAAACATGGTGTCCAGTCGGCGGGGGCTATCATGTCTAAAGATGAGGGACCTTTCCCACCAACCCATGAAGAGGTTGGCTAGTGAGGGCGAAAATTTCGCCCCCATAGAGGCCCCGCATCTCTGGAGATAATAGACCCCGTAGAACATGAAGAAGTTGTGGGTTAACAAATACTCTAGACCCCCCAAAATGAACTCCTGGAGTACTAAGGAAAATTTTCCTGACTCACGTAGAAAAGTGGCAACCGCTCGTATGCCTGGACCATGGGGGATGCTTGAATAGAGACTGACCACGTCGCAACTGATCCATCTATAATTTGTATTCCATTCAAATTTGTTTATTTTTGACAAAAGTTGTTTGGTGTCTCTCAAGTACCCCGGTAAATCCACCACCAAGGGTTGTAGCTGACTGTCCAGCCACTCCCCAAGGCGTTCATTTAGGGAGCCTATCCCTGCCACAATGGGCCTACCCGTGAGGGGGTTTAACCCCTTGTGAACCTTGGGCAGGTGGTGGAATATTGGCATGATCGGATGTTCAGGAATGAACATGTCTCTTTCTTTTTCAGAAAATATGCCTGCTGATACAGCTCTATCAAGAAGAGAGTATAGTACTTTTTTGAAGGGGATGGTGGGATCTGATCTAAGCATTTGATAAGTATTTGAATCAGATAACTGGCGTACTGCCTCATCTTTGTATGTGGCAGAGTTTACAACAACCACCGAACCCCCTTTGTCAGCATTTTTAATCACTATACTTCTATCTGCTTGAAGATTTTTTAGGGCTTGTCTCTCTTTGAATGTTAAATTATGCTGTTCAGTGGATTTCTTGTGACTCTTCTGAGCCAACTAAGTGAGATCTTTCTCTATCATTTTTTTAAATAAATCAAGGTCTTTTCCCCTGGATCCCAATGGATAAAAATCTGATCTTAATTTAAAGGGAACAGTGTTAAGTGAGTCAATAGGATCCATGGGGTGTGGGTCTGATTCACAAGCTAATTCGATCAAATCCTGTAAAACACACACTTCTTTAACCACTTGACCACTGGGCACTTAAACCCCCTTAATAACCAGACCAATTTTCAGCTTTCGGTGCTCTCACATTTTGAATGACAATTACTCAGTCATACAACACTGTACCCATATGAAATTTTTGTCCTTTTTTTCACACAAATAGAGCTTTCTTTTGGTGGTATTTAATCACTGTTGGGTTTTTTATTTTTTGCGCTATAAGAGAAAAAAGACTGAAAATTTTGTAAAAAAATGATTTTTTTTTCGTTTCTGTTATAAAATTTTGCAAATTACTATTTTTTCTTCATAAATTTTGGCCAAAATTTATACTGCTACATATCTTTGGTAAAAATAAGTACAAATTGGTGGATATTTTTTGGTCTTTGTGAAAGTTATAGAGTCCACAAGCTATGGTGCCAATATCTGAAAATTGATCACACCTGAAGTACTGACGGCCGATCTCATTTCTTGAGACCCTAACATGCCAGATAAGTACAAATACCCCCCAAATGACCCCTTTTTGGAAAGAAGACATTCCAAGGTATTCAGAAAGAGGCATTGTGAGTTTTTTGAAGTTGTCATTTTTTCCCACAATTCTTTGCAAAATCAAGATTTTTTTTTTCTCTTTTTTTTTTTTCACAAAATTGTCATATTAGCAGGTTATTTCTCACACACAACATATGCATTCCACAAATTACACCCCAAAACACATTCTGCTATTACTCCCGAGTATGGTGATACCACATGTGTGAGACTTTTACACAGCGTGGCCACATACAGAGGCCCAACATGCAGGGAGCACCTTCAGGCGTTCTGGAGCACCAAGGCCAATTCTGACATTTCTCTCCTACATGTAAAAATCATCATTTATTTGCTAGAAAATTACATAGAACCCCAAAACATTATATATGTTTTTTTAGCAAAGACCTTAGAGAATATAATGGTGGTTGTTGCAACTTTTTATCTCGCACGATATTTGCGCAGCAATTTTTTAAACGCGTTTTTTACGGAAAAAAAATGTTTTGTGCTTAAAAAAAAAAAACAGTAAAGTTAGCCCAATGTTTTTGCATAATGTGAAAGATGAAGTTACGCCGAGTAAATAGATACCTAACATGTCGCCCTTAAAATTTGAACACACTCGTGGAATGGCGCCAAACTTCGCTACTTAAAAAATCCCCATAGGCGACGCTTTAAATATTTTTACTAGTTACATGTTTTGAGTTACAGAGGAGGTCTAGGGCCAAAATGATTGCTCTCGCTCTAACGTTCGCACCGATACCTCACATGTGTGGTTTGAAAACCGTTTTCATATGTGGGCGGGACTTAAGTATGCGTTCGCTTCTGTATGCGAGCTCACGGGGACAGGGGCGCTTTAAAAAAAAAAAAAAAATTTATTCTTCATTTTACTTTATTTATTTTAGTTTGACATGTTTTTCCGCCCTAAACATTTTTTTGATCACTTTTATACCTATTACAAGGAACGTAAACATCCCTTGTAATAGGAATATGGCATGACAGGTCCTCTTTACAGTGAGATATGGGGGGGGGTGTCAATAAGACCCCACATCTCACCTCTAGGCTGGGAAGCCTGAAAAAAATACAAAAAAAAAAACAACAATCCTGGCTTTGATCGTAGCGGTGAGTCGGTAGAAGCACCGGAGGGCGGCGGGGGGGGGGGCATCCCCTCTCGCCTCCCGTAAGATTGATCAAGCGGCGGAACAGCCGCTATGATTGTTCTTATGGTGTAGGGAATCGCCGGCTGAAAAAGCTGATATCTGAATGATGCCTGTAGCTGCTCCCATCATTCAGATATCCCCGCACAAAGTCAAGGACGTCATATGACGGCCGGAGGGCGGGAAGTGGTTATTGCAGAGTATTGCCGGGCATTGCGGAGTATTGCCGGGCATTGCGGAGTATTGCCGGGCATTGCGGAGTATTGCCGGGCATTGCGGAGTATTGCAGGGCATTGCGGAGTATTGCGGACTATGGCAGGGTATTGCGGTGTATGGCAGGGTATTGCGGTGTATGGCAGGGTATTGCACGGGTATTGCACAGGGTATTGTGGAGGGTATTGCACAGGGTATTGTGGAGGGTATTGCAGAGTATTGTGGAGGGTATTGCAGAGTATTGTGGAGGGTATTGCAGAGTATTGTGGCGGGTATTGCAGAGTATTGTGCAGGGTATTGCAGAGTATTGTGCAGGGTATTGCAGAGTATTGTGCAGGGTATTGCAGAGTATTGCAGAGTATTGTGCAGGGTATTGCAGAGTATTGTGCAGGGTATTGCAGAGTATTGTGCAGGGTATTGCAGAGTATTTTGCAGAGTATTTTGCAGGGTATTGCAGAGTATTGTGCAGGGTATTGCAGAGTATTTTGCAGGGTATTGCAGAGTATTGTGCAGGGTATTGCAGAGTATTGTGCAGGGTATTGCAGAGTATTGTGCAGGGTATTGCAGAGTATTGCACCAGGGTATTGCAGAGTATTGCACCAGGGTATTGCAGAGTATTGCACCAGGGTATTGCAGAGTATTTCGCAGGGTATTGCAGAGTATTTCGCAGGGTATTTCGCAGGGTATTGCAGAGTATTTCGCAGGGTATTGCAGAGTATTGCACCAGGGTATTGCAGAGTATTGCACCAGGGTATTGCAGAGTATTGCACCAGGGTATTGCAGAGTATTGCACCAGGGTATTTTGCAGAGTATTGGCAGGGTGTATTGCAGAGTATTGGCAGGGTATAGCACAGGGATGGCTGAGCAGGGATGGATGGATGGCTGGATCTGTGACTGCAATTGTCACAGATCCAGCCCACAGTGCTGCTGCTGCCATCCGCTCCCTCCCCCTCCCCTCTCACACTGTACCGATCGGTACAGAGAGGGGAGGGAGGAACCGGCGTCATCAAATGACGCCGGTCTGTTTACAAGTGATTGCTCCGTCATTGGACGGAGCGATCACGTGGTAAACGGCCGCTATCAGCGGCGATTTACCGCGATTCGTGATCCGCCGGGTCCTCTGGACCCGGCGGTCACGGAGTTTCCCGTGTGCGCGCCCCAGGGGGCGCGCGGGAGCGCGATTCTGGGAGGACGTTATATAACGTCCTCCCAGAGTTAAGCAACCACCTTGTCGACGTTATTTGTCGGCAGGTGGTTGTTAAGTGGTTAAATAAAATGGGAGAAGACGATAACTCACCCATACATGCTTCATTCAAATCAATGTCGGCCATGTTACCAGGAAATTCAGAATAATACTTTTTTAAAGTGATGCTGCGTGAGAATTTGTTCACATCTAAAAGTGTCCCAAATAGATCAAAATGATTGGTGGCACAAAAGTTAAGTCCTTTAGACAATAGAGTGAGTTCTTCATTAGTCATTTTTCTATCAGAGATGTTGATCACGTTGATTATTTCCTCTTCCCTCGTAGTGTGTAGGGGGTGTTTTTGTGGCTTCCTGTGTTTCTGTCCTCCTCTTCTTGTTTTCTTAAAGCTGATTTCTTTTTCGCCTTTGTGTTGGCCCCGCGAGGGTTTCCAGAGGGACGATCTCCATCTGTGCGATTTGAAGGGGTGGGCAGTTGTTCAGGTGAGGATTCAGAGGTTGAAAAGGCCATTGTATCGTTAACCATATCGTTTTCCTGATCCGAAAAACTCACTATTTTCCCTGAGTTTTTGCGTGATCGTCTTGGAAAGTATGGAAGTTTCTTCCATGTGTAAACATTGTTCGTTTCATAGTCCAGTTTATCACGATTCATTTTGTTTTTCTTGGTGTCAATCACAAGTTTCTCCATCTTATCCAATCTCTTGTTGAGTTGGCTGTCTAGTTCTAAAAAGTCGGCGTGTGTTTGTAGTTCTGTCAGGTCTGTTTGTATGAGTGACATCTCTGTTTGTAGTTTCTCCATCGTCATTTTATTTGACCTGATAAGAATGTCAATTCATTTAAAGGAACAAACATTAAAGTGGAGCTCCACCCTAAATTTTGACTTGTGCTGATCGGATTCCTCCCCCCCTCCGGTGTCACAATTGACACCTTTCAGGGGGGAGGGGGGTGAAGATACCTGTCTAAGACAGGTATTTTCACCCACATCCGGGAGTCCTCTCTCCGGGAATCTGCGGGAGTGACGTCACTTCCCGCAGACTTCCCGTAGTGTTCTGGGAGACACTCGGCTCCCAGAACACAGGAGCACCAATCAGAACGGCGCAGCGCGACTCGCGCATGCGCCGTAGGGAACCAGGCATGAAGCCGCAGGGCTTCACTTCCTGGTTCCCTCAGCGAGGATGGCGGAGAGAGCAGCAGAGCGACGAGCGATCGCTCGTCCTCTGCTGCGGACGTCGCTGGACTCCAGGACAGGTAAGTGTCCAAATATTAAAAGCCAGCAGCTGCTGTAGCTGTAGCTGCTGGCTTTTAATATTTTTTTTTCCGGCGGAGCTCCGCTTTAAGAGTGTCTGTCCACTCTTTTTTCATCTCTTCACTGAAAAGATCTGTAGAAGGAAATTTCTTAATTCTTAGACCCCTTGGAATCTGTGCCAATGTCGCATACTCAGTGAGAAAATGTGTGTCCCAAAAGGATTTTATTTCTTTGGCCATCAGGCCTTCCAATTTTATGAACATTCGGTTTAAAGAGATCTTACCGTCATCCGTGGATTGGAGAGTCAGTGTTTGTGCAATGGATCTCAATGGATTGTCCGAAGGTGCGGTAAGAGTTCTGCTGTAGCTGCTTTCACTTGCTAATGATGTCGATGTGGTGGTATTCGTCATTATGGACTGGCTTGCTGGATCAGTTGATGAAGGAAAAACCTTTGTGGTGAAAATTGGAGTTCACCTAGTCCTCAAGCTGGTAGACAGGATATGCAAAATCCAAGGCAAACAGAAGGGGAGAGTTACCGCTCAGATGTGACTGGTGACTCATTCACAAGATCCAGAGCCGTGGGTGCAGGCAATGCAAATGACAATGCCAAAAATCTGAGGAAAACGCTTGGACAGCCGCACTCCAAAAAAGGTTCTTTTATTTAAAACAAAAGCACAAACAACATGCCACAGCAAAAAAACAGCAAGTATGAGCTGACGTTTCGCACTGCGATTCAGTGCTTAATCATAGCTGACATACACATCTAATGCACCTCTTATATATACTCACATAAACTCATGATAACAACAAAGCAATTAAGACTTCAATTGACTGATGGATAGGCTAGCAGCTGTGTCCCATTTGTACAATTAAGACATATCATGTTATCAGAAACACACGCACCTACATTTTATATACCAACTCATAAAGACCATTTATAATATATACACAAGTAAATGCATATATTTTTGCACGAACATGTAACATACACATAAACATAAACCCTCTGCCTGTGTGGCATGATTACAATAGTGCAGGAAAAAACCTCACCTAATGCATATAAAGTGTATGATCACATGTGCAATGTGTATTAATAATATGTATATGCATATGTGAGAAAATTCAATCAAACTATCCCTATACGTTCAAGAATATAAATATGGGATGAATGACCAATATGGACAATAAGTGAATCTAAAAACATAAGATAGGGATGAAAGAAGGAGAAATTAAAAATGAAAAAAAAGGGGGGAGGAAACCAGAGAACTAATTATGTGATTGCGGTAGTGAGGACAGTGTGCGTGTAAAACAATGGATCGATATAAACTAGCTCTTGCTTGGACGTTCTGGTGTAAACTCTCCAAGTTGGCATCTTTTTTTATCCACATATTTTCAAAATAAATGTCCTTAAAAAAAAAAAAAATTATATAAAAAAAAAAAAAAACTTTAATTAAAAAAAAAAAAAAAAACTTTTAAATTATAAAAATAAAACATAAAATAAAAAAATATATATATTTTCTCTTCCTTTCTTCTCTTTTCTCTTTTTTTTTGTTTTCTTTCTTTTTTTCTCCCTTTCCCTTCCTTGTCGGCTCCCGGCAATACAAAGAAAAGTCATTGATGAAAAAAAAAAAATGCGTGGGGGTCCCGCCAAATTCAATTACCAGGCCCTGGATATTAAGGGGAACCCTGCGGCAAATTAAAAAAATAAATAATGTGGGCTTCCCGACAAATATCCATACCAGAACCTTCAGGTCTGGTATGAATTTTAAGGGGAACTCCACGCCAAATAAAAAAAAATGGCATGGCGTTCCCCCCAAAAATCCATACCAGACCCTTTATCCAAGCACGCAACCTGGCAGGCCGCAGGAAAAGAGGGGGGATGAGAGAGCGCCCCCCCTCCTGAACTGTACCAGGCCACATGCCCTCAACATAAGGAGGATGCTTTGGGGGTCTGTGACCCATCAAAGCACCATGTCCCCATGTTGATGGGGACAAGGGCCTCATCCCCACAACCCTTGCCCGGTGGTTGTGGGGGTCTGCGGGCGGGGGGCTTATCGGAATCTGGAAGACCCCTTTAACAAAGGGGACCCCCAGATCCCACCCCCCCCTATGTGAATTGGTAAGGGGTACATTGTACCCCTACTATTTCACAAAGAAAGTGCAAAAAATTGTAAAAAAAACACAGACACAGTTGGGAAAGTCCTTTATTAAAAATATAAAAAAATTTAAATAAAAAAGCCATTCCAGCGATGTAATCCAGTGTCCCGCGGTGATCCGATGTCCAGCACTGCAGTCTCCACTCCACACGAAACGTCATTGGCTGAGCGGACCTGATGGGGAACTTCCTCCGCAGTGTAATGAATGAATAGACCCCGCCCCCTCTCACGTTCCCCATCAGGTCCGCTCAGCCAATAACGTAGGTGTAAGGCTGAGCGGACCTGATGGGGAATGTGAGAAGGGGCGGGTCTATTAATTTATTACACTGCAGAGGAAGTTCCCCATCAGGTCCGCTCAGCCAATGACGTAGGTGGGGTCTGAGGTACGAGGGGGCAGGGGCGCCCTCGTATCTCAGACCCTGCCTACATATGCCCCTGGATGACGACAGCTTTGTCGAAACGACGTAGGGAGGAGCGGCATGCTGACGTCACTGCATACACTTCACTATCGCAGAGTCCCGGAAGCAACGGGCAGTGAGAGCCGGCCGGCTTAATACGATACTATCTGCTATTTTACCTGTTGTACATTGTAAGTGCAATTTTTTTATTTACATTAAAACGTCCTTATACTGGATTACGCTATGGAATCTCTTTCTTATCTTACTATGGTCCGTTAGGACACCGGGAGTTCATAGATCTAGATAACAGAGGAACCAAGATAGCTGATTGATCCTTAAAGAGCCCTTGGCAGGGATAACAGCCGCATGTTTTGACTGATCTCTCACAGGGATCAGTATTTCTGGTAAGCGGCTGTTTGAATAGAGGTGGTGGATTCTTTACTATTCTGAAACAGCACTGTTCCATGGTGTTCACGTTTGATGTCACGGATGCATGTTAAGAAGACTGAATTATTCATAATTGTTACCTTGATGATTGAACTTCATGTATGAATTATAAGATTTTTTATGCCGCCCATATTAGTTACTTCTAATGCCCCGTACACACGATCGTTTTTAATGTCATTTTTTAAACCGACGTTTTTCTCCTCGTTTTTTTTCATGTTTCCTCTCAAGCCTGCCTTGCGTACACACCATCATTAAAAAAAACGATCAAGCAAAGCGCAGTGACGTTCAACACGTACGACGGCACTATAAAGGGGAAGTTCCGTTCGAATGACGCCACCCTTTGGGACGCTTTTGCTAATTCCGTGTTTCCGCGTGTTAGTAAAAGTTTGGTGAGAGACGATTCGCGCTTTTCAGTCTTCGTGCTTTGAAGATCGTTTTCGGGAGTTCAGATTGCGCCTGTGGGTTCGTATCTGTTTAGCACTGCTTGTAGTCAGTTCGTATCTGTTTATTCAGTGCGGCCTGCTCTGCACGTTCGTGTTTTTCAGCTTGTTCTTCATAGGCCTTGCTGTTCTTCCGTGCGTTCTTCTAGTACGTTCTGTTCAGCCGACCGTTATCTAGCCATGTTGCGGCTACGTACTCGTCGTAGAGTTCGTGCTGTAGTTGGTGCAGGGGTTCATGCTGTATCCCGACTCCATGCCATGAGCAGGGTCAGGAGGAGTTCATGGACCAAGAATTGGTTGCTCCAGCGGCACCAATTCTGTCACATGCCTTTGTTGCGGGAGATCAGGGAGAATAATCCTGATGATTTCAGGAATTTTCTCAGGATGTCTGACCCCGTATTTCAGCAGCTGTTGGCTTTGGTGTCCCCCTATATTACCAGGCAGGACACCGTTATGTGGGAAGCCATCAGTGCTGAGCAGAGGCTCATCGCCACGTTGCGATACCTGGCTACTGGGAGAAGCCTGCAGGACCTTAAGTTCTCCACAGGCATATCCCCCCAGGCTCTGGGGATCATTATACCAGAGACTTGTTCTGCCATCCTTCAAGTTTTGCAGGAGGACTATATTAAGGTAAGTGTTCTTCTTCAAAAATTCACATTGTATGGTTTTTATTTTGGGATATTTTTAATTTGCTTTATTTGCAGTCCCTAATTCACATGATTCTTAGCTGCAGGGAATGTCCCCTTTCTCCCCATGTTTTATTATTTAAAGTTTGGGGTTTGAGGCCTACCTGTAAATTTGGCTTACCTAACCTCTCCAGCATGCTATCCTGGGGCCATACCTACCTTGCCTAGTCATTTCCATGTTTTTTATTATATGTTCCATCGTAGTGCTTTACCCAAAACGCACTCTAAATTTTGCCTAGGAATGTTTCATTTTTGTTAACTTCAATACAGAGTGCTACAGCCTTCATGTGTGATATTCCCAACTCATCTTCAACCCTTCCCCCCCCCCCCCCCCCCATAATTTTTATTTTTTTTCTTGCTTCCAATTTTTTATGTTTTTAACAGTTTCTACCAATGTTGGCCATGAATGTGTGTATGAAATCAGCTTGCAATGTTTCTGGCTCCAAGTATTAATTTGTTATTTCTTTAATTCCACAATTCCCTTCTTCGCCACATGAATGGCAGAATGTGGCTTCCGAGTTTGCCCAGCGATGGAACTTTACGAACTGTGGAGGAGCCATCGACGGCAAACATGTTTGGGTCGTCCCACCACCCCATTCGGGATCCTTTTATTATAATTATAAGGGGTTCCACAGCGTCGTGATGATGGCAGTGGTGTCGGCCACCTACGAGTTCCTCTATGTGGACGTTGGCAAGAATGGCAGGATGTCTGATGGAGGAGTTTTTGCCCAGACGGAGTTTGGAGAACGGCTCCTTTTGGATCTGCTGGCCTTGCCACCCGCGGAGCAGAATGTGGAGGGACTACCTTTTGTGTTTGTGGCGGATGAGGCGTTTGGCCTGGGACCCCATTTGATGAGGCCATTCCCGCAACGCACCCTCACCCCTGAGAGGAGGGTTTTCAATTATCGGCTGGCCAGAGCCAGAAGGGTGGTGGAAAATGCGTTTGGGATCATGGCCAGCCGATTTCGCCTCTTCCTTACCTCCATCCACCTTGCCCCATACAAATGGAACCATGTGGTTATGACGTGCTGTGTGCTGCATAATTTCCTAAGGGTGCATTCAACGAGTTATATATCTTTGAGTGGGCCTGAGGCCTCTTTAATCAATGCAGAAACTTTGGTGGCCCTGGAACCTGGCCGTCCTGGCTTGGCCCCCCCACCCGGACGTGAGGTCCGTAACCAATATGTGGACTATTTTATGGGTAGGGGGGCCATTGAAATGCCAGACAATCTCTAATAATTTTAGACCAAAAAAATAAAACTTTTTAAAAAAGTAAAGATTGGTTTGTCATTTTTATTGAATAATGTTTGATGTTTCTGGTAGGTTTACCTAGTGCATTTGTTTTGCCATGTGGATTAAAAAATCTTTTAATTAGCCTTCATTGTCAGTGTAAACACCAAACATTGATTAGTTCACTCAGCACCACATTTACATAATGAAGCCACAATGATTTGTTATGTAAAAATACCTTTATTTTTTTTGTTTAGGTGGGCAACTTCCATAGAAGTGTGGATGTTCCCTTAATTTCAGGTGTATTAAAACGCATGACCAGCCATGCATAAACAAACTATAGTTCTCCAAATTTTGAAAAAGCTAAACATGTGCTAGTCATTAACCTCCCTGGCGGTATGATTCTTTCTGGAATTATGTACCAAAAGCGGTACAATTATTTTGCATGAAAATTTGGTGTTATGTATTATAGGCCTGCGATTCTTAGTAATTACTCACTTAAACCTAAGCAAACCAGAGTCTAGTAAACATCCCGGGTATGATAAATATGAAACACAAAATTATAAATTATAATATAATAAATAACTATAAATAATTATAAAAAATAGTAATCTAATTATAATAAAAATTATTCAATAATGTAATCAAATCAAAAACACTGAAATTTGCTCAGTTGCAGAATTGTCGCTGTCATTAGATTTAGTGTTTGATGATGAATTTCCCCACAAATCGCTATCGCTCAATTCTGCGAGTGATTCTAATTTATTATCGCTGCTTTCTAGTTGGTCTAAAACCACTTTTGACATAAAGGGACACTTTTTAGTTGCTATGGACAATCTCCAGTTTCCAGGCAGAAAGAAAAGTTTTTATTATATAAAAGTGCATGCAGGACACTGGAGAGACCACTAGGGACCAAGGGGGTGTGTAATTATTACATACAGTACTGTAATCAGTAAGATTACAGTATACTGTATGTATACTATGTGTTTACCTTTTTGAATTTGGCGCCCAGTTCCGCTCCCGTGCGCCGCTGCGGCTCGCAGGGAACGGAACTAGGAAGTCAGATGGGGTCGAAAGTGCCGACACTCGCCGGAGGTCTCGCTGGCGATCACAGCAGAGGACATCATCGCTGGATCGCCAGGAGAAGGTAGGGAAACTCCGCTGCGAGCTCTGCAATGTCTACCCCGAGCGTGACTCGGGGTTACCGATCCTAGCATAAAAAAACAACCCCGAGTCACGCTCGGGATTACCGCTAGGGAGGTTAAAGGGTAAAATAACCAAAAAAAATAGAAAACTCTGCAAGTAAAACGTTATTTGGTGTAAAAACATTAGACACGCCCAAGCACAGCCATGATATTTTGGAGCCTTTCCTCCACCCGCTTTGTATTTGCCCTGATCTCTCGCAAATCTCCCTTAATTTTTTCGAGGTCACGACAGCAGACCATCAGGTATTGGATCAGGATCTGGGCACTGTGATGTGACAACTTATTGGGGTCTTCGGCCAGAACTGCACCTAAATGTAAAAAGAAATATGTAGGATAGAATATGTAGGCCTACATCTATTTAACATGCATGTGTCTGGTTTCTCTCTGACCTGTGGTGGTGCCACTTTCAACTTCCACAACATCACATTCCTCTCCATCCTGGGGTTCTGGGGGTATTGTTGTAGGTATTGCAATTCTCGTCTCATCTGAGGTAGCTTTTCGAATCCCTAGGGAGATTGAAATAAAAGGAATAGTTTCATTAGTAGCGACTCAATTTTGCTAAAATAAGAAACATGGAAAAAAACTTTTTAATCATTCTTTTGAAGCATGCTCCATTTTAATTTTTAACCCCTGTGCCAACCGGGACAAATGATTGGATACATAGGCCAAAACAGAGCATATACATTTTGTGAACAAATTTGAAACATTGTAACACCCCAAAGTATCTACACTGGATCACCTGTGTGTGACTCCATCAAGCTTTTTGGCTTTAGGCCCACACTTGTACTACTGCGTTCAGATGTTTCATCAGCTGCTGAGCATTCACTCCCTTTAACATTACCATGCATATCGTTTTTCAAAATGAACAAATCTCCTTTGGATTAGCACACCAAAAATAAGTGTGGCCCAAATGTACTCCCCCAAATAAACAAAAAAACATGGGTGTTCACACTGGATGATCCTAAAACATCGTTTGAGGAACTGTACGGAGAAAGAGGTAAAATACGTCCGTTTACTATGCGGACGAACCTAAAAAAGATGGTATCTTTCAGTGTACTATATGAAAGTTAAAAATACACGATAGAATACAAGAAAATAATATGTACCATGGAAACTCAAAAAAAACAACTTACTTTTTAATATAACTTTCTTGATTCTTTTATATTGGTCGGCCTCCCACAACTTCAGATCTGACCATCGTTTTCTGAGCTGTTCCTTCGTTCTGCACACCCCGAATTTTTGGTGGAGACTTTTGACCACTTTGCCCATAATTCTGGACTTGACCAGATTAGGCCTTTTATACGGACCATGCTTGGCATCATAATCCTCCTTCTTTAAAATGGCGACCATCTCCACCATTTCCTCGAATGACATGTTGGATGCCTTATATCTCCTGGGTCTTGATTTGGGCTCCTCTGTAATTTCATCCTCTGTAGAGGTAATCTCAGCCACCTGTGTCTCCGCCATGTTTTGTTCAGCACTACGAGCGAGAAGGGGCGGGGAAAGTACAATATCGAACGTCAGGGGCGGGGAAAGCGTGCAGAGTTTCACGCATGCGCTGTGTATATAAAGTGAAGATCCATGTCTGGGAAATACGTTCATTTTTCGGGAGAGAGAGTTAGCAACGAACGTCGTGACCAAGGTACCTAACAATTTTACTTTTTGAGGTTCATCAGACGAGGAGATTTGTGTGCTCAAAATATGTAGACAATGCACAGTTGAGGAATGTTGCCTGAAATATATTTTTATTTTGGTTTCTCGCTTTTACAGATATCATGAATACTTTTAAAAACCCAGACTTCATGGGGGAGTTCATCGACAAATGGCAAGAGCTCCCTATATTATGGCAAACCAAAAGTGGCGGAAATAAAAATAAAGACGCCAGGAAAGCAGCACTGGAGAGCCTGCTTGCATTTGTGCAAACAAAGATACCCACAACAACTCTCCAAGATGTCAAAAACAAAATTGGGACCATCAGAGGGACATACAGGACCCAGAGGACTATGGTCCTGAGGTCCCAGAGGTCAGGTGCACCAGCAGATAAGGTTTATAAACCCAGTCTGTGGTACTACAGTAAGCTTGCTTTTCTGGATGACCAGCTGGAAGTGCGGGAATCTCTCTCCACCCTTCCCCCCAGAGATCAATCCAGCCTTTCTTGTACCCAACCCTCCAGCCTTCCCTGCAGCCAGTCCTCCAGCCTTCCTGTCAACCCTACTCTGGCTTCCTCTGAGGATCAAGATCAGGGCCTTGAGGAGGCAGATTTGGAGATATGGAGCCAGGTAAAGTTTTGCTATCTATATTTCTATCGTACAAAATTGTAGATTTTAAATAGATGTTAGTATTGTTAAAGGTATGTACACTTCTACCAATAAAGTTTGTGAAGAGCAAGATACAGTAGTGGCCTAATTTTATGTGTCCAAGACAACAAAACCAGGATGCGTAATCAATGAAAAGGACATAACTTTTGGCATTGATTTCAACAATGTCTAGAGGTGAACAATGTCTGTGAATGATGATGTGGCAAAACAAATAATGTCCCTTTCTTTTTTTACAGCCAGAGCAGAGCCAGGAAGAGGGTGATGTTGGGGATCAGGAGGAGGCTGGGCCCAGTGGCACCCAGGAGGAGGCAGGGCCCAGGGGCACCCAGGAGGAGGCTGGGCCCAGTGGCACCCAGGAGGAGGCTGGGCCCAGCACAAGAGCCCAGATGCCTCCCCTGGTAGTTAAACCACGAGGGCCAAGGAGAGGTAGGCAGGTGGAGGAGGAAACCAGGGCCTTCCTCAGAGAGGCAACAGCGGCCCTCAGAGAGGCACCCTCTGTTGAAGAGGGATTTGCCGCAGTCCTCGCCCACAAACTAGGGCAAATGGAGTTGCAGCAAAAAATTTACAGTGAGACCCTGCTATTGAAAGTCATCAATAAGGGCGTACAAATAAGAAAAAATATATAGTCACGCTAACTTATGAATATAAACATAAGCCCACCACTGAGTAATTGAAAAAATTGTTTCCAAATCACCACAGTGATAAATTATGTGAGTGCTCAGTGAAGAACAATAACTAAACAATGTAAACAAAGCATATAAATTAATAATAATACAAACTTAATTAATAATATTATTACATGCTTGTATAGGACCCTTAAATGATCAAGTCTAAAGTCCATACAAAAAAACACACCCGTGATCAAGTGTCCATACTAGATAAAAAAGAAAAAAGAAAGAAAACAAAACAAAAACGATTCCAAATCTTCTTGTATTCGTGACTTTCACCACCACCAGTAAAAATTCCTGCTTACCAAAAAGCGATGGTCCCCTATGACGGAGGACCCCAAACAGCCTCAAATGGTAATCAATAGGACTCCAAGCTTCAGTATATGTTGAGCCTCAATTAATTTGGTAGCCAAAACGCTCATATACCATCATGCAGTACTCGATGCGGAACATGAAAGGAAGGGAGGACACTACATAGTGTAAAATCCTTGGTGGATGTTTATTTAAAAGAAGAAAACATACTTACAAAAATGCAGTTTAAAAACAGCCTTAGAAGTGTGACAGCGCCGACCGGTCAAAGGCGCTAGTCACACACATACGTCCGTGGAAGTCGAGCAGTGGAGGGTGACGTCAGCACAAAGCTCGTATCCTGCCCTACGCGTTTCGTGAAAATTCACGTCGTCTCGGGGTTAACCTATAGGGGGCGCTAAAGGGGTTAAGTGTGACCTAATGTGTGGAGTGACCTAAAGAGCTGGTGGGGGGCGTGGCCAAGAGAGGCATGTGAGCAGACATGTCTCACAGAGCTCCCTGATAAAATATCCTTCAGTGATCCTTTTCCCGGCCGATCCAGCGACTCGAACTGGCACCAGAACCCATCGCTTGATCCCCGAACACTGCAGGCACGTTCCGGACCATCCGCCAGCCTTGGATTCAGCATGCTGACCCGTAAACAACAGAAGGGGGATGAGATGCCGACACAGGACCTCCAAAATGACGCCCTGGCAGCACAGTGTGCACGAGGTGACAGGAAAGACTCGGGTAAGCAAGCACTCAAAACACCCAGAGCACAGGGGAAGATATTCCCAAGGATATGGTGTACTAAACACAAAAACGAAACAGCATGGCAGACAGTCCCTCTGATGAGAAACTGGACGCTACACCGGACATTTTCAATGCACAGCAGACAGGGGAATCCTCCATGCAGGCCTCAGCCCAGCTCTCTCCCAAAGATAGCAGAGGAGGAGGATGGGGAGGAAATTCAACACCTAATCTTGCTGAAATCCTCAAGGCAGTGCATAAATGCACAGCCTCAGAAGAGACACTGCAGGTACACTTTGGAGGATTGAAAGAGGAGGTGGGATTGATCCGGCATGATTTACAAAAAATCAGAGAACGCACCACAGCAGTGGAGGGCCGTATCAGTATGGAGGACAGGATTGCTCCTCTTATTAGAGAACTGCAGGTAGCAGCCAGGATTGAGACAGCCAATGAACTTAAAAATGAGGACATTGAGAACCATTTAAGAAGGAGTAACATACGCATAGTGGGCCTACCAGAAAAGACAGAAGGCAGAGACCCCACTGCGTTCGTTGAAAACTGGCTGCAGGAGGTATTCAGCAAAGATGCATTTTACTCAGTTAAAAGAGCACACAGGGTACCATCTAGACCATTGCCTTCGGGTAACCCACCATGCACCTTACTAGCCAAACTCCTTGATATCAAGGATAAGGAGATAATCCTGTGAGTAGCCAGAGAAAGGCGCAACATACATTTCAATGGCGTGAGAGTATCCTTCTACCCTGATTTTTCAGCAGATGTGCAGAGGCGCAGAGCAAAATTTGGGAAGGTGAAGAAAAGGCTTCAACGCCTCCGGGCCAACTATGCCATGTTATACCCTGCCAAGCTCTAGGTAATCGCAGGAGGCAGGGCGCAATTCTTTGAATCAGCATCAGAGGCCTCTGCGTGGCTTGACGCGAATGACTATCTTATCCGCCAAGCAGGAGGGCCTGCGGCGGATGCAGATTGAGCCCCATGTGCACTTAAAGCTGGAAAATCACTGAAGTTTTTGTCGGTTGATGTTTGTCAGTTGATGTTTGTTGCTTTACGACCATGCGGTCATATGAAACATACCCATGTCTTCTCAGGAAATGAGCATTAGTATCTTTCATGCGATTTTAAACCACCGTTGGAGTACCTAAGAAGGTACAAGACTCTGGCCAACGTATGCCTGTTGCATTTGAGGCTGAACTGGGTTATTGTTCACACCTAGCAGTTGTTACTGATTCAGTTACTGTGTTTATTTTTTCTCTTACATTCCGGAGACCCTACGCCCGTTGACAGGCAGGCGGCGACAACACTGATCTTTTATCCCTTGGCAGAGGCAAATTCAACTGGACATGCCTTTCAATGTGAACACTGGACAGCCCTTCCCCCCACACAGAACCCCCTTTTACAGTACATTGTCTCGGTCCCAGTAATTAAACGGCTATATGTGTTTTGCAGGAAACTCATTTGACGTCAGATACTCTGTCGTGGGTGGGATTTTCCTGGGCGGGTTGAGCGTATCACTCTACCCACACCTCTTATGCGGCGTACACACGATAGTTTTTCATGCCATTTTTTAAACCAACGTTTTTCTCGTCGTTTTTTTTTCATGTTTCCTCTCAAGCCTGTCTTGCGTACACACGATCATTAAAAAAACGTTCAAGCAAAGCACAGTGACGTACAACACGTACGACGGCACTATAAAGGGGAAGTTCCGTTCGGATGGCGCCACCCTTCATGTTAGTAAAGTTTGTTGAGCGACGATTCGCGCTTTTCAGCCTCGTACTTTTCAGTCCGTTACAGCGTCACGAATGTGCTATCTCCATTACAAACGCTAGTTTTACCAGAACGAGCACTCCCGTCTCATAATTGATTCTGAGCATGCGTGTTTTTTTCACCTCGTAAAAGCATACACACTATCGTTTTTCACGTCGTTAAAAAAAACGACATGAAAAACGACGTGAAAAAATAGAGCATGTTTGAAATTTTTAATGGTCGTTTTTCACGCCGTTAAAAATGCTCTGGAGCATACACACGATCGGTTTTAATGCCCATTTTTAAAAATGGCATTTTTAACGGCATGAAAAACGATCATGTGTATGGGGCATAACTCTCGAGGTGTGAGTGTCCCGATACATCGATCCCTGGATTTCCAATTGCTTGACTGTTTTCTACATCGGCATCTCAGCACATTGAGAAGGTGCAATACCTCCCTAGAAGCATCTCAGATCACTCCCCCCTCTTGGTACACTTGAAGGTTAGGCCGGAGTCTAATTTACCGAGAACGCCATGTAAACTGAATGCTTTCTGGTTAAATCTCTTACCCTCTCACACCAAAATTGAGGAGGACATTACAGCTTACTGGCAGAGACACGCTGATTACCCCAATTTGAATGCTGCTTGGGATGCTTTTAAAGCCTTCCTGAGGGGACTATTTATATTGGAGGTAAATGCCATTAAACATAATACATCTGCAGAGAGAGATCAGGCCGCTCAGCTAGTTAGACGTCTAGAGGCGGAATACATTGCCAATTTCGGGGAGGGCTCCCGAGAGGCGTGGATAGCTGCTCAGGATGCACTTACCAGAATTGATAAATCTAAAGCGGACAAAAAGTGTTTGTTAATAAAATGGCATTTCATGAGGAAGGGGAACAGACAGGCAATCTCCTGGCCAAAATAGTACACTCGCAGAAATCATCCCCATCTATCGGGGCCCTACGCAATAAATTGGGAAGGGTGGTGAACACTCCGGACCTAGTCATGCGGGATTTGGTGGACTTCTACTCGAAACTCTACCGATCCAGGCAGACACACACTTTAGAGGAGGTGCGGGATTTTCTACAGGGGATAGAGCTACCGTGTTTACCAGAGTCCCTGGTGGAGTCCCTAGAAACTCCCATTATAGATGCTTATAGCAACCAACTCCTTTCCCAATTCCAAGGCACCCCGGGATTAGGGATGAGGTTCGAGTTCGAATTTCGAACATTATGGGCCGTTAGCGCCAATTTCGAGTGGCGCGTCACGGCCCATAATTCACTGCGGCATCGCAGTGCATTGCTGGCTGATGATTGGCCAAGCATGCACTATGACCCGCATGCTTTGGCCAATCACAGTGCGGAAAAAACAGAGAGCCATAATTGGCCAAAGCCAGGGTGGTTTTGGCCAATTATGTCTCAGGGGGTTTAGTACACGCCCCACACTATATAAGGCCGCCTGCGTGGCGGCCTTGTGTAGTGTGTTGCGGCAGTGGTTAAAAACAGAGAGAGAGAGGGATAGTGTCATTTAATTTGAGTAAGATAGAGCAGGCAGGCGAGTCAGTTAGCTTTAGTTACAGCGTGTAGAGGATATATATGCATCCTAGGTGTTGTATGTATATATATATATATATATATATATATATATATATATATATATATATATTTATGTATATATATATATATATATATATATATATATATATATATATATTTACACACTGTATTCAATTTAGCTAGATCCGTTCCTGTTATTCTCTATACTGACAGGCAGGCAGGTGATTGTGCTAGCTGCAGTGTTTCACTTAGTGTACTGTGTCCTTTGCACAGTGTGCACCTAAAGCTTACCTCAATACAATTGCTGGTGTTCTGATACAAATACAGGCAGGGAGCTGCAGTATTTTGCTTAAGTGTCCTTTGCACAGTGTGCACCTAAAGCTTACCTCAATACAATTGCTGGTGTTCTGATACAAATACAGGCAGGGAGCTGCAGTATTTTGTTTTAGTGTCCTTTGCACAGTGTGCACCTAAAGCTTACCTAAATACAATTGCTGGTGTTCTCATACAAATACCATAGACAGGGAGCTGCAGTATTTTCTGTTAGTGTACTATGTCGTCTGCACAGTGTGCAACTAAAGCAAACTGAAGACAATTGCTGGCGTTCTCATACTAATAATACTACAGGCAGGCAGTTGATTCTGCTAGCTGCAGTATCATCAGTATATATTGTAGGGGGATCAGACTCAAAGCAGGGACAACTCACAGTTTCTTTAGGAAAACACCATGTTTACTGCACAGGATATTTCCAACAGAAGATAAGGGGCATCTTGCCATCAAACAAAATAAACTTCTTCTCTACCAAGCCTTACTGTATCCGTAGTCTGAACAGTCCTTGGAAAACGTTCTTTGATTGGATTTTAAGTGTCCTTATAATCACACCAACTTGTATCCCAGAATCAGGGATAAGCAGCCATGCTCTAGTATGCCTCCTCACTCAGAGACACACACTCTCTCTCTGAGAGCTAAGCCCAGCTGCCTTAATCAAGACCTGAAAGGTAAAAATTAAACTGCGGTCCACGGACTTGGGAGCCTGTCCCACCCAGAGCTCTATCAGGCTCCCAATAAAACCAGCCCCGGAACAAACTTTATCAACACAGGATAAAGAACTATGTTTCTTTATCCTAAAGTCTTTGGTGGTTTTATCTTAGATTGTAAATCTAAGCATACGTGGAGGAACATTAATCCCATCAATCACCTCTCCTGTCATTTTTTTTATCTCCCCCCTCTGCTCAAACTCGCGGGGTTGAGCACCTTGGGCAAACAGACTGTAAACTCTGGAGAGGGCATCTGCGTTAGCTTGCTGGCTACCTGCCCTATGTTCTACTAGAAATTTAAAATTCTGTAGAGCCAAGAACCATCTAGTAACTCTTGCATTTTTCTCCTTATTCTGGGCCATCCATTTGAGTGGGGCGTGGTCAGTTAGGAACCTAAACTTTCTCCCTAACAGATAATATTTCAAACTTTCAAGGGCCCACTTGATGGCTAGACATTCCCGTTCTACAATGGCGTACCTTTTTTCAGCAGGGATCAACTTTCTGCTTAAGAACGCTATGGGGTGTTCTTCCCCATTCAGCACTTGGGATAACACTGCACCTAATCCCACTTCTGAAGCATCTGTCTGCACTATAAATTCTTGTGTGAAATCCGGGGTGATTAAGACAGGGCTATTACACAGGGCAGTCTTTAAGTTCTGGAAAGCTTTCTCAGCTTCTGGGGACCAAGTTATCACTGAGGACTTACCCCCCTTGGTAAGATCTGTAAGGGAGCGGCTATTGTAGCAAAATTGGGAACAAATCTTCTGTAGTAGCCTACTAATCCCAAAAAAGCCCTGACCTTTTTTTTATTCAGGGGTCTTGGCCAACTTTGGATTGCTTGGATTTTTGTGACTTGGGGTTTCACTATCCCCCGGCCAATAATGTACCCTAGATACTGGGCCTCCTCTAGTCCCATAGCACATTTCTTCCAAATATGAATTTTATTAATTGTTTTCCAGAAATGAACAGGGTTAACATAACATTACATAATTTATCAATAGGTGGTTATTAACTCTCTAAGTTGATTCACTTATACACATAACATTAATTAGATTACAGGTATAACATATACTAAATTTAATACAAGAATATCCTCTTATCACACTAACTTTTATCTCCTTCTTCATACCACCTTATATAATATAATTCCCCTCCTCATTCCCTCTACTTTAGGTTAAAACAAAATCAAATTAAACTAAACCAAAAACAAAACAAAAAAAAAATAATATATCAACAAAGATGTCACCTGAATATATATGCTACTATTGAACCACGCATCTGCCACTTACCATAGCCCAAATTCCTGTAGCTGTTTCATGTCCCCAGAAGGGATATCCCCTCCTCTGATTGGATAAACAGATTCCAAGATGTCCAGGTCTCTCTATACACCTCCTGTCTATCAGATGCTGTCAAAATCAGATCTTCCATTCTTCTAATGTCTTCTACCTTCCTCAACCATAAAGCTATGGTCGGGGGGGTCTTTTGTTTCCATAATAGAGGAATGCAAGATTTAGCTGCATTTAGTAGATGACACAGAATAGACTTTTTGTAATTTTTGATTGATATGGTAGAGACATGTAATAGAAATAACGCCGGATCGTTTGGAATCTGAAAATCACTGAACTTCTGAGATATAGTACGGACCATTGTCCAAAAGGCCGTTAACTTAGGGCACATCCAGAATATGTGTAACATCGTTCCTCTGTCTTTGCCACATCTCCAACAATATTCTGATGTATCGGGAAACATTGTATGGAGTCGACTGGGCGTCATATACCACCTCGTTAATATTTTATAGTTGGTCTCTTGTACCTGAGTACAAATTGAAGATTTATAAAAGAGACCAATCATAGATTGAACTTGTATTGCAGTAAATGTACAATGTAAATCTTCACCCCATTTTAATATACATGTTAACTCTGGCTGTTCTCGTGGGGAATTAAGTAACGCGTATGTCTTAGAAAGAATATGAGGTAGTGATTCTGTTCCAGAGCAAAGCTCCTCAAATTTGGTTAGTTGCCTAGTATATGCCTGCGGATCTGGTATGGTCTGCAGAAAGTGGTATAGCTGAGCTGCATTCCAAAATGTGAGTCTATATGGACCCATGGAGTTTATCGGCTCCTCCATGGTAGCCCACTTATTTCCTCTCACAAATTGTGATGCGCTCATTTGCTCAGTCTCTCGTAACGTCGAAAATTGTGTCATTGAAAGACCTGGTAAAAATTTAGGATTCCCAATAATCGGGGTCAAAGGGGATGTTTTGGTCGTTTGGCCCGCATGTAGAATAGCTTGTGAGCATTGTTTCAAGGTATTCCCTATCAGGGGGTGTGATTTCAACTCTGATGGTACAGGTTCCCAACACCATAATGCTCTCTCTAATGGAATGGGGGATTGATGCTGTTCTATTTGCACCCACAGCTTCAGGTCATTATTGCGTTGCCAGTCTATTACTCTGCTAAGGTGTACTGCCTGATAATATCGTCGAACGTCTGGCAATGCTAAGCCCCCATATTGCTTTGGTAGTGTTAATAAGCTACGAGATAAACGTGGTTTCTTATGGGCCCATACGAATCGTGTAAACATTGCTTGTACTTGTTTAAAATAAGATAGTGGTATCCGTATCGGTAGGGCTTGAAATAGGTATAGGAATTTGGGTAATATACACATTTTTATTAGGTTACATCTACCGAACCACGAATGAAAATTTCTATGCCATTTTTCCAATAATAACCTAGATTTTGTAAGCAGAGGGGGGAAATTTAGTTCATAGGTACGAATTATACTTGTTGCGATATACGTGCCTAGATAATTTAATGCCGATGTGGTCCACTTAAAGTGGAAACCACCTCGCAGTTGTTCCAGGATTCGTATGGGTAGCCCAACCCCCATTGCCTCTGACTTCAAGATTTTTTTTTTTAAATTGGATAGAGCTCCATATAACTCAAATTGTTTAAAGAGGTTTGGTAGTGAAACTATTGGATTTGTTAAAGAGAATAACAGGTCATCGGCAAAAGCCGAGACCTTATATTGTTTATTACCTACCATCACTCCTTGTATATCAGAGTCAAGTCTTATCGTAGATAGGAACGGTTCTAAAGTTAAGGCATATAAAAGAGGGGATAAGGGGCATCCCTGTCTGGTACCGTTCTTAATTGGAAACGACTCTGAGAGCACACCGTTTGCTTTCACTTGTGCAGTCGGATTTGAATATATTCTTGCTATCCGGCCTATCATCACTTCTCCTAGCCCAATATGTCTAAGTACGGAGAACATAAATGACCAATTTACCCGGTCAAATGCCTTCTCCGCATCAGTGTTTAACAATACACAAGGGGTATTTGTAGATTGAGTTACATAGAGTAAATTTAACACTTTAGATGTGCCATCTCTTGCTTCCCGTGTGGGAATAAATCCAACTTGATCCAAATGGATCAATTTTTGTAGGTGGTTCGCCAGACGGGTAGCTAAGATTTTAGTATATATTTTGATGTCTACATTTAATAGTGAGATAGGCCGGTAACTACCACATGCAGTAGGGTCTTTCCCCTCTTTGTGTATTAAGGCAATGTGGGCTCCCAGAGTGTCCCTAGTGAATGAAAATCCGGAATCTATCGCATTGAATACATTTATCAAACGCGGGCCTAATATTGTTGATAACGTTCTGTAATATTGTACCGTAAACCCATCCGGCCCCGGGGCTTTCCCTAATTTCATAGAATTTAATGCTTGTTGAAATTCCACTAAAGATATGGGGGCATCTAGTTCTTCCCGTACTCCATTAGTCAAAGAGGGCATTTGGGACGCCTGAATATATTCATCTATGACTGTTCTAGATGGTATAGGTAATGATAAGTCATATAAATATCCATAGTACTCTTTAAATTCCTGGGTAATATGTTTTGGTAAAGTTATCTTTTGACCGACGCTATTGACGACTTGAGGTATGTATGTTGATTATGTTCTTTGACCCTTCTTGCTACTACTTTTCCACATTTATCTCCTAGTTCATAGTTCGCCTTGCGGCAGAACTGTAATGCTGTTTTTGCTTTATAATGAAGCAAATCTGTAATTTGTTTCCTAAGTCCTGTGAGTTCTATTTCTTGAGTCTGATTAGGGGCATGTTTATGCCTAGATTCCGCCTTCGCTAATTTACTAAGTAGTTTGGTAAGTTGTTTCATTCGCTCCCGTTTGATTCGAGCACCATGTTTTATCAGAATACCTCTAAGAACTGGTTTATGTGCCTCCCATAGGACTCCTGGGTCGCAATCTGCTAGGCCATTCATCTGGAAATATATTGTCAGCTCTCTAGTTACTTCTTCCAGAACTTCTGGACTCTGTAAAAGGCTCCCATTCAATCACCAAAAGCGATGTGTGAGTGATTGTGTTCCCAATAGGTCATACGTCATGAACACAGGTGCATGGTCTGACCATGCAATATTGCCTATGTGTGTAGCTCTAACCGCATGTAGATAAGTATGAGGAACCATAAAATAATCAATTCTGGAATAAGTTTTGTGTGGGGGGGAATAGAATGAATAATCCCTTTCCCTAGGATGTTGTAGTCGCCAAACGTCAATTAGCTGTTTTTTATGTAGCAATTTTGCAATCCGTTTGGATTGTTTCGGCAAAATAGATGATTTGCCTATAGAGGTGTCTATTAATGGTACCAGAGGTATATTAAAATCCCCTCCGAGTATCAACTGCCCCTCCATAAAATCTACGAGTTTCCTCGTTATTTCATCCAAAAAAGATGCCTGATTTTCATTGGGAGCATAAATTGTTGCTAATGTCATCTGTCTATTCCCCAGGAGTCCCTTAATGTAAACATATCGACCCAGAGGGTCTATTAACGAGCTTTGATGTTGCCATGGGATTTTACTAGAGATTAGTATTGAAACACCTTTTGATTTAGCTATTGGATTAATAGAATGGTAAGTCCATGGATAAAATCTATTTTGGAGATATTGGGATCTGTCTATCCTAAAATGTGTCTCTTGAATAAAAGCTATATCAGTACCAGAGCGCTTTAGGTCCTGTAGCAGCATATGTCGTTTCTCAGGTATATTGAGACCCTTAGCATTCAGGGACATCACTACCATACCATCAGTCGTCATATTAATTAAAACACAAAACAAAACACAAAACAAAACACAAAAAAAAAAAAAAGGAAAAAGAAACAAGTCACAATGGGTTTCAACTACCCAAGTTCAACTACATACCCCTGTAATGGCTTCCAGTGGTATCAAAGCAATTTGCTTTGTGCACTCTGTCTACTCTAAGAGTGCTGACCTATTTGGGGGGTGGTTAAGTGTGACCAGGGACATCAGAAAAAAAATAAAAATAAAAAAAAATCAAGCGTGGCTCCCGGATCCTCACCCCAGCTCCCCTTGAAATAAAAAAATGAGTAAGAGGAGGGAACAAATAAAGCTCATGTACCAAGGCAAAGAAAATTGAATCTAGACTTATATTTAAGTCCTTATGCTCCTTATCTTTTCCTTTAATTTTCCCTTAATTTTCCCGCGATTCCCTCCCCCCTATCTAGTCTGAGGAGTCTCTACTAATCCTTCAAAAATCTTTCCATATAGAAGATACATAAAAAAGATATTCAATATTATGAACCCCCCAAAAGGGGAAAAAAAGGGGGGCAGGGGGGGAACTCCCCATCCTCTCCTCCCCCCATTTCCCCTCTCTCCTCCCCTCCCCCTCCCCTCTCCCGCCACCCCCCCATATCCCTGTATTACTCCAATTGCTCCAGTTATAGTTAATTACCAGTTTCAAACCCATTTCTCTGTTCCCATTCCCTTATATCCTCTCTCCTACTTCTCCTGCCCCCTCTTCTCTCTAATCCCTATATCCCTATATCTATGTGATGTCTTTAGTGTATTAGTGTATTAATGTATTAGTGTATTGGACTATATTAGTCCTTACTTAATCCTTAGTGTTTTATTTATATTTTATCGGTGTACTCCCCTATGTGCCATTCCTTTTATATTAGGAGTCTCTTTAGACTCCTGTGTTCTCCTCTTTATTTCCATTTCCATATTTTCATAACCCCTTCCCTTCCCAAGGGAAAAAAAAAAAAAAAGCAAACAGGAGAGAGGAAAGGAGGGAATAAATGTTTTCTCTCTCCTTCCTCACCCCTTGTTTTGTGACTAACCACGTGCATATGTGTAGTTTTATTTCACCCATGTCCATCTCTATTAATATCCTTATATAATTGAGAGAGAGGAGACGATACCAAGGGGGGATTCATCTTATATTACCAAATCCAGGATTTAAATTTTAGTATTTACACCTATCCTCCTAAACCAAGGTGGAAAAAAAAGGGGGGGGCAGGGGACGGTAGACCCCTAAATAATTTTTTTTAAATTAAACCCCAAAAAAAAACAAAAAAAAAAACCCCACCATCCTATATCCGTTATTATTCTATTAAGGGCATTTTATTGAACACTCTTTAAACCTGTCAACTTGCTTAATAAGTGTTGATATCTCCTTCTTATAAATGGTCAAAAAGGGGTGAAGTAAAAAGAGCCATCAGGGGGGGCACCACATGATAAACCCCTTTTCCTGTCCTCTTGACTGAGCTCCTCATGGTCCTCTCCCTCCCCCCCTCTTCAGCAGTATAGACACATATACACACACATATACATACATATATGTCTATATATATACCCTCCGTCCATTTTCCCTCCCCTCCTTCCCTCTCCCTCCTCCCCTTCCCCCCTTCGCATTTTATACCACATAATGTAATATTTTTCATTTCATATCATACTGCCATTTCATTATTCATTCACTATTCATTTCCGAGTATCCAAACTAATAAAGGGTATAGGACCCCAAAAGAAAAATTATATTTATCACCTTATTACCTTTCCCTCCACTCCCCTCCCCCAAAAAATTACACCAATCACCTCTTCCCCCCACCCCCCCCTCCCCCCGCACACAACCCATCTATTTATCAGTTCATTAGTTCATCTATTCACCAAAAAAAAAGGGAAACCCCCCCCCAAAAAAAGGAAAAAGTGAAAGACAAAAAAAACAAAAAACAAATCAACCCCCCTAAAAATAATACCTCTCCCCCTTATAGGAGGGGGTGGGGAGAAAAAAGAAAAAAAAATATTTCGCTCGTCTCTTCATGTTTTTAATTATATTTATTGTATTATATAGTTCAGGTTCTCGTATATTTTATCTCCTCATTGGTACCTGTAGCCAGTCTTGAACCGGAAATGGTTCACTATCTATAAACTTAAAAAGATCTGGTAAGTCTATTTTAGACCGAAGCCAAAATGATGTACCCCCTTTTCGTACTAGAACGGAAATCGGGAATCTCCAACGATATGTACCGCCACAATCTCGTATCTGTTCCAGCACTGGGTGTAACAGCGCCCTGCGTTGCAATGTAGCCCTTGAGAGGTCCGGTAAAATTTTTATCTGTACCCCCTGAAAGTCTGTCCCTCCTGTTTCCCACGCTTTCTTTAATATTACTTCTCTATGCCTAAAGTAATGTAAGCGGCATATTACGTCCCGTGGGCGTTTTAGATCTTGAGATTTGGGTCCTAGGGCTCTATGAACTCTATCAAGCTCAAAATTCAAAGGGGTAACATCTTCTATAATTTTTTGAAAAATAGTTTTTACCATATACTGAAGATTTTCTTGTTCCGTTGTTTCCGGAATACCTCGAAGGCGCACGTTATTTCGTCGACTTCGGTCCTCGAGGTCCTCGATCTGTAGCTGGAGTGCCACCATTTGTTCATTATAAGCCAGTCTATCTTTCTCTAAATCAGACACTCTTTGTTCCAAGGCTTGTGTGGTTAACTCTTCATCTATGACCCGCTCTGCTAAATCTTGCACCTCTGTATGTATCTGTTGCAGATCTTTATTGTGTGTTTCCTCTATTTTTGTCATAATTGCTTCAATATCCACTCTAGAGGGGAGAGCCTGTATAAGCATTCTCAGCTCTTCTATTTTTAGATTCATAGGCTCCATATCTTCACCCTGCTGAAGCAGTCTTCTCACCCCCACCGTTTGAACTGAAGGGCTCTGTGGAATTACCTGAAGTGCCTCCAAACTTCTACTCACCTCTCTTTGTGTTTGTGTCTGGAATTGCACTACTGCAGGGAGCTTCTCTCCCAAATGGTGTGGTATGGAGGTAACGGCGGTGGGAATGCTCTCCGTCTCCGTCTCTGGATCTATCTTTGGATCCAAACCCCGCACCGTCTGATAGAATTGCCGTATCTCCGGCTGCAACACTCCACTTCCTTCTTTGGGATGTTTCCCTATCTTCCCTCCCTTCGCTGCTGCTTTGCGGGAGGTATTCGTCTCCCGCTGTCTCCCTGTTTGCATATCGTATTGCCGTTCAGATGATTCGCTGGACTGAAAAGCTGGTATACAGGAGACAGGGAGACAGGGAGGCACGCTAATATTAGTGACCTCTTAGTCTCCTCTCCGACTCTCCGGCTCTCTGGCTCTCTGGCGCTTTGATGTCCTGGCACAGGCACTGGCTCTCGGACTCTCCTCTCTGATTTTCTCGTATGGAGCTGGTTAGCGTGGACTCGGGAGCTCACATCACGTGCGTCCTCACACGGCCATACTCAGACCATGCTAACCAGACAGGGCTATTACACAGGGCAGTCTTTAAGTTCTGGAAAGCTTTCTCAGCTTCTGGGGACCAAGTAATCACTGAGGACTTACCCCCTTGGTAAGATCTGTAAGGGGAGCGGCTATTGTAGCAAAATTGGGAACAAATCTTCTGTAGTAGCCTACTAATCCCAAAAAAGCCCTGACCTGTTTTTTATTCAGGGGTCTTGGCCAACTTTGGATTGCTTGGATTTTTGTGACTTGGGGTTTCACTATCCCCCAGCCAATAATGTACCCTAGATACCGGGCCTCCTCTAGTCCCATAGCACATTTCTTAGGATTGGCTGTCAGACCCTCACAACGGAGGGCGTTAATAACAGCCTGCACTTTAGGTAAGTGGCTCTCCCAATCTGCACTAAAAATTACCACGTCATCTAAATACGCAGATGCATAAGCGTGGTGGGGTTTAAGGATGCGATCCATCATCCTCTGAAAAGTGGCTGGGGCCCCATGTAGGCCGAATGGCATCCTCTTATACTGCCAGTGCCCATCAGGCGTGGAGAAGGCTGTCTTCTCTTTTGCCCGTTCTGTAAGTGGTATTTGCCAATACCCCTTCGTGAGGTCCAGGGTGGTGATATATCGGGCCTGTCCTAGACGCTCAATTAATTCATCTACCCTGGGCATTGGATAAGCGTCAAATTTTGACACCTCATTTAACTTTCTGAAATCATTACAAAATTGGATGCTTCCATCCGGTTTGGGAATAAGGACGATTGGACTACACCACTCACTATGGGATTCTTCTATTACATCAAGCTCCAACATCTTCCTTATTTCCTCTGAGACTACTTGGCGTCGAGCCTCTGGGATGCGATAAGGTTTTAAGTTAACTTTCACCCCTGGTTCGGTCACAATATCATGCTTTATTACTGAAATTACCACTGGAAGATCAGAGAAGAACTCCCTGTTTCTTAGCAGAAATTCCTTGGTCTCTTGTTTTTGGCTTATGGACAAGGCCTCAGCGATCTCCACTGCCGGCAGGGTAGAAGGACCTGCGGTAGTCATCGCCAAGGGTGCTTGGACCATAAGGGATTCTCTGTCCTTCCAGGGCTTCAATAAATTGATATGGTAGATTTGGTAGGGTTTCCTTTTTCCAGGCTGGTGCACTCTATAGTTAACTTCCCCCACCTGTTCTACAACCTCGTATGGCCCTTGCCATTCCGCCAGAAATTTACTCTCCACCGTAGGTACCAGCACAAGAACTCTGTCACCGGGGTTAAAGGTTCAGATCCTAGCTGAACGGTTATAGACTCTAGCTTGAGCCTGCTGAACCTGTTGCAAGTGGGACTTAACAATGGGCATGACTTTACCAATCCGGTCTTGCATCTGGGCAATATGTTCCACTACACTTTTGAGTGGGGTTGCCTCTTGTTCCCAGGTCTCTTTTGCTATATCTAATAAGCCCCTCAGGTGTCTGCCATACAGCAACTCGAAAGGGGAAAATCCAGTGGAGGCTTGGGGTACCTCCCGTACAGCAAACATGAGATAGGGCAAGAGGCAGTCCCAGTCCCTACCATCTGCCGCGACCACTCGCTTTAACATTCCTTTCAGCATTTTGTTGAACCTTTCCATTAGACCATCTGTTTGTGGGTGGTACACAAAAGTGCGTAAGTGGTTAATTTTAAACAATTTACATAACTCTTTAGTAACCTTTGACATGAAGGGCGTGCCCTGGTCTGTTAGCAGCTCCCGAGGAATACCGACCTGTGAAAATATAAGAGAAAGCTCTTTAGCAATACTCTTAGCTGAGGGGTTCCTTAGTAGGGATGAGCTTTGTGTTCGAGTCGAACATACGTTCGACTCAAACATCGGCTGTTCGATCGTTCGACGAAGAACGAACGATTTGGGCCGTTCGCGCCAAATTCGAGTGACGCGAACGGCCCACAATGCACTACGCCATCGCAGTGTCATCCAGGCGCTGTGATTGGCCAAGCATGCACTGTGACCCCGCATGCTTGGCCAATCACAGCGCCGGCAGCGAGGAGATCAATGATTGGCCACAGGCAGGATGCCTGTGGCCAATTATTGCTGAGGAGGTTTAGTACACGCCCCACACTATAAAAGGCCGCCAGCGCGGCGGCCTTGTGTAGTGTGTTCCGGAGCAGGGAAAGAGAAGCATAGGCAGGGACAGTGTCATTTTTTTTCCTTTACTAATCCTGGATTCCTTGTGTTTAGGGACAAATAAGGATAGGTAGGGAGAGTGTCAGTGTGTTATTCTGTGCTAAACCTTGTTTGTAGGGACAGAGAAGGACAGTGAGGGAAAGTGTCATTGTGCTATTCTGTTCTAAACCAATCTTGCTGAACCATATTTGAAATCCTTGAGTTTAGGGACAGAGAGGTACAGTGAGGGAAAGTGTCAGTGTGCTATTCTGTTCTAAACCAATCTTGCTGAACCATATTTAAAATCCTTGAGTTTAGGGACAGAGAGGTACAGTGAGGGAAAGTGTCAGTGTGCTATTCTGTTCTAAACCAATCTTGCTGAACCATATTTGAAATCCTTGAGTTTAGGGACAGAGAAGGACACTCGTGGAAACTATCAGTGTGCTATTCTGTGCTAAATCTTGTTTGTAGGGACAGAGAAGGACAGTGAGGGAAACTGTCAGTGTGCTATTCTGTTCTAAACCAATCTTGCTGAACCATATTTGAAATCCTTGAGTTTAGGGACAGAGAGGTACAGTGAGGGAAAGTGTCAGTGTGCTATTCTGTTCTAAACCAATCTTGCTGAACCATATTTGAAATCCTTGAGTTTAGGGACAGAGAAGGACACTCGTGGAAACTATCAGTGTGCTATTCTGTGCTAAATCTTGTTTGTAGGGACAGAGAAGGACAGTGAGGGAAACTGTCAGTGTGCTATTTTGTTCTAAACCAATTTTGCTGAACCATATTTGAAATCCTTGAGTTTAGGGACAGAGAAGGACACTCGTGGAAACTATCAGTGTGCTATTCTGTGCAAATCCTTGTTTGTAGGGACAGAGAGGTACAGTGAGGGAAAGTGTCAGTGTGCTATTCTGTTCTAAACCAATCTTGCTGAACCATATTTGAAATCCTTGAGTTTAGGGACAGAGAAGGACACTCGTGGAAACTATCAGTGTGCTATTCTGTGCTAAATCTTGTTTGTAGGGACAGAGAAGGACAGTGAGGGAAACTGTCAGTGTGCTATTCTGTTCTAAACCAATCTTGCTGAACCATATTTGAAATCCTTGAGTTTAGGGACAGAGAGGTACAGTGAGGGAAAGTGTCAGTGTGCTATTCTGTTCTAAACCAATCTTGCTGAACCATATTTGAAATCCTTGAGTTTAGGGACAGAGAAGGACACTCGTGGAAACTATCAGTGTGCTATTCTGTGCTAAATCTTGTTTGTAGGGACAGAGAAGGACAGTGAGGGAAACTGTCAGTGTGCTATTTTGTTGTAAACCAATTTTGCTGAACCATATTTGAAATCCTTGAGTTTAGGGACAGAGAAGGACACTCGTGGAAACTATCAGTGTGCTATTATGTGCTAATCCTTGTTTGTAGGGACAGAGAAGGACAGTGAGGAAAACTGTCAGTGTGCTATTCTGTTCTAAACCAATCTTGCTGAACCATATTTGAAATCCTTGAGTTTAGGGACAGAGAAGGACACTCGTGGAAACTATCAGTGTGCTATTCTGTGCTAAATCTTGTTTGTAGGGACAGAGAAGGACAGTGAGGGAAACTGTCAGTGTGCTATTCTGTTCTAAACCAATCTTGCTGAACCATATTTGAAATCCTTGAGTTTAGGGACAGAGAGGTACAGTGAGGGAAACTGTCAGTGTGCTATTCTGTTCTAAACCAATCTTGCTGAACCATATTTGAAATCCTTGAGTTTAGGGACAGAGAGGTACAGTGAGGGAAAGTGTCAGTGTGCTATTCTGTTCTAAACCAATCTTGCTGAACCATATTTGAAATCCTTGAGTTTAGGGACAGAGAAGGACACTCGTGGAAACTATCAGTGTGCTATTCTGTGCAAATCCTTGTTTGTAGGGACAGAGAGGTACAGTGAGGGAAAGTGTCAGTGTGCTATTCTGTTCTAAACCAATCTTGCTGAACCATATTTGAAATCCTTGAGTTTAGGGACAGAGAAGGACACTCGTGGAAACTATCAGTGTGCTATTCTGTGCTAAATCTTGTTTGTAGGGACAGAGAAGGACAGTGAGGGAAACTGTCAGTGTGCTATTCTGTTCTAAACCAATCTTGCTGAACCATATTTGAAATCCTTGAGTTTAGGGACAGAGAAGGACACTCGTGGAAACTATCAGTGTGCTATTCTGTGCTAATCCTTGTTTGTAGGGACAGAGAAGGACAGTGAGGGAAACTGTCAGTGTGCTATTCTGTTCTAAACCAATCTTGCTGAACCATATTTGAAATCCTTGAGTTTAGGGACAGAGAAGGACACTCGTGGAAACTATCAGTGTGCTATTCTGTGCTAAATCTTGTTTGTAGGGACAGAGAAGGACAGTGAGGGAAACTGTCAGTGTGCTATTTTGTTCTAAACCAATTTTGCTGAACCATATTTGAAATCCTTGAGTTTAGGGACAGAGAAGGACACTCGTGGAAACTATCAGTGTGCTATTCTGTGCAAATCCTTGTTTGTAGGGACAGAGAGGTACAGTGAGGGAAAGTGTCAGTGTGCTATTCTGTTCTAAACCAATCTTGCTGAACCATATTTGAAATCCTTGAGTTTAGGGACAGAGAAGGACACTCGTGGAAACTATCAGTGTGCTATTCTGTGCTAAATCTTGTTTGTAGGGACAGAGAAGGACAGTGAGGGAAACTGTCAGTGTGCTATTCTGTTCTAAACCAATCTTGCTGAACCATATTTGAAATCCTTGAGTTTAGGGACAGAGAGGTACAGTGAGGGAAAGTGTCAGTGTGCTATTCTGTTCTAAACCAATCTTGCTGAACCATATTTGAAATCCTTGAGTTTAGGGACAGAGAAGGACACTCGTGGAAACTATCAGTGTGCTATTCTGTGCTAAATCTTGTTTGTAGGGACAGAGAAGGACAGTGAGGGAAACTGTCAGTGTGCTATTTTGTTGTAAACCAATTTTGCTGAACCATATTTGAAATCCTTGAGTTTAGGGACAGAGAAGGACACTCGTGGAAACTATCAGTGTGCTATTATGTGCTAATCCTTGTTTGTAGGGACAGAGAAGGACAGTGAGGAAAACTGTCAGTGTGCTATTCTGTTCTAAACCAATCTTGCTGAACCATATTTGAAATCCTTGAGTTTAGGGACAGAGAAGGACACTCGTGGAAACTATCAGTGTGCTATTCTGTGCTAAATCTTGTTTGTAGGGACAGAGAAGGACAGTGAGGGAAACTGTCAGTGTGCTATTCTGTTCTAAACCAATCTTGCTGAACCATATTTGAAATCCTTGAGTTTAGGGACAGAGAGGTACAGTGAGGGAAACTGTCAGTGTGCTATTCTGTTCTAAACCAATCTTGCTGAACCATATTTGAAATCCTTGAGTTTAGGGACAGAGAGGTACAGTGAGGGAAAGTGTCAGTGTGCTATTCTGTTCTAAACCAATCTTGCTGAACCATATTTGAAATCCTTGAGTTTAGGGACAGAGAAGGACACTCGTGGAAACTATCAGTGTGCTATTCTGTGCTAAATCTTGTTTGTAGGGACAGAGAAGGACAGTGAGGGAAACTGTCAGTGTGCTATTCTGTTCTAAACCAATCTTGCTGAACCATATTTGAAATCCTTGAGTTTAGGGACAGAGAAGGACACTCGTGGAAACTATCAGTGTGCTATTCTGTGCTAATCCTTGTTTGTAGGGACAGAGAAGGACAGTGAGGGAAACTGTCAGTGTGCTATTCTGTTCTAAACCAATCTTGCTGAACCATATTTGAAATCCTTGAGTTTAGGGACAGAGAAGGACACTCGTGGAAACTATCAGTGTGCTATTCTGTGCTAAATCTTGTTTGTAGGGACAGAGAAGGACAGTGAGGGAAACTGTCAGTGTGCTATTCTGTTCTAAACCAATCTTGCTGAACCATATTTGAAATCCTTGAGTTTAGGGACAGAGAGGTACAGTGCGGGAAACTGTCAGTGTGCTATTCTGTTCTAAACCAATCTTGCTGAACCATATTTGAAATCCTTGAGTTTAGGGACAGAGAGGTACAGTGAGGGAAAGTGTCAGTGTGCTATTCTGTTCTAAACCAATCTTGCTGAACCATATTTGAAATCCTTGAGTTTAGGGACAGAGAAGGACACTCGTGGAAACTATCAGTGTGCTATTCTGTGCTAAATCTTGTTTGTAGGGACAGAGAAGGACAGTGAGGGAAACTGTCAGTGTGCTATTCTGTTCTAAACCAATCTTGCTGAACCATATTTGAAATCCTTGAGTTTAGGGACAGAGAGGTACAGTGAGGGAAACTGACAGTGTGCTATTCTGTTCTAAACCAATCTTGCTGAACCATATTTGAAATCCTTGAGTTTAGGGACAGAGAGGTACAGTGAGGGAAAGTGTCAGTGTGCTATTCTGTTCTAAACCAATCTTGCTGAACCATATTTGAAATCCTTGAGTTTAGGGACAGAGAAGGACACTCGTGGAAACTATCAGTGTGCTATTCTGTGCTAAATCTTGTTTGTAGGGACAGAGAAGGACAGTGAGGGAAACTGTCAGTGTGCTATTCTGTTCTAAACCAATCTTGCTGAACCATATTTGAAATCCTTGAGTTTAGGGACAGAGAAGGACACTCGTGGAAACTATCAGTGTGCTATTCTGTGCTAATCCTTGTTTGTAGGGACAGAGAAGGACAGTGAGGGAAACTGTCAGTGTGCTATTCTGTTCTAAACCAATCTTGCTGAACCATATTTGAAATCCTTGAGTTTAGGGACAGAGAAGGACACTCGTGGAAACTATCAGTGTGCTATTCTGTGCTAAATCTTGTTTGTAGGGACAGAGAAGGACAGTGAGGGAAACTGTCAGTGTGCTATTCTGTTCTAAACCAATCTTGCTGAACCATATTTGAAATCCTTGAGTTTAGGGACAGAGAAGGACACTCGTGGAAACTATCAGTGTGCTATTCTGTGCTAATCCTTGTTTGTAGGGACAGAGATGGACAGTGAGGGAAACTGTCAGTGTGCTATTCTGTTCTAAACCAATCTTGCTGAACCATATTTGAAATCCTTGAGTTTAGGGACAGAGAAGGACACTCGTGGAAACTATCAGTGTGCTATTCTGTGCTAAATCTTGTTTGTAGGGACAGAGAAGGACAGTGAGGGAAACTGTCAGTGTGCTATTCTGTTCTAAACCAATCTTGCTGAACCATATTTGAAATCCTTGAGTTTAGGGACAGAGAGGTACAGTGAGGGAAACTGTCAGTGTGCTATTCTGTTCTAAACCAATCTTGCTGAACCATATTTGAAATCCTTGAGTTTAGGGACAGAGAAGTACAGTGAGGGAAAGTGTCAGTGTGCTATTCTGTTCTAAACCAATCTTGCTGAACCATATTTGAAATCCTTGAGTTTAGGGACAGAGAAGGACACTCGTGGAAACTATCAGTGTGCTATTCTGTGCTAAATCTTGTTTGTAGGGACAGAGAAGGACAGTGAGGGAAACTGTCAGTGTGCTATTCTGTTCTAAACCAATCTTGCTGAACCATATTTGAAATCCTTGAGTTTAGGGACAGAGAGGTACAGTGAGGGAAAGTGTCAGTGTGCTATTCTGTTCTAAACCAATCTTGCTGAACCATATTTGAAATCCTTGAGTTTAGGGACAGAGAAGGACACTCGTGGAAACTATCAGTGTGCTATTCTGTGCAAATCCTTGTTTGTAGGGACAGAGAGGTACAGTGAGGGAAAGTGTCAGTGTGCTATTCTGTTCTAAACCAATCTTGCTGAACCATATTTGAAATCCTTGAGTTTAGGGACAGAGAAGGACACTCGTGGAAACTATCAGTGTGCTATTCTGTGCTAAATCTTGTTTGTAGGGACAGAGAAGGACAGTGAGGGAAACTGTCAGTGTGCTATTCTGTTCTAAACCAATCTTGCTGAACCATATTTGAAATCCTTGAGTTTAGGGACAGAGAAGGACACTCGTGGAAACTATCAGTGTGCTATTCTGTGCTAATCCTTGTTTGTAGGGACAGAGAAGGACAGTGAGGGAAACTGTCAGTGTGCTATTCTGTTCTAAACCAATCTTGCTGAACCATATTTGAAATCCTTGAGTTTAGGGACAGAGAAGGACACTCGTGGAAACTATCAGTGTGCTATTCTGTGCTAAATCTTGTTTGTAGGGACAGAGAAGGACAGTGAGGGAAACTGTCAGTGTGCTATTCTGTTCTAAACCAATCTTGCTGAACCATATTTGAAATCCTTGAGTTTAGGGACAGAGAGGTACAGTGCGGGAAACTGTCAGTGTGCTATTCTGTTCTAAACCAATCTTGCTGAACCATATTTGAAATCCTTGAGTTTAGGGACAGAGAGGTACAGTGAGGGAAAGTGTCAGTGTGCTATTCTGTTCTAAACCAATCTTGCTGAACCATATTTGAAATCCTTGAGTTTAGGGACAGAGAAGGACACTCGTGGAAACTATCAGTGTGCTATTCTGTGCTAAATCTTGTTTGTAGGGACAGAGAAGGACAGTGAGGGAAACTGTCAGTGTGCTATTCTGTTCTAAACCAATCTTGCTGAACCATATTTGAAATCCTTGAGTTTAGGGACAGAGAGGTACAGTGAGGGAAACTGACAGTGTGCTATTCTGTTCTAAACCAATCTTGCTGAACCATATTTGAAATCCTTGAGTTTAGGGACAGAGAGGTACAGTGAGGGAAAGTGTCAGTGTGCTATTCTGTTCTAAACCAATCTTGCTGAACCATATTTGAAATCCTTGAGTTTAGGGACAGAGAAGGACACTCGTGGAAACTATCAGTGTGCTATTCTGTGCTAAATCTTGTTTGTAGGGACAGAGAAGGACAGTGAGGGAAACTGTCAGTGTGCTATTCTGTTCTAAACCAATCTTGCTGAACCATATTTGAAATCCTTGAGTTTAGGGACAGAGAAGGACACTCGTGGAAACTATCAGTGTGCTATTCTGTGCTAATCCTTGTTTGTAGGGACAGAGAAGGACAGTGAGGGAAACTGTCAGTGTGCTATTCTGTTCTAAACCAATCTTGCTGAACCATATTTGAAATCCTTGAGTTTAGGGACAGAGAAGGACACTCGTGGAAACTATCAGTGTGCTATTCTGTGCTAAATCTTGTTTGTAGGGACAGAGAAGGACAGTGAGGGAAACTGTCAGTGTGCTATTCTGTTCTAAACCAATCTTGCTGAACCATATTTGAAATCCTTGAGTTTAGGGACAGAGAAGGACACTCGTGGAAACTATCAGTGTGCTATTCTGTGCTAATCCTTGTTTGTAGGGACAGAGAAGGACAGTGAGGGAAACTGTCAGTGTGCTATTCTGTTCTAAACCAATCTTGCTGAACCATATTTGAAATCCTTGAGTTTAGGGACAGAGAAGGACACTCGTGGAAACTATCAGTGCGCTATTCTGTGCTAAATCTTGTTTGTAGGGACAGAGAAGGACAGTGAGGGAAACTGTCAGTGTGCTATTCTGTTCTAAACCAATCTTGCTGAACCATATTTGAAATCCTTGAGTTTAGGGACAGAGAGGTACAGTGAGGGAAACTGTCAGTGTGCTATTCTGTTCTAAACCAATCTTGCTGAACCATATTTGAAATCCTTGAGTTTAGGGACAGAGAAGTACAGTGAGGGAAAGTGTCAGTGTGCTATTCTGTTCTAAACCAATCTTGCTGAACCATATTTGAAATCCTTGAGTTTAGGGACAGAGAAGGACACTCGTGGAAACTATCAGTGTGCTATTCTGTGCTAAATCTTGTTTGTAGGGACAGAGAAGGACAGTGAGGGAAACTGTCAGTGTGCTATTCTGTTCTAAACCAATCTTGCTGAACCATATTTGAAATCCTTGAGTTTAGGGACAGAGAGGTACAGTGAGGGAAACTGTCAGTGTGCTATTCTGTTCTAAACCAATCTTGCTGAACCATATTTGAAATCCTTGAGTTTAGGGACAGAGAGGTACAGTGAGGGAAAGTGTCAGTGTGCTATTCTGTTCTAAACCAATCTTGCTGAACCATATTTGAAATCCTTGAGTTTAGGGACAGAGAAGGACACTCGTGGAAACTATCAGTGTGCTATTCTGTGCTAAATCTTGTTTGTAGGGACAGAGAAGGACAGTGAGGGAAACTGTCAGTGTGCTATTCTGTTCTAAACCAATCTTGCTGAACCATATTTGAAATCCTTGAGTTTAGGGACAGAGAAGGACACTCGTGGAAACTATCAGTGTGCTATTCTGTGCTAATCCTTGTTTGTAGGGACAGAGAAGGACAGTGAGGGAAACTGTCAGTGTGCTATTCTATTCTAAACCAATCTTGCTGAACCATATTTGAAATCCTTGAGTTTAGGGACAGAGAAGGACACTCGTGGAAACTATCAGTGTGCTATTCTGTGCTAAATCTTGTTTGTAGGGACAGAGAAGGACAGTGAGGGAAACTATCAGTGTGCTATTCTGTGCTAAACCAATCTTGCTAAACCATATTTAAAATCCTTGTGTTTGGGGACAGAGAAGGATAGGCAGGGGACAGTGTCAGTGTCATTGTTGCTAAACCTCCTGCACAGTATACACCTGAAGGTAGCCCTTATTGCTGTTTTTCCCATCTCCCTGCAGGCCATCCATTAAAATGTCTGGAAGGCAAACAAGGAGAGGCAGACAGTCAGGAGGCAAAAAAAAGGGCAAGCAAGCTCTGTGTCTGGGGGCAACAGTGCTGGTCGTGGACGCGGTGCATTGTCATCAGCACATGGCCATGGGACACGCTTGTCCTTCTTTTCGGCAGCTGGACATGTTGAGCCACATCATGCCGAAGACTTGGTAGAGTGGATGACCAAGCCCACCTCATCCTCCTCATCCTCTCTCACCCAGGCTCAGGGTACTGGCAAAGCAGCTGCCAAAGCGTCCTCTTCTCTGGTATCATTATCTTCATTAGTCAATCCTTCCCTAGACCCACCATGTCCTCCTCCTGAGGAGTCCCCCAAACTGTTTGAGCACAGTGTTGGGTACATGCTCCAGGAGGATGCCCAGCGTTTCGAAGGATCTGATGATGATACCCAGATAGAGGAAGGCAGTAGCGTGAGAGCAGAGAGAGGGGATGCTCAAGAAGGACACCAATCTGGCAGTCATGCTCCAGCAGCTGCAGCATACTGCCAGATTGGCTCCAGTGATGAGGAGGGAGGGGATGATGAGGTCACTGACTCCACGTGGGTGCCTAATAGGAGAGAGGAGGAGGAGGAGGATGAAGAGGAGGCACACTTCCAATGAGGCAGGATGCCCTTGGGTGGCCAGCGTATGGGCAGCACACCGACGGAATCATACCGCAGAGCTCCGCCTGTGCAGGGCACTGCCTCTGCCCGTCATTCAAAAAGTTTTTTGGTGTGGGCCTTTTTTGAGGCGAGTGCATCAGATCGCACAGCTGCTGTTTGCAACATATGTCTCAAGCGTATATCGCGTGGCCAAAACATCAGCCGCTTGGGCACCACATGCTTGATCAGACATATGTTGACCTGCCATGCAGCTCGTTGGCAAGCCTACCTTAAAGACCCACACCAAAGAACAAAGCGGACCTCTCCTTGCACCGCATCAGCTGGGATCTCCAACCCCACTATACCTTCATTCCTCTCTGAAACCTGCACTGAGAGTAATGAAGGTGTAGAATTAGGTGTGTCACAGCCAAGTACTTGCGGCCACTCTGCTAGCAGTACACCGACGTCCGATTCTAGCAGGCAAATTTCCCTGCCCCAGCTGCTGGACCGTCGAAAGAAGTTCACTCCCAGCCATCCACATGCCCAGCGGTTGAATGCTAGCTTGGCTAAATTGCTAGCGCTTCAACTGCTGCCTTTTCAGTTGGTAGACTCGGCCCCCTTCCGTGAGTTTGTGCAATGTGCGGTTCCTCAGTGGCAGGTTCCCAAACGCCACTTTTTCTCACGGAAGGCGATTACGGCTCTCTACAGGCATGTGGAAGGCAATGTCTTGGCCTCGCTGGACAGGGCGGTCAGCGGTAAGGTGCATATTACCGCTGACTCATGGTCCAGCAGGCATGGACAGGGACGTTACCTTTCTTTCACGGCCCATTGGGTCACTCTTTTGGCAGCTGGGAAGGATGCAGGACAAGGTGCAGTAGTGTTGGAGGTTGTTCCACCTCCACGCCTCCAAAATGTTACTACTGGTTGTGACACACCTCTCTCCTCCACCCCCTCCTCTTCTTCTTCCTCCATGGCCTCTTCCTGTGCTTTGTCCTCGGAACCAGCGGTGCTCCGTAGGCGTTCAAGGGGCTACGCAAGTACGCAGGCAAAAAGATGCCATGCCGTGCTTGCGCTGGTGTGTTTGGGGGACAGGAGCCACACTGGGGCAGAGGTCCTGTCTGCTCTGCAGGGGCAGGCCGAGAGGTGGTTGACGCCACGCCAGATTAAGCCAGGAATGGTGGTTTGCGACAATGGCACCAACCTCCTCTCTGCCCTCCGACAGGGACAACTGACCCATGTGCCCTGTGAGGCTCACGTCCTTAACCTGGTGGTGCAGCGGTTCTTGGGCAGGTACCCGGGCTTACAGGATGTCCTGAGGCAGGCCAGGAAAGTCTGTGTGCATTTCCGCAGATCTTATAATGCCAGTGCTCGCCTGGCTGAGCTGCAAAAGGAGTTGAACCTGCCCAAGAACCGCCTTATATGTGACATGCCCACCAGGTGGAACTCAACGTTGGCCATGCTGCAGCGGCTGCACACGAAGCAGAGGGCCATCAATGAGTACCTGTGCGACTACGGCACCAGGACAGGGTCAGGGAGCTCGGGTTTTTTTCACCACGCCAGTGGGGCATGATCAGGGATGCATGCACTGTCCTGGCACCATTTGAGGAGGCCACGAGGATGGTGAGCAGTGACAGTGCATGCATCAGTGACACTGTACCTCTTGTCCACCTGTTGGAGCACACGCTGCGTGGAATAATGGACAGGGCACTTGAGGCAGAACAGAGGCAGGAAGAGGAGGACTTCCTTGCCTCTCAAGGCCCCCTTTACCCAGACAGTGTTCCTTCTGTCCCACCCATCGCACAGGAAGAGGAGGAGGAGGAGGAGGAGGAGGATTGTGTCAGCATGGAGGTGGAGGCTGGCACTCAGCATCATCAGCAGCAGTCTTTTAGGGATGATTTACAGTCCCAAGAAACCAGTGGACTTGTACGTGGCTGGGAGGAGGTGGCTGCGGATCATGTCGTCCTTAGTGACCCAGAGGACTCCGGACTGAATGCCTCAGCTAACCTACGCTGCATGGCCTCCCTGATCCTGCAAAGTCTGCGGAAGGATCCTCGTATTCTTCGGATCAAGGAGAGGGACCATTACTGGCTGGCCACTCTCCTTGATCCACGGTACAAGGGTAAGGTTGCGGACCTTATCTTACCGTCGCAGAGGGAGCAGAGGATGAGAGAACTCCGGGAGGCCTTGCAGAAAGGTCTGTGCAACGTGTTCCCAGAGACTGGGAGGTTACAAACTCCTGGTCCTGGACAACGAGTTGCTGAGGCTTCGGGCAGTCAAAGAAGGAGCGGTGGGGAAGGTGGCCGTCTGACCGATGCGTTCAGACAATTCTTTAGTCCGCAGCCCCAAAGTATGATCGGTTCCAGCAACCATCGCCAGCGTCTGATATACATGGTGCAGGAATACCTAGGGGCAAGGTCAGACTTGGACACCTTCCCCACCGAAAATCCTCTGGCTTACTGGGTCTTGAGGATGGATCACTGGCCAGAGCTTGCACAGTATGCAATTGAGCTACTGGCCTGTCCTGCATCCAGCGTTCTTTCAGAACGCACATTCAGTGCTGCTGGAGGATTTGTCACGGATCACAGGGTGCGCCTGTCCACCGACTCGGTTGATCGACTGACTTTCATCAAGATGAACCAGTCTTGGATCACCACCAGCTACCACACACCTGATGCTGATATAACAGACTAATTGATTTTAAAATGTCACATCCCTTCAAGACTGATGCTGATGCTGAGTGCCTGTGCTGTTATGTTGACTGGTTATCCTCCTCCTCCTCCTCAATGATCCGATTAATGATGATAGCTTGGAAGATCATTTTGGTTTATGGGTGCCGCCACAAGTGGCTAAGGCCCAATTTTCAGCCCCTGTTTAACAGGGGCGTGTAATTACAATTTTTGATGCAATACTTTGCAACAGGCTTCATTGCTGTGCTCCAAGTACAGTATCTGTGAGGGGTTGCAGTGTTGAGCCACCAGTGCCTAAGGCCCAATTTTTCAGCCCCTGTTCAACAGGGGCATGAAATTATAATTATTGATCTAATAATTCACAGCAGGGCCCATTGCTGCGCCCACCAAGAGTAACTGTCAGGCCTTACAGTGTTGTGTCAACACCACCACCACCACCACCACCACCACCAAAGGCCCAATTTTTCAGCCCCTGTTCAACAGGGGCATGCAATTATAATTATTGATCTAATAATTCACAGCAGGGCCCATTGCTGCGCCCACCAAGAGTAACTGTCAGGCCTTACAGTGTTGTGGCACCAGCACCACCATCAAAGGCCCAATTTTTACTACCACTGTTCAACAATTATATGTTATTACAATTCCTGATATAATAGTTGACAGCAGGGCGTTCCAGCACCCACCAAGAGTAACTGTGAGTGCTTACAGTGTTGTGCCAACACCAACACCTAAGGGGCCAATTTCTGCAGAGTATATACGGCAGGTCCCTACTTTCAAACATCCAACTTACAAACGACTACTACTTGCAAACGGAAGAAGACAACAGGAAGTGAGAGGAAATCTACCCCGTGGAAGGAAAATTCTCTCCTGTAAGAATTAATATGGGAGAAAGGTGTCTCCTCTCTACTGATGCTTTATCACCAATCCTTGTTTCAATAAAAACACCACATTTCAAAAATAGTTGTCATTGGGACGCAAAGTGAGGTGAAATGTTCTGAACAGGGGCACAGACAGCAAAACAAATGTTACAGGGGTGATAACCCTTCCCTATGTTTTCCAAAAAGCTTAAAAATAGGTATTTGGGCTGGAGCTACACTTAAACAATGTAGCTGTTCAAAATTACAAACAGATTCTACATAAGAACAAACCTACAGTCCCTGTCTTGTATGCACCGCCTGTATACGGCTGTTCAGAGTATATAGGGCCTTTTTTATTTTGTGTGCGGGGTTCCCCTTAATATCCATACAAGACCCAAAGGGGCTGGTAATGGGCTGGGGTAGGGGGGGGGGGGGGGTTGATGGGGTAGCTATGCCATTTTTCTTAAAGATTTTCATCCATATTACCGGGACCAGACATTACATTAAAGCCGCAAGCAGTTTTAAATGGCTTTTTTTTCCTTTAGAAATGTTGTTTTGTGCAGGGACAGTTCTAAACAGGGGAAACACGTGGGACTTCACAGGCATACTTTAGACACCCCCCAGGTACAATATTTAAAGGAATATTTGACTTTTTTTTTTCACTTTATGCATCATTAAAATGACTGCTCCCGGAAAACGTCAGTTTTTAAAACTTCTTTTTGCATTGATACATGTCCCCTGGTGCAGAACCCGGGTTCCCAAACTCTGTTTAGGACAATAACATGGATAATAGTAGTTATAATTAGCACTTTAGAATCCGAAAGTTCGCATCCATTGTATTTAATAGGGTTCTAATGTTCGTGCGAACTTTCGGTCCGTTCGCGGGTTCTGGTGCGAACCGAACCCGGGGGTGTTCGGCTCATCACTATTCCTTAGCGGGATTGCCTCTGGGTACCGGGTGGCATAGTCCAAAACAACCAGAATATACTGGTGCCCCCTAGCGAACTTAACAATATCCATGGCAATCCTGTCAAAGGGCACCTCAATGATGGGTAAAGGTACCAATTGAATCCGGAAATGTGAGACCGGAGCAATGAGCTGACAAACTGGGCAGGATTCACAGTACACTTTCACCTCTTTGTGTAAACCTGGCCAATAAAACCGTTGCAATATTCTTTCCTTAGTTTTAACCACCCCCAAATGTCCCCCAAGAACATGAGAATGTGCCAGGCCCAGTACCATGCGTCTATGAGGTTTAGGTACTAGCAACTGTTCAAGTCTCTCTCCTCGTACTTCATCGACTCTGTATAACAGGTCATTTTCCATAGCAAAATGTGGGAATATGGCCTCCTCCCCTGGCTCATGGGGTACCCCTTTTACCACTTTTACCTGTTCCCTTGCCCTAGCTAGAGTGGGATCCCTAAGCTGGGCCGTGCCAAACTTTTCGCGGGCCGTGGGTAGATCCGGCAGGTCTAACTCTGGATGGGGGTTCTCTGTGTCCCCTGCAAGGACCTCCAAGTGAAAATGGGCAGACTCTTTCTCTTCGTTCGGTTCCTTCAGCGGTTCTGGGCAGTAGGAATCCGATCCCACTGGGGGCCTTGCTCCCTTGGCATTATCCCATAGATCCCAAAAAAAAGGGAAGTCTCGTCCCAGGACAGTGTTATACATGAGATTTGGGACTACTCCAACCTCATGGTCCATAGTGCCAAAGGGAGACTCGATAGATACCACGGCCGTGGGGTAGCACTTGGTATCCCCATGAATACAAACCATGCCCATTAGCTGTCGCTGCAACTTTTGGGGGTTCACAAGGCTGGCATGCACTAAAGTTACTAAACTGCCAGAATCCAGCAAGGCAGTCATCTGGCAACCGTCCACTTTAATGACACAAATCTGTTTCTCAGTGCCGCCGAACTGTTGTGGGGTGTCACCTGGTGTAGCAACAAAAGAGCCTTTCTGGGTCACACTGCAATCCATAGATTCTTGGTTTAGCGGACAACTGGCAGCCAGGTGCCCCGGTTCTTGGCAACGCCAGCACACTATAGGCCCCTGGTCCTGGCGGGTCTCCCTTTGGTGATTGAGTCTCTTCATTCCTTGTGCCTCAGGAACCTCAATCGCATTTACTTCCTTCTTCCCCCACTTTAGGGTGGGATCGCTTTTTCCCAGGTTGGTAGGCTTCTGTCTCTTGGAGAAGGATTCTGTGGGTACTACACCCCTAAGAAAATCCTCAGTACACAAGTACCGCTCCACGAGGGCCGCCAACTCATTGGCATTTTTAGGATCAGCTCTCCCAGCAAACCGCTCTATAGGGGTTGGAAGGGCTCTCACAAAGCGGTCTACTACAACTCTCTCCAATATTTGAGCTGGGGTGGCGTCCTCTGGCTGTAACCACATCCACGTGAGGTGGATGAGGTCATACATCTGGGACCTTGCGGGTTGGTCCACCTTAAATTGCCAGGCATGGACGCCCTGGGCTCTCAGAGCCATGGTTACGCCAAGGCGGGCCAGAATCTCAGTTTTCAAAGTTTCATATTGCCGGGCCTCAGCAGCATTTAGATCAAAATAGGCCTTCTGTGGGTCCCTGGTCAAAAAGGGGGCAAGGACCTCAGCCCATTGGTCCTGGGGTAGCCCTTCACGCTCTGCCACCCTCTCAAAAACTGTGAGAAAAGCCTCCACATCATCCTCGGCCGTCATTTTCTGTAATGCAGCCTGCACTCGCTTGCGTAGACCTGGAACATTATCCACACGTAGGAGCTTGTCAGTCAGGGACTCTACCTGAGCTTATGAGCTTATTGAACTCCTTCTGCTCCTGCATGGCCACTTGGGTAGCCGTTATCAACAAGTGATTTGTTTCTTTTTGGTCTTTGCGTGCTTGCACCAGCTGTCTGATTATTTCCTCCATTTTCTTAACAGTTTACTGGTACCAGTGAATAACAAAAAATATTTTCTTAGCTTACTGTTCCTTTAAGAGCGCTGGCTCTTATTTATTTTTTCAACAACAACAACAAACAAAAAAAATGCAGCTGCAAGAGGTACAGTCTCTGGGTCTTGTACCCGCTTCAGGCCACCAATTTGTAGGGGGGTCAGACTCAAAGCAGGGACAACTCACAGTTTCTTTAGGAAAAAAACATGTTTACTGCACAGGATATTTCCAACAGAAGATAAAGGGCATCTTGCCATCAAACAAACAAAATAAACTTCTGCTCTACCGAGCCTTACTGTATCCGTAGTCTGAACAGTCCTTTGGAAAACGTTCTTTGATTGGATTTTAAGTGTCCTTATAATCACTTGTATCCAGAATCAGGGATAAGCAGCCATGCTCCAGTATGGCTCCTCACTCAGAGACACACACTCTCTCTCTCTGAGAGCTAAGCCCAGCTTAGAACTGTCCCTGCACAAAATGTCATTTTTGAAGGAAAAAAAGTCATTTAAAACTCACTCGCGGCTATTAATGAATTGTCGGCTCCCGGCAATACAGAGAAAAGTCATTGATAAAAATAAAAAAAAAGCGTGGGGTTCCCCCCAAATTCAATTACCAGGCCCTTCAGGTCTGGTATAGATATTAAGGGGAACCCCACCGCAAATAAAATAAAAAAAATGCATGCGGTTGCCCCCAAATATCCATACCAGGCCCTTCAGATCTGGCATGGATTTTAAGGGGAACTCCACCCCAAATTAAAAAAAAAAGGGCGTGGAGTCCCCCCAAAAATCCATACCAGACCCTTATCCGAGCACACAACCTGGCAGGCCGCAGGAAAAGAGGGGGGGGACAAGAGAGAGCGCCCCCCCCTGAACCATACCAGGCCACATGCCCTCAACATGGGGAGGATGTCCCCATGTTGATGGGGACAAGGGCCTCATCCCCACAACCCTTGCCCGGTGGTTGTGGGGGTCTGCGGGCAGGGGGCTTATCGGAATCTGGAAGACCCCTTTAACAAAGGGGACCCCCAGATCCCGCCCCCCCTATGTGAATTGGTAAGGGGTACATTGTACCCCTACCATTTCACAAAGAAAGTGTAAATACATTTTTTTTAAAAACATTCCAGCGATGAAATTCAGTGTCCCACGGCGATCCGATGTCCAGCGCTGTCTGTCATTGGCTGAGCCTGGGCGGACCTGATGGGGAACTTCCTCCGCAGTCTATTAAATGTATAGACCCGCCCCTTCTAAAGTTCCCCATCAGGTCCGCTCAGCCAATGACTAGGTGTAAGGCTAAGCGGACCAGATGCGGAACATGAGAAGGGGCGGGTCTATTCATGAATTATACAGTGAAGGAAGTTCCCCATCAGGTCCGCCCCCTCGGTATGTCAGACCCCGCCTACGTCATTGGCCTGAGCGGACCTGATGGGGAACTTCCTTCACGGTGTAATACATGAATAGACCCGCCCCTTCTCACGTTCCGCATCTGGTCCGCTTAGCCTTACACCTATTCATTGGCTGAGCGGGACACTGGATTTCATCGCTGGAATGTTTTTTTTTTTTAAAAAAAGGACTTTTCCAAGGTGTTTGTGTGTTTTTTTTTACATTTTTTTACACTTTCTTTGTGAAATGGTACGGGTACAATGTACCCCTTACCAATTCCCATAGGGGGGCCGGGATCTGGGGGTCCCCTTTCTTTTTTTTTTTTTATTTGCGGCGGGGTTCCCCTTAATATCTATACCAGACCTGAAGGGCCTGGTAATTGAATTTGGGGGGACCCCCACGCTTTTTTTTTCTTTTTTATCAATGACTTTTCTATGTATTGCCGGGAGCCGACAATTCATTATAGCCGCGAATGAGTTTTAAATGACTTTTTTTCCTTCAGAAATGACACTTTGTGCAGGGACAGTTCTAAGCACCCCCCAGGTACGAAATTTAAAGGAATATTTCACTTTTATTGTTTCACTTTAAGCATTATTAAAATCACTGCTCCCAAAAAAACTTCTGTTTTTAAAACTTTATTTTGCATTGATACATGTCCCCTGGGGCAGGACCCGGGTCCCCAAACACTTTTTATGACAATAACTTGCATATAAGCCTTTAAAATTAGCACTTTATATTTCTCCCATAGACATTTCGAATTTGCCCCGAACACCCCAATTTGTTCGCTGTTCGGCGAACGGGCGAACAGGCAATGTTCGAGTCGAACATGAGTTCGACTCGAACTCTAAGCTCATCCCTAATTCTGACACACCTCTCTCCTCCACCCCTCCTCTTCTTCTTCCTCCATGGCCTCTTCCTGTGCTTTTTCCTCGGAACCAGCAGTGCTCCGTAGGCGTTCAAGGGGCTATGCAAGTACACAGGCAGAGATGCCATGTGGTGCTTGAGCTGGTGTGCTTGGGGGACAAGAGCCACACTAGTGCAGAGATTCTGTCAGCTCTGCAGGGACAGGCTCAGAGGTGGTTGATGCCACGCCAGCTTAAGCCAGGAATGGTGGTTTCTGACAATGGCACCAACCTCCGCTCCGCCCTCCGACAGGGACACCTGACCCATGTGCCCTGTTTGGCTCACGTCCTTATCTTGGTGGTGCAGCAGTTCTTGGGCAGGTACCCGGGCTTACAGGATGTCCTGAGGCAGGCCAGGAAAGTCTGTGTGCATTTCTGCCGGTCATATAATGCCAGTACTCGGCTGGCTGACCTGCAAAATGAATTTAACCTGCCCAAGAACCGCCTAATCTGTGACATGCCCACCAGGTGGAACTCAACGTTGGCCATGCTGCAGCAGCTGCACACACAGCAGAGGGCCATCAATGAGTATCTGTGCCAATATGGCACCAGGACAGGATCAGGGGAGCTTGTTTTTCATTTGCCACGCCAGTGGGTCATGATCAGGGATGCATGCACTGTCCTGGCACCATTTGAGGAGGCCACGAGGATGGTGAGCAGTGACAATGCATGCATCAGTGACACTGTCCCTCTTGTCCACCTGTTGGACCACACGCTGCATGGAATAATGGACAAGGCACTTGAGGCAGAACAGAGGGAGGAAGAGGAGGACTTCCTTACCTCTCAAGGCTCCCTTTATCCAGACAGTGTTGCTGCTGGCCCGTCTATCACACAGGAAGAGGAGGAGGAGGATTGTGTCAGCATGGAGGTGGTGCCTAGCACTCAGCAGCAGTCTTTAAGGGATCATTTACAGTCCCAAGACACCTATGGACTTGTATGTGGCTGGGAGGAGGTGGCTGCGGATCATGTCGTCCTGAGTGACCCAGAGGACTCCGGACCGAATGCCTCAGCAAACCTATGCTGCATGGCCTCCCTGATCCTGCAAAGCCTGCAGAAGGATCCTTGTATTCGTGCTATCAAGGAGAGGGATCATTACTGGCTGGCAACCTTCCTTGATCCACGTTACAAGGGTAAGGTTGCGGATCTTATCTTGCCGTCGCAGAGGGAGCAGAGGATGAAACATCTTCGGGAGGCCTTGCAGAAAGGTCTGTGCAACGCGTTCCCAGAGAATGGGAGGTTACAAATTCCTGGTCCTGGACAACGTGTTATGAGGCTTCGGTCAGTCAAAGAAGGAGCGGTGGAGAAGGTAGCCGTCTGACCAATGCGTTCAGACAATTTTTTAGTCCGCAGCCGCAAGGTATGATCGGTTCCAGCAACCATCGTCAGCGTCTGGTTTACATGGTGCAGGCAAGATCAGACTTGGACACCTTTCCCACTGAAAATCCTCTAAGTTACTGGTTCTTGAGGATGGATCACTGGCCAGAGCTTGCACAGTATGCAATTGAGCTACTGGCCTGTCCTGCAACCAGCGTTCTTTCAGAACGCACATTCAGTGCTGCTGGAGGCTTTGTAACCAATCACAGGGTGCGCCTGTCCACCGACTCTTTCGATCGACTGACCTTCATAAAAATGAATCAGTCTTGGATCACCACCAGCTACCAAGCACCTGATGCTGATGTAACCGAATAATTTTTTTTGCAATGTCAGATCCCTTCAAGACTGCCTATGCTGATGCTGACTGACTATACTATTAAACTGAGTGACTTTCCTCTTCCTCCTCAATGATCATGCTGATAGTTTGTAAGAACATTTTTGGTTCTGGGCACTGCCACCAGTGGCTAAGGCCCAATTTTTCTGCCCTTGTTTAACAGGGGCATGTAAATACATTTTTTCATGCAATACTTTGCAGCAGGGCTCATTCCTGTGCTCCAACTTGAGTATCTGTGAGGGGTTGCAGTGTTGTGGCACCAGCACCAGTGCCTAAGGCCCAATTTTTTAGCCCCTGTTTAACAGGGGCGTGTAATTACAATTTGTGATGCAATACTTTGCAGCAGGGCTCATTCCTGCGCTCCAACTAGAGTATCTGTGAGGAGTTGCAGTGTTGTGGCACCAGCACCAGTGCCTAAGGCCCAATTTTTATGCCCCTGTTCAACAATTCTTGATCTAATATTTTACAGCAGGGCCCATTCCTGCGCCCACCAAGAGTAACTGTGAGGGCTTACAGTGTTGTGGCAATACCACCACCACCACCAAAGGCCCAATTTTTCTGCCCCTGTTCAACATGGGCATGTAATTTCAATTTTTGATCTAATATTTCACAGCTGGGCCCATTCCTGCGTCCGCCAAGTGTAACTGTGAGGACTTACAGTGTTGTGGCACCAGCACCACCACCACCAAAGGCCCAATTTTTCATACCACTGTTCAACAATTGCATGTAATTACAATTCTTGATATAATATTTCACAGCAGGGCGTTCCAGCGCCCGCCAAGAGTAACTGTGAGGGCTTACAGTGTTGTGGTAACACCAACACCTAAGGGCCAAAATTCTGCAGAGTATATACGGCAGGCCCCTACTTTCAAACATCCAACTTACAAACGACTCCTACTTGCAAATGGAAGGAGACAACAGGAAGTGAGAGGAAATCTACCCCTAGGAAGGGAAATTTTCTCCTGTAAGAGTTAATATGGGAAAAAGGTGTCTCCTCTCCACTGATGCTTTATCACCAATCCTTGTTTCACTAAAAACCCAAATTTTTCAAAAAACATTTGTCATTGGGACGGAAAGTGAGGTGAAATGTTCTGAACAGGTGCACAGACAGCAAAACAAATGTTACAGGGGTGATAACCCTTCACTATATTTTCCAAAAAGCTTAAACCTGAGTTTTTTGGCTGGAGCTACACTTTAAAAATGTACCAGTTCAAAATTACAAACAGATTCTACGTAACAACAAACCTACAGTCCCTGTCTTGTTTGCGCCGCCTGTATACTGCTATTCAGAGTATATAGGGCCTTTCCTTTTTTTAATTTGGGTGCGGGATTCCCCTTAATATCCATACAAGACCCAAAGGGGCTGGTAATGGGCTGGGGGGGGGGGTATCCATGCCATTTTTCTCAATGATTTTCATCCATATTGCCGGGACCAGACATTACATTAAAGCCGCAAGCAGTTTTAAATTCCTTTTTTTCCTTTAGAAATGTCATTTTGTACAGGGACAGTTCTAAACACGGGAAACACGTGCCACTTCACAGGCATACTATAGGCACCCACCAGGTACGATATTTAAAGGAATATTTCACTTTTTTTTCACTTTAAGCATCATTAAAATCACTGCTCCCGAAAAATCTGACATTTTTAAAACTTTTTAACTTTTTTTTGCATTGATACATGTCCCCTGGGGCAGGACCCGGGTCCCCAAAACCTTTTAAGGATAATAACTTGCATATTAGCCTTTATAATTAGCACTTTTGATTTCGAACGTTGGAGTCCCATAGACTTTAACGGGGTTCTAAAATTTGCGCGAAATTTCGGTCCGTTCTCAGGTTCTGGTGCGAACCGAACCGGGGGGGTGTTCGGCTCATCCCTACCAGGGATGATGGCATCCCGATCGAGGCGTACAAACAGTATGGTTATGTAATATTACCACGACTGCTTCGCACCCTGAACTCGGCTAGGGACTCACTCACAGCAACTCCCTGACTGAGGCAGGCCAGCATAGTTCTGCTACTTAAACCTGGGAAGGATTTACTAGACCCATATAGGCCAATATCGCTCATGCAGAATGACCTTAAAATCCTTGCTAAAGTACTGGCCTTAAGATTAAATAGAGTGATAGCGTCCATTATCCATCCAAACCAATCCGGCTTCATACCGGAAAGGTCCACAGCCATTAACAATCGAACATTGTTTCTCAACATGCAATCTCCTGCAGACAATACAGGGGATATGGCGTTGCTATCGCTTGATACCCACAAAGCATTCAATAACATTGAATGTCAGTACCTCTGGGCAACACTGACTAAATTTGGATTTGGACCGGTGTTCCAATCCTGGGTGCAACTCCTGTATAACTCCCCCTCGGCTGTAATCAGATAGGCGGGTTGGGTGTCTTCCCCCTTCCCACTTCATAGAGGAACTCGACAGGGCTTCCCCCTGTCCCCTCTGCTGTTCGCCATTGCCATAGAGCCTATGGCAGCCTTGGTGCGTTCCAGCCCTTCAATAGCCGGCTTTAAATATGGACAGACACATGAAAAACTCATGCTTTATACGGATGATACCATGTTGTTACTGGGGGACACGTCGGGATCCCGGGGTGAGGCCATGGCAGTAGTTTAAAACGTCCGGTTATTCTCAGGCCTAGTAATTAAGTGGACCAAATCCACAATTATGATGTTGGACTCTACAGCCCCACAGGGCCCCACATTACAGAATATCCCGGTATCCACAAAATTTAAATATCTGGGTGTCTGAGTCACGCCACAACCCCGTGACTATATAACTCTTAATCTCTCCCCATTATTAGGCCGGATTAGGGACAAATCTAAAATATGGTCAAAATTAGAAATGTCACTGGTGGGCAGAGTGATCCTCACCAAGATGATTTTCACGCCGCAACTTTTGTATATCCTCCACAATACCCCTATGGTAGTTCCGCTGAATAGGGATGAGCTTCGTGTTCGAGTCGAACATACGTTCGACTCGAACATCGGCTGTTCGATCGTTCGACGAAGATCGAACGATTTGGGCCGTTCGCGCCAAATTCGAGTGACGCGAACGGCCCACAATGCACTACGCCATCGCAGTGTCATCCAGGCGCTGTGATTGGCCAAGCATGCACTGTGACCCCGCATGCTTGGCCAATCACAGCGCCGGCAGCGAGGAGAGCAATGATTGGCCACAGGCAGGATGCCTGTGGCCAATTATTGCTGAGGGTGTTTAGTACACGCCCCACACTATAAAAGGCCGCCAGCACGGCGGCCTAGTGTAGTGTGTTCCGGAGCAGGGATAGAGCAGCATAGGCAGGGACAGTGACTTTTATTTCTTTCTTGCTTAACCTGGATTCCTTTCGTTTAGGGAAAGAGAAGGATAGGTAGGGAGAGTGTCAGTGTGTTTTGTGCTTGTGCTATATTGTGCTTAAAAAAAAAAAATTCTAGGGACAGAAAACTGTAGGTAGGGAGAGTGTGTCAGTTTCTTTCACTGTCAAAGTCCTTGTTTCCAGGGACCTGGAAGGACAGTGAGTGAATTCTCCTTGTGCTAAATTGTGCTTAAAAAAAACATTTTTTCTAGGGACAGAAAACTGTAGGTAGGGAGAGTGTGTCAGTTTCTTTCACTGTTAAAGTCCTTGTTTCCAGGGACCTGGAAGGACAGTGAGTGAATTCTCCTTGTGCTAAATTGTGCTTAAAAAAAACATTTTTTCTAGGGACAGAAAACTGTAGGTAGGGAGAGTGTGTCAGTTTCTTTCACTGTCAAAGTCCTTGTTTCCAGGGACCTGGAAGGACAGTGAGTGAATTCTCCTTGTGCTAAATTGTGCTTAAAAAAAACATTTTTTCTAGGGACAGAAAACTGTAGGTAGGGAGAGTGTGTCAGTTTCTTTCACTGTCAAAGTCCTTGTTTCCAGGGACCTGGAAGGACAGTGAGTGAATTCTCCTTGTGCTAAATTGTGCTTAAAAAAAACATTTTTTCTAGGGACAGAAAACTGTAGGTAGGGAGAGTGTGTCAGTTTCTTTCACTGTCAAAGTCCTTGTTTACAGGGACCTGGAAGGACAGTGAGTGAATTCTCCTTGTGCTAAATTGTGCTTAAAAAAAACATTTTTTCTAGGGACAGAAAACTGTAGGTAGGGAGAGTGTGTCAGTTTCTTTCACTGTCAAAGTCCTTGTTTCCAGGGACCTGGAAGGACAGTGAGTGAATTCTCCTTGTGCTAAATTGTGCTTAAAAAAAACATTTTTTCTAGGGACAGAAAACTGTAGGTAGGGAGAGTGTGTCAGTTTCTTTCACTGTCAAAGTCCTTGTTTCCAGGGACCTGGAAGGACAGTGAGTGAATTCTCCTTGTGCTAAATTGTGCTTAAAAAAAACATTTTTTCTAGGGACAGAAAACTGTAGGTAGGGAGAGTGTGTCAGTTTCTTTCACTGTCAAAGTCCTTGTTTCCAGGGACCTGAAAGGACAGTGAGTGAATTCTCCTTGTGCTAAATTGTGCTTAAAAAAAACATTTTTTCTAGGGACAGAAAACTGTAGGTAGGGAGAGTGTGTCAGTTTCTTTCACTGTCAAAGTCCTTGTTTCCAGGGACCTGGAAGGACAGTGAGTGAATTCTCCTTGTGCTAAATTGTGCTTAAAAAAAACATTTTTTCTAGGGACAGAAAACTGTAGGTAGGGAGAGTGTGTCAGTTTCTTTCACTGTCAAAGTCCTTGTTTCCAGGGACCTGGAAGGACAGTGAGTGAATTCTCCTTGTGCTAAATTGTGCTTAAAAAAAACATTTTTTCTAGGGACAGAAAACTGTAGGTAGGGAGAGTGTGTCAGTTTCTTTCACTGTCAAAGTCCTTGTTTCCAGGGACCTGGAAGGACAGTGAGTGAATTCTCCTTGTGCTAAATTGTGCTTAAAAAAAACATTTTTTCTAGGGACAGAAAACTGTAGGTAGGGAGAGTGTGTCAGTTTCTTTCACTGTCAAAGTCCTTGTTTCCAGGGACCTGGAAGGACAGTGAGTGAATTCTCCTTGTGCTAAATTGTGCTTAAAAAAAACATTTTTTCTAGGGACAGAAAACTGTAGGTAGGGAGAGTGTGTCAGTTTCTTTCACTGTCAAAGTCCTTGTTTCCAGGGACCTGGAAGGACAGTGAGTGAATTCTCCTTGTGCTAAATTGTGCTTAAAAAAATCATTTTTTCTAGGGACAGAAAACTGTAGGTAGGGAGAGTGTGTCAGTTTCTTTCACTGTCAAAGTCCTTGTTTCCAGGGACCTGGAAGGACAGTGAGTGAATTCTCCTTGTGCTAAATTGTGCTTAAAAAAAACATTTTTTCTAGGGACAGAAAACTGTAGGTAGGGAGAGTGTGTCAGTTTCTTTCACTGTCAAAGTCCTTGTTTCCAGGGACCTGAAAGGACAGTGAGTGAATTCTCCTTGTGCTAAATTGTGCTTAAAAAAAACATTTTTTCTAGGGACAGAAAACTGTAGGTAGGGAGAGTGTGTCAGTTTCTTTCACTGTCAAAGTCCTTGTTTCCAGGGACCTGGAAGGACAGTGAGTGAATTCTCCTTGTGCTAAATTGTGCTTAAAAAAAACATTTTTTCTAGGGACAGAAAACTGTAGGTAGGGAGAGTGTGTCAGTTTCTTTCACTGTCAAAGTCCTTGTTTCCAGGGACCTGGAAGGACAGTGAGTGAATTCTCCTTGTGCTAAATTGTGCTTAAAAAAAACATTTTTTCTAGGGACAGAAAACTGTAGGTAGGGAGAGTGTGTCAGTTTCTTTCACTGTCAAAGTCCTTGTTTCCAGGGACCTGGAAGGACAGTGAGTGAATTCTCCTTGTGCTAAATTGTGCTTAAAAAAAACATTTTTTCTAGGGACAGAAAACTGTAGGTAGGGAGAGTGTGTCAGTTTCTTTCACTGTCAAAGTCCTTGTTTCCAGGGACCTGGAAGGACAGTGAGTGAATTCTCCTTGTGCTAAATTGTGCTTAAAAAAAACATTTTTTCTAGGGACAGAAAACTGTAGGTAGGGAGAGTGTGTCAGTTTCTTTCACTGTCAAAGTCCTTGTTTCCAGGGACCTGGAAGGACAGTGAGTGAATTCTCCTTGTGCTAAATTGTGCTTAAAAAAAACATTTTTTCTAGGGACAGAAAACTGTAGGTAGGGAGAGTGTGTCAGTTTCTTTCACTGTCAAAGTCCTTGTTTCCAGGGACCTGGAAGGACAGTGAGTGAATTCTCCTTGTGCTAAATTGTGCTTAAAAAAAACATTTTTTCTAGGGACAGAAAACTGTTGGTAGGGAGAGTGTGTCAGTTTCTTTCACTGTCAAAGTCCTTGTTTCCAGGGACCTGGAAGGACAGTGAGTGAATTCTCCTTGTGCTAAATTGTGCTTAAAAAAAACATTTTTTCTAGGGACAGAAAACTGTAGGTAGGGAGAGTGTGTCAGTTTCTTTCACTGTCAAAGTCCTTGTTTCCAGGGACCTGGAAGGACAGTGAGTGAATTCTCCTTGTGCTAAATTGTGCTTAAAAAAAACATTTTTTCTAGGGACAGAAAACTGTAGGTAGGGAGAGTGTGTCAGTTTCTTTCACTGTCAAAGTCCTTGTTTCCAGGGACCTGGAAGGACAGTGAGTGAATTCTCCTTGTGCTAAATTGTGCTTAAAAAAAACATTTTTTCTAGGGACAGAAAACTGTAGGTAGGGAGAGTGTGTCAGTTTCTTTCACTGTCAAAGTCCTTGTTTCCAGGGACCTGGAAGGACAGTGAGTGAATTCTCCTTGTGCTAAATTGTGCTTAAAAAAAACATTTTTTCTAGGGACAGAAAACTGTAGGTAGGGAGAGTGTGTCAGTTTCTTTCACTGTCAAAGTCCTTGTTTCCAGGGACCTGGAAGGACAGTGAGTGAATTCTCCTTGTGCTAAATTGTGCTTAAAAAAAACATTTTTTCTAGGGACAGAAAACTGTAGGTAGGGAGAGTGTGTCAGTTTCTTTCACTGTCAAAGTCCTTGTTTCCAGGGACCTGGAAGGACAGTGAGTGAATTCTCCTTGTGCTAAATTGTGCTTAAAAAAAACATTTTTTCTAGGGACAGAAAACTGTAGGTAGGGAGAGTGTGTCAGTTTCTTTCACTGTCAAAGTCCTTGTTTCCAGGGACCTGGAAGGACAGTGAGTGAATTCTCCTTGTGCTAAATTGTGCTTAAAAAAAACATTTTTTCTAGGGACAGAAAACTGTAGGTAGGGAGAGTGTGTCAGTTTCTTTCACTGTCAAAGTCCTTGTTTCCAGGGACCTGGAAGGACAGTGAGTGAATTCTCCTTGTGCTAAATTGTGCTTAAAAAAAACATTTTTTCTAGGGACAGAAAACTGTAGGTAGGGAGAGTGTGTCAGTTTCTTTCACTGTCAAAGTCCTTGTTTCCAGGGACCTGGAAGGACAGTGAGTGAATTCTCCTTGTGCTAAATTGTGCTTAAAAAAAACATTTTTTCTAGGGACAGAAAACTGTAGGTAGGGAGAGTGTGTCAGTTTCTTTCACTGTCAAAGTCCTTGTTTACAGGGACCTGGAAGGACAGTGAGTGAATTCTCCTTGTGCTAAATTGTGCTTAAAAAAAACATTTTTTCTAGGGACAGAAAACTGTAGGTAGGGAGAGTGTGTCAGTTTCTTTCACTGTCAAAGTCCTTGTTTCCAGGGACCTGGAAGGACAGTGAGTGAATTCTCCTTGTGCTAAATTGTGCTTAAAAAAAACATTTTTTCTAGGGACAGAAAACTGTAGGTAGGGAGAGTGTGTCAGTTTCTTTCACTGTCAAAGTCCTTGTTTCCAGGGACCTGGAAGGACAGTGAGTGAATTCTCCTTGTGCTAAATTGTGCTTAAAAAAAACATTTTTTTCTAGGGACAGAAAACTGTAGGTAGGGAGAGTGTGTCAGTTTCTTTCACTGTCAAAGTCCTTGTTTCCAGGGACCTGGAAGGACAGTGAGTGAATTCTCCTTGTGCTAAATTGTGCTTAAAAAAAACATTTTTTCTAGGGACAGAAAACTGTAGGTAGGGAGAGTGTGTCAGTTTCTTTCACTGTCAAAGTTCTTGTTTCCAGGGACCTGGAAGGACAGTGAGTGAATTCTCCTTGTGCTAAATTGTGCTTAAAAAAAACATTTTTTCTAGGGACAGAAAACTGTAGGTAGGGAGAGTGTGTCAGTTTCTTTCACTGTCAAAGTCCTTGTTTCCAGGGACCTGGAAGGACAGTGAGTGAATTCTCCTTGTGCTAAATTGTGCTTAAAAAAAACATTTTTTCTAGGGACAGAAAACTGTAGGTAGGGAGAGTGTGTCAGTTTCTTTCACTGTCAAAGTCCTTGTTTCCAGGGACCTGGAAGGACAGTGAGTGAATTCTCCTTGTGCTAAATTGTGCTTAAAAAAAACATTTTTTCTAGGGACAGAAAACTGTAGGTAGGGAGAGTGTGTCAGTTTCTTTCACTGTCAAAGTCCTTGTTTCCAGGGACCTGGAAGGACAGTGAGTGAATTCTCCTTGTGCTAAATTGTGCTTAAAAAAAACATTTTTTCTAGGGACAGAAAACTGTAGGTAGGGAGAGTGTGTCAGTTTCTTTCACTGTCAAAGTCCTTGTTTCAAGGGACAGAGAAGGACACCTGAAGGTAGCCCTTATTGCTTTTTTCCCATCTCCCTGCAGGCCATCTATTAGAATGTCTGGAAGGCAAACAAGGAGAGGCAGACAGTCAGGAGGCAATAAAAGAGGGCAAGCAGGCTCTGTGTCTGGGGGCAACAGTGCTGGTCGTGGACGCGGTGCATTGTCATCAGCACATGGCCATGGGACACGCTTGTCCTTCTTTTCGGCAGCTGGACATGTTGAGCCACATCATGCCGAAGACTTGGTAGAGTGGATGACCAAGCCCTCCTCCTCCTCCTCATCCTCTCTCACCCAGGCTCAGGGTACTGGAAAAGCAGCTGCCAAAGCGTCCTCTTCCCTGGTATCAATGTCAGACTCATCATCAGTCACTCCTTCCCTAGACCCACCATGTCCTCCTCCTGAGGAGTCCCCCGAACTGTTTCAGCACAGTGTTGGGTACATGCTCCAGGAGGATGCCCAGCGTTTCGAAGGGTCTGATGATGAAACCCAGCTAGAGGAAGGCAGTAGCGTGAGAGCAGACAGAGGGGATGCTCAAGAAGGACACCAATCTGGCAGTCATGTTCCAGCAGCTGCAGCATACTGCCAGATTGGCTCCAGTGATGAGGAGGGAGGTGATGATGAGGTCACTGACTCCACGTGGGTGCCTAATAGGAGAGAGGAGGAGGAGGAGGATGAGGAGGAGGCACATCTCCAACGAGGCAGGATGCCCTTTGGTGGCCAGCGTAAGGGCAGTACACCGACGGAATCACACCGCAGAGCTCCGCCTGTGCAGGGCGCTGCCTCTGCCCGTCATTCAAAAAGTTCTTTGGTGTGGGCCTTTTTTGAGGCTAGTGCATCAGATCGCACAGCTGCTGTTTGCAACATATGTCTCAAGCGTATATCGCGTGGCCAAAACATCAGCCGCTTGGGTACCACATGCCTGACCAGACATATGTTGACCTGCCATGCAGCTCGTTGGCAAGCCTACCTGAAAGACCCACACCAAAGAACAAAGCGGACCTCTCCTTGCACCGCATCAGCTGGGATCTCCAACCCCACTATAACTTCAGTCCTCTCTGAAACATGCACTGAGAGGAATGAAGGTGTAGAATTAGGTGTGTCACAGCCAAGTACTTGCGGCCACTCTGCTAGCAGTACACCGACGTCCGATTCTAGCAGGCAAATTTCCCTGCCCCAGCTGCTGGACCGTCGAAAGAAGTTCACTCCCAGCCATCCACATGCCCAGCGGTTGAATGCTAGCTTGGCTAAATTGCTAGCGCTTCAACTGCTGCCTTTTCAGTTGGTAGACTCGGCCCCCTTCCGTGAGTTTGTGCAATGTGCGGTTCCTCAGTGGCAGGTTCCCAAACGCCACTTTTTCTCACGGAAGGCTATTCCGGCTCTCTACCGGCATGTGGAAGGCAATGTCTTGGCCTCGCTGGACAGGGCGGTCAGCGGTAAGGTGCATATTACCGCTGACTCATGGTCCAGCAGGCATGGACAGGGACGTTACCTTTCTTTCACGGCCCATTGGGTCACTCTTTTGGCAGCTGGGAAGGATGCAGGACAAGGTGCAGTAGTGTTGGAGGTTGTCCCACCGCCACGCCTTCAAAATGCTACTACTGGTTGTGACACACCTCTCTCCTCCACCCCCTCCTCTTCTTCTTCCTCCATGGCCTCTTCCTGTGGTTTGTCCTATGAACCAGCGGTGCTCCGTAGCCGTTCACGGGGCTACGCAAGTACGCAGGCAAAAAGATGCCATGCCGTGCTTGCGCTGGTGTGTTTGGGGGACAGAAGCCACACTGGGGCAGAGGTCCTGTCTGCTCTGCAGGGCCAGGCCGAGAGGTGGTTGACGCCACGCCAGCTTAAGCCAGGAATGGTGGTTTGCGACAATGGCACCAACCTCCTCTCCGCCCTCCGACAGGGACAACTGACCCATGTGCCCTGTGTGGCTCACGTCCTTAACCTGGTGGTGCAGCGGTTCTTGGGCAGGTACCCGGGCTTACAGGATGTCCTGAGGCAGGCCAGGAAAGTCTGTGTGCATTTCCGCAGATCTTATAATGCCAGTGCTCGCCTGGCTGAGCTGCAAAAGGAGTTGAACCTGCCCAAGAACCGCCTTATATGTGACATGCCCACCAGGTGGAACTCAACGTTGGCCATGCTGCAGCCGCTGCACACGCAGCAGAGGGCCATCAATGAGTACCTGTGCGACTACGGCACCAGGACAGGGTCAGGGGAGCTTGGTTTTTTTTCTCCACGCCAGTGGGGCATGATCAGGGATGCATGCACTGTCCTGGCACCATTTGAGGAGGCCACGAGGATGGTGAGCAGTGACAGTGCATGCATCAGTGACACTGTACCTCTTGTCCACCTGTTGGAGCACACGCTGCGTGGAATAATGGACAGGGCACTTGAGGCAGAACAGAGGCAGGAAGAGGAGGACTTCCTTGCCTCTCAAGGCCCCCTTTACCCAGACAGTGTTCCTTCTGTCCCACCCATCGCACAGGAAGAGGAGGAGGAGGAGGAGGAGGAGGAGGATTGTGTCAGCATGGAGGTGGAGGCTGGCACTCAGCATCATCAGCAGCAGTCTTTTAGGGATGATTTACAGTCCCAAGAAACCAGTGGACTTGTACGTGGCTGGGAGGAGGTGGCTGCGGATCATGTCGTCCTTAGTGACCCAGAGGACTCCGGAGCGAATGCCTCAGCAAACCTACGCTGCATGGCCTCCCTGATCCTGCAAAGTCTGTGGAAGGATCCTCGTATTCTTCGGATCAAGGAGAGGGACCATTACTGGCTGGCCACTCTCCTTGATCCACGGTACAAGGGTAAGGTTGCGGACCTTATGTTACCGTCGCAGAGGGAGCAGAGGATGAGACAACTCCGGGAGGCCTTGCAGAAAGGTCTGTGCAACGCGTTCCCAGAGACTGAGAGGTTACAAACTCCTGGTCCTGGACAACGAGTTGCTGAGGCTTCGGCCAGTCAAAGAAGGAGCGGTGGGGAAGGTGGCCGTCTGACCGATGCGTTCAGACAATTCTTTAGTCCGCAGCCCCAAAGTATGATCGGTTCCAGCAACCATCGCCAGCGTCTGATAAACATGGTGCAGGAATATCTAGGGGCAAGGTCAGACTTGGACACCTTCCCCACCGAAAATCCTCTGGCTTACTGGGTCTTGAGGATGGATCACTGGCCAGAGCTTGCACAGTATGCAATTGAGCTACTGGCCTGTCCTGCATCCAGCGTTCTTTCGGAACGCACATTCAGTGCTGCTGGAGGATTTGTCACGGATCACAGGGTGCGCCTGTCCACCGACTCGGTTGATCGACTGACTTTCATCAAGATGAACCAGTCTTGGATCACCACCAGCTACCACACACCTGATGCTGATATAACATACTAATTGATTTTAACATGTCACATCCCTTCAAGACTGATGCTGATGCTGAGTGCCTGTGCTGTTATGTTGACTGGCTATCCTCCTCCTCCGAGTCCTCAATGATACGATTGATGATGATAGCTTGGAAGATCATTTTTGTTTATGGGTGCCGCCACCAGTGGCTAAGGCCCAATTTTTCAGCCCCTGTTTTACAGGGGCGTGTAATTACAATTTTTTTAGCAATAATTTGCCATAGGGCTCATTGCTGTGCTCCAAGTACAGTATCTGTGAGGGGTTGGAGTGTTGTGGCACCAGTGCCTAAGGCCCAATTTTTCAGCCCCTGTTTAACAGGGGCGTGTCATTACAATTTTTGAAGCAATACTTTGCAACAGGGCTCATTGCTGTGCTCCAAGTACAGTATCTGTGAGGGGTTGTAGTGTTGTGCCACCAGTGCCTAAGGCCCAATTTTTCAGCCCCTGTTCAACAGGGGCATGCAATTACAATTCTTGATCTAATAATTCACAGCAGGGTCCATTGCTGCACCCACCAAGAGTAACTCTGAGGGCTTACAGTCTTGTGGCAACGCCACCACCACCACCACCACGAAAGGCCCAATTTTTCAGCCCCTGTTCAAAAGGGGCATGTAATTACAATTCTTGATCTAATAATTCACAGCAGGGCCCATTGCTGCACCCACCAAGAGTAACTGTCAGGGCTTACAGTGTTGTGGCACCAGCACCACCATCAAAGCCCCAATTTTTACTACCACTGTTCAACAATTATATGTAATTAAAATTCCTGATATAATAGTTGACAGCAGGGCGTTCCAGCACCAACCAAGAGTAACTGAGTGCTTACAGTGTTGTGCCAACACCAACAACTAAGGGGCCTATTTCTGCAGAGTATATACGGCAGGTCCCTACTTTCAAACATCCAACTTACAAACGACTCCTACTTGCAAACGAAAGAAGACAACAGGAAGTGAGAGGAAATCTACCCCTAGAAAGGAAAATTCTCTCCTGTAAGAATAAATATAGGAGAAAGGGGTCTCATCTGTACTGATGCTTTATCAGCAATCCTTGTTTCAAGAAAAACACCACATTTCAAAAACAGTTGTCATTGGGACGGAAAGTGAGGTGAAATGTTCTGAACAGGGGCACAGACAGCAAAACAAATGTTACAGGGGTGATAACCCTTACCTATGTTTCCCAAAAAGTTTAAAAATAGATTTTTGGGCTGGAGCTACACTTCAACAATGTACCTGTTCAAAATTACAAACAGATTCTACATAAGAACAAACCTACAGTCCCTGTCTTGTATGCACCGCCTGTATACGGCTGTTCAGAGTATATAGGGCCTTTTTTATTTTATGTGCGGGGTTCCCCTTAATATCCATACAAGACCCAAAGGGGCTGGTAATGGGCTGGGGTAGGGGGGGGGGGTCATGGGGTAGCTATGCCATTTTTCTTAAAGAATTTCATCCATATTACCGGGACCAGACATTACATTAAAGCCGCAAGCAGTTTTAAATGGCTTTTTTTTCCTTTAGAAGTGTCATTTTGTGCAGGGACAGTTCTAAACACGGGAAACACGTGGCACTTCACAGGCATACTTTAGACACCCTCCAGGTACGATATTTAAAGGAATATTTGACTTTTTTTTTTTCACTTTATGCATCATTAAAATGACTGCTCCCGAAAAACCACTGTTTTTAAAACTTCTTTTTGCATTGATACATGTCCCCTGGTGCAGAACCCGGGTTCCCAAACCTTATTTATGACAATAACATGCATAATAGTTGTTATAATTAGCACTTTAGAATTCGAACGTTCGCATCCATTGTATTTAATAGGGTTCTAATGTTCGTTCGAACTTTCGGTCCGTTCGCGGGTTCTGGTGCGAACCGAACCCGGGGGTGTTCGGCTCATCACTACCGCTGAAAATATTTAGAATCTTCAATTCCCTATTTAGAATTTAATTGGATTAGCTGCAGAAGCCTAAGGAGGCAGGGGTGCTGGCCCTCCCTAAACCATGTCTATATTATTTGACTGCCCAATTACAACATTTCGCCCAAGCTATATCCAGTGGGACAGACGCAGTGGGTGACGACCTGGTAGTTGCCTTCTTGCATCATACTTCTGGCGCAAGCAGGGGCCTTGAAGCCTTACAATTTGCCAAGTCAAACAAGCTCTTTCCCACATATGCTTTGATTCAAAAAAGTTGGAATAAAACTCGTCAATTGCAAGATATCAATGGCTTTACAGGGCATAGCCCAATCTGGAACAATCAGTATTATGGGGAGCTGCTTCTTTTGACTTGTGCGGAGCGCTGGAGGAAGTATGGAGTTACTCACTTGGTCCACATTTTTTCTAACGGCAGTTTGCTCTCCTTTGCAGAGCTGCAGGAAAAATTTGGACTGCCTCAGTCAATGTACTTCTATTATTTGCAGTTAAGGCACGCTGTTAGGGCTCAGGCAGGAAAGAATCCATTGATTCAATCCCCTGCCCCGATCTTTCACTACATGACTGTCATGGATATGCATTAATGTCTGTCTGCCATTTTACCTTCCTCCTCATGTGTTCATCTAGAGACCAGACCTCCTTCACCTGGCTTCCTTTATAATCTCCTCCCAGCCTGACTCCACCCCAGGCCCTATCACAGAACACTATATTAACCTGTGCACTGCAAGCCTGCCTTGCTGATCAACATGTTTGTTAGGCATTGTGTGTTTGGGTTCCTGCCTGCCGTGTGCTACGTCTGTCTCTCTGTTACGTTATTGGCTTGTCCCCGACTATCCCTGTCTGCTCGTGACCCTTGACCTTCGGCTCGTTCTTTCGTTATCCTTGTCTGCTTGTGGCCCCTGACCTTCGGCTTGTTATTCGGTTCTCTCTTATCTTGTGCTGCTGCTTCCCCTCTTTTCCCCTTATCCTACGGGGCGTGAGCTAGAAAACACCAGGGGCCGCGACCTGGTCCCAGCCTGCATCACAACATCCTCACCACTAGAGGCCCTGGAGAAGACCAGCTGGGTCTTAGACTCCGCGCCCTGGGGAATCTTGGCTCTAGCTTCCGTTAGGATCCCGGTTGTGCTCCTCTGGTCCCGCTTTCCACAACCACCCAGTTTCCTACCCGCAGAAGCCAGCCATAGGGTTCACTACCTCGCGGTGCACTCCTGTCCCCCTACGGTGTGCATCTGTCACCTGGCCACAGGTGACCCTGACAGTTTGATCAGCCATGAACCCGGCTGACATCCCGCTTCCCGCGGATGATCCATTGCAGGGCATAGTTCGCAGACTCGAAGCCCAGGAATCAAATCAGACTCAGGTGATGCGATTCCTCCAGGATCTGGCTTCTCGATTCGAGCAGCTTCAGGTCTCCTTGGGAACCCCGAATCCGCAACCCCAAGTACAACCAGCGGCTGTACCTATCGCACCAGTCGCAGCCTCACACTCACTAAGATTGCCAGCTCCGTCCCGTTTCTCTGGGGACTCCAAGGCCTGCAGGGGGTTTCTCAGCCAATGCACAATTCATTTTGAGCTTCAGCCTCAAAGCTTCCTGTCTGACCGGGCTAAGGTAGCCTATATCATTTCCCTCCTCTCCGGTGAAGCTTTGGCCTGGGCTGCCCCCCTGTGTTAGAGGATTGATCCGGTGGTTTCCAGTCTGTCCGATTTCTTGAAGCTCTTTCGTAATATCTTCAAAGAGCCGGCTCGGGCTTCTTCAGCGGCTAGTGCTGTCTTACGTCTTCGCCAAGAATCTAGTTCAGTGGGGCAATATGCTCTTGAGTTCCGTATCCACACAGCTGAATTGAGCTGGAATAATGAGGCCCTGGTCGCTACCTTTTTACATGGCCTCTCTGACCGAGTGAAAGACGAATTAGCGGGAAGAGCCATTCCCGTCGGTCTGGACGATGTAATTTCATTATGCAACCAGATCGACATTCGTTTTCAAGAGAGGTCTTTAGAAAAAAGACGCCAGCACTCTCTGGGTCCTAGCCAGTCTGAGCTTCCCTCCCTTCATTCCGTGGAGCATCCCCTACCTGCTGAAGAACCTATGCAGCTGGGCCGGACCAGACTAACCCCCGAAGAACATGCTAGGCGCAGAACTCTGGGCTTGTGCCTCTATTGTGGGGGCAAGGGTCATTTTCGTGACTCCTGCTCGCTTCGTCCGGGAAACGCTCGGGTCTAATACATTTGGAAGGTGGAGTATTGTACCCAGAAACATCACCTTCTCGCCTGCTCTTGCCGGTGTTCCTTCATGTAGGCACTTCTCCTCAGTCAACCCTTGCATACCTGGATTCCGGGGCTGCCGGCAATTTTATGGATTGGAGAACTGCTTCTTCTATGAAGCTTACCCTTTCACCTTTCACTACCCCATTGGTAGTCTCGGCAATTGATGGCACTGTTCTCCCAGGGGGCCCTATTCGCTTCCAGACGCTACCCATTAGGATGTCGGTAGGGATTCTCCACCAGGAGTGGATATCCTTTCTTATTCTACCCAAGGCCTCTACCCCAGTTGTATTGGGCCTCCCTTGGCTACAGCTCCACTCTCCACATGTGGACTGGGTCTCTGGGCAGATCCTGGCCTGGGGTTCCTCATGTTTCTCGTCGTGTCTTCTCAAGGTGACCCCCAAGGAGAGTCTTCCGGTTGCTGCCACTTCTGTTTCTTCTGATCTTCCTGCTGCATACAGCGATTACCGGGATGTGTTCTGTAAGAAATCAGCTGAGGTGCTTCCTCCCCACAGGTCTTTTGACTGTGCTATTGATCTTGTCCCCGGAGCAACTCTACCCAGGGGTCGTACCTACCCTCTGTCCATCCCAGAGACCCAGGCCATGTCGGAGTATGTCGCAGAGAATCTGGAGAGAGGTTTCATCCGGAAATCCTCATCGCCTGCAGGGGCAGGGTTCTTTTTTGTTGCCAAAAAGGATGGTACCTTAAGACCCTGCATCGATTATCGGGGTTTAAATGCGGTTACTATTAAAAATCGATACCCCTTACCCTTAATATCTGAGCTATTCGATAGGTTGAAGGGTGCCTCCATTTTCACCAAGTTGGATCTCAGAGGCGCGTACAACCTCATTCGAATACGGGAGGGTGACGAATGGAAGACTGCATTCAACACTAGAGACGGGCATTACGAATATCTGGTGATGCCTTTTGGTCTGTGTAATGCTCCAGCCGTGTTTCAAAACTTTGTCAATGAAATTTTCAGAGATCTGCTGTACCAGTTTGTTGTCATCTATCTGGATGACATTCTGATCTTTTCTGAAAATCTGCTCGTCCACAGAAACCATGTCCGCACTGTACTTCAACATCTTAGAGAGAACAATCTCTATGCCAAGCTGGAGAAATGTTCCTTTGAATGTTCTGAGGTCCTGTTTTTGGGGTGCTTCGTCTCATGTTCGGGTCTTCGTATGGACCCTGGGAAGGTCTTGGCTATCACCAACTGGCCTCTTCCTGCTAGCCTCAAGGCCACACAGCGCTTTCTTGGCTTCACTAATTATTATAGGCAGTTCATAAGGAATTACTCTTCCATTGCCGCGCCTATTATCGCTTTGACCAAGAAGGGTGTGAATGCCAGAGACTGGCCTCCCGAAGCTGTCTCTGCATTTCACAACCTGAAACAGGCCTTTGTTTCTGGCCCCCCCTTGAGGAGACCAAATCCTGGGAATGCATTTTTTATTGAAGTGGACGCTTCCTCAATGGGGGTGGGAGCTGTGCTTCTTCAAATCTTTGAGAAGAGACGCCAACCATGTGCATTCTTCTCCAAAAAATGTTCTCAGGCAGAGAGGAATTATGCCATCGGTGATCGGGAACTTCTCGCAATTAAATTGGCGTTAGAGGAGTGGCGTCATCTCTTGGAGGGTTCCCCTCACTCCATAACGATCTTTACCGATCACAAGAATTTACAGTATCTACAGAATGCTAAACGTCTGAATCCTAGACAGGCCAGGTGGAGTCTCTTCTTTGCCCGTTTTAATTTCACGATTACCTACAAACCTGGTTCCTGCAACGGTCGGGCTGATGCGCTCTCTAGGTCATTTGACACTTTGGACGAGGAGTCCGCCCCTGAACCTGAGCCGATCATTCCAACCTCATGCATTGTTGCCCACTCTACCACCCTGAAGTCGAAAATTCCGCCTGGTAAGACCTTTGTTCCCACTGAGCTAAGAGCTAAGATCCTTCGTTGGGGACATGATTCCAAGGTGGCAGGGCATTCTGGATTCCTCCGGTCCTTCCTACTCATCAGTCGTCACTACTGGTGGCCTAATCTCCGCTCAGACGTCAAAGACTACGTTAAAGCTTGTCATGTCTGTGCTCAGTCCAAATCCTCCACACAAGCTCCTGCTGGTCTCCTCATGCCCTTGCCCATTCCTAAGGAACCCTGGGCCCATATTGCCATGGATTTTATCACCAATCTCCCACTGTCTGAGAATAATACAGTCATTTGGGTGGTAATCGATCGATTCTCCAAGATGGCTCATTTTGTTCCTCTTCCTGGTCTTCCTTCTGCCCCTATAGACAAGTGGTGGCGCACAATATCCACAGAAACATGTATTACCCAAAGTAATCAATATGAAGCAAGAAAAAATAATAAAAAATAATGAATGAATAAATAATTAAATAAAAAATAAAAAATAAATAAATAAATAAATAAAAAATAAAATAAAAAAATATATAAAATATAAAGATAAGATGAAAAAATACCATACAACATATGTATATATATAGACAGTCTTAAAGGAAGTCCTTAGGAGTCTGTTTACACACTGCGGTGTATATGGGTGGAGCAGGGATAAATGGGATCCACTGTGCACAGGGCGGCCATCATAGATGAACAGAAACCATGTTCAGGGGTAACTGGAAGACAAGGAGAGAGGCGCCTCTAAGTGCAATAGTGTAACAAGTTTTTAATAGTAGATACAAATACACTCACATTTAGGTGAATTAACATAGGCGTTTAAAATGTCAGGATGACGATCATCAGCAGCAGGTCACAGGGGGTTCTCAGCTCTGCGTAGAATGACAGGAGTGTCTCTGAAGATGGAGCGGCCGGCTTCCGGGGACAACGATCCTGTAGTGTGTTAAGAGCGAGGCTAGGAGCGCACATGTGGTTAAGCTGCAGAGGGTGACGTCATCAAAAATGGACGCGTTTCGTGAGCGTGCGGACTTGCGGTGTCCTGGCAAGTCGCGCTCCTTTATCAACATGACATAAGGGCAGAAGTGGATAGACGCCTTATATAGGGACAAGGATGAGGAAGTGAGCTGGATGGGGTGGGGCTGGGAGAAGGTGGTGTCCAATGACAGGAGGAATGGAGAGGTCATGTGATCGGGATGGCCTGGATCACATGACCTGATCACATGACCGAAAAAAAAAAAAAAAAAAAAAAAAAAAAAAAAAAAAACACCTGACCTGATCACATGATCACATGACCGAAAAAAAAAAAAAAAAAAAAAAAAACACAATTAGCAAATGGGGATAGATCAAGGATAATGGATGGACCGGAAAATAGATATAAATAATAAATGGCATTAATAGTGACGGTGTTGGATGGGTATAAGTATGAATGGGCCCGATCGCGAAAAATATATATATATATATAATAATAGATGTGAATGTTAAGGGTCACGAAAAAAGCATATACATATATATACATATACACACATATACATATATATACATACATACATATATATATACACATACTAATAATAAAATAGCATTAATATAGGCAGTGCTGCGGGAATAAACGGGGTATAAAGAAGAATAACGGGTCATAAAATATAATAAATATGAATAGAAAGGGTCACGGAAAATATATATTAATGATAAGTGCCATTAATGCAGGCAATGCTGCAGGAATAGGCGGGTAGACAAATGGCAAAGTATGTCTCCTTATAAATAATATGATATATGGAACATGTTACATGTATATAGAAAATTTCCGAAAGGTGATGATGATGGCAACTGTATATATCCAATTGATAATATTAGTATGATAGTTTGATAAGTAATATGAGATTAATACAAAAAAGGGAAAAAAAGGGGAAGGGGAGGGCATAATGTTATTATGGGGGGGGGGGAAGATAAGGGGCAAATGAAAGAAAGGAAGAGGGAAGGGGAAACAGGAATGGGGAGGGGAGGGATTAGGGAAGAGAAAAAAAAAAAAAAAAAGGTGGGGGGAGGGGGGAAAAAGAAATAATAAAAGGAAGGGGAAAAAAGTTGACTATGGGGAAGAGATATGCCATGCTGATATGTATGACAGTAAAACATATACATCTATGCATATTAGTTTACACAAGTGTACGGATAATCACATACATGGAGCTTAATAGAATGATAATTTTTCAAAAAACAAAGTAATAACGTGAACTACATCAACTGTAAGGATGTAGTATAAGAATAAATGAATTAAATCAAATATACTAACATAGGTAATATATGGGCAATATGTCAGTATATAATACAAACGGTGGTTATATATATTCCGACAATAAAAATCAAATCAGTGCAATAAGGGTATTACCCAATAGATAAAAGGTTAAAATATTAAAAATATATAAATTCTACAAAATTCTAATTGCACATATAAGCCTCTAAGATAATACAATAAATAGTAAAAGAACAGGTGAAATGAGCATAAATGTGAGGAGGTAGGGTAATGTTATTTATAAAATAGTGGAAATCTCAATCCCTTCATTTATACCACCAGGCGAGAGAACGTCTAAAGTGTAAATCCAAAAAGTTTCCCTAGCGCATAACTTTTTGAACCGCTCTGCTGCTGGAAGTGAGCGGGGGATCTGTTCAATCACCCAGACCTTTAGGCCACTGGTGGATTTTTGGTGGGCTACACAGAAATGTCTGGGGACACTGTGGGGATCGGTGCCACCTTCAATTAGCCTCCTGTGTTCCCCAAACCTGACTCGCAAAGCTCGTATAGTGCGGCCCACATACATGAGGCCGCAGGGACAGCTGAGGCCATATACTACAAACTCAGAAGAGCAGTTGTAGAACTCTTTGAGTTGATAAGTTTTACCTTTCGTGGAGAAAGATTTTTGCCCATGGTGAACATATTTGCATGTTTTACATAAGTTTTTTTTGCACTTGTACATGCCAACCAAAGGTATGAGGACTAATGGGGTAGGAGTACAATCGCGAGTGCGAATCTTACTGGGAGCCAGCTTACTTTTGAGATTGGGTGCTCTGCGGTAAGTTACTTTGGGGCGAGCAGGGATAATAGATTTAAGGGCAGGATCCTGCAAGAGGATCTTCCAATGGTTGGCCAAGATACTTTCCATTTTTTTAAATTCAAAATGGAAAGTGGTAGTGAAGCGGAGAGAATGATTCTCTGTCTCACGAGCCTCTTTCGGGGGTTTACCCTTCAGATAAAATTGGAAGGCTTTGTCAATGAGGCCATCAGGATATCCTTTCTCGCTGAATTTTTTCTTTAGTAGCTTGCTTTGGTCTATATAGTCCACGTCTCTGGTGCAGTTCTGCCTAAGTCGGCAGAACTGTCCTTTGGGAATATTATTGATCCATTTTGGGAAATGGCAGCTCTTATGATGCAAATAGGAGTTGCCGGCTGTAGGTTTGACATAATTTTTGGAGATGATGGCTAAGGTCTCTTTATCAAAGGCCAACTCCAAATCCAAGAAGGGTAAGGTGGTAGGATCACTAACGGAGGTGAAAGACAGGCCAAACGAATTGTTGTTACAATAGTCTACAAAGGGTGGGATACTATCCACGGAACCGTCCCAAATAACAATAATGTCGTCAATATAACGACCGAAAAAAACGATATTGCCTGAAAATGGATTATTATTGTTGTAGATGTATTCTTTCTCCCAGAATCCCATCGCTAGGTTGGCATAAGAGGGTGCAAAATTAGCGCCCATAGCGGTTCCCTGTAACTGTAAGTAAAAGTCATCATCGAATTTAAAATAATTGTGAGTAAGGCAAAAAGTGGTGGCATCTACGATAAATGAGGCTTGTCGTGAGTTAATAAGAGGATCATGGGAGAGAAAGAACTCCAAAGCCCGGAGGCCAAAGGCATGGGGGATAGAAGTATAAAGGGAATTCACATCGAGTGAGAGCCAAATGTAGGTAGGTTCCCATTTGTACACTGAGAGCTGTTCTAGGAGGTGGCTCCCGTCTCTGATATATGAATCCAATTGCTGGACAATGGGCTGAAGAAATTGGTCTACGTATAGGCTAAGCCCCGTGGTGATGCTGTCCATCGCGGCCACTATAGGTCTCCCCGGGGGATTGTCCATGCTTTTGTGCACTTTTGGGAGGTGGTAAAAATAAGGAATGTGATAAAAGTTCTTTAAAAGGAAGGATTTTTCTACTTTATTAAGAACATTGTCAAGACAGGCAGCTGTGACTAGAGAGTCAATTTCTATAGCATAGTCCGGGGTGGGGGCAAGCTACTAAAGAAAAAATTCAGCGAGAAAGGATATCCTGATGGCCTCATTGACAAAGCCTTCCAATTTTATCTGAAGGGTAAACCCCCGAAAGAGGCTCGTGAGACAGAGAATCATTCTCTCCGCTTCACTACCACTTTCCATTTTGAATTTAAAAAAATGGAAAGTATCTTGGCCAACCATTGGAAGATCCTCTTGCAGGATCCTGCCCTTAAATCTATTATCCCTGCTCGCCCCAAAGTAACTTACCGCAGAGCACCCAATCTCAAAAGTAAGCTGGCTCCCAGTAAGATTCGCACTCGCGATTGTACTCCTACCCCATTAGTCCTCATACCTTTGGTTGGCATGTACAAGTGCAAAAAAAACTTATGTAAAACATGCAAATATGTTCACCATGGGCAAAAATCTTTCTCCACGAAAGGTAAAACTTATCAACTCAAAGAGTTCTACAACTGCTCTTCTGAGTTTGTAGTATATGGCCTCAGCTGTCCCTGCGGCCTCATGTATGTGGGCCGCACTATACGAGCTTTGCGAGTCAGGTTTGGGGAACACAGGAGGCTAATTGAAGGTGGCACCGATCCCCACAGTGTCCCCAGACATTTCTGTGTAGCCCACCAAAAATCCACCAGTGGCCTAAAGGTCTGGGTGATTGAACAGATCCCCCGCTCACTTCCAGCAGCAGAGCGGTTCAAAAAGTTATGCGCTAGGGAAACTTTTTGGATTTACACTTTAGACGTTCTCTCGCCTGGTGGTATAAATGAAGGGATTGAGATTTCCACTATTTTATAAATAACATTACCCTACCTCCTCACATTTATGCTCATTTCACCTGTTCTTTTACTATTTATTGTATTATCTTAGAGGCTTATATGTGCAATTAGAATTTTGTAGAATTTATATATTTTTAATATTTTAACCTTTTATCTATTGGGTAATACCCTTATTGCACTGATTTGATTTTTATTGTCGGAATATATATAACCACCGTTTGTATTATATACTGACATATTGCCCATATATTACCTATGTTAGTATATTTGATTTAATTCATTTATTCTTATACTACATCCTTACAGTTGATGTAGTTCACGTTATTACTTTGTTTTTTGAAAAATTATCATTCTATTAAGCTCCATGTATGTGATTATCCGTACACTTGTGTAAACTAATATGCATAGATGTATATGTTTTACTGTCATACATATCAGCATGGCATATCTCTTCCCCATAGTCAACTTTTTTCCCCTTCCTTTTATTATTTCTTTTTCCCCCCTCCCCCCACCTTTTTTTTTTTTTTTTTTTTTTTCGGTCATGTGATCAGGTCATGTGATCCAGGCCATCCCGATCACATGACCTCTCCATTCCTCCTGTCATTGGACACCACCTTCTCCCAGCCCCACCCCATCCAGCTCACTTCCTCATCCTTGTCCCTATATAAGGCGTCTATCCACTTCTGCCCTTATGTCATGTTGATAAAGGAGCGCGACTTGCCAGGACACCGCAAGTCCGCACGCTCACGAAACGCGTCCATTTTTGATGACGTCACCCTCTGCAGCTTAACCACATGTGCGCTCCTAGCCTCGCTCTTAACACACTACAGGATCGTTGTCCCCGGAAGCCGGCCGCTCCATCTTCAGAGACACTCCTGTCATTCTACGCAGAGCTGAGAACCCCCTGTGACCTGCTGCTGATGATCGTCATCCTGACATTTTAAACGCCTATGTTAATTCACCTAAATGTGAGTGTATTTGTATCTACTATTAAAAACTTGTTACACTATTGCACTTAGAGGCGCCTCTCTCCTTGTCTTCCTTCTGCCCCTGCCTTGGTTCCCATTTTCATTCGAGAAATTCTCCGCCTACATGGGGTCCCTTCTCATATTGTTTCCGACAGGGGAGTCCAATTCACGTCTCGTTTTTGGAGAGCCTTTTGCAAATCCCTCAATATTGTCTTGGATTTTTCTTCTTCTTACCATCCCCAATCCAATGGACAGACTGAGAGGGTTAATCAGGAGTTAGAGGTCTTTCTTCGCACCTTTGTGTCTTCTCACCATGACGATTGGTCCTCTCTACTCCCGTGGGCGGAATTCTCCCATAACAATCATGTGAATACCAGTTCGCAGAAGACACCCTTTTTCACAGTTTATGGAAAACACCCTCAACTTCCTCTTCCCATGATCTGTTCTCCTGAGTCCTGACATTCCAGCTTTGGCTTCGGTTCAGGAGTCTCTCAATTCCGTTTGGGGTCACGTTCATGATTCCCTCCGTGCAGCTGCTGAAAAATTCAAAGGCTTTGCCGACCGCCGCAGGCGTAAACCGCCTTCTCTTCAGCCAGGGGACAAAGTCTGGCTCTCTACCAGGAACATCAAGCTCCGAGTTCCTTCTCTGAAGTTTGCTCCACGATTCATCGGTCCATACACGGTAACTGCTAAACTGAATCCGGTTTGTTTCAAACTCCAGATTCCTAAGAGCCTTAAAATCACTAACTCCTTTCATGTTGCTCTTCTAAAGCCTTTAGTCCTCAATAAATTCTCTCGTCCTCTCCCTACCGTGGCGCCTGTCTCTGAGGATAATCAGGAGTACGAGATCAGTCAAATTCTGGACTCCCGACTCTGTAAAGGCGTTCTTCAGTACCTCGTTCATTGGAAAGGGTTTGGTCCTGAGGAGAGGTCTTGGATCACTGCATCTGAGGTCTTTGCACCTCGTCTGTTAAAGGAGTTTCATCTGAAGTTTCCCTCTAAACCTGGGCCCAGGCGGGGAAGGGGGAGGCCTCGTAAGAGGGAGGGTACTGTCATGGATATGCATTAATGTCTGTCTGCCATCTTACCTTCCTCCTCATGTGTTCATCTAGAGACCAGACCTCCTTCACCTGGCTTCCTTTATAATCTCCTCCCAGCCTGACTCCACCCCAGGCCCTATCACAGAACACTATATTAACCTGTGCACTGCAAGCCTGCCTTGCTGATCAACGTGTTTGTTAGGCATTGTGTGTTTGGGTTCCTGCCTGCCGTGTGCTACGTCTGTCTCTCTGTTACGTTATTGGCTTGTCCCCGACTATCCCTGTCTGCTCGTGACCCTTGACCTTCGGCTCGTTCTTTCGTTATCCTTGTCTGCTTGTGGCCCCTGACCTTCGGCTTGTTATTCGGTTCTCTCTTATCTTGTGCTGCTGCTTCCCCTCTTTTCCCCTTATCCTACGGTGCGTGAGCTAGGAAACTCCAGGGGCCGCGACCTGGTCCCAGCCTGCAGCACAACATCCTCACCACTAGAGGCCCTGGAGAAGACCAGCTGGGTCTTAGACTCCGCGCCCTGGGAAATCTTGGCTCTAGCTTCCGTTAGGATCCCGGTTGTGCTCCTCTGGTCCCGCTTTTCACAACCACCCAGTTTCCTACCCGCAGAAGCCAGCCATAGGGTTCACTACCTCGCGGTGCACTCCTGTCCCCCTACGGTGTGCATCTGTCACCTGGCCACAGGTGACCCTGACAGTGACAGAGGTGTCCTGCTTCAAAGGATTCATATCTAGATCGTATGCCATGTTACTCTTTTCATTTTTACCGGGCTTTCCCGTGAAGGTGACATCCTCCTGGGAAAGAGATGTAGGTGTATTTGAGGAGGACCAATGGGAGGAGGCCTTGCAGGCAATACAAGGGTGCTTACTTAACACTGCACAACGCATGTCACAATTGTACATTGTAATGAGGGTACGCCTCACACCTGCTAGGTTGCATAGAATAGGCCTAGGAGATGATAGTAATTGTCCCAGGTGCGCCAGATACCACGGGGACCTCATTCACTTACTGTGGTGGTGCCCCAAACTGCACCTCTATTGGAGGGGGGTTCTTCAAACCATAAATGAAGTATTCATGGTCAAGGTCCCACAGGATCCTAAAGTCTGTATTCTAGGTATTATGGATGATCTACCACTTGAAGATAACCCAAAAAAAAAAACATAGGTAGAGCCCTTTTCCAGGCCCGTAAACGTATCCTCCACCATTGGAAGGCAACTGAACCTCCTAAGTTACGGGAATGGATAGCTCAGATGGGATCCACATTACGCTTGGAAAAGTATATATTTCAACAGGGAAAATTTGACCTGTTATGGGCTCCTTGGTTGAATACCCCAGGTTTATCCCCGCTTGAATTGGTAATGGACAGGTTGCTTCTTTAACCACTTCGCATCCGGGCCAATTCTGACACTTCGTTCCTACATGTAAAAAGCCAAAATTTTTTGCTAGAAAATTACATATAACCCCCAAACACTATATATATATTTTTTTTTTTGCAAAGACCCTAGAGAATACAATGGCGGTCATTGAAACTTTTTATCTCGCACGGTATTTGCGCAATAATTTTTCAAACGCATTTTTTTTGGAATAAAAACGGTTTCATGAATTAAAAAATATTAAAACATTAAAGTTAGCCCAATTTTTTTGCATAGTGTGAAAGATGAAGTTACGCCGAGTAAATAGATACCCAACATGTCACCCTTCAAAATTGTACACGCTCGTGGAATGGCGCCAAACTTCGGTACTTAAAAATCCTCATGGGCGACACTTTAAATTTTGTTACTGGTCACATGTTTTGAGTTACAGAGGAGGTCTAGGGCTAGAATTATTGCTCTCGCTCTAACGTTTGCAACGATACCTCACATGTGTGTTCTGAACACCGTTTTCATATGTGGGTGGGACTTACATATGCGTTCGCTTCTGCGTACGAGCTACCGGGGACAGGGGCGCTTTACTTTTTTTTTTTTTTATTATTTATTGTTAATTTTACTTTTAACTTTTTACTTTGACAGTAAGAAAAAAAAAAAAAAAAAAGATCACTTTTATTCCTATTACAAGGAATGTAAACATCCCTTGTAATAGGAATAAGCATGACAGGTCCTCTTTACAGTGAGATATGGGGTCAATAAGACCCCACATCTCACCTCTAGGCTGAGAAGCCTGAAATAAATAAAAAAAAAAAACGATCACCGCTTCCTAGCCGAAGCGGCGCCGTTTTTTTGAATGCAGAGGCCGGGCGTGACGTCATAACATCGCGCCCGGCCTCCGAACGATCATAGAGACTCCGGCGACCATCTGGTCCACCGGAAATCTCTATGGTTAGAAGCCGGGGCCGGCGGATCCTGTCACCGACTCACCGATCGCTCAGGTGAGTCGGTAGAAGAACCGGAGGGCGGCGGGAGGGGGGGACGTCCCCTCTCGCCGCCTGTAAGAACGATCAAGCGGCAGAACAGCCGCTATGATCATTCTTACGGTACAGAGAATCGCCGGCTCTAAAAAACGATATCTGAATGATGCCTGTAGCTGCAGGCATTATTCAGATATCCCGGCTGAAAGTCAAGGACGTCCCACGGACGTCCTTAGATGCGAAGTGGTTAAGATGTGTGCTAGTGGGTCACAGGTGAAAGGTATAAATGTATAAAGACAGACCATTCTATGGATGTGTCTAGGTGAAACACTATTGAGACCTGGTTGGTCATATACCTACTGTATGTCGGTTTGTGGAATGTGAGAGACTTATTACTTTTTGTTCCAATGTCCAATGGAATGATTATTTTCTTTGCACATGTATTTAACCTTTTTTATTATGTGTGTCAATAAAAATCCTTTTTGAGAAAAAAAAGGAGCTGGTGGAAGATTCATCTGTTTCACACTGGAAATATTGTTGAGGACTCATTTAAGTATAAGGACATTATTTCTGCATTATTGTTACTGATGAGTAGGTGGCGCTGAATGGTTTGTTTATTATATTCCTCTTTGGTTTGGTAAATCACACTTGTATGTGAGCAGCCGCATCAAAAATACTGGGGGGGCAACAGCTAATCCGACACAGAAAGAGAATCCTAACAAGGACAGTTGAGTGTCTGAACTGTGAACAGAGGGGTACACAAGAATTTGTAGTCCACTAGATATGCGAGTAAGGCCAACTGTATGGTACCTAACTGGAGGAAGCAGCACATTTAAACTCCAAGACTGTTGCTTTTAGAGCATACAAGTGCAGTTTCTCTTGCAGTAACAAGCTCAGTAGCATTTCAGGAAAAGGTTCAGCAATATTCTATGACAGGTTTAGTAACAGTTTGGTATAAGGTTCAGTAAAGCTTTGGTAATAGGTTCAGTAACACTTTCAGTAATTGGTAAGATGACCATTCCACACAGGCACAATGTGGGTTACAGCCAAATGCTGATAATCCTTAAGGCACAAGAGTGGCAGAGCAGTATAGCTAGGCCTGCTAATACCAGGATGTTGAAGTCTGGTGTATGATGTATATCCTCAGGCACAATAGGATACAGCTTGGACTGAATCAGTCTTACCTGGGTGGCATCTGCTTGAGGGGTGGCTGAATGGCAGATTGCTAGCACAGGTGGTGGCTCAGAAAGCTCTGCTGCATGTGGTGGCAACAGTACTGGAGATAGGCTCTGTATAAAGAACGCAGTGGTGTTCCCCCTACTCTATCCCTTCTCACACTGGAACCTCTCCCTGACTCTAATTCTCTGTCCCTGCTGGACAGGGTTCCTGTCTCGAAACTGATTACTAGCAGCATAGACTAATCAAGCCCTGACCAAATAGTCACAGACATAAGGAAATATGCAAATTGCATACTTGCTTTTATAAATGGAAAGCTTCACCTTATTAGACCATGCTGTGAACTGGCTTGTGGCTTCCATACCCAGCTTTTATCCTTCTGTTGTTGCTGCCACACAGAGATGCTGCTCTCCCAGATATATATATAAGATACAGTATAGGATTTGCTTAACTGACCTTTTTCTGTCACTTATGTTAATTGTGCTTAGTATAGATAAATGATGGTGGCTGCGCTGTGATTACACTAAGGAAAAGAGAATGAGGGAAGGGCTGTGGGCTGGTCTAATAAACAGGGACTAAAGATAAGTGGCGTGATAATAAGTGACACAGATGTGAAATATGTAAGTGTCACGACCAATGAACGTGCACAAATCCCAATAACGCAGGGGGGAGAGAAAGGTTACCCTAATGGGTGAGCGTTAACATAATCACATGTGAAATCTTAGATGAAATATAAACAAAAAAATGATTATAAATGAATGTGCAAGGCAAAACGTATGTGAACTCCAAAAAAAAAAAAAAAAACGCACAAAATAAAACAAATGCAAAAATTATGATAAAATGTCCATAGTTTGGATCCAAAGTGAACGTAACAAGTGATACAGTTCAATGTTTAAAGTGAATCCCGTCACCATCGGTTGCTAGTATTTTTCATCCAAGTGAAAACTTGGATGAAATATAAATAAATAAATGATGATAAATGAATGTGCAAAGAAAAACGTATGTGAACTCCAAAAAAACACACAAGATAGAACAAATGCAAAAATTATGATAAAATGTCCATAGTTTGAATCCAAAGTAAACGTGACAAGTGATACAGTCCAATATTTTAAGTGAGTCCCGTCACCATCGGTTGCTAGGGTGTTTAGCACACGACTCTTCAGTGCAAATCCACCACAGTGCTCACAAGCAGCTTACCTCCCAGCTAAAATAAACCAGCATATGGTGTACTCCGGGGCAGTAGACAGTCCTCTCGAGGAAGACCTATTATTACTTTCACAGGATGTATATGGAGATACAAGCGAAGAAAAAAAAAAATATAGTGTGACTCTGTAGATGCACAAACTGGAGTGACTGTAATTAGATGTTCTCACACTCACTTTTTAATGAGCGAGCATGGACATCAATCCACGAGCACCAAACTCGTTAGTACGTAGCAGGTTACAATGATTTCATCATTTATTTGTTTATATTTAATCCAAGTTTTCACTTGTGATTATGTTAACGCTTACCCAGTAGGGTAACTTTTCTCTCCCCCCTACGTTATTGGGATTTGCACTGAAGAGTCATGTGTTAAACACCCTAGCAATCGATGGTGACGGGATTCACTTTAAACATTGAACTGTATCACTTGTTACATTCACTTCGGATCCAAACTATGGACATTTTATCATAATTTTTGCATTTGTTTTATCTTGTGCGTTTTTTTTTTTCTTTTTTTGGAGTTCACATACGTTTTGCCTTGCACATTCATTTATAATCATTTATTTGTTTATATTTCATCTAAGATTTCACAATTGATTATGTTAATGCTCACCCATTAGGGTAACCTTTCTCTCCCCCCTGTGTTATTGGGATTTGTGCACATTCATTGGTCGTGACACTTAAATATTTCACATCTGTGTCACTTATTTGTCATTATCACGCCACTTATCTTTAGTCCCTGTTTATTAGACCAGCCCACAGCCCTTCCCTCATTCTCTTTTCCTTAGTGTAATCACAGTGCAGCCACCATCATTTATCTATATTTTCTGTTTGTCTATTTGGATTAGACCCCCGGTATCTGCTGCAGTGCCCCCCACACCCCAGCTACCCCAACTGCTCAATTTTTGGCTAGCGCGGGTGGTTCTATCTTATACAATTGTGCTTAGTGCCCCCACAAGAAATTGCTAAAAAATTTATCAGTTCACAATGTTTTCCCCTATAACACCTTTAGAAGTGTGTTCTAGTCAAAATGTAGTGAGAAATGTATAACACTTTATTAAGCCTCTAAAATTCCATAGTAAAACCATTGTTGTAAAGCCCAAAAAAATATTTTAAAAACATTACAAAATTTACAAAGATTTGCATAATCAAATAAAATCATGCTTCAAAGTAAATTAGATGGGTTTCCAGGAGAGTGGATTTTTCAAAGTTCTAATGTCTAGTGTCTAATCATAATAATCATTGCCATCACTGCAATCATTTTCAAATGCACAGTTTAATTAATAACATAAAATTGCTGTTTTTAGATTTAGTTTTACTATTTTATTAGATTGTCAGGACTTAAAATGATGGTGCTCTAAAGTCATCTTGCTTAGCTAATATTTGAGGGGTAATACTCTGTTGACTTTTTCCAGGGAGCTGATGCAGAAAATAGAAAGGTGTGCAGACTGTAACCTACTTTGCCTTGGGCCTGTAATTTCAATGCTCTAGATATCACTGCTAAAGAAAACACAGGAGACCATTCAAAAATAATTTAGTTTACCATGGTTATTTTAAGGCATTAGAATAAACCCCCTGGGAAATGTTATTTTACTTTTGTACAACTGTTTATAAGATATCCACCTGTAAATTAAATGTAAAATTTGTAATAGTTTTTGGGTAGGAATTCTAATTAGTTAAATACAAAAACATGAAATGATCATTTAAACGGAACTCGTCAGGTTAGAATTATAAGAACTGTAACAAGCATGCAATCAAAAAAAGTGTAGGGATCCCTGAAGCATATACCTGATCCAAGTGAGCAACTCACTAAATAAATTACGAGGAAAGGATGACAGTCCTAGAGCTGAACCTTTAAAAACAAATCAGTAACGGCAGCTCCCAACCTTCTTTCCTGACAGGACCACCTGAAAGCTTGAAGCAATTTTTCTTATGAATGTTTTTCTACTCTACTGTTCTTCTACTTTCAGCATGATTGCAAGGAAATGAGGAATGAAATGTAGTACAATGCAAAAGACAGGTGAAAGCAAAAAGCTTAGTAACTTGAAATAATAAGAAATTATTACTTATTATAATTACTTTTATTTTTAAAAAACCACTAACATTGGTAAGTAAAACAGTGGAAAACCAGGGGCTATGTCACCTTTAATTGTATGAGTTTCTAACCATATTATCCCTGTTATTGGAAACTTGCACCAATACATCTGTATTTCCTCCTAAAAAGGTCCTTTTGTATATATTTGAAATTGCATGAAATGGTGTATACATAAATCTATATGCATATATTTTGGACCTTTTTTATGAATTTGAACAATTATTATTTTTATAATTTTTTCTTAATATACCTATTCTATACTATTTTTTTACCACTGTTAAAAAAAATCATTTTTTTTCAGTAATTTGTTAAATATAATATTTTTGTTATGCTAATAATTGATTTTGATTATATAAAAAAAGCAAAGTGTTATGTTCATTCTTTCTTTTTTTACATTGATGAAGTTTGGTGCTATATCACTGGATATTGGCATACCGTATATCGAATATCCCGAAAATAAATAATGAATAATAAACAATAACAAACACCACATGTGTTAATTATAATCATTAAAATAATAGTGCCTCACACATCATAATTAACAATCAACCACAAAAGTCTGTGTTCAAATATATAAAGATGACTCACAAAATCATAAAAAAGATCTGTGATGAAATCCCTGTGAAGAATGTGTTAATGTAATTCACTTTAACTTCAAGTGTAATAAATGACATAAATGGGATTGCGGGTGCTGCACTATTTTGGGTTATTCGATTTCAGTTCAGGGTGTAGTGAGATCACGTTTGAGTGCTAGCTAGCATTTGAGGAGTTAATTTTTTCTAAGATATTTTTATTTTTGTATTTTTTGGTTTTCAATATTATTGGAATGTGGTGCACAGGTGTGTTTTTGGTTATTAGTTTTGGCATACCATAAAGCATGTTCAATTTACATTTAATACATTTTATAAACGTTTTGCTTTTCCTAGTTGGCCTAAGGGTAACAACCTTGTCAATAATTACAAGTGATGCTTACAATCAGGGGTAGGCCAATACAAGAGCAGAAGAAGTCTATGGTCTGGAGGTAGGATCCTCTCCTGCTGTCAAAGTGACAGCAGAGCCCTGTTACTACCCAGTTTAATCAGCATCCCTGACACAAAACAAGATTGTGTAACACACTGGCAGCTGAATCCTGCAACCTTCCTGAGAAACAAAACAGGACTCAGCTGTCAAAGTTATAGCAGGGCCCCATAGATTACACCAGAAGAGTTTCTGGTCCACTGCTATACCCACTGCTATACCCAAAAAGACTTGCAGCTGTTTTTGCAGCAAAAGGGGTTCTACAAAATAATTGACTCAGGGGGGCTGAATACAAATGCCCACCACATTTTTCAGATATTTATTTGTGAACATTTTTGGAAAACCATTAATCATTTTCCTTTCACTTCACGATTATGTGCCACTTTGTGTTGGTCTATCGCATAAAATCCCAATAAAATACATTTACTTTTTTGGTTGTAATATGACAAAATATTGAAAATTTCAAGGGGTATGAATACTTTTTCAAGGTACTGTATGTTCTTTCATTAGCATTTGAAAAGCACAGTGCCAGCTCCAAGAAAGAAGAGTTGACACCTAGATGCCAATAAAAGTTCCCATACAAGTAAACATATATTGCAATCTTTCTGAAGCCTTCAAAAAAGTCCTAGCCAGTGTGGCTACAAGGATCCACAGGGGGCATTCACAAGGCCCCAGAAGGTCTGCGAACTTTAATTGGTTCAACAGATCTGAGGAACATATTTTATCTCTCATAAAAGCTAAAATATTAGCGGCAGAGAGATGAAAATAATTCCTTTTGATCGTACACGTGATGGATTACGTGTACATGTAACCCTGTATTTTTTATATATATATTGTGAGGGGGTTAGCTCAGCAACAGGTGTGTGTGACCTCCTGGATGGGTTCACCACACAAAATTAGGCACAGCAGACTGAGTTTGTAGGTGAAAAAACAAAAGGTGCGGTTTATTTAAACTATATACAGTGAAAAGTATAGCAGAAAAACAAAAAGAAACATGAAAAGAAATCCTGATCAGCTTGACCGTTTACTACACACGTAGTTTCCCTAACAACTAGGTGCAGCCTTGTGCTGGCCCAGCCTCCTATCTCCCTGTTTTAGAAGTTTTAGCCACACAGGCTTTGTCTCACCGCACAGAAAACACACTCCCCAGTCTACACAACACAGAACTGGTTCCAGGTTGGAGCATCTCCCTTAGCATGCTGGGAGTTTTTGTAGAGGTCTTAATGAGCCCACTTACTTCAGCTGGGCTCATTATCTCTTCCCTGCTGGACTCTCAGCACCCCCCACCCCCCAGTGGTATAAATTGGCATAAAGCCTGAATCTGGGACATATATATATTCAATCCTGGATGCAATCAGGTGATTTTACCTGCCTGCTGTCACAATATGTATGTATTTTATATATGGCACCTGATTGTGGCAGGCAGGAAGTGATTGGTACTGTCGCGATCGGACTGATGCGCTGGTGTCGGAAATCCTATATATTTCCCAGCGATCAGCGCCGTTCTGGGCCAATTTGACTCTGGTCATTTCAGAGCTCAAAACATCCTGTGAGCTGGGATGGGAATACCCCCCCCCCCAGGGTTGATTGGCCAAGGGATAAAGTCCAGCCCACAACCATATTTCCAGAATCTAGGGAGCCTGAGATATGGACGTTGTTCTTCCACAAAGTCAGTTCTAAACTGGGGAGTCCCCACATGGTTTTCCGACATGCTTCTGTCAAGGGATAAGCTTCGGTAAAGTTTATATCTGTTTTTATTCCTTTTTTATTTTAATAGCGAATGACCAATTGTATGTCTTTGAGTCTTTTTTGTATTTTTTTGGTAACTCCTTTTTCATTGTATAGATTTTATTCACTGCCCACTTTTGGTATATTAAATGATAAAATGAATAAGTGACTTCTGTGTACTAAGCTAGGACTCATATCTCTGGAGAGATTGTTGTATTTTAGTGCCTAAGTGCACAGTCTAAGTTATGTAATTGCTCTGTGTGGTGGCCTATTGCATGCAGATTGCAAACTAACAGATCTGCCAGACAGAGATCTGTGTGCGTGTGGTGGCCCAGAAGACCATTCTGCGGACAAACTGTTGGGTGGTGGCAGGCTATGGTTTGTTGTGTGTCTGGTGTGTAGACGTGGGAAGAGTGATTAACACCAGGGTTCTAGCTTGCAGGATAGTTGGAAGGATCCTAATAGTGTGTGATAATTGCTAGACTGCTCCCAAATCCTTAGAGTGCACCAGATTGTATGTAAGATTTGTATCTGCCTGTGTGTGGTCAGCCAGCTGGATTGGAGTAGAGTCTCCCTCTAGTGGTGGCCAAAGGTAGTGCGGGCTGTGAAAGTACCACAGCCAGTCCTTTTTAATTAGTATAAGTTCCCCCTTATTCCTCATATACCCCAGTCACGGAACCACGTCGTGGTTAGCTAGTCGCCGTGGGCGTGCGTATCTGTGACACCCAACATATGCCCAAAGAATATATTTACCTTCACTACCTTCCCCGATGTTTCGTTTTGGAAGCCAAAGGAAATACTTGGTACTTTTGGGTATAGAGGCTCAAGTAACTGACTCCATATGATAGCTCTGGGCCAATCAGAGCTGTCATATCAATGACTCATATTTTATACTGGGCTGTGCTTCACTCCTTGAAGTTGAACAGAATGAAAGGTAGATAAGTACAGTGGGTATAGAAAATAATCAACCTCCTTAAATAATCTAATTTTGTTGCTTTGCAGCCTGAAATGAAGACAGACACTGTTTTTGTTTTATCCAGCAGTATTTACTCAGTGCAACTAATAACATCCAAGTGAAAGATGTAACATCAAATACATTTTTTTACACACACATGAACTTTAATGGCATCCCAGTCTTAGTTCGTAGGCTTCAATATTGGGTTGGCCCACCCTTTGCAGCTTTAACAGCTTCAACTCTTCGGCAAAGGCTGTCGGCAAGGTTTAGGAGTATGATTATGGGAAAGTTTGACCATCCTTCCAGAAGCCCATTTGTGAGGTCAGGGGCACTGATGTTGACGAGAAGGCCTGGCTCGCAGTTTCCGGTCTAATTCATCCCAAAGGTATTCTATCGGGTTGAGATCAGTTCCTCCACCCCAAATTCGCTTATCCATGTTTTTATGGACCTTGCTTTGTGCACTTGTCCAGTCATGTTGGAACAGGCAGGGACCATCCCCCAACTGTTCCCACAAAGTTGGGAGCATGAAATTGTCCAAAATGTCTTGGTATGCTGAGTCCTAAGAGTTCCCTTCACTGGAACTAAGGGGGCCAAGCCCAACCCCTGAAAGACAACCCCACACCACAAACGTGCTCCACCAAATGATCTGGACCAGTGCACAAAGCAAGGTCCATAAAGACATGGATGAGCGAGTACCAATACTTTTGGTAATATAGTGTATGTGAATTCACAATACAGTACAAGATTAATTAATATTAAATATGTCAATATGACATGTATTACTTTATTAACCACTTTTGTTAGCAAATTTCTAAATTAAAACATAATACTAACAGTAAAAAAGAACTGTCCGCTGTTATGAGGCAAGGGATATGTGTTCACTAAAGTGAATTTGTGTGCACTTATCCCTGAGCTGATTTTTTGTGCATATGTTGTGTGCATACACATCATGTTTTATTTAATAAGGTCATGGCATCCCTACTGAATTCAGTAAGTTTGATAACCCAGGAATCAAGCGTACAACTTTAGCATACCATTCCATATATGTGATCAGTGCTTTGAAAAATATATTGTTTTTGTTTCTACTTTTTAAAGTATGCAAATGTCAAAATATCTGTCATTTTTCATACCAACAGAGATCACAGGGGTTAGAGCCATTGGTATAAAACAAAACTTGATGCTGTATCATACCTCCTGCTATTAGAATAATGGAAGTGCATTAATGCATTTAGCTATGGGATGCTCTCACTACAGTGATCCCAGCACGTAGTTCAGCACAACGCTTGTAGTTGTTGCAGTTGTTAAATATATTCCACACTCCATTTACACTTAACATTGCTTTTCCAGCAGGGGATTTTGCCTAATCAAAAAGTATTTGAAATCCTTTTATTGTATACATTACACCACTGTGTGTTCTTTTGCTCTGAGATGTACTTGGGCAGCTGCAGATACATTTATTTAGCACACTTGACTAATTTCCCATACATACTATATATGTGCATACAGTTAAAATATACTGTCTCAGTTTTTGGTAGACATTGACATCTGACAGTTGATTTTTATCTCTCTGCAACACCATTGATGAGACCCCTGTTATGTTAATTCTCAGTTTTCTGAGTACAATGTTTTTCAAGATATTGATCCCTTAAAATGAAACCTGAGCAAAAGTAGGTGTGAATGAGGGAAACCCAGTTTGACCAGAATGAGAGGTAAGGGTAAATCTCCAAATTGGGATGCCTATTCCACTGAAAGGTGACAAAAGGTAGGATTTTCCCCACTTCCTATTATAATTTTTGAGACAGGAAATAAGGGAAATTTTCACAGTGGCAGCAAAGACAGCTTTATAAACCTAACATGGTTTCTAGACATTCCTGACTTTTCAGAGCAACTATAATAAAAAAAACTTTTGGTGTATTCCAACTTTTGAGTAACTCTGTGGCCAAGACATGGATGTTCAAACAATTACATTTTTCTAAAACCTTGGGGGAGATTTACTAAGACTAGACCAGACAGAATCTGGACCAACTGTGCATAGTAACCATTCAGCTTCTAGCCTCTGCTTGTTCAGTTAAAAGGTTAGTTCACCTTTACAAAAACTGCCTATGCAGGTAAGGGGTGCCTGTAGACAAAAAACAGCTGTACAGCATTGACCAAAGGTAAATAACACCTCACTATAAGGGTAGGCCATTTACATACCTCCTGAAGTCTGGCTGAAAAACTCCAAGAGATGACATCCTGCCTTGTCGCTAGAATGTGCTAAGGCACACCTGGCTAATTCAAATACCCTTGCATACAATCTCTCTCCCCTGTAGCAGTAGCTTTGAGCTCAGTGATGCTGTGACGGAAAAGATAGTGGACCACACATTTGCGGGGGTTTGAGAGCTTGGTCCTATTATGGTGGGGATGAGCAGCAAAAGCTTGGAGTGCCTTAGCAATGTTCTAGCAACAAGGCAGAGTATGATGCCATTTCTGGGAGTTTTTTGGCTAGGCTTTTGGGTATCTACAAAAAAGTCTACACTTATAGCAAAGGCAGTATCCAACTTTTTGCAGAGCTGTACAGTTTTCTTTTTCTACAGGCACCCCTTACCTGCATAGAAAGTTTTTTTTGATAAAGGTGAACTTACCCTTTGAGCTTTGGAGATGAAAGCTAGTGCTCCATTATCTTTCTGCTCCACTCTTGGTAATTTCCCATAATTGTCTTTTTTATGCCAGCTTTCATACCAGATGAAAGTGTAAAAACATCTATACAAAAAAAAGGAAAAAATGCAAGAACAATATACTGTAAGCAGACATACAAGATAATGTGACTCACGAAGGTGGGGTTGATGGAGAAGGAGACAGCCTCAAGAATCCCATGCAGAATGGAAATTTTAGGCTCAAAAAACTATATTTATTCACAAACATTCAGCTGATGATCACAGAACACATTCCTCATCTGTGTATTGTTCGGGACTAACAATAAAAATCTGCACACAGCATGTTTCTTTCTGGACCACCTCACGCTCTGCACTGCCCTCCATTGAGTTATTTAGATCCTACAGGAGCACCCCCTGTGAAGAGGACAGGCTTTTTCAGATGTCAACATACTGTAAACTCTATTACTCCAGCCAGGTAACAAACCATGAGGGCAAATATTCCTCCAAAACACTGCAATGGCCTCAACAACACTTCAAAAAGCACAGTACAAAATCATTTATGAAAATCATGCTCAATGACAGACACAAAGTATGTTTGACACTTTGTGTTAAATTATCACTTGTTCTGTGGGGTAGTTCATAAATGAGAGCAATAGGCAATGTGATTAAGAGGTCTGTAGGTTGTGGTGCCTAGTTTCACTAAGAAGTTTATGTAACCAAAAATAAGACAGTAGATGTTAGAAAACAATTCGAGGAAAAACTCTGTGGTCAATCTGAATACTTAAGTATCTGTTTCTTTGGGTGAGTCCAATAAGCACAGATGTTGTATAATTTGGGATATATATTTCTGTGATTATCATGCCTTCTATAGAAAGGCTTGTAATTTTCCTATTGACTTTCTGGTTTAATAAAATTAATCTATGTTGCCAACTAGTGGCCGTTTGTATAACTGCACTATCTATTTTAATGAAGTCATTTAGATTAGCTAGTTAGATTGGTACATGCAAGCCTCCGTACTTTCAATCCTATCAGGCCTTGCGTCAGCTTCTTCAGCCATTTCGTTTTCACCCTGGAAGCATGCACATGGACTGCTAAGATCTACGCTACCCATCCTGATTCATCTCCGGTATGTCTACTATTTATGTCTTGAGCTAGATAGATAGGGAGGCACTAATTGTACTATTGATTATTAATTGCATTTTGTCTGTATCTGTTACAGTTTTACTCTATCTTGTATCAATAAAAGTTCAAAAGGATTCTACGCCTACTAGAATGCATTGGTATGAGAGGAGATATCAGTGTGCCCAAATACACCTCAGCCATGTGTAGTGAGGGGCATAACAGTGATTATGAGTCAGTTCTTGGATCTCTCTCAGTTGGTCCACATTTTCAAATGCAGATGATTTAGTGGCATTGAGAAGGAATGGCACTAGAACGTTTTTATGTTTTGTAGGATTACTGCATACTGCATTATATCACATACATATCTGCAGGATACATTTTGTATCCCTGTCCAGTGTCCAGAATGTTTGTTGAATGGGGCAACGCCACCATATATGAGTGAATGAGTCAATGGTGTCTTCAACAGTTGGGTGGAACAAATGGGAAGATGACCTGTATTTTGGAACATATATAACATTGGGATAGTAATTTAACCACTTGGCACTGGGCACTTAAACCCCCTTAACCACTTGACAACTGGGCACATAACCCCCTTCCTGCCCAGGCGAAATTTCAGGTTTCAGCGCCGTCACGCTTTGAATGACAATTGCGCGGTCGTGCGACGTGGCTCCCAAACAAAATTCACGTCCTTTTTTTCCCACAAATAGAGCTTTCTTTTGGTGGTCTTTGATCATTTCTGCGGTTTTTATTTTTTGCGCTATAAACAAAAATAGAGCGACAATTTTGAAAAAAACACAATATTTTTTCATTTTTGCTATAATTAATATCCCATTTTTTTAAAAAAAAAACTATTTTTTTCCTCAGTTTAGGCCGATACGTATTCTACATATTTTAGGTCAAAAAAAAAAAATCGCAATAAGCGTATAGTGATTGGTTTGCGCAAAAGTTATAGCGCCTACAAAATAGGGAATAGAATTATGATTTTTTTATTTATTTTTTTACTAGTAATGGCGGCGATCTGCGATTTTTTTTTTTTTGCGACTGTGACATTACGGCGGACACATCGGACACTTTTGACACATTTTTGGGACCATTCACATTTATACAGCGAACAGTGCTAAAAATATGCACTGATTACTGTATAAATGTGACTGGCAGGGAAGGGGTTAACCACTAGGGGGCGATCAAGGGGTTAATATGTTCCCTGCTAGATGTTCTTACTGTGGGGGGAAGGGGACTGACTGGGGGAGGTGACTGATGGTTGTCCCTATGTACAAGGGACACACCATCCGTCTCCTCTCCCTGACAGGACGTGGATCTCTGTGTTTACACACAGAGATCCACGTCCCTGGCTCTGTGACAGCCGATCGCTCGTACCTGGCGGACATCGCGGCCGCCAGGCACGCGCATCGGCACTCGCCTGACACGCCGGGCACAGTTTCTCCCCGATGCGCGCCCGCGGTGGCGCGCATCGCGGAAGTAAATAAGAGGACGTCCATAGACGTCCTATCAGCAATTGACGACCGCTTTGCGGACGTCTTTTCCTTATAGCCCGGGCGCGAAGTGGTTAATACCCAGACCAATTTTCAGCTTTCGGAGCTCTCACATTTTGAATGACAATTACTCAGTCATACAACACTGTACCCATATGACATTTTTGTCCTTTTTTTCACACAAATAGAGCTTTCTTTTGGTGGTATTTAATCACCGTTGGGTTTTTTTTTTTTGCGCTATAAGAGAAAAAAGACTGAAAATTCTGTAAATTTTTTTATTTTTTTAGTTTCTGTTATAAAATTTAGCAAATTAGTATTTTTTCTTCATAAATTTTGGCCAAAATTTATACTGCTACATATCTTTGGTAAAAATAAGTACAAATTGGTGCATATTATTTGGTCTTTGTGAAAGTTGTAGAGTCCACAAGCTATGGTGCCAATATCTGAAAATTGATCACACCTGAAGTACTGACGGCCTATCTCATTTCTTGAGACCCTAACATGCCAGAAAAGTACAAATACCCCCCAAATGACCCCTTTTTGGAAAGAAGACATTCCAAGGTATTTAGAAAGCGGCATTGTGAGTTTTTTGAAGTTGTAATTTTTTCCCACATTTCTTTGCAAAATCAAGATTTTATTTTTTTTTCACAAAATTGTCATATTAGCAGGTTATTTCTCACACACAGCATATGCATACCACAAATTACACCCCAAAATACATTCTGCTATTACTCCCGGGTATTGCGATACCACACGTGTGAGACTTTTACACAGCGTGGCCACATACAGAGGCCCAACATGCAGGGAGCACCTTCAGGCGTTCTGGAGCACCCAGGCCAATTCTGACATTTCTCTCCTACATGTAAAAACCATCATTTGTTTGCTAGAAAATTACATAGAACCCCAAAACATTATATATGTTTTTTTAAGCAAAGACCTTAGAGAATATAATGGTGGTCATTGCAACTTTTTATCTCGCACGGTATTTGCGCAGCAATTTTTTTAACGCGTTTTTTTACGGAAAAAAACAGTTTTGTTCTTAAAAACAAAACAAAAAAAACCCAGTAAATTTAGCATAATATGAAAGATGAAGTTACGCCGAGTAAATAGATACCTAACATGTCACCCTTCAAAATTGCACACGCTCGTGGAATGGCGCCAAACTTCGCTACTTAAAAATTTCCATAGGCAACGCTTTAAATATTTTTACTGGTTACATGTTTTGAGTTACAGAGGAAGTCTAGGGCCAAAATTATTGCTCTCGCTTTAACATTCGCGGCGATACCTCACATGTGTGATTTGAACACCGTTTTCATATGTGGGCGGGACTTATGCATGCGTTTGTTTCTGTATGCGAGCTCACATGGGCAGGGGCGCTTTAAAATATATATATATATATATATATATTTTATTGTTCATTTTACTTTATTTATTTTAGTCTGACATGTTTTACCGCCCCAAATTTTTTTTTGGTCACTTTTATTCCTATTACAAGGAACGTAAACATCCCTTGTAATAGGAATAAGCATGACAGGTCCTCTTTACAGTGAGATATGGGGTCAATAAGACCCAACATCCCACCTCTAGGCTGGGAAGCCGGAAAAAAAAAAAAAAAAAAAATATTGGCTTTGATCGTAGCGGTGAGTCGGTAGAAGCACCGGAGGGCGGCGGGGGGAGGCAATCCCCTCTTGTCTCCCGTAAGAATGATCAAGCGGCGGAACAGCCGCTATGATTGTTCTTATGGTGTAGGGATGAGCTTCGAGTTCGAGTCGAACTCATGTTCGACTCGAACATTGCCTGTTCGCCCGTTCGCCGAACAACGAACAATTTGGGGTGTTCGCGGCAAATTCGAAAAGTCTATGGGAGAAATCTAAAGTGCTAATTATAAAGGCTTATATGCAAGTTATTGTCCTAAAAAGTGTTTGGGGACCTGGGTCCTGTCCCAGGGGGCATGTATCAATGCAAAAAAAAGTTTTAAAAACGGCCATTTTTTTAGGAGCAGTGATTTTAATAATGCTTAAAATGAAACAATAAAAGTGAAATATTCCTTTAAATTTCGTACCTGGGGGGTGTGTATGATATGCATGTAAAGTGGCGCATGTTTCCCGTGCTTAGAACTGTCCCTGCACAAAGTGTCATTTTTGAAGGAAAAAAAGTCATTTAAAACTCACTCGCGGCTATTAATGAATTGTCGGCTTTTATCAATACTTAGAAAAGTCATTGATAAAAAAAAAAAAGCGTGGGGGTTCCCCCAAATTCAATTACCAGGCCCTTTAGGTCTGGAATGGATATTAAGGGGAACCCCGCCGCAAATTTAAAAAAAAATGGCGTGGGGTTCCCCCTAAATATCCATACCAGGCCCTTGAGATCTGGCATGGATTTTAAGGGGAACTCCACCCCAAATAAAAAAAAAAATGGCGTGGAGTCCCCCCAAAAATACATACCAGACCCTTATCCGAGCACGCAACCTGGCCGGCCGCAGGGGAAGAGGGGGGGACGAGAGCGGCCCCCCCTCCCTCCTGAACCGTACCAGGCCACATGCCCTCAACATGGGGAGGATGTCCCCATGTTGATGGGAACAAGGGCCTCATCCCCACAACCCTTGCCCGGTGGTTGTGGGGGTCTGCGGGCGGGGGGCTTATCAGAATCTGGAAGACCCATTTAACAAAGGGGACCCCCAGATCCCGCCCCCCCTATGTGAATTGGTAAGGGGTACATTGTACCCCTACCATTTCACAAAGAAAGTGTCCAAAAAATGTAAATAAATACACACACACCTTGAAAAAGTCCTTTATTAAAAAATAAAAAAATAATAAAAAAACAACAACATTCCAGCGATGAAATCCAGTGTCCCGCGGCGATCCTGATGTCCAGCGCTGTCCGTCATTGGTTGTGCCTTTGCGGACCTGATGGGGAACTTCCTCCGCTGTGTTTTAAATGTATAGACCCGCCCCTTCTAAAGTTCCCCATCAGGTCCGCTCAGCGGACCAGATGTGGAACGAGAGAAGGGGAGGGCCTATTCATGTATTACACAGCGAACGAAGTTCCCCCTCAGGTCCGCCCCCTTGGTATGTCGGACCCCGCCTACGTCATTGGCCTGAGCGGGGAACTTCCTTCACTGTGTAAATTTAAATTACACAGTGAAGGAAGTTCCCCGCTCAGGCCAATGATGTAGGCGGGGTCGGACCGAGGGGGCGGACCTGATTGGGAACTTAATTCGCTGTGTAATACATGTATAGACCCGCCCCTTCTCATGTTCCGCATCTGGTCCGCTGAGCGGACCTGATGGGGAACTTTAGAAGGGGCGGGTCTATACATTTAAAACACAGCGGAGGAAGTTCCCCATCAGGTCCGCACAGGCACAACCAATGACGGACAGCGCTGGACATCGGGATCGCCGCGGGACACTGGATTTCATCGCTGGAATGTTTTGTTTTTTTTTAATAAAGGACTCAAGGTGTGTGTGTGTTTTCATTTACATTTTTTGACACTTTCTTCGTGAAATGGTAGGGGTACAATGTACCCCTTACCAATTCACATAGGGGGGCCGGGATCTGGGGGTCCCCTTTGTTAAAGGGGTCTTCCAGATTCCGATAAGCCCCCCGCCCGCAGACCCCCACAACCACCGGGCAAGGGTTGTGGGGATGAGGCCCTTGTCCCCATCAATGTGGGGACATCCTCCCCATGTTGAGGGCATGTGGCCTGGTACGGTTCAGGAGGGAGGGGGGCCGCTCTCTCGTCCCCCCCTCTTCCCCTGCGGCCGGCCAGGTTGCGTGCTCGGATAAGGGTCTGGTATGGATTTTTGGGGGGACTCCACGCCATTTTTTTTTAATTTGGGGCGGAGTTCCCCTTAAAATCCATGCCAGATCTCAAGGGCCTGGTTTGGATATTTAGGGGGAACCCCACGCCATTTTTTTTTAAATTTGCGGCGGGGTTCCCCTTATTGATAAAAGCCGACAATTCATTATAGCCGCGAGTGAGTTTTAAATGACTTTTTTTCCTTCAAAAATGACACTTTGTGCAGGGACAGTTCTAAGCACGGGAAACATGCGCCACTTTACATGCATATCATACACACACCCCAGGTACGAAATTTAAAGGAATATTTCACTTTTATTTTTTCATTTTAAGCATTATTAAAATCACCGCTCCTGTAAAAACGTCTATTTTTAAACCTTTTTTTTGCATTGATACATGTCCCCTGGGGCAGGACCCAGGTCCCCAAACACTTTTTAGGACAATAACTTGCATATTAGCCTTTATAATTAGCACTTTAGATTTCGAACGTTCGAGTCCATTGTATTTAATAGGGTTCTAAAGTTTGCGCGAACATTCTGTCTGTTCGCAGGTTCTGGTGCGAACCGAACAGGGGGGTGTTCGGCTCATCCCTGTTATGGTGTAGGGAATCGCCGGCTGAAAAAGCTAATATCTGAATGATGCCTGTAGCGGCAGGCATCATTCAGATATCCCCGCACAAAGTCAAGGACGTCATATGACGGCCGGCGGGCGGGAAGTGGTTATTTCAGAGTATTGCAGGGTATTGCGGAGCATTGCCGGGTATTGCGGAGCATTGCCGGGTATTGCGGAGCATTTCCGGGTATTGCGGAGCATTGCAGGGTATTGCGGAGTATTGCAGTGTATTGCGGAGTATTGCAGTGTATTGCGGAGTATTGCAGGGTATTGCAGAGTATTGTAGGGCATTGCGGAGTATTGAGGAGTATTGCAGGGTATTGCGGAGTATGGCAGGGTATTGCGGAGTATGGCACAGTATTGGCAGGGTATTGCAGAGTAGGGTTGTCCCGATACCACTTTTTTAAGACCGAGTACAAGTACCGATACTTTTTTTCAAGTACTCGCCGATACCGATTACCGATACTTTTTTTCAATGTCATGTGACAGTTTGAAAGATGGGGACTGATAGGTGGCACTTATGGGCACGGATCGATGGCACTTATGGGCACTGATAGGTGGCACTTGTGGGCAGTGATAGGTGGCACTTGTGGGCATTGATAGGTGGCACTGATTGCACAGAAAGGTGGCACTTGCGGGCACTGATAGGTGGCACTTGTGGGCACTGATAGGTGGCACTTGTGGGCACAGAAAGGTGGCACTTGTGGGCACTGATAGGTGGCACTTGTGGGCACAGAAAGGTGGCACTTGTGGGCAGTGATAGGTGGCACTTGTGGGCAGTGATAGGTGGCACTTGTGGGCACTGATAGGTGGCACTGATTGCACAGAAAGGTGGCACTTGTGGGCACTTATGGGCACTGATATGTGGCACTTATGGGCACTGATAGGTGGCACTTATGGGCACTGATAGATGGCACTTATGGGCACTGATAGGTGGCACTGATTGCACAGAAAGGTGGCACTTGTGGGCACTGATAGGTGGCACTTGTGGGCACAGAAAGGTGGCACTTGTGGGCACAGAAAGGTGGCACTTGTGGGCACTGATAGGTGGCACTTGTGGGCACTGATAGATGGCACTGATTGCACTATTAGTGCAATCAGTGCCATCTATCAGTGCCCACAAGTGCCACCTATCAGTGCAATCAGTGCCCATAAGTGCCACCTATCAGTGCAATCAGTGGCATCTACCAGTGCCACCTGATAGGTGGCACTGGTAGATGGCACTGATTCCACTGATAGGTAGCACTTGTGGGTACTGATAGGTGGCTGGCACTAAATGCTGCGGGGGGTGGGGGGGAAATGACACAGGATTTAAGAAAAAAAAAACTGCTGCAACGCCCATCTTGGTACACCCTGCACTCGGCTGCAGTAAGCAACAGCAGACATCTTGTTACACCCAGCCCATATAGCTCGGGCTGAGTGTAACAAGATGTCTGCTGCTGCTTACTGCAGCCGAGTGCAGGGTGTACCAAGATGGGCGTGGGGACGTTCAGCCGCTGACGGCGACCGAATGTGACAGCACCGGTCACCGATCCTGATGCGGCTGCGCCCTGAACCCCTGCCAGCTTACCAGGTTCAACTGCAGGTGAGGGACTCGCTCTCTCCGCCCGCGGACTCCGTCCACCGACTGTGCCCGCCCTCTTCAGCCAGACTCCGTCCGCACTTTCCTCTTCCGCCCTCCCCAGCCACTGACTCCTCCCGCCCTCTCCGGCCAGACTCCGCCCGCACTCCCCCGCCCTCTCTCCTGCCCTCCCCAGCCACTGACTCCTCCCGCCCTCTCCGGCCACAAAAAAAAAAAAAAAAAGTATCGGGTGAAGCATCGGGAGCATTTGCGCGAGTACAAGTACTCGCGCAAATGCTTGGTATCGGTCCTGATACCGATACTAGTATCGGTATCGGGACAACCCTATTGCAGAGTATTGGCAGGGTATTGCAGAGTATTGGTAGGGTATTGCATAGTATTGGCAGGGTATTGCACAGGGTATTGCAGAGTATTGCACAGGGTATTGCAAAGTATTGGGCAGGGTATTGCAGAATATTGCACAGGGTATTGCAGAGTATTGGCAGGGTATTGCAGAGTATTGGCAGGGTATTGCACAGGGTATTGCATGCAGAGTATTGCACAGGGATGGCTGAGCAGGGATGGATGGATGGCTGGATCTGTGACTGCAATTGTCACAGATCCAGCCCACAGCGCTGCTGCCATGATCTGCTCCCTCCCCTCTCCTCTCACACTGTAACGATCGGTACAGAGAGGGGAGAGAGGAACCGGTGTCATCACATGACGCCGGTCTGTTTACAAGTGATCGCTCCGTCATTTTACGGAGCGATCACGTGGTAAACGGCCGCTATCAGCGGCGATTTACCGTGATCCGTGATGCGCCGGGTCCTCTGGACCCGGCGGTCACGGAGACACCCGTGTGCGCGCACCAGGGGGCGCGCGGGAGCGCGATTCTGGGAGGACGCTATATAACGTCCTCCCAGAGTTAAGCAACCACCCTGTCGACGTTATTTGTCGACAGGCGGTTGTTAAGTGGTTAAAGTTCAATTCACTTATTTTTGTGTTGATGGATGATGTCAGGCAAGTATCCTAGTCTTTTGTTTTTGAGATTTTGTTAATCACTAGTGGAATTCCTGTTCCCATTTCTTCGGATATGGAAGTGAGTCCAAGGTAAGCAGTAGTTTATACAAGTATATACATAGATTCCCAACCAGTAATTGAGCTTTAAAACAAGTCTTCGACGATTTCTGGAGTTTCAGGTGCTGTGGAGCAACTCATCCTCAAAGTTCATAGCAGAAGTATCAAAGTTGTTCAAGTCATTCACTCAACAGCTCATCTTGCTACCAGTTTTGTGTTTACATTTGAGACTAGATGGCTGTTGAAACTCTGCTGGGAGGGGGAGCAGGGTGAACTTGCTGCTGAGAGAACGACAAGAATGATTTTTGTGCTTTTGCTATGAGTTTTGAGGATTGCTTTAATAGTGCCTGTAGCTACAGAAGTCGGTGAGGTTTTGTATTGAAGCTTATTTACTGATTGTTAAGCTATGTAAATACTTGCTACAGTATACTAAGTAGATCTTAACATAATCACTAAAATATCATGTAAGCTGTAACATGTTGAAGTAATTCCAAACTTTTTTTTTTTTTTATCTGTTAACATCTGCATGTTTCTTTAAAATAATATCTTGTAATTCTGACATAAACTTACCTTTTTTTTTTTTACTTTCAATATTTCTATTGAAAAAAAAACAAGAAGAATTTAAGACATTGCAACAGGAATAATCACCATCCATATCAAGATAGGACTTGAACATTTAGATCAACCTTACAAACAAGGGATGAAACCTTCTGCTAGAATGGTGACTGGTGACTGAATGACATGTTATACATATCAACATGGAATGTAAAAAACTGCGCTAGGAAAAACAGTAAGCAGCAACACAATGTGGGATACAAATGTAGCGGACCCCCCATAATTGGGGTCACTATGCCTAAATTTAAGGGGTAGCCTGAGCAAATAGTTAGGCTCAGGCTGTTTGAATTCTTTAAATTGGTTTCTGCTTTGTTGTGGTGTTGCCCGGCAGTACAGTTCCCTTTGACCTGTGGGGGGTCACCCAGGTCTCAGGTTGAACCACAGGTCCGATTGCAGCGCGATTGGGTGTCCTCTCTGGGCAGGCGTGCAGTGGGCGTGGTCTACCCGCTGTGCATGCTGGGGGAGGGTACTTAAGGGGCGGACGCCATTAGGTCCGGAATTCGGAGGCGTTCCAGAGGACCCCTTGGTCCTAGGCACGTACCCCTGGCCATGAGGTGTGTGTGTGTGTGTGTGTTCAGTCCCGGGCACCTTCGGCCCGAGACTGCATCGTTCCAGGTAGGCCCAGCACCTTTAGCTGAGGCCTACACCAGAGGAGGAGTCCCAGGGTGCCGAAGTGGGGGTGACCCGCTCTGAAGGAGAGGAAACCAGGGGAGGACCTGTTCACGGAGATCGGCGAGGGAAGTCACTGTCTCAGGAGAGGCCTGGTTGCCTATCAGATCCTATCAGATCCGCCAAAAGCCTTGTAACGTGCCCACTGGCACCTATGGTCTCAAGTGTTACAAGTGCTGGGAAGTTCGGGATTCAAACGTTCATATCCTGATCGTATCCTTAGGAAATTTAAAGTGAATGTTCCGTGCTCCACACCAGCTGCTAGTATGCACCACATACTAGCTCATTATGAAATACGTATCTTAGAACGAGGCATCAGTAACTTCCCTGGTCCACGCTGAGGGAGATGACATGTTGCCTCAGCATGTCTTCCGGGTATCGCGGCTCGAGTGCTGTGAGTGGCTGGAGCCGCGATGTCGTCGCTCCCGCGCATGCGCGCGGGAGACTTCTTTCCGGAAAAGTCCCACGTCTGCCGGGCTTTCAGCCGAGAAACCCTGATGTGCATGCGCCGCTGAAGTCAGCGTCGCATTGCAAGGGGAATATCTCCTAAACTGTACAGGTTTAGGAAATATTCTTTTTACCTACAGGTAAGTCTTAATATAGGCTTACCTGTAGGTAAAAGTCAAAATTTTGACTATACAACCGCTTTAATGAAAATAAGTCCCAATAGATCGAATGTGAAATTCTTTGTAAATCAATTCTGAAGGAACTCAGGCAAAGAAATCGATAAGTGCATAAATCCTTCTTCATGTGACTCTCAAAACACCATAAATCCACCACCAGAAGAAGTGTGCGATTACAAGCTGCAAAGAGCAGAATAGCCTGTGGCTTAAACCCAGCCAGGGTCTTTTCCTCACGATGGTCCCAGGGGAAGGTCTTGACCACTCCACCAGCAAAGACTGTATGTATGGGGTCATCGCTGGACGTTGTCTCTCCACCAGCATGTCAAAGGCTCTTGGCCTTATAGTTAATATACATTTTTCAGTTGACATTATTAAGACCTAGGGTATTACTATCCCTAGAGTCTATATTTCTCTGAGTGGGTTGCACTACTTGCCTAAGTACCCCCTCTCAGTATAGGCCAACGCATGATACTACCTCCTGGTAATTTTGGAGTGGTGTTTCATATGGCTTCCTAATAAAAAATGGAGGAACATATATTTTTATATCAACCTTTTTATAATTTTTTTCAGATTTTTTTCATATATATTTTTAATATATATATTTTGTAATTTTTCATGCTGTCAAAATCCGGCTCATTGCCTGTGCTGATTCATTATTTATTGATTTTTCTTGGTTTGCATGGTGTGTCCAGAGGTGGCGCTGTGCGCCGACACTGGGTAATTCCATGTCTTTGTATTACTCTCATACTCACTTTGGGGAGATCCTTTTTGAGCATGTTGAGCCGCCGTGACAAGCGGCCGGACGAACATGTTGATTTGGTTCTGATGTTTTTTTACCCTGTTGCGCTTAGATAAGTTGTTCAGGCAAGTATTTGCCCATTCATGGGATGTATTGTTCTGCCCTCTTGTTGCCAACAGTCAAAATGGTGTTTTCAGCTAGCCGCCCACGATTTGGAAAGAGGTGTGGTTTCTTTGGTTACTATATTAAGCGGTGCGTCAGTACGCTGCCTGTGCCCCAGCACAACATCAGGATAGTGACGAAACGCGTCGGGAGGAGCGACGTGCTGACGTCACAGCGCGATACGTCCCGTTCTTAGTGCACGGACATTTGTACGGTAGCTAGCCGCAGATTTTTATTCACATTTTTTACCGTGTTTGTATTAACGCCTATGGGCAAACTTTTTAGCCTAAATAAACATACCAATCAGGTTTTACACATGAAGAATCTGTATGTTTATTTCTTCTGAGTCACATCATCAGCCAAGAGCCTTTGACGTGCTGGTGGAGAGACAACGTCCAGCGGTGACCCCATACATACAGTCTTTGGTGGTGGAGCGGTCAAGACCTTCCCCTGGGACCATCGTGAGGAAAAGACCCTGGCTGGGTTTAAGCCACAGGCTATTCTGGTCTGTGCAGCTGGTAAGCGCACACTTCTGGTGGTGGATTTATGGTGTTTTGAGAGTCACATGAAGTTGGATTTATGCACTTATTGATTTCTTTTCCTGAGTTCCTTCAGAATTGATTTACAAAGAATTTCACCTTGGATCTATTGGGACTTCTTTTCATTAATATTTTTTGATTTGTTTGATTTGGAGACTTTATGTTGACATGTTTTATATTAATATTTATATAAATTTTTTGCACAGGATTCGTTTAAATATGATTCATATCCATGTTTTTTTTCTTTCTTATGCACATTCACTACCGATTTTTTTTTTTTTTTGGTAGTTTATCACCTCATACATTGCCTGTATGAGTGGACATTAGTATTTATTCATCACCACTTTATTCCTTTCAAAGGTTTTTATGATCAATATTCAATATTATATGTTTTGTTCACTCCTTAGTATCACTTTAAGGACCATAACATTATTAGTGTGTGATTTTTCATATTATTTAGTTAGAGCGCAACCTTCACTTGCCATTATTGTTTTGTTTGTATCCCACATTATGTTGCTGCTTACTGTCTTTCCTAGCGCAGTTTTTTACATTCCATTTTTATTTCTGATACTTCATTATTGCTGCTGGAAATTAGTTAAGAGTATACCCATTCATTTTTTTACTTATTCATTTATTCATTCAATGGATATTTTTGAATTCAGAGCAACCAGAGTGGTCAACACCGATGGCGTTTTTGAATTATTCAAGAAGGACGATGGAGATCTGGGTGGTCTATTCACTAGTTTAAAAAATATCACTATATCAGAGACCCATACCCAGTGGGACATAGCCTTCCTGGAAATATATATTAAACACCACATGGTTCCTCGTAGCCTGAGGTGGTTAGTGGGCCCTCAGAGAGGAGAAAATCAACTTGAGGAATGGTATAAGTACTTCAACAGTGCTGGCGTGAAGTTTATACAATTTCTCATTGAACGAAAGACCAACAAATTATCACGGATTGATGAGGAGATTAAGATTATAAAAGAAAAATAACTCCCTTCAAAAACAGTGATGATTATGTTGAGAAATCCAAGAATCTCTTGAAACTACTTGAGAAAGAGGATAGAGAACAAAGGACCAAAAGTAAAAATACATTTTATAGGGATATGGCTGGTTATCAATCATTAACAGTGTTTGAATGGCAGAAAAACTATTGGAGGAACAAACTGCCACTGCCATTGCAGACATGGATACCACTCCCCAGGTGGCCAGCCAGACCATGGGTGCACATGGTAGAGGCCCACCCCCCACTACCACCAATACCCACATTAGACCTCCGTATGTGGCACCTACCGCCCCCAGAGGGGGCGATGCCCACCCTATCAGTTGCCCCACCGAGCTCAGGGTGGCAACAGAGGTAGAAACTCTGGCTTTGGTCCCCCTACTTCTGTTTACGGACGTGGACAATTTCATAATTGGAATTATGTTCCACCCCGTGGTAACCAACACAGTTGGCCCCAGGGTCCTCAACAGAATTGAAGCAGAGGTCAACAACATGGCCCCAAGCAGGGACCCCCACCCCATCAAGTTCTGGCTCAGAACAACCAGCAGGGTTATTTTCAATCAGCCCTATGGACATGTGGGTGATTCGTTTAGTCAAATCACACACTATGATGAGGGATATGATAGGAATGATTTCAATTACAATGTCCCCGTGCAGAATGCATTTTTTCCGCTGAGGGATATGGGGGGCCCTAGTGATGGTTTAGGCTACCCTGGGAACAGCTTTGGGGACATCCCGAACCAACAGGGTGGATCCTATGTTCCTAACCAATTAGAACTACATGATAGAATTACGTTGGAAAATCATGACCAGCAGGCTTGGGGTTTTCCCAGGCCCCCCCAAGGCGTCAAAAGGGCCGTAGAATTAAGAGAGGAGTTAGAGGGGGAGGCGTATTTAGTCCAAAAAGGAAAAAGACATAATAGGGACTGGGATATTTAACCTCAACTTACAGGTTCTTTTGGACTCTGAGATGAGGGTTCTGGACAAGGGTCTGAAGTTTGCTCCACCGAAAGCTCTGAGCAAATTCCAGACCTATATGTATGTCCATAAATACGTCCGTAAATTAAATATTAGGGCTCTTTCACACGGAGGTCCGTTCAGGTCCGCCTGTCAGTTTTTTAGGCGGACCTGAAACGGATCCTCCATGTACCCCTATGGAGGCACGGATGTCAGCGGAGACATGTCCGCTGACATCCGCTCCGCTCCGCCAAAGTGTGACGGAGGAAAACCCTATTTTTCCTTCCGTCGGCGGTCCGTCGTCATCCGATTCCCCATAGGGGAGAGCGGCGCTCTGACAGGGCGGTCCCTGCACAGTGTGCGGGGACCGCCCAGTCATCCGTCGGCTCAGCGGGGATCAACGGAGCGATCCCCGCTGAGCAAGCGGAGCTTCAAGGGGCGGATCTGCACGGATCCGCCCCGTGTGAAAGGACCCTTAAACAACATTTCATCTCTAATCCCATCAGAGATAGAGTGAATGTGTCAGAATACCAACATTCAGGCCTTGCCAACGCTTCTCTGTTCAACCCCCCAGGGGCTTGCCCATTCTATCAGAGTTGTTAGGGATGTTGTCTTGAGAGATTTGGATAACCTTAAATTGAGAAAGGCTAAGACTAAAAAAGATCTAGAGAAGGGCATTGAGTCATTATGTCCCAACAAAGAGCTGGTGATCCGGCCTGCCGATAAGGGTGGGGGGATCATCGTGCTCTATAAGAGTGATTATCTGAAGGAGATGAATAGGATAGTGGGTGATGTGGACACCTACACTTTCCTTCCCTCCAATCCTGGAGGGAGGTATAAAGCACTACTTGAAAACATTGTTCAGAGGGGTACTTCGTCGGGCATTCTGAACAAGGAGAGTCTCTTCCTTGTTCCTAAGGCACCGAGGGTGCCCATTATTTATTACCTGCCCAAAATCCATAAGAGCCTGACTTGCCCCCCAGGATGTCCCATTGTGAGTGGGATTGATTCTGTCACGTCCCGGGTGGGCAAGTACATAGACTTTTTTCTGCAACCTCTGGTTCGGGCCATGCCCTCCTTCATTAAGGACTCTCGGCATGTCATCAACCTCCTATCTGAGTTAAGACCACATGAAGGGCTCTGGCTGGGTACAGCTGATGTTACCTCGCTGTATACAGTCATTCCTCATGACTTGGGTTTGGGCGCTATTAGACACTGTCAGGGTTACCTGTGGCCAGGTGACAGATGCACACCGTAGGGGGACAGGAGTGCACCGCAAGGTAGTGAACCCTATGGCTGACTGCTGCGGATAGGAACTGGGTGGTTGTGGAAAGCGGGACCAGAGGAGCACAACCGGGATCCTAACGGAAGCTAGAGCCAAGATTCCCCAGGGCGCGGAGTCTAAGACCTTGCAGGTCTTCTCCAGAGCCTCTAGTGGTGAGGATGTTATGCTGCAGGCTGGGTCCAGGTCATGGCCCCTGAAGTCTCCTAGCTCACGCCCCGTAGGATAAGGGGAAAAGAGGGGAAGCAGCAGCACAAGATATGAGAGAAACGAATAACAAGCTGAAGGTCAAGGGCCACAAGCAGACAAGGATAACGAAAGAACGAGCCGAAGGTCAAGGGTCACGAGCAGACAGGGATAGTCGGGGACAAGCCAAATATGTAACAGAGAGACAGACATAGCACACGGCAGGCAGGAACCCAAACACACAATGCCTAACAAACACGTTGATCAGCAAAGCAGGCTTGTAGTGCACAGGTTAATATAGTGTTCTGTGATAGGGCCTGGGGTGGAGTCAGGCTGGGAGGAGATTATAAAGGAAGCCAGGTGAAAGGGTTCAGGCCTCTAAGATGAACACATGGGAAGGAAGGTAAGCTGACAGACAAACACTACTGCATATCCATGACAGACACTTCTTGGTCAGGGATTCTAGCCTTGTGCCAGACCAAATAGATTACATCATGGAACTATTCGAATTTGCGGCCAGTCAAATATTTTTTTTGGTTCAACTGCCTTTTATTTAGTCAGGATAGGAGTGTTGCTATGGGGGCCAAGTATGCCCCTAGCCTGGCGAACTTTTTCATGGCCCAGTGGGAGGAGGATGTCATCTATGCCCAGGCAGGACCTGAGGTGGTCCTGTGGGCGAGGTATATAGATGACATCCTCCTCCAATTGCATGACAGTAGGTCTTCTTTGGATGGGTTCATGGATGCCCTTAATGTGAACAATAGAGGGATTCATCTCTCTTATGAAGCAAGTGCTGAGGAGATCAATTTCCTTGATTTGAAGATAGCTGTAGGTGATGGTAGATTCTAGACATGTGCACACTGAAATATTTCGTTTCGGAATTTCGTTTCCGTCCGAAAAATAAATTTATTTAGTTACTCCCGAAATTCGTTTTTATTTATTTCGTTTTTCGTTAGGAATTGCATTCGTCCGAAAATCTGAATTAATTAAGGTCGAATCTGTCATTGAAGGCTTATGGTGTCTGTCGAATGTTCAAAGAAGATTCGACGGAGCAGTGAAACTGTACGACGCTGCAATCATACATTTCCGGTCGAATGTTCCGCCCACAAGCTATGGAAGAATTCTAATGTTGTATGACTAGTAATAATTATATTTATTCATTACTATTACTAGTCAACCAACATTAGAATTCTTCTATAGCCTATGGGCGGATGCATTTGACCGGAAATGTACGATTGGAGCGTCGTACAGTTTTGCTGCACCGTCGAATCTTCTAACTTTCGATGCTTTGTCGAATCTTCGTCATTCTAGCTATTTTACTGCTCCTCCTCTTTGGTTACAATCAGCCAATAACATTCATCATCAACTTTATTTTTATTTTACTTCCCCCACCCAATTCCAGCAGTGATCTTTTCTCTCTATGTCGAATCTTTTCTCTCTATAATAACAAATCTTTTCTCTCCTATGTCGAATCTTTTCTCTCCTATGTCGAATCTTTTCTCTCTATAATGTCAAATCTTTTCTCTCCTATGTCGAATCTTTTCTCTCCTATGTCGAATCTTTTCTCTCCTATGTCGAATCTTTTCTCTCCTATGTCGAATCTTTCTCTCCTATGTCGAATCTTTTCTCTCTATAATGTCAAATCTTTTCTCTCCTATGTAGAATAATCTTGGACTAATAGAGTTAAGGTTAGGCACATTCGACCACAGGTTCGATAGACACAGATTGTTATTGTCAGTGTCACGTCGAATCTCCTATCTATATCGAACTGTTGTAGCAACGAAAACGAAAATAAAGCATTTGTTTATGTCGGATCTTTCGGTTTTCGGATTTTGTGCTTTCGTTTTCGTTTGTTAAAACGATAACGAAAATAGCTGAAATTCGGACGAAAATGCATTCGGACGAAAACGAATGCACATGTCTAGTAGATTCACCACCTCCACTTTCTTCAAATCGACTGATAGCAATTCCTATATTCCTATAGGGAGTTGTCACCACGACTCATGGCTTCGATCTGTACCTAAAAGCCAATTCATGAGGCTGAAGCGCAATTGCACAGATCCTGGCCATTTCTTGATACAGGCTGAAACCCTTACACGGAAATTTCTTGATAAGGGTTACACCCAAGAGGTTTTATCAAACACTCTTGATCAAGTTAAGATGATGGATAGAGAGGTCCTATTGAGAGACAAACCACTCACAAGTGATAGAGATAAGTCTGTAGGAATTCCATTCATCACTAACTTCTCGAATCAGCACCAGAATGTTAAACACATTATGAAGAAACACTGGCATATTTTGGGTAATGACAGGGTTTTAAACAACATTCTGCCTACCCAACCCCAGGTTGTCTTTAGAGGGGTTCCATCCCTGAAGGATAGGCTGGCCCCCAACATCTTAGATCCGCCCACTAAGAAATTACAGTTTTTTGGAGAGTTCACAGGCTACTATAAATGTGGTAGATGCCAGGTGTGCAGTGTGAATGGGTGTCGGACTAGGAGGACTACAAGTTTTGCCTCTACTGTGACTTCTAAGGTTTTCCAAATTGATTTGTTCATTATGTGCTCCTCGGAGGGGGTGGTCTACCTGCTGCAGTGCCCTTGTGGGGTACAGTATGTGGGGAGGACCAAGCGCCCCCTCCAGGTTCGCCTTAATGAACACATCAATAACATTAGAAGGGGATTTACCAAACATTCAGTATGAAAGCATTATTTCACTGCCCACAATAGGAATCCCTCCAATACCATCTTCCTTGGGATAGATAGGTTTAAAGCTCATTGGAGGGGTAGCCATCTTGTGAGGAGCATTTCCAGGTCAGAGATGGCATGGGCACATAAGTTGAAGACTTTTGTTCCACACGGGTTAAATGTTGATGTGGACGTCAATGCTTTTATAGACAATGCATGATTACTTTCTTATACTCCCCTTTTTCCTTATATTGGTAGGGGAGGTCCAGCAATGTCTTGTATTATGGTGTGAACTAGTTCTGAATCTTGGAAAGCAAGCCCCCCTATTCCAGTTTTTGTTATGGGTTAGGCCCCGAATTGCTAATTCAATGGACTTTCTTGTCTATTATTACTTGAATTCTCAATAGTTGCAGTGTCCACTCGTACAGGCTATGATGTTCTTTCTGGTCTATCATGGGATGAGGTGCGTCAAATTAGGTGTCTACCCATAGTCAGACCACACTTAGAACCAGCTTAGTTCTTCTCTCTCACTAATATATTATAATTCCTCTCTCTCATAATATATTCCTCTCTTTATCAATAATAAAGCCCATTATTTATTGTTATATATGAAGTGAAGAATTAATATTATACACACATTTTCACTTTTTTTTTTTTATATATTTTTTATTTCATACCAAATTTTCTTTTTTCTATTCAATAATCATCGTATTCTTTCCTTTTTATCTGTTTAGAAAAACTTTACTGATTGGGCTTTTCCCTTGAACCATTATTGGATTGAAATTTTGAAAGTTTCTACTTTTAAAAACCTGTCCCATTCGGATATATATATATATATATATATATATTCTCTGTGGATCTATGTTAACAGGCGCCCTCTCTTTTTTACCTTCTCTGAAGTATCCATGCTTCATAAATTTTGATTTTAAGTGAGTATTCTTTCTTTATAAGTCTCTATTGTGGAAATTTTTGATATTTGATCCTGTTATATGATACATACAGGATTATATGTATTTATTATTATCCACATAATTATGGTGGCTTTTTATCTATTTACTTGCTTCTGACTGAAATTTTTGTACTCTTTTTTACCTTTTTATGGCTAGGTCATATGAGTGATCACTGTGGGGGCTTGTTTGCTCGGCTGGCCGTTGGCCGCCTGGGGAGAGGTTTTTCCTGCCCTTCCCCCTGTGTGGGGTACTCCTCCACTCCCCTTTTTCTTTCCATCTAGGGTCTCTGGTGGTAAGTTACCAGCATCATATTAATTGTGGACCTGATTACAGGCCGATCTCCAATGTTTTCAAATTGACTGTCCATTATTGATTTCTAAGTGTTAATTCCTTCTTCTTTGTCTATTTATCAGTTGTTCATCTGTTTGGATATCTGAGACATACTTCCCCTGATGAAGCCCTGAAGGGCGAAACATGTTGGGACTCTGTATGATCTTCTCAGTCAAAAATTGATACAACCACCATTTTCTTGAATTGACCCTATTATGAAATGTGTGATACTACTCATAATTTTTACAAACTTTGTATAAATTGTTAATAAAAAATTATAATTTTTTTTTTTTTGTAAAAAAAATTTTTTTTTTTGGGTAAAAAAAAAAAAAAATTATTTTACCAATTGGTAATTGAGTCTTCCACTGTGTTCAGAACCATGTCAATAGCACCGTTATAGTCCCGTCCACTTTTCCTCTCATGTTTTAATTTTTTTTATGTTATTGGCCTTATAGCTAATATACATTTTTCAGTTGACATTATTAAGACCTAGGGTATTACTATCCCTAGAGTCTATTTTTCTCTCAGTGGGTTCCACTACTTGCCTAAGCACCCCCTCTGAGTATAGGCCAAAGCATGATACCACCTCCTGGTAATTTTGGAGTGGTGTTTCATAAGGCTTCCTATTAATAAATGGAGGATCATATATTTTTATATCAACCTTTTTATTATTTTTTTCAGAATTTTTTCATATATATTTTTTATATATATTTTGTCATTTTTCATGCTGTCAGTATGCGGCTCATTGCCTGTCCTGATTCTTTATTGATTTTTCTTGGTTTGCAAGGTGTGTCCAGAGGTGGCGCTGTGCGCCGACACTGGGTAACTCCATGTCTTTGTAGTATTCTCATACTAACTTTGGGGAGATCCTTTTTGAGCATGTTGAGCCGCCGTGACAAGCGGCCGGACGAACATGCTCATTTGGTTCTGATGTTTTTTGACCCTGTTGCGCTTAGATAAGTTGTTCAGGCAAGTATTTGCCCATTCATGGGATGTATTGTTCTGCCCTCTTGTTGCCAACAGTCAAAATGGCACTTTCAGCTAGCCGCCCACGATTTAGAACGAGGTGTGGTTTCTTTGGTTACTATATTAACCACTTAAGGACCGCTGCCTGTACATATACTTAGGCACAATGGCACGGACAGGCATATGCACGTACCTGTACGTGCATGCCTTCCAGCGGGTGGGGGGTCCGGTGCCGGCGGCGGTCCGTTTAGCTTCAGGAGCGATCCGTGATGAGGGGGCGGCCATTGATTTCTGGCCACCCCCTCGCGATCGCTCCTGGCGAATGAGAAGCTTACCCTGCCTGTGAACTGTAAACACAGGCAGGAGGAAGTGATGTCACTCTCCTCGTGGCGGTCTTTTCATCCGGAACCTGAGGAAAGAAGACATCTGCACCAACACTAAACTGAACCCAGGACACGGAGATCAACCCCCAGATTACCTACTGAACCCCCAGTCACAGTGTCACCGTTTTCAGTGGTCATTTTTTTACTGATCACTGCATGCAGTGTCATCTGTGACAGTAAAAAGTTGCAGGGCAGTTAGCTTTAGGCCCCTTAGGTCCAGGGTACCCCCCTAACCCCCCCTAATAAAGGTTTAACTCCTTGATCGCCCCCCAGGTAACCCTTTCACCCCCTTTCGCCAGTGTCACTAAGCAATCTTTTTTCTGATCGCCGTATTAGTGTCGCTGGTGACGCTAGGTAGCCAGTTATTTTTTTACATTCACCGTCAGGTTTTTATAGCGTCAGGCACCCCCATATATTGCTTAATAAATGTCTTAACTCCATGATTGCCCCTAGAGTTAACCCTTTCACCAGTGATCGCCGTATAAGTGTCACTGGTGATGCTGGTTAGCCAGTTAGTTATTTAGTTATTTATGTTCACCGTCAGGTTTTTATAGTGTGTCAGGTACCCCTATATATTACCTAATAAAGGTTTTAACCCCCTGATTGCCCCTAGTTAACCCTTTCACCAGTGATCACCGTATAAGTGTTGGTGACGCTGGTTAGTTAGTTTGCCTCTTATAGCATCAGGGCACCCGCCGTATATAACCCAATAAAGGTTTAACCCCCTGATCGCCCGGCGGGTGATATCAATTAGGTTTTAGCGTCAGATAGGGTCTGCGTCGCCCCAGGCAGTGTCAGGTTAGTGCCAGTAGCGCTAACACCCACGCACGCAGCATACACCTCCCTTAGTGGTATAGTATCTTAACAGATCAATATCTGATCTGATCAGATCTATACTAGCGTCCCCAGCAGTTTAGGGTTTCAAAAAACACATTGTTAGCGGGATCAGCCCAGATACCTGCTAGCACCTGCGTTTTGCCCCTCCGCCAAGCCCAGCCCACCCAAGTGCAGTATCAATCTATCACTGTCACTTCCAAAACACTAAATACATAACTGCAGCATTCGCAGAGTCAGGCATGATCCCTACGATCGCTAACAGTTTTTTTTGGTAGCGTTTGAATCAGTCGCTGACAGTCAGGTGCATTTTTGCCTGTGAATCTTACCAGTTGTACCAGTAAATTTAGAGCCTAAAGTGGCAAATCGAAGGTACACTAGCAAAGAGGCCTACGAGATTCTGAGCATGACAGATAGTGAAGAGGAGGTCACGCATCGGTCAGATTCAGGCTCAGAATACGATCCCATAGATGACAGCGGCTCCATGATAGATAGCACCGACGACGAAGGTGAGGTCTCTGCTAAAGTCAGGCATACCCTATCCCGATCTTCTGCTGTTGTTGAGGTGCAAGAACTGCGGGTCCCTCGTATGGAGCAGAGAGCCAGTACTAGTGCCGCTATTCCTTCTGGTGAACTGGCAAGCCCCAGCGGCCTAGTACACCCTGGACGTACATCCAGAACTGCAGTAACACTTGGTGATGTGGCGAGTCCCATAAGTACAGTTCAAGCTGGCGAGGTGGCAAGCACAAGTAGTGTCCCGCTGCCACCAAGAAGAAGACAAAGACAGGCCCGTCGTGCCCATAGTGTCCTTCCTGCAGAATTCGCCAATCCTGATTGGGTGCCCACCACTTCTGCAGAACCCGTACTTCCCCCATTCACTGGCCAACCCAGAATTCAGGTGAAAACAGCTAATTTTACTTCACTTGATTTTTATTCGCTGTTTTTCACGGAAGATCTCTATAGATCTATTGTGGACCAAACTAATTTATATGCTGGTCAATTCATCGCCGCTAATCCCCTGTTGCCTTCCTTTGCCAGAGATTGGAAACCAGTTACGGTTTCCGAATTTAAGACCTTTCTGGGCCTTTCCTCAACGTGGGCATACATAAATTCACGAAGTTGCGGTCGTATTGGTCCACACGCCCAATTGACCATATGCCCATGTTCTCTGCCTCCATGTAAAGGGCACGATACGAACAGATCTTGCGGTTCATGCACTTCAACGACAATGAACTTTGTCGTCCTCGCGGAGACCCCGAATACGATCGGCTCTACAAAATTCGGCCCCTCATAAACCACTTCAACGAATGTTTTGCAGCCTTGTTTACTCCCCATCAAGTTGTCTGCGTTGATGAGTCCCTGATTAAATTTTCTGGCTGCTTGTCTTTCAAACAGTACCTTCCCAGCAAGCGTGCCAGATACGGGGTCAAGCTCTATAAGTTCTGTGACAGGGCAAGAGGCTATACATGGAGGTTTATGGTTTATGAGGGAAAAGATAGTCATGTAGAGCCAGGGAAATGCCCAGATTACATAGGGAGCGCTGGCAAGATAGTGTGGAACTTTGTGTCACCCTTATTCGGAAAGGGGTACCATTTGTATGTGGACAATTATTACACGAGCGTGACACTTTTTAGTCACTTATTTGATCATGAAATTGGCGCATTTGGCACCGTGCGAGCTTATCGCCGGGGCTTTCCCCAGCGGCTTGTAGATTCCCGTCTTAGGCTGGGGGAGAGAGCCTGCTTGAAGTGTAATAATTTGCTCGCTGTGAAGTGGAGGGATAATAAGAATGTTTTCGTTCTTACCTCCCTTCACACAGATACGACGGCTGGTGTTGTGGAGAAACCCCTCTGTGTCCACGAATATAACCAAAATATGGGAGGGGTGGACCTCAACGACCAGTTATTGGCCCTGTACCTAGTTCCCGTAAGGCCAGACGCTGGTACAAAAAAGTGTCTGTTTACTTAATTCAATTGGCTTTGCTGAACGCTCATGTGCTATACAGAGCTTCAGGACGGACTGGATCCTTCCTTACATTCCAGGAAGAGATCGTCACAGCCCTTCTGTATCCAGGCGGTGTTGTACCTCACCATTCCCAACCAAATGCAGTAAGCCGACAATGTTTTATTGTTATTATGTTTTATCATGCTTGCATTTCAGGTATGTAATTTTTTTATACTTTACTGTTTACTGTGTTTTATTGTTTACCATTTTTTTGTTTTCAGGTGCGCCATTCAGCTGCAGAGCGGATTTATTTATCTTGACAGTAACAGAGTTTGCTCCCACCATACATAAAGCCGTGACTCCAGTGCTGTCCACCACAGTTAAAAAAAAGAGCATATATGCCGAAGCATGGGGCAGCAGGGGCGGAGGATCGATTTTGCTCCTAATGCCACGTACATGCAGTTGAAAATCCGATGGAGGCTTGCACATGGAAAAGTCAGACCGTGTGTACGTGGCATAACTTTTTTGCGGGGGGATGCCCCCATGCTTCGGCATATATATATTTTAGGTACAGGTTGCGTTAAAAAATGTTTTATTTTTTACTATGTTTTTTTTTATATTTGCTTTGAAGGTATGGTATGGTAACGTCTTACTGTTATACTGTAATGTTACTTTGTTTTAATGTTAACCATCATTTGCTTAGCAGGTACGCCATTCAGTTGCAGCGCGGATTTATTTATCTTGACAGCAACAGCGTTTGCTCCCACGATACATAAAGCCGTGACTCCAACGCTGTAGGAGGTGATTTCACCACCACAGTTAAAAAAAAGAGCATATATGCCGAAGCATGGGGGCAGCAGGGGCGAAGGAGAGATTTTGCTCCTAATGCCGCGTACATACCGGCGAAATTCCGACGGAGGCTTGCTCGTGGAAAAGTCTGACCGTGTGTACGCGGCATAACTTTTTTGCGGGAGGATGCCCCCATGCTTTGGCATATATAAATTTTAGGCACAGGTTGCGTTAAATTTTTTTAAATTTTTTACTATGGTTTTTTTTGGTATTTGCTTTGCAGGTATGGTATGGTAAGGTCTTACTGTTATACGGTAATGTTACTTTGTTTTAATGTTAACCATCATTTGCTTAGCAGGTACACCATTCAGTTGCAGTGCGGATTTATTTATCTTGACAGCAACAGCGTTTGCTCCCACGATACATAAAGCCGTGACTCCAACGCTGTAGGAGGTGATTTCACCACCACAGTTAAAAAAAAGAGCATATATGCTGAAGCATGGGGGCAGCAGGGGCGGAGGAGTGATTTTGCTCCTAATGCCGCGTACATGCGGTCGAAATTCCGATGGAGGCTTGCCCGTGGAAAAGTCTGACCGTGTGTACGTGGCATAACTTTTGCGGGAGTATGCCCCCATGCTTCGGCATATATAAATGGTGCATGTATGCCCATCATTAGAAGTGGGTGGATGAAGGGAGGTATTCTAATGGTGGGCATACCCACCGATCAATATCTTTTTTTCATTCAGCCAACAGGCTGCATGAAAAAAGATTACAATATATGTCCAACAAGGACCAGCAACGTACTGGTATGTTGCTGGACTTTGAATGGTTATACCAGAATGATGCCTGCGGGTTTAGGTATCATCTTGGTATCATTCTTTTAAGCCAGCGGTCGGCTTTCAAGTAAAGCAATCCTAACGGCTAATTAGCATATAGACTGCTTTTACAAGCAGTGGGAGGGAATGTCCCCCCCGGATATAAATGGCGCCATTGGGAAATTGGGAAAGCATTTTATCACACCGATCTTGGTGTGGTCAGATGCTTTGAAGGCAGAGGAGAGATCTAGGGTCTAATAGACCCCAATGTTTTCAAAAAAGAGTACCTGTCACTACCTATTGCTATCATAGGGGATATTTACATTTCCTGACATAATATTAAGAATGATAAAAAAAAAAATGGAAGGAACAGTTTAAAAAAAAATAAAAAATAAAAATAAAAAAAAGCACCCCTTATGCGCAAAGGCGAACGCAAGCGTCGGTCTGTCGTCCAATGTAAACAGCAATTGCACCATGCATGTGAGGTATCACCGCAAAGGTCAGATCGAGGGCAGTCATTTTAGCAGTAGACCTCCTCTGTAAATCTAATGTGGTAACCTGTAAAGGCTTTTAAAGGCTTTTAAAAATGTATGTAGTTTGTCGCCACTGTGAGTTTGTGCGCAATTTTAAAGCATGTCGTGTTTGGTATCCATGTACTTGTGCATTACAGTTAAAAAAAGTGTATTTTTTCCCCAAAAATGCGATTGAAAAATCGCTGCGCAAATTCTGTGTGGAAAAAAAAAATGCAACACCCACCATTTTAATTTGTAGGACCTTTGCTTTAAAAAAATATATAATGTTTGGGGGTTCAACGTAATTTTCTTGCAAAAAAAATATGTTTTCATGTAAACAAAAAGTGTCAAAGGGTTTTTTCTTTAAGTGATTAGAAGAGTGGGTGGTGTGTGACATAAGCTTCTAAATGTTGTGCATAAAATGCCAGGATAGTTCAAAACCCCCCAAATGACCCCATTTTGGAAAGTAGACACCCCAAGCTATTTGCTGAGAGGCATGTCGATTCGACACCCCAAGCTATTTGCTGAGAGGCATGTCGATTCCATGGAATATTTTATATTTTGACACAAGTTGCGGGAAAAAGACAATTTTTTTATTTTTTTTTGCACAAAGTTGTCACTAAATGATATATTGCTCAAACATACCATGGGCATATGTGGAATTACACCATAAAATACATTCTGTTGCTTCTCCTGAGTACGGAGATACCACAGGTGTGAGACTTTTTGGGAGCCTAGCCGCGTACGGGACCCCAAAACCAAGCACCGCCTTCAGGCTTTCTAAGGGTGTAAATTTTTGATTTTACTCCTCACTGCCTATCACAGTTTCGGAGGCCATGGAATGCCCAGATGCACAACCCTGCCCCCCAAATGACCCCATTTTGGATAGTAGACACCCAAGCTATTTGCTGAGAGGTATGGTGAGTATTTTTCAGATCTTGCTTTTTGTCACAAAGTTTCGAAAATTGAAAAAAGAAAAAAAAATACATTACTCTTTCGTTCATGGTCGGACACGGCTTCCTATTGACAAGTGGGTATTATCCTTAATTTAGGAGTGACTAGGCAGAAAACTTGTAGAAAGTGTTAACACACCACACCCTCTACGGCACCGCCCAGGGGGCGGACCCTCTGGGTATAATCCCTCTCTCTGCACCTCGCAGATCAGTTTTTTTTCTGCCTAGTAAGGAGAAGGACATGGCTCCCTTCGAGCCCACTGGGGGATTTTTTTCTGAGTACGCAAAGCGGCTGCTCCAGGGGTTAAAGGTACGGGAGACTCCAGGCCGACAAAGCACCTGCTGAGAGACAGTAGCATCCCTGGGTTTGCTAGTCCGACCTTGCTTGATTACCGAATAGATTTTTTTCCCCTCTTAACTGCCAGCTTCAGCCGACTTGTCGGGAAGCCCTACATGGGGCGGTCCAAGACCTGCTGATACGCACGGTGGGTCTTCCTGTCTTAGTACAGGAACGGGTTCAGGGGTTCTACTCAAATCTGTTTGTAGTTGCTGAAGAAGGAGGGGGTTCGTTCCTATCTTGGATCTCAGGACCCTCAACTGCTTTGTGAGGTACAAAGATTCCGGAAAGGAGTTGGCTCGCTCTGTTGTCGCTGCCCTCCATCCGGGGGATTTTTCGGCATCCTTGATCTTCAAGGACGCATGCTTGCATGTCTCCATATGCACCAGGCATCAGAGATGTCTGCGTTGGTGGCCGGGGAAGACCACTACCAATGGTGGCTCTCCCCTTTTGGCCTGTCATCGGCACCAAGGGTGTTCACCAAGGTGCTTGCGCCGGTTCAGGCCCTACTAAAACAGCGTGGCATCGCTATCATGGGCAACTTGGATGATCTTCTTCTGAGGGTCACTTCAAACTTAAAGTTAGAAGTGAGCGTGTCTATAACCTGTCAGACCCTCCGATACTTGGTTGGGTGCTGAACACTCAGAAGTCCGTATTGGTACTGTCCCAACTCCTAGTGTGTCTAGGGTTGATTCTGGACTCCTCAGAGGCGTAAGTTTTTTTCACCTTGGGGGGGATAGTTGCAGACCCTTCGGGCTGCGGTGCGGCAGTTGACATCCCAAAGATGGCTTGTCACGCCACTTTTGCAGGCAAGTCATGGGCCTCATGGTAGCCTCCTTCGAGGCGGTACCATAGGCACTATTTCACACGCGAGTGTTACAGAAGGTAACTCTGTCCTACAGGGTCAAGTGCCTTCATCATTGGATTATCAAAATCCGGGTGAGCCACCTAATCAGGACCTCCCTAGTTGGTGGCCAATCTAGCTTTGCCTCTCCACATGGTCTCAGAGGCTACAAGGGCATTCAGTCAGAATCCAGTCCAACAAACACCACAGTTGTGGAGTATGTCAATCATCAGGGAGGAACAAGCAGCTCTGCTGCAGCATCGGAGGTCGCTCACCTCCTAAGGGGGCTCCCTTATCAGAGGGGAAGCACGCCAGTCGTATATCTCCTGGCTTCTCGACTCAATCGGAAGGTATTGAGGTTTGTGGCCAGGTCAAGAGACCCATGGGCAAACACGACAGATGCGTTGTAGGCACTGGGGAGTCAGTACCGAGTAATCTACGCCTTTTCCCCTCGGAAGCTCCTTCCTCATCTGCTTCGCAGACTTGAGGCAGAGAGGATTACAATGGTCCCAATTTCTCTGAATTGGCCTCTGTGTCCTTGGTACGCCGATCTAGTGCGTCTGGTAACAGACGCCTTTTGGCATCTACCACTAAGGAAGGACCTGCAGTTGCAAGGTCCCATACGGCATCCTGTTTTACAGTCACTGGCTTAACGCCATGGCTCGAGAGCCAGGTGCTAAGAGACCGGGGCCTTTCAGACTCAGTGATCTCTACCATGAGGAGTGCTCGGAAATCATCCCCTAGGAAGATTACCATCGCACTTGGAAGACCTGCATATCCAATTGTGAGGAAATATGGTGGCATCCGCGTACTTATTTGGTTCCAGAGTCCTGCTGTTCTTCAGCAGGGAACGGGCCAAAAATGTTAATTTAAGTACAATTAGGGGGCAGGTATCTGCCCTGGCTGTCTTTTTCAATGACCCCTGGTGGCTCACTCTCTAGTGAGAATGTTTGTACAGTGGGTTCGGCAGGCGGCCCCTCCGGGCCATCCTCCACTACCTCCGTGGGGCTTGTGTAGCAGACGTCCTTTTGGCGTCTACCACTACGAGAGGACCTGCTGGCGGTCAATGGATTTAGCAGCATGGCCTCTAAGTGCCTCAGAAACTACAGTTTGAGAAAATCAGGGAGATTTCCTTGTTGACATTTCTCAGAAAGTGGTCCTTTTGGTGGCTGTTATGCCAGTAAGACGGGTTTCTGAGCGGGCAGCCTTGTCATACAAGCCTCCCTATCTGAGCTTCCACAAGGATAAGGTGGTGCTGCGTCCGCAGCCTTCTTTTCTTCCTAAGGTCGTGTTTCGACCTTCCATCTCAGGAAAGACATGTACTGCCATCCTTGTGGCCTCATCCGTCGAATCCTAAGGAGATAACGTTGCATTCCTTGGACGTTGTCCAAACTCTGAGAGAATGCTTGTCTGGTACTGCTACGTTCCAGAGTCCAGACTCACTGTTTGTTTCGGTGTCTGGTCCCAAGTAGGGCCCAGCGGTCTCGTCGGCCACCATCTCTAGGTGGATCCGACAGATCGTGATCAGGCTTATGCCATAAAGGGTCAAGAGCCTCCCTTTCCCGGCGCATTCGACCAGGGCAAGAGATGCCCCTTGGTTTACGTCAGTTAAGATGGTTTTCTGAGCCAGCAGCCTTGTCATGCAAGGCTCCTTATCTGATCTTCCACAAGGATAGGTGGTGCTGCGTCTGCAGCCTTCTTTTCTTCCTAGGGTCTTTGACCTTCCATTTTAAGGAAGACTTTGTACTGCCATCCTTGTGTCCTCATCCGTCGAATCCTAGGAGACGACGTTGTATTTTTTTGGATGCTGTCTGAGCTCTGAGAGCATCAAGCGTCTCTTTCACCAGGTGTGTAAGGCGGCGACCTGCTCGTCCATTCACACTTTGACTAAACTTTACAAGTTGACGTGTGTGCATCTTCGGATGCTTCTTTCGGCCGCAAGGTATTGCGGCTGTTTAGAGTTGCAACTCCTCTGTTGAGGAGCTCTGTTTTGTTTTGGGGTGAACTTGTTTTATTGCTGTTCCCACCCTTCGTTTTTGACACTGCTTTGGGACGTCCCACTTGTCAATAGGAAGCTGTGTCCGTCCATGAACGAAAGAGTAAATAGGATTTTTCACTCACTGTAAAATCCTTTTCTCTGAGTTCATGGACAGACACAGCACCCACCCCTCGCTTTAAATTTGTACTGCTTTTTGACAAACTGATATGCGAGGTGCAGAGAGAGGGATTATACCCAGTGGGTCCGCCCCCTGGGCGGTGCTGTAGAGGGTGTGGTGTGTTAACACTTTCTACAAGTTTTCTGCCTAGTCACTCCTAAATGAAGGATAATACCAACTTGTCAATAGGAAGCTGTGTCTGTCCATGAACTCAGAGAAAAGGATTTTACGGTGAGTAAAAAATCCTATTTTTTCTTTTCTTTCTTCATTTTCAAAAACAAATGAGAGCTGTAAAATACTCACCATGCCTCTGAGCAAATAGCTTGGGGTGTCTACTTTCCAAAATGGGGTAGTTTGGGGGGGTTTGTGCTATTTTGGCATTTTATGGCCTTCGAAGGCGGTGCTTGGTTTTTGGGGCCCGTACTCGGCTAGGCTCCCAAAAAGTCCCACAAATGTGGTATCCCCGTACTCAGGAGAAGCAGCAAAATGTATTTTGGGGTGCAATTCCACATATAACCATGGCATGTGTAAGCAATATATCATTTAGTGACAACTTTTTGTAAAAAAATTATATTTTTTTTGTCATTATTCAATCACTTGGAACAAAAAAAAAAATATTCAATGGGCTCAACATACCTCTCAGCAATTTCCTTGGGGTGTCTACTTTCGAAAATGGGGTCATTTGGGGGGTTTTGTACTGCCCTGCCATTTTAGCACTTCAAGAAATGAGATAGGCAGTCATAAATTAAAAGCTGTGTAAATTCCAGAAAATGTACCCTAGTTTGTAGACGCTATAACTTTTGCGCAAACCAATAAATATACGCTTATTGACATTCTTTTTACTAAAGACATGTGGCTGAATAAATTTTGGCCTAAATGTATGACTAAAATTGAGTTTATTCGATTTTTCTTAAAACAAAAAGTAGAAAATATCTTTTTTTTTCGAAATTTTCCAGTTTTTTCCATTTATATCGCAAAAAATAAAAATTGCAGAGGCAATCAAATATGATCAAAAGAAAGCTCTATTTGTGGGAAAAAAGGACCCAAATTTTGTTTGGGTACAACATTGCATGACCGTGCAATTACCAGTTAAAACAGTGCAGTGCGAAATTGTAAAAAGAGCTCTGGTCCTTAGGCTGACAAATGGTCTGGGGCTGAAGTAGTTAAGCGGTGCGTCAGTAGGCCGCCTGTGCCCCAGGACGACATCAGAATAGTGACGAAACACGTCGGAAGTAGCGACGTGCCGACATCACCACGCGATACGTCCCGTTGTTAGTGCACGGGTGTTTGTACTGTAGCCGGCCGGCCGCAGATTTTTATCCACATTTTTTACCGTGTTTGTATTTTCACCTATGGGCAAACTTTTTAGCCTAAATAAACATACCAATCAGGTTTTACCCATGGAGAATCTGTATGTTTATTTCTTCTGAGTCACATCAGCCAAGAGCCTTTGACGTGCTGGTGGAGAGACAATGTCCAGCGGTGACCCCATACATACAGTCTTTGCTGGTGGAGCGGTCAAGACCATCCCCTGGGACCATCGTGAGGAAAAGACCCTAGCTGGGTTTAAGCCACAGGCTATTCTGGTCTGTGCAGCTGGTAAGCGAGCACTTCTTCTGGTGGTGGATTTATGGTGTTTTGAGAGTCACCTGAAGTTGGATTTATGCACTTATCAATTTCTTTGCCTGAGTTTCTTCAGAATTGATTTACAAAGAATCAAAATTCAATATTATATGTTTTGTTCACTCCTTAGTATCACTTTAACCACTTAAGTCCCGGACCAATATGCAGCATAAGGACCAGGCCCCTTTTTGCGATTTGGCACTGCGTCGCTTTAACTGACAATTTTTTTCCTCAGTTTAGGCGGATACGTATTCTTCTACATATTTTTGATAAAAAAAGATCGCAATCGGCGATTATTGATTGGTTTGCGCAAAAGTTAGAGCGTTTACAAAATAGGGGGTAGTTTATGGCATTTTTATATATATATATTTTTTTTTTACTAGTAATGGCAGCGATCAGTGATTTTTTTCGTGACTGCGTCATGGCGGACACATCGGACACTTTTGACACATTTTTGGGACCATTGTCATTTTCACAGCGATCAGTGTTATAAAAATGCACTGGTTACTGTGAAAATGACACTGGCAGTGAAGGGGTTAACCACTAGATGGCGCTGTAGGGGTTAAGTGTACCCTAAGAAGTGATTCTTACTGTAGGGGGGCGTGGCTACACGTTACACGTCACTGATCGTCTGTTGCCACGGAGAAGAACGGGGAAAGGTTTGTTTACACTCACCTCTCCCCGTTCTTCAGCTCTGTGACCCGATCGCGGGACACCAGTGGCGACCGGGTCCGCGGGTCCCGCAGTACGGTCACGGAGCTCAGGACCGGGTCGCGAGCGACCCACGGCTGGGCTCTTAAAGGGCAACGTACCTGTACTTTGATGTGCCCAGCCATGCCATTCTGCCGACGCATATCGGCGTGAGGCGGTCCTTAAGTGGTTAAGGACCATATCATTATCAGTGTGTGATTATTCATACTATTTAGCTAGAGCGCAACCTTCACTTGTCATACATATCAACATAAATGGATCAGAGGTCAAGAGATGGTTCTCGGAACTTACTTTCTTTCTTACTTACTTACTTCTGCATTTTCCACACTGCCAATAATTTGGCTGAAGACAGAATTGATGTCATCGTGGAGAGCTGCTGCTTGCTACACCAATTTTTGAGGCGTACTGCCATAGCCTATATGCCACGTGCATCATTTCTGTAGATCGGGAAGACCTTATGAGTGGTGAGGTTCTGCCAGGGGACTGTGGAAATAATCATGGTAGACTAGAGAACTTGGCTCCTGCACGTCCTGCTTTGCCCACAATGACAGCCCATCAAAGCCGTGTTAATTATATACATTATTTTATGTGGAGTGGTGCTGTCTCCTGACAGGATTGCGTGGCTTTCTGTATATAATTCATATAATAGAGCATGTATGCAAAATATATATAGGTTGATATTCTTTGACAGTGGTTTAACTTGTGTATTTTTTGGTAGTACATATTGAACTACATTGCAATAAATGATGCTTTATTTAATTTACCTGTGTCTCTGTTATTTCATCTAGTAATTCCACCTGTGATGAAGGTGACTATGACAGGTTTGATGTGTCTTCTGAGGTACCTGTCTGCAAGGTGCAATGTGACTCTCTCGGAACATCTAAGTCAGCTAAAAAAAAGCAGGCTCTCGTGTACATCGTGGATCGAGATCAGGCTCAGGTAAGTATTGAATGGGCTGCTGCACAGAGAAGGGTTTTCACCTTCATGCATAGAATGCATGAAGGTAAAACCCTTGAGACTTTAGAACCACTTTAAATGCATATTTCAAAATACTATATATATATATATATATATATATATATATATATATATTGTGACAGCAGGAAGGTAAAGTCACCTGGTTGCATCCAGGGGGGTAGATATATTTCGCCCAGATTCAGGCTTTACGCCGACTTATACAACTAGGTGGAGAGTTGTATAAGCCCAGCTGAGGCTAGTGGGCTCATGGATGACTCATACCTCTAGGGAGAGTGTGGGGCGTCGTGCAGACAGGGAGTTGATGAGACCAGCTGAAGCTTGTCAGCTCATTTAGGCCTCTATAAGAACTCCCAGCTTCATTAGATGTTAGCTCATGCCTGGAAGCAGACCTGTGTGGACTTCCTGGAGAGAGTGAACCCTTGTGCGGTGAGACAAAGCCTGTGTGGCTATTTGCTTGGACATTTAAAACCAGGGACTAGGGATGAGCTTCGTGTTCGAGTCGAACATACGTTCGACTCGAACATCGGCTGTTCGATCGTTCGACGAAGATCGAACGATTTGGGCCGTTCGCGCCAAATTCGAGTGACGCGAACGGCCCACAATGCACTACGCCATCGCAGTGTCATCCAGGCGCTGTGATTGGCCAAGCATGCACTGTGACCCCGCATGCTTGGCCAATCACAGCGCCGGCAGCGAGGAGAGCAATGATTGGCCACAGGCAGGATGCCTGTGGCCAATTATTGCTGAGGGTGTTTAGTACACGCCCCACACTATAAAAGGCCGCCAGCACGGCGGCCTAGTGTAGTGTGTTCCGGAGCAGGGATAGAGCAGCATAGGCAGGGACAGTGACTGTTATTTCTTTCTTGCTTAACCTGGATTCCTTTAGTTTAGGGAAAGAGAAGGATAGGTAGGGAGAGTGTCAGTGTGTTTTGTGCTTGTGCTATAGTGTGCTTAAAAAAAACATTTATTCTAGGGACAGAAAACTGTAGGTAGGGACAGTGTCAGTTTCTTTCACTCTGCAAGTCCTTGTTTCCAGGGACCTGGAAGGACAGTGAGTGAATTGTCCTTGTGCTATATTGTGCTTAAAAAAACATTTATTCTAGGGACAGAAAACTGTAGGTAGGGAGAGTGTCAGTTTATTTCACTCTGCAAGTCCTTGTTTCCAGGGACCTGGAAGGACAGTGAGTGAATTCTCCTTGTGCTATATTGTGCTTAAAAAAAACATTTATTCTAGGGACAGAAAACTGTAGGTAGGGAGAGTGTCAGTTTATTTCACTCTGCAAGTCCTTGTTTCCAGGGACCTGTAAGGACAGTGAGTGAATTGTCCTTGTGCTATATTGTGATTAAAAAAAACATTTTTTCTAGGGACAGAAAACTGTAGGTAGGGAGAGTGTTTTTTTTCTTTCACTCTGCAAGTCCTTGTTTCCAGGGACCTGTAAGGACAGTGAGTGAATTGTCCTTGTGCTATATTGTGCTTAAAAAAAACATTTATTCTAGGGACAGAAAACTGTAGGTAGGGAGAGTGTCAGTTTATTTCACTCTGCAAGTCCTTGTTTCCAGGGACCTGTAAGGACAGTGAGTGAATTGTCCTTGTGCTATATTGTGATTAAAAAAAACATTTTTTCTAGGGACAGAAAACTGTAGGTAGGGAGAGTGTTTTTTTTCTTTCACTCTGCAAGTCCTTGTTTCCAGGGACCTGTAAGGACAGTGAGTGAATTGTCCTTGTGCTATATTGTGCTTAAAAAAAACATTTATTCTAGGGACAGAAAACTGTAGGTAGGGAGAGTGTCAGTTTATTTCACTCTGCAAGTCCTTGTTTCCAGGGACCTGTAAGGACAGTGAGTGAATTGTCCTTGTGCTATATTGTGATTAAAAAAAACATTTTTTCTAGGGACAGAAAACTGTAGGTAGGGAGAGTGTCAGTTTATTTCACTCTGCAAGTCCTTGTTTCCAGGGACCTGTAAGGACAGTGAGTGAATTGTCCTTGTGCTATATTGTGCTTAAAAAAAACATTTATTCTAGGGACAGAAAACTGTAGGTAGGGAGAGTGTCAGTTTATTTCACTCTGCAAGTCCTTGTTTCCAGGGACCTGTAAGGACAGTGAGTGAATTGTCCTTGTGCTATATTGTGATTAAAAAAAACATTTTTTCTAGGGACAGAAAACTGTAGGTAGGGAGAGTGTTTTTTTTCTTTCACTCTGCAAGTCCTTGTTTCCAGGGACCTGTAAGGACAGTGAGTGAATTGTCCTTGTGCTATATTGTGCTTAAAAAAAACATTTATTCTAGGGACAGAAAACTGTAGGTAGGGAGAGTGTCAGTTTATTTCACTCTGCAAGTCCTTGTTTCCAGGGACCTGTAAGGACAGTGAGTGAATTGTCCTTGTGCTATATTGTGATTAAAAAAAACATTTTTTCTAGGGACAGAAAACTGTAGGTAGGGAGAGTGTTTTTTTTCTTTCACTCTGCAAGTCCTTGTTTCCAGGGACCTGTAAGGACAGTGAGTGAATTGTCCTTGTGCTATATTGTGCTTAAAAAAAACATTTATTCTAGGGACAGAAAACTGTAGGTAGGGAGAGTGTCAGTTTATTTCACTCTGCAAGTCCTTGTTTCCAGGGACCTGTAAGGACAGTGAGTGAATTGTCCTTGTGCTATATTGTGATTAAAAAAAACATTTTTTCTAGGGACAGAAAACTGTAGGTAGGGAGAGTGTTTTTTTTCTTTCACTCTGCAAGTCCTTGTTTCCAGGGACCTGTAAGGACAGTGAGTGAATTGTCCTTGTGCTATATTGTGCTTAAAAAAAACATTTATTCTAGGGACAGAAAACTGTAGGTAGGGAGAGTGTTTTTTTTCTTTCACTCTGCAAGTCCTTGTTTCCAGGGACCTGTAAGGACAGTGAGTGAATTGTCCTTGTGCTATATTGTGCTTAAAAAAAACATTTATTCTAGGGACAGAAAACTGTAGGTAGGGAGAGTGTTTTTTTTCTTTCACTCTGCAAGTCCTTGTTTCCAGGGACCTGTAAGGACAGTGAGTGAATTGTCCTTGTGCTATATTGTGCTTAAAAAAACATTTATTCTAGGGACAGAAAACTGTAGGTAGGGAGAGTGTTTTTTTTCTTTCACTCTGCAAGTCCTTGTTTCCAGGGACCTGTAAGGACAGTGAGTGAATTGTCCTTGTGCTATATTGTGCTTAAAAAAAACATTTATTCTAGGGACAGAAAACTGTAGGTAGGGAGAGTGTTTTTTTTCTTTCACTCTGCAAGTCCTTGTTTCCAGGGACCTGTAAGGACAGTGAGTGAATTGTCCTTGTGCTATATTGTGATTAAAAAAAACATTTTTTCTAGGGACAGAAAACTGTAGGTAGGGAGAGTGTTTTTTTTCTTTCACTCTGCAAGTCCTTGTTTCCAGGGACCTGTAAGGACAGTGAGTGAATTGTTCTTGTGCTATATTGTGATTAAAAAAAACATTTTTTCTAGGGACAGAAAACTGTAGGTAGGGAGAGTGTTTTTTTTCTTTCACTCTGCAAGTCCTTGTTTCCAGGGACCTGTAAGGACAGTGAGTGAATTGTCCTTGTGCTATATTGTGCTTAAAAAAAACATTTATTCTAGGGACAGAAAACTGTAGGTAGGGAGAGTGTCAGTTTATTTCACTCTGCAAGTCCTTGTTTCCAGGGACCTGTAAGGACAGTGAGTGAATTGTCCTTGTGCTATATTGTGATTAAAAAAAAACATTTTTTCTAGGGACAGAAAACTGTAGGTAGGGAGAGTGTTTTTTTTCTTTCACTCTGCAAGTCCTTGTTTCCAGGGACCTGTAAGGACAGTGAGTGAATTGTCCTTGTGCTATATTGTGCTTAAAAAAAACATTTATTCTAGGGACAGAAAACTGTAGGTAGGGAGAGTGTTTTTTTTCTTTCACTCTGCAAGTCCTTGTTTCCAGGGACCTGTAAGGACAGTGAGTGAATTGTCCTTGTGCTATATTGTGCTTAAAAAAAACATTTATTCTAGGGACAGAAAACTGTAGGTAGGGAGAGTGTTTTTTTTCTTTCACTCTGCAAGTCCTTGTTTCCAGGGACCTGTAAGGACAGTGAGTGAATTGTCCTTGTGCTATATTGTGCTTAAAAAAAACATTTATTCTAGGGACAGAAAACTGTAGGTAGGGAGAGTGTCAGTTTCTTTCACTGTGAAAGTCCTTGTTTCAAGGGACAGAGAAGGACACCTGAAGGTAGCCCTTATTGCTTTTTTCCCATCTCCCTGCAGGCCATCTATTAGAATGTCTGGAAGGCAAACAAGGAGAGGCAGACAGTCAGGAGGCAATAAAAGAGGGCAAGCAGGCTCTGTGTCTGGGGGCAACAGTGCTGGTCGTGGACGCGGTGCATTGTCATCAGCACATGGCCATGGGACACGCTTGTCCTTCTTTTCGGCAGCTGGACATGTTGAGCCACATCATGCCGAAGACTTGGTAGAGTGGATGACCAAGCCCTCCTCCTCCTCCTCATCCTCTCTCACCCAGGCTCAGGGTACTGGAAAAGCAGCTGCCAAAGCGTCGTCTTCCCTGGTATCAATGTCAGACAAATCATCAGTCACTCCTTCCCTAGACCCACCATGTCCTCCTCCTGAGGAGTCCCCCGAACTGTTTCAGCACAGTGTTGGGTACATGCTCCAGGAGGATGCCCAGCGTTTCGAAGGGTCTGATGATGAAACCCAGCTAGAGGAAGGCAGTAGCGTGAGAGCAGACAGAGGGGATGCTCAAGAAGGACACCAATCTGGCAGTCATGTTCCAGCAGCTGCAGCATACTGCCAGATTGGCTCCAGTGATGAGGAGGGAGGGGATGATGAGGTCACTGACTCCACGTGGGTGCCTAATAGGAGAGAGGAGGAGGAGGAGGATGAGGAGGAGGCACATCTCCAACGAGGCAGGATGCCCTTTGGTGGCCAGCGTAAGGGCAGTACACCGACGGAATCACACCGCAGAGCTCCGCCTGTGCAGGGCGCTGCCTCTGCCCGTCATTCAAAAAGTTCTTTGGTGTGGGCCTTTTTTGAGGCTAGTGCATCAGATCGCACAGCTGCTGTTTGCAACATATGTCTCAAGCGTATATCGCGTGGCCAAAACATCAGCCGCTTGGGTACCACATGCCTGACCAGACATATGTTGACCTGCCATGCAGCTCGTTGGCAAGCCTACCTCAAAGACCCACACCAAAGAACAAAGCGGACCTCTCCTTGCACCGCATCAGCTGGGATCTCCAACCCCACTATAACTTCAGTCCTCTCTGAAACATGCACTGAGAGGAATGAAGGTGTAGAATTAGGTGTGTCACAGCCAAGTACTTGCGCCCACTCTGCTAGCAGTACACCGACGTCCGATTCTAGCAGGCAAATTTCCCTGCCCCAGCTGCTGGACCGTCGAAAGAAGTTCACTCCCAGCCATCCACATGCCCAGCAGTTGAATGCTAGCTTGGCTAAATTGCTAGCGCTTCAACTGCTGCCTTTTCAGTTGGTAGACTCGGCCCCCTTCCGTGAGTTTGTGCAATGTGCGGTTCCTCAGTGGCAGGTTCCCAAACGCCACTTTTTCTCACGGAAGGCTATTCCGGCTCTCTACCGGCATGTGGAAGGCAATGTCTTGGCCTCGCTGGACAGGGCGGTCAGCGGTAAGGTGCATATTACCGCTGACTCATGGTCCAGCAGGCATGGACAGGGACGTTACCTTTCTTTCACGGCCCATTGGGTCACTCTTTTGGCAGCTGGGAAGGATTCAGGACAAGGTGCAGTAGTGTTGGAGGTTGTCCCACCGCCACGCCTCCAAAATGCTACTACTGGTTGTGACACACCTCTCTCCTCCACCCCCTCCTCTTCTTCTTCCTCCATGGCCTCTTCCTGTGGTTTGTCCTATGAACCAGCGGTGCTCCGTAGCCATTCACGGGGCTACGCAAGTACGCAGGCAAAAAGATGCCATGCCGTGCTTGCGCTGGTGTGTTTGGGGGACAGAAGCCACACTGGGGCAGAGGTCCTGTCTGCTCTGCAGGGCCAGGCCGAGAGGTGGTTGACGCCACGCCAGCTTAAGCCAGGAATGGTGGTTTGCGACAATGGCACCAACCTCCTCTCCGCCCTCCGACAGGGACAACTGACCCATGTGCCCTGTGTGGCTCACGTCCTTAACCTGGTGGTGCAGCGCTTCTTGGACAGGTACCCGGGCTTACAGGATGTCCTGAGGCAGGCCAGGAAAGTCTGTGTGCATTTCCGCAGATCTTATAATGCCAGTGCTCGCCTGGCTGAGCTGCAAAAGGAGTTGAACCTGCCCAAGAACCGCCTTATATGTGACATGCCCACCAGGTGGAACTCAACGTTGGCCATGCTGCAGCGGCTGCACACGCAGCAGAGGGCCATCAATGAGTACCTGTGCGACTACGGCACCAGGACAGGGTCAGGGGAGCTTGGTTTTTTTTCTCCACGCCAGTGGGGCATGATCAGGGATGCATGCACTGTCCTGGCACCATTTGAGGAGGCCACGAGGATGGTGAGCAGTGACAGTGCATGCATCAGTGACACTGTACCTCTTGTCCACCTGTTGGAGCACACGCTGCGTGGAATAATGGACAGGGCACTTGAGGCAGAACAGAGGCAGGAAGAGGAGGACTTCCTTGCCTCTCAAGGCCCCCTTTACCCAGACAGTGTTCCTTCTGTCCCACCCATCGCACAGGAAGAGGAGGAGGAGGAGGAGGAGGAGGAGGAGGATTGTGTCAGCATGGAGGTGGAGGCTGGCACTCAGCATCATCAGCAGCAGTCTTTTAGGGATGATTTACAGTCCCAAGAAACCAGTGGACTTGTACGTGGCTGGGAGGAGGTGGCTGCGGATCATGTCGTCCTTAGTGACCCAGAGGACTCCGGAGCGAATGCCTCAGCAAACCTACGCTGCATGGCCTCCCTGATCCTGCAAAGTCTGCGGAAGGATCCTCGTATTCTTCGGATCAAGGAGAGGGACCATTACTGGCTGGCCACTCTCCTTGATCCACGGTACAAGGGTAAGGTTGCGGACCTTATGTTACCGTCGCAGAGGGAGCAGAGGATGAGACAACTCCGGGAGGCCTTGCAGAAAGGTCTGTGCAACGCGTTCCCAGAGACTGGGAGGTTGCAAACTCCTGGTCCTGGACAACGAGTTGCTGAGGCTTCGGCCAGTCAAAGAAGGAGCGGTGGGGAAGGTGGCCGTCTGACCGATGCGTTCAGACAATTCTTTAGTCCGCAGCCCCAAAGTATGATCGGTTCCAGCAACCATCGCCAGCGTCTGATAAACATGGTGCAGGAATATCTAGGGGCAAGGTCAGACTTGGACACCTTCCCCACCGAAAATCCTCTGGCTTACTGGGTCTTGAGGATGGATCACTGGCCAGAGCTTGCACAGTATGCAATTGAGCTACTGGCCTGTCCTGCATCCAGCGTTCTTTCGGAACGCACATTCAGTGCTGCTGGAGGATTTGTCACGGATCACAGGGTGCGCCTGTCCACCGACTCGGTTGATCGACTGACTTTCATCAAGATGAACCAGTCTTGGATCACCACCAGCTACCACACACCTGATGCTGATATAACAGACTAATTGATTTTAACATGTCACATCCCTTCAAGACTGATGCTGATGCTGAGTGCCTGTGCTGTTATGTTGACTGGCTATCCTCCTCCTCCGAGTCCTCAATGATACGATTGATGATGATAGCTTGTAAGATCATTTTTGTTTATGGGTGCCGCCACCAGTGCCTAACGCCCAATTTTTCAGCCCCTGTTTAACAGGGGCGTGTAATTACAATTTTTGAAGCAATACTTTGCAACAGGGCTCATTGCTGTGCTCCAAGTACAGTATCTGTGAGGAGTTGCAGTGTTGTGCCACCAGTGCCTAAGGCCCAATTTTTCAGCCCCTGTTTAACAGGGGCGTGTCATTACAATTTTTGAAGCAATACTTTGCAACAGGGCTCATTGCTGTGCTCCAAGTACAGTATCTGTGAGGAGTTGCAGTGTTGTGCCACCAGTGCCTAAGGCCCAATTTTTCAGCCCCTGTTTAACAGGGGCGTGTCATTACAATTTTTGAAGCAATACTTTGCAACAGGGCTCATTGCTGTGCTCCAAGTACAGTATCTGTGAGGAGTTGCAGTGTTGTGCCACCAGTGCCTAAGGCCCAATTTTTCAGCCCCTGTTTAACAGGGGCGTGTCATTACAATTTTTGAAGCAATACTTTGCAACAGGGCTCATTGCTGTGCTCCAAGTACAGTATCTGTGAGGGGTTGCAGTGTTGTGCCACCAGTGCCTAAGGCCCAATTTTTCAGCCCCTGTTCAACAGGGGCATGTAATTACAATTCTTGATCTAATAATTCACAGCAGGGCCCATTGCTGCACCCACCAAGAGTAACTGTCAGGGCTTACAGTGTTGTGGCACCAGCACCACCATCAAAGGCCCAATTTTTACTACCACTGTTCAACAATTATATGTAATTAAAATTCCTGATATAATAGTTGACAGCAGGGCGTTCCAGCACCAACCAAGAGTAACTGTGAGTGCTTACAGTGTTGTGCCAACACCAACAACTAAGGGGCCTATTTCTGCAGAGTATATACGGCAGGTCCCTACTTTCAAACATACAACTTACAAACGACTCCTACTTGCAAACGCAGGAAGACAACAGGAAGTGAGAGGAAATCTACCACTAGGAAGGAAAATTCTCTCCTGTAAGAATAAATATGGGAGAAAGGTGTCTCCTCTGTACTGATGCTTTATCAGCAATCCTTGTTTCAAGAAAAACACCACATTTCAAAAACAGTTGTCATTGGGACGGAAAGTGAGGTGAAATGTTCTGAACAGGGGCACAGACAGCAAAACAAATGTTACAGGGGTGATAACCCTTACCTATGTTTTCCAAAAAGTTTAAAAATAGATTTTTGGTCTGGAGCTACACTTCAACAATGTACCTGTTCAAAATTACAAACAGATTCTACATAAGAACAAACCTACAGTCCCTGTCTTGTATGCACCGCCTGTATAGGGCTGTTCAGAGTATATAGGGCCTTTTTTATTTTATGTGCGGGGTTCCCCTTAATATCCATACAAGACCCAAAGGGGCTGGTAATGGGCTGGGGTAGGGGGGGGGGTCATGGGGTAGCTATGCCATTTTTCTTAAAGAATTTCATCCATATTACCGGGACCAGACATTACATTAAAGCCGCAAGCAGTTTTAAATGGCTTTTTTTTCCTTTAGAAGTGTCATTTTGTGCAGGGACAGTTATAAACACGGGAAACACGTGGCACTTCACAGGCATACTTTAGACACCCCCCAGGTACGATATTTAAAGGAATATTTGACTTTTTTTTTTTCACTTTATGCATCATTAAAATGACTGCTCCCGAAAAACGACCGTTTTTAAAACTTCTTTTTGCATTGATACATGTCCCCTGGTGCAGAACCCGGGTTCCCAAACCCTTTTTAGGACAATAACATGAATAATAGTTGTTATAATTAGCACTTTAGAATTCGAACGTTCGCATCCATTGTATTTAATAGGGTTCTAATGTTCGTTCGAACTTTCGGTCCGTTCGCGGGTTCTGGTGCGAACCGAACCCGGGGGTGTTCGGCTCATCACTACCAGGGACTTAGGGACTAGGACAGCACTAGGCTGATCCCAGTTGTTAGTTAGGAAACCTGTATGTTTAGTCAGAGGTCAAGTTGACCAGGGTTTATTTTGTTTATGTTTCTTTTGCTTTGCTGTGTTTTGTCACTGTAAATAGAAAATAAACCGCACCTTTTTGATTTTGAAAACCACAGCCTCCGTTTGCTGGGCCTGTTTTTGTGTGGGGAGCCCATCTCGGGGGTCACACACACCCGCTGCCGAGCTAACCCCCTCACAGTTGGTGGAGAACCAGTGGCAGTTTTTTTTTAAGCCAGCATGGAGGAGATACTGAAGCAGCTGGCTCTAGCAAATGCCAATCAACAGCAGACAAATGCAGGTTTGCAAAAGAGCCTTGCAGCTCATCAACAGAGCCTTGCAGCTCAACAACAGAACTTCGCAGCCCAGCAGCAAGCTCATCAACAGAGCCTTGCAGCCCAGCAGCAGACAAACGCAACTTTGCAACAGAGTCTGGAGGCTCAGCAACAAGCCCAGCAGCAATCTGAAGCCCGCTTTATAGACCTGTTGCAGAAGCAAGAGCAGAGACTACAACAACAGATGGAAGCAGCAATGCAGCAACGTCCGCAGACCAGTGAGGAAAGCCGTCCCACTAATACCGCGTCCTTTGGGGTGAGTCGTTTATTGACAAAAATGACTGGAGAGGATGATCCAGAGGTATTTTTGACCACATTTGAAAGGACCGCTGAAAGAGAAAAGTGGCCTGAGGAGCAGTGGGCTGGACTGGTGGCTCCTCTGTTAACTGGTGAATCGCAGAAAGCTTACTATGACCTAGAGCCTAACCAAGCAAAAGACTATGTGATGCTAAAAGCTGAAATATTGGCAAGGCTGGGTGTCACCCAGGCTGTCCGGGCTCAGCGTGTGCATAACTGGACTTTCCAGCTTGGAAAACCCCCCAGGTCTCAAATGTATGATCTCATTCACCTGAGCAGAAAGTGGCTACAGCCAGAGACTTTGTCCGCACCAAAGATTGTGGAACGTGTTGTAATGGATCGGTTTTTGAGAGCTCTTCCTACTGCCATCCAAAAGTGGGTAAGCCATGGAGACCCAGAGACGGCCGATGGTCTTGTGGATCGTGTGGAGAAATACTTGGCTACAGAGAACCTGACGGCCTCTTCCAGAGACACTCTGACTTTCCACCCTAAGACCAGACCATCCCCAGGGGCGGATAAGAGGATTCCAAGGGGTGAGGGTGGAGAGAGTGAGAGGGTGGGAGCTCTACCCCAAGTTTGGCGAGAACAGCCTGGGAAATCAGCGGCTCAAGAGGCCGCAAGAAGGATCGTTTGCTACCGCTGCCGGCAAGCGGGACATATTGCAGCCAATTGCCCGGTTGTGGAGGAACCCATGCAGTGTGACTTTCTGACGGGCAGACGTCAGTCGCTGTGTGCGACAGTCGCATGCACTGCCATTCGAGGAACTGAGAAACATTTATGCAAAATGTGTGTTAATGGTAGAAATGTTGTGGTATTGCTGGATTCAGGTAGCCTTGTGACCCTGATAAAGGCTGAGTTAGTTAAAACAGAGGTCTCTGGGAATAGCAAGGTAGCTGTTATTTGTGTGCATGGGGACACCCGAGAGTATCCAGTGACTACAGTGTGTTTCGAGACCCCCAAAGGTACCCTCTCTCATCCAGTGGGCTTAGTATCTCAGTTACCGCATGACGCCATTGTGGGAAGGGATTTTCCGAAGTTCTGGGAACTGTGGGATGATCCTGAGCCCCCCACTGGTGCCCCTATGTACCAGGAATGTGATAGCCAGAACTCCCCTGAGAGTGGTGAGGACTCTCCAGAATTTCCCTTATCAGTATTGGCAGGGGAGACTCAAGAAACTGGAGAGGAGCCCACCTCCTCAGACGAAAACCTACCGTCTGTGGAGTTTTCTGATCTTGAGGTTCACAGGGAAAACTTTGCCACAGAACAGTTGAAAGACCCCGCCCTAATAAAGGCACGGGAAAACGTAGTGAAAATAGATGGCGAGTTAGTGAACCCAGATAATACCTGCACTTACCCATACTTCAGCGTAGAGAAGGACCTACTGTATCGGGTGGCAAAAAGGGCAGAAGAAACCGTTGAGCAGCTTGTGGTGCCCAAACCTTACAGGAAGTTGGTGTTGGAGTTGGCCCATGGGCACATTCTTGGAGGTCATCTGGGGACAGAGAAAACCCGAGAGAGGGTATTACAGAGATTCTATTGGCCGGGGGTGATGAAGGACGTAGAAAATTATTGTTCCTCCTGCCCTGTGTGTCAGAGGTTGGCCCCGATGCCACATTTCCGTAGCCCGCTGGTCCCTCTACCCATCATTGAGGTCCCGTTTGAGAGGATCGCCATGGATTTGGTAGGTCCTATAATCAAGTCCGCTAGGGGGCACCAGTACATATTAGTTATAATGGACTATGCCACCCGTTATCCAGAAGCGATCCCTCTCCGAAATACCTCGGCCAAAACCATAGCCAAAGAGCTATCTCTTGTGTTTAGCCGGGTGGGTATTTGTAAAGAACTGCTTACGGACCAAGGTACACCCTTTATGTCCCGGGTTATGAAGGAGCTGTGTAAATTGTTCAAAGTGACGCAATTACGTACATCTGTGTATCACCCCCAAACCGATGGGCTGGTTGAAAGGTTCAACAAAACCCTAAAACAAATGTTGAAGAAAGTGGTGGATAGAGATGGAAAGGATTGGGACTGTCTACTTCCTTATCTGATGTTTGCTATTAGGGAGGTGCCCCAATCCTCTACGGGATTCTCCCCCTTTGAGTTACTGTATGGGAGACACCCAAGAGGGCTGTTGGATATTGCCAAGGAAACTTGGGAAAGTGAGAGTTCTCCCCACAGGAGTGTGATTGAGCATGTCGCCCTGATGCAAGACCGAATTGCACAGGTAATGCCCATCGTGAAGGAACATTTGGCCCAAGCGCAGTTAGCACAGCAGAGAGTGTACAACCGTGGAGCCAAGACCCGTACCTTTTCCCCGGGGGATAGGATACTGGTACTTGTCCCTACGGTTGAAAGTAAATTCCTTGCCAAATGGCAAGGCCCCTACAAGATAATGGAAAAAGTGAGCGAAGTGAATTACAAGGTCAGACAACCAGGAAGGCGAAAGCCCGAACAGATCTATCACGTTAATCTGTTGAAAGCCTGGAGGGATAGAGAGTCCCTAGTCGCAGACACTTGGTCACCAGCTCAAACTGGTTGCGTGATTCCTGAGGTTGGAATAGCAGCCACCTTGTCACAACCCCAACAACAGGAGGTTAAGGAGTTTGTGCTTCGCAACAAGGAGGTATTCTCTGAGCTGCCGGGACAAACATCTGGGGTAGAGCATGACATCATTACCCCGCCCGGTGAAAGGGTGAAGTTAAAACCCTATCGGATCCCAGAGGCCCGACGGGAGGCAATACGGGAGGAAGTACAGAAAATGCTGAACTTAGGGGTGATAGAGGAGTCCCAAAGTGATTGGTCTAGTCCCATTGTGTTGGTGCCTAAACCGGATGGGAGCTGGCGATTTTGTAACGATTTTCATCAGTTGAACAAAGTTACAAAATTTGACACCTACCCCATGCCACGTATAGATGAGTTGATCGACCGGCTGGGAACAGCCCGATACATGACGACTCTTGACCTCACAAAAGGGTATTGGCAAATCCCCCTGGCCAAGTCGGCCAAAGAGAAAACCGCATTTGTAACCCCAGACGGGGCGTTCCAATATAAAAGAATGCCGTTCGGGTTACAGAATGCGCCGGCCACATTCCAGCGGAAAATGGACCAGATGCTGAGGCCCCATCGGAAGTATGCTGCGGCTTACCTGGATGACATAATTGTCCATAGCACAGATTGGGCCTCACATCTGCCAAAAGTGCAAGCAGTCCTGGACTCTGTTCGGGAAGCGGGGTTTACGGCTAACCCCAAGAAGTGTACCATTGGGCAGGAGGAGGCCAAATATCTTGGGTACACCATTGGGAGGGGAGTAATAAAACCCCAACTCAACAAAGTCGAGGCCATCCAGAGTTGGCCACGTCCCAACAGCAAGAAGCAGGTACGAGCCTTTCTGGGAATCGCTGGGTATTATCGGCAATTCATTCCCCACTTTGCTTCTAAGGCTGTGCCCCTAACCAACCTGACGAAGGGGAAAGGGTTGGTCATGATTAAATGGACCCCCGAGGCTGAGGCAGCATTCCAATTCTTGAAACAAGCCTTATGTAGCCAGCCAGTGTTGTACTCACCCGACTTCTCTAAAGACTTTGTCGTACAAAGTGATGCGTCAGATGTGGGGTTAGGAGCAGTATTGTCCCAGGTCTGGAACGGGGAAGAGCACCCAGTCATTTACCTCAGCAGGAAGTTGAAGTCCCATGAGGTAAATTACGCCACCGTTGAAAAGGAGTGTTTAGCGGTGAAGTGGGCTCTAGATTCCCTTCGGTACTACCTGCTAGGTAGGCACTTTGACATGGTTACGGATCACGCTCCGTTAAAGTGGATGGCTCAAAACAAGGAAACAAATAGAAGAGTGAATAGGTGGTTCCTGGCCCTCCAGGAATTCAACTTCACAGTAAAGCATCGCCCTGGCGTTCAAATGGGGAATGTGGATGCTTTGTCTCGAGTACATGAATGCCTGATTGCTGGTGTTCCAACCCCGAGGTTAAAACAAGAGGGGGGGGTATGTGACAGCAGGAAGGTAAAGTCACCTGGTTGCATCCAGGGGGGTAGATATATTTCGCCCAGATTCAGGCTTTACGCCGACTTATACAACTAGGTGGAGAGTTGTATAAGCCCAGCTGAGGCTAGTGGGCTCATGGATGACTCATACCTCTAGGGAGAGTGTGGGGCGTCGTGCAGACAGGGAGTTGATGAGACCAGCTGAAGCTTGTCAGCTCATTTAGGCCTCTATAAGAACTCCCAGCTTCTCTAGATGTTAGCTCATGCCTGGAAGCAGACCTGTGTGGACTTCCTGGAGAGAGTGAACCCTTGTGCGGTGAGACAAAGCCTGTGTGGCTATTTGCTTGGACATTTAAAACCAGGGACTTAGGGACTAGGACAGCAATAGGCTGATCCCAGTTGTTAGTTAGGAAACCTGTATGTTTAGTCAGAGGTCAAGTTGACCAGGGTTTATTTTGTTTATGTTTCTTTTGCTTTGCTGTGTTTTGTCACTGTAAATAGAAAATAAACCGCACCTTTTTGATTTTGAAAACCACAGCCTCCGTTTGCTGGGCCTGTTTTTGTGTGGGGAGCCCATCTCGGGGGTCACACACACCCGCTGCCGAGCTAACCCCCTCACAATATATATATATATATATATATATACACAGTATTTGTTTGTTAATTTTATTTTTTTATTCAACTAATGGCTGAATTAATGGCATACAACATACAGATTAAAGAGATAAGGGATTATCTAAACACTTTACAAGTCCGAATCAACACAGTCTTAGACACCCTTTGTAAACTCAATTAAATTATTTGTTTTTATTTGTTTCTTAAAATTTTGTTGTTGTTCAAAATTATGTGATGTTATGTGATTATGTAATGTTCCACTTTGTTCTAGGCTAGGGACATTCTTAAAAACACATGTTAAATGTGCAATATGTCGAGTCCAGGTCAGGGACTTCAACCAAAATTTTGCATTTTAGTGGTGATAAATGCTAGTGGCTATTATAGGCACTAGCAGTAATCTCTGCACTGTATTTACTAAAACTGAAGCATGCAAAATCTGATGTTGATCTACACAGTAATCAATCAGCTTCATGGTTTTATTGCCAATGCTAGAAGCTGTAATAGAGAGGAATCTAGCAGCCCACAACCACTTTTACTTCACTTCACACAGTGGATTCCTGGCAGGCAGGGAGGGAGAGGGGTAGAGAAGACAGCACATTAAATAGCAAGCCCTACCCAGAAAATAAGCCCTACTGTGTTTTTGGTTGCCAAAATTAGTATAAGACCCGGGCTGATTTTCCGGGAAACACGGTATGGTGTGCAAAGGCCTCACTCATGCGTATATGGTTTTCGATTTACTTATTACGCGATTTTCTCATCATTGTTTAGAAAATCAGATGATTTAAAAAAAAATCCAACATGTCCAATCAAAGAAATTTGGAGGCGGCACAAAAATCGGCCAGTGTGGCTACTCCATTAATGGAACGAAAATCAAACAATTATTCAAGTGTGCGATTTTGGACCAAAAATCGTTCAGATTTTGACCCATGCATGGCCTGCATAAGTCAATATTTGAATACCCTTTGGCTTCAAAACTGCAATAATTCTTTTAGCTACACTTGCACACAGTTTGTGAAGGGAATCAGCAATATTCAGCAATATGTTTACATTTCAATTTTGTTTTTAAAATTTACTTTGAATTCGATTCCAATTTTGTTTTGGATTCCTTTAAATTTGTTCCTAATATGATTGGGAAATTTGTAAAGCATCCAAATTTCTGAATATTGAAAAGGTCATCTGAATGAAAACACCTCTGTCAGTGTTAAATAGTTTGCCTCACCTATGTATTTGGCTATGTATATGTGATTTGGCTTTGATACTGCTTTAATTGTAATGCTCACAGATGCAATATAATACTCAATATTTTGGTAAAATTAAAAAGATGAGGTTATGCCCAGTAAATAAATACCAAACATTTCAAGCCTTACAAATTCACTCACCAGTGAAATGGCAACAAATTTTGGTACTCAAAGTTTTCCATATGAAATGTTTTAAAAGCCTTTACAGCTTATCAATTGAGAGTTAGGCCGAGTACACACGATAAGAAAATCGGATGATAATACCACTTTGAAAGTGATCATACGATAATTAGATTTTTAGTACACAGGTTTCGAGAGCCGATCATGATAGTTCATGCAAAATTATCTGAAGGGACAAACACAAACTTTTTTCTTATACCATACAAGAATGTACGATTTTCTTTAATTCATTACAGTATTCATCCAAAAAAAATTGGAAGACCAAGACCATGCATGCTCGGAAACTAAAGAATACCTTACAATACAATACAACACATTACATCACTTCTTAAGTTGTATTCTGTCGTGCGAGAATTTTCATAACTTTAGTAACCTCTTCATTTTCGATATGAGACTAGCATGCAAAAAAAAGATGATCATTTGTCCGATATTCTCAATGTGTGTACTAGGCTTTAATTGTGAATGATGGCTCTAGAATTATTGCTCTCACTCTACAGTATATATATGTGATGATGCCTAAATGAAATACTGTCAGGACTATTGGGGTTAAAAATAATTAATTCCTAAGGCCTATGCAGATCATATATTTTTCATATGTTTTTATGAGCAGTTTAGGAGCCATCTTGTTAAAAAAAAAAAATTTAGACGGTTAAATTGAGTTCAGAGATTTTTCTTAAGAGACTTGAAGGCTTCTTGCATATCACCTTAGACTGTAAAGTAAGGGTCTGGACACTTAGACCAGTGTTTCTCAACTTCAGTCCTCAAGGCGCCCCAACAGGTCATGTTTTCAGGATTTCCCTCAGATGAAACAGCTGTGGGAATTACTAAAGCAGTTAAACTGATCAAATAACCTGTGCAAAACAATGGAGAGCCTGAAAACATGACCTGTTGGGGCGCCTTGAGGACTGGAGTTGAGAAACACTGACTTAGACAAATAAACCATATAAGGTCCATGGGCTGGTGTGTATTGTAGGAGACCAATGTCTCATATTTTAAGAGAACCATGAGTTGAAACCCTTTTTGTTTTCTTTTCATAATTGAGAGAGGGAATAGAGATGTGTTCATAAACTGTATTTTTTAAATACTTTCTATTATACACTGCAAATAATCAAATTAGCAATAATTCCAAATATATTAGTAAATTATATTTGAGTAATTATATGCATAATTAATTGAACAATGTTACTGTTGGTGTGAGCCTCCTTAGCCCAATAGACTGTACGAGATCTGACCAAGTTGTTTCCCTCCGTCTCAGTATGAGCTCAGAGATACGCTGAACAGATTTAACACGCAGGCAGTGTTCGTTGCTCAGTGTGATCTGATATGTAGTTTAATTCTTACAGCTTATATGGCAAATTACAATAACAAGAGGACGTGCATAAACCAACTTAAAAAATATTACATCTTATGTTGAGCGTGAGACTTCTCACACAATGTCTCATAAACAAGGTTTGTTTGAGACTCTACACAGAGTGTACCATAACAATATCTGGACAGACATGAGAAGTGTATTAACGTCACTTCTGGGAATTGCATACTCTGTGAGAACTAATAACAAATGAGATAAATATGTGTGCAAAGGACAAGTTTATACAAAGTAAGCTATTTCATCTCAAAATGGATGTTGACTACAAAATGGAGTCACATTGGTTCATATTCCTTCAACCCCCTCTTAATTCATGAAAATGAATTCCTACAGATTTTGATTATATGGTGACCTAGCTTACATATACATATGGGGTATAGGGTAATACCCCTAGCAATACAGAGAGTTGTAACACCTCTTATATGTGATTTCTAATAACTATATGCAGAGTGCGTAAGAACCTATTTGGATGTGCTTATAAGCTTTCATATACATTGCATAAAGCAGTATATCACTAGGGGGCTGTTGGACCCTTTCCACTACACACATACAACACTTAAAGCATAAGTAGAGTATCATTACAAGGATTAAGATCATTATAATGGTAAGCACAATATCTTTAAGCCAAGAGAAAATGCCTCCAAATCCAAAACCTCCTTCTCCAAAAGGGCCCCATGTTTTGGCAATATCCCTGGCCTCTTGTGGTAACTTGTCTACCTCCTTTATATGTTGGGTAGGGATGAGCCGAACACCCCCGGGTTCGGTTCGCACCAGAACCTTCGAACGGACCGAAAGTTCGCGCGAATTTTCGAACCCTATTCGTTATAATGGACGCGAACGTTCGAAATCAAAATTGCTAATTACAACGGCCAATATGCATGTTAATGTCATAAAACAGGTTTGGGGACCCGGGTCCTGCCCCAGGGGACATATATCAATGCAAAAAGAAATTTTAAAAACTAAAGTTTTTTCGGGAGCAGTCATTTTAATGATGCATAAAGTGAAAAAAAAAAAAGTGAAATTTTCCTTTAAATATGGTACCTGGGGGGTGTCTAAAGTATGCCTGTGAAGTGGCATGTGTTTCCCGTGTTTAGAACTGTCCTTGCACAAAATGACATTTGTAAAGGAAAAAAAGAAGCCATTTAAAACCACTTGCGGCTTTAATGTCATGTCTTGTCCTGGCCGCCATATGGCTGAAAATCCTTGAGAAAAATGGCATGGCTACCCCATCACCCCCCCCCACCCCAGCCCCTTTGGGTCTTGTATGGATACTAAGGGGGACCCCGCACCCAAAATAAAACCCTATACCTACAACCCTATATACTCTGAACAGCAGTATATAGGTGGTGCAAACAAGACATGGACTGTAGGTTTGTTCTTAAGTAGAATCTGAACAGGTACATTATGAAGTGTAGCTACATCCCAAAAAAATCAATTTTTAAGCTTTTTGGAGAACATAGGGAGGGGTTATCACCCCTGTAACATTTGCTGTCTTTGCACATCTGTTCAGAACATGTCACCTCACTTTCCGTCCCAATGACAAATGTTTTTGGAAAAGTGGGGTTTTAATTGAAACAAGGATTGGTGATAAAGCATCAGTAGAGAGGAGATACCTTTTTCCCAAATTAAATCTAACAGGATAGAATTTTCCTTCCTAGGGGTAGATTTCCTCTCACTTCCTGTTTTCTCTTGCCGTTTGCAAGTAGGAGTCGTTTGTAAGTTGGATGTTTGAAAGTAGGGGCCTGCCGTATATACTCTGCAGAAATTTGCCCTATTAGATGTTGGTGTAGCCACAAGACTGGTGGGCACAGGAATGGGCCCTGCTGTGAGTTAATAGATCAAGATTTGTACTTGCATGCACCTGTTGAACCGGGCAGAAAAATTGGGCCTTTGGTGGTGGTGGTGGTGGTGGTGGACGGTGTTGCCACAAGACTGTAAGCCCTCACAGTTACTCTTGGTGGGTGCAGGAATGGGCCCTGCTGTGAGTTATTAGATCAAGATTTGTAATTGCATGCACCTGTTGAACAGGGCAGAAAAATTGGGCCTTTGGTGGTGGTGGTGGTGGTGGACGGTGTTGCCACAAGACTGTAGGCCCTCATAGTTACTCTTGGTGGGCGCAGGAATGGGCCCTGCTGTGAACTATTAGATCAAGATTTGTAATTACACGCCCCTGTTAAACAGGGGCTGAAAAATTGTGCCTTAGGCATTGGTGCTGGTGCCACAACACTGCAACCCCTCACAGATACTGTACTTGGAGCACAGCAGTCACACCTGTTGCGAAGCATCTTTTTAAAAAATTGTAATTACACGCCCCTGTTATACAGGGGCTGAAAAATTGTGCCTTAGGCACTGGTGCTGGTGCCACAACACTGCAACCCCTCACAGATACTGTACTCTGAGCACAGCAATGAGACCTGTTGCAAAGCATTGCCTAAAAATTGTAATTACACGCCCCAACAGGGGCTGAAAAATTGTGCCTTAGGCACTGGTGCTGGTGCCACAACACTGCAACCCCTCACAGATACTGTACTCTGAGCACAGCAGTCACACCTGTTGCGAAGCATCTTTTTAAAAAATTGTAATTACACGCCCCTGTTATACAGGGGCTGAAAAATTGTGCCTTAGGCACTGGTGTGGTGGCATGGATCATTGAGGAGGAGGAAGAGGATAGTCAGTGAACATAACAGGACAGTCACTCAGCATCAGCATAGGCAGTCTTGAAGGGATGTGACATTATAAATTATTCCGTTATATCCGCTTCAGGTGTCTGGTAGCTGGTGGTGATCCAAGACTGATTCATTTTTATGAAGGTCAGTCGATCAACCGAGTCGGTGGACAGGCGCACCCTATGATCGGTGACAAATCCTCCAGCAGCACTGAATGTGCGTTCGGAAAGAACGCTGGATGCAGGACAGGCCAGTAGCTCAATTGCATACTGTGCAAGCTCTGGCCAGTGATCCATCCTCAGGACCCAGTAAGCCAGAGGATTTTCGGTGGGAAAGGTGTCCAAGTCTGACCTTGCCCCTAGGTATTCCTGCACCATGTATATCAGACGCTGGCGATGGTTGCTGGAACCGATCATACCTTGGGGCTGCGGACTAAAAAATTGTCTGAACGCATCGGTCAGACGTCCACCTTCCCCACCGCTCCTTCTGCTACTGACCGAAGCCTCAGCAACTCGTCGTCCAGGACCAGGAGTTTGTAACCTCCCAGTTTCTGGGAACGCGTTGCACAGACCTTTCTGCAAGGCCTCCCTGAGATGTCTCATCCTCTGCTCCCTCTGCGACGGCAAGATAAGGTCCGCAACCTTACCCTTGTACCGTGGATCAAGGAGAGTGGCCAGCCAGTAATGGTCACTCTCCTTGATCCGAAGAACACGAGGATCCTTCCGCAGGCTTTGCAGGATCAGGGAGGCCATGCAGCGTAGGTTAACTGAGGCATTCGGTCCGGAGTCTTCTGGGTCACTGAGGATGACATGATCGCCAGCCACCTCCTCCCAGCCACGTACAAGTCCACTGGTTTGTTGGGACTGTACATCATCCCTAAAAGACTGCTGCTGCTGATGCTGAGTGCCAGGCTCCACCTCCATGCTCACACAATCCTCCTCCTCCTCCTCCTCCTCCTCCTCTTCCTGTGTGATGGGTGGGACAGAAGGAACATTGTCTGGATAAAGGGGGCCTTGAGAGACAAGGAAGTCCTCCTCTTCCTGCCTCTGTTCTGCCTCAAGTGCCCTGTCCATTATCCCACGCAGCGTATGCTCCAACAGGTGGACAAGAGGTACAGTGTCACTGATGCATGCACTGTCACTTCTCACCATCCTCGTGGCCTCCTCAAATGGTGAGAGGACAGTGCATGCATCCCTGATCATGCTCCACTGGCGTGGGGAAAAAAAGCCAAGCTCCCCTGACACTGTCCTGGTGCCGTAGTCGCAAAGGTACTCATTGATGGCCCTCTGCTGCGTGTGCAGTCGCTGCAGCATGGCCAACGTTGAGTTCCACCTGGTGGGCATGTCACATATTAGGCGGTTCTTGGGCAGGTTCAGCTCCTTTTGCAGCTCAGTCAGCCGAGCACTGGCATTATAAGATCGGCGGAAATGCACACAGACTTTCCTGGCCTGCCTCAGGACATCCTGTAAGCCTGGGAACCTGCCCAAGAACCGCTGCACCACCAGGTTGAGGACGTGAGCCATACAGGGCACATGGGTGAGCTGCCCCTGTCGCAGGGCGGAGAGGAGGTTGGTGCCATTATCAGAAACGACCATTCCTGGCTTAAGCTGGCGTGGCGTCAACCACCTCTCGGCCTGCCCCTGCAGAGCTGCCAGAAACTCTGGCCCAGTGTGGCTCCTGTCCCCCAAACACACCAGCGCAAGCACGGCATGGCATCTTTTTGCCTGCGTACTCGCGTAGCCCCTTGTACGCCTACGGAGCACCGCTGGTTCCGAGGACAGAGCACTCGAAGAGGACATGGAGGAAGAAGAAGAGGAGGGGGTGGAGGAGAGAGGTGTGTCACAACCAGTAGTAGCATTTTGGAGGCGTGGTGGCGGAACAACCTCCAACACTACTGCACCTTGTCCTGCATCCCTCCCAGCTGCCAATAGAGTGACCCAATGGGCCGTGAAAGAAAGATAACGTCCCTGTCCATGCCTGCTGGACCATGAGTCAGCGGTAATATGCACCTTACCGCTGACCGCCCTGTCCAGCGAGGCATGGACATTGCCTTCCACATGCCAGTAGAGAGACGGAATCGCCTTCCGTGAGAAAAAGTGGCGTTTGGGAACCTGCCACTGAGGAACCGCACATTGAACAAACTCACGGAAGGGGGCCGAGTCTATCAACTGAAAAGGCAGCAGTTGAAGTGCTAGCAATTTAGCCAAGCTAGCATTCAACCGCTGGGCATGTGGATGGCTGGAAGTATACTTCTTTCGACGGTCCAGCAGCTGGGGCAGGGAAATTTGCCTGCTACAATCGGACGTCGGTGTACTGCAAGTACTTGGTTGTGACACACCTAATTCTACACCTTCAGTCCTCTCAGAGCAGCTTTCAGAGAGGACTGAAGATATAGTGGGGATGGAGATCCCAGCTGATGAGGAGCAAGGAGAGGTCCGCTTTGTTCTTTGGTGTGGGTCTTTTATGTGTGCTTGCCAACGAGCTGCATGGCAGGTCGACATATGTCTGCTCATGCTTGTGGTGCCCAAGCGGCTGATGTTTTGGCCACGCGAGATACGCTTGAGACAAATATTGCAAATAGCAGTGGTGCGATCTGATGCACTCGTCTCAAAAAAGGCCCACACCAAAGAACTTTTGTGATAACGTGCAGAGGCAGCGCCCTGCACAGGCGGAGCTCTGCGGTGTGGTACAGTTGCTGTGCTGGCCTCTAGCTGGCCTCCAGGGGGCATCCTGCCTCGTTGGACATGTGACGCTGCATCCTCCTCCTCCTCCTCCTCTCTCCCTTCAGGCACCCACGTGGAGTCAGTGACCTCATCATCCCCTCCCTCTTCACCACTAGAGCAAACCTGGCAGTAAGCTGCAGCTGGTGGAACACTACTGCCAGATTGCTGTCCTTCAGCATCCCCTCTCTCTGCGCGCACACTACTGACTTCCTCAAGCTGGGTATCATCATCCGAGCCTTCGAATCGTTGGGCATCCTCCTGGAGCATGTACCCAACACTGTGCTCAAACAGTTCGGGGGACTCCTCAGGAGGACATGGTGGGTCTAGGGAAGGGGTGGCTGATGATGCCATTGAGTACGCGTTGGCAGCTGCTCTGCCAGTACCCTGAGCCTGGGTGAGAGAGGATGAGGAGGATGAGGAGGGCTTGGTCATCCATTCTACCAAGCCTTCGGCATGATGCGGCTCCACATGTCCAGCTGCCGAAAACAAAGACAAGCGTGTCCCATGGCCACGTGCTGATGACGATGCACGACCACGTCCACGGCCAGCACTGTTGTCTCTAGAAACAGAGCCTGCCTGCCCTGTGTTCTTGCCTCAGCACGCTCTGCCTCTCCTTGGCGGTCTTCCAGCCATTGTAGTCGGTAGTGTATATAGTATAAAAAATAGAACTCCTATGTGTGCTCACAACACACTGTAGGTCCTATGGGTGCTGACACTAACACACTATAGGTACTATGTGTGCTGCTGACAAGAAAATATAGGAGCTCTGTTTGCTGCCACTAACACACTAGAAGTCCTATTGGTGCTTCTGAGATGAAAATATAGGAGCTCTGTGTGATGCCACTAACACACTAGAAGTCCTATGGGTGCTGCTGAGAAGAAAATATAGGAGCTCTGTGTGATGCCACTAACACACTAGAAGTCCTATGGGTGCTTCTGAGATGAAAATATAGGAACTCTGTGTGATACCACTAACACACTAGAAGTCCTATGGGTGCTTCTGAGAAGAAAATATAGGAGCTCTGTTTGCTGCCACTAACACACTAGAAGTCCTATGGGTGCTGCTGAGAAGAAAATATAGGAGCTCTGTGTGATGCCACTAACACACTAGAAGTCCTATGGGTGCTTCTGAGATGAAAATATAGGAGCTCTGTGTGATGCCACTAACACACTAGAAGTCCTATGGGTGCTGTTGAGAAGAAAATATAGGAGCTCTGTTTGCTGCCACTAACACACTAGAAGTCCTATGGGTGCTGCTGAGAAGAAAATATGGGAGCTCTGTGTGATGCCACTAACACACTAGAAGTCCTATGGGTGCTGCTGAGAAGAAAATATAGGAGCTCTGTTTGCTGCCACTAACACACTAGAAGTCCTATGGGTGCTGCTGAGAAGAAAATATAGGAGCTCTGTTTGCTGCCACTAACACACTAGAAGTCCTATGGGTGCTGCTGAGAAGAAAATATAGGAGCTCTGTGTGATGCCACTAACACACTAGAAGTCCTATGGGTGCTTCTGAGATGAAAATATAGGAGCTCTGTGTGATGCCACTAACACACTAGAAGTCCTATGGGTGCTGCTGAGAAGAAAATATAGGAGCTCTGTTTGCTGCCACTAACACACTAGAATTCCTATGGGTGCTGCTGAGAAGAAAATATATGAGCTCTGTGTGATGCCACTAACACACTAGAAGTCCTATGGGTGCTTCTGAGATGAAAATATAGGAACTCTGTGTGATGCCACTAACACACTAGAAGTCCTATGGGTGCTTCTGAGATGAAAATATAGGAACTCTGTGTGATGCCACTAACACACTAGAAGTCCTATGGGTGCTGCTGAGAAGAAAATATAGGAGCTCTGTTTGCTGCCACTAACACACTAGAAGTCCTATGGGTGCTGCTGAGAAGAAAATATAGGAGCTCTGTGTGATGCCACTAACACACTAGAAGTCCTATGGGTGCTTCTGAGATGAAAATATAGGAGCTCTGTGTGATGCCACTAACACACTAGAAGTCCTATGGGTGCTGCTGAGTAGGGATGAGCTTCGTGTTCGAGTCGAACATACGTTCGACTCGAACATTGGCTGTTCGATCGTTCGACGAAGATCGAACGATTTGGGCCGTTCGCGCCAAATTCGAGTGACGCGAACGGCCCACAATGCACTACGCCATCGCAGTGTCATCCAGGCGCTGTGATTGGCCAAGCATGCACTGTGACCCCGCATGCTTGGCCAATCACAGCGCCGGCAGCGAGGAGAGCAATGATTGGCCACAGGCAGGATGCCTGTGGCCAATTATTGCTGAGGGTGTTTAGTACACGCCCCACACTATAAAAGGCCGCCAGCACGGCGGCCTAGTGTAGTGTGTTCCGGAGCAGGGATAGAGTAGCATAGGCAGGGACAGTGACTGTTATTTCTTTCTTGCTTAACCTGGATTCCTTTAGTTTAGGGAAAGAGAAGGATAGGTAGGGAGAGTGTCAGTGTGTTTTGTGCTTCTGCTATAGTGTGCTTAAAAAAAACATTTATTCTAGGGACAGAAAACTCTAGGTAGGGACAGTGTCAGTTTCTTTCACTCTGCAAGTCCTTGTTTCCAGGGACCTGTAAGGACAGTGAGTTAATTGTCCTTGTGCTATATTGTGCTTAAAAAAAACATTTATTCTAGGGACAGAAAACTCTAGGTAGGGACAGTGTCAGTTTCTTTCACTCTGCAAGTCCTTGTTTCCAGGGACCTGTAAGGACAGTGAGTTAATTGTCCTTGTGCTATATTGTGATTAAAAAAAACATTTATTCTAGGGACAGAAAACTCTAGGTAGGGACAGTGTCAGTTTCTTTCACTCTGCAAGTCCTTGTTTCCAGGGACCTGTAAGGACAGTGAGTTAATTTTCCTTGTGCTATATTGTGATTAAAAAAAACATTTATTCTAGGGACAGAAAACTCTAGGTAGGGACAGTGTCAGTTTCTTTCACTCTGCAAGTCCTTGTTTCCAGGGACCTGTAAGGACAGTGAGTTAATTGTCCTTGTGCTATATTGTGCTTAAAAAAAACATTTATTCTAGGGACAGAAAACTCTAGGTAGGGACAGTGTCAGTTTCTTTCACTCTGCAAGTCCTTGTTTCCAGGGACCTGTAAGGACAGTGAGTTAATTGTCCTTGTGCTATATTGTGATTAAAAAAAACATTTATTCTAGGGACAGAAAACTCTAGGTAGGGACAGTGTCAGTTTCTTTCACTCTGCAAGTCCTTGTTTCCAGGGACCTGTAAGGACAGTGAGTTAATTTTCCTTGTGCTATATTGTGATTAAAAAAAACATTTATTCTAGGGACAGAAAACTCTAGGTAGGGACAGTGTCAGTTTCTTTCACTCTGCAAGTCCTTGTTTCCAGGGACCTGTAAGGACAGTGAGTTAATTGTCCTTGTGCTATATTGTGCTTAAAAAAAACATTTATTCTAGGGACAGAAAACTCTAGGTAGGGACAGTGTCAGTTTCTTTCACTCTGCAAGTCCTTGTTTCCAGGGACCTGTAAGGACAGTGAGTTAATTTTCCTTGTGCTATATTGTGATTAAAAAAAACATTTATTCTAGGGACAGAAAACTCTAGGTAGGGACAGTGTCAGTTTCTTTCACTCTGCAAGTCCTTGTTTCCAGGGACCTGTAAGGACAGTGAGTTAATTTTCCTTGTGCTATATTGTGATTAAAAAAAACATTTTTTCTAGGGACAGAAAACTGTAGGTAGGGAGAGTGTTTTTTTTCTTTCACTCTGCAAGTCCTTGTTTCCAGGGACCTGTAAGGACAGTGAGTTAATTGTCCTTGTGCTATATTGTGCTTAAAAAAAACATTTATTCTAGGGACAGAAAACTCTAGGTAGGGACAGTGTCAGTTTCTTTCACTCTGCAAGTCCTTGTTTCCAGGGACCTGTAAGGACAGTGAGTTAATTTTCCTTGTGCTATATTGTGATTAAAAAAAACATTTATTCTAGGGACAGAAAACTCTAGGTAGGGACAGTGTCAGTTTCTTTCACTCTGCAAGTCCTTGTTTCCAGGGACCTGTAAGGACAGTGAGTTAATTTTCCTTGTGCTATATTGTGATTAAAAAAAACATTTTTTCTAGGGACAGAAAACTGTAGGTAGGGAGAGTGTTTTTTTTCTTTCACTCTGCAAGTCCTTGTTTCCAGGGACCTGTAAGGACAGTGAGTTAATTTTCCTTGTGCTATATTGTGATTAAAAAAAACATTTTTTCTAGGGACAGAAAACTGTAGGTAGGGAGAGTGTTTTTTTTCTTTCACTCTGCAAGTCCTTGTTTCCAGGGACCTGTAAGGACAGTGAGTTAATTGTCCTTGTGCTATATTGTGCTTAAAAAAAACATTTATTCTAGGGACAGAAAACTCTAGGTAGGGACAGTGTCAGTTTCTTTCACTCTGCAAGTCCTTGTTTCCAGGGACCTGGAGAGACATTGAGTGAATTGTCCTTGTGCTATATTGTGATTAAAAAAAACATTTATTCTAGGGACAGAAAACTCTAGGTAGGGACAGTGTCAGTTTCTTTCACTCTGCAAGTCCTTGTTTCCAGGGACCTGTAAGGACAGTGAGTTAATTTTCCTTGTGCTATATTGTGATTAAAAAAAACATTTTTTCTAGGGACAGAAAACTGTAGGTAGGGAGAGTGTTTTTTTTCTTTCACTCTGCAAGTCCTTGTTTCCAGGGACCTGTAAGGACAGTGAGTTAATTTTCCTTGTGCTATATTGTGATTAAAAAAAACATTTATTCTAGGGACAGAAAACTCTAGGTAGGGACAGTGTCAGTTTCTTTCACTCTGCAAGTCCTTGTTTCCAGGGACCTGTAAGGACAGTGAGTTAATTTTCCTTGTGCTATATTGTGATTAAAAAAAACATTTTTTCTAGGGACAGAAAACTGTAGGTAGGGAGAGTGTTTTTTTTCTTTCACTCTGCAAGTCCTTGTTTCCAGGGACCTGTAAGGACAGTGAGTTAATTGTCCTTGTGCTATATTGTGATTAAAAAAAACATTTTTTCTAGGGACAGAAAACTCTAGGTAGGGAGAGTTTTTTTTTTTTTCACTCTGCAAGTCCTTGTTTCCAGGGACCTGTAAGGACAGTGAGTTAATTGTCCTTGTGCTATATTGTGCTTAAAAAAAACATTTATTCTAGGGACAGAAAACTCTAGGTAGGGACAGTGTCAGTTTCTTTCACTCTGCAAGTCCTTGTTTCCAGGGACCTGGAGAGACATTGAGTGAATTGTCCTTGTGCTATATTGTGATTAAAAAAAACATTTATTCTAGGGACAGAAAACTCTAGGTAGGGACAGTGTCAGTTTCTTTCACTCTGCAAGTCCTTGTTTCCAGGGACCTGTAAGGACAGTGAGTTAATTTTCCTTGTGCTATATTGTGATTAAAAAAAACATTTTTTCTAGGGACAGAAAACTGTAGGTAGGGAGAGTGTTTTTTTTTTTTCACTCTGCAAGTCCTTGTTTCCAGGGACCTGTAAGGACAGTGAGTTAATTGTCCTTGTGCTATATTGTGCTTAAAAAAAACATTTATTCTAGGGACAGAAAACTCTAGGTAGGGACAGTGTCAGTTTCTTTCACTCTGCAAGTCCTTGTTTCCAGGGACCTGTAAGGACAGTGAGTTAATTTTCCTTGTGCTATATTGTGCTTAAAAAAAACATTTATTCTAGGGACAGAAAACTCTAGGTAGGGACAGTGTCAGTTTCTTTCACTCTGCAAGTCCTTGTTTCCAGGGACCTGGAGAGACATTGAGTGAATTGTCCTTGTGCTATATTGTGATTAAAAAAAACATTTATTCTAGGGATAGAAAACTCTAGGTAGGGACAGTGTCAGTTTCTTTCACTGTGAAAGTCCTTGTTTCAAGGGACAGAGAAGGACACCTGAAGGTAGCCCTTATTGCTTTTTTCCCATCTCCCTGCAGGCCATCTATTAGAATGTCTGGAAGGCAAACAAGGAGAGGCAGACAGTCAGGAGGCAATAAAAGAGGGCAAGCAGGCTCTGTGTCTGGGGGCAACAGTGCTGGTCGTGGACGCGGTGCATTGTCATCAGCACATGGCCATGGGACACGCTTGTCCTTCTTTTCGGCAGCTGGACATGTTGAGCCACATCATGCCGAAGACTTGGTAGAGTGGATGACCAAGCCCTCCTCCTCCTCCTCATCCTCTCTCACCCAGGCTCAGGGTACTGGAAAAGCAGCTGCCAAAGCGTCGTCTTCCCTGGTATCAATGTCAGACAAATCATCAGTCACTCCTTCCCTAGACCCACCATGTCCTCCTCCTGAGGAGTCCCCCGAACTGTTTCAGCACAGTGTTGGGTACATGCTCCAGGAGGATGCCCAGCGTTTCGAAGGGTCTGATGATGAAACCCAGCTAGAGGAAGGCAGTAGCGTGAGAGCAGACAGAGGGGATGCTCAAGAAGGACACCAATCTGGCAGTCATGTTCCAGCAGCTGCAGCATACTGCCAGATTGGCTCCAGTGATGAGGAGGGAGGGGATGATGAGGTCAATGACTCCACGTGGGTGCCTAATAGGAGAGAGGAGGAGGAGGAGGATGAGGAGGAGGCACATCTCCAACGAGGCAGGATGCCCTTTGGTGGCCAGCGTAAGGGCAGTACACCGACGGAATCACACCGCAGAGCTCCGCCTGTGCAGGGCGCTGCCTCTGCCCGTCATTCAAAAAGTTCTTTGGTGTGGGCCTTTTTTGAGGCTAGTGCATCAGATCGCACAGCTGCTGTTTGCAACATATGTCTCAAGCGTATATCGCGTGGCCAAAACATCAGCCGCTTGGGTACCACATGCCTGACCAGACATATGTTGACCTGCCATGCAGCTCGTTGGCAAGCCTACCTCAAAGACCCACACCAAAGAACAAAGCGGACCTCTCCTTGCACCGCATCAGCTGGGATCTCCAACCCCACTATAACTTCAGTCCTCTCTGAAACATGCACTGAGAGGAATGAAGGTGTAGAATTAGGTGTGTCACAGCCAAGTACTTGCGCCCACTCTGCTAGCAGTACACCGACGTCCGATTCTAGCAGGCAAATTTCCCTGCCCCAGCTGCTGGACCGTCGAAAGAAGTTCACTCCCAGCCATCCACATGCCCAGCGGTTGAATGCTAGCTTGGCTAAATTGCTAGCGCTTCAACTGCTGCCTTTTCAGTTGGTAGACTCGGCCCCCTTCCGTGAGTTTGTGCAATGTGCGGTTCCTCAGTGGCAGGTTCCCAAACGCCACTTTTTCTCACGGAAGGCTATTCCGGCTCTCTACCGGCATGTGGAAGGCAATGTCTTGGCCTCGCTGGACAGGGCGGTCAGCGGTAAGGTGCATATTACCGCTGACTCATGGTCCAGCAGGCATGGACAGGGACGTTACCTTTCTTTCACGGCCCATTGGGTCACTCTTTTGGCAGCTGGGAAGGATTCAGGACAAGGTGCAGTAGTGTTGGAGGTTGTCCCACCGCCACGCCTCCAAAATGCTACTACTGGTTGTGACACACCTCTCTCCTCCACCCCCTCCTCTTCTTCTTCCTCCATGGCCTCTTCCTGTGGTTTGTCCTATGAACCAGCGGTGCTCCGTAGCCGTTCACGGGGCTACGCAAGTACGCAGGCAAAAAGATGCCATGCCGTGCTTGCGCTGGTGTGTTTGGGGGACAGAAGCCACACTGGGGCAGAGGTCCTGTCTGCTCTGCAGGGCCAGGCCGAGAGGTGGTTGACGCCACGCCAGCTTAAGCCAGGAATGGTGGTTTGCGACAATGGCACCAACCTCCTCTCCGCCCTCCGACAGGGACAACTGACCCATGTGCCCTGTGTGGCTCACGTCCTTAACCTGGTGGTGCAGCGGTTCTTGGGCAGGTACCCGGGCTTACAGGATGTCCTGAGGCAGGCCAGGAAAGTCTGTGTGCATTTCCGCAGATCTTATAATGCCAGTGCTCGCCTGGCTGAGCTGCAAAAGGAGTTGAACCTGCCCAAGAACCGCCTTATATGTGACATGCCCACCAGGTGGAACTCAACGTTGGCCATGCTGCAGCGGCTGCACACGCAGCAGAGGGCCATCAATGAGTACCTGTGCGACTACGGCACCAGGACAGGGTCAGGGGAGCTTGGTTTTTTTTCTCCACGCCAGTGGGGCATGATCAGGGATGCATGCACTGTCCTGGCACCATTTGAGGAGGCCACGAGGATGGTGAGCAGTGACAGTGCATGCATCAGTGACACTGTACCTCTTGTCCACCTGTTGGAGCACACGCTGCGTGGAATAATGGACAGGGCACTTGAGGCAGAACAGAGGCAGGAAGAGGAGGACTTCCTTGCCTCTCAAGGCCCCCTTTACCCAGACAGTGTTCCTTCTGTCCCACCCATCGCACAGGAAGAGGAGGAGGAGGAGGAGGAGGAGGAGGAGGAGGATTGTGTCAGCATGGAGGTGGAGGCTGGCACTCAGCATCATCAGCAGCAGTCTTTTAGGGATGATTTACAGTCCCAAGAAACCAGTGGACTTGTACGTGGCTGGGAGGAGGTGGCTGCGGATCATGTCGTCCTTAGTGACCCAGAGGACTCCGGAGCGAATGCCTCAGCAAACCTACGCTGCATGGCCTCCCTGATCCTGCAAAGTCTGCGGAAGGATCCTCGTATTCTTCGGATCAAGGAGAGGGACCATTACTGGCTGGCCACTCTCCTTGATCCACGGTACAAGGGTAAGGTTGCGGACCTTATGTTACCGTCGCAGAGGGAGCAGAGGATGAGACAACTCCGGGAGGCCTTGCAGAAAGGTCTGTGCAACGCGTTCCCAGAGACTGGGAGGTTGCAAACTCCTGGTCCTGGACAACGAGTTGCTGAGGCTTCGGCCAGTCAAAGAAGGAGCGGTGGGGAAGGTGGCCGTCTGACCGATGCGTTCAGACAATTCTTTAGTCCGCAGCCCCAAAGTATGATCGGTTCCAGCAACCATCGCCAGCGTCTGATAAACATGGTGCAGGAATATCTAGGGGCAAGGTCAGACTTGGACACCTTCCCCACCGAAAATCCTCTGGCTTACTGGGTCTTGAGGATGGATCACTGGCCAGAGCTTGCACAGTATGCAATTGAGCTACTGGCCTGTCCTGCATCCAGCGTTCTTTCGGAACGCACATTCAGTGCTGCTGGAGGATTTGTCACGGATCACAGGGTGCGCCTGTCCACCGACTCGGTTGATCGACTGACTTTCATCAAGATGAACCAGTCTTGGATCACCACCAGCTACCACACACCTGATGCTGATATAACAGACTAATTGATTTTAAAATGTCACATCCCTTCAAGACTGATGCTGATGCTGAGTGCCTGTGCTGTTATGTTGACTGGCTATCCTCCTCCTCCGAGTCCTCAATGATACGATTGATGATGATAGCTTGGAAGATCATTTTTGTTTATGGGTGCCGCCACCAGTGCCTAACGCCCAATTTTTCAGCCCCTGTTTAACAGTGGCGTGTAATTACAATTTTTGAAGCAATACTTTGCAACAGGGCTCATTGCTGTGCTCCAAGTACAGTATCTGTGAGGAGTTGCAGTGTTGTGCCACCAGTGCCTAAGGCCCAATTTTTCAGCCCCTGTTTAACAGGGGCGTGTCATTACAATTTTTGAAGCAATACTTTGCAACAGGGCTCATTGCTGTGCTCCAAGTACAGTATCTGTGAAGGGTTGCAGTGTTGTGCCACCAGTGCCTAAGGCCCAATTTTTCAGCCCCTGTTCAACAGGGGCATGTAATTACAATTCTTGATCTAATAATTCACAGCAGGGCCCATTGCTGCACCCACCAAGAGTAACTGTCAGGGCTTACAGTGTTGTGGCACCAGCACCACCATCAAAGGCCCAATTTTTACTACCACTGTTCAACAATTATATGTAATTAAAATTCCTGATATAATAGTTGACAGCAGGGCGTTCCAGCACCAACCAAGAGTAACTGTGAGTGCTTACAGTGTTGTGCCAACACCAACAACTAAGGGGCCTATTTCTGCAGAGTATATACGGCAGGTCCCTACTTTCAAACATCCAACTTACAAACGACTCCTACTTGCAAACGCAAGAAGACAACAGGAAGTGAGAGGAAATCTACCACTAGGAAGGAAAATTCTCTCCTGTAAGAATAAATATGGGAGAAAGGTGTCTCCTCTGTACTGATGCTTTATCAGCAATCCTTGTTTCAAGAAAAACACCACATTTCAAAAACAGTTGTCATTAGGACGGAAAGTGAGGTGAAATGTTCTGAACAGGGGCACAGACAGCAAAACAAATGTTACAGGGGTGATAACCCTTACCTATGTTTTCCAAAAAGTTTAAAAATAGATTTTTGGTCTGGAGCTACACTTCAACAATGTACCTGTTCAAAATTACAAACAGATTCTACATAAGAACAAACCTACAGTCCCTGTCTTGTATGCACCGCCTGTATACGGCTGTTCAGAGTATATAGGGCCTTTTTTATTTTATGTGCGGGGTTCCCCTTAATATCCATACAAGACCCAAAGGGGCTGGTAATGGGCTGGGGTAGGGGGGGGGTCATGGGGTAGCTATGCCATTTTTCTTAAAGATTTTCATCCATATTACCGGGACCAGACATTACATTAAAGCCGCAAGCAGTTTTAAATGGCTTTTTTTTCCTTTAGAAGTGTCATTTTGTGCAGGGACAGTTCTAAACACGGGAAACACGTGGCACTTCACAGGCATACTTTAGACACCCCCCAGGTACGATATTTAAAGGAATATTTGACTTTTTTTTTTTCACTTTATGCATCATTAAAATGACTGCTCCCGGAAAACGACCGTTTTTAAAACTTATTTTTGCATTGATACATGTCCCCTGGTGCAGAACCCGGGTTCCCAAACCCTTTTTAGGACAATAACATGCATAATAGTTGTTATAATTAGCACTTTAGAATTCGAACGTTCGCATCCATTGTATTTAATAGGGTTCTAATGTTCGTTCGAACTTTCGGTCCGTTCGCGGGTTCTGGTGCGAACCGAACCCGGGGGTGTTCGGCTCATCACTACTGCTGAGAAGAAAATATAGGAGCTCTGTTTGCTGCCACTAACACACTAGAAGTCCTATGGGTGCTGCTGAGAAGAAAATATAGGAGCTCTGTGTGATGCCACTAACACACTAGAAGTCCTATGGGTGCTTCTGAGATGAAAATTTAGGAACTCTGTGTGATGCCACTAACACACTAGAAGTCCTATGGGTGCTGCTGAGAAGAAAATATAGGAGCTCTGTTTGCTGCCACTAACACACTAGAAGTCCTATGGGTGCTTCTGAGAAGAAAATATAGGAGCTCTGTGTGATGCCACTAACACACTAGAAGTCCTATGGGTGCTTCTGAGATGAAAATATAGGAACTCTGTGTGATGCCACTAACACATTAGAAGTCCTATGGGTGCTGCTAAGAAGAAAATATAGGAGCTCTGTTTGCTGCCACTAACACACTAGAAGTCCTATGGGTGCTTCTGAGAAGAAAATATAGGAGCTCTGTGTGATGCCACTAACACACTAGAAGTCCTATGGGTGCTTCTGAGATGAAAATATAGGAACTCTGTGTGATGCCACTAACACATTAGAAGTCCTATGGGTGCTGCTGAGAAGAAAATATAGGAGCTCTGTTTGCTGCCACTAACACACTAGAAGTCCTATGGGTGCTGCTGAGAAGAAAATATAGGAGCTCTGTGTGATGCCACTAACACACTAGAAGTCCTATGGGTGCTGCTGAGAAGAAAATATAGGAGCTCTGTTTGCTGCCACTAACACACTAGAAGTCCTATGGGTGCTTCTGAGATGAAAATATAGGAGCTCTGTGTGATGCCACTAACACACTAGAAGTCCTATGGGTGCTGCTGAGAAGAAAATATAGGAGCTCTGTTTGCTGCCACTAACACACTAGAAGTCCTATGGGTGCTGCTGAGAAGAAAATATAGGAGCTCTGTGTGATGCCACTAACACACTAGAAGTCCTATGGGTGCTTCTGAGATGAAAATATAGGAGCTCTGTGTGATGCCACTAACACACTAGAAGTCCTATGGGTGCTGCTGAGAAGAAAATATAGGAGCTCTGTTTGCTGCCACTAACACACTAGAAGTCCTATGGGTGCTGCTGAGAAGAAAATATAGGAGCTCTGTGTGATGCCACTAACACACTAGAAGTCCTATGGGTGCTGCTGAGAAGAAAATATAGGAGCTCTGTTTGCTGCCACTAACACACTAGAAGTCCTATGGGTGCTGCTGAGAAGAAAATATAGGAGCTCTGTGTGATGCCACTAACACACTAGAAGTCCTATGGGTGCTTCTGAGATGAAAATATAGGAACTCTGTGTGATGCCACTAACACACTAGAAGTCCTATGGGTGCTGCTGAGAAGAAAATATAGGAGCTCTGTTTGCTGCCACTAACACACTAGAAGTCCTATGGGTGCTTCTGAGAAGAAAATATAGGAGCTCTGTGTGATGCCACTAACACACTAGAAGTCCTATGGGTGCTTCTGAGATGAAAATATAGGAACTCTGTGTGATGCCACTAACACATTAGAAGTCCTATGGGTGCTGCTAAGAAGAAAATATAGGAGCTCTGTTTGCTGCCACTAACACACTAGAAGTCCTATGGGTGCTTCTGAGAAGAAAATATAGGAGCTCTGTGTGATGCCACTAACACACTAGAAGTCCTATGGGTGCTTCTGAGATGAAAATATAGGAACTCTGTGTGATGCCACTAACACATTAGAAGTCCTATGGGTGCTGCTGAGAAGAAAATATAGGAGCTCTGTTTGCTGCCACTAACACACTAGAAGTCCTATGGGTGCTGCTGAGAAGAAAATATAGGAGCTCTGTGTGATGCCACTAACACACTAGAAGTCCTATGGGTGCTGCTGAGAAGAAAATATAGGAGCTCTGTTTGCTGCCACTAACACACTAGAAGTCCTATGGGTGCTGCTGAGAAGAAAATATAGGAGCTCTGTTTGCTGCCACTAACACACTAGAAGTCCTATGGGTGCTGCTGAGAAGAAAATATAGGAGCTCTGTGTGATGCCACTAACACACTAGAAGTCCTATGGGTGCTGCTGAGAAGAAAATATAGGAGCTCTGTTTGCTGCCACTAACACACTAGAAGTCCTATGGGTGCTGCTGAGAAGAAAATATAGGAGCTCTGTTTGCTGCCACTAACACACTAGAAGTCCTATGGGTGCTGCTGAGAAGAAAATATAGGAGCTCTGTGTGATGCCACTAACACACTAGAAGTCCTATGGGTGCTGCTGAGAAGAAAATATAGGAGCTCTGTTTGCTGCCACTAACACACTAGAAGTCCTATGGGTGCTGCTGAGAAGAAAATATAGGAGCTCTGTTTGCTGCCACTAACACACTAGAAGTCCTATGGGTGCTGTTGGGGTGCAATGCTGTGCTAACAGCACTGCGGTTGGTACTACTGCAATACTGTACTAACAGTAAGCACGCACCAGACTAATCCCCAGCAGCAGCTAATAACACGCTAACTGTGCAATCAGCAGCAATGAACGATCAATGACTTAGGTAGCAATGGTTTAGCAAAGAAATAGCCAATGGTTTAGCAAAGAAGAGCAAATCTTTCAGTATCAAGCAAAGACAGAATCAGCAGACTGATCTCTCCTAAAGCCGGAACTCATGTGACCGGGGCCGATGGCGTGGCGGCCTTTTAAATGGTGGGGCATGTACTAAAGCCCCTGAGCTGTAATTGGCTACAGGCGTCCTGCCTGTAGCCAATTATTGCTCTCCGAGTTTCGGGCGCTGTGATTGGCCAAGCATGCGGGGTCACAGTGCATGCTTGGCCAATCATCAGCCAGCAATGCACTGCGCCGGCCGCGCCGGGCGCAATGCATTGCGGTGCGGGGCCGCTCGCATCACACGAATGTGATGCGAACGGCCCAAATAGTTCTGGGCTCGACGAGCGAGCGAACGCCCGGTGCTCGATTCGAACATGGGTTCGAATCGAGCACCGGGCCCATCCCTAATGTTGGGCAATAATGTCATAATAATCAGGAACCTCAATGGATGTATTATGAACCCAAGTGCAACACTCATAGTCCTCTGTAACTTCACACAGGCCCGTAAGTGCAGCACTCATACTTTCAATGGTAAGGTCATGGAGTTCTAATTGTTTCCTGATTGCTCTAGTTTCTATATTTAATTTGGTAATATCATCATTACAATATCAATAATACCTGTATAATTATTAAGCATTTTCATTAAATCTATTCCCCAACCTGTACTGGAAGGGAACCAGGCCCAGGCCATATCCATTTCAACAAACAATTCTCTTTTATTAATATGTCTGAGAGGATACCTGGGGTATAAACTAGCTTTAAGAAGGTGTCCTCCTTTACTATCACCTAATACCCCCATTACTGGGACCAGGGCCAGTAAATAACACCATCCCTGGTATTCGAAATGGATCTGGGGATAACATCCTTGCAACAGATGTATGTATAATTGACAAGGGCTAAAGGCAACCTTTGGAAAATTCTCCTTAGCTCGTAAGAGACCGGAGAATGCTATAGTTAACAACAATTGTCCTACTGTAGAGGTGCTTAGCAATTCTAGCATCGTAGAATTAAATAAAGGGTTTGAGGTATGGAAGAAGGAGCTATACCATGATGCTGCTGAAAATTTAAGTGCAGCATGTTGGCAAGCTGTAGCACCTCTTTTTACTTAACTTAAAGCACAAATCTGGGGAATGGCTTCTACCCATGGCTTGGAACACAAAAGTGTTGTTTGAAAATGTTCTTGTGACATCAGTAAGACAAATAGGTGGGGTACCCTTTTAGAAGAGGGGTGAAGCCTTAAAGACACCGCCATTAAAGGGATTCTAGTGGTACCTGGGTGGAGTTTACTACATATCCAACATTTGTCATATCCTGATTTCCTAGCATAAGCATATTTAAACTTTAACAATAAAAATTTTCGGTAAAACTTTCACCGATTTTCTCTTTTCACTCTAGCATGTCTTTCAGTGTGGCTAGAGTTAGTTCCTTTTCCACAGATGTCTTTTATGACACCTAAATCTTCTGGGTGGTATATACAGTTAGTTATGATCCATGTTGGGGGAAACACTGAAAGTGTGGTTACCCCCAGGAGTGTCCAAAGTTTCTCAGAATCCTGAGCAGTAAACAAAGTAAATTTGCTGTATTTGCTTTTCGAGGATTTACAACACCTGCTTCACCTCCTTGGTCCTGAACTGAAGCTTTATCTGCGTCTTTGTCTTGCTTCGCACAATCCACCTTGACCTTTTTTACTCGACTGGCATGGATCCAGGCTTGGAAATTCTCCACTAGGATGGCTGTCCGGGTCACCTCGACTACTGTGGTAGGAGGTCCAAAGGGATATTCCTGCTTTTTGGTCCTACTCCTACTTTGTCCTCTACTCGAAAGGGATGTGTTGGTTTGTGTGAAGAAAAAGAAGAGATGTGCAAGCAACATTTCTTTCAACTTGGTCTAAAGTTTCAATTAACTTTCTGACATGTTTCCTCCCTTATCTGATCAAGATCTCCTGCTTCCAAGATAAGGGGTGTTAGCCCAAGGGTTGGGAAAGGGTCTACTCATAAGAATCTTGAATGGAGAGTACCCTATGGTTTTACCGGGGGTCATTCTGATCTCGGCAAGAACCACTGGTAACATTTTATCCCATTTATGGAAATTTCCCCCTGTGTGCTCCCACTAGCTCTCGACAGAGTTTTGATATAAAGGCTGTGAAAGAGTGAAAGGTGTAGTAGGATACGGAATGTGTCCATGTTTCACTTTGTGTGGTGTGTTTGGGTTATTCCTGATGCATGTGATGCACCGTGACACATAAGCTTTAACAACTTTAGGCCTAAAATAAAAATAATCTTTTAGTAAAACTTCACATGTATTCCGCCATCCCCTATGGCCTACCCCGTGGTATTGGGCTATAAACAAAAATGCACTAGCTGCGGGGATGCATGGCTTCCCCTCTTTGAGGAAAAGTCCATTTATGGTCTTTTCCAAGTCATCCCCCGCCCAATCCTATAAATCTCTGTGGCATGCGTCTGGAGATCTAATAATGTATGATCTAGCAGTGCTATTTCAGGTATTAGTACTAGCATTTGGGTATGTGCTGGCTGCTTTAGCAGCTGACTCTGCAAATGCACTCTAACATCAGAATCTACAAGACCCTTGTGTACATCAGGTAAAACACTGGAAAACATAAATGACTTGGGAGAATTGTCCCGTTGAGCAATGTGTATACAGTCATGTTGTGGTACTACCTCACCCTGTTCTCCCATTTAATCCTAAAAAGGCATTAAAATCGGGCTGGATGTGAATATTTTAAGTAACATTGTCACATTGCGAGTGGTGGGTAAAGTAGTAGGTCTGCCCAGGGTAAATGATGTTGCCATCCTGACTACCATCGTACAGGATGCTAATGCTCGGAGGCACATAGGCATGCCTTGAACCTGAACTGGGACCATCTTTGGGAAAAAAAAACCTACAGGGCGCAGTTCTCCACCATGTTTTTGGCGAGGACACCTGTCATAGTCTTACAATTGTCCCTTGCATACAAATAAAACATTATTTTTTCCTATCGAGGAGGCCAAGTCTGGGTGCTTCAACCACAGCACTTTTCAGATACCTTTACTTGGGCACCCGGATATATCTTTTTATATCTCCGGAAGGGAGATTCAGCCTTTGGCAACACCTTTGGTAACAGGTAAAACAAGAAGTGGTATATTATAAAACCAACTGTGGTGAACCCTGTCTCTATCCCATGTTCGTTTACTAGGGCAGCCATAACTGCTTGTGACTGAAGACACGTTCCATGTGTCAATCTGAAGGGAATATGGCTGTGGAGGGATCAGAATGGCTGGCAGACATAAAAGATCACATTGATTCTAAAGTCTTGTTTCATAAGAAATTGCCCCCTGTGGACCACTTGTTCTTCTCTTTCTGGGGTCCTTAAAGTTGAATTATTAATCCCAGCTATACTGGGCCAGAACTAGGTGGAATCTGTGAGTTGCACAGACCGATCAAGTGTCCAGGGCTGTAATGCAGCATCCTTAGCCGCTTGGTCTGCTTCCATATGTGAGTCTCAAATGCTAGGATTGCTAGCTCAGAAAGAAACTGGAAAGCTGAAAACAGCCAATCAATTTAACCTATTGCTTGATTGGTTCACCTGCCGAAGTGAAACAAAATTCTGGCCCTTAAAATGAAACCAAAAAGCCCTCTATCTCTCTATTAACTATATAAATATATCCAACGACCCCGAATAAAGGATCCAATGACTCTGAATACAGAGTGTCCTTCTGGGTGCAAACTCAACCCGTCTTTTTAACCAGCCTCCAAAAGAGTAATTACATACTGTAGCAGGATCGATTTATGTGTAGGTGTGGTTCGCAGGTGGGCTTGCAATGTGGTCTGGAGCATAATTGCATAGACAACAAAGGGTACATAACCCTGAGGATATCATCCACCAGGTTAGTCACCGGCCGTGAAGGATAAATGAAAAGATGGGCTATGTCCACAAGGGGATGTCCTCTCCTTGTCCACCAGGATGCTAAAACGCATTTGCCAAACCAATCACTATGAAGTGAAGTGGGTAGCATAGGATGGTATGGCTGTGGCATGGCACATTAGGTACAACTGGTGCTCTAGGCATAACTAACTGTTAATTTCCCTCAAGTCCTGTAAAAAGCGGTAAGTTCCATCGGCTTACTTTACAGGGTTTATAGAGGTGTTGTAGGGTGATCTCTATCCCCTCTTCTAGAAATGTATACATTTTTTTAACTATGCCTACGAACACCGACACTATCAACACTACTACACTCGCTCACCAATACACAGATTAGGCTTAATAAGTGTTTAAAGTGTTATGATCCTTTAAGATGTCATGTTTATAAAACTCCGAATTTTTTTGGCCAAATGGCAATATTTTGCACAGAGATACCCCGGTACGTGGGGGTCAATGTGCAAAAACCAAGTTTTCAAAATAAACCTTTTGTTAAGAGATATACCGTATTTAAAATCAGGGGAAAATCGCAAGTGCGTGTTATACGCCGATCCCCCGCCCATCCCCCACTGAAACGAGTAAGAGGAGCCGAGATACACAAAGCCGAAGTACACTCGGCTTTACTCGGCTCCTCTAGCAGTCCCGCCCCTGACTGTGAGCAGAGCCGAGTCTAGCCGAAGTACACTCGGCTTTCTGTATGTCAGCGGCGCAATCAGTGGAGATGGGCGGGACTGCGAGAGGAGCCGAGTCTAGCCGAAGTACACTCGGCTCTGCTCGCTCCTCTCCACAGCGGAAATCTGCGCCAAATTCAAACATTGCAGAGACTGGCACTGGGCATGGCTGCAAAGGCACTGGGCTAGGCCAGTTTTTTTTATTGGACCCACCCCAGATCTTCGCGTGGCTTTATAGGATGTACATTGGATGAGTCCTACATACATATATATATAAAAAAATGGAACGCTACATACATATATAAAAAAATTGACAGGAGATTTCCCCCTTTTCTTTATTAGGCAATGGACTCCAGACTAATTACTTGCCACTGAGAACAGAATTTAATGAGAATAATCATTTCTTCATCGTGGCCACTCTTCTATTCAAAGTGAGTTCCACGTCTTTTTGGTTGGGAGTCCACTGGCCTGTATTTAAAGTAACATTAACTGACCCTTGCTGTCAGCATTTGTAAGTTCTCACATTAACTTATAGAACACCTTGGCTCATAGAGGTATAGGATTTTCCTGTACCTTCCCCATAATCTCAAATCACAACACAGTGGACAGAGGCCGTCTCACCCACGGCTTCTAGACAACTCCACACAAACAAACAGATTATCTTATATTTGTTACACAGCAGGAAGGACAGCGACAGAGGTCTGAGTTTTTTCCTCACCCAGAGTTTTTACTACTTCTTCTTAGGACAGTTAAACTGTCTAGGTCTAACAAAAATTACAGAATCTACATAAAACGGATCGGTCATTTAGCATTTCCAAAAATGCTCAGACCCGCCTCATGAGTCCAGACATTTTTTAAACCGTGCCCAGTTTCCCCTGTTTTCTGTCTGCAGGCTATGGAGAAGGAAAATATATTTTTTGAGGAAAAATCAGTACTGTTTTATTTCCTCGACTCTCCAAGAGTCTCTTTATTATTTTATGTGCTTCCAAAGCACCATATATATATGTGTGTGTGTGTATATATATATATATATATATATATATATGACACATAGACTTGTCTCTGCCCTGACCAGCTTGACCCTTAAATCATCTTTTAACAGATGATTTATTCTAAATTTATGTCTTCTACTTCCTTCGTGAAGTCTGTTTCTAAAAAGCGCGTGTCCGTAAATACTGTGTGTGTGCATGAGGCGTAGAAGCAATACATGATGGTTAATGTCTTGCATGTTAACAAGGATCTACCATTCCTATCTATAATTACTATGTAAATGAATGGTATGTGCAGCGCAATAATAAAACAAGAATGACAGTCCAATCAATAAATGACAGGTAATCAAAAGTTCCAATGGGTATTGATAATCTCCTCATATGAAAGGTAACTCTGCCGACTGGGATGACAATACAATCCTCCCCCACACAAGCAATGTGCTTACCAGATTCAGTGGACCTCTCAATTAAGAGAAGGTCATGCGAGCGAGTATCCACCCTGGGATAATGGGATGTGGCTGCTGCAGCTGTTTCCTTCCAAGATGAAAAGTGAGGGAAATCCGGATAATGTCTCCAAATGAGCGATAAAACTTCCACTGTAGGATGCTAGATGGATCTCCGTAAAGTGCAGGTGCCAAAAAAAACTATCAGATCGAGAACCTCATCACATGTGACACTGTAGGGCTGGTATACATGTTGGAATGCGACTGCGGTCTCCAATACGTGGGGAGAACTTCTAGACCCATGGGAGTCTGCATCGCAGAACATGTAGGTAACATCAGGAGAGGTGTGAAATCTCATAATGTGTCCAAGCATTTTAGGATTTTTCATGACAGAAATCCATGATGCCTCAAGTTTTGGGGTTTAGAAAAAGTGACCAGACACTGGAGAGGGGGTAACTTTATTAGGCAATTGAGTCAACATGAGTCCCTGTGGATACATAAGACCAAGGTTGCTGTACCTAGAGGTTTAAACGTTGAGTTTGACCTCAACTGTTTTATTTCAGATAAATAGTGAGGTTGCCTTATATTTTATTTGTATCCCTTTTTTTGTTAATATTAAAGATGGCCGCGGGTATTTTTATGTCCAATTTTAATTAATTTTTCATCACATTAAGGGACTTAAGGTATTGTGACATACTTCATGCCATCTGTTCATTTTTACATGTTTTTTTCTAGCTGGTGACACTATGGTAGAAATCAGCCGTTTGTTTTCTCTGACTTCCGGCTTTAGCATTTCCGTTCCCATGGTTACCAGCTGGGTATATCAGTTATCCGGGTTACACTGAAGCTCCACCCTCGCTGACAAAGTCCTTCTGGACGTAACGCCGCGTACGGGGGAAGGAGCTTATGCACGGACGTCACCCGCTGCCATCTCTCTGCTGGATAGCTGATCCAGCTTGTTGTTTCACCTTTTATGCATTGCGCGTCAGCGCTGATTTTATATGAGAAATATACTCATTTTTTTAATAAAGTACAAACGGAGTACACTTAGATTGTCTCCCTTATCCTTTTTTTGGCACCTGCACTTTACGGAGATCCATCTAGCATCCTACAGTAGAAGTTTATCGCTCATTTGGAGACATTATCCGTATTTCCCTCACTTTCATCTTGGAAGCAGCCACATCCCATTATCCCAGGGTGGATGCACGCTCGCATGACCTTCTCTTAATTGAGAGGTCCACCGAATCTGGTAAGCACATTGCTTGTGTGGGGGAGGATTGTATTGTCATCCCAGTCGGCAGAGTTACCTTTCATATGAGGAGATTATCAATACCCATTGGGACTTTTGATTACCTGTCATTTATTGATTGGACTGTCATTTTTGTTTTATTATTGCGCTGCACATACTGCACATACTGTCCCCCACACTATCTGGCTTTTCTACTTTTTATGTCTTTTTCCACACTGCAACAAGCATTTTCGTTTTTTTTACTATGCACACACTATTTAGCTTTTTTATCTTCAATCTCTTTTGTTGCTCTTTTTTTCCCAGCCTTTTCTCTGCCTACTTTTCTCTTTCCTTGCCTAATTAATGTCCTCTCACTTCACACTATCCTTCCCCACACCCTCACACACACTACCTTCTCACATACAGATACACTTAACTCTTTAGTGTTACAACATTTTTCAACTTGACATTTTTCATGTTATCATTCTCATTTTCTCTTTTTTCACAGAGGTCCCCACAATTGGGGTTACCCCACATACCTCACAATATTTTTCCCACCCTCACAGGGCGTTGTCTCTGTGGGTCGTTGTCGCCCTGCCATGCCTCCCCAGCTCCCGGTTGTGATGCCCCCTGGCTGGTCTGCGACTTTCGTGGACACACCACCGCTATGCAGACGCATCCGTAAGTTCTGTGGGTTAAATGTATGGGTGGGGGATTTCTCTCCTATTCTATGTTTGCCCACTAGCTATCTAGCATTCCTTTAGATTATTAAAATGTATCTGTCTTTTTCATCCCCAGATGACCACTTCGGTTTTTGCTCCTGATGAGCAGCCTGAAAGGCCCGAAATGCATAGAGCTAATATCTACTGATAAGTGTATATACTCATCAACTTTTTATGGACGTTCCTTCCAATATATACAAAATCCCCCCCCCCCCTTTAATTCATTTTTTAAAAATAATTTAGTGGTTTACCAAGTTGCATAGGTAGCGACTGCAATGTTTGAAGGATATGTACTGTTGTATCTGTTAATATATGAAATATCCTTGATGGAATATTTATTACTGTGTAATATTTGGTTCAGATGAAATATAAAAAAGTATTGATATATAGCAAAATGCATAAAATTTTAATATGAAATTGTATTGCGATTTTGAACCAATTAAAAGCTGTCCCCCATCAAACTTATTTCTTTGTGTCCGTGTGCCTCATATAAAGTCCCGCCTTCTACCTTCTTTTTTGAATACCAAACCTGGGATGGAGGAGGGGATCTGAACGGCCCCTGAACCTCATTTAAAGTCCCAAAAATCCCTTCTTCTTTTTATTAATTAATTAGGGATGGGGGCACACGGTCGCACTAATATACCTTTGAATTTTCCACATATGTTTTTTTTGTTGGCTGACTCGTCTAGCTTTCATATACTCTACTTGTTAATTAGTTCCCTTAAAACTGGCATATGGCCTTTCCAACATCCTACCCTGTTTTATTTTCATTTCCTACAATGCTAGGCGTGTGCATGTGGGTGGTTTTGTGCATGTCTCTCATTGGACTTTACCATAGCTGTCGCCTTCCGGGAGCTGCGACGCGCACTGGGGTCCCCCCCTCTCCCTCCGCCTTGTTTTGGCCTGGGGTGAGTGGGGGCTCCGCCACTGCGCGTCGACGTCATGCACAGCACACCGAGCGTGCGGTGCCCTTTGGGCGCTGCACTACCGATGTTAGTGTGTTCCACAGCTGACGCGCAGGGGGGAACGATTGGCTGGCTGGGCGCATCTCACCGGGTGTCTGACGGCCTGGTTGATGGCACCTTCCCTCCTCTCTCCCCCACCTGCCTGTGTCAGCGTGACGTTGGGGGCGTGGCTATGGCGGCACTTCCCATATAAGCCTCTCCCTCTGCTGGACCCTACACTCAGGATTATACACATCACCTTCCAGTTTGGATCAGCATTCACATTGCACAACTTGCCCTCTTCACCTTACAACAGGTATTTCCTTTCTTCCCAATATCCACACACTATCTGGCTTTTCTATTTTTATGTCTTTTTCCACACTGCAACAAGCATTTTCGGTTTTTTTACTATGCACACACTATTTGGCTTTTTTATCTTCAATCTCTTTTGTTGCTCTTTTTTTTCCCAGCCTTTTCTCTGCCTACTTTTCTCTTTCCTTGCCTAATTAATGTCCTCTCACTTCACACTATCCTTCCCCACACCCTCACACACACTACCTTCTCACATACAGATACACTTAACTCTTTAGTGTTACAACATTTTTCAACTTGACATTTTTCATGTTATCATTCTCATTTTCTCTTTTTTCACAGAGGTCCCCACAATTAGGGTTACCCCACATACCTCACAATATTTTTCCCACCCTCACGGGGCATTGTCTCTGTGGGTCGTTGTCACCCTGCCATGCCTCCCCAGCTCCCGGTTGTGACGCCCCCTGGCTGGTCTGCGACTTTCGTGGACACACCAACGCTATACAGACGCATCCGTAAGTTCTGTGGGTTAAATGTATGGGTGGGGGATTTCTCTCCTATTCTATGTTTGCCCACTAGCTCTCTAGCATTCCTTTAGATTATTAAAATGTATCTGTCTTTTTCATCCACCGGTTGACCACTTCGGTTTTTGCTCCTGATGAGCGGCCTGAAAGGCCCGAAATGCATAGAGCTAATATCTACCGATAAGTGTATATACTCATCAACTTTTTATGGACGTTCCTTCCAATATATACAAAATCCCCCCCCCCCCCTTTAATTCATTTTTAAAAAATAATTTAGTGGTTTACCAAGTTGCATAGGTAGCGACTGCAATGTTTGAAGGATATGTACTGTTGTATCTGTTAATATATGAAATATCCTTGATGGAATATTTATTACTGTGTAATATTTGGTTCGGATGAAATATAAAAAAGTATTGATATATAGCAAAATGCATAAAATTTAAATATGAAATTGTATTGCGATTTTGAACCAATTAAAAGCTGTCCCCCATCAAACTTATTTCTTTGTGTCCGTGTGCCTCATATAAAGTCCCGCCTTCTACCTTCTTTTTTGAATATGTTTTACATGTTTCTCCTGGTTCGGGGGGGAGGCATACCTCTGGCAAGTTGAGTCCCCATTATTCAAAGAGATATCAAAATGATTTATTCGTAACAGGGATTTGGGACAGACAACAAAAACGTATTTTCTCAGGCGTACCTGACTCCTGAGACCCATAACAGTTAACCCTTCCTGGAAAGTTACTGGTGTGTGGAGATTAAATCTTAATACTTGAACCCTTGGTTTACCTTCTGCAAATAAAGGACATTTACCAATCTTAAAGTGGTAACCCCGGGGAACACTTGCCATCCAATATGTCCTACTCCCGTTGTAGCAAAATAACACTCCAACAACACAATCTGGACACTTACCCGGCATTAATACAGTTCTTATACTCTAAAAATATGTCTGATTACCATGATAACAAAACAGTAAACCCACAACACATTCAGAACATCTATTAGCCATCAATAATATCCTTATACTTCTATACAAGAATATTCTTACACTTCTATGCAATAGAAAGATAAGCAAAAGTGACCTGAGATATCGGAACCCAACTTGTCAGTCTATTTTTTTTTGCGTATACAGCTTTAAAAAAAAAAATTAATAGCCACCCGGGACTATTAGATCCATCCAGGATCTAACTATATGTGTTACCTAAACACTTTACTATACGTGTTTCCAAAACACTTTGTGTTCCCAGAACACTTTAGGTCTCACAGGACCTGTAATAGCCACTTAGGACTATTGTACTATACGTGTTTCCAGAACACCTTGTAGTCTATCCCCTACACAAATCTTAAAATAAGGATAGTCGCGAACACAGGTCACGACAAGGTAAAAATAAATTCAACACTTACCGGACAGATGCCTTGACTATCCTGCCGACTACGGCAATTGTTAGGGTGAGCCTCCTTAGCCCAATAGACTGTACGAGATCTGATCAAGTTGTTTCCCTCCGTCTCAGTACGAGCTCGGAGATACGCTGAACAGATTTAACACACAGGCAGTGTTCGTCGCTCAGTGTGATCTGATATGTAGTTTAATTCTTACAGCTTATATGGCAAAATACAATAACAAGAGGACGTGCATAAACCAACTTAAGATGGAATATTGTTTATGTTGAGCGTGCGACTTCTCACAGAATGTCTCATAAACAAGGTTTGTTTATGAGACTCTACACAGAGTGTACCATAACAATATCTAGACAGACATGAGATAAGAAGTGTATTAACGTCACAGGGAATTGCATACTCTGTGAGAACTAATAACAAATGAGACAAATATCTGTGCAAAGGACAAGTTTATACAAAGTAAGCTATTTCAATCCAAAATGGATGTTGACTACAAAATGGAGTCACTTTGGTTCATATTCCTTCAGTTACATATTTTTTTGGTTTATGTATTTTTATAATATTTTTTTTAGAAGATTATATTGAGTTCATACTGGTGGACAGAGATTTTTCTTAAGAGACTTGAAGGCTCCTTGCATGCTTATAATATTTTGAATATTTTTAAATGGATGGAAATTCTAGGTGTGAAACTGGGTATATAATGGTTATTGTAGGTCCAGCCACAAACATCTGATTCTCCAGAGATGTGAGGGGAGAAGTTAATTTTGTGGATTGGACAGTTTCAAAACCACATATTTCAGGAAGAGCCAGGAAGTCTGACATATATGTAACAAGATATCATAGTTTATGGCTTTCTTTTAAGACTGGGTCAAGTGTAATGTGAAGATTGATTTTGACATTTTATAAACATTTAAAAATCAATCTTTAATCCTACACCACCCTTAGTGGCAGTTATGCACAAAGGTTCGATATTGTCCCTGCATATTTGGTGCAGGAAATTACATGTGTTAAACTTCATTCATAATGTGAAAGGCATATCCACACCTACTTTTTAGGGAAGATAAGAGGTGTATACACATAGCCGAGAGGGGGGTCTTGAAAAAGGAAATCTTGAGAGCTTGGGAGGAGAGATTGAACCACGGAGAGCTGAAAGGAAGGAGGACGGAGAAATGTAAGAATGGTAGAAATCTCCTTTGTGGGATACACAGCTGATATCTCTCAAAACAAAAGTTTCTTAGACCACCGGTCTAAGTATTAATTTTCTATTTTATCTTTTGTTATTGAATTATCTAGCATATACATTGCTAAACCATTTAGATGTTATGTCTACCTGACGTAATTATATTCCAATTATAAGAGAAATACACATTTTAATATGTCTCTACAAAAGCTAATTGCAGAGTCTATAACAATGGTTTTGTTATGATATATAGTTAAACATAATACTCATCAGAGATTTATCTTTACCGTAAGTATGTATTGGTTAAATTACCAAACTCTGTGCACAGTATAACATTTTGTCTGTGCACTTTTAAAGTGTAAGTCTATTTGTTTGAGAAGAAATCACACGTGTTGAATCAACACCTAGTTTGTTTTCATAGTCTGTTAAGCAATGGAAAGCTATTTACTTAGCCGTGTTAAGACATGGTATTTTTGTAACGAGAGCTTGTGGTAAAACTTCTCATCATTTGTATCACCCATATAATTTGATATTTGAAGTTATATCTTTTTGTATTATCACCAATTATATTTGATATTATTTTGCACTGAATTTTTAGTTAATAAATATATATTTTTTTAGCACACTGATGTATACATTTTGTCTTTAAACTAGCATGGATAATCGAATTTGAATTATTTGGTTGATTTATGGAAAGACGTGAAAATCTCCTGAACCATAGATTTTTGCACATGTCCATAAATATAATACTGTTAATATTTCAGTAAAAACATCTGAAATATTATGGAGGCACTGCTGAGATCCATCAAAGTTTAAAACAAGGAATATAATTGTGCAAATTATATATATTTTACTGTCATATTTTTTTGGGGGGGGATATTGCCATTGTTAGTTGCAATATTGAAAAATGACTGATACTGAACATATTTCTAGTGTAGCCGGCCCTGATGATGCAGAAAATGAAATTGGTCTGCATAACAGAAAAAACTAAGAATTGGTAAAATATCAGGTGATATCTTATGTCAAAGAACACTGGGAAATAAAAAAAAGAACTTGGTCCCTATAGATCAGCTACTGCTGCCAGAAGGGCCATTTATACTTTGAAATGTAGGCAGAATCAAAGTCCCATAGAATTTTTATTAGTTCTCAAAAATGCCTATAGCTTGGCTGAGAGAGAATCCAATTTTGAGAGCCATGAAATTATCCAACTGTTTTCTGATGCCTTACCAAATAACATAAAAATTGTTATGTCCCTGGATTACCATCCCAATAATGGTCTGGATTGGCTAATAACAGAGAGCACCACCCTTTTTGCTGTTCTACAGAACAGTGATAAGACTCAGGATAAATTTAAAAAGCCTGCTCAGATAATAGCTGAGGCTCAGTTTAAAAAGAATCAGGGACAATTTAAGGCTCCAAAAAGTAGTACTTTTAAAGTGTAAGCTTGAAGGTCTTATTGTTTGAGAATAAATAACATATGTTTAATTAACACGTAGTTTTGTTTTCATAGTCTGTTAAGCCATGGAAAGCTATTTACTAAGCTGTCATAAGGTGTTAAGACATGGTATTTTTGTAACAAGAGCTTGTGGTAAAATTTCTCATCATTTGTATCACCCATATAATTTGATATTTGAACTTACCGTATATACTCGAGTATAAACCAAGTTTTTCAGCACTTTTTTTGTGCTGAAAAAGCCCCCCTCGGCTTATACTCGAGTCAGGTTTCCTCTCCCGCCATGTTAGTCTTGATGCGGAGGGAAGGAACCCTGATTACACTGCACATTGTCCCCTAATTCACAGCAGCGCTGTGTGTATAGGAAGTCCGCGCAGTCCTGCTGTGAATCAGAGTCGACAATGTACAGCATAATATGGCTTTACTTCCCTCCTCATCAATACACGGCGGATAAGGTATAGTGAGGCTGTTTATGGGCACAGTGAGGCTGCTTATGGGCACAGTGAGGCTGCTAATGGGCATTGTTGACCCTCTTTTCCACTTACAGTAGCTGCTGCATTCTCTCCCTAGGCTTATACTCGAGTCAATAAGTTTTCCCAGTTTTTTGTGGTAAAATTAGGTACCTCGGCTTATATTCGGGTTGCCTTATACTTATACTTATATATACGGTATACCTTTTTGTATTATCACCAATTATATTTGATATTATTCTGCACTGAATTTTTAGTTAATAAATATATATATTTTAGCACGCCGATGTATTCATTTTGTCTTCAAACTATCATGGATAATCGAATTTGAATTATTTGGTTAATTTGTGGAAAGACGTGAAAGTCTCCTGAACCATAGATTTTTGCATATTTACATAAATATAATACTGTTAATATTTCAGTATAAACATCTGACAATACGATCACCATTTTTATACATAGGCACACTAGGGACAAATGTTTTTGGACATACATGCATTTCTATGGGGGCAGGGGCTTTAATTTTTTTTTAATCTTTATATGTTCCTTAAATTATTTTATTTTTTTTGGTTTTTACATCTAGCTTTATTTCTATCACATGGGGCTATGTGAATGCATAGTAGAAATGACAGGTCCTTTTTTAAGGAGACATCAGGGGTCTATAAGACCCCTAATGTCATCTATGAACCCCAATGAAGCTGATGAAGCACAGATCAGCTTTTTCTCCAGCCACATAGCCAGGGAATGACAGCTGTGAACCGAGAAGAGATTAAATGGTTATTGTTTCCAGGTTCGTTCACTAGAGGGGAGATCAGGGAACCTATGTTTGCCGATTTCCCTCTGGTCCACCTGCTGACACCGATATGCTACTCCCACAGCCAGAAGTGTCTAAAAACCTTTGCTCCGAGCCCCATTTATAAACAGCACTGGTAGACAAGGTTAATGAGGATAGTGGCTACCGTGTAAGAAGTGTTGTGGCATTCCATATTTCTGAAAGACTATTTTGTGCTATGCTTATAAAAGTTTTTACTGTATGAATTGACAGGAATTACCACTCTATAGAGAAGGAGATTTTTATTGGATACCTGTTTAGCATATTAAGGATGCATTATTCCAATACAGTAGTTTTGTTATATGCTAATAAATTTGGCACCCAGAAGATGAATATTTTTTAAACATATAGTAAATCTGTGCTTTCATAACACATGTGGCCGCTGGCAAAGTTTGATATATCCAAACTTAAAACGTACAATCTCCTGCAATGATGCAACACCAGTGAATATAACAAAAATGTACAAAAATAAACAGTGTTCAAAGTGCAAAATGTAATGTCTCTCTTAACCACTTCCTGCCCCGCCGTATGCAGAATGACGGCCGGGAATTGCTTCTGTTATCCTGACTGAGCCACATATGATGTCCAGCAGGATAACATGCCGGCACGCGCCCATTTGGGCGTGCAGCGCGGCGATCGCGAGTGCGGCGTCGGTTTGACACGCCGCATCTCCGATCATGATAAAAAGCCTCTGTCAGAGGCTTCATAACACGTGATCAGCTGTGATCAATCACAGCTGATCATCGCCTGAACCGGGAAGTGCCAGTAAACTGCATTTCTCGGTTCCTGCTGACAGGTAGAGCTGATCGGCGGCTCTCCCTGTCAGGGGGGTCTGTGCTGATAATCAGCAAATTGATTATCAGCACAGCCCCCTCAGTTGTGCAAATCACCTGTCAATCAGTGCCCAGCAGTGTCCCAACAATAAAGTGTGCCAGTGCCCACCACAGTGCCAATCTGAGCCCACCACAGTGCCAATCTGACCCCATCACGGTGCCAATCTGACCCCACCACAGTGCCAATCCGTGCCCAACAGTGCTGCCCATCAGTGCCACCTGTCAGTGCCAATCAGTACCACCTATCAGTGCCCATCACAGCCGCCTGTCAGTGCCCATCACTGCCGCCTGTCAGTGCCCATGAGTGCTGCATATCAGTGCCACCTATTGGTGCCCATCAGTGCCCATCACTGTCGTCTGTCAGTGCCCATCACAGCCTCCTGTCAGTGCCCATCACTGCCGCCTGTCAGTGCCCATCAGTGCCCATCAGTGCTGCATATCAGTGCCACCTATTGGTGCCCATCAGTGCTTCATATCAGTGCCGCCTATCAGTGCCTATCAATTCTACATATCAGTGCCACTTTATCAGTGCCAAGTCATCACTGCCGCATCATTAGTGATCATCAGTGAAGGGGAAAACAAAATTTTATGACAAAAACTAAGAAAAACATTTTTTTTTTAAATGTTGGTCTTTTTTAGTTGGTTTAGCAAAAAATAAAAACCCCAGAGGTGATCAAATACCACCAAAAGAAAGCTCTATTTGTGGGAAGAAAATGATAAAAATTTTGTTTTAATACAGCATGACCGCGCAATTGTCATTAAAAGTGTGACAGCGCTGAAAGCTGAAAATTGTGCTAGGCAGGAATGGCCGACAGTGCATGGTATTGACGTGGTTAAAGTGGTATTAAAGTCTTATTTTTTTGTTTGTTTAAAAACAAGAAACATGTTATACTTACTTGCTCTGTGCAGTGGTTTTGCACAGAGCAGCCCAGATCCTCCTCTTCTCGGGCCCCTCTTTGGTGCTGCTGGCCCCTCCCTTCTGCCCCTTCTAGCATCTTGCTACGGGGGCACCTGAGCCGAGCGGCTGCTCTGTATGTCCATTCAGACATGGAGCTGCAGCTTGGCTCAGCCCTCTCTCACTCCTCATTGGCTCACTGACTTTGACAGCAGCTGCTGTTTCTCAGCTAATCAAGAGGGACAGTCAGGGACAGCCAAGGCTCTCGTGCAACATCGCTGGATCAAGATGGGGCTTGGGTAAGTATTAGGGGGGCTGCTGCACACAGAAGGTTTTTTATCTTAAGGCCTCATGCCCACTGGCGTTTTTACAGCTGCGTTTTTTGCAGCTTAAAAACGCCTGTCCATGTTATTGTAAATATTTTTATTTTTTTTTAAAAAAAACGTCGGAGCTAAAAACGCGACCGCGCGTTAGTGCACGTTTTTTGCGCGTTAGTGTGCGTTAGTGCGCGTTTTTGGGCGTTTTTTGACGCTCACGTTTTTTTCTGCCTAATTCTGACGCTGAGGAACGCACTGGTCCTGGTTTTTTTTTACAGCTTACAAACGCCTATGCTCTTTACAGCTCAAAAACCCCTAGGTGGGCATGAAGCTATAGACTAACATGGACAGGCGTTTTTAAGCTGTAAAAAACGCTCAAAAACGCGGCTGAAAAAACGCCCGTGGGCATGAGGCCTAATGCATACCTTCATTACCTTCAGTTTTGTACAGTTGTACAGGCTTTTCTCCAGTACTAAAATTGCTTATATGATTTTGCTGCTGTCTTACATCAAATTGTGATTTTCTTTCAGACTCACATAAAAAAATACCTGTTGATTTTCTGGAGTAAACAACATCAGTTTCTTGTAGGAACATCTTTCAAACAAATGCCATTCGAACAACGTTTGCACAAGACTAGCTTTGCTGTCTTGTTATACAATGGGAAAATAGATACTATTGTAGTATATTTAAGCAACGTACACATTTTTAGCTAATGCCATTGTTTTAGAGGAGCTTTTGTCAAACATTGGACCCAAGCTATTTCAATAAAAATGGATAATAACTTGACCTTTTGACATATTTGACCCATGGCATGTATGATAATACAGTGCCTTCTAAAGTTTGATGTTAGAAAATGCTTCTCTCATTAAAACTGATGTAGAAAAAGATAAACCCATGTGGAAATTACTACCCAAGCTCTCAAAATAAAAGGCTAACACTACAAGTTGAAAATGGGACTTCACCTGGGGATGACACTGAATCTACACTACAAGAGACTCTAGTTTCCTGCAATCGCTTGAGTAGCCTAGAGGTTTGTTTACTATGGAGATTGCGAACAACACAAGCTAAGAGACTTTCAGTGTATCCCTGTAGAATACAGTCCGTTGCCAATGATCATTTGCTAGGAAGGTTAGATGGTATGTGTAATGTGTGTATATTTGTAGTATTTTGTATGTCTTGTATTGTTTTTCTACATTTGGAAGTAGTTTGTGTATGTATGCCTCATTCTTGTTTAGTAAAATTGCAATAATATACTACAGGGTTTATTGATTCCTTGCTTTACAGCAAAGTAGCCAAAAAGATATAGGTAAAACAGGTGCACATTGTAAGCTTCTCAAAAAAGGCATTAGACGGTGCAGCAAGTCAGACAGAGCCCACCTCGATTCCAGTTTGGACATACATCATCATCTAGCCCTTTTTTTCCCTGACCCACCCATTTCATTCTTTTGACTTTAGTTCTTTCAATTATGGAGGCTCATCATTTGACGGCATTTCCGAGGTCAGTCTGCATGCAATACAACCTTCATTGTAATATCCGCTCTTACCAAGAGTCAACCTTCTTGGAGTAGTAATGAGGCAGGGTGCTATGTTTTTTTTTTCATAAAATTGTGTGAAACTTCCTGTCAGCTCTTCCCAACAGCCATGCACTCCATAGAAAAGCCCAGAGACCCACTGGTTACATTACTGGGCCAAAAAATAAGGTATTTAACTACTTCATTATTGGGCATTTTTACCCCCTTTCTGCCCAGACCAATTTTTAAGTTTGAGCGCTGTCACACTTTCAATGACAATTTTGCGGTCATGCAACACTGTACCGTATGAATTTTTGTTTGTTTCTTTTTTTTTACACAAATAGAGCTTTCTTTTGGTGGTATTTAATCACCGCTGGGTTTTTTATTTAATATTTTGCTATAAAAAATACAAAAAATTTAGAAAAATAATGAATTTTTCTTTGTTTCTCTCATACAATTTTGCAAATAAATAATCTTTCTTCATTAATTTAGCCCACAATGTATTCTGCTACAGTTTTGGGTGCAAATAGCAAAAATCAGTGTATATTATTTAGTCCGCAGGAAAGTTATAGAGTCCACAGACTATGGAATATATCTAAAAATCAATCCTGATGTACTGACGACCCATTGAGGACTAAAAACTCCAGGGAAGTACAAATATCCCCCAAATGACCCCTTTTCTGAAAGTAGAAAGTCCAAGGTATTTAGTAAGAGGCATGGCGAGTTTTTTGAAGTTGTAATTTTTTTGTCACAATTTTTGAGAAAATGAAGAAATGAAAAAAAAAGCAATTCACAATTTTTTTTTTTTTGCATACTGTCACCAGTGCAAGCCTTATCATATAACGGGTGTGCTTGTGATCAGGGACACTGACTGGTGACAGTATGTAAAAATAAAATAAAAAATGTAATCATTTTATCACAGCTAGCAACACAATTGTACATAAAATGGATGGCATGAAAGGAAACTATCCATTGTTTACAACTGTGAACAAAAGTAAAACAAAACATGCTAGGGCTCCTAAACAGCAATGTCACTAAGTAGCTGGCACAATAAACCAATACATGGTATGAATAAATAAAAAAATCATGCAGTGCATAAAATATCACATGTATATAACATGCAAATAAAAAGAGCAAAAAAAACCAAACATATATAGGTGTAAAACGAATAATCCGTATAACAGTGTATGTTTAAATGAAGCAATAGAAAGGGTCCCTTTAACGAACCATTAAAAAGCCCACAAGTGTATTAGGAATTGAAGAAACGTTGTATTTGTAGATTACAGCAGAAACCTCCAAACTTGTCAGCAAAAGAATCAACCACAGATGACCACAGCAGTGAATAGGTGGGGCTTACCAGATTCTATCGACCCTCACAAGGAGAGGTCTTAATACGCATCATGGTAATCATCACACAGCCCCATGGCCGCTCCTGACAGCTTACTTCAGTATGTCACACAGATTAAAGTATTGTAAGGCTCCAAACTGGCAATCCTGGCAAGAATTTATAAAAGGAGACAAAGTAGTGCAAAACCGTTTACACTGTAACATTTAATAAAATCGGGTGCCCCTGATACGCATAGGACGGAGCCAGAACACATGCCACTGCGCATACGTGACCCAGCTGTGGCCATCTTTGTTTTGGGAAAAAGACTCTACTTGGATATTTTATAGCTTGAACTATTTCTGCAATTTGTAAGTGCATTAATTTTTATTAAATGTTAGTGTGTATGACTTCCACTCGGATCGACAAATTTCCCGCCCAGACGTTTTTTGACTTTATGCTGGGTGGGAAGGGGTAAAAATACAGAAAAATGCAGCAAAAAAAGAAAAAACTAATTGAAAAATAAATAATTTTTTACTCACCCGAAATACCTGTTGCTATGCGGATGTTCCAAATCTGCCTCTTCCTAGTCCGCGGCTGGTCTTCTTCCGCATCCTCCTTCTGGTGAATGGGGCGCGCTGCCTTCTGGGAACTGTGTGTATCCCAGAGAGCAGCCGCCCATTCACAAAGTGGTGCATGCCTCGCGCATGCGCAGTAGGAAACGGGCAGTGAAGCCGCAAGCTTCACTGCCTGTTTCCCTTACTGAGGATGGCGGCGCCGTGACCTGTAATAATCCGGATCGGCATCGGGGAGGCCCATAATCGCGGGCACCTAGGACAGGTAAGTGTCCTTATTAAAAGTCAGCAGCTACAGTGTTTGTAGCTGCTGACTTTAAAAAAAAAAATTGGGGGTGGAATCCCGCTTTAAGAACATTGTTATGATATTCCTGAACAAGTACATAGATCTGGTGGGCAAAATTGGTTTCATGTTTTGTATTTCTTTTTCTATTATGTGTGTAATAAATGTATGTGATATAAAGTTGCAAAAAAAAGTATGTGAATCCTTTTAAAATGATATGGATTTCTGCACAAATTGGTCATAAAATGTGATCTGATCTTCATCTATGTCACAACAATAGACAATCACAGTCTGCTTAAACTAAAAACACACAAAGAATTAAATGTTACTATTTTTTTATTGAACACACCATGTAAACATTCACAGTGCAGGTGGAAAAAGTATGTGAACCCTTGGATTTAATAACTGGTTGAAGCTCCTTTGGCAGCAATAACTTCAACCAAACGTTTCCTGTAGTTGAAGATCAGACGTGCACAACGGTCAGGAGTAATTCTTGACCATTCCTCTTTACAGAACTGTTTCAGTTCAGCAATATTCTTGGGATGTCTGATGTGAATCGCTTTCTTGAGGTCATGCCACAGCATCTCAATCGGGTTGAGGTCAGGACTCTGACTGGGCCACTCCAGAAGGCGTATTTTCTTCTGTTTAAGCCATTCTGTTGTTGATTTACTTCTATGCTTTGGGTCGTTGTCCTGTTGCAACACCCATCTTCTGTTGAGCTTCTGTTGAGTGGACAGATGGCCTTAAGTTCTCCTGCAAAATCTCTTGATAAACTTGGGAATTAATTTTTCCTTTGATGATAGCAATCCGTCCAGGCCCTGACGATGCAAAGCAGCCCCAAACCATGATGCCCCCACCACCATACTTCACAGTTGGGATGAGGTTTTGATGTTGGTGTGCTGTGCCTCTTTTTCTCCACACATAGTGTTGTGTGTTTCTTCCAAACAACTCAACTTTGGTTTCATCTGTCCACAGAATATTTTGCCAGTACTGCTGTGGAACATCCAGGTGCTCTTGTGCAAACTGTAAACGTGCAGCAATGGTTTTTTTTGGACGGCAGTGGCTTCCTGTGTGGTATCCTCCCATGAAATCCATTCTTGTATAGTGTTTTACGTATCGTAGATTCGCTAACAGGGATAGTTAGAAGTTAGCATATGCCAGAGACTTTTGTAAGTCTTTAGCTGACACTCTAGGATTCTTCTTCACCTCATTGAGCAGTCTGTGCTGTGCTCTTGCAGTCATCTTTACAGGACGCCCACTCCTAGGGAGAGTAGCAACAGTGCTGAACTTTCTCCATTTATAGACAATTTGTCTTACAGTGGACTGATGAACAGCAAGGCTTTTGGAGATACATATATAACCCTTTCCAGCTTTATGCAAATCAACAATTCTTAATCGTAGGTCTTCTGGGAGCTCTTTTGTACGAGGCATAATTCACATCAGGCAATACTTCTTGTGAAAAGCAAACCTAGAACTGGTGTGTGTTATTTATAGGGCAGGGCAGCTGTAACCAACACCTCCAATCTCATCTCATTAATTGGACTCCAGTTGGCTGACACCTCACTCCAATTAGCTCTTGGAGATCTCATTAGTCTAGGGGTTCACATACTTTTTCCACCTGCACTGTGAATGTTTACATGGTGTGTTCAATAAAAACATGGTAACATTTAGTTTAAGAAGACTGTGATTGTCTATTGTTGTGACTTAGATGAAGATCAGATCACATTTTATGACCAATTTGTGCAGAAATCCATATCATTCCAAAACGGTTCACATTCTTTTTTTTTGCAACTGTACAGGAGTATTTCGCATATCTCCCTTTCCATAACATTTTTATCTATTGTAGTCATATACTGTAGATTGGTCTCTGTGTTTTATGTCTTGGAATAAAGTTAGCATTGAGTCAATTAAATTAATATGTAAACCCAACATTAAATATTCCTGCTATGCACCTGCTGTACCATCTACTTGTATGAAAAAGTATCCTTTTCCCATTGTATTGATTATTTTTGTGTGAAATAACTGGTGTTTCTGTCGGTACCTCTGCTTTCCTATTAAAAACTGACCACACTAGGCATTAGATCACACACAGCGTGGTCTGTTTTCTTGCTGTGCAGAGAACCCAACCTGCTCTCCTCCAATGATAAGACTCGTTCTGACAGCCCCCCCTTCCTTGCACAGCCATTTAATGGGAAGACTGGTGTACTGCTGTTTCTCCAATCAGCTGAAAACAGAGGGTATGTGATCACTTATAGAAAAAGGGAAAAACAAAGATTTCTAATGTATTTTATATGTATACACAAATGTTTTGTCTTTCATTTCTTTTTTTAAACTGAATGGGTAGTTTAGAAGGTGTGGGTTTACATACATTTTAAATGTAGATCTTAGTAGCCACTTTGTAGGGAATTAGCTGAATTATAACAAAATGAACAACTTTCATATTTTTCAGCACAATAAAGAACTGAGAACAAAACTGAGCAGTTGTACCAGGAATAATTCATGTTTAAATTATTTTAACAGCTTTTGCAATGTGAAGAAATGAAGTTCAAAGTTTTTGCAATGTCATGGCTCATCTCACTTTAACATCATGACTAATGACGTTATTCACCATCGTCTGGTTTCAACATCATTTGGTTATGGATTTGCCACCTAGGTCATTAGCTGAAATGTTATCTTCGCATAAACACTAACAAGAAGCCAATTTTATAATAAAAATGTGTGACTCTAAAGAAAAAACATTGAATACAACTTGGAAAAGTAGCATTCTTCTCTGAAACATAGCAAAAAAAGATTAAATCAACATTTCTTATTTTATTTTAGGACATGGGACTCTTACATCTGTATCCCATAGAAAGATAATTTCCTAAAACTAACCATACATGAATAGAGCTTTGATCAGTTAACAGATTCAAAATATGCCAAGGCTGTTACTTTAAATCGCTGTTTGAACAATTTTTCCTGGCCCTCACATGGGTTAACCTCTCCTCCAGATCCCTCATGACTACCTTCTTCTAGCTTATTAAAAAGAGATCCTCCCTTTGCCCCATGTTACCTTCTTTTGATCAGGCTCCAGGCCACTGGACATTTGGCTTACCTAACTGGGGTGCCTCCAAAGATGAGGGAAAAAAAATAAAAAAGTCAGAGGTCGTGGGAGAGTTCCTTATGGTGGAGTAGTTTGACTGATAATTGGATAAAACATAGGAGGAGAAGGTAAAATGCAATGGTGTACTCACATCTGTGAGGTTGCTGAGCTCCCTAATGGGGGATCAGACAACCTGAGGTAAAAGCCTGAAAGGAATATGACTGTCCCTGAGCAGAGTAAGGTTACTCTTGATGCTCAATGGGGTGATTCAGCCAATCCTACACTCTGCAGTCTCAAGATTCCATTGTGTTTACATTAAAGCCCCGTACACACGACCGGTTTTCCTGCCAGGAAAACTGCCAAGAGAGCTTTTGGCCGGGAAAACCGGACGTGTGTATGCTTCCTCGCAGTTTTCCCGACAGGAAAACAGCCGGGAATCCTGGTGGGAAAATAGAGAACCTGCTCTCTATTTTCCCGTCGGGATTCCCGGCGTTTTTTTTCCGCCAGATTTTACTACTACTTTCCTATTGGAAACACTGCGAGGCAGTGCCGATGGAGCATACACACGGCCGGGATTCCCGGCCAAAGCTCTCATGGCAGTTTTCCTGCCGGGAAACCCGGTCGTGTGTAGGGGGAAAAAGCTACCAAGCAGGTTCTCGGCTTTCCCCTCATGTGTACAGGGCTTAAGAGGTCTATAAGCCCCAAAATATGGGGAAGTCGTGTCAGCAGAGGTGACTGAATGTGAAGGAGAATCTTGAGAAATAGAATATTAATAATTCAATATTTATTGCCCAAAGAAAAATATAAAACACTGCCAATGTTTTTTGTGGCACTACACTGGCCACTTCCTCAGAATGGTGCATAAAACACTGTGATCTGTCTCTTGTGCTGTTTGTGAGTGTGCACGGTCACAAAGAGTAAGAGAGAGAGAGATCACATCTGTTTATAGTGTTTTATGCACCATCCTGAGGAAGTGGCCAGTGTAGTGCCACAAATTGCGGTTACTGTGTTTTATACTATTTTGTGAGCAATAAATATTGATTTAACGAAGAATCCATTTCTCAGCTTTTCTTTCACATTCAAGCATCTCCAAAGATGAGGAAAAAAAAAGAAAAAAGTCAGAGGTGACACCACTTTCCCATCTTTTTGGGCTCATTGACCTTTTACTATCTGGCTTGCCTAGTTTGGCTTTCTTAATCTTAAAGGGGTTGTAAAGGTAAAAATGTTTTCACCTTGATGCATTCTATGCATTAAGGTGAAAAAACATCTGCAGATTATCGCCCCCCCCCCCCCCCCGTTTACATACCGGACCCCTCGAAAGTCCTGCGCCGTGAACGCGCTTGCTTCTCGGCTCATTCATTGGTTGATTGAAAGCAGCGCAGCCATTGGCTCGCGCTGCTGTCAATCACATCCAATGATGCGGCGCGCCGGGGGGCGGGGCCGAGTGATACAGTGAGCGGCTATGGCCGCCAGGTGTATCACGGGAGCGCGCCCGCAAGAACTCATCACCATGCGAGCTCACTCGAATGAAGGTGATGAGTTATTTCGGGGGGGAACCGAGACAGCCGCCGAGGGACCCCAGAAGACCAGGTTCACTCTGTGCAAAACGAGTTGCACAGTGCAGGTAAGTATAACACGTTTGTTATTTTAAAAAAAATGTTTTTACCTTTACATACCCTTTAATAACAAGCAATTTCTCCCTGCTGAGGTCACTACCCCAGTTTCAGTCGCACCTGGGATTGGCTTGTCCAGGCAGATGGATGTAAAGCCTCCTAAAAATTTGATGAACTGTGTGCCAGGGCTGCAGGCGTGTTTTTATGTGCAGGTGTGGGGGGTGGCATGAGGTCAGCATTGTGGGTTTGTGGTATTCTCTCTCCACTGGGGGTGCCAGGAGGCAGGTCAGGCCTTATTTCCACAGTATGGTTGTGGGGGATGACATCAGAGGGGACAGGGCTGAGCGGACGTGTAGATGCTCGTCACCTAGCAACACCACAAGCTTATAAGCCAGAAGCTTAGTCGGCATGGATATGTGGTTTCAGTGCAGCCTGGCACTGGAAAGATGAGTGTGCTTGCGGGACTCTGCACAGGCTGCTCTTCTATGGAATCTATTGACCTTATCTCTTTTATCAGGTTGCAGTCTCAGCTTTGGTCCCCTGTGTGGCTTTGGATGCTCCATGGCCTAGCCTGCTGCCAACCCCTTTTTCAGTAATGGCCGCCTTCTTAAAGACACAGTGCACCTGAAAAAAAGGGGGGTTTATTTTTACAGGTATACAATTTTCTTTTTGTTTTCTCTTTTTTTAGCTATGAGTTCACCACACTTGCCAGAGGCACGAAAGTCTATGGAAAGGTAAGAGAGGGCGATGTGGGTCAAGCTGTAAAAGAGTGCTGCACCCCATTATGATCTTTGGTGCTTTGTTTTCTATTTAGGAGAAAAAGCCCTAAGTAGGAACACTCAAAAAAGCAAAAGTCTTTCCATCACACATCTTCACCGCACTCCTTGGATTCAAGCTATAGGCACCAGTCTCGCTCTCCAAGTAGCCCAAGCTCTAATAATACACCATGCATTGGTGAAAGTCATCCAACATAAGGCCTCTGTTGGGCTTGTTCAGTGGCCTCTGTTGGGCTTAGTATGTTATTATGTGTAGATTAGGGATGAGCTCGGTGTTCGAGTCGAACATACGTTCGACTCGAACATCGGCTGTTCGATCGTTCGACGAAGATCGAACGATTTGGGCCGTTCGCGCCTAATTCGAGTGACGCGAACGGCCCACAATGCACTACGCCATCACAGTGTCATCCAGGCGCTGTGATTGGCCAAGCATGCACTGTGACCCTGCATGCTTGGCCAATCACAGCGCCGGCAGCGAGGAGAGCAATGATTGGCCACAGGCAGGATGCCTGTGGCCAATTATTGCTGAGGGTGTTTAGTACACGCCCCACACTATAAAAGGCCGCCAGCACGGCGGCCTAGTGTAGTGTGTTCCGGAGCAGGGAAAGAGAAGCATAGGCAGGGACAGTGACATTTTTTTTTCTTGCTTAACCTGGATTCCTTTAGTTTAGGGAAAGAGAAGGATAGGTAGGGAGAGTGTCAGTGTGTTTTACTGTGCGAATCCTTGTTTCTAGGGACAGGGAAGGACAGTGAGGGAAATTCTCCTTGTGCTATAGTGTGCTAAAGCATTGATCATCAACCATCTTTAAAAAATCATTTTTTCTAGGGACAGAAAACTATAGGTAGGGAGAGTGTCAGTGTGTTTTACTGTGCGAATCCTTGTTTCTAGGGACAGGGAAGGACAGTGAGGGAAATTCTCCTTGTGCTATAGTGTGCTAAAGCATTGATCATCAACCATCTTTAAAAAATCATTTTTTCTAGGGACAGAAAACTATAGGTAGGGAGAGTGTCAGTGTGTTTTACTGTGATAATCCTTGTTTCTAGGGACAGGGAAGGACAGTGAGGGAAATTCTCCTTGTGCTATAGTGTGCTAAAGCATTGATCATCAACCATCTTTAAAAAAACATTTTTTCTAGGGACAGAAAACTATAGGTAGGAAGAGTGTCAGTTTCTTTCACTGTGATAATCCTTGTTTCTAGGGACAGGGAAGGACAGTGAGGGAAATTCTCCTTGTGCTATAGTGTGCTAAAGCATTGATCATCAACCATCTTTAAAAAAACATTTTTTCTAGGGACAGAAAACTATAGGTAGGAAGAGTGTCAGTTTCTTTCACTGTGATAATCCTTGTTTCTAGGGACAGGGAAGGACAGTGAGGGAAATTCTCCTTGTGCTATAGTGTGCTAAAGCATTGATCATTAACCGTCTTTAAAAAAACATTTTTTCTAGGGACAGAAAACTATAGGTAGGAAGAGTGTCAGTTTCTTTCACTGTGATAATCCTTGTTTCAAGGGAAAGGGAAGGACAGTGAGGGAAATTCTACTTGTGCTATAGTGTGCTAAAGCATTGATCATCAATCAGCTTTAAAAAAACATTTTTTCTAGGGACAGAAAACTATAGGTAGGAAGAGTGTCAGTTTCTTTCACTGTGATAATCCTTGTTTCTAGGGACAGGGAAGGACAGTGAGGGAAATTCTCCTTGTGCTATAGTGTGCTAAAGCATTGATCATCAACCGTCTTTAAAAAAACATTTTTTCTAGGGACAGAAAACTATAGGTAGGAAGAGTGTCAGTTTCTTTCACTGTGATAATCCTTGTTTCTAGGGACAGGGAAGGACAGTGAGGGAAATTCTCCTTGTGCTATAGTGTGCTAAAGCATTGATCATCAACCGTCTTTAAAAAAACATTTTTTCTAGGGACAGAAAACTATAGGTAGGAAGAGTGTCAGTTTCTTTCACTGTGATAATCCTTGTTTCTAGGGACAGGGAAGGACAGTGAGGGAAATTCTCCTTGTGCTATAGTGTGCTAAAGCATTGATCATCAACCGTCTTTAAAAAAACATTTTTTCTAGGGACAGAAAACTATAGGTAGGAAGAGTTTCAGTTTCTTTCACTGTGATAATCCTTGTTTCTAGGGACAGGGAAGGACAGTGAGGGAAATTCTCCTTGTGCTATAGTGTGCTAAAGCATTGATCATCAATCAGCTTTAAAAAAACATTTTTTCTAGGGACAGAAAACTATAGGTAGGAAGAGTGTCAGTTTCTTTCACTGTGATAATCCTTGTATCTAGGGACAGGGAAGGACAGTGAGGGAAATTCTCCTTGTGCTATAGTGTGCTAAAGCATTGATCATCAACCGTCTTTAAAAAAAAAAAATTCTAGGGACAGAAAACTATAGGTAGGAAGAGTGTCAGTTTCTTTCACTGTGATAATCCTTGTTCCTAGGGACAGGGAAGGACAGTGAGGGAAATTCTCCTTGTGCTATAGTGTGCTAAAGCATTGATCATCAACCGTCTTTAAAAAAACATTTTTTCTAGGGACAGAAAACTATAGGTAGGAAGAGTGTCAGTTTCTTTCACTATGATAATCCTTGTTTCTAGGGACAGGGAAGGACAGTGAGGGAAATTCTACTTGTGCTATAGTGTGCTAAAGCATTGATCATCAATCAGCTTTAAAAAAACATTTTTTCTAGGGACAGAAAACTATAGGTAGGAAGAGTGTCAGTTTCTTTCACTGTGATAATCCTTGTTTCTAGGGACAGGGAAGGACAGTGAGGGAAATTCTCCTTGTGCTATAGTGTGCTAAAGCATTGATCATCAACCGTCTTTAAAAAAACATTTTTTCTAGGGACAGAAAACTATAGGTAGGAAGAGTGTCAGTTTCTTTCACTGTGATAATCCTTGTTTCTAGGGACAGGGAAGGACAGTGAGGGAAATTCTACTTGTGCTATAGTGTGCTAAAGCATTGATCATCAATCAGCTTTAAAAAAACATTTTTTCTAGGGACAGAAAACTATAGGTAGGAAGAGTGTCAGTTTCTTTCACTGTGATAATCCTTGTTTCTAGGGACAGGGAAGGACAGTGAGGGAAATTCTCCTTGTGCTATAGTGTGCTAAAGCATTGATCATCAACCATCTTTAAAAAAACATTTTTAATAGGGACAGAAAACTATAGGTAGGAAGAGTGTCAGTTTCTTTCACTGTGATAATCCTTGTTTCTAGGGACAGGGAAGGACAGTGAGGGAAATTCTACTTGTGCTATAGTGTGCTAAAGCATTGATCATCAATCAGCTTTAAAAAAACATTTTTTCTAGGGACAGAAAACTATAGGTAGGAAGAGTGTCAGTTTCTTTCACTGTGATAATCCTTGTTTCTAGGGACAGGGAAGGACAGTGAGGGAAATTATCCTTGTGCTATAGTGTGCTAAAGCATTGATCATCAACCGTCTTTAAAAAAACATTTTTTTCTAGGGACAGAAAACTATAGGTAGGAAGAGTGTCAGTTTCTTTCACTGTGATAATCCTTGTTTCTAGGGACAGGGAAGGACAGTGAGGGAAATTCTCCTTGTGCTATAGTGTGCTAAAGCATTGATCATCAACCATCTTTAAAAAAACATTTTTTCTAGGGACAGAAAACTATAGGTAGGAAGAGTGTCAGTTTCTTTCACTGTGATAATCCTTGTTTCTAGGGACAGGGAAGGACAGTGAGGGAAATTCTCCTTGTGCTATAGTGTGCTAAAGCATTGATCATCAACCATCTTTAAAAAAACATTTTTTCTAGGGACAGAAAACTATAGGTAGGAAGAGTGTCAGTTTCTTTCACTGTGATAATCCTTGTTTCTAGGGACAGGGAAGGACAGTGAGGGAAATTCTACTTGTGCTATAGTGTGCTAAAGCATTGATCATCAATCAGCTTTAAAAAAACATTTTTTCTAGGGACAGAAAACTATAGGTAGGAAGAGTGTCAGTTTCTTTCACTGTGATAATCCTTGTTTCTAGGGACAGGGAAGGACAGTGAGGGAAATTCTCCTTGTGCTATAGTGTGCTAAAGCATTGATCATCAACCGTCTTTAAAAAAACATTTTTTCTAGGGACAGAAAACTATAGGTAGGAAGAGTGTCAGTTTCTTTCACTGTGATAATCCTTGTTTCTAGGGACAGGGAAGGACAGTGAGGGAAATTCTACTTGTGCTATAGTGTGCTAAAGCATTGATCATCAATCAGCTTTAAAAAAACATTTTTTCTAGGGACAGAAAACTATAGGTAGGAAGAGTGTCAGTTTCTTTCACTGTGATAATCCTTGTTTCTAGGGACAGGGAAGGACAGTGAGGGAAATTCTACTTGTGCTATAGTGTGCTAAAGCATTGATCATCAATCAGCTTTAAAAAAACATTTTTTCTAGGGACAGAAAACTATAGGTAGGAAGAGTGTCAGTTTCTTTCACTGTGATAATCCTTGTTTCTAGGGACAGGGAAGGACAGTGAGGGAAATTCTCCTTGTGCTATAGTGTGCTAAAGCATTGATCATCAACCGTCTTTAAAAAAACATTTTTTCTAGGGACAGAAAACTATAGGTAGTGTGAGGGGGTTAGCTCGGCAGCGGGTGTGTGTGACCCCCGGGATGGGCTCCCCACACAAAACAGGCCCAGCAAACGGAGGTTGTGGTTTTCAAAATCAAAAAAAGGTGCGGTTTATTTTCTATTTACAGTGACAAAACACAGCAAAGCAAAAGAAACATAACCAAAATAAATCCTGGTCAAGTTGACCTCTGACTAAACATACAGGTTTCCTAACTAACAACTGGGATCAGCCTAGTGCTGTCCTAGTCCCTAAGTCCCTGGTTTAGTAAAAGTCCAAACAAATAGCCACACAGGCTTTGCCTCACCGCACAGGGGTTCACTCTCCCTAGACAGTCCACACAGGTCTGGTTCCAGGCATGAGCTAACATCTAATGAAGCTGGGAGTTTTTATAGAGGCCTAAATGAGCTGACAAGCTTCACCTGGCCTCATCAACTCCCTGTCTGTACGACGCCCCACACTCTCCCTAGAGGTATGAGTCATCCATGAGCCCACTAGCCTTATACAACTCTCCACCTAGTTGTATAAGTCGGCGTAAAGCCTGAATCTGGGCGAAATATATCTACCCCCCTGGATGCAACCAGGTGACTTTACCTTCCTGCTGTCACATACCCCCCCCTCTTGTTTTAACCTCGGGGTTGGAACACCAGCAATCAGGCATTCATGTACTCGAGACAAAGCATCCACATTCCCCATTTGAACGCCAGGGCGATGCTTTACTGTGAAGTTGAATTCCTGGAGGGCCAGGAACCACCTATTCACTCTTCTATTTGTTTCCTTGTTTTGAGCCATCCACTTTAACGGAGCGTGATCCGTAACCATGTCAAAGTGCCTACCTAGCAGGTAGTACCGAAGGGAATCTAGAGCCCACTTCACCGCTAAACACTCCTTTTCAACGGTGGCGTAATTTACCTCATGGGACTTCAACTTCCTGCTGAGGTAAATGACTGGGTGCTCTTCCCCGTTCCAGACCTGGGACAATACTGCTCCTAACCCCACATCTGACGCATCACTTTGTACGACAAAGTCTTTAGAGAAGTCGGGTGAGTACAACACTGGCTGGCTACATAAGGCTTGTTTCAAGAATTGGAATGCTGCCTCAGCCTCGGGGGTCCATTTAATCATGACCGACCCTTTCCCCTTCGTCAGGTTGGTTAGGGGCACAGCCTTAGAAGCAAAGTGGGGAATGAATCGCCGATAATACCCAGCGATTCCCAGAAAGGCTCGTACCTGCTTCTTGCTGTTGGGACGTGGCCAACTCTGGATGGCCTCGACTTTGTTGAGTTGGGGTTTTATTACTCCCCTCCCAATGGTGTACCCAAGATATTTGGCCTCCTCCTGCCCAATGGTACACTTCTTGGGGTTAGCCGTAAACCCCGCTTCCCGAACAGAGTCCAGGACTGCTTGCACTTTTGGCAGATGTGAGGCCCAATCTGTGCTATGGACAATTACGTCATCCAGGTAAGCCGCAGCATACTTCCGATGGGGCCTCAGCATCTGGTCCATTTTCCGCTGGAATGTGGCCGGCGCATTCTGTAACCCGAACGGCATTCTTTTATATTGGAACGCCCCGTCTGGGGTTACAAATGCGGTTTTCTCTTTGGCCGACTTGGCCAGGGGGATTTGCCAATACCCTTTTGTGAGGTCAAGAGTCGTCATGTATCGGGCTGTTCCCAGCCGGTCGATCAACTCATCTATACGTGGCATGGGGTAGGTGTCAAATTTTGTAACTTTGTTCAACTGACGAAAATCGTTACAAAATCGCCAGCTCCCATCCGGTTTAGGCACCAACACGATGGGACTAGACCAATCACTTTGGGACTCCTCTATCACCCCTAAGTTCAGCATTTTCTGTACTTCCTCCCGTATTGCCTCCCGTCGAGCCTCTGGGATCCGATAGGGTTTTAACTTCACCCTTTCACCGGGCGGGGTAATGATGTCATGCTCTACCCCAGATGTTTGTCCCGGCAGCTCAGAGAATACCTCCTTGTTGCGAAGCACAAACTCCTTAACCTCCTGTTGTTGGGGTTGTGACAAGGTGGCTGCTATTCCAACCTCAGGAATCACGCAACCAGTTTGAGCTGGTGACCAAGTGTCTGCGACTAGGGACTCTCTATCCCTCCAGGCTTTCAACAGATTAACGTGATAGATCTGTTCGGGCTTTCGCCTTCCTGGTTGTCTGACCTTGTAATTCACTTCGCTCACTTTTTCCATTATCTCGTAGGGGCCTTGCCATTTGGCAAGGAATTTACTTTCAACCGTAGGGACAAGTACCAATATCCTATCCCCCGGGGAAAAGGTACGGGTCTTGGCTCCACGGTTGTACACTCTCTGCTGTGCCAACTGCGCTTGGGCCAAATGTTCCTTCACGATGGGCATTACCTGTGCAATTCGATCTTGCATCAGGGCGACATGCTCAATCACACTCCTGTGGGGAGAACTCTCACTTTCCCAAGTTTCCTTGGCAATATCCAACAGCCCTCTTGGGTGTCTCCCATACAGTAACTCAAAGGGGGAGAATCCCGTAGAGGATTGGGGCACCTCCCTAATAGCAAACATCAAATAAGGAAGTAAACAGTCCCAATCCTTTCCATCTCTATCCACCACTTTCTTCAACATTTGTTTTAGGGTTTTGTTGAATCTTTCAACCAGCCCATCGGTTTGGGGGTGATACACAGACGTACGCAATTGCGTCACTTTGAACAATTTACACAGCTCTTTCATAACCCGGGACATAAAGGGTGTACCTTGGTCCGTAAGCAGTTCTTTACAAATACCCACCCGGCTAAAAACAAGAGATAGCTCTTTGGCTATGGTTTTGGCCAAGGTATTTCGGAGAGGGATCGCTTCTGGATAACGGGTGGCATAGTCCATTATAACTAATATGTACTGGTGCCCCCTAGCGGACTTGATTATAGGACCTACCAAATCCATGGCGATCCTCTCAAACGGGACCTCAATGATGGGTAGAGGGACCAGCGGGCTACGGAAATGTGGCATCGGGGCCAACCTCTGACACACAGGGCAGGAGGAACAATAATTTTCTACGTCCTTCATCACCCCCGGCCAATAGAATCTCTGTAATACCCTCTCTCGGGTTTTCTCTGTCCCCAGATGACCTCCAAGAATGTGCCCATGGGCCAACTCCAACACCAACTTCCTGTAAGGTTTGGGCACCACAAGCTGCTCAACGGTTTCTTCTGCCCTTTTTGCCACCCGATACAGTAGGTCCTTCTCTACGCTGAAGTATGGGTAAGTGCAGGTATTATCTGGGTTCACTAACTCACCATCTATTTTCACTACGTTTTCCCGTGCCTTTATTAGGGCGGGGTCTTTCAACTGTTCTGTGGCAAAGTTTTCCCTGTGAACCTCAAGATCAGAAAACTCCACAGACAGTAGGTTTTCGTCTGAGGAGGTGGGCTCCTCTCCAGTTTCTTGAGTCTCCCCTGCCAATACTGATAAGGGAAATTCCGGAGAGTCCTCACCACTCTCAGGGGAGTTCTGGCTATCACATTCCTGGTACATAGGGGCACCAGTGAGGGGCTCAGGATCATCCCACAGTTCCCAGAACTTCGGAAAATCCCTTCCCACAATGGCGTCATGCGGCAACTGAGATACTAAGCCCACTGGATGAGAGAGGGTACCTTTGGGGGTCTCGAAACACACTGTAGTCACTGGATACTCTCGGGTGTCCCCATGCACACAAATAACAGCTACCTTGCTATTCCCCGAGACCTCTGTTTTAACTAACTCAGCCTTTATCAGGGTCACAAGGCTACCTGAATCCAGCAATACCACAACATTTCTACCATTAACACACATTTTGCATAAATGTTTCTCAGTTCCTCGAATGGCAGTGCATGCGACTGTCGCACACAGCGACTGACGTCTGCCCGTCAGAAAGTCACACTGCATGGGTTCCTCCACAACCGGGCAATTGGCTGCAATATGTCCCGCTTGCCGGCAGCGGTAGCAAACGATCCTTCTTGCCGCCTCTTGAGCCGCTGATTTCCCAGGCTGTTCTCGCCAAACTTGGGGTAGAGCTCCCACCCTCTCACTCTCTCCACCCTCACCCCTTGGAATCCTCTTATCCGCCCCTGGGGATGGTCTGGTCTTAGGGTGGAAAGTCCGAGTGTCTCTGGAAGAGGCCGTCAGGTTCTCTGTAGCCAAGTATTTCTCCACACGATCCACAAGACCATCGGCCGTCTCTGGGTCTCCATGGCTTACCCACTTTTGGATGGCAGTAGGAAGAGCTCTCAAAAACTGATCCATTACAACACGTTCCACAATCTTTGGTGCGGACAAAGTCTCTGGCTGTAGCCACTTTCTGCTCAGGTGAATGAGATCATACATTTGAGACCTGGGGGGTTTTCCAAGCTGGAAAGTCCAGTTATGCACACGCTGAGCCCGGACAGCCTGGGTGACACCCAGCCTTGCCAATATTTCAGCTTTTAGCATCACATAGTCTTTTGCTTGGTTAGGCTCTAGGTCATAGTAAGCTTTCTGCGATTCACCAGTTAACAGAGGAGCCACCAGTCCAGCCCACTGCTCCTCAGGCCACTTTTCTCTTTCAGCGGTCCTTTCAAATGTGGTCAAAAATACCTCTGGATCATCCTCTCCAGTCATTTTTGTCAATAAACGACTCACCCCAAAGGACGCGGTATTAGTGGGACGGCTTTCCTCACTGGTCTGCGGACGTTGCTGCATTACTGCTTCCATCTGTTGTTGTAGTCTCTGCTCTTGCTTCTGCAACAGGTCTATGAAGCGGGCCTCAGATTGCTGCTGGGCTCGTTGCTGAGCCTCCAGACTCTGTTGCAAAGTTGCGTTTGTCTGCTGCTGGGCTGCAAGGCTCCTTTGCAAACCTGCATTTGTCTGCTGTTGATTGGCATTTGCTAGAGCCAGCTGCTTCAGTATCTCCTCCATGCTGGCTTAAAAAAAACTGCCCGCATTCTCCACCAACTGTGAGGGGGTTAGCTCGGCAGCGGGTGTGTGTGACCCCCGGGATGGGCTCCCCACACAAAACAGGCCCAGCAAACGGAGGTTGTGGTTTTCAAAATCAAAAAAAGGTGCGGTTTATTTTCTATTTACAGTGACAAAACACAGCAAAGCAAAAGAAACATAACCAAAATAAATCCTGGTCAAGTTGACCTCTGACTAAACATACAGGTTTCCTAACTAACAACTGGGATCAGCCTAGTGCTGTCCTAGTCCCTAAGTCCCTGGTTTAGTAAAAGTCCAAACAAATAGCCACACAGGCTTTGCCTCACCGCACAGGGGTTCACTCTCCCTAGACAGTCCACACAGGTCTGGTTCCAGGCATGAGCTAACATCTAATGAAGCTGGGAGTTTTTATAGAGGCCTAAATGAGCTGACAAGCTTCACCTGGCCTCATCAACTCCCTGTCTGTACGACGCCCCACACTCTCCCTAGAGGTATGAGTCATCCATGAGCCCACTAGCCTTATACAACTCTCCACCTAGTTGTATAAGTCGGCGTAAAGCCTGAATCTGGGCGAAATATATCTACCCCCCTGGATGCAACCAGGTGACTTTACCTTCCTGCTGTCACAGTAGGAAGAGTGTCAGTTTCTTTCACTGTGATAATCCTTGTTTCTAGGGACAGGGAAGGACAGTGAGGGAAATTCTACTTGTGCTATAGTGTGCTAAAGCATTGATCATCAATCAGCTTTAAAAAAACATTTTTTCTAGGGACAGAAAACTATAGGTAGGAAGAGTGTCAGTTTCTTTCACTGTGATAATCCTTGTTTCTAGGGACAGGGAAGGACAGTGAGGGAAATTCTCCTTGTGCTATAGTGTGCTAAAGCATTGATCATCAACCATCTTTAAAAAAACATTTTTTCTAGGGACAGAAAACTATAGGTAGGAAGAGTGTCAGTTTCTTTCACTGTGATAATCCTTGTTTCTAGGGACAGGGAAGGACAGTGAGGGAAATTCTCCTTGTGCTATAGTGTGCTAAAGCATTGATCATCAACCGTCTTTAAAAAAACATTTTTTCTAGGGACAGAAAACTATAGGTAGGAAGAGTGTCAGTTTCTTTCACTGTGATAATCCTTGTTTCTAGGGACAGGGAAGGACAGTGAGGGAAATTCTCCTTGTGCTATAGTGTGCTAAAGCATTGATCATCAACCGTCTTTAAAAAAACATTTTTTCTAGGGACAGAAAACTATAGGTAGGAAGAGTGTCAGTTTCTTTCACTGTGATAATCCTTGTTTCTAGGGACAGGGAAGGACAGTGAGGGAAATTCTACTTGTGCTATAGTGTGCTAAAGCATTGATCATCAATCAGCTTTAAAAAAACATTTTTTCTAGGGACAGAAAACTATAGGTAGGAAGAGTGTCAGTTTCTTTCACTGTGATAATCCTTGTTTCTAGGGACAGGGAAGGACAGTGAGGGAAATTCTCCTTGTGCTATAGTGTGCTAAAGCATTGATCATCAACCATCTTTAAAAAAACATTTTTTCTAGGGACAGAAAACTATAGGTAGGAAGAGTGTCAGTTTCTTTCACTGTGATAATCCTTGTTTCTAGGGACAGGGAAGGACAGTGAGGGAAATTCTCCTTGTGCTATAGTGTGCTAAAGCATTGATCATCAACCATCTTTAAAAAAACATTTTTTCTAGGGACAGAAAACTATAGGTAGGAAGAGTGTCAGTTTCTTTCACTGTGATAATCCTTGTTTCTAGGGACAGGGAAGGACAGTGAGGGAAATTCTACTTGTGCTATAGTGTGCTAAAGCATTGATCATCAATCAGCTTTAAAAAAACATTTTTTCTAGGGACAGAAAACTATAGGTAGGAAGAGTGTCAGTTTCTTTCACTGTGATAATCCTTGTTTCTAGGGACAGGGAAGGACAGTGAGGGAAATTCTCCTTGTGCTATAGTGTGCTAAAGCATTGATCATCAACCGTCTTTAAAAAAACATTTTTTCTAGGGACAGAAAACTATAGGTAGGAAGAGTGTCAGTTTCTTTCACTGTGATAATCCTTGTTTCTAGGGACAGGGAAGGACAGTGAGGGAAATTCTACTTGTGCTATAGTGTGCTAAAGCATTGATCATCAATCAGCTTTAAAAAAACATTTTTTCTAGGGACAGAAAACTATAGGTAGGAAGAGTGTCAGTTTCTTTCACTGTGATAATCCTTGTTTCTAGGGACAGGGAAGGACAGTGAGGGAAATTCTCCTTGTGCTATAGTGTGCTAAAGCATTGATCATCAATCAGCTTTAAAAAAACATTTTTTCTAGGGACAGAAAACTATAGGTAGGAAGAGTGTCAGTTTCTTTCACTGTGATAATCCTTGTTTCTAGGGACAGGGAAGGACAGTGAGGGAAATTCTCCTTGTGCTATAGTGTGCTAAAGCATTGATCATCAACCGTCTTTAAAAAAAACATTTTTTCTAGGGACAGAAAACTATAGGTAGGAAGAGTGTCAGTTTCTTTCACTGTGATAATCCTTGTTTCTAGGGACAGGGAAGGACAGTGAGGGAAATTCTACTTGTGCTATAGTGTGCTAAAGCATTGATCATCAATCAGCTTTAAAAAAACATTTTTTCTAGGGACAGAAAACTATAGGTAGGAAGAGTGTCAGTTTCTTTCACTGTGATAATCCTTGTTTCTAGGGACAGGGAAGGACAGTGAGGGAAATTCTCCTTGTGCTATAGTGTGCTAAAGCATTGATCATCAACCATCTTTAAAAAAACATTTTTTCTAGGGACAGAAAACTATAGGTAGGAAGAGTGTCAGTTTCTTTCACTGTGATAATCCTTGTTTCTAGGGACAGGGAAGGACAGTGAGGGAAATTCTCCTTGTGCTATAGTGTGCTAAAGCATTGATCATCAACCATCTTTAAAAAAACATTTTTTCTAGGGACAGAAAACTATAGGTAGGAAGAGTGTCAGTTTCTTTCACTGTGATAATCCTTGTTTCTAGGGACAGGGAAGGACAGTGAGGGAAATTCTACTTGTGCTATAGTGTGCTAAAGCATTGATCATCAATCAGCTTTAAAAAAACATTTTTTCTAGGGACAGAAAACTATAGGTAGGAAGAGTGTCAGTTTCTTTCACTGTGATAATCCTTGTTTCTAGGGACAGGGAAGGACAGTGAGGGAAATTCTCCTTGTGCTATAGTGTGCTAAAGCATTGATCATCAACCGTCTTTAAAAAAACATTTTTTCTAGGGACAGAAAACTATAGGTAGGAAGAGTGTCAGTTTCTTTCACTGTGATAATCCTTGTTTCTAGGGACAGGGAAGGACAGTGAGGGAAATTCTACTTGTGCTATAGTGTGCTAAAGCATTGATCATCAATCAGCTTTAAAAAAACATTTTTTCTAGGGACAGAAAACTATAGGTAGGAAGAGTGTCAGTTTCTTTCACTGTGATAATCCTTGTTTCTAGGGACAGGGAAGGACAGTGAGGGAAATTCTACTTGTGCTATAGTGTGCTAAAGCATTGATCATCAATCAGCTCTAAATAAAACATTTTTTCTAGGGACAGAAAACTATAGGTAGGAAGAGTGTCAGTTTCTTTCACTGTGATAATCCTTGTTTCTAGGGACAGGGAAGGACAGTGAGGGAAATTCTACTTGTGCTATAGTGTGCTAAAGCATTGATCATCAACCATCTTTAAAAAAACATTTTTTCTAGGGACAGAAAAGTATAGGTAGGAAGAGTGTCAGTTTCTTTCACTGTGATAATCCTTGTTTCTAGGGACAGGGAAGGACAGTGAGGGAAATTCTCCTTGTGCTATAGTGTGCTAAAGCATTGATCATCAACCATCTTTAAAAAATCATTTTTTCTAGGGACAGAAAACTATAGGTAGGGAGAGTGTCAGTGTGTTTTACTGTGATAATCCTTGTTTCTAGGGACAGGGAAGGACAGTGAGGGAAATTCTCCTTGTGCTATAGTGTGCTAAAGCATTGATCATCAACCATCTTTAAAAAAACATTTTTTCTAGGGACAGAAAACTATAGGTAGGAAGAGTGTCAGTTTCTTTCACTGTGATAATCCTTGTTTCTAGGGACAGGGAAGGACAGTGAGGGAAATTCTACTTGTGCTATAGTGTGCTAAAGCATTGATCATCAACCGTCTTTAAAAAAACATTTTTTCTAGGGACAGAAAACTATAGGTAGGAAGAGTGTCAGTTTCTTTCACTGTGATAATCCTTGTTTCTAGGGACAGGGAAGGACAGTGAGGGAAATTCTTCTTGTGCTATAGTGTGCTAAAGCATTGATCATCAATCAGCTTTAAAAAAACATTTTTTCTAGGGACAGAAAACTATAGGTAGGAAGAGTGTCAGTTTCTTTCACTGTGATAATCCTTGTTTCTAGGGACAGGGAAGGACAGTGAGGGAAATTCTCCTTGTGCTATAGTGTGCTAAAGCATTGATCATCAACCGTCTTTAAAAAAAAAAAATTTCTAGGGACAGAAAACTATAGGTAGGAAGAGTGTCAGTTTCTTTCACTGTGATAATCCTTGTTTCTAGGGACAGGGAAGGACAGTGAGGGAAATTCTCCTTGTGCTATAGTGTGCTAAAGCATTGATCATAAACCGTCTTTAAAAAAACATTTTTTCTAGGGACAGAAAACTATAGGTAGGAAGAGTGTCAGTTTCTTTCACTGTGATAATCCTTGTTTCTAGGGACAGGGAAGGACAGTGAGGGAAATTCTACTTGTGCTATAGTGTGCTAAAGCATTGATCATCAATCAGCTTTAAAAAAACATTTTTTCTAGGGACAGAAAACTATAGGTAGGAAGAGTGTCAGTTTCTTTCACTGTGATAATCCTTGTTTCTAGGGACAGGGAAGGACAGTGAGGGAAATTCTCCTTGTGCTATAGTGTGCTAAAGCATTGATCATCAACCGTCTTTAAAAAAACATTTTTTCTAGGGACAGAAAACTATAGGTAGGAAGAGTGTCAGTTTCTTTCACTGTGATAATCCTTGTTTCTAGGGACAGGGAAGGACAGTGAGGGGAATTCTACTTGTGCTATAGTGTGCTAAAGCATTGATCATCAATCAGCTTTAAAATAACATTTTTTCTAGGGACAGAAAACTATAGGTAGGAAGAGTGTCAGTTTCTTTCACTGTGATAATCCTTGTTTCTAGGGACAGGGAAGGACAGTGAGGGAAATTCTCCTTGTGCTATAGTGTGCTAAAGCATTGATCATCAACCGTCTTTAAAAAAACATTTTTTCTAGGGACAGAAAACTATAGGTAGGAAGAGTGTCAGTTTCTTTCACTGTGATAATCCTTGTTTCTAGGGACAGGGAAGGACAGTGAGGGGAATTCTACTTGTGCTATAGTGTGCTAAAGCATTGATCATCAATCAGCTTTAAAATAACATTTTTTCTAGGGACAGAAAACTATAGGTAGGAAGAGTGTCAGTTTCTTTCACTGTGATAATCCTTGTTTCTAGGGACAGGGAAGGACAGTGAGGGAAATTCTCCTTGTGCTATAGTGTGCTAAAGCATTGATCATCAACCGTCTTTAAAAAAACATTTTTTCTAGGGACAGAAAACTATAGGTAGGAAGAGTGTCAGTTTCTTTCACTGTGATAATCCTTGTTTCTAGGGACAGGGAAGGACAGTGAGGGAAATTCTCCTTGTGCTATAGTGTGCTAAAGCATTGATCATCAACCGTCTTTAAAAAAACATTTTTTCTAGGGACAGAAAACTATAGGTAGGAAGAGTGTCAGTTTCTTTCACTGTGATAATCCTTGTTTCTAGGGACAGGGAAGGACAGTGAGGGAAATTCTCCTTGTGCTATAGTGTGCTAAAGCATTGATCATCAACCGTCTTTAAAAAAAAAAATTTCTAGGGACAGAAAACTATAGGTAGGAAGAGTGTCAGTTTCTTTCACTGTGATAATCCTTGTTTCTAGGGACAGGGAAGGACAGTGAGGGAAATTCTCCTTGTGCTATAGTGTGCTAAAGCATTGATCATCAACCGTCTTTAAAAAAACATTTTTTCTAGGGACAGAAAACTATAGGTAGGAAGAGTGTCAGTTTCTTTCACTGTGATAATCCTTGTTTCTAGGGACAGGGAAGGACAGTGAGGGAAATTCTACTTGTGCTATAGTGTGCTAAAGCATTGATCATCAATCAGCTTTAAAAAAACATTTTTTCTAGGGACAGAAAACTATAGGTAGGAAGAGTGTCAGTTTCTTTCACTGTGATAATCCTTGTTTCTAGGGACAGGGAAGGACAGTGAGGGAAATTCTCCTTGTGCTATAGTGTGCTAAAGCATTGATCATCAACCGTCTTTAAAAAAACATTTTTTCTAGGGACAGAAAACTATAGGTAGGAAGAGTGTCAGTTTCTTTCACTGTGATAATCCTTGTTTCTAGGGACAGGGAAGGACAGTGAGGGGAATTCTACTTGTGCTATAGTGTGCTAAAGCATTGATCATCAATCAGCTTTAAAAAAACATTTTTTCTAGGGACAGAAAACTATAGGTAGGAAGAGTGTCAGTTTCTTTCACTGTGATAATCCTTGTTTCTAGGGACAGGGAAGGACAGTGAGGGAAATTCTCCTTGTGCTATAGTGTGCTAAAGCATTGATCATCAACCGTCTTTAAAAAAACATTTTTTCTAGGGACAGAAAACTATAGGTAGGAAGAGTGTCAGTTTCTTTCACTGTGATAATCCTTGTTTCTAGGGACAGGGAAGGACAGTGAGGGAAATTCTCCTTGTGCTATAGTGTGCTAAAGCATTGATCATCAACCATCTTTAAAAAATCATTTTTTCTAGGGACAGAAAACTATAGGTAGGGAGAGTGTCAGTGTGTTTTACTGTGATAATCCTTGTTTCTAGGGACAGGGAAGGACAGTGAGGAAAATTCTCCTTGTGCTATAGTGTGCTAAAGCATTGATCATCAACCGTCTTTAAAAAAACATTTTTTCTAGGGACAGAAAACTATAGGTAGGAAGAGTGTCAGTTTCTTTCACTGTGATAATCCTTGTTTCTAGGGACAGGGAAGGACAGTGAGGGAAATTCTCCTTGTGCTATAGTGTGCTAAAGCATTGATCATCAACCGTCTTTAAAAAAACATTTTTTCTAGGGACAGAAAACTATAGGTAGGAAGAGTGTCAGTTTCTTTCACTGTGATAATCCTTGTTTCTAGGGACAGGGAAGGACAGTGAGGGAAATTCTCCTTGTGCTATAGTGTGCTAAAGCATTGATCATCAACCGTCTTTAAAAAAACATTTTTTCTAGGGACAGAAAACTATAGGTAGGAAGAGTGTCAGTTTCTTTCACTGTGATAATCCTTGTTTCTAGGGACAGGGAAGGACAGTGAGGGAAATTCTCCTTGTGCTATAGTGTGCTAAAGCATTGATCATCAACCATCTTTAAAAAAACATCTTTTCTAGGGACAGAAAACTATAGGTAGGAAGAGTGTCAGTTTCTTTCACTGTGATAATCCTTGTTTCTAGGGACAGGGAAGGACAGTGAGGGAAATTCTCCTTGTGCTATAGTGTGCTAAAGCATTGATCATCAACCATCTTTAAAAAATCATTTTTTCTAGGGACAGAAAACTATAGGTAGGGAGAGTGTCAGTGTGTTTTACTGTGATAATCCTTGTTTCTAGGGACAGGGAAGGACAGTGAGGGAAATTCTCCTTGTGCTATAGTGTGCTAAAGCATTGATCATCAACCGTCTTTAAAAAAACATTTTTTCTAGGGACAGAAAACTATAGGTAGGAAGAGTGTCAGTTTCTTTCACTGTGATAATCCTTGTTTCTAGGGACAGGGAAGGACAGTGAGGGAAATTCTACTTGTGCTATAGTGTGCTAAAGCATTGATCATCAACCATCTTTAAAAAAACATTTTTTCTAGGGACAGAAAACTATAGGTAGGAAGAGTGTCAGTTTCTTTCACTGTGATAATCCTTGTTTCTAAGGACAGGGAAGGACAGTGAGGGAAATTCTCCTTGTGCAATAGTGTGCTAAAGCATTGATCATCAACCATCTTTAAAAAAACATTTTTTCTAGGGACAGAAAACTATAGGTAGGAAGAGTGTCAGTTTCTTTCACTGTGATAATCCTTGTTTCTAGGGACAGGGAAGGACAGTGAGGGAAATTCTCCTTGTGCTATAGTGTGCTAAAGCATTGATCATCAACCATCTTTAAAAAAACATTTTTTCTAGGGACAGAAAACTATAGGTAGGAAGAGTGTCAGTTTCTTTCACTGTGATAATCCTTGTTTCTAGGGACAGGGAAGGACAGTGAGGGAAATTCTCCTTGTGCTATAGTGTGCTAAAGCATTGATCATCAACCATCTTTAAAAAAACATTTTTTCTAGGGACAGAAAACTATAGGTAGGAAGAGTGTCAGTTTCTTTCACTGTGATAATCCTTGTTTCTAGGGACAGGGAAGGACAGTGAGGGAAATTCTCCTTGTGCTATAGTGTGCTAAAGCATTGATCATCAATCAGCTTTAAAAAAACATTTTTTCTAGGGACAGAAAACTATAGGTAGGAAGAGTGTCAGTTTCTTTCACTGTGATAATCCTTGTTTCTAGGGACAGGGAAGGACAGTGAGGGAAATTCTCCGTGTGCTATAGTGTGCTAAAGCATTGATCATCAACCATCTTTAAAAAAACATTTTTTCTAGGGACAGAAAACTATAGGTAGGAAGAGTGTCAGTTTCTTTCACTGTGATAATCCTTGTTTCAAGGGACAGGGAAGGACAGAGAGGGAAATTCTACTTGTGCTATAGTGTGCTAAAGCATTGATCATCAATCAGCTTTAAAAAAACATTTTTTCTAGGGACAGAAAACTATAGGTAGGAAGAGTGTCAGTTTCTTTCACTGTGATAATCCTTGTTTCTAGGGACAGGGAAGGACAGTGAGGGAAATTCTACTTGTGCTATAGTGTGCTAAAGCATTGATCATCAATCAGCTTTAAAAAAACATTTTTTCTAGGGACAGAAAACTATAGGTAGGAAGAGTGTCAGTTTCTTTCACTGTGATAATCCTTGTTTCTAGGGACAGGGAAGGACAGTGAGGGAAATTCTACTTGTGCTATAGTGTGCTAAAGCATTGATCATCAATCAGCTTTAAAAAAACATTTTTTCTAGGGACAGAAAACTATAGGTAGGAAGAGTGTCAGTTTCTTTCACTGTGATAATCCTTGTTTCTAGGGACAGGGAAGGACAGTGAGGGAAATTCTCCCTGTGCTATAGTGTGCTAAAGCATTGATCATCAACCATCTTTAAAAAAACATTTTTTCTAGGGACAGAAAACTATAGGTAGGAAGAGTGTCAGTTTCTTTCACTGTGATAATCCTTGTTTCTAGGGACAGGGAAGGACAGTGAGGGAAATTCTCCTTGTGCTATAGTGTGCTAAAGCATTGATCATCAACCATCTTTAAAAAAACATTTTTTCTAGGGACAGAAAACTATAGGTAGGAAGAGTGTCAGTTTCTTTCACTGTGATAATCCTTGTTTCTAGGGACAGGGAAGGACAGTGAGGGAAATTCTACTTGTGCTATAGTGTGCTAAAGCATTGATCATCAATCAGCTTTAAAAAAACATATTTTCTATGGACAGAAAACTATAGGTAGGAAGAGTGTCAGTTTCTTTCACTGTGATAATCCTTGTTTCTAGGGACAGGGAAGGACAGTGAGGGAAATTCTCCGTGTGCTATAGTGTGCTAAAGCATTGATCATCAACCATCTTTAAAAAAACATTTTTTCTAGGGACAGAAAACTATAGGTAGGAAGAGTGTCAGTTTCTTTCACTGTGATAATCCTTGTTTCTAGGGACAGGGAAGGACAGTGAGGGAAATTCTACTTGTGCTATAGGGTGCTAAAGCATTGATCATCAATCAGCTTTAAAAAAACATTTTTTCTAGGGACAGAAAACTATAGGTAGGAAGAGTGTCAGTTTCTTTCACTGTGATAATCCTTGTTTCTAGGGACAGGGAAGGACAGTGAGGGAAATTCTCCTTGTGCTATAGTGTGCTAAAGCATTGATCATCAATCAGCTTTAAAAAAACATTTTTTCTAGGGACAGAAAACTATAGGTAGGAAGAGTGTCAGTTTCTTTCACTGTGATAATCCTTGTTTCTAGGGACAGGGAAGGACAGTGAGGGAAATTCTCCTTGTGCTATAGTGTGCTAAAGCATTGATCATCAACCGTCTTTAAAAAAACATTTTTTCTAGGGACAGAAAACTATAGGTAGGAAGAGTGTCAGTTTCTTTCACTGTGATAATCCTTGTTTCTAGGGACAGGGAAGGACAGTGAGGGAAATTCTACTTGTGCTATAGTGTGCTAAAGCATTGATCATCAATCAGCTTTAAAAAAACATTTTTTCTAGGGACAGAAAACTATAGGTAGGAAGAGTGTCAGTTTCTTTCACTGTGATAATCCTTGTTTCTAGGGACAGGGAAGGACAGTGAGGGAAATTCTCCTTGTGCTATAGTGTGCTAAAGCATTGATCATCAACCATCTTTAAAAAAACATTTTTTCTAGGGACAGAAAACTATAGGTAGGAAGAGTGTCAGTTTCTTTCACTGTGATAATCCTTGTTTCTAGGGACAGGGAAGGACAGTGAGGGAAATTCTACTTGTGCTATAGTGTGCTAAAGCATTGATCATCAATCAGCTTTAAAAAAACATTTTTTCTAGGGACAGAAAACTATAGGTAGGAAGAGTGTCAGTTTCTTTCACTGTGATAATCCTTGTTTCTAGGGACAGGGAAGGACAGTGAGGGAAATTCTCCTTGTGCTATGGTGTGCTAAAGCATTGATCATCAACCGTCTTTAAAAAAACATTTTTTCTAGGGACAGAAAACTATAGGTAGGAAGAGTGTCAGTTTCTTTCACTGTGATAATCCTTGTTTCTAGGGACAGGGAAGGACAGTGAGGGAAATTCTACTTGTGCTATAGTGTGCTAAAGCATTGATCATCAATCAGCTTTAAAAACACATTTTTTCTAGGGACAGAAAACTATAGGTAGGAAGAGTGTCAGTTTCTTTCACTGTGATAATCCTTGTTTCTAGGGACAGGGAAGGACAGTGAGGGAAATTCTACTTGTGCTATAGTGTGCTAAAGCATTCTTTAAAAAAACATTTTTTCTAGGGACAGAAAACTATAGGTAGGAAGAGTGTCAGTTTCTTTCACTGTGATAATCCTTGTTTCTAGGGACAGGGAAGGACAGTGAGGGAAATTCTCCTTGTGCTATAGTGTGCTAAAGCATTGATCATCAACCGTCTTTAAAAAAACATTTTTTCTAGGGACAGAAAACTATAGGTAGGAAGAGTGTCAGTTTCTTTCACTGTGATAATCCTTGTTTCTAGGGACAGGGAAGGACAGTGAGGGAAATTCTCCTTGTGCTATAGTGTGCTAAAGCATTGATCATCAACCGTCTTTAAAAAAACATTTTTTCTAGGGACAGAAAACTATAGGTAGGAAGAGTGTCAGTTTCTTTCACTGTGATAATCCTTGTTTCTAGGGACAGGGAAGGACAGTGAGGGAAATTCTACTTGTGCTATAGTGTGCTAAAGCATTGATCATCAATCAGCTTTAAAAAAACATTTTTTCTAGGGACAGAAAACTATAGGTAGGAAGAGTGTCAGTTTCTTTCACTGTGATAATCCTTGTTTCTAGGGACAGGGAAGGACAGTGAGGGAAATTCTACTTGTGCTATAGTGTGCTAAAGCATTGATCATCAATCACCTTTAAAAAAACATTTTTTTCTAGGGACAGAAAACTATAGGTAGGAAGAGTGTCAGTTTCTTTCACTGTGATAATCCTTGTTTCTAGGGACAGGGAAGGACAGTTAGGGAAATTCTCCTTGTGCTATAGTGTGCTAAAGCATTGATCATCAACCGTCTTTAAAAAAACATTTTTTCTAGGGACAGAAAACTATAGGTAGGAAGAGTGTCAGTTTCTTTCACTGTGATAATCCTTGTTTCTAGGGACAGGGAAGGACAGTGAGGGAAATTCTACTTGTGCTATAGTGTGCTAAAGCATTGATCATCAATCAGCTTTAAAAACACATTTTTTCTAGGGACAGAAAACTATAGGTAGGAAGAGTGTCAGTTTCTTTCACTGTGATAATCCTTGTTTCTAGGGACAGGGAAGGACAGTGAGGGAAATTCTACTTGTGCTATAGTGTGCTAAAGCATTGATCATCAACCATCTTTAAAAAAACATTTTTTCTAGGGACAGAAAACTATAGGTAGGAAGAGTGTCAGTTTCTTTCACTGTGATAATCCTTGTTTCTAGGGACAGGGAAGGACAGTGAGGGAAATTCTCCTTGTGCTATAGTGTGCTAAAGCATTGATCATCAACCGTCTTTAAAAAAACATTTTTTCTAGGGACAGAAAACTATAGGTAGGAAGAGTGTCAGTTTCTTTCACTGTGATAATCCTTGTTTCTAGGGACAGGGAAGGACAGTGAGGGAAATTCTCCTTGTGCTATAGTGTGCTAAAGCATTGATCATCAACCGTCTTTAAAAAAACATTTTTTCTAGGGACAGAAAACTATAGGTAGGAAGAGTGTCAGTTTCTTTCACTGTGATAATCCTTGTTTCTAGGGACAGGGAAGGACAGTGAGTGAAATTCTACTTGTGCTATAGTGTGCTAAAGCATTGATCATCAATCAGCTTTAAAAAAACATTTTTTCTAGGGACAGAAAACTATAGGTAGGAAGAGTGTCAGTTTCTTTCACTGTGATAATCCTTGTTTCTAGGGACAGGGAAGGACAGTGAGGGAAATTCTACTTGTGCTATAGTGTGCTAAAGCATTGATCATCAATCAGCTTTAAAAAAACATTTTTTTCTAGGGACAGAAAACTATAGGTAGGAAGAGTGTCAGTTTCTTTCACTGTGATAATCCTTGTTTCTAGGGACAGGGAAGGACAGTTAGGGAAATTCTCCTTGTGCTATAGTGTGCTATAGCATTGATCATCAACCGTCTTTAAAAAAACATTTTTTCTAGGGACAGAAAACTATAGGTAGGAAGAGTGTCAGTTTCTTTCACTGTGATAATCCTTGTTTCTAGGGACAGGGAAGGACAGTGAGGGAAATTCTACTTGTGCTATAGTGTGCTAAAGCATTGATCATCAATCAGCTTTAAAAAAACATTTTTTCTAGGGACAGAAAACTATAGGTAGGAAGAGTGTCAGTTTCTTTCACTGTGATAATCCTTGTTTCTAGGGACAGGGAAGGACAGTGAGGGAAATTATCCTTGTGCTATAGTGTGCTAAAGCATTGATCATCAGCCGTCTTTAAAAAAACATTTTTTCTAGGGACAGAAAACTATAGGTAGGAAGAGTGTCAGTTTCTTTCACTGTGATAATCCTTGTTTCTAGGGACAGGGAAGGACAGTGAGGGAAATTCTCCTTGTGCTATAGTGTGCTAAAGCATTGATCATCAACCGTCTTTAAAAAAACATTTTTTCTAGGGACAGAAAACTATAGGTAGGAAGAGTGTCAGTTTCTTTCACTGTGATAATCCTTGTTTCTAGGGACAGGGAAGGACAGTGAGGGAAATTCTACTTGTGCTATAGTGTGCTAAAGCATTGATCATCAATCAGCTTTAAAAAAACATTTTTTCTAGGGACAGAAAACTATAGGTAGGAAGAGTGTCAGTTTCTTTCACTGTGATAATCCTTGTTTCTAGGGACAGGGAAGGACAGTGAGGGAAATTCTACTTGTGCTATAGTGTGCTAAAGCATTGATCATCAATCACCTTTAAAAAAACATTTTTTTCTAGGGACAGAAAACTATAGGTAGGAAGAGTGTCAGTTTCTTTCACTGTGATAATCCTTGTTTCTAGGGACAGGGAAGGACAGTTAGGGAAATTCTCCTTGTGCTATAGTGTGCTAAAGCATTGATCATCAACCGTCTTTAAAAAAACATTTTTTCTAGGGACAGAAAACTATAGGTAGGAAGAGTGTCAGTTTCTTTCACTGTGATAATCCTTGTTTCTAGGGACAGGGAAGGACAGTGAGGGAAATTCTACTTGTGCTATAGTGTGCTAAAGCATTGATCATCAATCAGCTTTAAAAACACATTTTTTCTAGGGACAGAAAACTATAGGTAGGAAGAGTGTCAGTTTCTTTCACTGTGATAATCCTTGTTTCTAGGGACAGGGAAGGACAGTGAGGGAAATTCTACTTGTGCTATATTGTGCTAAAGCATTGATCATCAACCATCTTTAAAAAAACATTTTTTCTAGGGACAGAAAACTATAGGTAGGAAGAGTGTCAGTTTCTTTCACTGTGATAATCCTTGTTTCTAGGGACAGGGAAGGACAGTGAGGGAAATTCTCCTTGTGCTATAGTGTGCTAAAGCATTGATCATCAACCGTCTTTAAAAAAACATTTTTTCTAGGGACAGAAAACTATAGGTAGGAAGAGTGTCAGTTTCTTTCACTGTGATAATCCTTGTTTCTAGGGACAGGGAAGGACAGTGAGGGAAATTCTCCTTGTGCTATAGTGTGCTAAAGCATTGATCATCAACCGTCTTTAAAAAAACATTTTTTCTAGGGACAGAAAACTATAGGTAGGAAGAGTGTCAGTTTCTTTCACTGTGATAATCCTTGTTTCTAGGGACAGGGAAGGACAGTGAGTGAAATTCTACTTGTGCTATAGTGTGCTAAAGCATTGATCATCAATCAGCTTTAAAAAAACATTTTTTCTAGGGACAGAAAACTATAGGTAGGAAGAGTGTCAGTTTCTTTCACTGTGATAATCCTTGTTTCTAGGGACAGGGAAGGACAGTGAGGGAAATTCTACTTGTGCTATAGTGTGCTAAAGCATTGATCATCAATCAGCTTTAAAAAAACATTTTTTTCTAGGGACAGAAAACTATAGGTAGGAAGAGTGTCAGTTTCTTTCACTGTGATAATCCTTGTTTCTAGGGACAGGGAAGGACAGTTAGGGAAATTCTCCTTGTGCTATAGTGTGCTATAGCATTGATCATCAACCGTCTTTAAAAAAACATTTTTTCTAGGGACAGAAAACTATAGGTAGGAAGAGTGTCAGTTTCTTTCACTGTGATAATCCTTGTTTCTAGGGACAGGGAAGGACAGTGAGGGAAATTCTACTTGTGCTATAGTGTGCTAAAGCATTGATCATCAATCAGCTTTAAAAAAACATTTTTTCTAGGGACAGAAAACTATAGGTAGGAAGAGTGTCAGTTTCTTTCACTGTGATAATCCTTGTTTCTAGGGACAGGGAAGGACAGTGAGGGAAATTCTCCTTGTGCTATAGTGTGCTAAAGCATTGATCATCAACCATCTTTAAAAAAACATTTTTTCTAGGGACAGAAAACTATAGGTAGGAAGAGTGTCAGTTTCTTTCACTGTGATAATCCTTGTTTCTAGGGACAGGGAAGGACAGTGAGGGAAATTCTCCTTGTGCTATAGTGTGCTAAAGCATTGATCATCAACCATCTTTAAAAAAATATTTTTTCTAGGGACAGAAAACTATAGGTAGGAAGAGTGTCAGTTTCTTTCACTGTGATAATCCTTGTTTCTAGGGACAGGGAAGGACAGTGAGGGAAATTCTACTTGTGCTATAGTGTGCTAAAGCATTGATCATCAATCAGCTTTAAAAAAACATTTTTTCTAGGGACAGAAAACTATAGGTAGGAAGAGTGTCAGTTTCTTTCACTGTGATAATCCTTGTTTCTAGGGACAGGGAAGGACAGTGAGGGAAATTCTCCTTGTGCTATAGTGTGCTAAAGCATTGATCATCAACCGTCTTTAAAAAAACATTTTTTCTAGGGACAGAAAACTATAGGTAGGAAGAGTGTCAGTTTCTTTCACTGTGATAATCCTTGTTTCTAGGGACAGGGAAGGACAGTGAGGGAAATTCTCCTTGTGCTATAGTGTGCTAAAGCATTGATCATCAACCGTCTTTAAAAAAACATTTTTTCTAGGGACAGAAAACTATAGGTAGGAAGAGTGTCAGTTTCTTTCACTGTGATAATCCTTGTTTCTAGGGACAGGGAAGGACAGTGAGGGAAATTCTCCTTGTGCTATAGTGTGCTAAAGCATTGATCATCAACCATCTTTAAAAAAACATTTTTTCTAGGGACAGAAAACTATAGGTAGGAAGAGTGTCAGTTTCTTTCACTGTGATAATCCTTGTTTCTAGGGACAGGGAAGGACAGTGAGGGAAATTCTCCTTGTGCTATAGTGTGCTAAAGCATTGATCATCAACCATCTTTAAAAAAACATTTTTTCTAGGGACAGAAAACTATAGGTAGGAAGAGTGTCAGTTTCTTTCACTGTGATAATCCTTGTTTCTAGGGACAGGGAAGGACAGTGAGGGAAATTCTACTTGTGCTATAGTGTGCTAAAGCATTGATCATCAATCAGCTTTAAAAAAACATTTTTTCTAGGGACAGAAAACTATAGGTAGGAAGAGTGTCAGTTTCTTTCACTGTGATAATCCTTGTTTCTAGGGACAGGGAAGGACAGTGAGGGAAATTCTACTTGTGCTATAGTGTGCTAAAGCATTGATCATCAATCAGCTTTAAAAAAACATTTTTTCTAGGGACAGAAAACTATAGGTAGGAAGAGTGTCAGTTTCTTTCACTGTGATAATCCTTGTTTCTAGGGACAGGGAAGGACAGTGAGGGAAATTCTACTTGTGCTATAGTGTGCTAAAGCATTGATCATCAATCAGCTTTAAAAAAACATTTTTTCTAGGGACAGAAAACTATAGGTAGGAAGAGTGTCAGTTTCTTTCACTGTGATAATCCTTGTTTCTAGGGACAGGGAAGGACAGTGAGGGAAATTCTCCTTGTGCTATAGTGTGCTAAAGCATTGATCATCAACCGTCTTTAAAAAAACATTTTTTCTAGGGACAGAAAACTATAGGTAGGAAGAGTGTCAGTTTCTTTCACTGTGATAATCCTTGTTTCTAGGGACAGGGAAGGACAGTGAGGGGAATTCTACTTGTGCTATAGTGTGCTAAAGCATTGATCATCAATCAGCTTTAAAATAACATTTTTTCTAGGGACAGAAAACTATAGGTAGGAAGAGTGTCAGTTTCTTTCACTGTGATAATCCTTGTTTCTAGGGACAGGGAAGGACAGTGAGGGAAATTCTCCTTGTGCTATAGTGTGCTAAAGCATTGATCATCAACCGTCTTTAAAAAAACATTTTTTCTAGGGACAGAAAATTATAGGTAGGAAGAGTGTCAGTTTCTTTCACTGTGATAATCCTTGTTTCTAGGGACAGGGAAGGACAGTGAGGGAAATTCTCCTTGTGCTATAGTGTGCTAAAGCATTGATCATCAACCATCTTTAAAAAATCATTTTTTCTAGGGACAGAAAACTATAGGTAGGGAGAGTGTCAGTGTGTTTTACTGTGATAATCCTTGTTTCTAGGGACAGGGAAGGACAGTGAGGGAAATTCTCCTTGTGCTATAGTGTGCTAAAGCATTGATCATCAACCGTCTTTAAAAAAACATTTTTTCTAGGGACAGAAAACTATAGGTAGGAAGAGTGTCAGTTTCTTTCACTGTGATAATCCTTGTTTCTAGGGACAGGGAAGGACAGTGAGGGAAATTCTCCTTGTGCTATAGTGTGCTAAAGCATTGATCATCAACCGTCTTTAAAAAAACATTTTTTCTAGGGACAGAAAACTATAGGTAGGAAGAGTGTCAGTTTCTTTCACTGTGATAATCCTTGTTTCTAGGGACAGGGAAGGACAGTGAGGGAAATTCTCCTTGTGCTATAGTGTGCTAAAGCATTGATCATCAACCGTCTTTAAAAAAAAAAATTTCTAGGGACAGAAAACTATAGGTAGGAAGAGTGTCAGTTTCTTTCACTGTGATAATCCTTGTTTCTAGGGACAGGGAAGGACAGTGAGGGAAATTCTCCTTGTGCTATAGTGTGCTAAAGCATTGATCATCAACCGTCTTTAAAAAAACATTTTTTCTAGGGACAGAAAACTATAGGTAGGAAGAGTGTCAGTTTCTTTCACTGTGATAATCCTTGTTTCTAGGGACAGGGAAGGACAGTGAGGGAAATTCTACTTGTGCTATAGTGTGCTAAAGCATTGATCATCAATCAGCTTTAAAAAAACATTTTTTCTAGGGACAGAAAACTATAGGTAGGAAGAGTGTCAGTTTCTTTCACTGTGATAATCCTTGTTTCTAGGGACAGGGAAGGACAGTGAGGGAAATTCTCCTTGTGCTATAGTGTGCTAAAGCATTGATCATCAACCGTCTTTAAAAAAACATTTTTTCTAGGGACAGAAAACTATAGGTAGGAAGAGTGTCAGTTTCTTTCACTGTGATAATCCTTGTTTCTAGGGACAGGGAAGGACAGTGAGGGGAATTCTACTTGTGCTATAGTGTGCTAAAGCATTGATCATCAATCAGCTTTAAAAAAACATTTTTTCTAGGGACAGAAAACTATAGGTAGGAAGAGTGTCAGTTTCTTTCACTGTGATAATCCTTGTTTCTAGGGACAGGGAAGGACAGTGAGGGAAATTCTCCTTGTGCTATAGTGTGCTAAAGCATTGATCATCAACCATCTTTAAAAAATCATTTTTTCTAGGGACAGAAAACTATAGGTAGGGAGAGTGTCAGTGTGTTTTACTGTGATAATCCTTGTTTCTAGGGACAGGGAAGGACAGTGAGGGAAATTCTCCTTGTGCTATAGTGTGCTAAAGCATTGATCATCAACCGTCTTTAAAAAAACATTTTTTCTAGGGACAGAAAACTATAGGTAGGAAGAGTGTCAGTTTCTTTCACTGTGATAATCCTTGTTTCTAGGGACAGGGAAGGACAGTGAGGGAAATTCTCCTTGTGCTATAGTGTGCTAAAGCATTGATCATCAACCGTCTTTAAAAAAACATTTTTTCTAGGGACAGAAAACTATAGGTAGGAAGAGTGTCAGTTTCTTTCACTGTGATAATCCTTGTTTCTAGGGACAGGGAAGGACAGTGAGGGAAATTCTCCTTGTGCTATAGTGTGCTAAAGCATTGATCATCAACCGTCTTTAAAAAAAAAAATTTCTAGGGACAGAAAACTATAGGTAGGAAGAGTGTCAGTTTCTTTCACTGTGATAATCCTTGTTTCTAGGGACAGGGAAGGACAGTGAGGGAAATTCTCCTTGTGCTATAGTGTGCTAAAGCATTGATCATCAACCGTCTTTAAAAAAACATTTTTTCTAGGGACAGAAAACTATAGGTAGGAAGAGTGTCAGTTTCTTTCACTGTGATAATCCTTGTTTCTAGGGACAGGGAAGGACAGTGAGGGAAATTCTACTTGTGCTATAGTGTGCTAAAGCATTGATCATCAATCAGCTTTAAAAAAACATTTTTTCTAGGGACAGAAAACTATAGGTAGGAAGAGTGTCAGTTTCTTTCACTGTGATAATCCTTGTTTCTAGGGACAGGGAAGGACAGTGAGGGAAATTCTCCTTGTGCTATAGTGTGCTAAAGCATTGATCATCAACCGTCTTTAAAAAAACATTTTTTCTAGGGACAGAAAACTATAGGTAGGAAGAGTGTCAGTTTCTTTCACTGTGATAATCCTTGTTTCTAGGGACAGGGAAGGACAGTGAGGGGAATTCTACTTGTGCTATAGTGTGCTAAAGCATTGATCATCAATCAGCTTTAAAAAAACATTTTTTCTAGGGACAGAAAACTATAGGTAGGAAGAGTGTCAGTTTCTTTCACTGTGATAATCCTTGTTTCTAGGGACAGGGAAGGACAGTGAGGGAAATTCTCCTTGTGCTATAGTGTGCTAAAGCATTGATCATCAACCGTCTTTAAAAAAACATTTTTTCTAGGGACAGAAAACTATAGGTAGGAAGAGTGTCAGTTTCTTTCACTGTGATAATCCTTGTTTCTAGGGACAGGGAAGGACAGTGAGGGAAATTCTCCTTGTGCTATAGTGTGCTAAAGCATTGATCATCAACCATCTTTAAAAAATCATTTTTTCTAGGGACAGAAAACTATAGGTAGGGAGAGTGTCAGTGTGTTTTACTGTGATAATCCTTGTTTCTAGGGACAGGGAAGGACAGTGAGGAAAATTCTCCTTGTGCTATAGTGTGCTAAAGCATTGATCATCAACCGTCTTTAAAAAAACATTTTTTCTAGGGACAGAAAACTATAGGTAGGAAGAGTGTCAGTTTCTTTCACTGTGATAATCCTTGTTTCTAGGGACAGGGAAGGACAGTGAGGGAAATTCTCCTTGTGCTATAGTGTGCTAAAGCATTGATCATCAACCGTCTTTAAAAAAACATTTTTTCTAGGGACAGAAAACTATAGGTAGGAAGAGTGTCAGTTTCTTTCACTGTGATAATCCTTGTTTCTAGGGACAGGGAAGGACAGTGAGGGAAATTCTCCTTGTGCTATAGTGTGCTAAAGCATTGATCATCAACCGTCTTTAAAAAAACATTTTTTCTAGGGACAGAAAACTATAGGTAGGAAGAGTGTCAGTTTCTTTCACTGTGATAATCCTTGTTTCTAGGGACAGGGAAGGACAGTGAGGGAAATTCTCCTTGTGCTATAGTGTGCTAAAGCATTGATCATCAACCATCTTTAAAAAAACATCTTTTCTAGGGACAGAAAACTATAGGTAGGAAGAGTGTCAGTTTCTTTCACTGTGATAATCCTTGTTTCTAGGGACAGGGAAGGACAGTGAGGGAAATTCTCCTTGTGCTATAGTGTGCTAAAGCATTGATCATCAACCATCTTTAAAAAATCATTTTTTCTAGGGACAGAAAACTATAGGTAGGGAGAGTGTCAGTGTGTTTTACTGTGATAATCCTTGTTTCTAGGGACAGGGAAGGACAGTGAGGGAAATTCTCCTTGTGCTATAGTGTGCTAAAGCATTGATCATCAACCGTCTTTAAAAAAACATTTTTTCTAGGGACAGAAAACTATAGGTAGGAAGAGTGTCAGTTTCTTTCACTGTGATAATCCTTGTTTCTAAGGACAGGGAAGGACAGTGAGGGAAATTCTCCTTGTGCTATAGTGTGCTAAAGCATTGATCATCAACCGTCTTTAAAAAAACATTTTTTCTAGGGACAGAAAACTATAGGTAGGAAGAGTGTCAGTTTCTTTCACTGTGATAATCCTTGTTTCTAAGGACAGGGAAGGACAGTGAGGGAAATTCTCCTTGTGCAATAGTGTGCTAAAGCATTGATCATCAACCATCTTTAAAAAAACATTTTTTCTAGGGACAGAAAACTATAGGTAGGAAGAGTGTCAGTTTCTTTCACTGTGATAATCCTTGTTTCTAGGGACAGGGAAGGACAGTGAGGGAAATTCTCCTTGTGCTATAGTGTGCTAAAGCATTGATCATCAACCATCTTTAAAAAAACATTTTTTCTAGGGACAGAAAACTATAGGTAGGAAGAGTGTCAGTTTCTTTCACTGTGATAATCCTTGTTTCTAGGGACAGGGAAGGACAGTGAGGGAAATTCTCCTTGTGCTATAGTGTGCTAAAGCATTGATCATCAACCATCTTTAAAAAAACATTTTTTCTAGGGACAGAAAACTATAGGTAGGAAGAGTGTCAGTTTCTTTCACTGTGATAATCCTTGTTTCTAGGGACAGGGAAGGACAGTGAGGGAAATTCTCCTTGTGCTATAGTGTGCTAAAGCATTGATCATCAATCAGCTTTAAAAAAACATTTTTTCTAGGGACAGAAAACTATAGGTAGGAAGAGTGTCAGTTTCTTTCACTGTGATAATCCTTGTTTCTAGGGACAGGGAAGGACAGTGAGGGAAATTCTCCGTGTGCTATAGTGTGCTAAAGCATTGATCATCAACCATCTTTAAAAAAACATTTTTTCTAGGGACAGAAAACTATAGGTAGGAAGAGTGTCAGTTTCTTTCACTGTGATAATCCTTGTTTCAAGGGACAGGGAAGGACAGTGAGGGAAATTCTACTTGTGCTATAGTGTGCTAAAGCATTGATCATCAATCAGCTTTAAAAAAACATTTTTTCTAGGGACAGAAAACTATAGGTAGGAAGAGTGTCAGTTTCTTTCACTGTGATAATCCTTGTTTCTAGGGACAGGGAAGGACAGTGAGGGAAATTCTACTTGTGCTATAGTGTGCTAAAGCATTGATCATCAATCAGCTTTAAAAAAACATTTTTTCTAGGGACAGAAAACTATAGGTAGGAAGAGTGTCAGTTTCTTTCACTGTGATAATCCTTGTTTCTAGGGACAGGGAAGGACAGTGAGGGAAATTCTACTTGTGCTATAGTGTGCTAAAGCATTGATCATCAATCAGCTTTAAAAAAACATTTTTTCTAGGGACAGAAAACTATAGGTAGGAAGAGTGTCAGTTTCTTTCACTGTGATAATCCTTGTTTCTAGGGACAGGGAAGGACAGTGAGGGAAATTCTCCCTGTGCTATAGTGTGCTAAAGCATTGATCATCAACCATCTTTAAAAAAACATTTTTTCTAGGGACAGAAAACTATAGGTAGGAAGAGTGTCAGTTTCTTTCACTGTGATAATCCTTGTTTCTAGGGACAGGGAAGGACAGTGAGGGAAATTCTCCTTGTGCTATAGTGTGCTAAAGCATTGATCATCAACCATCTTTAAAAAAACATTTTTTCTAGGGACAGAAAACTATAGGTAGGAAGAGTGTCAGTTTCTTTCACTGTGATAATCCTTGTTTCTAGGGACAGGGAAGGACAGTGAGGGAAATTCTACTTGTGCTATAGTGTGCTAAAGCATTGATCATCAATCAGCTTTAAAAAAACATATTTTCTATGGACAGAAAACTATAGGTAGGAAGAGTGTCAGTTTCTTTCACTGTGATAATCCTTGTTTCTAGGGACAGGGAAGGACAGTGAGGGAAATTCTCCGTGTGCTATAGTGTGCTAAAGCATTGATCATCAACCATCTTTAAAAAAACATTTTTTCTAGGGACAGAAAACTATAGGTAGGAAGAGTGTCAGTTTCTTTCACTGTGATAATCCTTGTTTCTAGGGACAGGGAAGGACAGTGAGGGAAATTCTACTTGTGCTATAGGGTGCTAAAGCATTGATCATCAATCAGCTTTAAAAAAACATTTTTTCTAGGGACAGAAAACTATAGGTAGGAAGAGTGTCAGTTTCTTTCACTGTGATAATCCTTGTTTCTAGGGACAGGGAAGGACAGTGAGGGAAATTCTCCTTGTGCTATAGTGTGCTAAAGCATTGATCATCAATCAGCTTTAAAAAAACATTTTTTCTAGGGACAGAAAACTATAGGTAGGAAGAGTGTCAGTTTCTTTCACTGTGATAATCCTTGTTTCTAGGGACAGGGAAGGACAGTGAGGGAAATTCTCCTTGTGCTATAGTGTGCTAAAGCATTGATCATCAACCGTCTTTAAAAAAACATTTTTTCTAGGGACAGAAAACTATAGGTAGGAAGAGTGTCAGTTTCTTTCACTGTGATAATCCTTGTTTCTAGGGACAGGGAAGGACAGTGAGGGAAATTCTACTTGTGCTATAGTGTGCTAAAGCATTGATCATCAATCAGCTTTAAAAAAACATTTTTTCTAGGGACAGAAAACTATAGGTAGGAAGAGTGTCAGTTTCTTTCACTGTGATAATCCTTGTTTCTAGGGACAGGGAAGGACAGTGAGGGAAATTCTCCTTGTGCTATAGTGTGCTAAAGCATTGATCATCAACCATCTTTAAAAAAACATTTTTTCTAGGGACAGAAAACTATAGGTAGGAAGAGTGTCAGTTTCTTTCACTGTGATAATCCTTGTTTCTAGGGACAGGGAAGGACAGTGAGGGAAATTCTCCTTGTGCTATAGTGTGCTAAAGCATTGATCATCAACCATCTTTAAAAAAACATTTTTTCTAGGGACAGAAAACTATAGGTAGGAAGAGTGTCAGTTTCTTTCACTGTGATAATCCTTGTTTCTAGGGACAGGGAAGGACAGTGAGGGAAATTCTACTTGTGCTATAGTGTGCTAAAGCATTGATCATCAATCAGCTTTAAAAAAACATTTTTTCTAGGGACAGAAAACTATAGGTAGGAAGAGTGTCAGTTTCTTTCACTGTGATAATCCTTGTTTCTAGGGACAGGGAAGGACAGTGAGGGAAATTCTCCTTGTGCTATGGTGTGCTAAAGCATTGATCATCAACCGTCTTTAAAAAAACATTTTTTCTAGGGACAGAAAACTATAGGTAGGAAGAGTGTCAGTTTCTTTCACTGTGATAATCCTTGTTTCTAGGGACAGGGAAGGACAGTGAGGGAAATTCTACTTGTGCTATAGTGTGCTAAAGCATTGATCATCAATCAGCTTTAAAAACACATTTTTTCTAGGGACAGAAAACTATAGGTAGGAAGAGTGTCAGTTTCTTTCACTGTGATAATCCTTGTTTCTAGGGACAGGGAAGGACAGTGAGGGAAATTCTACTTGTGCTATAGTGTGCTAAAGCATTCTTTAAAAAAACATTTTTTCTAGGGACAGAAAACTATAGGTAGGAAGAGTGTCAGTTTCTTTCACTGTGATAATCCTTGTTTCTAGGGACAGGGAAGGACAGTGAGGGAAATTCTCCTTGTGCTATAGTGTGCTAAAGCATTGATCATCAACCGTCTTTAAAAAAACATTTTTTCTAGGGACAGAAAACTATAGGTAGGAAGAGTGTCAGTTTCTTTCACTGTGATAATCCTTGTTTCTAGGGACAGGGAAGGACAGTGAGGGAAATTCTCCTTGTGCTATAGTGTGCTAAAGCATTGATCATCAACCGTCTTTAAAAAAACATTTTTTCTAGGGACAGAAAACTATAGGTAGGAAGAGTGTCAGTTTCTTTCACTGTGATAATCCTTGTTTCTAGGGACAGGGAAGGACAGTGAGGGAAATTCTACTTGTGCTATAGTGTGCTAAAGCATTGATCATCAATCAGCTTTAAAAAAACATTTTTTCTAGGGACAGAAAACTATAGGTAGGAAGAGTGTCAGTTTCTTTCACTGTGATAATCCTTGTTTCTAGGGACAGGGAAGGACAGTGAGGGAAATTCTACTTGTGCTATAGTGTGCTAAAGCATTGATCATCAATCACCTTTAAAAAAACATTTTTTTCTAGGGACAGAAAACTATAGGTAGGAAGAGTGTCAGTTTCTTTCACTGTGATAATCCTTGTTTCTAGGGACAGGGAAGGACAGTTAGGGAAATTCTCCTTGTGCTATAGTGTGCTAAAGCATTGATCATCAACCGTCTTTAAAAAAACATTTTTTCTAGGGACAGAAAACTATAGGTAGGAAGAGTGTCAGTTTCTTTCACTGTGATAATCCTTGTTTCTAGGGACAGGGAAGGACAGTGAGGGAAATTCTACTTGTGCTATAGTGTGCTAAAGCATTGATCATCAATCAGCTTTAAAAACACATTTTTTCTAGGGACAGAAAACTATAGGTAGGAAGAGTGTCAGTTTCTTTCACTGTGATAATCCTTGTTTCTAGGGACAGGGAAGGACAGTGAGGGAAATTCTACTTGTGCTATAGTGTGCTAAAGCATTGATCATCAACCATCTTTAAAAAAACATTTTTTCTAGGGACAGAAAACTATAGGTAGGAAGAGTGTCAGTTTCTTTCACTGTGATAATCCTTGTTTCTAGGGACAGGGAAGGACAGTGAGGGAAATTCTCCTTGTGCTATAGTGTGCTAAAGCATTGATCATCAACCGTCTTTAAAAAAACATTTTTTCTAGGGACAGAAAACTATAGGTAGGAAGAGTGTCAGTTTCTTTCACTGTGATAATCCTTGTTTCTAGGGACAGGGAAGGACAGTGAGGGAAATTCTCCTTGTGCTATAGTGTGCTAAAGCATTGATCATCAACCGTCTTTAAAAAAACATTTTTTCTAGGGACAGAAAACTATAGGTAGGAAGAGTGTCAGTTTCTTTCACTGTGATAATCCTTGTTTCTAGGGACAGGGAAGGACAGTGAGTGAAATTCTACTTGTGCTATAGTGTGCTAAAGCATTGATCATCAATCAGCTTTAAAAAAACATTTTTTCTAGGGACAGAAAACTATAGGTAGGAAGAGTGTCAGTTTCTTTCACTGTGATAATCCTTGTTTCTAGGGACAGGGAAGGACAGTGAGGGAAATTCTCCTTGTGCTATAGTGTGCTAAAGCATTGATCATCAATCAGCTTTAAAAAAACATTTTTTTCTAGGGACAGAAAACTATAGGTAGGAAGAGTGTCAGTTTCTTTCACTGTGATAATCCTTGTTTCTAGGGACAGGGAAGGACAGTTAGGGAAATTCTCCTTGTGCTATAGTGTGCTATAGCATTGATCATCAACCGTCTTTAAAAAAACATTTTTTCTAGGGACAGAAAACTATAGGTAGGAAGAGTGTCAGTTTCTTTCACTGTGATAATCCTTGTTTCTAGGGACAGGGAAGGACAGTGAGGGAAATTCTACTTGTGCTATAGTGTGCTAAAGCATTGATCATCAATCAGCTTTAAAAAAACATTTTTTCTAGGGACAGAAAACTATAGGTAGGAAGAGTGTCAGTTTCTTTCACTGTGATAATCCTTGTTTCTAGGGACAGGGAAGGACAGTGAGGGAAATTCTCCTTGTGCTATAGTGTGCTAAAGCATTGATCATCAACCATCTTTAAAAAAACATTTTTTCTAGGGACAGAAAACTATAGGTAGGAAGAGTGTCAGTTTCTTTCACTGTGATAATCCTTGTTTCTAGGGACAGGGAAGGACAGTGAGGGAAATTCTCCTTGTGCTATAGTGTGCTAAAGCATTGATCATCAACCATCTTTAAAAAAATATTTTTTCTAGGGACAGAAAACTATAGGTAGGAAGAGTGTCAGTTTCTTTCACTGTGATAATCCTTGTTTCTAGGGACAGGGAAGGACAGTGAGGGAAATTCTACTTGTGCTATAGTGTGCTAAAGCATTGATCATCAATCAGCTTTAAAAAAACATTTTTTCTAGGGACAGAAAACTATAGGTAGGAAGAGTGTCAGTTTCTTTCACTGTGATAATCCTTGTTTCTAGGGACAGGGAAGGACAGTGAGGGAAATTCTCCTTGTGCTATAGTGTGCTAAAGCATTGATCATCAACCGTCTTTAAAAAAACATTTTTTCTAGGGACAGAAAACTATAGGTAGGAAGAGTGTCAGTTTCTTTCACTGTGATAATCCTTGTTTCTAGGGACAGGGAAGGACAGTGAGGGAAATTCTCCTTGTGCTATAGTGTGCTAAAGCATTGATCATCAACCGTCTTTAAAAAAACATTTTTCCTAGGGACAGAAAACTATAGGTAGGAAGAGTGTCAGTTTCTTTCACTGTGATAATCCTTGTTTCTAGGGACAGGGAAGGACAGTGAGGGAAATTCTCCTTGTGCTATAGTGTGCTAAAGCATTGATCATCAACCATCTTTAAAAAAACACTTTTTCTAGGGACAGAAAACTATAGGTAGGAAGAGTGTCAGTTTCTTTCACTGTGATAATCCTTGTTTCTAGGGACAGGGAAGGACAGTGAGGGAAATTCTCCTTGTGCTATAGTGTGCTAAAGCATTGATCATCAACCATCTTTAAAAAAACATTTTTTCTAGGGACAGAAAACTATAGGTAGGAAGAGTGTCAGTTTCTTTCACTGTGATAATCCTTGTTTCTAGGGACAGGGAAGGACAGTGAGGGAAATTCTACTTGTGCTATAGTGTGCTAAAGCATTGATCATCAATCAGCTTTAAAAAAACATTTTTTCTAGGGACAGAAAACTATAGGTAGGAAGAGTGTCAGTTTCTTTCACTGTGATAATCCTTGTTTCTAGGGACAGGGAAGGACAGTGAGGGAAATTCTCCTTGTGCTATAGTGTGCTAAAGCATTGATCATCAACCGTCTTTAAAAAAACATTTTTTCTAGGGACAGAAAACTATAGGTAGGAAGAGTGTCAGTTTCTTTCACTGTGATAATCCTTGTTTCTAGGGACAGGGAAGGACAGTGAGGGAAATTCTCCTTGTGCTATAGTGTGCTAAAGCATTGATCATCAACCATCTTTAAAAAAACATTTTTTCTAGGGACAGAAAACTATAGGTAGGAAGAGTGTCAGTTTCTTTCACTGTGATAATCCTTGTTTCTAGGGACAGGGAAGGACAGTGAGGGAAATTCTACTTGTGCTATAGTGTGCTAAAGCATTGATTAGGGATGAGCTTCGTGTTCGAGTCGAACATACGTTCGACTCGAACATCGGCTGTTCGATCGTTCGACGAAGATCGAACGATTTTGGCCGTTCGCGCCAAATTCGAGTGACGCGAACGGCCCACAATGCACTACGCCATCGCAGTGTCATCCAGGCACTGTGATTGGCCAAGCATGCACTGTGACCCCGCATGCTTGGCCAATCACAGCGCCGGCAGCGAGGAGAGCAATGATTGGCCACAGGCAGGATGCCTGTGGCCAATTATTGCTGAGGGTGTTTAGTACACGCCCCACACTATAAAAGGCCGCCAGCACGGCGGCCTAGTGTAGTGTGTTCCGGAGCAGGGAAAGAGAAGCATAGGCAGGGACAGTGACATTTATTTTTTCTTGCTTAACCTGGATTCCTTTAGTTTAGGGAAAGAGAAGGATAGGTAGGGAGAGTGTCAGTGTGTTTTACTGTGCGAATCCTTGTTTCTAGGGACAGGGAAGGACAGTGAGGGAATTCTCCTTGTGCTATAGTGTGCTTTAAAAAAACATTTTTTCTAGGGACAGAAAACTATAGGTAGGGAGAGTGTCAGTGTGTTTTACTGTGCGAATCCTTGTTTCTAGGGACAGGGAAGGACAGTGAGGGAAATTCTCCTTGTGCTATAGTGTGCTTTAAAAAAACATTTTTTCTAGGGACAGAAAACTATAGGTAGGGAGAGTGTCAGTGTGTTTTACTGTGCGAATCCTTGTTTCTAGGGACAGGGAAGGACAGTGAGGGAAATTCTCCTTGTGCTATTGTGTGCTTTAAAAAAACATTTTTTCTAGGGACAGAAAACTATAGGTAGGGAGAGTGTCAGTGTGTTTTACTGTGCGAATCCTTGTTTCTAGGGACAGGGAAGGACAGTGAGGGAAATTCTCCTTGTGCTATAGTGTGCTTTAAAAAAACATTTTTTCTAGGGACAGAAAACTATAGGTAGGGAGAGTGTCAGTGTGTTTTACTGTGCGAATCCTTGTTTCTAGGGACAGGGAAGGACAGTGAGGGAAATTCTCCTAGTGCTATAGTGTGCTTTAAAAAAACATTTTTTCTAGGGACAGAAAACTATAGGTAGGAAGAGTGTCAGTTTCTTTCACTGTGATAATCCTTTTTTCTAGGGACAGGGAAGGACAGTGAGGGAAATTCTCCTTGTGCTATAGTGTGCTTTAAAAAAACATTTTTTCTAGGGACAGAAAACTATAGGTAGGAAGAGTGTCAGTTTCTTTCACTGTGATAATCCTTTTTTCTAGGGACAGGGAAGGACAGTGAGGGAAATTCTCCTTGTGCTATAGTGTGCTTTAAAAAAACATTTTTTCTAGGGACAGAAAACTATAGGTAGGAAGAGTGTCAGTTTCTTTCACTGTGATAATCCTTTTTTCTAGGGACAGGGAAGGACAGTGAGGGAAATTCTCCTTGTGCTATAGTGTGCTTTAAAAAAACATTTTTTCTAGGGACAGAAAACTATAGGTAGGAAGAGTGTCAGTTTCTTTCACTGTGATAATCCTTGTTTCTAGGGACAGGGAAGGACAGTGAGGGAAATTCTCCTTGTGCTATAGTGTGCTTTAAAAAAACATTTTTTCTAGGGACAGAAAACTATAGGTAGGAAGAGTGTCAGTTTCTTTCACTGTGATAATCCTTGTTTCTAGGGACAGGGAAGGACAGTGAGGGAAATTCTCCTTGTGCTATAGTGTGCTTTAAAAAAACATTTTTTCTAGGGACAGAAAACTATAGGTAGGAAGAGTGTCAGTTTCTTTCACTGTGATAATCCTTGTTTCTAGGGACAGGGAAGGACAGTGAGGGAAATTCTCCTTGTGCTATAGTGTGCTTTAAAAAAACATTTTTTCTAGGGACAGAAAACTATAGGTAGGAAGAGTGTCAGTTTCTTTCACTGTGATAATCCTTTTTTCTAGGGACAGGGAAGGACAGTGAGGGAAATTCTCCTTGTGCTATAGTGTGCTTTAAAAAAACATTTTTTCTAGGGACAGAAAACTATAGGTAGGAAGAGTGTCAGTTTCTTTCACTGTGATAATCCTTGTTTCTAGGAACAGGGAAGGACAGTGAGGGAAATTCTCCTTGTGCTATAGTGTGCTTTAAAAAAACATTTTTTCTAGGGACAGAAAACTATAGGTAGGAAGAGTGTCAGTTTCTTTCACTGTGATAATCCTTGTTTCTAGGGACAGGGAAGGACAGTGAGGGAAATTCTCCTTGTGCTATAGTGTGCTTTAAAAAAAAATTTTTCTAGGGACAGAAAACTATAGGTAGGAAGAGTGTCAGTTTCTTTCACTGTGATAATCCTTGTTTCTAGGGACAGGGAAGGACAGTGAGGGAAATTCTCCTTGTGCTATAGTGTGCTTTAAAAAAACATTTTTTCTAGGGACAGAAAACTATAGGTAGGAAGAGTGTCAGTTTCTTTCACTGTGATAATCCTTTTTTCTAGGGACAGGGAAGGACAGTGAGGGAAATTCTCCTTGTGCTATAGTGTGCTTTAAAAAAACATTTTTTCTAGGGACAGAAAACTATAGGTAGGAAGAGTGTCAGTTTCTTTCACTGTGATAATCCTTGTTTCTAGGGACAGGGAAAGACAGTGAGGGAAATTCTCCTTGTGCTATAGTGTGCTTTAAAAAAACATTTTTTCTAGGGACAGAAAACTATAGGTAGGAAGAGTGTCAGTTTCTTTCACTGTGATAATCCTTGTTTCTAGGGACAGGGAAGGACAGTGTCAGGGTCACCTGTGGCCAGGTGACAGATGCACACCGTAGGGGGACAGGAGTGCACCGCGAGGTAGTGAACCCTATGGCTGGCTTCTGTGGGTAGGAAACTGGGTGGTTGTGGAAAGCGGGACCAGAGGAGCACAACCGGGATCCCAACGGAAGCGAGAGCCAAGATTCCCCAGGGCGCGGAGTCTAAGACCCAGCTGGTCTTCTCCAGGGCCTCTAGTGGTGAGGATGTTACGCTGCAGGCTGGGACCAGGTCGCGGCCCCTGGAGTTTCCTAGCTCACGCCCCGTAGGATAAGGGGAAGCAGCGGCACACGATAGAGAGAACTGAATAACAAGCCGAAGGTCAGGGGCCACAAGCAGACAAGGATAACGAAGAACGAGCCGAAGGTCAAGGGTCACGAGCAGACAGGGATGGTCGGGGACAAGCCAATAACGTAACAGAGAGACAGACGTAGCACACGGCAGGCAGGAACCCAAACACACAATGCCTAACAAACACGTTGATCAGCAAAGCAGGCTTGCAGTGCACAGGTTAATATAGTGTTCTGTGATAGGGCCTGGGGTGGAGTCTGGCTGGGAGGAGATTATAAAGGAAGCCAGGTGAAAGGGCTCAGGCCTCTAAGATGAACACATGGGAAGGAAGGTAAGCTGACAGACAAACACTACTGCATATCCATGACAGTACCCTCCCTCTTATGGGCCCTCCCCCGCCTGGGCCCAGGCTTAAAGGGAAATCTCTGATGAAACCTTCTCAACAGATGAGGTGCAGCGACATCAGATGCAGCGATCCAAGACGCCTCCTCAGGACCAAAACCTCTCCAATGCACAAGGTACTGAAGAATGCCTCTGCAGTGCCGAGAATCCAGAACTTGTCTAACCTCGTACTTAAAATTATCATCAGAGACCGAAAACGAGGTAGGGAGATGACAAGAAGATCTATTGAGGACCAAAGGCTCTCTAGGAATAAGCAAGGGCATGAGAGGATCAACAGGAATCTGAGGAGGGTCCCCTAGACCCTTAAAGGGGAACTGGTCATCTTGCACAGGACCATCAGACTGGGCAGATGTCAGTGGAACCCTGAAGTCAGGTTGGTTAGAAGGTGTAATGTCGCCGGAGTCAAGCTGAATAGCTGAAGGACAAGCAGAATGTCCCGAACAAGAAAAAGTGAGAGGCTCACTGGGCATGGGCTGGACTGGCATAACTAGTACAGAGGCAGAGTGAATAGCTGAGTCAGGTGTAGCGACTACCTGAATCGCATCGCAAGACGTAGCGACTGCAGGACTTGTAGACAAGCTAGCCTGGCTGTGCGTCCAAGGGTGGTTAGGGACAGAGAAATGTAAATGGTTATGCAACCTGGAATGAATGACCGACTCAGATTCACAGGGGGCAACCTTGGGTAGGCAGGACGAGGAACAGGAGGGACCCCAAGCCAGGATCTGTCCAGTAGTCCAGTCCACATGAGGAGAATGGAGCTGTAACCATGGGAGACCCAAAATTATAGGCGTTGAGGCCTTGGGTAAGATAAGGAAGGATATCCACTCCTGGTGGAGTGTCCCTACCGACATCTTAACAGGGAGGGTCTGGAAGCGGATAGGTCCCCCTGGGAGAACAGTACCATCAATCGCCAAGACCACCAATGGCGTGGTGAGGGGCAAAAGAGTAAGTCTCATGGACGATGCAATTTCCCAGTCCATGAAATTACCAGCGGCTCCGGAATCCAGATATGCTGAGACTGAATGAGAAGAAGCACCAACATGAAGGAACACAGAAAGCAGAAGACGAGAAGGGGAAGGTGATATTTCTGGGTCCAATACTCCACTTTCCAGATGAAGTGGACCCGAACGTTTTTCTGGACAAAGAGAGCAAGTGTCACGAAAATGACCTTTGCACCCACAGTAAAGACACAGACCAAGAGTTCTGCGCCTAGCACGTTCCTCGGGGATAGCCTGGTCCGACCCAGCTGCATGGGTTCCTCAGCTGGTAGGAGATGCTCTACGGGTCGAAGAGAGGGGAGCTCAGGCTGACTAAGAACCAAGGAGTGCTGGCGTTGCTTTTCTAAGGTCCTCTCCTGAAAGCGAATATCGATCTGGTTACACAAGGAGATAACGCCGGCCAGATCAGTGGGGATGGTTCTTCCAGCTAATTCATCCTTCACTCTATCAGACAGGCCATGCAAAAAGGTTGCAACTAAGGCTTCATTGTTCCAGCTCAACTCAGCCGACAGTATGCGGAAATGAAGGGCATACTGTCCCACAGAAGCAGACTCTTGGCGGAGACGTAAAAGGGCGCTGGCCGCTGAAGAGACACGAGCCGGTTCTTCGAAGATATTCCGAAAAAGTTTCAAGAAGCCAGACAGGCTAGAAACCACTGGATCATTCAGTTCCCACAGAGGGGCTGCCCAGGCTAAAGCTTCACCAGAGAGGAGGGAAATGATATAGGCTACCTTAGCCCGATCAGACAGGAAGTTTTGGGGCTGGAGCTCAAAATGAATCGTGCATTGGCTAAGGAACCCCCTGCAAGCCTTGGAGTCCCCAGAGAAACGGGACGGAGGTGGCAGTTGTAGCGAGTGTGTGGCTGCGACTGGTGCAATAGGTGCAGCCGCTGATTGTATTTGAGGTTGCGGATTCAGGGTTCCCAAGGAGTCCTGAAGCTGCTCGAAGCGAGAAGCCAGATCCTGGAGGAATCGCATCACCTCAGTCTGATTCGATTCCTGGGTTTCAAGTCTGCAAACTATGCCCTGCAACGGATCATCCACGGGTAACGGGATGTCAGCCGGGTTCATGGCTGATCAAACTGTCAGGGTCACCTGTGGCCAGGTGACAGATGCACACCGTAGGGGGACAGGAGTGCACCGCGAGGTAGTGAACCCTATGGCTGGCTTCTGTGGGTAGGAAACTGGGTGGTTGTGGAAAGCGGGACCAGAGGAGCACAACCGGGATCCCAACGGAAGCGAGAGCCAAGATTCCCCAGGGCGCGGAGTCTAAGACCCAGCTGGTCTTCTCCAGGGCCTCTAGTGGTGAGGATGTTACGCTGCAGGCTGGGACCAGGTCGCGGCCCCTGGAGTTTCCTAGCTCACGCCCCGTAGGATAAGGGGAAGCAGCGGCACACGATAGAGAGAACCGAATAACAAGCCGAAGGTCAGGGGCCACAAGCAGACAAGGATAACGAAGAACGAGCCGAAGGTCAAGGGTCACGAGCAGACAGGGATGGTCGGGGACAAGCCAATAACGTAACAGAGAGACAGACGTAGCACACGGCAGGCAGGAACCCAAACACACAATGCCTAACAAACACGTTGATCAGCAAAGCAGGCTTGCAGTGCACAGGTTAATATAGTGTTCTGTGATAGGGCCTGGGGTGGAGTCTGGCTGGGAGGAGATTATAAAGGAAGCCAGGTGAAAGGGCTCAGGCCTCTAAGATGAACACATGGGAAGGAAGGTAAGCTGACAGACAAACACTACTGCATATCCATGACAGACAGTGAGGGAAATTCTACTTGTGCTATAGTGTGCTAAAGCATTGATCATCAATCAGCTTTAAAAAAACATTTTTTCTAGGGACAGAAAACTATAGGTAGGAAGAGTGTCAGTTTCTTTCACTGTGATAATCCTTGTTTCTAGGGACAGGGAAGGACAGTGAGGGAAATTCTCCTTGTGCTATAGTGTGCTAAAGCATTGATCATCAACCATCTTTAAAAAAACATTTTTTCTAGGGACAGAAAACTATAGGTAGGAAGAGTGTCAGTTTCTTTCACTGTGATAATCCTTGTTTCTAGGGACAGGGAAGGACAGTGAGGGAAATTCTCCTTGTGCTATAGTGTGCTAAAGCATTGATCATCAATCAGCTTTAAAAAAACATTTTTTCTAGGGACAGAAAACTATAGGTAGGAAGAGTGTCAGTTTCTTTCACTGTGATAATCCTTGTTTCTAGGGACAGGGAAGGACAGTGAGGGAAATTCTCCTTGTGCTATAGTGTGCTAAAGCATTGATCATCAACCATCTTTAAAAAAACATTTTTTCTAGGGACAGAAAACTATAGGTAGGAAGAGTGTCAGTTTCTTTCACTGTGATAATCCTTGTTTCTAGGGACAGGGAAGGACAGTGAGGGAAATTCTCCTTGTGCTATAGTGTGCTAAAGCATTGATCATCAACCAACTTTAAAAAAACATTTTTTCTAGGGACAGAAAACTATAGGTAGGAAGAGTGTCAGTTTCTTTCACTGTGATAATCCTTGTTTCTAGGGACAGGGAAGGACAGTGAGGGAAATTCTACTTGTGCTATAGTGTGCTAAAGCATTGATCATCAATCAGCTTTAAAAAAACATTTTTTCTAGGGACAGAAAACTATAGGTAGGAAGAGTGTCAGTTTCTTTCACTGTGATAATCCTTGTTTCTAGGGACAGGGAAGGACAGTGAGGGAAATTCTCATTGTGCTATAGTGTGCTAAAGCATTGATCATCAACCATCTTTAAAAAAACATTTTTTCTAGGGACAGAAAACTATAGGTAGGAAGAGTGTCAGTTTCTTTCACTGTGATAATCCTTGTTTCTAGGGACAGGGAAGGACAGTGAGGGAAATTCTCCTTGTGCTATAGTGTGCTAAAGCATTGATCATCAACCATCTTTAAAAAAACATTTTTTCTAGGGACAGAAAACTATAGGTAGGAAGAGTGTCAGTTTCTTTCACTGTGATAATCCTTGTTTCTAGGGACAGGGAAGGACAGTGAGGGAAATTCTACTTGTGCTATAGTGTGCTAAAGCATTGATCATCAATCAGCTTTAAAAAAACATTTTTTCTAGGGACAGAAAACTATAGGTAGGAAGAGTGTCAGTTTCTTTCACTGTGATAATCCTTGTTTCTAGGGACAGTCAAGGACAGTGAGGGAAATTCTCCTTGTGCTATAGTGTGCTAAAGCATTGATCATCAACCGTCTTTAAAAAAACATTTTTTCTAGGGACAGAAAACTATAGGTAGGAAGAGTGTCAGTTTCTTTCACTGTGATAATCCTTGTTTCTAGGGACAGGGAAGGACAGTGAGGGAAATTCTCCTTGTGCTATAGTGTGCTAAAGCATTGATCATCAACCGTCTTTAAAAAAACATTTTTTCTAGGGACAGAAAACTATAGGTAGGAAGAGTGTCAGTTTCTTTCACTGTGATAATCCTTGTTTCTAGGGACAGGGAAGGACAGTGAGGGAAATTCTCCTTGTGCTATAGTGTGCTAAAGCATTGATCATCAACCATCTTTAAAAAAACATTTTTTCTAGGGACAGAAAACTATAGGTAGGAAGAGTGTCAGTTTCTTTCACTGTGATAATCCTTGTTTCTAGGGACAGGGAAGGACAGTGAGGGAAATTCTACTTGTGCTATAGTGTGCTAAAGCATTGATTAGGGATGAGCTTCGTGTTCGAGTCGAACATACGTTCGACTCGAACATCGGCTGTTCGATCGTTCGACGAAGATCGAACGATTTTGGCCGTTCGCGCCAAATTCGAGTGACGCGAACGGCCCACAATGCACTACGCCATCGCAGTGTCATCCAGGCGCTGTGATTGGCCAAGCATGCACTGTGACCCCGCATGCTTGGCCAATCACAGCGCCGGCAGCGAGGAGAGCAATGATTGGCCACAGGCAGGATGCCTGTGGCCAATTATTGCTGAGGGTGTTTAGTACACGCCCCACACTATAAAAGGCCGCCAGCACGGCGGCCTAGTGTAGTGTGTTCCGGAGCAGGGAAAGAGAAGCATAGGCAGGGACAGTGACATTTATTTTTTCTTGCTTAACCTGGATTCCTTTAGTTTAGGGAAAGAGAAGGATAGGTAGGGAGAGTGTCAGTGTGTTTTACTGTGCGAATCCTTGTTTCTAGGGACAGGGAAGGACAGTGAGGGAATTCTCCTTGTGCTATAGTGTGCTTTAAAAAAACATTTTTTCTAGGGACAGAAAACTATAGGTAGGGAGAGTGTCAGTGTGTTTTACTGTGCGAATTCTTGTTTCTAGGGACAGGGAAGGACAGTGAGGGAAATTCTCCTTGTGCTATAGTGTGCTTTAAAAAAACATTTTTTCTAGGGACAGAAAACTATAGGTAGGGAGAGTGTCAGTGTGTTTTACTGTGCGAATCCTTGTTTCTAGAGACAGGGAAGGACAGTGAGGGAAATTCTCCTTGTGCTATAGTGTGCTTTAAAAAAACATTTTTTCTAGGGACAGAAAACTATAGGTAGGGAGAGTGTCAGTGTGTTTTACTGTGCGAATCCTTGTTTCTAGGGACAGGGAAGGACAGTGAGGGAAATTCTCCTTGTGCTATAGTGTGCTTTAAAAAAACATTTTTTCTAGGGACAGAAAACTATAGGTAGGAAGAGTGTCAGTTTCTTTCACTGTGATAATCCTTTTTTCTAGGGACAGGGAAGGACAGGGAGGGAAATTCTCCTTGTGCTATAGTGTGCTTTAAAAAAACATTTTTTCTAGGGACAGAAAACTATAGGTAGGAAGAGTGTCAGTTTCTTTCACTGTGATAATCCTTTTTTCTAGGGACAGGGAAGGACAGTGAGGGAAATTCTCCTTGTGCTATAGTGTGCTTTAAAAAAACATTTTTTCTAGGGACAGAAAACTATAGGTAGGAAGAGTGTCAGTTTCTTTCACTGTGATAATCCTTTTTTCTAGGGACAGGGAAGGACAGTGAGGGAAATTCTCCTTGTGCTATAGTGTGCTTTAAAAAAACATTTTTTCTAGGGACAGAAAACTATAGGTAGGAAGAGTGTCAGTTTCTTTCACTGTGATAATCCTTGTTTCTAGGGACAGGGAAGGACAGTGAGGGAAATTCTCCTTGTGCTATAGTGTGCTTTAAGAAAACATTTTTTCTAGGGACAGAAAACTATAGGTAGGAAGAGTGTCAGTTTCTTTCACTGTGATAATCCTTGTTTCTAGAGACAGGGAAGGAAAGTGAGGGAAATTCTCCTTGTGCTATAGTGTGCTTTAAAAAAACATTTTTTCTAGGGACAGAAAACTATAGGTAGGAAGAGTGTCAGTTTCTTTCACTGTGATAATCCTTTTTTCTAGGGACAGGGAAGGACAGTGAGGGAAATTCTCCTTGTGCTATAGTGTGCTTTAAAAAAACATTTTTTCTAGGGACAGAAAACTATAGGTAGGAAGAGTGTCAGTTTCTTTCACTGTGATAATCCTTTTTTCTAGGGACAGGGAAGGACAGTGAGGGAAATTCTCCTTGTGCTATAGTGTGCTTTAAAAAAACATTTTTTCTAGGGACAGAAAACTATAGGTAGGAAGAGTGTCAGTTTCTTTCACTGTGATAATCCTTGTTTCTAGGGACAGGGAAGGACAGTGAGGGAAATTCTCCTTGTGCTATAGTGTGCTAAAGCATTGATCATCAACCGTCTTTAAAAAAACATTTTTTCTAGGGACAGAAAACTATAGGTAGGAAGAGTGTCAGTTTCTTTCACTGTGATAATCCTTGTTTCTAGGGACAGGGAAGGACAGTGAGGGAAATTCTCCTTGTGCTATAGTGTGCTAAAGCATTGATCATCAACCATCTTTAAAAAAACATTTTTTCTAGGGACAGAAAACTATAGGTAGGAAGAGTGTCAGTTTCTTTCACTGTGATAATCCTTGTTTCTAGGGACAGGGAAGGACAGTGAGGGAAATTCTACTTGTGCTATAGTGTGCTAAAGCATTGATTAGGGATGAGCTTCGTGTTCGAGTCGAACATACGTTCGACTCAAACATCGGCTGTTCGATCGTTCGACGAAGATCGAACGATTTTGGCCGTTCGCGCCAAATTCGAGTGACGCGAACGGCCCACAATGCACTACGCCATCGCAGTGTCATCCAGGCGCTGTGATTGGCCAAGCATGCACTGTGACCCCGCATGCTTGGCCAATCACAGCGCCGGCAGCGAGGAGAGCAATGATTGGCCACAGGCAGGATGCCTGTGGCCAATTATTGCTGAGGGTGTTTAGTACACGCCCCACACTATAAAAGGCCGCCAGCACGGCGGCCTAGTGTAGTGTGTTCCGGAGCAGGGAAAGAGAAGCATAGGCAGGGACAGTGACATTTATTTTTTCTTGCTTAACCTGGATTCCTTTAGTTTAGGGAAAGAGAAGGATAGGTAGGGAGAGTGTCAGTGTGTTTTACTGTGCGAATCCTTGTTTCTAGGGACAGGGAAGGACAGTGAGGGAATTCTCCTTGTGCTATAGTGTGCTTTAAAAAAACATTTTTTCTAGGGACAGAAAACTATAGGTAGGGAGAGTGTCAGTGTGTTTTACTGTGTGAATCCTTGTTTCTAGGGACAGGGAAGGACAGTGAGGGAAATTCTCCTTGTGCTATAGTGTGCTTTAAAAAAACATTTTTTCTAGGGACAGAAAACTATAGGTAGGGAGAGTGTCAGTGTGTTTTACTGTGCGAATCCTTGTTTCTAGAGACAGGGAAGGACAGTGAGGGAAATTCTCCTTGTGCTATAGTGTGCTTTAAAAAAACATTTTTTCTAGGGACAGAAAACTATAGGTAGGGAGAGTGTCAGTGTGTTTTACTGTGCGAATCCTTGTTTCTAGGGACAGGGAAGGACAGTGAGGGAAATTCTCCTTGTGCTATAGTGTGCTTTAAAAAAACATTTTTTCTAGGGACAGAAAACTATAGGTAGGAAGAGTGTCAGTTTCTTTCACTGTGATAATCCTTTTTTCTAGGGACAGGGAAGGACAGTGAGGGAAATTCTCCTTGTGCTATAGTGTGCTTTAAAAAAACATTTTTTCTAGGGACAGAAAACTATAGGTAGGAAGAGTGTCAGTTTCTTTCACTGTGATAATCCTTTTTTCTAGGGACAGGGAAGGACAGTGAGGGAAATTCTCCGTGTGCTATAGTGTGCTTTAAAAAAACATTTTTTCTAGGGACAGAAAACTATAGGTAGGAAGAGTGTCAGTTTCTTTCACTGTGATAATCCTTTTTTCTAGGGACAGGGAAGGACAGTGAGGGAAATTCTCCTTGTGCTATAGTGTGCTTTAAAAAAACATTTTTTCTAGGGACAGAAAACTATAGGTAGGAAGAGTGTCAGTTTCTTTCACTGTGATAATCCTTGTTTCTAGGGACAGGGAAGGACAGTGAGGGAAATTCTCCTTGTGCTATAGTGTGCTTTAAGAAAACATTTTTTCTAGGGACAGAAAACTATAGGTAGGAAGAGTGTCAGTTTCTTTCACTGTGATAATCCTTGTTTCTAGAGACAGGGAAGGAAAGTGAGGGAAATTCTCCTTGTGCTATAGTGTGCTTTAAAAAAACATTTTTTCTAGGGACAGAAAACTATAGGTAGGAAGAGTGTCAGTTTCTTTCACTGTGATAATCCTTTTTTCTAGGGACAGGGAAGGACAGTGAGGGAAATTCTCCTTGTGCTATAGTGTGCTTTAAAAAAACATTTTTTCTAGGGACAGAAAACTATAGGTAGGAAGAGTGTCAGTTTCTTTCACTGTGATAATCCTTTTTTCTAGGGACAGGGAAGGACAGTGAGGGAAATTCTCCTTGTGCTATAGTGTGCTTTAAAAAAACATTTTTTCTAGGGACAGAAAACTATAGGTAGGAAGAGTGTCAGTTTCTTTCACTGTGATAATCCTTGTTTCTAGGGACAGGGACGGACAGTGAGGGAAATTCTCCTTGTGCTATAGTGTGCTTTAAAAAAACATTTTTTCTAGGGACAGAAAACTATAGGTAGGAAGAGTGTCAGTTTCTTTCACTGTGATAATCCTTGTTTCTAGAGACAGGGAAGGAAAGTGAGGGAAATTCTCCTTGTGCTATAGTGTGCTTTAAAAAAACATTTTTTCTAGGGACAGAAAACTATAGGTAGGAAGAGTGTCAGTTTCTTTCACTGTGATAATCCTTGTTTCTAGGGACAGGGAAGGACAGTGAGGGAAATTCTCCTTGTGCTATAGTGTGCTTTAAAAAAACATTTTTTCTAGGGACAGAAAACTATAGGTAGGGAGAGTGTCAGTGTGTTTTACTGTGCGAATCCTTGTTTCTAGGGACAGGGAAGGAAAGTGAGGGAAATTCTCCTTGTGCTATAGTGTGCTTTAAAAAAATATTTTTTCTAGGGACAGAAAACTATAGGTAGGAAGAGTGTCAGTTTCTTTCACTGTGATAATCCTTTTTTCTGGGAACAGGGAAGGACAGTGAGGGAAATTCTCCTTGTGCTATAGTGTGCTTTAAAAAAACATTTTTTCTAGGGACAGAAAACTATAGGTAGGAAGAGTGTCAGTTTCTTTCACTGAGATAATCCTTGTTTCTAGGGACAGGGAAGGACAGTGAGGGAAATTCTCCTTGTGCTATAGTGTGCTTTAAAAAAACATTTTTTCTAGGGACAGAAAACTATAGGTAGGAAGAGTGTCAGTTTCTTTCACTGTGATAATCCTTTTTTCTAGGGACAGGGAAGGACAGTGAGGGAAATTCTCCTTGTGCTATAGTGTGCTTTAAAAAAACATTTTTTCTAGGGACAGAAAACTATAGGTAGGAAGAGTGTCAGTTTCTTTCACTGTGATAATCCTTGTTTCTAGGAACAGGGAAGGACAGTGAGGGAAATTCTCCTTGTGCTATAGTGTGCTTTAAAAAAACATTTTTTCTAGGGACAGAAAACTATAGGTAGGAAGAGTGTCAGTTTCTTTCACTGTGATAATCCTTGTTTCTAGGGACAGGGAAGGACAGTGAGGGAAATTCTCCTTGTGCTATAGTGTGCTTTAAAAAAACATTTTTTCTAGGGACCGAAAACTATAGGTAGGAAGAGTGTCAGTTTCTTTCACTGTGATAATCCTTTTTTCTAGGGACAGGGAAGGACAGTGAGGGAAATTCTCCTTGTGCTATAGTGTGCTTTAAAAAAACATTTTTTCTAGGGACAGAAAACTATAGGTAGGAAGAGTGTCAGTTTCTTTCACTGTGATAATCCTTGTTTCTAGGGACAGGGAAGGACAGTGAGGGAAATTCTCCTTGTGCTATAGTGTGCTTTAAAAAAACATATTTTCTAGGGACAGAAAACTATAGGTAGGAAGAGTGTCAGTTTCTTTCACTGTGATAATCCTTGTTTCTAGGGACAGGGAAGGACAGTGAGGGAAATTCTCCTTGTGCTATAGTGTGCTTTAAAAAAACATTTTTTCTAGGGACAGAAAACTATAGGTAGGAAGAGTGTCAGTTTCTTTCACTGTGATAATCCATGTTTCTAGGGACAGGGAAGGAAAGTGAGGGAAATTCTCCTTGTGCTATAGTGTGCTTTAAAAAAACATGTTTTCTAGGGACAGAAAACTATAGGTAGGAAGAGTGTCAGTTTCTTTCACTGTGATAATCCTTGTTTCTAGGGACAGGGAAGGAAAGTGAGGGAAATTCTCCTTGTGCTATAGTGTGCTTTAAAAAAACATTTTTTCTAGGGACAGAAAACTATAGGTAGGAAGAGTGTCAGTTTCTTTCACTGTGATAATCCTTGTTTCTAGGGACAGGGAAGGACAGTGAGGGAAATTCTCCTTGTGCTATAGTGTGCTTTAAAAAAAACATTTTTTCTAGGGACATAAAACTATAGGTAGGAAGAGTGTCAGTTTCTTTCACTGTGATAATCCTTGTTTCTAGGGACAGGGAAGGACAGTGAGGGAAATTCTCCTTGTGCTATAGTGTGCTAAAGCATTCCTCATCAACCATCTTTGAAATCCTTGTTATTTGGACAGTCAGGGAAATTGTCGTTGTGCTATTCTGTGCAAAAGCAATCATCCTCAACCATATTTAGTAATCCTTAAGTAAAGGGACAGAGAAGGACACCTGAAGGTAGCCCTTATTGCTTTTTTCCCATCTCCCTGCAGGCCATCTATTAGAATGTCTGGAAGGCAAACAAGGAGAGGCAGACAGTCAGGAGGCAATAAAAGAGGGCAAGCAGGCTCTGTGTCTGGGGGCAACAGTGCTGGTCGTGGACGCGGTGCATTGTCATCAGCACATGGCCATGGGACACGCTTGTCCTTCTTTTCGGCAGCTGGACATGTTGAGCCACATCATGCCGAAGACTTGGTAGAGTGGATGACCAAGCCCTCCTCCTCCTCCTCATCCTCTCTCACCCAGGCTCAGGGTACTGGCAAAGCAGCTGCCAAAGCGTCCTCTTCCCTGGTATCAATGTCAGACTCATCATCAGTCACTCCTTCCCTAGACCCACCATGTCCTCCTCCTGAGGAGTCCCCTGAACTGTTTGAGCACAGTGTTGGGTACATGCTCCAGGAGGATGCCCAGCGTTTCGAAGGGTCTGATGATGAAACCCAGCTACAGGAAGGCAGTAGCGTGAGAGCAGACAGAGGGGATGCTCAAGAAGGACACCAATCTGGCAGTCATGTTCCAGCAGCTGCAGCATACTGCCAGATTGGCTCCAGTGATGAGGAGGGAGGGGATGATGAGGTCACTGACTCCACGTGGGTGCCTAATAGGAGAGAGGAGGAGGAGGAGGATGAGGAGGAGGCACATCTCCAACGAGGCAGGATGCCCTTTGGTGGCCAGCGTAAGGGCAGTACACTGACGGAATCACACCGCAGAGCTCCGCCTGTGCAGGGCGCTGCCTCTGCCCGTCATTCAAAAAGTTCTTTGGTGTGGGCCTTTTTTGAGGCTAGTGCATCAGATCGCACAGCTGCTGTTTGCAACATATGTCTCAAGCGTATATCGCGTGGCCAAAACATCAGCCGCTTGGGTACCACATGCCTGACCAGACATATGTTGACCTGCCATGCAGCTCGTTGGCAAGCCTACCTCAAAGACCCACACCAAAGAACAAAGCGGACCTCTCCTTGCACCGCATCAGCTGGGATCTCCAACCCCACTATAACTTCAGTCCTCTCTGAAACATGCACTGAGAGGAATGAAGGTGTAGAATTAGGTGTGTCACAGCCAAGTACTTGCGGCCACTCTGCTAGCAGTACACCGACGTCTGATTCTAGCAGGCAAATTTCCCTGCCCCAGCTGCTGGACCGTCGAAAGAAGTTCACTCCCAGTCATCCACATGCCCAGCGGTTGAATGCTAGCTTGGCTAAATTGCTAGCGCTTCAACTGCTGCCTTTTCAGTTGGTAGACTCGGCCCCCTTCCGTGAGTTTGTGCAATGTGCGGTTCCTCAGTGGCAGGTTCCCAAACGCCACTTTTTCTCACGGAAGGCTATTCCGGCTCTCTACCGGCATGTGGAAGGCAATGTCTTGGCCTCGCTGGACAGGGCGGTCAGCGGTAAGGTGCATATTACCGCTGACTCATGGTCCAGCAGGCATGGACAGGGACGTTACCTTTCTTTCACGGCCCATTGGGTCACTCTTTTGGCAGCTGGGAAGGATGCAGGACAAGGTGCAGTAGTGTTGGAGGTTGTTCCACTGCCATGCCTCCAAAATGCTACTACTGGTTGTGACACACCTCTCTCCTCCACCCCCTCCTCTTCTTCTTCCTCCATGGCCTCTTCCTGTGGTTTGTCCTATGAACCAGCGGTGCTCCGTAGCCGTTCAAGGGGCTACTCAAGTACGCAGGCAAAAAGATGCCATGCCGTGCTTGCGCTGGTGTGTTTGGGGGACAGAAGCCACACTGGGGCAGAGGTCCTGTCTGCTCTGCAGGGCCAGGCCGAGAGGTGGTTGACGCCACGCCAGCTTAAGCCAGGAATGGTGGTTTGCGACAATGGCACCAACCTCCTCTCCGCCCTCCGACAGGGACAACTGACCCATGTGCCCTGTGTGGCTCACGTCCTTAACCTGGTGGTGCAGCGGTTCTTGGGCAGGTACCCGGGCTTACAGGATGTCCTGAGGCAGGCCAGGAAAGTCTGTGTGCATTTCCGCAGATCTTATAATGCCAGTGCTCGCCTGGCTGAGCTGCAAAAGGAGTTGAACCTGCCCAAGAACCGCCTTATATGTGACATGCCCACCAGGTGGAACTCAACGTTGGCCATGCTGCAGCGGCTGCACACGCAGCAGAGGGCCATCAATGAGTACCTGTGCGACCACGGCACCAGGACAGGGTCAGGGGAGCTTGGTTTTTTTTCTCCACGCCAGTGGGGCATGATCAGGGATGCATGCACTGTCCTGGCACCATTTGAGGAGGCCACGAGAATGGTGAGCAGTGACAGTGCATGCATCAGTGACACTGTACCTCTTGTCCACCTGTTGGAGCACACGCTGCGTGGAATAATGGACAGGGCACTTGAGGCAGAACAGAGGCAGGAAGAGGAGGACTTCCTTGCCTCTCAAGGCCCCCTTTACCCAGACAGTGTTCCTTCTGTCCCACCCATCGCACAGGAAGAGGAGGAGGAGGAGGAGGAGGATTGTGTCAGTATGGAGGTGGAGGCTGGCACTCAGCATCATCAGCAGTCTTTTAGGGATGATTTACAGTCCCAAGAAACCAGTGGACTTGTACGTGGCTGGGAGGAGGTGGCTGCGGATCATGTCGTCCTTAGTGACCCAGAGGACTCCGGAGCGAATGCCTCAGCAAACCTACGCTGCATGGCCTGCCTGATCCTGCAAAGTCTGCGGAAGGATCCTCGTATTCTTCGGATCAAGGAGAGGGACCATTACTGGCTGGCCACTCTCCTTGATCCACGGTACAAGGGTAAGGTTGCGGACCTTATGTTACCGTCGCAGAGGGAGCAGAGGATGAGACAACTCCGGGAGGCCTTGCAGAAAGGTCTGTGCAACGCGTTCCCAGAGACTGGGAGGTTACAAACTCCTGGTCCTGGACAACGAGTTGCTGAGGCTTCGGCCAGTCAAAGAAGGAGCGGTGGGGAAGGTGGCCGTCTGACCGATGCGTTCAGACAATTCTTTAGTCCGCAGCCCCAAAGTATGATCGGTTCCAGCAACCATCGCCAGCGTCTGATAAACATGGTGCAGGAATATCTAGGGGCAAGGTCAGACTTGGACACCTTCCCCACCGAAAATCCTCTGGCTTACTGGGTCTTGAGTAGTGATGAGCCGAACACCCCCGGGTTCGGTTCGCACCAGAACCCGCGAACGGACCGGAAGTTCGAACGAACATTAGAACCCTATTAAATACAATGGATGCGAACGTTCGAATTCTAAAGTGCTAATTATAACAACTATTATGCATGTTATTGTCCTAAAAAGGGTTTGGGAACCCGGGTTCTGCACCAGGGGACATGTATCAATGCAAAAAGAAGTTTTAAAAACGGTCGTTTTTCGGGAGCAGTCATTTTAATGATGCATAAAGTGAAAAAAAAAAAGTCAAATATTCCTTTAAATATCGTACCTGGGGGGTGTCTAAAGTATGCCTGTGAAGTGCCACGTGTTTCCCGTGTTTAGAACTGTCCCTGCACAAAATGACACTTCTAAAGGAAAAAAAAGCCATTTAAAACTGCTTGCGGCTTTAATGTAATGTCTGGTCCCGGTAATATGGATGAAATTCTTTAAGAAAAATGGCATAGCTACCCCATGACCCCCCCCCCCCTACCCCAGCCCATTACCAGCCCCTTTGGGTCTTGTATGGATATTAAGGGGAACCCCGCACATAAAATAAAAAAGGCCCTATATACTCTGAACAGCCGTATACAGGCGGTGCATACAAGACAGGGACTGTAGGTTTGTTCTTATGTAGAATCTGTTTGTAATTTTGAACAGGTACATTGTTGAAGTGTAGCTCCAGCCCAAAAATCTATTTTTAAACTTTTTGGAAAACATAGGTAAGGGTTATCACCCCTGTAACATTTGTTTTGCTGTCTGTGCCCCTGTTCAGAACATTTCACCTCACTTTCCGTCCCAATGACAACTGTTTTTGAAATGTGGTGTTTTTCTTGAAACAAGGATTGCTGATAAAGCATCAGTACAGAGGAGACACCTTTCTCCCATATTTATTCTTACAGGAGAGAATTTTCCTTCCTAGTGGTAGATTTCCTCTCACTTCCTGTTGTCTTCTTGCGTTTGCAAGTAGGAGTCGTTTGTAAGTTGGATGTTTGAAAGTAGGGACCTGCCGTATATACTCTGCAGAAATAGGCCCCTTAGTTGTTGGTGTTGGCACAACACTGTAAGCACTCACAGTTACTCTTGGTTGGTGCTGGAACGCCCTGCTGTCAACTATTATATCAGGAATTTTAATTACATATAATTGTTGAACAGTGGTAGTAAAAATTGGGCCTTTGATGGTGGTGCTGGTGCCACAACACTGTAAGCCCTGACAGTTACTCTTGGTGGGTGCAGCAATGGGCCCTGCTGTGAATTATTAGATCAAGAATTGTAATTACATGCCCCTGTTGAACAGGGGCTGAAAAATTGGGCCTTAGGCACTGGTGGCACAACACTGCAACCCCTCACAGATACTGTACTTGGAGCACAGCAATGAGCCCTGTTGCAAAGTATTGCTTCAAAAATTGTAATGACACGCCCCTGTTAAACAGGGGCTGAAAAATTGGGCCTTAGGCACTGGTGGCACAACACTGCAACTCCTCACAGATACTGTACTTGGAGCACAGCAATGAGCCCTGTTGCAAAGTATTGCTTCAAAAATTGTAATTACACGCCCCTGTTAAACAGGGGCTGAAAAATTGGGCGTTAGGCACTGGTGGCGGCACCCATAAACAAAAATGATCTTCCAAGCTATCATCATCAATCGTATCATTGAGGACTCGGAGGAGGAGGATAGCCAGTCAACATAACAGCACAGGCACTCAGCATCAGCATCAGTCTTGAAGGGATGTGACATTTTAAAATCAATTAGTCTGTTATATCAGCATCAGGTGTGTGGTAGCTGGTGGTGATCCAAGACTGGTTCATCTTGATGAAAGTCAGTCGATCAACCGAGTCGGTGGACAGGCGCACCCTGTGATCCGTGACAAATCCTCCAGCAGCACTGAATGTGCGTTCCGAAAGAACGCTGGATGCAGGACAGGCCAGTAGCTCAATTGCATACTGTGCAAGCTCTGGCCAGTGATCCATCCTCAAGACCCAGTAAGCCAGAGGATTTTCGGTGGGGAAGGTGTCCAAGTCTGACCTTGCCCCTAGATATTCCTGCACCATGTTTATCAGACGCTGGCGATGGTTGCTGGAACCAATCATACTTTGGGGCTGCGGACTAAAGAATTGTCTGAACGCATCGGTCAGACGGCCACCTTCCCCACCGCTCCTTCTTTGACTGGCCGAAGCCTCAGCAACTCGTTGTCCAGGACCAGGAGTTTGCAACCTCCCAGTCTCTGGGAACGCGTTGCACAGACCTTTCTGCAAGGCCTCCCGGAGTTGTCTCATCCTCTGCTCCCTCTGCGACGGTAACATAAGGTCCGCAACCTTACCCTTGTACCGTGGATCAAGGAGAGTGGCCAGCCAGTAATGGTCCCTCTCCTTGATCCGAAGAATACGAGGATCCTTCCGCAGACTTTGCAGGATCAGGGAGGCCATGCAGCGTAGGTTTGCTGAGGCATTCGCTCCGGAGTCCTCTGGGTCACTAAGGACGACATGATCCGCAGCCACCTCCTCCCAGCCACGTACAAGTCCACTGGTTTCTTGGGACTGTAAATCATCCCTAAAAGACTGCTGCTGATGATGCTGAGTGCCAGCCTCCACCTCCATGCTGACACAATCCTCCTCCTCCTCCTCCTCCTCCTCCTCTTCCTGTGCGATGGGTGGGACAGAAGGAACACTGTCTGGGTAAAGGGGGCCTTGAGAGGCAAGGAAGTCCTCCTCTTCCTGCCTCTGTTCTGCCTCAAGTGCCCTGTCCATTATTCCACGCAGCGTGTGCTCCAACAGGTGGACAAGAGGTACAGTGTCACTGATGCATGCACTGTCACTGCTCACCATCCTCGTGGCCTCCTCAAATGGTGCCAGGACAGTGCATGCATCCCTGATCATGCCCCACTGGCGTGGAGAAAAAAAACCAAGCTCCCCTGACCCTGTCCTGGTGCCGTAGTCGCACAGGTACTCATTGATGGCCCTCTGCTGCGTGTGCAGCCGCTGCAGCATGGCCAACGTTGAGTTCCACCTGGTGGGCATGTCACATATAAGGCGGTTCTTGGGCAGGTTCAACTCCTTTTGCAGCTCAGCCAGGCGAGCACTGGCATTATAAGATCTGCGGAAATGCACACAGACTTTCCTGGCCTGCCTCAGGACATCCTGTAAGCCCGGGTACCTGCCCAAGAACCGCTGCACCACCAGGTTAAGGACGTGAGCCACACAGGGCACATGGGTCAGTTGTCCCTGTCGGAGGGCGGAGAGGAGGTTGGTGCCATTGTCGCAAACCACCATTCCTGGCTTAAGCTGGCGTGGCGTCAACCACCTCTCGGCCTGGCCCTGCAGAGCAGACAGGACCTCTGCCCCAGTGTGGCTTCTGTCCCCCAAACACACCAGCGCAAGCACGGCATGGCATCTTTTTGCCTGCGTACTTGCGTAGCCCCGTGAACGGCTACGGAGCACCGCTGGTTCATAGGACAAACCACAGGAAGAGGCCATGGAGGAAGAAGAAGAGGAGGGGGTGGAGGAGAGAGGTGTGTCACAACCAGTAGTAGCATTTTGGAGGCGTGGCGGTGGGACAACCTCCAACACTACTGCACCTTGTCCTGAATCCTTCCCAGCTGCCAAAAGAGTGACCCAATGGGCCGTGAAAGAAAGGTAACGTCCCTGTCCATGCCTGCTGGACCATGAGTCAGCGGTAATATGCACCTTACCGCTGACCGCCCTGTCCAGCGAGGCCAAGACATTGCCTTCCACATGCCGGTAGAGAGCCGGAATAGCCTTCCGTGAGAAAAAGTGGCGTTTGGGAACCTGCCACTGAGGAACCGCACATTGCACAAACTCACGGAAGGGGGCCGAGTCTACCAACTGAAAAGGCAGCAGTTGAAGCGCTAGCAATTTAGCCAAGCTAGCATTCAACCGCTGGGCATGTGGATGGCTGGGAGTGAACTTCTTTCGACGGTCCAGCAGCTGGGGCAGGGAAATTTGCCTGCTAGAATCGGACGTCGGTGTACTGCTAGCAGAGTGGGCGCAAGTACTTGGCTGTGACACACCTAATTCTACACCTTCATTCCTCTCAGTGCATGTTTCAGAGAGGACTGAAGTTATAGTGGGGTTGGAGATCCCAGCTGATGCGGTGCAAGGAGAGGTCCGCTTTGTTCTTTGGTGTGGGTCTTTGAGGTAGGCTTGCCAACGAGCTGCATGGCAGGTCAACATATGTCTGGTCAGGCATGTGGTACCCAAGCGGCTGATGTTTTGGCCACGCGATATACGCTTGAGACATATGTTGCAAACAGCAGCTGTGCGATCTGATGCACTAGCCTCAAAAAAGGCCCACACCAAAGAACTTTTTGAATGACGGGCAGAGGCAGCGCCCTGCACAGGCGGAGCTCTGCGGTGTGATTCCGTCGGTGTACTGCCCTTACGCTGGCCACCAAAGGGCATCCTGCCTCGTTGGAGATGTGCCTCCTCCTCATCCTCCTCCTCCTCCTCTCTCCTATTAGGCACCCACGTGGAGTCATTGACCTCATCATCCCCTCCCTCCTCATCACTGGAGCCAATCTGGCAGTATGCTGCAGCTGCTGGAACATGACTGCCAGATTGGTGTCCTTCTTGAGCATCCCCTCTGTCTGCTCTCACGCTACTGCCTTCCTCTAGCTGGGTTTCATCATCAGACCCTTCGAAACGCTGGGCATCCTCCTGGAGCATGTACCCAACACTGTGCTGAAACAGTTCGGGGGACTCCTCAGGAGGAGGACATGGTGGGTCTAGGGAAGGAGTGACTGATGATTTGTCTGACATTGATACCAGGGAAGACGACGCTTTGGCAGCTGCTTTTCCAGTACCCTGAGCCTGGGTGAGAGAGGATGAGGAGGAGGAGGAGGGCTTGGTCATCCACTCTACCAAGTCTTCGGCATGATGTGGCTCAACATGTCCAGCTGCCGAAAAGAAGGACAAGCGTGTCCCATGGCCATGTGCTGATGACAATGCACCGCGTCCACGACCAGCACTGTTGCCCCCAGACACAGAGCCTGCTTGCCCTCTTTTATTGCCTCCTGACTGTCTGCCTCTCCTTGTTTGCCTTCCAGACATTCTAATAGATGGCCTGCAGGGAGATGGGAAAAAAGCAATAAGGGCTACCTTCAGGTGTCCTTCTCTGTCCCTGGAAACAAGGACTTGCAGAGTGAAAGAAAAAAAACACTCTCCCTACCTACAGTTTTCTGTCCCTAGAAAAAATGTTTTTTTTAATCACAATATAGCACAAGGAAAATTAACTCACTGTCCTTACAGGTCCCTGGAAACAAGGACTTGCAGAGTGAAAGAAAAAAAACACTCTCCCTACCTACAGTTTTCTGTCCCTAGAAAAAAATGTTTTTTTTAATCACAATATAGCAAAAGGACAATTCACTCACTGTCCTTCCAGGTCCCTGGAAACAAGGACTTGCAGAGTGAAAGAAACTGACACTGTCCCTACCTAGAGTTTTCTGTCCCTGGAATAAATGTTTTTTTCAGCACAATATAGCACAAGGACAATTAACTCACTGTCCTTACAGGTCCCTGGAAACAAGGACTTGCAGAGTGAAAGAAAAAAAATACTCTCCCTACCTACAGTTTTCTGTCCCTAGAAAAAAATGTTTTTTTTAATCACAATATAGCAAAAGGACAATTCACTCACTGTCCTTCCAGGTCCCTGGAAACAAGGACTTGCAGAGTGAAAGAAACTGACACTGTCCCTACCTAGAGTTTTCTGTCCCTAGAATAAATGTTTTTTTTAATCACAATATAGCACAAGGAAAATTAACTCACTGTCCTTACAGGTCCCTGGAAACAAGGACTTGCAGAGTGAAAGAAAAAAAACACTCTCCCTACCTACAGTTTTCTGTCCCTAGAAAAAAATGTTTTTTTTAATCACAATATAGCAAAAGGACAATTCACTCACTGTCCTTCCAGGTCCCTGGAAACAAGGACTTGCAGAGTGAAAGAAACTGACACTGTCCCTACCTAGAGTTTTCTGTCCCTAGAATAAATGTTTTTTTTAATCACAATATAGCACAAGGAAAATTAACTCACTGTCCTTACAGGTCCCTGGAAACAAGGACTTGCAGAGTGAAAGAAAAAAAACACTCTCCCTACCTACAGTTTTCTGTCCCTAGAAAAAAATGTTTTTTTTAATCACAATATAGCAAAAGGACAATTCACTCACTGTCCTTCCAGGTCCCTGGAAACAAGGACTTGCAGAGTGAAAGAAACTGACACTGTCCCTACCTAGAGTTTTCTGTCCCTGGAATAAATGTTTTTTTCAGCACAATATAGCACAAGGACAATTAACTCACTGTCCTTACAGGTCCCTGGAAACAAGGACTTGCAGAGTGAAAGAAAAAAAATACTCTCCCTACCTACAGTTTTCTGTCCCTAGAAAAAAATGTTTTTTTTAATCACAATATAGCAAAAGGACAATTCACTCACTGTCCTTCCAGGTCCCTGGAAACAAGGACTTGCAGAGTGAAAGAAACTGACACTGTCCCTACCTAGAGTTTTCTGTCCCTAGAATAAATGTTTTTTTTAATCACAATATAGCACAAGGAAAATTAACTCACTGTCCTTACAGGTCCCTGGAAACAAGGACTTGCAGAGTGAAAGAAAAAAAACACTCTCCCTACCTACAGTTTTCTGTCCCTAGAAAAAAATGTTTTTTTTAATCACAATATAGCAAAAGGACAATTCACTCACTGTCCTTCCAGGTCCCTGGAAACAAGGACTTGCAGAGTGAAAGAAACTGACACTGTCCCTACCTAGAATTTTCTGTCCCTAGAATAAATGTTTTTTTTAATCACAATATAGCAAAAGGACAATTCACTCACTGTCCTTCCAGGTCCCTGGAAACAAGGACTTGCAGAGTGAAAGAAACTGACACTGTCCCTACCTAGAGTTTTCTGTCCCTAGAATAAATGTTTTTTTTAATCACAATATAGCAAAAGGACAATTCACTCACTGTCCTTCCAGGTCCCTGGAAACAAGGACTTGCAGAGTGAAAGAAACTGACACTGTCCCTACCTAGAGTTTTCTGTCCCTAGAATAAATGTTTTTTTTAATCACAATATAGCAAAAGGACAATTCACTCACTGTCCTTACAGGTCCCTGGAAACAAGGACTTGCAGAGTGAAAGAAACTGACACTGTCCCTACCTAGAGTTTTCTGTCCCTAGAATAAATGTTTTTTTTAATCACAATATAGCAAAAGGACAATTCACTCACTGTCCTTCCAGGTCCCTGGAAACAAGGACTTGCAGAGTGAAAGAAACTGACACTGTCCCTACCTAGAGTTTTCTGTCCCTAGAATAAATGTTTTTTTTAATCACAATATAGCACAAGGAAAATTAACTCACTGTCCTTACAGGTCCCTGGAAACAAGGACTTGCAGAGTGAAAGAAAAAAAACACTCTCCCTACCTACAGTTTTCTGTCCCTAGAAAAAAATGTTTTTTTTAATCACAATATAGCAAAAGGACAATTCACTCACTGTCCTTCCAGGTCCCTGGAAACAAGGACTTGCAGAGTGAAAGAAACTGACACTGTCCCTACCTAGAGTTTTCTGTCCCTAGAATAAATGTTTTTTTTTAAGCACACTATAGCAGAAGCACAAAACACACTGACACTCTCCCTACCTATCCTTCTCTTTCCCTAAACTAAAGGAATCCAGGTTAAGCAAGAAAGAAATAACAGTCACTGTCCCTGCCTATGCTACTCTATCCCTGCTCCGGAACACACTACACTAGGCCGCCGTGCTGGCGGCCTTTTATAGTGTGGGGCGTGTACTAAACACCCTCAGCAATAATTGGCCACAGGCATCCTGCCTGTGGCCAATCATTGCTCTCCTCGCTGCCGGCGCTGTGATTGGCCAAGCATGCGGGGTCACAGTGCATGCTTGGCCAATCACAGCGCCTGGATGACACTGCGATGGCGTAGTGCATTGTGGGCCGTTCGCGTCACTCGAATTTGGCGCGAACGGCCCAAATCGTTCGATCTTCGTCGAACGATCGAACAGCCAATGTTCGAGTCGAACGTATGTTCGACTCGAACACGAAGCTCATCCCTAGTCTTGAGGATGGATCACTGGCCAGAGCTTGCACAGTATGCAATTGAGCTACTGGCCTGTCCTGCATCCAGCGTTCTTTCGGAACGCACATTCAGTGCTGCTGGAGGATTTGTCACAGATCACAGGGTGCGCCTGTCCACCGACTCGGTTGATCGACTGACTTTCATCAAGATGAACCAGTCTTGGATCACCACCAGCTACCACACACCTGATGCTGATATAACAGACTAATTGATTTTAACATGTCACATCCCTTCAAGACTGATGCTGATGCTGAGTGCCTGTGCTGTTATGTTGACTGGCTATCCTCCTCCTCCGAGTCCTCAATGATACGATTGATGATGATAGCTTGTGTCAGGAAAGGCATTTACATAATCTGCCCGGCAACAGCAGCATCAAAAGAATGCCTGCTTTTGGAGGAACTGTTTGGCGCATGCGCGTGCGCTACCAGGGCCTCGTGAATCAGAGGCTACGAGAAGCCGCTCCCTGCACATTGGGCTCGTCTACCAGGTACGTGACAGTACCAGACAGCCATGTCCGAGCCCACGCAGGGAGCCTCTCCAATGGAGGACTTGTGCCGCCACCTGGACGGACTTACCTCGGCCATCAGAAGTTTGCAAGAGGGGTACACCCGTCTGGAGGAACAAGTCCGGACCTTATCCACCCCGGCCTCTGGAACTTCTCCTGCGCCATCTGTGGTAATGCTGCCACCAGAACCTAGGGTCCCCACTCCGGAAAGATTCTCGGGGGACCGCAGCAAATACAGGGCCTTCCGTAACGCCTGCGAACTGTTCTTTGCGTTACAGCCCCGGACATTCTCGCTTGAATCCACCAAGGTGGGTTTTGTCATTTCCCTACTTTCAGGAGAACCCCAGACATGGGCCCATCGTCTCTTGGAACACAAGGACGTCTGCCTGGACCTGCTAAGTTCCTTCCTTCAAGCAATGGACCTCCTCTATGAGGACCCCCTTCAGGCGGCCACTGCAGAAGCCGCATTATGCTCCCTACAACAAGGCCGCAGGGCGGTGGAAGATTACGTGTCCGAATTCCGGCGTTGGAGCGCGGATACTAACTGGAATGACGCTGCCCTGCGTCACCAGTTCCGCCTAGGCCTCTCGGAACCTCTTAAGGATGAACTGGCCCGGGTGGGCATCCCCGCAACGCTTGACGCTCTGATTCTGCAGGCTACCCAAATCGACAGATGGCTAAGGGAACGAAGGGCAGAACGCACCACGGGTCCTTCTCGCCCTGTCTGGATGCTTCCCCGTGTGTTTAACCCAAACCTTCCTCACTCCGCTCCTCCGGCGTTCGCTCATACGCCCACCGACGTTCCAGAACCCATGCAGCTTGGTTTGCTTCGACCCTCGCTTACTCCCGAGGAGCGTCAACGCCGGCGGAACAACAACCTCTGCCTGTACTGTGGCGAACCGGGACACTATGTGAGGTCCTGTCCCGCCAAGTCCCGTAAGTCTTCCTCTGTTTGTTCTACCTGCTCACCTGTTTCATTTGATAACGCAACTCATCTGGCTGTTTCAATTTCCCTACAGCTTCCAGGAGGGAATATCCAAGCTACCGCCCTAATTGACTCCGGAGCGTGTAGCGGCTTTATGGATGCATCTTTCGCCAGCAAGTTCCGAATCCCCCTACAACCCAGAGCTAAGGGCCTATCCATCCACCTGGCCGACGGATCAGCCATCAAATCCGGGCCTGTTACCCAGGAGACGGCCCCTCTGGACACAATCATCTCCAATTGCCACCGGGAATGGCTTTGCCTGGACATTATTGAGTCCCCCTTGTTTCCCATTATACTGGGTATGCCATGGCTGAGGGCTCACAACCCCAAGATTGACTGGACTACTGGAAAGATCTGCTTCCGCTCTCCTTATTGCCGCCAGCATTGCCTATCGAAAAACACTGATACGCCTTCTTCGCTACTGTGTCTCGATGCTGATACCGAGACCCGCCAATCCGTCCCCAAAGCATACCACACCTTTCTGGATGTATTCAGCAAGAAAGGTGCAGAGACATTACCCCCACACAGGCCTTACGACTGCCCGATTGAACTCCTCCCTGGGGCAGAGGTACCGTTCGGGAGGATCTTCCCTCTGACCGAATTGGAGCTGGGGACTCTCAAAACTTACATTGATGATAATCTGAAAAAAGGGTTCATCCGCCCTTCCACCTCACCGGCAGGAGCGGGGATATTCTTTGTCGAGAAGAAGGACCACTCACTACGCCCTTGCGTAGACTACCGTGAGCTTAACAAGATTACGATCAAAAATCGTTACCCCCTGCCTCTGGTGCCTGAACTCTTCCAGAGACTCGGAACCGCTTCTATATTCACCAAATTAGACCTACGTGGGGCCTACAACCTAGTCCGGATTCGAAGCGGGGATGAATGGAAGACCGCCTTCCGTACCCGATTCGGGCATTTTGAATACCGTGTGATGCCCTTCGGTCTATGCAACGCCCCAGCTACATTTCAACATTTTGTGAATGAGGCCTTCAGAGACTATCTTGACCTGTTCGTTATCGTCTATCTAGACGACATCCTAATTTTCTCTCCCTCTCTGTCCATCCATCGGGAACATGTTGGGAAGGTACTAACCCGACTCCGTCAACACGGTCTGTATGCGAAGCCTGAAAAATGTGTCTTCGAGCAGCAAAGCATCCAATTCTTAGGGCTGATTATCTCCGTGGAAGGCATCAAGATGGACCCACAAAAGGTCTCCGCCATCCTGGATTGGCCAGCCCCTACGGACAAGAAAGGGATCCAGCGGTTTGTGGGGTTTGCGAATTTCTATCGCAAATTTATCCGGGGTTTTTCCACCATCATCGCCCCCATCACCAGCCTGACAAAACAAGGCACGCGCTTCAACTGGACCCCTGAGGCCCAGGCTGCCTTTTCTACCCTCAAGGGTCAGTTCATCTCAGCCGCTGTCCTAAGACACCCAGACCCAGCCCTGCCCTATACCCTAGAAGTAGATGCCTCAGAGATTGCCGTGGGAGCAGTACTCTCCCAGAGGCAGGGTCCCAAGGCTCTGTTACACCCTGTAGCTTTCTTTTCTCGTAAGTTGTCCGAAGCAGAAAGAAACTACGATGTCGGGGACAGAGAATTACTCGCAATTAAGGCAGCACTGGAGGAATGGCGCTACTTGCTGGAGGGGGCAGCACACCCCATTTTGGTCTACACAGACCACAAGAACCTGGAGTACTTGAAAACCGCCAAGAGACTGAGACCACGTCAGGCTAGGTGGGCACTTTTTTTTACCAGGTTCTCATTTCACATTACTTACAGGCCCGGGTCAAAGAACACAAAACCTGATGCACTTTCCCGGATGTTCAGTGAACCTCAAACCTCGTCACTCCCGGACACCATCCTGACGCCTGGAAACTTTCTTTTATTACAAGAAGACGTACTATCTCAGATCAAACGAGCTTACACAAGTGAATTACACCTACCGGACGTTACCTTACAGCGGAGAAATGACCTGCTGTGGTTCCAGGACAGGATTTTCGTACCTCAACAAGCACGAGTCAGGGTCCTTAAGTCTTGCCACGACCATGAACTGGCTGGCCATTTCGGTATCCGCAAGACATCTGAACTTCTTCAGCGCATGTTTTGGTGGCCTCGCCTATTGAAGGACTGTAGAGACTACGTGGATTCATGCGCCGTTTGCACCCAAAACAAGGGCAGCAAGGCCAAAGCATGGGGACTATTAAAACCCCTACCCATTCCAGAAAGACCCTGGAGAATGATTTCCATGGATTTTATTGTTGAGTTACCTCCATCCGAAGACTGCACTACCATTTTTGTGGTAGTAGACAGACTATCCAAAATGGCCCATTTTTTGCCTATGAGAGGCACACCTTCCGCTCCTGAAACCGCAAAACTGTTCATCAAGGAAATAGTAAGGCTGCACGGTATCCCTTCAAACATCGTATCCGATCGAGGAGTGCAGTTTACGTCCAGATTTTGGAGAGCACTTTGTGGATCCTTAAAAATTGACCTGTGCCTTTCTTCGGCTTATCACCCGCAGACCAATGGGCAGACTGAACGAACCAATCAGACGCTCGAACAATATCTACGCTGTTTCTCAGGCTTTTCTCAGGACGATTGGGTACCCTTACTACCTCTTGCCGAGTTTGCGTACAACAACTCTGTCCACTCAGCTACCAAACAGTCCCCCTTTTTCGCAAACTACGGTTTCCACCCCTTGTTCCTATCCAATAATATACCGGAATGTGCAGTTCCAGCCGCCCAAGAGACTCTGAACTTCTTTAACGATAACAACAAACTACTACAAGAAACAATGGCAAGGACCCAGAAATATAACAAAGAGATATTCGACAGGAGGAGGAGGGGGGAGCTTAACCTAGTGCCCGGAGACCAAGTCTGGCTGTCCACGGTGAACTTGAAATTAGCATGCCCTTCCAAGAAATTGGGCCCCAAATTTGTGGGCCCCTTCCCTGTTTTAAGACGGATTAACGATGTGGCTTATGAGTTGAAACTGCCGGAATCCTTCCGAATACACCCGGTGTTCCATGTGGCCCTACTCAAACCTGCAGTTCCAGATCCATTCTCCGATCGGGGTATAGGCCCCCCAGAACCAGTACTAATCAATGGGGAAGAGGAGTTCGAGGTCGAATCCATCCTAGACTGCAGGAGGAGGCGCAACCAAACCCAGTACTTGGTAAAATGGAAGGGCTATGGCCCAGAAGAAAATTCCTGGGAACCAGAGACTAACATCCACGCAGAGAGACTAATTCTGGCCTTCAAAAGATCCCACCCAGTTAAGATGGCCCAGTTGGGCATCCGGAGGCTGCCCGTTGGAGGGGGGCAATGTCAGGAAAGGCATTTACATAATCTGCCCGGCAACAGCAGCATCAAAAGAATGCCTGCTTTTGGAGGAACTGTTCGGCGCATGCGCGTGCGCGACAGCGCAACGGGTGCGCGCGCACGCGCGCCCGCGGGAGCGCGCACGCACGGTGACGGCGCTTTGCGCCAGAATCGGGTATTTAAACTCCCCTGTCATGCTGCCCAGTGCTGTCTGGTCTACAGCGTTTCCTGAGACCCCTGCTGATTGATACCCCGCTGCTGAACTTCCTACCTGATCCGGCTTCCCTCTGTGTATCCTGTTTGCTGCCTGCCCTTCTGATCCCGGCTTGCCTTGACGACTCTTTTGCTTATCCCTCTAACCTGATTTCTGCCTGCCCAACGAACTGACCCGGCCTGGACTCTGACTCCCGTTTTGGATCCCGCTTTTGTACCTGAACCAGCCTGCCAGTGTTTGACCCGGTCTGTCCTCACCTGCTCTGCTGCTCTCCCACGAGTGTTCCACTACTGCACTCTGCCGTGGACTACAGCTTCTGCTCAAGGCCCCTACTCAGCTTACCAGTCAGGCACTTGTGCCCTCTGCCCTCGCGAGCCCCTGTTCCCACTACCAGGGCCTCGTGAATCAGAGGCTACGAGAAGCCGCTCCCTGCACATTGGGCTCGTCTACCAGGTACGTGACAGCTTGGAAGATCATTTTTGTTTATGGGTGCCGCCACCAGTGGCTAAGGCCCAATTTTTCAGCCCCTGTTTTACAGGGGCATGTAATTACAAATTTTTTAGCAATAATTTGCCATAGGGCTCATTGCTGTGCTCCAAGTACAGTATCTGTGAGGGGTTGTAGTGTTGTGCCACCAGTGCCTAAGGCCCAATTTTTCAGCCCCTGTTCAACAGGGGCATGTAATTACAATTCTTGATCTAATAATTCACAGCAGGGCCCATTCCTGCACCCACCAAGAGTAACTCTGAGGGCTTACAGTGTTGTGGCAACGCCACCACCACCACCACCACGAAAGGCCCAATTTTTCAGCCCCTGTTCAAAAGGGGCATGTAATTACAATTCTTGATCTAATAATTCACAGCAGGGCCCATTCCTGCACCCACCAAGAGTAACTCTGAGGGCTTACAGTGTTGTGGCAACGCCACCACCACCACCACCACGAAAGGCCCAATTTTTCAGCCCCTGTTCAAAAGGGGCATGTAATTACAATTCTTGATCTAATAATTCACAGCAGGGCCCATTCCTGCACCCACCAAGAGTAACTCTGAGGGCTTACAGTGTTGTGGCAACACCACCACCACCACCACCACCACGAAAGGCCCAATTTTTCAGCCCCTGTTCAACAGGGGCATGCAATTACAATTCTTGATCTAATAATTCACAGCAGGGCCCATTGCTGCACCCACCAAGAGTAACTGTCAGGGCTTACAGTGTTCTGGCACCAGCACCACCATCAAAGGCCCAATGTTTACTACCACTGTTCAACAATTATATGTAATTAAAATTCCTGATATAATAGTTGACAGCAGGGCGTTCCAGCACCAACCAAGAGTAACTGTGAGTGCTTACAGTGTTGTGCCAACACCAACAACTAAGGGGCCTATTTCTGCAGAGTATATACGGCAGGTCCCTACTTTCAAACATCCAACTTACAAACGACTCCTACTTGCAAACGCAAGAAGACAACAGGAAGTGAGAGGAAATCTACCCCTTGGAAGGAAAATTCTCTCCTGTAAGAATTAATATGGGAGAAAGGTGTCTCCTCTGTACTGATGCTTTATCACCAATCCTTGTTTCAAGAAAAACACCACATTTCAAAAACAGTTGTCATTGGGACGGAAAGTGAGGTGAAATGTTCTGAACAGGGGCACAGACAGCAAAACAAATGTTACAGGGGTGATAACCCTTACCTATGTTTTCCAAAAAGTTTAAAAATAGATTTTTGGGCTGGAGCTACACTTAAACAATGTACCTGTTCAAAATTACAAACAGATTCTACATAAGAACAAACCTACAGTCCCTGTCTTGTATGCACCGCCTGTATACGGCTGTTCAGAGTATATAGGGCCTTTTTTATTTTATGTGCGGGGTTCCCCTTAATATCCATACAAGACCCAAAGGGGCTGGTAATGGGCTGGGGTAGGGGGGGGGGGTCATGGGGTAGCTATGCCATTTTTCTTAAAGATTTTCATCCATATTACCGGGACCAGACATTACATTAAAGCCGCAAGCAGTTTTAAATGGCTTTTTTTTCCTTTAGAAGTGTCATTTTGTGCAGGGACAGTTCTAAACAGGCATACTTTAGACACCCCCCAGGTACGATATTTAAAGGAATATTTGACTTTTTTTTTTCACTTTATGCATCATTAAAATGACTGCTCCCGAAAAACGACCGTTTTTAAAACTTCTTTTTGCATTGATACATGTCCCCTGGTGCACAACCCGGGTTCCCAAACCCTTTTTAGGACAATAACATGCATAATAGTTGTTATAATTAGCACTTTAGAATTCGAACGTTCGCATCCATTGTATTTAATAGGGTTCTAATGTTCGTACGAACTTTCGGTCCGTTCGCGGGTTCTGGTGCGAACCGAACCCGGGGGTGTTCGGCTCATCACTAGCATTGATCATCAACCGTCTTTAAAAAAACATTTTTTCTAGGGACAGAAAACTATAGGTAGGAAGAGTGTCAGTTTCTTTCACTGTGATAATCCTTGTTTCTAGGGACAGGGAAGGACAGTGAGGGAAATTCTCCTTGTGCTATAGTGTGCTAAAGCATTCCTCATCAACCATCTTTGAAATCCTTGTTTTTTGGACAGTCAGGGAAATTGTCGTTGTGCTATTCTGTGCGAAATCAATCATCCTCAACCATATTTAGAAATCCTTAAGTAAAGGGACAGAGAAGGACACCTGAAGGTAGCCCTTATTGCTTTTTTCCCATCTCCCTGCAGGCCATCTATTAGAATGTCTGGAAGGCAAACAAGGAGAGGCAGACAGTCAGGAGGCAATAAAAGAGGGCAAGCAGGCTCTGTGTCTGAGGGGAACAGTGCTGGTCGTGGACGCGGTGCATTGTCATCAGCACATGGCCATGGGACACGCTTGTCCTTCTTTTCGGCAGCTGGACATGTTGAGCCACATCATGCCGAAGACTTGGTAGAGTGGATGACCAAGCCCTCCTCCTCCTCCTCATCCTCTCTCACCCAGGCTCAGGGTACTGGCAAAGCAGCTGCCAAAGCGTCCTCTTCCCTGGTATCAATGTCAGACTCATCATCAGTCACTCCTTCCCTAGACCCACCATGTCCTCCTCCTGAGGAGTCCCCCGAACTGTTTGAGCACAGTGTTGGGTACATGCTCCAGGAGGATGCCCAGCGTTTCGAAGGGTCTGATGATGAAACCCAGCTACAGGAAGGCAGTAGCGTGAGAGCAGACAGAGGGGATGCTCAAGAAGGACACCAATCTGGCAGTCATGTTCCAGCAGCTGCAGCATACTGCCAGATTGGCTCCAGTGATGAGGAGGGAGGGGATGATGAGGTCACTGACTCCACGTGGGTGCCTAATAGGAGAGAGGAGGAGGAGGAGGATGAGGAGGAGGCACATCTCCAACGAGGCAGGATGCCCTCTGGGGGCCAGCGTAAGGGCAGTACACCGACGGAATCACACCGCAGAGCTCCGCCTGTGCAGGGCGCTGCCTCTGCCCGTCATTCAAAAAGTTCTTTGGTGTGGGCCTTTTTTGAGGCTAGTGCATCAGATCGCACAGCTGCTGTTTGCAACATATGTCTCAAGCGTATATCGCGTGGCCAAAACATCAGCCGCTTGGGTACCACATGCCTGACCAGACATATGTTGACCTGCCATGCAGCTCGTTGGCAAGCCTACCTCAAAGACCCACACCAAAGAACAAAGCGGACCTCTCCTTGCACCGCATCAGCTGGGATCTCCAACCCCACTATAACTTCAGTCCTGTCTGAAACATGCACTGAGAGGAATGAAGGTGTAGAATTAGGTGTGTCACAGCCAAGTAGTTGCGGCCACTCTGCTAGCAGTACACCGACGTCCGATTCTAGCAGGCAAATTTCCCTGCCCCAGCTGCTGGACCGTCGAAAGAAGTTCACTCCCAGCCATCCACATGCCCAGCGGTTGAATGCTAGCTTGGCTAAATTGCTAGCGCTTCAACTGCTGCCTTTTCAGTTGGTAGACTCGGCCCCCTTCCGTGAGTTTGTGCAATGTGCGGTTCCTCAGTGGCAGGTTCCCAAACGCCACTTTTTCTCACGGAAGGCTATTCCGGCTCTCTACCGGCATGTGGAAGGCAATGTCTTGGCCTCGCTGGACAGGGCGGTCAGCGGTAAGGTGCATATTACCGCTGACTCATGGTCCAGCAGGCATGGACAGGGACGTTACCTTTCTTTCACGGCCCATTGGGTCACTCTTTTGGCAGCTGGGAAGAATGCAGGACAAGGTGCAGTAGTGTTGGAGGTTGTTCCACCGCCACGCCTCCAAAATGCTACTACTGGTTGTGACACACCTCTCTCCTCCACCCCCTCCTCTTCTTCTTCCTCCATGGCCTCTTCCTGTGGTTTGTCCTCTGAACCAGCGGTGCTCCGTAGCCGTTCAAGGGGCTACGCAAGTACGCAGGCAAAAAGATGCCATGCCGTGCTTGCGCTGGTGTGTTTGGGGGACAGAAGCCACACTGGGGCAGAGGTCCTGTCTGCTCTGCAGGGCCAGGCCGAGAGGTGGTTGACGCCACGCCAGCTTAAGCCAGGAATGGTGGTTTGCGACAATGGCACCAACCTCCTCTCCGCCCTCCGACAGGGACAACTGACCCATGTGCCCTGTGTGGCTCACGTCCTTAACCTGGTGGTGCAGCGGTTCTTGGGCAGGTACCTGGGCTTACAGGATGTCCTGAGGCAGGCCAGGAAAGTCTGTGTGCATTTCCGCAGATCTTATAATGCCAGTGCTCGCCTGGCTGAGCTGCAAAAGGAGTTGAACCTGCCCAAGAACCGCCTTATATGTGACATGCCCACCAGGTGGAACTCAACGTTGGCCATGCTGCAGCGGCTGCACACGCAGCAGAGGGCCATCAATGAGTACCTGTGCGACTACGGCACCAGGACAGGGTCAGGGGAGCTTGGTTTTTTTTCTCCACGCCAGTGGGGCATGATCAGGGATGCATGCACTGTCCTGGCACCATTTGAGGAGGCCACGAGGATGGTGAGCAGTGACAGTGCATGCATCAGTGACACTGTACCTCTTGTCCACCTGTTGGAGCACACGCTGCGTGGAATAATGGACAGGGCACTTGAGGCAGAACAGAGGCAGGAAGAGGAGGACTTCCTTGCCTCTCAAGGCCCCCTTTACCCAGACAGTGTTCCTTCTGTCCCACCCATCGCACAGGAAGAGGAGGAGGAGGAGGAGGAGGAGGAGGATTGTGTCAGCATGGAGGTGGAGGCTTGCACTCAGCATCATCAGCAGCAGTCTTTTAGGGATGATTTACAGTCCCAAGAAACCAGTGGACTTGTACGTGGCTGGGAGGAGGTGGCTGCGGATCATGTCGTCCTTAGTGACCCAGAGGACTCCGGAGCGAATGCCTCAGCAAACCTACGCTGCATGGCCTCCCTGATCCTGCAAAGTCTGCGGAAGGATCCTCGTATTCTTCGGATCAAGGAGAGGGACCATTACTGGCTGGCCACTCTCCTTGATCCACGGTACAAGGGTAAGGTTGCGGACCTTATGTTACCGTCGCAGAGGGAGCAGAGGATGAGACATCTCCGGGAGGCCTTGCAGAAAGGTCTGTGCAACGCGTTCCCAGAGACTGGGAGGTTACAAACTCCTGGTCCTGGACAACGAGTTGCTGAGGCTTCGGCCAGTCAAAGAAGGAGCGGTGGGGAAGGTGGCCGTCTGACCGATGCGTTCAGACAATTCTTTAGTCCGCAGCCCCAAAGTATGATCGGTTCCAGCAACCATCGCCAGCGTCTGATAAACATGGTGCAGGAATATCTAGGGGCAAGGTCAGACTTGGACACCTTCCCCACCGAAAATCCTCTGGCTTACTGGGTCTTGAGGATGGATCACTGGCCAGAGCTTGCACAGTATGCAATTGAGCTACTGGCCTGTCCTGCATCCAGCGTTCTTTCGGAACGCACATTCAGTGCTGCTGGAGGATTTGTCACGGATCACAGGGTGCGCCTGTCCACCGACTCGGTTGATCGACTGACTTTCATCAAGATGAACCAGTCTTGGATCACCACCAGCTACCACACACCTGATGCTGATATAACAGACTAATTGATTTTAACATGTCACATCCCTTCAAGACTGATGCTGATGCTGAGTGCCTGTGCTGTTATGTTGACTGGCTATCCTCCTCCTCCGAGTCCTCAATGATACGATTGATGATGATAGCTTGGAAGATCATTTTTGTTTATGGGTGCCGCCACCAGTGGCTAAGGCCCAATTTTTCAGCCCCTGTTTTACAGGGGCGTGTAATTACAATTTTTTTAGCAATAATTTGCCATAGGGCTCATTGCTGTGCTCCAAGTACAGTATCTGTGAGGGGTTGGAGTGTTGTGCCACCAGTGCCTAAGGCCCAATTTTTCAGCCCCTGTTTAACAGGGGCGTGTCATTACAATTTTTGAAGCAATACTTTGCAACAGGGCTCATTGCTGTGCTCCAAGTACAGTATCTGTGAGGGGTTGTAGTGTTGTGCCACCAGTGCCTAAGGCCCAATTTTTCAGCCCCTGTTCAACAGGGGCATGTAATTACAATTCTTGATCTAATAATTCACAGCAGGGCCCATTGCTGCACCCACCAAGAGTAACTCTGAGGGCTTACAGTGTTGTGGCAACGCCACCACCACCACCACCACGAAAGGCCCAATTTTTCAGCCCCTGTTCAAAAGGGGCATGTAATTACAATTCTTGATCTAATAATTCACAGCAGGGCCCATTCCTGCACCCACCAAGAGTAACTCTGAGGGCTTACAGTGTTGTGGCAACACCACCACCACCACCACCACCACGAAAGGCCCAATTTTTCAGCCCCTGTTCAACAGGGGCATGCAATTACAATTCTTGATCTAATAATTCACAGCAGGGCCCATTGCTGCACCCACCAAGAGTAACTGTCAGGGCTTACAGTGTTGTGGCACCAGCACCACCATCAAAGGCCCAATTTTTACTACCACTGTTCAACAATTATATGTAATTAAAATTCCTGATATAATAGTTGACAGCAGGGCGTTCCAGCACCAACCAAGAGTAACTGTGAGTGCTTACAGTGTTGTGCCAACACCAACAACTAAGGGGCCTATTTCTGCAGAGTATATACGGCAGGTCCCTACTTTCAAACATCCAACTTACAAACGACTCCTACTTGCAAACGCAAGAAGACAACAGGAAGTGAGAGGAAATCTACCCCTTGGAAGGAAAATTCTCTCCTGTAAGAATTAATATGGGAGAAAGGTGTCTCCTCTGTACTGATGCTTTATCAGCAATCCTTGTTTCAAGAAAAACACCACATTTCAAAAACAGTTGTCATTGGGACGGAAAGTGAGGTGAAATGTTCTGAACAGGGGCACAGACAGCAAAACAAATGTTACAGGGGTGATAACCCTTACCTATGTTTTCCAAAAAGTTTAAAAATAGATTTTTGGGCTGGAGCTACACTTAAACAATGTACCTGTTCAAAATTACAAACAGATTCTACATAAGAACAAACCTACAGTCCCTGTCTTGTATGCACCGCCTGTATACGGCTGTTCAGAGTATATAGGGCCTTTTTTATTTTATGTGCGGGGTTCCCCTTAATATCCATACAAGACCCAAAGGGGCTGGTAATGGGCTGGGGTAGGGGGGGGGGGTCATGGGGTAGCTATGCCATTTTTCTTAAAGATTTTCATCCATATTACCGGGACCAGACATTACATTAAAGCCGCAAGCAGTTTTAAATGGCTTTTTTTTCCTTTAGAAGTGTCATTTTGTGCAGGGACAGTTCTAAACACGGGAAACACGTGGCACTTCACAGGCATACTTTAGACACCCCCCAGGTACGATATTTAAAGGAATATTTGACTTTTTTTTTTTCACTTTATGCATCATTAAAATGACTGCTCCCGAAAACCAACCGTTTTTAAAACTTCTTTTTGCATTGATACATGTCCCCTGGTGCAGAACCCGGGTTCCCAAACCCTTTTTAGGACAATAACATGCATAATAGTCGTTATAATTAGCACTTTAGAATTTGAACGTTCGCATCCATTGTATTTAATAGGGTTCTAATGTTCGTACGAACTTTCGGTCCGTTCGCGGGTTCTGGTGCGAACCGAACCCGGGGGTGTTCGGCTCATCACTAGTGTAGATATTAAAGAAGTGGCTGCAAAGAAATGGACACACTCAGGATAAAGGTGTATATTCAATAAGCAGTGGTGGAGAGTATGTAAGGAGACTAATGAAAAGGCTTCCATGAAATGTAGACCAATCTCCCCTTCAGCCGTGGAGATCTCTTCATGCTTATCCTCGGAATCCGAGGAAGTTGCCATGCATTCTTTTGATTTTCAACTCATAGATCATTTCATTACTGCAGTAAAAGAGGCTATAAAGTGGGAGCAAGACTCTCAGCCACCCGAGAAATTATGGAAATATTGCCCAAACCTCAAATAAGAAGGGGTCCCTTTCCCTTTAATGACGCAAATTCATGAATTGATAGAGGACAAGTGAGAGAGGCTGGAGAAGAAAACTATTCTTCAGAACAGATTTTCTAAACTGTATTCATTCAAGTCTTCAGATTCGATATTGTGGTACACCCTGCTAGGGGTAGACTAAGCTTTTCAACACTTGGCAAGGCATGTCTTTCTTTCTTTAGATGATTCTGTCACCTTTAACCACTTGCCGACCGCCTCACGACGATATACGTTGGCAGAATGGCACGGGAGCGATTGCGCCCCCCCCCCTGGTGGTCGGCATCGTTATAGGAGCAATCCATCCTGAGGGGAAGGCCACTGATTCATGGCCTGCCCCTCGCGATCGCACCTGATGAATGAGCTGCTTCCCCTGACTGTGAAAGTGGAAACACAGACAGAGGAAGTGATGTCAGCTCTCCTCGTGCTTCCTTTTCGTTCGGGAGCCGAGGAGAGAGGACATCTAACAGTGAGTTGCACAACACTACACTAACACCAGTACACATAGGCACACATTTCACCCCCGATCACCCAGCCAGTTAACCCCTGCACCCCCTGTCACAGTGACACCAAAAGCAGTTTTCATTTTTTTACTGATCACTGCATTGGTGTCATTTGTGACTGTTATAAGTGTTAGGGCAATTAGTGGTAGGCCCGTTAGGTCTAACCCCCCTAATAAAGGTTTAACCCCTTCATCACCCCCCAGTTAACCCTTTCATTCCCTGTCGCCTGTGTCACTAATAAATCTTTTTTCTGATCGCTGTATTGGTGTCACGGGTGAAGCTAGTTTGCCAGTTAGTTATTTAGGTTCACCGTCAGGTTTTAATCGTCAGGTACCCCCATATATTACCTAATAAAGGTTTTAACCCCCTGATTGCCCCCTAGTTAACCCTTTCACCCCCTGTCACAAGTGATCACCATATAAGTGTTATGGGTGACGCTGGTTAGTTAGTTTGTTTTTTATAGCGTCAGGGCACCCGCCGTTTTTTACCCAATAAAGGTTTAACCCCCTGATCGCCCGGCGGGTAATATCAGTTAGGTTTTAGGGTCAGTTAGGGTCTGCGTCGCCCCAGGCAGAGTTAGATTAGTGCCAGTCAGTAGCGCTAACACACGCACCATACACCTCCCTTAGTAGTATAGTATCTGAACGGATCAATATCTGATCTGATCAGATCTATACTAGCAGTACTATACTACTAGTACTAGGGTTCCCAAAAACGCAGTGTTAGCGGGATCAGCCCAGATACCTGCTAGCACCTGCGTTTTACCCCTCCGCCCAGCCCAGCCCACCGAAGTGCAGTATCAATCCCGATCACTGTCACTTACAAAACACTAAACACATAACATCAGTGTTCGCAGAGTCAGGCCTGATCCCTGTGATCACTAACAGTTTTTTTGGTAGAGTTTAATACAGTTGCTGACAGTCTAGGAGCTTTTTTTCCTGTGAAGCCTCGTACACACGACCGAGTTTCTCGTCGTAACAATCTCGTCGTTTTTTTCGACGAGATTCTTGTTAACCTTGACGAGTTTCTCGTCAAGCTTTCCATGCGTACACACTGACAATTCCAAATTTCCTCGTTGTTCTCCGCGGTCACGTCCAGCATGTACGACGGCACTATAAAGGGGAAGATCGATTTCCTTTGCGCCACCCCTTGGGCTGCTTTTGCTGATCTTGTGTTACCGCGTGTGAAGTAAAAGTTTGGGAAGAGACGATTCGCGCTTTTCAGTCTTTGTGCTTTTCAGTTTGTTTTCTGAGGTTCAGTTTGTGCTTGTGGGTTCGTATCTTAACTTTCAGGGCGTCTAGGCAGGTCGTTTCTGTTTTACAGTGCGTTCTTGCCCGTTCGTTTCTGATTTTCAGTTCGTTATTCATAGGCCTTGCTGTTCTAAAGTACGTTCTGTTCTGTACGTTCTGATTAGACGAACGTTTCCTAGCTATGTCGCCTGGACGTTCTCGTCGTTGAGTTCGTGCTGTGTGTGCGCTTGGTGTTGGTCTGCTTGTTTTGGACCAAGACCAGTCCATGAACGGTGTGAGGAGGAGTTCATGGACCAAGAATTGGTTGCTCCAGCGGGACCAATTTTGCCATATGCCTCTGCTGCGGGAGATTGTCGAGAATAATCCTGAGGACTACAGGAATTTTCTGCGGATGTCTGACCCCGTTTTTCAGGAACTGTTGGCTCTGGTGTCCCCCTACATTACCAGAAAGGACACCGTTATGAGGGAAGCCATCAGTGCTGAGCAGAGGCTCATCGCCACGTTACGTTATCTGGCGACAGGGAGAAGTCTTCAGGACTTGAAGTTCACGACAGGCATCTCCCCCCAGGCTCTGGGCCTCATAATCCCAGACACCTGTTCTGCCATTATCCAAGTCCTGCAGGAGGACTATATTAGGGTAAGTTTTCTCCATTAACATCACATTTTATGTATTTCATGTATGCTAATGTATTGTATTTCTTTCATCCTTCCCTAATTACCATGATTGTAATATGCTGAGAATGTCCCCTTTGTCCCCATGCATGCTGGAAGCTTTAGATTGCCCCTTTTTTCTCCTCCATGCATATTTCCCTTCACTAACCTTTCCAGCAGGGGTGCCTGTTGCTCCAAATGATTGGGGGTCCAACCCCAATTTAGGAAATAAACTTCCTCCTTTTTTGCGACTGTGCCTATTAAACGCCCCCAGTTGCCCCCTCCAATGCAGCCATTTTGTTCCCTCTAATGCAGCCATTTTGTCCCCTCCAATGCAGCCATTTTGTCCCCTTCAATGCAGCCATTTTGTCCCCTTCAATGCAGCCATTTTGTCCCCTCCAATGCAGCCATTTTCCCCCCAGCCCTGCACTTACCTTCTTCTGGTCAGCGCCATCCTTCTTCTGTCCTTGATGTCTTCTCCTGCCCTTGATGTTGCATCAGCCAATCATGTTACCATTAAACAGACTTGGTGAACATGATTGGCAAAGCAGCCTGTCAGTGTTTACCCAAGGAATGTCCCCCCCCCCTGCGTCACCTATTTAACTTTTATGAAGCCAATTACATCCCTCAGGCTGTAATGTGCAAGCCTATTTGCCTCCCTGTTTCTGATATGCAATTTTCACCCCATAAATGCTGCAGTTATTCATATGTTGGTCGCTTAACAGGGGGCCATCCACATGAATAGTGGGCGGCATTGACAATACATAGGTTAATGCAAGGCATGAACCTATGTATTGTTCTGAGTGACGGGCACAGGAGAGAGGGGGCAGTGCTCCAGCGCCCACTCTGGACGCACCGCCACTGCAATGCTATCCTGTGGCCAAACACATCTACCCCCCCCAAAATATTTTTTGAATGAACCATCAGAGGGGGTGATGAATATGAAACATGAGCCTTCCATTATACTTCCTAAAAACAGATTAATAAACGGAGAATTTGATTGATGTTGGCCTCTAATGTTTTTTATTATAATCTCCTTGTAATGTAATATTTTAAAATTCTAATTTTCTTTCATCTTGTTTGACTCCGTAGCTTCCTTCCACGCCACAGGAATGGCAGACTGTGGCATCAGAGTTTGCCACGCGGTGGGACTTCCCCAACTGCGGTGGTGCCAAAGATGGGAAGCACGTCCGCATCGTGCCGCCACCCCGTTCTGGGTCCTACTACTTCAACTACAAGGGGTTTCATAGCATTGTGCTGATGGCGGTGGTGTCAGCACGGTATGAATTCCTCTATGTTGATGTAGGGAAGAATGGCTGGATGTCCGATGGGGGATCCTTCATCCAGACGGAGTTTGCCCTCCATCTCCAGAGTGACGACCTTGCATTGCCACCGGATGCAGGGAATGTTGAAGGACTCCCCTTTGTTTTTTTGGCTGATGAAGCCTTCGGGCTCGGACCGCATCTTATGAGGCCATTTCCACAGAGGACCCTGACCCCAGAGAAGAGGGTGTTCAATTACCGGCTGGCCAGGGGCCGAAGAGTCGTTGAAAATGCCTTCGGCATAATGGCCAGCCGGTTCCGCATTTTTATGACTTCTATCCACTTGGCGGACTACAAAATAAACTATGTAGTTTTATGCTGCTGTGTGCTACACAACTTTCTCAGCAGAAAATCCACTTTGGACTTTCATCTGCAAATCCCCTGCTGGGCCTTGAATCTGCCCGTCCTGGCTTGCCCCCCCAAAATGCCCGTAAGGTTCGGGAGAAATATATGCAATATTTCACGGGTAGGGGGGCAATTTCTATGCCAGGCTATGCCTAAAGATTCATGGAGAATGAGCTAAATAAAATAATAAAAATAAAAATCTGATTTCAACTTTTAACTTTTGTTTGTTTCCTGTCTCCTAGTTTGTCTTAGTGCATTTGTAGTGCCAAGTGTATTTTCCTTTAGTAAATAACAACCATTTCACTATGTAACCTTAAAAAAAACACAAATAAGGTTAGAGCGTATTGAAAAAAGAAGCTACACGTTGTTTGTGTTCAAACATTTTACTCTGTGCACATTCACACACATGTTTACTTTTTTATTTTATTTTTTTGTCCTGGCCACAAACCGCCAATTCTTTTCTTAGGAAAATACAAAAACAACAGTTGCATTCCAAAAAGTACAACATTGGATATCTCTGAGCAATCTGAGACATTCACTTACACAAACTATGTCTCTATGTGCCCGTCCTAATATGGGGTCTTGCCACCCCTTGCCCAGCCAAAAATTGAATATGCACACATTTTGTAGTAATTTTCAATAGGGATTTTAGACTCCTGATCCCTATTGTCAACATGTGCTATCTGCCATCAGGGGTAATCAATGGACGTGTTTTGGGGGTGCAACCCCTTCCTCAGTTCACCTACTTTAGATACGAGGAAGGGGTTGCACCCCCAAAAGACGTACATGGATATCCCCTGATGGCAGATAGCACATGAGGACACACTGTGTGCATATTCAATTTTTGGCTGGTTTGATTGTCAAAAAGAGTTTAAAAGGTTGAAGAACAGTCATTCCTGAAACAAAAATGGGGGTTTGGTTGACTTATTCGATTCTCCCCAATACATCTAGAATGTCTTTAAATGTTTGATCCATCACATGAATTATTTGTTTTATTCTGTCCAGTTCCGTGCTACATTCCATCACTTGCTGTATTATTCGGAGGGCACTGTCAGCAGAGAAACGTGTACTATCCTTCACCACAACATTTACATCCCCTAAAAACAAAATACAAAAGGTATTATAACTCTGCAGGCCTACATCTCTTACCTGAAGCTGTGGTGACAGATACTGACCTGTTGTGGTGACCAGTTCCACAACGTCATCCACCTCTCCTTCCTGCACTTCTCCTTCCTCCACCTCAACTTCCTCAACATCCTTCGGTTGTGGGTCTTTGGGAGTTTGGGGTTGTTGTGAAGCTGTGGGGTTCCTGTGCTCCCTGGAGTGTTCTCCTCCCAGTCTTCTCTCCCCTATGAGAATCAAACAAAAGGTCTATTTATCACACTGAAATTCTCTATGAAAAATAAAAACAGGCTAAATTGTTTGGAAGTGGGGTACAAGTGTGTGTTTGTGCGGATTTTAAAGATGAATGCATTATTTGGAAACAAAAATATGTTTAGTATTCACCTTTTGGATGTAAATTTTTAGACATGGAGGCACCACAAAAATTCACTGATGCACCTGTGTGGGACACCCAAAAAATGTGGTTATGGTGGCCCACACTATAGTGCTCCAAAGTACAGATGTGGTACCAGCTGCTGAGTGTCCTCTCCTTTACACTGATTAAAGTTTGCATTTCATTCTCTTTACAAACACATCATCATTTTCTTTTGTGGCTGTAAAATAAGCCAAAACAGCGGCTAGTGGCTGAACAAAGTGTCTGTAACGTAACGAACGATTACTGTGCCAAACCAAGTTCAAATTAGGAAATTTTGGAAGGGAGTCCAATATGAAAATTAAAAAAAAGGAGCAAGATGTAATTTGAGAAAAACATTAATAGCAGAAAAGTGTACATTTTACTTACTTTTTTCTAGCATTCTATTAATGCACCTTAACTGCTCTGGCTCCCTCAGTTTGAGGTCTGACAACCTCTTTCTGAGCTGCTCATTTGAGCGTTTCACCCCGAAATTCTTCTTCAGACTCTTCACGACTTTCTTCAGGATTTTGGCCTTCCTTCTATTAGGTTTGCTATACGGCCCATGCTTTGCGTCATAATCCGACTTGAGCAATATGTCCACCATCTCCGCCATCTCCGCAAAAGACATATTAGATGCCTTAAATCTCCTCCTTGATCATGACGTTTCCTCAGTCTCCGGGCTTGTCTCCTCCTCGTTATTTGAGGAATTATCAGACACCTGCTGTAAATCCGCCATATCTGTCTGCGCGCCGAAAGAGAAGGGGCGGGGAAAAGATGTTATTTAGAACGTCATGGGCGGGCGACGTGTGCGGAGCGACGTGTACGTAGTTTGACGCATGCGTGGTGTATATATAGCAAACACACATGTGACTATACTACGTTCGTTGTGCGGAGAGAGGAGTTCAAGTGACGGACGTGCGAACGAAGGTATGTGATTTTGTGACTGACAAATTGTTGGCCTATACTGTCTTGAGAATGTTGTAGGATATATATGGTGACTACGATTTTAAGGAGGTTAGACTGTGTGCCTCACATTAGTTATATATTATTTATTTTACTTGCAGATACAATATGAATGTCTTTATTAGCGACAAAGAATTCCTGGCGGAATTTATAGACCGGTTAAGGGAGCTGCCCGCTCTGTGGGAGACCAAAAACCCCATACACAAAAAAAAGGGGTGAGAAAAGCAACGCTGGAGACCCTGCTCCCATTTGTGCATACCAAGAAGTGCCCACAGCCACAGCAAAACAGGTCGACACTAAAATTGGGAGCTTGAGATGCACATACAGGAATGAACGCTCTAAGGTCCTGGCTTCTCAGAGGTCAGGAGCAGCAGCAGATGATGTGTATGTCCCCAGTTTGTGGTACTACAGCAGGATGTCCTTTCTGGATGACCACATTGAGGCAAGGCCATCACTATCCACTCTTCCCTCCAGACTTCCCTGCAGCCAACCTGAGCCTTCTCTGGAGCAAGAGGAGGCAGCCATCCTGGATGAACCTGATTTGGCCATCTGGAGCCAGGCATAGTATTTATAGAAAATGTATTGGGATAAAATTAATGTTTGACAAATATGTCAAGATGACAAACATAAACTATTTTGGGTTCCACAAGTGAAATCAAGATCTCGAGACATTAGTCTGGCCTAAATTGGGTGCAAAATAGTCAATCTGATGTAGTTGTAAATTGGTCAAAATGATTTCTGGATTTACATTCGAATTGCTTCAATCATGATCTGAATTTTGGATGCAAAGATTAAACCAACATATTAAACTATGTTCCTTTTTCATACACAGGATGAAATCAGCCAGGAGGAGGGTCTGGAAACTGTCAGGCAGGAGGAGGCAGGGCCCAGTGGCAGGCAGGAGGTGGCAGGGCCCAGTGGCAGCCAGGAGGTGGCAGGGCCCAGTGGCAGCCAGGAGGTGGCAGGGCAAAGGAGAAGCACCAGATCACAGGTGCCTCCCATCCGACTTCCCAAAAGAAGCAGGAGGGACAGGACCACCAGTGAGGCAGCAATGGCCCTTATTCGAGAGGCCCATGCCACCCTCAAGGAGCCCACATCCCCTGAAGAGGCCATTGCCGGCCTAGTGGAGGCAAAGTTCAAGGTAATGAGCATGGAGCAACGCCTCCTATGCGAGCCCCTGCTCATCACCTTGCTGAACAAGGGGGTGATGGAAAAAATTACCCCCAATACCGCAATTTGTGAGGTGGCACAACTGTCCCAACCTCAACCTCCTCCTCCACCTCCACCTTCTTCTTCTGCCCCACCCCCTTCTCCTCAACCTCCTCCTCCACCTCCACCTTGTTCTTCTGCCCCACCCTGTTCTCCTCCGCCTCCACCTTGTTCTTCTGCCCCACCCCCTTCTCCTCCACCTCCACCTTGTTCTTCTGCCCCACCCCCTTCTCCTCCACCTCCACCTTGTTCTTCTGCCCCACCCCCTTCTCCTCCACCTCCACCTTGTTCTTCTGCCCCACCCCCTTCTCCTCCACCTCCACCTTGTTCTTCTGCCCCACCCCCTTCTCCTCCACCTCCACCTTGTTCTTCTGCGCCACCCCCTTCTCCTCCACCTCCTCCTCCTCCTGACAGGAGTACCCCTCCAGTGGCCCAGCCTCCAGCCAAACGAAGAAGGAAGGCTGCAGAGAAGGCTTCAGGGAAGGTTGCAGGGAAGGTTGCCAGGAAGAGGAGGAAGTGATGGCCTTGCTTCATTGTGGTCGGACAGAAGGCAGCCTGTTGTAGTACCACAGACTTGGGACATATATCTCACCTGCTGCTGTTCCTGACCTCTGGGAGGCCAGCATCAGATTGTGCTCAGAAATGTTGGCCTTGTCTCAAGCTCCCAATTTTTGTGTCCACACAGGGTTGATGTGTGCTCTGGGGTCCCTGGGATGCACAAATGGCAGCAGGTTCTCCAGCGCTGCCTTCTCTTTATTTTATTTCAAATATGAATAAATGTTATTTTTGTTTAAGTTCATACTTGACTATGTGTATTTTTTAAATATTTTAAATTTAGCTTTGGAGTAAGCAGAGACATTTGACAGCCAAAAAAAGGGACAGATAACAACCCCAAAAAAAGAATAACAATCTGATTTAAAAAAAATAGGGTGTAAAATTTAACAAATATATATTAAAATATTCAATGGGAGATCACTATCAAAACATTGCCAAATTACAATTAACATCAGTTTGAAAAATCTAAAAATGTAAAATATTCAGAAGATCTTGCACGATATAATACACCTAAATCTTCTTAAGAGCAGCATAAAAAAGGTTAAAAAAAAATAGTCCCAAATAAACGCCCGGGTCCTGACGGCTTCTCTGCCCTATATTATAAAAAATGTACTCATCTTCTTGTGCCATTGCTGACAGATGCTTTCAATTCACTTCTGAACAACCAATCCTTTCGTCCTGAAACCTTAACAGCAATAATCACAATGATCCCCAAACCTCATTCAGATGATTCATCTTGTGCTAATTACAGGCCCATATCCCTGCTTAATCTTGATATCAAACTACTAGCGAAAATTCTAGCAACTCGTTTGAACAATATTATTGGTTCATTAATAAATAAAGACCAAGTTGGTTTTATTCCTTTTCGCCAAGCAGCTGATAACGTACGCAGGGCAACTTTATTAATCCAAGCAGCTAAAACACGGTGAATACCTATGTGTCTTCTGTCGTTAGATATTAAAAAAGCATTTGACACAGTATCATGGCCCTATCTACATTTTGCTTTACAAAAATGGGGGTTCGGTCCTCACTTTCTTAACTGGGTTTCATCACTATATAATAATCCCAAAGCCTATATTAAATATGCTGGATATAAATCTGGTTGCTTTAACATAAATAGAGGTACACGTCAGGGTTGTCCACTCTCCCCACTTTTATTTGCCCTACTTATTGAACCCCTAGCTCAGGCTATACGATCTGACCCTTCAATCAAAGGGATAGACTTAGCTGGTCATCAGCACAAATTATGTTTGTTTGCTGACGATATACTAATATTTATGTCTTCCCCTCATATTTCTGCTCCCAACCTTATAAGTAAGCTAGATCATTTTGCACAGATATCTGGACTAATTATCAACTCTCAAAAATTTACAGCCTTAAATATCTCCTTACCTCCCCATACTTTACAACAAGCACAAACTTCCCTCCCATTCTCCTGGTCTACATCGCACCTGACCTACCTAGGAATTACTCTTACTCACAATTTAACTGAATTCTTCTCAGCTAACTTTCCGCCATTACTAAAGCAAATTACCAATCTCCTTAAACAATGGTCTTCTTTACCAATCTCATGGATTGGTAAAATAAACGTAATAAAGATGACTATTTTACCCAAGATACTATATCTATTTCGGGTTTTGCCCATTCCAGTTCCAGCATACTTTCTTAGAAATCTTCAACGCAAAACACTAGCGTTCATCTGGGGCTCTTTAAAACATTGTTTATCTAAACACACACTCTACCTTCCCAAACTTAAAGGTGGACTAGGATTCCCCAATTTCGCCTCTTACTACCATGCAGCTCAAATAGCATGCATCCCCAAATATCACGCAAAATACGAAACCCCACTCTGGGTTGCAATTGAAGCAATTGACTGTGATCCATTTTCTATAACAAATTTAATTTGGTCCAAACCCTCAGATCATAAAAATATAAAAAATAAGATTACCAAACACACAGTTACTATCTGGGATAAATTTAAACTTATCAAAGGACTACAATCTCCTCATGTTCCCCTTCTATCATTTATTAGAAACCCACTATTCTACCCAGCCTGCACATTCCCTAATTCATTTAAAAAATGGATCTCCTCTGACATAACGCAACTCTGTGATTTATCGACATCTACCTCACTTATAACATTTCCTGAACTATGTGATAGGCATCAACTCCCCCAATCAGAACTTTTCCGATATCTGCAGATCAAAAAAAATTTCATGCCATATATACAAAATATGAGTAAGCTCAACGAACTCACACAATTTGAACGTATATGTAAACGCGAACCTCACTCTAAGGGTCTCATATCAATAATATATAAACACCTTATTACTTTGCCTACTGCAGACCCACCATCATACGTGGCAAAATGGGAGAGAGACCTTGGACTTCAGTTGGAACCATCCGATTGGGATAAAATTTGGACCACAACAAAATCATCTTCACAAAATATAATAGCTCTAGAGACAAACTATAAAGTACTTTTGCGCTGGTATTTGGTTCCTGTCAGAATCGCAAAATATATTCCGCAATACTCCCCACTCTGCTTCCGTGGCTGTGGTGAACTAGGATCACACATACACATATTTTGGGATTGTCCCGTTACAAAATGTTTTTGGAAAGAGGTTTTTCTTATCCTCTCTACCTTATTCAAAAAAACAATCAAACCTGACCCTTCAATTGCACTACTAAATCTAAAACCGACTTCTATTTCCCACACTCAATTCAAACTCCTTCTACAAATCACTACTGCAGCAAAGCAGACAATCGCCAAAGCGTGGAAAACCCCAACATTAATGATCTCAGAAACCAAAACCAGAATAAACCAAGCCATGACCCACTCAAAAACGGAAGCCATTACCAATGATAATATTGGAAAATTTGAAAAAATCTGGAATCCTTGGGTGACTAATTTTTTCCCTCCCAACTTTGACATCACATTATTAAGACCTTGGTAATATAACTACTAATAGCTATTTAATATACTAATATTATCAGACCAACATTATAAGATACCCCGGGGACCTTTTCGACCTTTTCTATCTTTTCTACCTACTATCTTTATTTTTTTCTCTTCTTCTTCTTACCCTTCCCTCTCTTCTATCTTCGCTCTTTAGCTCTTTTTTTGTTGTTTTTTCTTTCTTAGCATATATTGTTATTATATGCAAAAATGGTAGCAACATTTTTATTTTTTTTATGTTTTTTATTTATCAGTATATTTCAGCTTTAGAGCTCCTTTGAAACAATACAAACCTTATATATTACAATAACATTATATGAGGTCGAGAAATTATGACCCTTCATTTTTTTTTTATAAATCCTTATATTACCTTACATGTTATATATTATTACTAAATCTGGTTTGTAATTACTAAATTCAACACTAAGCATATATTTTAGCAAGTCTCCAGATAATGGTCAACATATGTTAAACTTAAATTACTGGGTTTTTTCTCCTCTACTTTTGTTGTTGCCTTCAAAAATCACTGGAGCTTGACATAAATATCTAATTTGTGTTCTCCTTAACTGCTACTATTTATAGTGACTATGTTTATTGACAATATATGCTTGTCATTTTGAAAATTTAATAAACAAATTTGACAAGAAAAAAAGATAGTCATAACTCTGTGTGAATATCAGCAGCAAAAGAAGTTCATTCGTTTGGATTAATGTAACATTCTAAAGAAGATTTCAATGCACAACATTTAAACGATGCAATAATTTCGAGCGTGACGAATGTGCTATCTCCATTACGAAGGCTTGTTTTACCAGAAGATGCGCTCCCGTCTCATACTTGCTTCTGAGCATGCGCGCTTTTGGAAGAGTCGTAAAAGCATACACACGAACCATTTTCTCGTCACAAAACAGGCCGACGAGAAACACGACGAGGAAATCTGGAATCCTGACGAGAAAATAGAGAGCAGGTTCTCTATTTTCTCGTCGAGATTCACAGCAATTTTCTCGTCGTAAAACCATACACACAAACGGTTTTCTCGAGGAAAAAGCTCTCGCGGCACTTTTCTTGCCGGTTTTGGACGAGAAACTCGGTCGTGTGTACGAGGCTTCAGTCTCACTATTGTACCAATAAATTTAGAGACCAAAATGGCAAATCGAAGGTACACTAGTGAAGAGGCCTACACGTTTCTGAGCATGGCAGATAGTGAAGATGAAGTCGCTCATCTGTCAGATTCAGGTTTAGAATACGATCCTGTAGACAGCACTCCCTCACAGATAGCTCTGATGACGGAGTTGTGGTCCCTGCCAAGGTCAGGCATACCCGACTCCATTCTTCTTCTGCTGTTGTTGAGGTACAAGAACCGCAGGGCTCTCGTATGGAGCAGAGAGCCAGTATTAGTGCCGCTCATCCTTCTGGTGAACTGGCAAGCACCAGCGGCCTAGTACACCCTGGTCATAGTCAAACCAGCACTGCAGTATCACGTGGTGACGTGGCGAGTCCCATAAGTGCAGTTCAAGCTGGTGAGGTGGCTAGCACATCTAGTGTCCCGCTGCCACCAAGAAGACAAAGACAGGCCCATAGTGCCCTTCCTGCAGAATTTGCCAATCCTAATTGAGAGCCCACCACTTCTGCAGCACCCGTACTTCCCCCATTCACTGGCCAACCCAGAATTCAGGTGGAAACAGTTGATCTTTCGTCACTTCGCTGTTTTTCACGGAAGATCTTTATAGATCTATTGTGGACCAAAGCAATTTGTATGCTGGTCAATTCATCGCTGCTAATCCCCAGTTGTCCTCCCTTGCCAGAGATTGAAAACCAATTACGGTTTCCGAATTTAAGATCTTTCTGGGCCTATCCCTCATCATGGGCATAACTAAAAAGAGTGAGTTGCGGTCATATTGGTCCACTGACCCACTTTACCATATGCCCCTGTTCTGAGCCTCCATGGCCAGGGCACGATACAAGCAGAACTTGCGGTTCATGCACTTCAACGACAATGAACTCTGTCGTCCTCGGGGAGACCCTGGATACGATCGGCTCTACAAAATTCGGCCCCTCGTAAACCACTTCAACAAACATTTTGTAGCCTTGTTTACTCCCGATCAAGTTGTCTGCATTGATGAGTCCCTGATTACATTTTCTGTCCGCTTGTCTTTCAAACAGTATCTTCCCAGCAAGCGTGCCAGATTTGGGGTCAAGATGTATAAGCTCTGTGACAGGGCAACAGGCTATACATATAGTTTTATGGTTTACGAGGGAAGAGATGGTCACGTAGAGCCGGAGAACTGCCCAGACTACATAGGGAGCGCTGGCAAGATTGTGTGGGACTTGTAGTCACCCTTATTCGGAAAGGGGTACCACTTGTATGTGGACAATTATTACACGAGCGTGCCACTTTTTAGTCACTTGTTTGATCATCAAATTGGCACATGTGGCACTGTGCGATCTAAGCAATCGCGGATATAGGCGTGACACCCGCTATTATTGTCCACACTGTCCTGGCAATCCTGGTCTTTGCATTGGTGAATGTTTTGAACGCTACCATACACTAGTGGAGTATTAGCATAGGGTACAGCACTGCACGAAATAGGACACACTTTCACAGGGTCTCCCAAGATGCCATCGCATTTTGAGAGACCTGAACCTGGAACCGAACTGTTACAGTTACAGTTACAAATAAAAGTGTAAAAAAAAAAAAGTAACAAAAAAAACAAAATAAATAAATAGTTGTCGTTTTATCTCTCTCTATTCTCTTTCTATTGTTCTGCTCTTTTTTACTGTATTCTATGCTTAACTGCAATGTTTTATTGTTATTATGTTTTATCATGTTTGCTTTTAAGGTATGTATTTTTTTTAGACTTTTCTGTTTACTGTGTTTTATTGTTAACCATTTTTTTTTATTTTCAGGTACGCCATTCAGCTGCAGCACAGATTTATTCATCTTGACAGCAACAGCGTTTGCTCCCACGATACATAAAGCTGTGACTCCAGCGCTATAGGAGGTGATTTCACCACCACAGTTAAAAAAAAAAAGCATGGGGGCAGAGGTGGAAGAGCGATTTGCTCTTAACTTTTGGGGCGAGGTTGCCCCCATGCTTCGGCATATATATATTTTAGGCACAGATTGCGTTAAAAAATGTTTTATTTTTTACTATTTTTTTTTTGTATTTGCTTTGCAGGTATGGTATGTCTTACTGTTATACTGTAATGTTACTTTGTTTTATTGTTAACCATCATTTGCTTAGCAGGTACGCCATTCAGCTGCAGCACTTATTTATTTATCTTGACAGCAACAGCGCTTGCTCCCACGATACGTAAATCAGTGACTCCAGCGCTGTAGGAGGTGATTTCACCACCACAGTTAAAAATAAAATGGTGCATGTATGCCCATCATTAGAAGTGGGTGGATGAAGGGAGGTATTCTAATGGTGGGCATACCCACCGATCAATCTCTTTTTTTCGTTCAGCCCACAGGCTACATGAAAAAAATATTACAATTCATGCCCAACAAGGACCAGCAATGTACAGAGTGGTTATACCAGAATGATGCCTGCGGGTTTAGGTATCATCTTGGTATCATTCTTTTAAGCAAGCGGTCGGCTTTCATGTAAAGCAATCCTAGCGGCTAATTAGCCTCCAGACTGCTTTTACAAGCAGTGGGAGGAAATGTCCCCCCCGCGCGATTTGGAAATTGGGAAAGCATTTTATCACACCGATCTTGGTGTGGTCAGATGCTTTGAGGGCAGGGAAAGATGCCCATGGCATGTTTGAGCAATATATAATTTAGTGACAACTTTGTGAAAAAAAAAAGTTTTTAATTTTCCTGCAACTTGTGGCAAAATATAAAATATTCCATGGACTCAACATGCCTCTCAGAAAATAGCTTGGGGTGTCTACTTTCCAAAATGGGGTCATTTGGGGGGGTTGTGCTATCTTGGCATTTTATAGCTTTCGAAACTGTGATAGGTAGTGAGGAGTGAAATCAAACATTTACGCCCTTAGAAAGCCTGAAGGCGGTGATTGGTTTTTGGGATCCTGTACGCAGCTAGGCTCCCAAAAAGTCCAACACATGTGGTATCCCGGTACTCAGGATAAGCAACAGAATGTATTTTGGGGTGCAATTCCACATATGCCCATGTCATGTTAGGGCAATATATAATTTAGTGACAACTTTGTGCAAAAAAAAAAAAAGTTTGTAATATTCCCCCAACTTGTGGAAAAATATTAAATATTCCATGGACTCAACATGCCTCTCAGCAAATAGCTTGGGGTGTCTACTTTCCAAAATGGGGTCATTTGGGGGGAGGGGGGGTTGTGCTATCTTGGCATTTTATGACCTTCGAAACTGTGATTGGTAGTGAGGAGTGAAATCAAGGATTTACGCCCTTAGAAAGCCTGAAGGTGGTGACTGGTTTTCGGGGCCCCGTACGTGGCTAGGCTCCCAAAAAGTCCCACACATGTGGTATCCCCATACTCAGGAGAAGCAGCAGAATGTATTTTGGGTGTAATTCCACATATAACCATGTCATGTGTGAGCAATATATAATTTAGTGACAACTTTTTGTAAAAAAAAAATTTTTTTTTTTTTCAATCACATGGGACAAAAAAATTAAATATTCAATGGGCTCAACATGCCTCTCAGCAATTTCCTTTGAGATAGGCAGTCATAAACTAAAAGCTGCGTAAATTCCAGAAAATGTACCCTAGTTTGTAGACGCTATAACTTTTTGCGCAAACCAATAAATATACGCTTATTGACATTTTTTGCCAAAGACATGTGGCTGAATACATTTTGGCCTCAATGTAGGACTAAAATTGAGTTTATTGGATTTGTCTTATTACAAAAATTTGAAAATATTTTTTTTTTCAAAATTTTCGGTATTTTTCAGTTTATATCGCAAAAAATAAAAATTGCAGAGGCAATCAAATACCATCAAAAGAAAGCTCTATTTGTAGGAAAAAAAGGACGCATATTTCGTTTGGGTACAACATTGCATGACCGCACAATTACCAGTTAAAGCAGCAGTGCCAAATTGTAAAAAGTGGTCTGGTCATTCAGCAGCCTAATCCTCCAGGGCTAAAGTGGTTAAGGACCTGATGGCCAGGCGGGAATACTCTGACCTAAAAAAAATCTGCTAAAAAAAGTTTGAGTTGCAAATGTAGAAATGGCTTTGAGGTCTGAAATGAAGCCAGCCAATATTATCATGGCTCTTTTCAGAACTGAATTTAACAACAGCCTACTTAGCAGGGGCTTCAGTAGATGTAGTGCAACTCTTGGCATAGTTGATTGTGCATTCAATAATGGCCAAAAGGACCTCAGGGCTGTGGTACCGCCTAGAAGCAAGCTCTCTGCAACATCCCATACGATGGAGAGGTTTTATTCTGCAAAACCCTGGATAATGCCATAAAGCGGGTCACAAATGGACATTACCACTATTGTGAATATTGTTCTCACTAAATACACAGTCATAGATCATTCATTTGGCAGAATGTGCAGATGCTGAGCAATCAGAAAACAGCCTACGTGGATAAAGCTGTAGTATTAAAAACAGGAGAAGTATGTCCTGGGTTCTGTAAAGCTCACCATACACTATACAATCTGATTGTACAATCTCCATTAGAGCTACCATCAAGGTAAAAAATGTAAGGATTACAACCACTTTCTATCAGCTCATCCTGTGTCTTTGATGCCCTCGGGTAGATGGTCGGAAAATGATAGGCCGCCTTTGCATTGCAGTGAAAGCAGAAGCCACTTGTTGCATCAATGTTGAGGTGGAAGAACCCAGAGTTTCTGCAAGTGGATCCTGACTTTCCTCGGGTATGATGACTGAAGAAGAAATTTCTGAAAGTAGACTGCCAGTGCAATGTTGTTGAGTGTCCCCAGCCCCTTCTTTATGCACGTGATACTATCCTGCTACTGTACATTAACCTCATCGAAAATGCTTTTTAGTCTATCTTAAAAAAAAAACAAAAAAAACAGGGGTAGTCTTTTTTTTTTAGAGAACATATGCAAAAAACATTCCTAGCTGACATAGTTACAAATAAGGGTGCAGGAAATCTAGCTGTGAGAAGTGCCAATACGTAAGGTGCCTAGACAGTGGCGGCCCGTCCATAGGGGCCGCACCCCCGCCCGGCAGTCACAAAATAAAAAAAGGCCCTTTAAATTTTTTTTTGAAAAAATGGTCCTTTAAGTGCACTGTGTTTGGGCGCCGGACACAGTGCCTATGGGAAGCGTGACGTCTATGCAATCACGAGATTGCAGATGAGATGCTTCATTTGCAGGGTTTTGACCTGTCTTGTGGCGCATTCCATCTCGTCTGACTACTTCCGCCCGTAGTATCACTATGGGTGCTTTGTTCTAGATTGGCACCGCCCTAGGACATGTCCTAGGGCGGTGCTTTCCCTGTGAGTTACAACGTCACTTCCGGTTTCCCTGTGCCAGTGATAAACCGGAAGTGACGCCAGCAGCTCTGTGGAATGCACGGCTCGTGTCTGCACTCTGCACTGTCTGGAGAGATGTCCCGGCCCGCACTGTGTCCCCGCGGTGTGGATGACCGGCCGACTGGCCAATCCACCAGCCGCCGCTGCTAGAAAGGCTCAGAGGAGTGACTCAGAGACTTCTAAGGACAGGTATACGACCAGATTTCAATACCATCCATTTATCAGAAGGCATTGCGACACAACAAGCAGTATAGAGTGGTGCTTTAGCCAAATGAAGCTCAGCCATAAATAGCACTTCAGGTATATTAACAGCAAATGGATCAGAGAGAAGAACACAGGATGCATAAAGAATGGATGATAAGTAATATTAGTCAGGGTATTGACTGTCTAAAGTACCATTCATAATGTACCTTGTTATCAGATGGTAGCGGATGAAACTTTGGTTACCACCTTTCCCTGTGGTTGTAGATTTTTATGTTGGTATGGACTGGGTTGGCATGCAGCTAATGCAGTGACGATTAAAATTAATGACTCCATGCCAAACATAAATCAATTAAAATATAGAGATTTATGTTGTCTGTATTTTGTTCCTGATGCACTTTGGAGTAGAAAGATAATTGAGCCTGGTATACCCCCACAGGTCAGTGAACTTCCCTTTTTTCTGATCAACCCTTTCCAGCTGGCGGGAGTGGGCTTTTTAAACATTTAATTTAATGGGCTTCCTAGTCATGTAATCAATGTGATTGGCTGTCACAGTGGTCATGTGATTAGGAGCCTGTCCCACCAGCTCCCGAATGTAAGCAGTTACCTAGAGCTGTTGGTGACAGTGCAGTCTCTCGGGTCTGGGGTCATGGAGTGAGTTCACTCCCAGCACAAACAGATACACCAGCTGAATGCATATAAGTGTCAGCCCTACGTTAAGGCCCACCAACATGCTGCCACACAGGGGTCACCCGTGCATTGAGGGCCCAGTCCTCCCTAACACCGCCGATGCCTTCCCTATCCATGTGCCCGGCCCCTTTCAGGACGCTGCGGCCACCCCTGACCCTATTTGTAATGCTGGGCTATATACCCTATTTGTAATGCTGAGCTATATACCCCATCTGTAATGCTGAGCTATATACCCTGATCTGTGAGGCTGAACTATATACCCTGATCTGTGAGGCTGAGCTATATACTCTGTCCTGTGATTCTAGGGCTGTATACTCTGTCCTGTAATGCTGAGATATATACTCTGTCCTGTGATGCTGAGCTGTATACTCTGTCCTGTGATGCTGAGCTGTATACTCCTGACACTATCGGTGGAAGCAAGTGGAATACAGGAGACCGAGTGGGTGGATTCTATAAGGGGTGGGGCTTGTAAGTGGGAGGGGTCAAACAGGGAGGGCGGGGTCTGGCCAACCATCCTAAAACTTCACCAGCGGCTACTGTGCCTAGAAGCTCCTTCCCCGTAACATTGTGCTTGCAGTTCATGGCAGTTGTTGTCCTTGACACTGCCCCAGCATTTATTTAATGTGGTAACTGAAAACATCATTACTTTTTTTTGTTTATCACAACATTTACTTCTTTTTACATGTTTCTAGCTACTGACCATTCATATGTATGTATTTTTAGTTCTGCTTGGGTAAATAAACCATCTATTCTTTTCCATTTATTCTGTTTTGACATGGATGTATTTTCTGTTAAGGACCTATAGATGAAAAGGACATCAGGATCAGTGATTACTTCATTTATAAAGGATAATTAAACCCAAAAACAAAAAAATTAATACTGTATATTGCAGCTTACAGTCCTTAGCTGTGATGACTGCATTTGTTTTCTTTATTTTCCCAAGCTAAGAAAATTTTCAGCAAATACAGGAAATACCTGATAATCTTGTTAGAAATGCTGTGTCCTTGTCACTTCTTGTGAACTTGCACCAAAGAATATCTTCTGTAATTTACCAATTGTCCTGCCTCTCATGTAGTGGTGATCAAGAAATACAGACATACACTATTTTGCCAAACGTATAGAGATGCCTGTCTTTACACACACATGAACTTTAATGACATCCCAGTCTTAGTCTGGAGGGTTCAATATTGAGTTGGCCCACCCTTTGCAACTATACCAGTTTTAACTCTTCTGCAATGTTTAGGAGTGTGTCTATGGGAATGTTTGGCCATTCTTCCAGAAGCGCATTTGTGAGATCAGGCACTGGTGTTGGACGAGAAGGCCTGACTTGTTGCCTCTGCTCTAATTCATCCCAAAGGTGTTTTATCAGGTTGAGGTCAGGACTCTGTGCAGGCCAGTCAAGTTTCTCCACTCCAAACTCGCTCATCCATGTCTTTATGGACCTTGCTTTGTGCACTGGTGCGCTGTCATGTTAGAACAGGAAGTGGCCATCCCCAAACTGTTCCCACAAAAAGGTCTTGGTATGCCTTAGGAGTTTTCTTCACTGGAACTAAGGGGACAAGCTCAACCCCTGAAAATCTACCCCACACTATAATATCCCCTACATCAAATGATGTGGACCAGTGAACAAGATAAGATTCATAAAGACATGGATGAGCGAGTTTGGGGTGGAGGAACTTGACTGGCCTGCACAGAGTCCTGACCTCAACCTAATAGAACACCCTTGTGATGAATTAGAGTGGAGACTGCAAGCCAAGCCTTCTCATCCAACATCAATGCCTAACCTCACAAATCCGCTTCTGTACGAATGGTCAAGAATTCCCATAGACACACTCCTAAACATTGTGGATAGCCTTCCCAGAAGAGTTGAAGCTGTTATAGCTGCAAAAGGTGGGCCAACTCAATATTGAACCCTATGGACTAAGACTGGGATGCCATTAAAGTTCATGTGCGTGTAAAGGCAGGCGTCCCAATACTTTTGGCACTATAGTGTATTTTAATCCATATCAGCTGAGCAGCCTAGAGTAACAAGTATGGCACCAGGGGGCATACCTAGAGCATTTAGCACACGAGCGTATCCTATATCTGGCACCCCCCCATATGGCACCCCCTCCTACACTGATCATGTGATAACATACAGGCAATACAATTGGCTGCTAGACCGGAGCACCGTCACATGGTCCACCATACCTGGAAGTACCGGGTATTGTTACCATCTGTGACAAAGGTGGAGGTGGTGAGGTGGGTAAAGGTGGCTTAGGAGAAGACACAGTTACTCTGTCCTGCACCCGGCTAGCGGTTCAGGAATAATTAACTCAAAATTCCAGAAGGTGGACAATGGAATGGAACAACCCAGCTAGCACACCCTTTTGTCTTTATGTACAATGAGGAATTTTGACTGGTTGGATAATTATTGCACTCTTATTTCCAGAGGGACCTAAGCCATTGAAATTGCATATTACACTACATAGTCACTACAGGATGCGCCTTGCCCCTAGAATGGTTGAGTGCATGTTTGGTATCCCAGCAAACAAATGGCAGATATTGCCCTACCAAATGACTCCTAAAAATGCTATCGTCCTAGGTTATCCAAAACTCCATAACATATTCAATAGAGCAATGCTAGAGAGCCATGTGTGCACTTATAATCAGAGAGAAAAAGGCAGAGTATTATTTGTGACCTGCAAGTGAAGTCTCCTGGCTGAAAAAAAAACTTGCCAAGCTAATGCCTCGTACACACGACCGTTTTTCCTGTCATGCAAAAAAACAAAGTTTTTCCCGACGTGATTCGTCGTGCTTCCTCTCAAGCCTGCCTTGCATACACACCTTAAGGAAAAAAAAGCTTGAGCAAAGCGCGGTGACGTACAACACATACGACAACATGTACGACGGCACTATAAAGGGGAAGTTCCGTTCGAATGGCGCCACCCTTTGGGCAGCTTTTGCTAATTTCGTGTTAGTAAAAGTTTGGTGAGAGACGATTCGCGCTTTTCAGTCTTTGTGCTTTTAAGATCATTTTCTGGTGTTCAGTTTGTGCTTGTGGGTTTGTATCTGTCTTTCAGTGCTTGTAGTCAGTTTGTATCTGTTTATTCAGTGCGTTCTTGTCCGCTCGTTACTGTTTTTCAGGTCGTTCTTCATAGGCCTTGCTGTTCTTCAGTGCGTTCTTTTAGTTCGTTCTGACCAGCTGACCGTTTTCTAGCCATGTTGTGGCTACGTACTCGTCGTAAAGTTCATGCTGAGGTTGGTGTTGGGGTTGTTGCTTTATCTCGACTCCAGTCCATGAACAGGGTGAGGAGGAGTTCATGGACCAAGAATTGGTTGCTCCAGCGGGACCAATTCTGTCACATGCCTTTGTTGTGGGAGATCCAAGAGAATAAACCTGAGGACTACAGGAATTTTCTCCGGATGCCGAACCCCGTTTTTCAGCATCTGTTGGCTTTGGTGTCCCCCTATATCACCAGGCAGGACACCGTTATGCGGGAAGCCATCACTGCTGAGCAAAGGCTAGTGGCCACGTTGCGCTACCTGTCGACTGGGAGAAGTCTGCAGGACCTCAAGTTCTCAACAGGCATCTCCCCCCAGGCTCTGGGGATCACTATACCAGAGACCTGTTCTGCTATCATTCAAGTTTTGCAGGAGGACTATATAAGGTAAGTTTTCTCCTTTAACATAACATTCTATGTATTTAATGCTTACTAATGTATTGTATTTCTTTCATCAGTCCCTAATTACCATGATTGTAATATGCTGTGAATGTCCCCTTTGTCCCCATGCATGCTGTAAGCTTTTAATGCTCCTTTTTTGGCCTACATGCATATTTCCCCTAACTATCCTTTCCAGCATGCTATCCAGGGCCCAAACACACCTAGCCTAGTCACTTCCCAATGTATTTTGTCTGCTCCAATGTAGTGCTTTACCCTAAACGCCCCCTAAAAATGTGTGCAAATTGTTATCTTTTCATTAGATTCAGACAGAGTGCTAGAGCCTTGATTTGTGAGGTCCCCAACTCATCTACAACCCCTCCCCCCCATAAAATTAATTAAATGGTTCATCAGAGGGGTGAGGAATCTGATAAGTGACAGTGATAATCTAATAAGTGAAAATAGATATTTTTGTCTTAAAATACTCCTTAAAAAAAATGTTATACTGATGTTGGCCAAGAATGTTTTTGTATAATCTGCTTGCAATGTTTATGTATGAAAGTATTTTTTTTATTATTGTTTAACCCCTTGACGACCGCTCACTGTATATATACGTCGGCAGAATGGCACGGACAGGCAAACTCACGTACCTGTACGTGACTGCCATCGTATAGTTGGGGGGTCCCATCGGACCCCCCTTCTATACAGTGAGTGGTGGTTATCGTTCCGGGAGCGATCCGTGATGAGGGGACAGCCATTCGTTTCCGGCCACCCCCTCGCGATCGCTCCCGGCAAATGAGAATCTTCCTCTGCCTGTGTAATGTTTACACAGGCAGGAGGAATTGATGTCATCTCTCCTGCGGAGCTCACATATACCGAGCGCTGTGGAGAGAAGACACACAGGTTAGTGCACTAAACAGCACACTGACACCAGAACACATAGGAACACGATCGCCCCCCCCAGGCCCCCCCAGACACCCCCAGATCACCCCCCAGCCCCCAGTCACAGTGTCACTGATTGCAGTGACCATTTATTTACTGATCACTGCAATCAGTGACATTTGTGACTGTAAAAGTGTCAGGGCAGTTAGTGTTAGGTCCAGTGTAGCCCTCTAACCCCCCCTAATAAAGGTTTAACCCCTTGATCGCCCACCAGGTAACCCTTTCACCCCCTAGCACCACTGTCACTAAGCGATAGTTTTTCTGATCGCTGTCTTAGTGTCGGTGGTGCCGATAGGTAGCCAGTTATTTTTTTTAGGTTCGCCGCAGGTTTTTATAGCGTCAGGTACCCCCAAATATTACCTAGTAAAGGTTTAACCCCATGATCGCCCCCCCCAGGTAACCCTTTCACCCCCTTTTGCCAGTGTCACTAAGCAATCGTTTTTATGATCGCAGTCTTAGTGTCTGTGGTGCCGATAGGTAGCCAGTTATTTTTTTTAGGTTCGTCGCAGGTTTTTATAGCGTCAGGTACCCCCATATATTACTTAATAAAGGTTTAACCCCTTGATCGCCCCCCGGGGAACCCTTTCACCCCCTTTTGCCAGTGTCACTAAGCAATCGTTTTTCTGATCGCTGTCTTAGTGTCGGCGGTGCCGATAGGTAGCCAGTTATTTTTTTTAGGTTCGCTGCAGGTTTTTATAGCGTCAGGTACCCCCATATATTATCTAATAAGGGTTTTAACCCCCTAATTGCCCCTAGTTAACCATTTCACCAGTGATTACCGTATAAGTGTTACTGGTGACACTGGTTAGCCAGTTAGTTATTTTGTTATTTAGCTTCCCTGTCAGGTTTTTATATAGCGTCAGGTACCCCCATATATTACCTAATAAAGGTTTAACCCCCTGATTGCCCCTAGTTAACCGTTTCACCAGTGATCACCATATAAGTGTTACGGGTGACGCTGGTTAGTTAGTTTGCTTTTTATAGTGTCAGGGCACCCGCTGTATATAACCCAATAAAGGTTTAACCCCCTGATCGCCCGGCGGGTGATATCAATTACGTTGTAGCATCAGAGAGGGTCTGCGTCACCCCAGGCAGTGTCAGGTTAGTGCCAGTAAAGCTAACACCTACGCGTGAAGCATACACCTTCCTTAGTGGTATAGTATCTGAACAGATCAATATCTGATCTGATCAGATCTATACTAGCGTCCCCAGCAGTTTAGGGTTCCCAAAAATGCAGTGTTAGCGGGATCAGCCCAGATACCTGCTAGCACCTGCGTTTTGCCCCTCCGTCCAGCCCAGGCCACCCAAGTGCAGTATCAATCGATCACTGTCACTTACAAAACACAACACACATAACTGCACCGTTCGCAGAGACAGGCCTGATCCCTGCGACTCCAGTGCTGTAGGAGGTGATTTCACCACCACAGTTAAAAAAAAAAGCTTATATGCCGAAGCATGGGGGCAGCAGGGGCGGAGGAGCGGAGGAGCGATTTTGCTCCTAATGCCGCGTACATACGGTCGAAATTCCGACGGAGGCTTGCCCGTGGAAAAGTCCGACCATGTGTGTGCGGCATAACTTTTGCGGGAGGATGCCCCCATGCTTCGGCATATATAAATAAAACAAAAAATATATAAATGATGCATGTATGCCCATCATTAGAAGTGGGTGGATGAAGGGAGGTATTCTAATGGTGGGCATACCCACCGATCAATCTCTTTTTTTCGTTCAGCCAACAGGCTGCATGAAAAAAAAAGATTACAATACATGTCCAACAAGGACCAGCAACGTACTGGTATGTTGCTGGACTTTGAATGGTTATACCAGATTGATGCCTGCGGGTTTAGGTATCATCTTAGTATCATTCTTTTCAGCCAGCGGCCGGCTTTCATGTAAAAGCAATCCTAGCGGCTAATTAGCCTCTGGAATGTCCCCCCCCCCGATATAAAAAGCGCCATTGAGAAATTGGGAAAGCATTTTATCACACCGATCTTGGTGTGGTCAGATGCTTTGAGTGCAGAGGAAAGATCTAGGGTCTAATAGACCCCAGTTTTTTCAAAAAAAGAGTACCTGTCACTACCTATTGCTATCATAGGGGATATTTACATTCCCTGAGATAACAATAAAAATGATAAAAAAAAAATATGGAAGGAACAGTTTAAAAATAAAATAAAAAAGCAAAATTAATAATAAAAAAAAAAAAAAAGCACCCCTGTCCCGCCCTGCTCTTGCACAAATGCGAACACAAGCGTCGGTCTGGCGTCATATGTAAACAGCAATTGTATCATGCATGTGAGGTATCACCACGAAGGTCAGATCAATGGCAGTAATTTTAGCAGTAGACCTCCTCTGTAAATCTAACGTGGTAACCTGTAAAGGCTTTTAAAGGCTTTTAAAAATGTATGTAGTTTGTCGCCACTGTGCGTTTGTGAGCAATTTTAAAGCATGTCGTGTTTGGTATCCATGTACTTGTGCATTAAAATTAAAAAAAGTGTATTTTTTCCCCAAAAAATGTGTTTGAAAAATCGCTGCGCAAATACTGTGTGGAAATAAAAATGCAACACCCACCATTTTAATCTGTAGGGCCTTTGCTTTAAAAAAATATATAATGTTTGGGGGTTCAACATAATTTTCTTGCAAAAAAAAAAAATGTTTTCATGTAAACAAAAAGTGTCAGAAAGGGCTTTGTCTTCAAGTGGTTAGAAGAGTGGATGTAAGCTTCCTAATGTTGTGTATAAAATGCCAGGACAGTTCAACCCCCCCCCCCCAAATGACCCCATTTTGGAAAGTAGACACCCCAAGCTATATACTGAGAGGCATGTCGAGTCCATGGAATATTTTATGTTGACACAAGTTGCGGAAAAAATACAATTTATTTTTTATTTTTATTTTTTTTGCAAAAAGTTGTCACTAAATGATATATTGCTCAAACATGCCATGGGCATATGTGAAATTACACCCCAAAATACATTCTGTTTCTTCTGCTGAGTATGGGGATACCACATGTGTGAGACTTTTTGGGAGCCTAGCTGCGTACGGGAGCCCAAAAACCAAGCACCGCCGTCAGGCTTGCTAAGGGTGTAAATTTTTGATTTCACTTCTCACAGTTTCGGAGGCCATAGAATGCCCAGATGGCACAACCCCCCCCCCCCAATTGACCCAATTTTGGAAAGTAGACACCCCAAGCTATTTGCTGAGAGGCATGGTGAGCATTTTGCAGATCTTGCTTTTTGTCACAAAGTTTTGAAAATTGAAAAAAAATAAAAATTATTTCCTTTCTTCATTTTCAAAAACAAATGAGAGCTGTAAAATACTCACCATGCCTCTCAGAAAATAGCTTGGGGTGTCTACTTTCCAAAATGGGGTCATTTGGGGGGGTTTTGTGCTATTTTGGCATTTTATGGCCTTCGAAACTGTGATAGGTAGTGAGGAGTGAAATCAATAATTTGTGCCCTTAGAAATCCTGAAGGCGGTGCTTGGTTTTCGGGGTCCCGTACGTGGCTAGGCTCCTAAAAAGTCCCACACATGTGGTATCCCCATACTCAGGAGAAGCAGCAAAATGTATTTTGGGGTGCAATTCCACATATAACCATGGCATGTGTGAGCAATATATCATTTAGTGACAACGTTTTGTAATTTTTTATTTTTTTTTGTCATTTTTTTTCAATCACTTGGGACAAAAAAAATATTCAATGGGCTCAACATGCCTCTCAGAAATTTCCTTGGGGTGTCTACTTTCCAAAATGGCGTAATTTGGGGGGGTTTTGTACTGCCCTGACATTTTAGCACCTCAAGAAATGAGATAGGCAGTCATAAATTAAAAGCTGTGTAAATTCCAGAAAATGTACCCTAGTTTGTAGACGCTATAACTTTTGCGCAAACCAATAAATATACGCTTATTGACATTTTTTTTACTAAAGACATGAGGCTGAATACATTTTGGCCTAAATGTATGACTAAAATTGAGTTTATTCGATTTTTCTTATAACAAAAAGTAGAAAATATCATTACTCTTTCGTCCATGGACCGACACAGCCTCTCTATTGACAAAGTGGGTATTATCCGTTAATTAGGAGTGACTAGGCAGAAAAACTTGTAAAAAGTGTTGCATCACACCTTCTACAGTCCCGCCCAGGGGGCGGACCCCCGGGTATATCCTCTCAGTCTGCATCTCGCAGATCAGTTTTTTTCTGTCTAGCAAGGAGTAGGACATGGCTCCCTTCAGGCCCATTGGTCCGGGGGAAAAAAAGATATTATTTTTGCTACATTTGTTGTTTCCTGTGATCTTCGATCAACTGCCGACTGGGTGACAGGCTGGATCCTCGATCCTTGTAGTCTCCCCAGTTTTGGCCATCGAGCGTGTGCCGACCCTAGCTACGCGCTGGGTTTTCCACGACATGCCCGTCGCTCCACGGGTGGCCGGTGAGCCTACGCTCCAGGGCCTGCATCGGACAGCTCAGCTTCGGCTGACCTTACGGCCGAGTCGCAGCAGCCTGGCCGGTGAGCTTACGCTCCAAGGCTTGCATCGGACCGCTCAGCTTCGGCTGACCTCACGACCGAGTCGCAGCAGCCTGTCCGGTGAGCGTCACGCTCCAGGGCATACATATGATCGTCCCTTTTTGGGTCCAATCACAGCATGCCTGGCCAACAGTCACCTTCCGTGTGCGGACGATGATCTGTTTGGAATGTCTTCCAGCATAATACAAGCAGGATAGGTAAGTAAAACTCCCCTGCCTCGGCTGGGTGATTTAGCTGGACATTCCTGGAGAGATCAAGTAAGTGGTTGTGGCCCCTTTCTTCCCCCTCTCCCTGCCTTTCCCTCCTCCCTGGGGTTCTATCTAAAGGTTGCTGGGTGCTGGGGGTCACCTAAGGGGTTCCACTGGAGCGGGGCTGGCTGTAACTAACATTTAAAAGAAATGTAATTTCTGCTTACCTGTGTGTGTGCTTCCTCCTCCATGCTGTCGGCGGCCATTTTGAGGTGGTCCATGCCGAGTTTGGCCTCTTGTGACTGCCCGGCGGCCATCTTCCTGTGGTTCGGCCACACCCACTGACCCCTATCAGCTGATCGGCGGCCATGTTTGTCCACCCTGTATGTATATATTGCCATTCGGCGGCCATCTTTTTGTGGGCTACGGCTGCTTGACCTCTATCTTCGGCTCCGCGGCCATTTTCTTAGAGCCCACATTATCTTCCATACAGACGTTTTTGGCAGCCATTTTGCGAGAGCCTCCGGCCTCTAGGGTGCATTACACTGGCATGAAAATTCACACAGGAAGTGCTGATAAAAGAAGCAGACTGACACAGCAGCAGTGGGACAGCATCACAGGCGCAGCACACGGCAGCATAGCAGTACCGGTCCAGGGTGGTGAGTCCTCTGGGTAACCCAGCATCTCGGCAGCGCAGGAGGGTGGCCTATTGATATATTGCCTGGAGCCCTGTGAGTGTCAGCGTGTGGTCAGCATGGCATCTGAGCCAGATGTCTTCTCCCCTGAAACACCAGATTTAGCAGCTGGTGCCCCAGAGGTGTCTATGAATGCTATGACGGCAATCCTAGAGGCGTTTGCTGCCAGGGTGGAAGCAGAACACGGGAATACAGGGGGTAGTAAACGCCCCGTTCCCTGCAAGCTTCTGGGGATAATTCTGATGCAGAACCAGGTCCAGCTACGGCTCCTGGCCCAGATTCTGACGCATCAGAGACTGCAGACCGTGACCAGACAGTGAGGATGACTCCAAGTCCAGGTCAGTACGCGAGACGGCTTGGTATCTGACCTTATTACTGCAGTGCGGGATACGCTAAAGTTGGAAAATACTGCAGAAGCAGCAGAGACTCCGGTCCACTTGGGTTTCATAGACCTGCCCGCACTGCTAAGGTGTTCCCTTGTGTGTCTTTTGATAAACTCTTATACAAGGAATGGGAGAACTCACTGAGGGTCTTTACAGCCCCAAAGAGGTTTGCGGTACGGTACCCCTTTGAGGAGAGTTTTCTGAAGAGATGGACCTCTCCCCCTATAGTGGACCCTTCGGTGTCCAGACTTAATAGAGCCACCACAATTCCTGTAGAAGGGGCTCCTGTTTTCAAGGACCCTGTGGATAAGAAGGCTGAAGTACTCGCTTGCTACCTATACTCAGTGGTAGGCTCGGCAGTACGCCCGGCATTGGTGGGGGCCCTAGTGTCTCACACACTTACTGAATGGGCAAGATTGCTACTCCAGGGGTTAAGGAGCGAGATGCTCCTCCTGATGAGATAACATTGGCCGACCTGTTGGTCCAGGGCCTTAGGTTTGTCTGCGAGTCAGACATGGATACTATTCCCCTGCTGTCTAAAGCTTTGGTTTATGCAGTAGCAATACGCCGCCTGATCTGGCTAAAAGGCTGGTCTGCGGACCAGACTTCCAAGAAAGCCATGTTGGATCTGCCTTTTAAGGGCGACAGACTTTTTGGGGCTTCTCTGGATGACATCATCAAGGATGCCACAGGAGGTAAAAGCACTTTGCTTCCCCAAATTAGCAAGGGTAAGGGGCCACGCCAAGGACAAGGGCCCTCCTTTACTGCACGCAAGCGTTTTTTTCGTCCCCCTAGGGCGACAGGGAAAGGACCCCAGGCCAATAAAGCGCCTGCCCAAGGACAAAAGCGTCCTTGGTCCCGCATACCCAATAAGCCTGCGGACAAATTTGCGTCCGCATGAAGGTCCACCCCCACCCAGCTCTCGGGTGGGGGGACGTCTTCGCAAATTCGCGACTCAGTGGACAGCTCTAATCTCCGACAGGTGGGTTTGCGAAGTAATCTCCTCGGGCTACAAGATAGAGTTTCTCTCTTGTCCACCGGACAGATTCAACACCTCCAATCTCCAGCTACTACTGACCCGTCTGGAGGCCCTGTAGGGGGCGGTCCAGGGTCTACTGGAACGCGGGGTAGTTATTTCAGTTCCGGAACTGGAACAGGGTTTTTACTCAAATCTGTTCATTGTGCCGAAGAAGGAGGGGGTTCGTCCAATCTTGGATCTCAGAGCCCTCAATTGCTTTGTGAAAGTACAAAGATTTCGGATGGAGTTGGTTCGATCTGTAGTCACGGCTCTCCATCCGGGGGACTTTCTGGCCTCCTCGGACATCAAGGACGCATACCTGCATGTCCCCATATACTCCAGACACCAGAGGTTTCTGCGATTTGCTATCGGGAAGGACCACTACCAGTTTGTGGCCCTCCCGTTTGGCCTTGCCTCAGCACCCAGGACGTTCACCAAGGTGCTCGCTCCGTTTTTGGCACTTCTAAGACAGCGGGGTATCGCTATCATGGGCTAATTGGACGACCTTCTACTGAAGGCCACTTCAAGCTCAGAATTAGAGGTAAGCGTGTCTATTACCTGTCAGATACTAAACACGCAAAAGTCAGTATTGGTGCCCACTCAACGCCTAGTGTACCTGGGGTTGATTCTGGATTCCTCAGAGGCAAAGGTATTCCTCCCTGTGGAGAAGTTGCAGACCCTCCGGGCTGCAGTACGGCAGCTGACTTCCAGGAATTGGTCGTCATTCCGTTTTGGCATGCGAGTGTTGGGCCTCATGGTAGCCTCCTTCGAGGCGGTCCCATATGCTCAATACCACACTCGAGTGTTACAGAAGGAAGTTCTGTCCAGATGGAACAGATGCCCTTCATCTCTGGATTATAAAATCCGAGTGAGCCACCTAGTCAGGAGATCCCTGGTATGGTGGCTGACAGCACCGGCTCTAATGGCCGGGAAGTAATTTCTTCCGGTTTACTGGATAGTGATCACGACGGACGCCAGCCTTACAGGTTGGGGGAGAGTCTGGGGTGTTCAGTCGGCGCAAGGTCGCTGGACCCCAGAGGAAGCCCTCCTGCCGATCAATGTCCTGGAAATCCGGGCGATCAGGCTGTGCCTCTTCAAATGGTCTCAGAGGCTGCAAGGGCGTCCAGTCAGGATCCAGTCAGACAACGCCACAGCAGTGGCATATGTCAATCATCAAGGAGGAGCAAGAAGCTCAGCTGCAGCGTCGGAGGTCGCTTGCATCCTGAAGTGGGCAGAGAGGAGCATACCAGCACTGTCGGCCGGATACATTCTGGGTGTGGAAAACTGGCAGGTGGACTACCTGAGCCGCCAGATGCTGGCCCAGGGAGAATGGTCCTTACACCCGGAGGTGCTCCAACTCCTCTGCCAAAGATGGGGCACACCAGACGTAGATCTTCTTGCTTCCTGACTTAATCTGAAGGTATTGAGGTTTGTGGCCCGGTCAAGAGACCCATGGGCAGACGCAACGGACGCGTTGGTGGCATCGTGGGGTCAGTATCGGCTAATCTATGCCTTCCCTCCCTTAAGGCTTCTTCCTCTTCTGCTCCGCAGAGTTGGAGGCAGAGGGAATTCCAATGATCCTAATTGCTCCAGATTGGCCTCAGCGTCCTTGGTACGCCGATCTAGTACGTCTGGTAGCAGACGTCCCCTGGCGCCTACCACTACGGAAGGACCTGCTATCGCAAGGTCCCATACTCCATTCTGCTTTACAGTCATTGGCTTTAATGGCATGGCTGTTGAGAACCTGGTACTGAGAGACCGGGGCCTGTCAGATTCAGTAATCTCTACTATGAGAAGTGCTTGAAAACTGTCCTCTAGGAAGGTTTATCACCGCACTTGGAAGGCCTACATCTCCATGTGTGAGGAAATGAGATGGTATCCGCGTACCTATTTGGTTTCCAGAATCCTGCTGTTTTTACAGCATGGGGTGGACCAAAGGGCTTGCCCTAAGTATGATTAAGGGACAGATATCTGCCCTGGCTGTCTTTTTTCAGCGACCCCTGGCGGCTCACTCTCTCGTGAGTACATTTGTGCAGGGGGTTTGACATGTGGCCCCTCCGGTCCGTCCCCCGCTACCTCCGTGGGACTTGAACCTGGTCCTCTCGGTGCTTCAGAAGGCACCGTTTGAGAATATTAGAGATATTCCCCTGTTGACACTTTCTCAGAAAGTGGTCTTCCTGGTGGCTGTTACGTCAGTTAGACGAGTCTATGAGCTGGCAGCCTTGTCCTGCAAGGCTCCCTATTTGATTTTCCACAAGGATAAGGTGGTGCTGCGGCCGCAGCCTTCCTTTCTACATACCTATCTGCTACTTCCCTGTTCCGGAAGTCAGACTCACTGTTTGTTTCGGTGGCTGGTCCCTGGAAGGGCCAAGCAGTCTCGTCGGCCACCATCTCTAGGTGGATCCGACAGATAGTAATCCAGGCTTACGCCTTAAGGGGTCAAGCGCCCCCCTTTCCGGTCACGGCGCAATCGACCAGGGCAATAGGTGCCTCTTGGGCTTTCCGACATCAAGCGTCTGTTTCCCAATTATGTAAAGCGGCGACTTGGTCGTCCGCTCACACTTTCACAAAATTCTGCAAAGTTGATGTAGATGCATCTTCGGATGCCTCTTTCGGCTGCAAGGTTTTGCAAGCGGCTATTTAGAATTGCAACTCCTCCGTTGGAGGAGTGCTGTTTTGTGTTTGGGGTGAAGTTTATTTTTCTGCTGTTATCACCCCTCGTTTTTTCTCTGACACTGCTTTGGGACGTCCCACTTTGTCAATAGAGAGGCTGTGTCGGTCCATAGACGAAAGAGTAAATAGGATTTTTGTACTCACCGTAAAATCCTTTTCTCTGTGTCCATGGACCGACACAGCACCCACCCCTCCTTTTAAGTTTGTACTGCTTTTTGATGAACTGATCTGCGAGATGCAGACTAAGAGGATATACCCGGGGGTCCGCCCCCTGGGCGGGACTGTAGAAGGTGTGATGCAACACTTTTTACAAGTTTTTCTGCCTAGTCACTCCTAATTAACGGATAATACCCACTTTGTCAATAGAGAGGCTGTGTCGGTCCATGGACTCAGAGAAAAGGATTTTACGGTGAGTACAAAAATCCTATTTCTTTTTAAAAAAAATCTGTCTTTTTCCGTTTATATCGCAAAAAAAAAAAATCGCAGAGGCAATCAAATACCATTAAAAGAAAGCTCTATTTGTGGGAAGAAAAGGACGCAAATTTTGTTTGGGTACAACATTGCATGTCCGCACAATTTCCAGTTAAAGCAGCGCAGTGCCAAATTGTGAAAACACCTCTGGTCATTAAGCTGCGTAATGGTCCGGTCCTTAAGTGGTTAACTCCACAGTTCCCTTCTACGCCACAGGAATGGCAGAATGTGGCATCCCAGTTTGCCCAGCGGTGGAACTTTCCCAACTGTGGAGGGGCCATCGACGGCAAGCACGTCTGGGTCGTGCCACCACCCCATTCGGGATCCTATTATTTAAATTACAAAGGGTTCCACAGTATAGTCATGATGGCGGTGGTGTCGGCCAACTACGAATTTCTATACCTGGAGGTGGGGTGGATGTCTGATGGCAGAGCATTTGCACAGACTGAGTTCGCCCAACGGCTACTATCTGATGACCTGGCATTGCCACCTGCTGCAGAGAATGTGGAGGGACTACCTTTCATTTTCGTCGCGGATGAGGCGTTTGCGCTGGGTCCCCATCTTATGAGGCCATTTCCTCAAAGGACCCTCACCCCTGAGAGGGGGGTGTTTAATTACAGGCTGGCCAGAGCCAGAAGGGTGGTGGAAAATGCCTTTGGCATCATGACCAGCCGCTTCCGCCTGTTCATGACCTCCAAAGTACAAATGGAACCATGTGGTTATGACATGTTGTGTTCTTCACAATTTCTTAAGGTTACTACATTCACAGAATTATCTCTGTTCTGTTGGGCCTAAGGCCACAATACAGGACCCAAATCCTTTGTTGTCCCTGGAAGCTGGCCGTCCAGGCTTGGCCCCCCAAAGCGGCCATGATGTGCGGCAACAATATGTTGAATATTTTATAGGTAGGGGGGGCCATTGATATGCCTGATGAACCTTAATATGTTTTTTTAATAAACAAATATTTTCAACTGAAAACATCTTGATTTTTTATTTTTGCTTGTGTTTCTTTTAATCTTTTTCCTAGGTTCTCCTAGTACACTTGTAGTGCCATGTGTATTTTCCTTTAGTAAATACCCATAATTGTAAACACCAAAAATTATTTTTATTATTTTGGGCAACATTGATATAAGAAGCCACACATTGTTGAGTACAAAAGCTTTTTAATATTTGCACATTTTAAATGTGCGTATTATTTTTTTGTTATAAAGTACAATTTTCTTTTTTTTTTAACATTATTTTTGCTAAAACGCATGAACAGGCATGGTTTAAAACATTTTCAAAACTGGAACTTCTAAAGTTCAACATGTACAATTATTAAAATTGTAAAAAATAAAACTAACATTACAAACAAAAGTAAATTCAAACTGTTTTTTTTTTTTTTTTAATTAAACCTGCCCAAGCACATCCATGATGTTTTTGAGCCTTTGCTCCACCCGCTTGGTATTTTGCCTGATCTGTAGCAAGTCTCCCTTTATTTTTTCCAGGTCACAACAGCAGACCATTAGGTCTTGTATCAGGATCTGGGCACTGTGACTTGTGAAAGTTTCTTGCTCCACAGGCAGAACAGCACCTATAAATAAAAAAACACACCATGTATTATAAATATGCAGGCCTACATCTATTACCTGAATCTGTGGTGTATGACACTGACCTGTTGTGGTGCCAGTTTCCACTTCCTCCACTTCTCCTTCCTCCACATCATGCGGTTGTGGGTCTCTTGTTGGAGGTGTGGGGTTCCTAGGCTCACGTCTAGAACCTGTTTGAAGCCCTATTGAAATTGAAACAAAAGGTATACTTTAGTTAAATTACATTTGAGGCCTGAAAGAGGTATATGAAACATTCTTTGGAAGTGTGGTACAATTGTCTGTTTTGGCAGAGTTCCAAGCTGAACACATGATTGTATTCCTTACCAAAGCAGGAACATATATATATATATATATATATATTTAACAAGTTTCACACATGGAAACACCCCAAGTATACACTGGATCACCTGTGTGTGACACCCTAAAAAGGTTGTTCTGTTGGCCCACACTTGTGCTACCGAGTTCAGATGTGTAACCAGCTGCTGAGCATCCTCTCCTTACATTACACTGAATCCAGTTATATTATTTAAATATAGTTACCAACACATCTAGACAACCATGTACAAAAAAATCATCTCACCAAAATAGGCATGGTAAGTAACCTTGTGTAGAACGTGTACTGGGGTGGGCTCCCCAGGATACAGCGAAGTCACGGACAAGGAAAACCACTCCACCACCAGCTCTTGTTAAAACTGAATTTTACTTAGAAGAGGTATTAAACCCAACCACCAATTCTGGGAACATACAATATATTTACAAACACCCAGCCCGAAGGCTGAGACCCTTATGCTGCACAGCGCGGTGCCCTACGTAGGATGCAGGAGTAATTTGCCTACTGGTGGGCACAACCAAACCGCCACACCTTACCTGTTAATACCCTAAAAACAACACAAGAATAACTGTATGGGTGTGTGGTGCGGGCTAGCCTGCGGTGCAGCACAACAGTTTACAAACTTACAAAGCTCTACCGTATTTCCCCCCCCCCTTAACTGGTGTTGTGTCGTGCGTCTGCGTGTTCCTCCTGAGCACAACGCCAGTCTATCTTGAGTTTGTAGAAAGTTCATCAGCTCTCCAATTGTGACGTGTCACTTTAGGTTATGGAGTCCCTGTAGTGAACAGTAGCAACACTACTTTGTGGCCTGACACAAACAGAGACCCGACTAACTATCTACAGGCCTGGTCTCAGTCTCTAGGCGCCAACAAAGTAATGGGGTGCGTGCACGATTTTACCGACCCGGGTCTGCTCTGCATCCGCTGGTGACTCTGACCGGAACAAAATGTCTCTCTAACAAGTATATGGTCCTGCAGTGTATATTGTTTTATTCCTCAGGTCTCATCCGTTTTCCTGCAAGCAATTCCTCGTTCCTCTGGACAGGATCAGGATCTTAGACACAAGTAACTTCACTCAGCTGCAGTTCTGTTTCCACACCTGGATGTTGTAGGATTCTCTGCACACAGTCCTCAGAACAAACTCCTTCTCAAAATGGCTGCCTGCTCACTACACACTTTCTCTCTTTCTTGAACCTCTGTCCAAAACAGCCCATTATACTACAGTTCTCCTCTCACTTTCTTTCCTGTGTGTCACAGCACTGATTTGTGTACAGCGTCTCCATGGCTACAGCCCGTTATCTGTGTCAGGAAAAAACAGCGGCATCTTGTGGCCAAACAGCAGAATGACAGTTAAATATTTAATTGTAAACAAATAGTGTTCAGACAATGAGAGCTGCTTCCCATCTTACACCTGTATCAGCCAAAAACATTGTATTATTAGTGAGCGAACGAACGATGTTTACTACGACCGATTACTGTGCCCACGATCATGAAAGTTGCTATCTTTAACTGTACAACATTAAAGAAAAGCACATGCAGCAACATGCAAGTATAATAATCAGAAGTTAACACATGAAAATTACTTACTTTTTCCTATAACTTTCTTTATTTGTTTGTATTGGTCGGGCTCCCACAACTTGAGGTCAGACCACTGTTTTCGGAGCTGTTCCTTAGTTCTGCACACCCCGAAATTATGGTGAAAAGTGTTAACCACTTTTCCCATAATTTTGGCCTTGACAAGGTTAGGCTTTTTATACGGCCCATGCTTAGCATCATAATCCTCCCTCCTCAAAATGGCGACCATCTCCACCATCTCCTCGAATGTCATGTTGGATGTCCTATATCTCCGGGATTGGGTCGTTGGTTCCTCCTGAATTTCATCCTCTGTTGAGGTAATCTTAGCCACCTGTGTCTCTGCCATGTTGTGTAGCACTACGACGAGCGAGAAAGGGCGGGGAAAGTACTAGAACGAACGTCAGGGGTGGGGAAACCATGCAGAGTTTCACACATGCGCAGAGTATATAAAGCTAATACGCATGTGTAGTACCTACGTTCAGTGTGCGTAAGAAGGAGTAAGCAACGAACGTGAGAATGAAGGTACATAACATTTTTTTTAATCTTGACTCATCAGTGGATGAGATTGTTGCCTATATATGGTGAGGAAGATTAGAAGAGTCTTGACTGACACTAATATTTTTGACTTGCAGAAATCATGCAGGCTTTCAAAGTTTCTGAATTCATGGGGGAGTTCCTGGACAGGTGGAAGGAACTTTCTGTTCTCTGGGAAACAAAAAAAAACAACAAATAAAAATAAAGCAGCCAGGAAGGCAGCACTGGAGACCCTGCTTGAATTTGTGAAGACACAGTTCCCCACAGCAACCATCAAAGATGTGAACAGCAAAATTGCAACCATTAGGGGCACATATAGGACTCAGCGCAATATGGTCCTGAAATCCCAGAGATCAGGAGCTGCAGCAGAGGAAGTATATAAACCCAGTCTGTGGTACTATAGCAAATTGAGCTTTCTTGATGACCATCTGGAAGTCAGGGATTCTCTTTCAACCCTTCCCCCCAGACGTCTCTCCAACCTTCCCTGCAGCCAACCCTCCAGCCTTCCCAGCAGCCAACCCTCCAGCCTTCCCTGCAACCCAGCTCAGCCTTCTTCGGAGGAACAACCTGAGGTCCTGGAGGAACCGGATTTGGACATATGGAGCCCGGTATAGTATTTATCTAAAGATTTCTTGTACTAAAAGTAATGATGTAAAATAGATAATACTATTGCTAACTATTTAATGATTGAACAAAAAGTGTTTTACATATCAATAGACAGTAGTGTCCAAAAATGACGGGGACAAGAATGAAAAATGCAGGGGTCAGAATGATTGTCTTTTCTATTTATTAGCATTCAATTTGCAACTGTCATGAGGTGAAAAATGTGTGTGATTGATGAAGCAAAAAATATAACTATGTCCCTTTTTTTATACACAGGCAGAGCTGAGCCAGGAGGAGGGTGAAGTTGTGGACCAGGAGGAGGCAGGGCCCAGTGGCACACAGGAGGAGGCAGGGCCCAATGGCACACAGGAGGAGGCCAGGGCCAGCACAGGCAGGTGGAGGAGGAAATGCGTGCATTTTTCTCGTCGTTAAATGCTACGGAGCATACACACGACCGGTTTTCACGACCAATCTAAAAAATGGCAGTTTTCTCGTCATGAAAAACGGTTGTGTGTACGCGGCATAAGGATTTTGCATGAAAACATTTTTAAAAGTGGCCTAATGGTTCTGTTTTAGCTATTCTATTTTTTTGATGCCCATTAGTTTCCATTACATATGATGTTAGTTTGGTGTTCAATAAACGTCTTTATGCTGTACTGTATGTGCTTTTAATTTATTTTTTATAACTCTAGAAGTAAGTAACCAAGTTTTATTTGTTATTACCAATAGTATGAGCAAAATGCATTTTCTGTGAACACATTTAAGTGTCATACTGTAGTTTCTACACGGGTATGCATAATGCATATTGCACTGGCCATGTGGTACATGGTTAAAGTTAGTTTCCATGTAAGGAGAAATCTCAAAAGTTACCGTATATGGTTCTTTTAACCACATCGTCAGACCCCATCATTTTATTTTGTGTAAGAATAAAACTGTCAGATAAGACTGGGCTCATATAGACTGCAAAGCCATAGATGATTGAGTTTCATCTATGCAAGATATGTCCATAAACTGGATGGTGCATTTCTGGGTGTCTCTACACTATGTAGATACATACATTCTCCACTCAAAATGTGTGCTAATCATTGTTTATAGATCCTTTTTTTTACTCTCCATGCTACACAGGTAACGGCAGCTGTACAAGAGAAAATAAAAAAATACTTGCTGATCCTGCCAGAAATCTAGTGAGCTAGTGACTTTCTTTACACTCTGTCTGTGCTGCACTGTTATCAGTTAACATTGTCACCAGTGGAAAACAGGTGTATAGGTGCTACAACCTTCCCATATAACAGTTCCGCCCGGTGCTCAGACCTTGAGGCTGCTGACACCTCCAACATACCAGAGTAAGGAAAAGGATGGTCGGCACTCAGGATGACATCCAAAAAAAAATATTTTATTAAGTACACATGTACAATGCTCTAAAAACAGCCTACACATTTCTGACGTTAGTCCTTTGTCGGGGGCAACCATGACTAAGCCATGACTAAGAAATAACATCTGAAATGCGTTTTCACAGCATTGTACATGTTTACTTAACCACTTAAGGTCCGCCGCATGTACATATACGTCAGCAGAATAGCACGGCTGGGCACAAGCACATACAGGTACGTCCCCTTTAAGATGCCCAACCGTGGGTCGCGCACACGGCGCCGCCGGCGTGCTCGTGACCCGGTCTTGAGCTCCGTGACCGCGCCCGCGGGCCCGATCGGTGTCCCGTAATCGGGTCACAGAGCTGAAGAACGGGGAAAGGTAAGTGTAAACAAACCTCTCTCCGTGCTTCCTAGTGAGACTGTCACTGATCGTCTGTTCCCTGTCATAGGGAACGACAATCAGTGACGTCACACGCCAAGCCATGCCCCCACACAGTAAGAATCACACATTAGGTCACACTTAACCCCTTCAGCACCCCCTACAGGTTAACCCCTTAACTGGCAGTGTCATTTTCATAGTAATCAGTGCATTTTTATAGCACTGAACGCTGTAAAAATGACAATGGTCTCAAAATAGTGTCAAAAGTGTCAAAAGTGTCAAAAGTGTCCGATGTGTCTGCCATAATGTTGCAGTCACGATAAAAATCGCTGATCGCCGCCATTACTAGTAAAAAATTAATTATTAATAAAAAGACGCTATAACTTTTGCGCAAACCAATCAATAAATGCTTATTGCGATTTTGTTTTACCAAAAATATGTAGAAGAATACGTATCGGCCTTAACTAAGGAAAAAAAATGTTTTTTTAGATATTTTTGGGGGATATTTATTATAGCAAAAAGTAAAAAATGTAGAATTTTTTTCAAAATTGTCGCTCCATTTTTGTTTATAGCGCAAAAAATAAAAACCGCATAGGTGATCAAATATCACCAAAAGAAAGCTCTATTTGTGGGAAAAAAAGGATGCCAATTTTGTTTGGGAGCCACGTCGCACGACCGCACAATTGTCAGTTAAAGCGACGCAGTGCCGAATCGCAAAAAGTGGCCAGGTCTTTAAGCTGCATAATGGTCCGGGTCTTAAGTGGTTAAAAGAAAAAACCTTCTATATTTCGGAATTATATTAATTCAATATAAATTTTATAAACATATACTATTATATATCCAGTGGCGTAACTAGAGACTTCAGGGCCCCGGTGCAAGAAATCATGAAAGGCCCCCCCCCCCCCCCGAAAAGCCTGATTTTGATACTTATTTTTTTTACACTGTACAACAAAATTAAAAAAAATATTTTTCAGATTTCACTTGAGGGGCTTTGGGGGGGTTTGGGGGGGGTGGCTGCGGCAGCAGTGCAGTGGTGGTGCCATCCTCTCCCACCACCACCTGTGCCTGTTACTGATCCCATCCCTTCACCACTGATCTCATCCCTACCCCCCCCCCATCACCTCTGTTGTAGAAGTAATAGGGTGATAGGGATGAGATCAGTGGTGGGGCCGTGGGGGGATGGGATCAGTAAGAGGCACGGGTGGTGGTGGGAGAGGATGGCACCACTACTGCCAACCCCCCTCAAGTACCACCGCTGCCACCTCCCTCAAGTACCACCGCTACCACCCCCCTCAAGTATCACCACTACCACATATCCCTGCAAGTACCACTGCAGCCACCCCCCTCAAGAACCAGCGGTGGTACTTGAGGGGGGGTGGTAGCGGTGGTACTTGAGGGGGGGGTGGCAGCGGTGGTACTTGAGGGGGGGGTGGCAGCGGTGGTACTTGAGGGGGGGTGGCAGCGGTGGTACTTGGGGGGGGTGGCAGCAGTGGTACTTGAGGGGGGGTGGCAGCGGTGGTACTTGAGGGGGGTGGCAGCGGTGGTACTTGACACACTACACGACACAGACTGTGCAATACTCTGCAGGAGGACCTACCTTCACACACTACACAACACAGATTGTGAAATACTCTGCAGGAGGACCTGACTATACACACTACACAACACAGACTGTGCAATACTCTGCAGAAGTACCTGACTATACACACTACACAACACAGACTGTGCAATACTCTGCAGGAGGACCTGACTACACACACTAAACAACACAGACTGTGCAATACTCTGCAGAAGTACCTGACTACACACACTAAACAACACAGACTGTGCAATACTCTGCAGGAGTACCTGACTACACAACACAGACTGTGCAATACTCTGCAGGAGGACCTGACTACACACACTAAACAACACAGACTGTGCAATACTCTGCAGGAGGACCTGACTACACACACTAAACAACACAGACTGTGCAATACTCTGCAGGAGGACCTGTCTACTCACGGGTCTGACCTTCACCATGCCTTCTTCTCCCGCCAGGATGCAGAGAGGCGAGGGGGAACAAATTAGGGGCGGAGCCGGCCGGCTACAATATAGAAATGGAGCTGCGGCACCGCCCACCCCCGACCCCTTTCTACAACAGGTCACAAATGACAGACAGACCGGGGGCGGGGGTGGGCGGCGCCGCAGCTCTATTTGCTATTTTGGCAGGCTCCCATGCTTTGGTCTTCAGGAAAATGGCGGCCGGCAGAGACATTTTTCCGCCGGCCGCGGACCTCTAGTGGCAGCGGCGGGGCCCTACGCAGCGGGCGGGCGTTTTGCACGGACGGGTGGCGGGCCCCCCGGACTTGGCGGAATTACAGGGCCCAGTCGCAACTGCGACTGTCGCGACCCTGATAATTCCGCCACTGTATATATCAAAGCAGAATACTGAAGAAGAAATTTGGAATTTCCCCAGCATTACAGCTCAAATGCTCAATAATTTCCCACCAGTCATATAATTATCTTGCTAGACATCACAAAGCAACAATTTATTGTCCAGTTGCACCCAGCAATAGTCCTTTGTGGAAACAAGAGCAGATGGCTTTGCACTGCACAAATGCCAAAAAATAGGATTTTTTACTCACCGTAAAATCCTTTTCTCTGAGTCCATGGACCGACACAGCTTCTCTATTGACAAAGTGGGTATTATCCGTTAATTAGGAGTGACTAGGCAGAAAAACTTGTAAAAAGTGTTGCATCACACCTTCTACAGTACCGCCCAGGGGGCGGACCCTCTGGGTATACCCTCTCAGTCTGCACATCGCAGATCAGTTCGTCAAAAAGCAGTACAAACTTAAAAGGAGGGGTGGGTGCTGTGTCGGTCCATGGACTCAGAGAAAAGGATTTTACGGTGAGTAAAAAATCCTATTTACTCTTTCGTCCATGGACCGACACAGCTTCTCTATTGACAAAGTGGGACGTCCCAAAGCAGTGTCAGAGAAAAAACGAGGGGTGGTAACAGCATAAAAACAAACTTCACCCCAAAACACAAAACAGCACTCCTCCAACGGAGGAGTTGCAACTCTAAACAGCCGCCTGCAAAACCTTGCGGCCGAAAGAGGCATCCGAAGATGCACCTACATCAACTTTGTAGAATTTTGTGAAAGTGTGAGCGGACGACCAAGTCGCCGCTTTACATAGTTGGGAAACAGACGCTTGATGTCGGAAAGCCCAAGAGGCACCTATTGCCCTGGTCGAATGCGCCGTGACAGGAAAGGGGGGCGCCTGACCCTTTAAGGCGTAAGCCTGGATTACTATCTGTCGGATCCACCTAGAGATGGTGGCCGATGAGACTGCTTGGACCTTCTTGGGACCAGCCACCGAAACAAACAGTGAGTCTGACTTCCGGAACAGGGAAGTAGCAGATATGTATACTCTCAAAGCTCGGACAACGTCCAAGGAATGCAACGCCGACTCCTTAGGATTCGACGGCTGAGGACACAAGGATGGAAGTACAATGTCTTCGTTGAGATGAAAAGCCGAAACGACCTTCGGAAGAAAGGAAGGCTGCGGCCGCAGCACCACCTTATCCTTGTGGAAAATCAAATAGGGAGCCTTGCAGGACAAGGCTGCCAGCTCAGAGACTCGTCTAACTGACGTAACAGCCACCAAAAGGACCACCTTCTGAGAAAGTGTCAACAGGGGAATATCTCTAATATTCTCAAACGGTGCCTTCTGAAGCACCGAGAGGACCAGGTTCAAGTCCCACGGAGGTAACGGGGGGCGGACCGGAGGGGCCACATGTCGAACCCCCTGCACAAATGTACTCACGAGAGAGTGAGTCGCCAGGGGTCGCTGAAAAAAGACAGCCAGGGCAGATATCTGTCCCTTAATCGTACTTAGGGCAAGCCTTTGGTCTACCCCATGCTGTAAAAACAGCAGGATTCTGGAAACCAAATAGGTACGCGGATGCCATTTCATTTCCTCACACATGGAGATGTAGGCCCTCCAAGTGCGGTGATAGACCTTCCTAGAGGACGGTTTCCGAGCACTTCTCATAGTAGAAATTACTGAGTCTGACAGGCCCCGGTCTCTCAGTACCTGGTTCTCAACAGCCATGCCGTTAAAGCCAATGACTGTAAAGCAGGATGGAATATGGGACCTTGCGACAGCAGGTCCTTCCGTAGTGGTAGGCGCCAGGGGACGTCTGCTACCAGACGTACTAGATCGGCGTACCAAGGACGCTGAGGCCAATCTGGAGCGATTAGGATCATTGGAATTCTCTCTGCCTCCACTCTGCGGAGCAGAAGAGGAAGAAGCCTTAAGGGAGGGAAGGCATAGATTAGCCGATACTGGCCCCACGATGCTACCAACGCGTCCGTTGCGTCTGCCCATGGGTCTCTTGACCGGGCCACAAACCTCAATACCTTCCGATTGAGTCGGGAAGCCAGAAGATCTACGTCTGGTGTGCCCCATCTTTGGCAGAGGAGTTGGAACACCTCCGGGTGTAAGGACCATTCTCCCTGGTCCAGCATCTGGCGGCTCAGGTAGTCCGCCTGCCAGTTTTCCACACCCGGAATGTACACGGCCGACAGTGCCGGTACGCTCCTCTCTGCCCACTTCAGGATGCGAGCGATCTCCGATGCTGCAGCTGAGCTTCTTGTTCCTCCTTGATGATTGACATATGCCACTGCTGTGGCGTTGTCTGACTGGATCCTGACTGGACGCCCTTGCAGTCTCTGAGACCATTTGAAGAGGCATAGCTTGATCGCCCGGATCTCCAGGACATTGATCGGCAGGAGGGCTTCCTCTGGGGTCCAGCGACCTTGCGCCGACTGGACACCCCAGACTCCCCCCCCAACCTGTAAGGCTGGCGTCCGTCGTGATCACTATCCAGTAAACCGGAAGAAATGACTTCCCGGCCATTAGAGCCGGTGCTGTCAGCCACCATACCAGGGATCTCCTGACTAGGTGGCTCACTCGGATTTGATAATCCAGAGATGAAGGGCATCTGTTCCATCTGGACAGAACTTCCCTCTGTAACACTCGAGTGTGGTATTGAGCATATGGGACCGCCTCGAAGGAGGCTACCATGAGGCCCAACACTCGCATGCAAAAACGGAGTGACGACCAATTCCTGGAAGTCAGCTGCCGTACTGCAGCCCGGAGGGTCTGCAACTTCTCCACAGGGAGGAATACCTTTGCCTCTGAGGAATCCAGAATCAACCCCAGGTACACTAGGCGTTGAGTGGGCACCAATACTGACTTTTGCGTGTTTTAGTATCCAACCACAGTCTCGAAGAGTCTGACAGGTAATGGACACGCTTACCTCTAATTCTGAGCTTGAAGGGCCCTTCAGCAGAAGGTCGTCCAAGTAACCTGTGATAGCGATACCCCGCTGTCTTAGAAGTGCCAGAATCGGAGCGAGCACCTTGGTGAACGTCCTGGGTGCTGAGGCAAGGCCAAACGGGAGGGCCACAAACTGGTAGTGGTTCTTCCCGATAGCAAATCGCAGAAACCTCTGGTGTCTGGAGTATATGGGGACATGCAGGTATGCGTCCTTGATGTCCAAGGAGGCCAGAAAGTCCCCCGGATGGAGAGCCGTGACTACGGATCGAACCGACTCCATCCGAAATCTTTGTACCTTCACAAAGCAATTGAGGGCTCTGAGATCCAAGATTGGACGAACCCCCTCCTTCTTTGGCACAATGAACAGATTTGAGTAAAAACCCTGACCCCGTTCCTGTTCTGGAACTGGAATAACTACCCCGCGTTCCAGTAGACCCTGGACCGCCCCATACAGGGCCTCCCGACGGGTCGGTAGTAGCTGGAGATTGGAGGTGATGAATCTGTCTGGTGGACAAGAGAGAAATTCTATCTTGTAGCCTGAGGAGATTACTTCGCAAACCCACCTGTCGGAGACTAGAGCAGTCCACTGAGTCGCGAATTTGCGAAGACGTCCCCCCACCCGAGAGCTGGGTGGGGGCGGACCTTCATGTGGACGCAGATTTGTCCACAGGCTTGTTGGGTCTGCGGGACCAAGGACGCTTTTGTCCTTGGGCAGGCGCTTTATCGGCCTGGGGTCTTTTCCCTGTCGCCTTAAGAGGGCGAAAAAAACGCTTACGTGCAGTAAAGGAGGGCCCTTGCCCTTGGCGTGGTCCCCTACCCTTGCTAGTTTGGGGAAGCAAAGTGCTTTTACCTCCTGTAGCATCCTTGATGATGTCATCCAGAGAAGCCCCAAAAAGTCTGTCGCCCTTAAAAGGCAGATCCAATAGGGCTTTCTTGGAAGTCTGGTCCGCAGACCAGCCCTTTAGCCAGATCAGGCGGCGTATTGCTACTGCATAAACCGAAGCTCTTGACAGCAGGGGAATAGTATCCATGTCTGACTCGCAGACAAACTTAAGGCCCTGGACCAACTGGTCGGCCAAAGTTATCTCATTAGGAGGAGCATCTCGCTCCTTTAACCCCTGGAGTAGCAATTTTGCCCATTCAGTAAGTGTCTGAGACACTAGGGCCCCCGCCAATGCCGGGCGTACTGCTGAGCCTACCACTGAGTATAGGTAGCGAGCGAGTGCTTCAGCCTTCTTATCCACAGGGTCCTTGAAAACAGGAGCCCCTTCTACTGGAATAGTGGTGGCTCTATTAAGTCTGGACACCGAAGGGTCCACTATAGGGGGAGAGGTCCATATCTTCAGAAAACTCTCCTCAAAGGGGTACCGTACTGCAAACCTCTTTGGGGCTGTAAAGACCCTCAGTGGGTTCTCCCATTCCTTGTATAAGAGTTTGTCAAAATAAGACACACAAGGGAACACCTTAGCAGTGCGGGCAGGTTTACGAAACCCAAAGGGGACTGGAGTATCTGCTACTTCTTCAGTCCTTTCCAACTTTAGCGTATCCCGCACTGCAGTAATAAGGTCAGATACCAAAGCCGTCTCGCGTACTGACCTGGACTTGGAGTCCTCCTCACTGTCCGATCGGTCACGGTCTGCAGTCTCTGATGCATCAGAATCTGGGCCATGAGCCGTAGCTGGACCTGGTTCTGCATCAGAAATATCCCCAGAAGATTGCAGGGGACGGGGGCGTTTATTACCCCCTGTATTCCCGTGTGCTGCTTCCACCCTGGCAGCAAACGCCTCTAGGATTGCCGACATAGCGTCCATAGACACCTCAGGGACACCAGCTGCTAAATCTGGTGTTTCAGGGGAGAAGACATCTGGCTCAGATGCCATGCTGAACACACGCTGACACTCACAGGGCTCCAGGCAAGATATCAATAGGCCACCCTCCTGCGCTGCAGAGATGCTGGGTTACCCAGAGGACTCACCACCCTGGATAGGTACTGCTATGCTGCGCCTATGATGCTGTCCCCTTGCTGCTGTGTCAGTCTGCTTCTTTTATCAGCACTTCCTGTGTGAATTTTCGCGCCAGTGTAATGCACCCTAGAGGCCGGAGGCTCTCGCAAAATGGTTGCCAAAACCGTCTGTATGGAAGATAATGTGGGCTCTAAGAAAATGGCCGCCGACAGAAGATAGAGGTCAGGCAGCCATAGCCCACAAAAAAGATGGCCGCCGAACGGCAATATCTGCATACAGGGTGGACAAACATGGCCGCCGATCACCTGATAGGGGCCAGTGGGTGTGGCCGAACTACAGGAAGATGGCCGCCAGGCAGTTACAAGAGGCCAAACTTGGCATGGACCACCTCAAAATGGCCGCCGACAGCATGGAGACACAGAAACACAGGTAAGCAAAAATGACATTTCTTTTAAATGTTAGTTACAGCCAGCCCCGCTCCAGTGGGACCCCCTAGGTGACCCCCAGCACCCAGCAACCTTTAGCTAGAAGCCCAGGGAGGAGGGAAAGGCAGGGAGAGAGGGAAGAAAGGGGCCACAACCACTTACTTGATCTCTCCAGGAATGTCCAGCTAAATCACCCAGCCGAGGCAGGGGAGTTTTACTTACCTATCCTGCATGTATTCTGCTGGAAGACATTCCAAACAGATCATCGTCCGCGCACGGAAGGTGACTGTTGGCCAGGCATGCTGTGATTGGACCCAGAAGGGACGATCATATGTATGCCCTGGAGCATGACGCTCACCGGACAGGCTGCTGCGACTCGGCCGTAAGGTCAGCCGAAGCTGAGCGGTCCGATGCAAGCCTTGGAGCGTAAGCTCACCGGCCAGGCTGCTGCGACTCGGCCATAAGGTCAGCCGAAGCTGAGCGGTCCAATGCAGGCCCTGGAGCGTAGGCTCACCGGCCACCCGTGGAGCGACGGGCATGTCGTGGAAAACCCAGCGCGTAGCTAGGGTCGGCACACGCTCGATGGCCGAAACTGGGGAGACTACAAGGATCGAGGATCCAGCCTGTCACCCAGTCGGCAGTTGATCGAAGATCGCAGGAAACAACAAATGTAGCAAAAAAATAAAAAATATATATATCTTTTTTCCCCGGACCAATGAGCCCGAAGGGAGCCATGTCCTACTCCTTGCTAGACAGAAAAAAACTGATCTGCGATGTGCAGACTGAGAGGGTATACCCAGAGGGTCCGCCCCCTGGGCGGTACTGTAGAAGGTGTGATGCAACACTTTTTACAAGTTTTTCTGCCTAGTCACTCCTAATTAACGGATAATACCCACTTTGTCAATAGAGAAGCTGTGTCGGTCCATGGACGAAAGAGTAACCTTATTTGTGCTAGTGATAGTCAGAACATTATTATTATTTCAGGGTGCACACATTTTAAGTAATTCCATATTTATTCAGTACTGATGTTTTTCCAGAATTGTAAAAAAGTGAAATTATCTTTTGTTTTACTAAATGTTATAAACTGTAAAAAAGCCAGGCAACGTAATATTAGTTAAGAATAAAAAGAATGTAATTTTCCAAGCCCAACTTTTGCTTGTTTGTGTAATTTTTTGAGAATTTAACCTAACTTCCTGCTAGAATACAAATGTATAAGAATCCATTGGAGACTAAGGCACAGACATATTTTTTGCATGTTGAAGGTATAGAACTTCCAACTGGGTTTTTATAGCTGTTTGTGCCTTATGTTCCAGTGACAACCACTTTCCCAATTTCTCGTACTGAAGTCACAGGGGCATAAAGTGAGATACATTTGCCAATAAAACATCTAGCCAGCTAGGCTTTAATGCTTTCTTCAAAGAAGCACTTATGCTGACCCTATTGCTTAAGTAATTACCCAGATCAAATATGCAGATAAGGATTTTGTGCCCTTCCCTTAAGCTGGCCATATATGGATCAAACTTTGGCAGGTTCCACAGGGACCGACCAAATTTTGAACCATATGTGGCCATCTTTGTTCAAAAGAAGTCTATTGGTTGATTCTGTCAAACAAACAATTTGGAAATACTATGTCCTGGTGAGAACTATTACTCCATCCATCTCTCTTTTTTTTTTTATTGTATATTTAGTGATTTTTTTTTTCTTTCCATAAACAAAAAAACAACAGAATACAGAAGTACAAAAGTTCAGAGAAAACAAAGTGCATAGACTGAACATAAGAAGAAAAAGGGGGGGAGGGGGAGAACACCATGGAGGGAAGATTACAACAGTATGCATTCTATGAAAACTAGACTAACAAAGGTCACACAGATAGGCGTTGATCATGGGGGAATTACTGGCATGGCACCTGGGTTAAGTTCAGAGTGATCCCATAAGTCCCAAACTAACGAAAACTGAGGGAGGGTATCGTGAATCACTGCAGTAAGATTTTCCATTCTATGGATCTGTTCCAAGATTTGTAAAACCTGTGAGAGTGTGGGTGGGGAGGTAGATAGCCACCTCAAGGGGATAGCCCTTTTAGCCGCCAGTAGGATGAAGGTAGTTAATTTTTGAGCGTGTTTGGAGATACCCGGGAATGGCAGATCCAGAAGGTAGTGAATCGGGTGTAGGGGTAGGTTCATCTTGAGTAGGCCTTGTAGGTGTGCCTGGACAGAGGACCAGAATGGCTGGACAATGGGGCAGTCCCAGAATATGTGAAAGAGAGAGCCGACATGGTCTTGGCACCTCCAGCAAATTCGAGGAGTCTTGGGGTCATATCTATGTAAAACCTCGGGGGTCCTGTACCAGAAAAATACAATTTTATAAGCCGTCTCTCTCTGCTCAACACACCTTGATGATTTGGAAACTGCCTCCCAGATCCTCTACCATTGAGGGAGAGAAATAGGTCATTGTAGGATCTGAGACCACTTCTGCATATACAGTAGGTGTGGCCGATATTGTATATCTATCGCGCTCCCATCGCCGAGATTCTCGGCGACAGGAGTGCCGAGATCTCAGCAACAGGGTGGCGACACGTGTTGCGCTCGCTGCAATAGCGAGAGGGAGACGCGACACTGTATTGAACGGGATCCGACGTGGATTCCCGCCAATACCAGGCACTGCGTTTGGTATGAATCCTGAGCGGGAACTCCACGCCAATTTTCAAAGAAAAAAACGGCGTGGGTTCCCCCTCCAGGAGCATACCAGGCCCTTGGGTCTGGTCTGGATTTGAAGGGGAACCCTACGCCAAAAAAACGGCGTGGGGGTCCCCCTCAGAATCCAAACCAGACCCTTATCCGAGCACGCAACCTGGCAGGCCGCAGGGGAAGAGGGGGGGACGAAAGAGCGGCCCCCTCCCTCCTGAACAGTACCAGGCCGCATGCCCTCAACGTGGGGGGTTTGGTGCTCTGGGGCAGGGGGGCGACCTGCGGCCCCCCCACCCCAAAGCATCCTGCCCCCATGTTGATGAGGACAGGGCCTCTTCCTGACAACCCTGGCCGTTGGTTGTCGGGGTCTGCGGGCGGGGGGCTTATCGGAATCCGGGAGCTCCCTTTAATAAGGGGGCCCCTAGATCCTGGCCCCCCACCCTATGTGAATGAGTATGGGGTACATCGTACCCCTACCCATTCACCTGGTGGAAAAAAATGGCAATAAAAACACAACAGTTTTTAAAAGTATTTTATTGCACAGCTCCGGGGGTCTTCTTCCGACTTCGGGGGTCTCCGGTGTCGTCGCCGCGCTCTCCGGTTCTTTCTTCTGCCGGGCCACCGCTATCTTCTTCCAACTCTTTTGCTAGCGGGGCCCAGTCTTCTCCGTCACCTTCTCCCCTCTTCTTCTCTCCGGTTCTTTCTTTCTTCCGCCGGGCCTCCGCTAACTTCTTTTAGCTCTTTTGCTAGCGGAGCCCGGTCTTCTCCGTCGCTTTCTTCTTCTCCCGCTCTCCGGTTCTTCTCCCGCTCTCCGGTTCTTTCTTCCGCCGGGCCTCCGCTAACTTCTTTTAGCTCTTTTGCTAGCGGAGGCCCGGTCTTCTTCGTCGTCTCGTCCGGCTCTCCGTTGTCCTTCTGCCGGCCTCTCCACTAACTTCTTGTAGCTCTTTTGCTAGTGGAGGGGCCAGTCTTCCCGTTGTCGCCGTCGGCGTCTTCTTCCCTCTTCTCCTCCTCGATGTTGACTCGTCGCTTCCTCTCGCAGTAATGCTAAATCTTCGGTCTGCAGAGATTAATATAGGCTTCTCATGACGTCACAGTCACATTCTCCGGGTGGCCCCGGAGAATGTGACTGTGACGTCATGGGAGCATGTGACTGTGACGTCATGAGAAGCCTAGAAGAGGCGAGATTGACACAATATCGGCGGCACCTACTGTATAAATGATGTGTATTAGTCAATGGGAGAGCATTGTGGAGAAACCTATAAATATGTGAGATGAGGTGGGTCTGGTGTGGGCCTTGGGCACATAAAAGTTCAAATGGAGTGGGTTTGTCTAGGATAAGAGTTTGGGACTGAGATTGGAAATAATGTTTAAATTGGAGATATGAGTAAAATAGATGTTTAGGGATCTGGTATTTCCGTTGCAGCTCAATGTAAGGTAATAGGGTGCGGGTGAGAGGGTGTACTATGTTGCGGAGCTTAAAAATTGCAGCTTGTGTCAATGGGTACATTCGGGTGTAGGATAAACTATCTGGGATATCAGGATTTAAAAGCATGTTTAGTAGGGGTGGGCAAGGGGAGGAGAGGGAGAATTGGCGAGAGCATCTTTTCCATATCGAGAGTGTGAATAGCATCGGATGTAAAAGAATCCGAAGTTGGGTAATGGAAGTAGCTAGGGTAGACCAGATTATGGAACATGGATGTACCGGACTTGTTATACTAATTTCTATCTCCGACCACCTGCTAGAGGCCATTCTGGCGGACCAAGCAATAACTGGTTTAATGAACATGAAAAACTAAAGGTTGGGACTTTTAGTTGAGGTGTGGGGCCTAAAGGAACACCTCCATCCCGGTATCTGGAAAAGGGAAGCAAATATGCAAAGGTGGGACTTTGAGTTGAAGCATGCTTCCCAGGAGGTAACACGGATCAATTGAATGGGGCATGTATCCAGTTAATAGAACCAAAGACATTACATGAGAGCATTGCATGGCAATTGACAGTCAGTATTTTAATCGTATACAAAGTAACAAGGACAATAATAACATAGCACACCTAATGTACCAGTCCACAATTGAATGGTATACAAATTACAGCAATCAATGGTAGTAAAATATAGTAACACATTGGTTCATAAAAATCCCGGTGACAACATAGAGAGAAAAGGGGGGCCCAATTCAATGAAGCGTGTCTCCATGATAAGAATTACGTAGATTAAGTGCGCTGGCACAGTCCACTGAGTATAGAGACTGGTAGATAATAATGATATTAACGTACATACAAGAAAGAGCATCTAATTAGCTCGCAGTGGGCATATTGATACATTGTATGAAAAATATACATAACCAGTATCATTAAAATTTATCTCCATGATAGTTATAACCGTAGTTGATTGGTGAATACCAATTGTTGTATGAGGTGATGAATGGTGCAGTAGCAGTATGTATAGATAAGGGCATCTTATTGGCTCTACGCGTTTCGTGGCTACTGCCACTCTTCAGGAGCAGGTATGGGGTAGAGGTCTATAAATGACAAGGCAATAAAATTTGAGATAAAGATTGTATAATATATAGAAAGTATATAAAATCAAGGGGCAGGAAATGAAGGTGGAGCAATAACAATACCCTTACGCCTTTACCCACCACCATTGACATACATGTAAGTAACCCAGGGTATTGTTATTGCTCCACCTTCATTTCCTGCCCCTTGATTTTATATACTTTCTATATATTATACAATCTTTATCTCAAATTTTATTGCCTTGTCATTTATAGACCTCTACCCCATACCTGCTCCTGAAGAGTGGCAGTAGCCACGAAACGCGTAGAGCCAATAAGATGCCCTTATCTATACATACTGCTACTGCACCATTCATCACCTCATACAACAATTGGTATTCACCAATCAACTACGGTTATAACTATCATGGAGATAAATTTTAATGATACTGGTTATGTATATTTTTCATACAATGTATCAATATGCCCACTGCGAGCTAATTAGATGCTCTTTCTTGTATGTACGTTAATATCATTATTATCTACCAGTCTCTATACTCAGTGGACTGTGCCAGCGCACTTAATCTACGTAATTCTTATCATGGAGACACGCTTCATTGAATTGGGCCCCCCTTTTCTCTCTATGTTGTCACCGGGATTTTTATGAACCAATGTGTTACTATATTTTACTACCATTGATTGCTGTAATTTGTATACCATTCAATTGTGGACTGGTACATTAGGTGTGCTATGTTATTATTGTCCTTGTTACTTTGTATACGATTAAAATACTGACTGTCAATTGCCATGCAATGCTCTCATGTAATGTCTTTGGTTCTATTAACTGGATACATGCCCCATTCAATTGATCCGTGTTACCTCCTGGGAAGCATGCTTCAACTCAAAGTCCCACCTTTGCATATTTGCTTCCCTTTTCCCAATAACTGGTTTAAGGTGGGCAGCAAGGTAGTACTTAAGAAGGTCCAGAGCCCCTGTGCCACCCCTGGAGCAAGGGGCTAATATTACCGACTTGGTTATACGGTGTATTTTATTGTGCCAGATAAAATTTAGGAAAAGTCTCTGCGTGGCCTTGAGTTGTGATATTGGAACGGGTATTGGCAAAGTTTCAAACAAGTAGAGGGGTCTAGGTAAGATGGACATTTTAAGCACATTGATCCGACCTAAGAGAGAAATAGGATAAGCGTTCCATTCATGCAAAAGTCAGTCAATGTCACGAAAAAGGGGGGGGGGAATTAGCCTGATAAAGAGTATGATATGAGGAAGTGAGATATATCCCTACGTATTTGAGGGTGTGTGGGCACCAACTGTAAGGGTAATTTTGTTGCAGTATTGACAGAGTAAAAGGGGGGAAGGGAGTAAGAGAACTTCTGTTTTGCTCGTATTGGTTTTGAACCCAGAAATTGAGCCAAATTTTTCTAATAAAACATGAAGATTTGGGATGGAAGTATGAGGACTGGTCAGCAGTAGGATGTCGTCCGCAAACAGAGAGAGTTTATACTCCCTCTGTCGCAGCGAGACCCCACGGATGTCAGGGTGTGTACGGATAGCTTCGGCCAGTGGCTCCAGAGAGAGTATGAAGAGCAGACGGGACAGCGGGCACCCCTGTCTGGTGCCATTGCTCAGGGAGAATGATGGCGAAAGGAACGAGGAAAGCTTAACCTGGGAAGTGGGTCGGGAGTATTAGGCGTGCAATGCTGCCATAAATGGGCCCTTAAAACCATATTAGGAGAGAGTGGCGAACATAAAAGGCCAGCTTAGCCGGTCGAAGGCCTTCTGTGCATCCAGGCTCAGGATTAGGGCTGGGTCTGTCATTCTGTTTAGCAGATCAATGAGGTCAATGGTGCATCTGGTGTTATCACCAGCATATCGAGCAGGGACAAATCCCCCCTGATCCTCATGTATAAGTTTAGGAATTAAAAGGGAGAGTCTGTTGGCTAATATTTTGGTAAAAATCAGGGAGGGAGATGTCCTTGCCAGGTTTTGGGATCACTGAGATATGGGCATGGAGAAAGGGAGGATGGGGAACAGTTCCCTTTAGCAGGGAGGCAAAGAGGGAAAGTAAATGTGTGCTCAGAATCGGCAGAAACGTTTTGTAGTAAGAGTAGGGTAGACCATCTGGGCCAGGGGATTTATGAGTTGGAAGGTTCTTAACTACATCAGCTAATTCTTCAGGAGTGACTGGGGAATTCAGGGAGGTAAGCTGGGCTGAGGAGAGTCTGGGCAGATGCAAAGACTCGAAAAAGGAGTCAAATTTGTCTTGTGAAAAGAGGTGATTTGGATCTGTGTTAAGACAGTTGTAAAGTTTATGGTAAAATTCTCCAAAGACTTTGGACATGGTAAGGGGACAATAGGTAGGTGTGCCATCAGTTTGCATAACAAAGTCTGGAGATAAATGGAAGGGGCCTGGTTTCAGTTTATTTACCAGTATTCTGTGGGGTTTGTTGGAGTATTCATAAAATTTCTGCTTAGACCACAACAGGGATTTATCAATTCTTTTCATGTCTATGGATCGGAACTGATTTTGTAAAAAGATGACGGCTCGGAGCCTAGCCACCATGGGGGAGGACAGAAGAAGCCTCTCTGCTTTCTGGAGTCTATTTAGGAGAGAAGAGCGTTGAAAGGCCGCATCCTTTTTCAAGCGGGAGCTTATGGAGATACATTGACCCCCAAAGACGGCCTTGTCGGCTTCCCACAGGGTGGAGGCCTCCAAAACCGTATTTTCATTGAGCTGGAAAAATTCAGACAGGGTGTTGGATAGGTGTTCTTTAGCCTCTGGAATGCATAGCAAAGATTCATTAAGCTGCCAATTTCACGTTCAAGGTGAGGCGGAGGACAGGGCAATTTCTAAGTGTACAAATGAGTGATCGGACCAGGTTATAGGGTCAATTTCTGAGGATACCGCGGATATCAGTAGGGGAGAGGAGACAAAAAAGTGGTCCAGCTTGGAATAAAGTTTATGAGGGTTGGAGTAGAATGTGTACTGTTTTTGTGTGGGGTGTTTAACTCTCCAAGCATCCAGGAGATTGTGTGATCTAATAAGTTTGCTATCTTTACCAGGAGACATGGTCATATTAAAATTGCCTTCTATGACAGTAAAGGGTTTGGAGACTTTATCTAATTCTTCAAACACAGTAGAGAGGAATTTATTTTGTCCAGAGTTGGGATCATAGACATTTACCAAAGTTAGGGAGTGATCAAAAAAAGAGCAGTCCAAGATAATAAATCTGCCATGGGGGTCCAAATAGGAGAATTTGATTCACAGGGGGCAGGTACGTTTGATTAAAATCACCACTCCCGCTTTCCCCTAAGGGCCAGAAGCCATTTAGGCCATTAGAATCTGCTTACCGGCAAATTTTAAGTATCCCCCAGGGTGGAAATGGGTCTCTTGTACCATTATCACATCGACCCCTGAAGATTTAAACTCTTTCAAAGCTAGCCATCTCTTTTGAACAGAGTTTAAGCCTTTAACGTTACATGTTAATTTAACACATTTAAAAAGAAATCGAAATATAGCATAGAACATAGTGGGTATGGGGTTCCATGGTGTGTGGAACAAGATAGGGGGAAGGGACATATCAAAAACATATTGAAAAACATCAAGACAATAACATACGTGTATCATGGTCAAGAAAGGTAGCATTGACAGGTCAAAAAAAAGACCTGAAAAAAAGAGAACAAAAAACAAAAATAAAAAATAAAAGTTACCAAAAAGAAACCTGGATGGTGGGTGTCTGCCAGGAAGCCAGGGCCTAAGCCTCGGGCCGAGAAGAGGAGCATGGGATTTCCGAAGATGATGGATGAGAGGATGGGCGTCCCTCACCGTTCTCCGGAGGCAAAGTTCCTGGAATAAATTAATATGTTACTAAAGCGCTAATGAAATAAATAGTGAAAAAACAATAAAAAGATAACCAAATGGTGAAAGCTGCAATCAAATAAAGAATTCCTGTGACCGTGATAAATGAATGATTAAACAAATTAATGATGTGCTAAACACCAACCTAATTATAGTGCACATGTGACAATGTTCAAACAAATTATCCGTGCTAAAGCCAAACGATCTGCAGTGGAAACAATAATATTAAATTGCCCCAAATCCACAGAATTCATGTGTAATGTATCCAAGGGCAGCATAAATTCCAATGCGTGCTATAACAAATCCTTTATGAAGCTTGTCCCCAATCCACATTCATATAGACCACTGAACAATACAATTCAAAAAATCCTTTTTACACCGCTATTAGATTAGCAGTAAACGGCTCCTAGGACGGACTCCTTCTTCTTACATATATCCCCGATCCCGGAACATTACCATGCATATGTAGAAAAGAGGAAAGAAACAAATCATTGCGCAGTGTAGTTTACACAAGACACAACCTGTAACAGCTGTGGCCTGCACTCACATATCCTCCGAACCAAAAATGTACACATTACACATGAATTCTGTGGATTAGGGGCAATTTAATATTATTGTTTCCACTGCAGATCGTTTGGCTTTAGCACGGAGAATTTGTTTGAACATTGTCACATGTGCACTATAATTAGGTTGGTGTTTAGCGCATCATTAATTTGTTTAATCAAAGTTCCTGGAATATGGATTGTTAATAAACAGACAGAAAAAGCAAAACAAAAACAAAAACATAAGTGAGTGGGCATATAACTAGGGAGAAATAGAAGCAACACCATGGGCGTGGGGTGGAGAAAAAAAAAACCTCCATTGTGGAGGCGCTGGCCATGTGGAAAAAAGAGTGTCAAGGGGCCAGGTAAAATCACAAAAAAGAAGATCATAGCCATATAATGGGGTTATGTTTATCAAGGTGGCAGCCTGAACACAGGGTGTCTTTGGGGTGTGAAGGCGGACTTGTGGTGTTTCTGCATCACTGGGGTCCAGATGCGGCTTGGAGCTGCTGCCGGCTTAGGTGTGGCAGGAAGCGGTGCAATGTCCTCTTCAAGGAGGGATGGAAGACCAAGGTTGTGCAGGAAGGCATCACTTTCTTGGAGGTCACGCAGAGAGTATTGTGTACCATCACGGGAGGCGGAAAGGAAAGCCCCAGCGATATGTCACTTTATGAGCCTGGAGGTGGAGTGTCAGCGGACAAAGGTTCCTCCATTTTACCAGTGTGATGGGCGAGAGATCACTGAAGATCTGGATCTTGGACCCTTTAAAATCGAGCCTGGATTTATTGTGGGTTGCGATGGTTAGAGCTTCCTTGCTATCATAGTAATGGAAGCAGACGATTACCGTATATACTTGAGTATAAGCCGAGTTTTTCAGCACATTTTTGTGCTGAAAATGCCCCCCTCGGCTTATACTCGAGTCTGTGTCCATCTTCAAATTTGTGCGCCTGATTTAGGCCAGCCGTAGGTCCTCTGGACACCATACTTGGCACACATATATCCCCTCTTCCTCTACAAGTGTGCAAAGTTTGTTGTCCGGAGGACCTACGGCCGGGAAGCACCGATTTTTCAAATCCGGGCACCCCTTCCATAGACTCCCATGTTAAACGGTAATTTCTCCAGTGATTTTGGGGACCCGGTACCGGCCGTCCCTAGATCCCCTGGACCCCAAACTTGACACACATATAGCCCCACTCTTTATCTACAAGTGTGCAAAGTCTTTTGTCCAGAGGACCTACTGCCGGGGAGCACCGATTTTTCAAATCCGGGCACCCCTTCCATAGACTCCCGTGTTAAACGTCAGTCTAGTCACACAGCGCCAGAGATCAGGTAGGGAGATTGGGCACAGTAAGGCATGGACACAGTGAGGCATGGGCACAGTGAGGCATGGGCACAGTGACAGTGAGGCATGGGCACAGTAAGGAATGGGCACAGTGAGGCATGGGCACAGTGAGGCATGGACACAGTAAGGCACAGTGAGGCATGCACATGGACACAGTGAGGCAAAATGAGGCACAGTGAGGCATGCAGATGGACACCCTAGGCTTTTACTCGAGTCAATAAGTTTTCCCATTTTTTTGTAGTTAAAATAGGTGCCTTGGCTTATATTCGGGTCGGCTTATACTCGAGTATATACGGTATGTCCCGCGGGTTTGCCCCAGCCGGGAGTTTGGGAGCTAGTGACCTGTGGGCTCTGTCCAGGCACCAGTCAATATCAGGGATATTGGGAGCCTAGTGTTCACAGTCTAGTTCAAGGTACCTATTTTATTCTGGAGTAACCAAATACACATTCCCAGGTTAATATTACTTTGATATGGTATTTATTTTTGTACAACCTAAGAGACCGATATTGATATAATGTTTTTGTAGATATACAGTACATCTATTTCTTTGATTATGTTTATAGGCTCAGTTTACTTTTATATACATCTGCCATTTAAACCTGAACATTTGTGAGTAGGTGATAGTGTCAGGAAGTATACCGATTCATTATGAGCTCTTTTTCATAAATGGGACATATATGCCTTATATGTATTCCATCAAGTGTGTTTTATTCTGATTAGGATCTGTTCCTTACCCTATACTTCCTGAAGCTCTATGTTGGTCCATAGGCATGATGTTGTGCTGTCTAATGCCCTATTAAAAAATTGGAGCTACAGGAGGTAGGAATATTTCCTTGCGGAAGATTAATTAGCATATTGGAGTATTCCAGGTATTGGGTCACAAGACACATTTAGGAAGATCTGTGAAAGATCATGCAGACATTTTACCGTTGACACAAACAATAAGTTCATACAACAAATGTCTTTTATAAGTGCAATAATAATTACCTTTGTGGCAATCAACATTTTTCAAAACTAACAAGGGTGTGTTTCCCTACCCGCCAAACGTCTCTAGTATAAAACATAACCTTTAAGGATTATTTTTTAAATATTGCATATAAACAACTGTGTGTTTTTTACTAGGGATGAGCTTTTTGTTCGACTCAAACATTGGCTGTTCGCCCGTTCGGCGAACAGCGAACAATTTGGGGTGTTCGTGGCAAATACGAAAAGCCGCGGAACACCGTTAAAAGTCTATGGGAGAAATCAAAAGTGTTAATTTTAAAGGTTAATATGCAAGTTATTGTCATAAAAAGTGTTTGGGGACCTGGGTTCTGGCCCAGGGGACATGTATCAATGCAAAAAAAAGTTTTAAAAACTGCAGTTTTTTCGGGAGCAGTGATTTTAATAATGCTTAAAGTGAAGCAATAAAAGTGAAATATTCCTTTAAATTTCATACCTGGGGTGTGTGTATAGTATGCCTGTAAAGTAGTGCATGTTTCCCGTGCTTAGAACTGTTCCTGCACAAAATGTAATTTCTAATGGAAAAAAAATATTTAAAACTACTCGCGGCTATTCATGAATTGTCGGGTCCCGGCAATACAGATCAAAGTCATTGAAAAAAATGGCAGGGGTTCCCCCCAGACCATTTCCAGGCTCTTTGGGTCTGGTATGAATATTAAGGGGAACCCCGAACCAACAAAAAAAAAGCGTGGGTGTCCCCCCCCAAATTCCATATCAGGCTTTTCAGGTCTGGTTTGGATATTAAGGGGAACCCCGTGCCATTTTTTTTTTAAATGGCGTGGGGTTCCCCCCAAAAATTCATACCAGACCCTTACCCAAGCACGCAACCTGGCAGGCCGCATGTAAAGAGGGGGGGCGAGAGAGCAGCCCCCTACCCCTCCTGAACTGTACCAGGCCACATGCCCTCAACATGGGGAGGATGTCCCCATGTTGATGGGGACAAGGGCCTCATCCCCACAACCCTTGCCCGGTGGTTGTGGGGGTCTGCGGGCGAGGGGCTTATCGGAATCTGGAAGCCCCCTTTAACAAACCCCTATGTGATAGCATTGGGCAGGTGACAGGTACTCTTTTTGGGGATAGGGGCCACAGGGGCAAGACAGGCAGTACACCACAAAGTCTGTGGGGCAACTGAAAAATAGTTTGATATAGTAGGTCCTGCTGGAATGATTTTGAAACTCTTTTGGCTATGCTGGACAAAAGAGCACATTTTTCATCTAATCTTTTTGTACTGTAACACGCCAACCAGATTACACAATATCGGCATCACCTACTGTACAAAAGGTGACCAAAGGTTTAGGTGAAGCGGTGGTAGAGTATCCTACCACCACAGTATCCTACTACCACCATATCCTAAAATATCCTACCACCATAGTATCCTACTATGAGCTACAATATTTTTTACACTTCTGGCTATATATGATCCTAGGTCTCATTGACAGGACCTGGGCTAACTTGGGGTCTTGTAAGAGGATGCCCCAATGGCGCCTAATGATTTTTTTCATTATTTTGTGTGAGTTGTGATATTGAGTGATGAACTTGACTTCAGAGTTTGTTATCGAGGGTGAGGGTCTATCTTTAGAGGTGGGGACTTGACACTCCAAAAAAGCCTGTATTAAATCGTAATCATATCCTTTATCAAGGAATTTGTCAATTAATATCTTTCCTTGTGCAATGTAATCAATGTCCAAAGAATAGTTCTTCCTTAATCTGCAAAATTGGCCGTTCTGAATGTTTTGCTTCCACTTGGGGTGATGACAGCTCACGAAATGAAGGTATGAGTTGCCTGCGGATAGCTTGAAGTATGTCTTCAACACAATACAGGTCTCCACATGGGACAACTCAAGATCTAAAAATACCAGGGATTGAGGATCATGCACATGTGTAAAGGAAATACCCATGTCATTCATATTACAATTTTCAACAAAGGGAGCAATAAAAGACGAGAGACCATCCCATATGACAATCACATCATCAATGTATCTTCCATAGTAAATAATCTGGGCAGCAAAGGGGTTAATTCTTCATATGCATGAGTCCTCCCACCAACCCATGGTGAGATTGGCATAACATGGTGCAAAAGAAGTGCCCATAGCGCTGCCATGCATCTGGAGATAATAACCCCCCAGATGCTTTAAGCAGTTGTGTGCTATCTGTGAAGAACTGGGCTTGTCCATGTTTGAGGTTGGGCTCTGTAGCTCGAAAATGTCCTTAAGCTGTGAGCCCAACTTCATGCGGAATGGATGTGTATAGCGAAGTGACGTCAAGGGAAAGCCAGGTGTAGGAATCTTCCAATGTATAATGAAAGATTATTCAACAAGTGGGAAGAATCTCAGACATAAGACAGTAAAGACTGAACTATCTGTTGAAGAAAAGCATCTACGTACTGGGACAGCCGTGAGGCTATCCATAGCCACAATGATTGGCCTTCCTCGGGGGCAGATGAGATCTTTATGCACCTTGGGTAGTTGGTAAAAATATGGGTGCTTATACAACTCTTTATACAAGAATTTGTATTCTCCTCGGGTGATGACTTTATCTTTACAGTATAAGCTTGATCTACTAAAGCTTTAAGTTCAGACTTGTTTCTCTTTTAAAGTCAAATGTTGATGTTTCTGATTGTTAGACTGGACAGACCCACGAAGTTGGTGCAGTTCTACAAAGGTAACATGGTAAAATGCATCTATGAAGGAGGCCTTCGCATGTGTAGGATAAAAAGTGGAGGGCAGTTTGAAATCTGTATGTACTACTGGATAATTCTTGCACAACTGTTCAGACTGCAGATCTTCTAGAATCTCCAGGGCTATGAGATCTTCCTCACTCCAAACTTCACTCATAGAGTTGTGGGAGGGGGGGTGAAGAGGTGACACTATTAGAAGAATTCTTCATCTGAATCTATCGTTTCAGGGTAAGCTTATGGATAAAACTATTAAAAACTCGAAATAAGACAAAGGGGTTTGGAGAATTGGTTGGGGCAAAATTTAGGCCTTTTTTAAGAATGGAAGTTTTTTCTGTGGACAGTATGTGATAGGATAGATTAAATATTTGTATTGTGCCTGGAATGTCTCTGTGTGATGTCTTTTGTTTAAGCTTCCGACCTCATCTGCCTCTTCTCTTTCTTTTCTTTTTGTGGTCTTCTCTACAGGTGAGGTGTGGGCTAAAAAAAATTCCCCAATATGTAAGGCATACTATTACTTCTAGGGAGGGAATTCTCTGGGGAATGGACTATTGTATAAATCTGTATAGTGTCAGCAGGTGGTGTACTAAGCGTATTTTGGGATTTCAACAAACACTGGAAGCTGGCCAATGCTAAGTTACAACTACTTAGACAAGAATCCTGAATGATGAGGGAAGTATCCGATATATTATCCTTTATGGTGGTGGAACATGATGTCTGACATTCATCTGGGTCATTGTCATTTTTAGGAGGTGGCAGGAACACCTTCTCGGGACTATTGAATGGGATAGGAATATCAGAACCACTAGAGGGGGCTATATTGGAAACAGTGGGTGGACAACAGTTAGGGTTGGATCGTTAAGATAGATTTCCTTGATTTACATTTTCCATTGTTGGAACATGTGCACTTAATGTACAACTGTTAAATGGGGTGGGATCTCTCTTGCCTTTTTTGTCACATATTGCATCTGAGTGCTGACCAGGTATACACTATATCTAGTTGGAAATCCTCTAGATCCCTTTTTAACGTGGTTATTTTCTTTTTTTTTTTTTTCAAATTTACTTTATTTATTCATAGGACATATTCCAAGATATACATCTGACATAACATAACTTCATTATTTAACATATCATTAAAATAACTCATAATATTTGAAAATATATATTTTTTTATTATTATCCCGTTTTCCAAGATATCATCTCTGTTTCTCATTATTAGGGATGAGCTTCGAGTTCGAGTCGAACTCATGTTCGACTCGAACATTGCCTGTTCGCCCGTTCGCCGAACAGCGAACAAATTGGGGTGTTCGCGGCAAATTCGAAAAATCTATGGGAGAAATCTAAAGTGCTAATTATAAAGGCTTATATGCAAGTTATTGTCCTAAAAAGTGTTTGGGGACCGGGGTCCTGCCCCAGGGGACATGTATCAATGCAAAAAGAAGTTTTAAAAACGGCCGTTTTTTCGGGAGCAGTGATTTTAATAATGCTTAAAATGAAAAAATAAAAGTGAACTATTCCTTTCAATTTCATACCTGGGGGGTGTGTATGATATGCATGTAAAGTGGCGCATGTTTCCCGTGCTTAGAACTGTCCCTGCAAAAAATGTCATTTTTGAAAGAAAAAAATGCATTTAAAACTGACTCGCGGCTATTAATGAATTGTCGGCTCCCGGCAATACATACAAAAGTCATTGATAAAAAAAAAAAAAAAAGCGTGGGGGTTCCCCAGAATTCAATTACCAGGCCCTTCAGGTCTGGAATGGATATTAAGGGGAACCCCGCCGCAAATTAAAAAAAAATTGACGTGGGGTTCCCCCAAATATCCATTCCAGGCCCTTCAGATCTGGCATGGATTTTAAGGGGAACTCCACCCCAAATTTAAAAAAAAAATGGCGTGGAGTCCCCCTAAAAATCCATACCAGACCCCTTATCCGAGCACGCAACCTGGCTGGCCGCAGGGGAAAAGGGGGGACGAGAGAGCGGCCCCCCTCCCTCCTGAACCGTACCAAGCCACATGCCATCAACATGGGGAGGATGTCCCCATGATGATGGGGACAAGGGCCTCATCCCCACAACCCTTGCCCGGTGGTTGTGGGGGTCTGCGGGCGGGGGGCTTATCGGAATCTGGAAGACCCCTTTAACAAAGGGGACCCCCAGATCCCAGCCCCCCCTATGTGAATTGGTAAGGGGTACATTGTACCCCTACCATTTCACGAAGAAAGCGTAAACATTTTTTAAAAAAAACACACAAACACCTTGAAAAAGTCCTTTATTTAAAAAAAAAAAAAAAAACATTCCAGCGGTGAAATCCATTGTCCCGCGGCGATCCCGATGTCCAGCGCTGTCCTTCATTGGTTGTGCCTGAGCGGACCTGATGGGGAAATCCCTCTCAGTATTTTAAATGTATAGACCCGCCCCTTCTAAAGTTCCCCATCAGGTCCGCTCAGCGGACCAGATGCGGAACATGAGAAGGGGCGGGTCTATACATGTATTACCAAAGTGAGAGCAGTTCCCCATCAGGTCCGCCCCCTCGGTATGTCGGACCCGCCTACGTCATTGGCTTGAGCGGGGAACTTCATTCACTGTGTCATTTAAATTTACGTAGTGAAGGAAGTTCCCCGCTCAAGCCAATGACGTAGGCGGGTCCGACATACCGAGGGGGCGGACCTGATGGGGAACTGCTCTCACTTTGGTAATACATGTATAGACCCGCCCCTTCTCATGTTCCGCATCTGGTCCGCTGAGCGGACCTGATAGGGAACTTTAGAAGGGGCCGGTCTATACATTTAAAATACTGAGAGGGAGTTCCCCATCAGGTCCGCTCAGGCACAACCAATGAAGGACAGCACTGGACATCGGGATCGCCGCGGGACACTGGATTTCACCGCTGGAATGTTTTTTTTTTTTTTTTTTTAATAAAGGACTTTTTCAAGGTGTTTGTGTGTTTTTTTTAAACATTTTTTTACGCTTTCTTCGTGAAATGGTAGGGGTACAATGTATCCCTTACCAATTCACATAGGGGGGGCCGGGATCTGGAGGTCCCCTTTGTTAAAGGGGTCTTCCAGATTCCGATAAGCCCCCCGCCCGCAGACCCCCACAACCACCGGGCAAGGGTTGTGGGGATGAGGCCCTTGTCCCCATCAACATGGGGACATCCTCCCCATGTTGAGGGCATGTGGCCTGGTACGGTTCAGGAGGGAGGGGGGCGCTCTCTCATCCCCCCTTTTCCCCTGCGGCCGGCCAGGTTGCGTGCTCGGATAAGGGGTCTGGTATGGATTTTTAGGGGGACTCCACGCCATTTTTTTTTTATTTGGGGTGGAGTCCCCCTTAAAATCCATGCCAGATCTGAAGGGCCTGGAATGGATATTTGGGGGAACCCCATGTCAATTTTTTTTTTTATTTGCGGCAGGGTTCCCCTTAATATCCATTCCAGACCTGAAGGGCCTGGTAATTGAATTCTGGGGAACCCCCACACTTTTTTTTTTTTTTTTTTTATCAATGACTTTTGAATGTATTGCCGGGAGCCGACAATTCATTAATAGCCGCGAGTCAGTTTTAAATGCATTTTTTTCTTTCAAAAATGACATTTTTTGCAGGGACAGTTCTAAGCATGGGAAACATGCGCCACTTCACATGCATATCATACACACCCCCCAGGTACGAAATTTAAAGGAATATTTCACTTTTATTTTTTCATTTTAAGCATTATTAAAATCACTGCTCCCGAAAAAACGGCCGTTTTTAAAACTTCTTTTTGCATTGATACATGTCCCCTGGGGCAGGACCCAGGTCCCCAAACACTTTTTAGGACAATAACTTGCATATTAGCCTTTATAATTAACACTTTAGATTTCGAACGTTCGAGTCCATTGTATTTAATAGGGTTCTAAAGTTTACACGAACATTTTGTCTGTTCGCAGGTTCTGGTGCGAACCGAACAGGGGGGTGTTCGGCTCATCCCTGCTCATTATTAACAGGTAAATATTATCTGATGTCTATACATACATCTCTCTTCTTTAATGCCTCAGGAGTGTAGTTAGCAGTCTCCCACCGGCGCCCTCTCCCCACTCCGTGGCCTGACCCATTCCATTTTCCAAACAAGAATAACCCCAAAAACCCAATAGGCTTACCAAAACCCCCCCCAAAAATAAAAAAATAAAAAAGGAAGGAGCAAAACACGCCGGAGACTGAGACTGTTAAGGGTCCTCTTAATTATTGTCATAAAGGGTTCTCCCTTCTTCCGAGAGTACAAAATCATTCCATTCTGACCAGATCTTAACATATAATTCCCGTTGATGTCGTGCTGAAAATACCAAGTCTTCTAGTCTTCTAATTTCTTTAGCCTTGTCTAACCACATCCTTACTGTCGGTGATAGTACTGATTTCCACCTCAGAGGGATGCACGCCCTTGCCGCCTCCAAGAGGTGGCCAATATTAGATTCTTTATATGCTTTCTCTGGTATATGAGATTTATGTAAAAGATAAAAGGCCGGATCCTCTGGTAGCGTATGGCCAGTAAACCTCTGGAGCATATGTCCCACCACCGTCCAAAAATGTTTTAATTTAGGACAGGTCCAAAATATATGTAAAATAGGGCCTTTACTTCCTTGGCATCTCCAGAACAAATCTGAGCATTCAGGAAATACTTTGTTCAGTTTTTCTGGGGTTTTGTACCATCGGCTAAGGATCTTAAAGTTTGTTTCTTGTATTTTTGCGCAGATTGATGTTTTATGTGTAGGCCTAAAGATCTGCTGTCGTTGTGTGATATCTCATGATATTTCTAGGTCCTGTTCCCACTTCCGGATAAATTCCGGTATGTAATCTCCCCCAGGCATGCTTAACAATTTATAGTTAACCGATAATGTATGGGATGTTGCCTCCCCCTCATAACAATATCTCTCGGACGTAGTCAGGGCTCTGGCATACACTCCCGAATTCGGGAGAGTCTTAAAAAATGTGTAATCTGAAAAGAGCTCCAGAGTCTTAATTTGTACCTATACAGTATGCTTGTGTCATTAACTCCGGGATTGTTACCCATCTTCCTTCTCTTATATATGATGATGCTTGTATATATCCTGCATCTAGTAGATGCCGGAAGCATATTTCTTCATACCCCGGTGAGAAAAGAGGGTTTCCTAATATCGGGTATAAAGGAGATATTTCAGGTGTTATACCCATACTGGGTAATAAATCAGAACAAATTTTTACAGTATTACCTATCAAGGGATGATTTATTATTTGTTTTGGAAGAGAAGCATAGCACCAAGGGGCTCTGCCTAAAGATATCAAAGATTGTGCGCATTCCATCTGCACCCATAATTTGATATCCCTGTGCCTTTTCCAGTCAATTACCCTACTTAAATTAGTTGCTTGATAGTATTTTCATATGTCCGGCACTGCCAATCCTCCATATTCTTTAGGACACATTAATACTTTACGTTGTATCCTTGGATGCTTGTACGCCCAGATAAAGTCAAATAATAGCTTTTGACTCTGCTTGAAATAATTAGGCGGAATACGTATTGGCAGTGTCTGAAATAAGTAAAGAAACTTGGGGAGTATATTAATTTTGATAATACTACATCGCCCTAACCAGAAATGAAAGCCCGTATTCCAACTCAGTAATAATGTCTTGATTTTTAACAGTAAAGGAGGAAAGTTTAACTCAAAATCTTTTTCTATTTTAGGGGGAATCAAAGTACCCAAATATGTTAGCGCTTTCTCGGTCCATTTAAATTTAAAATTTTGTTTGAGTTGACTAATTAATTTTCGAGACAGATTCATCCCCATTGCTTCCGACTTTAAGAAATTAATACTGAGATATGAAAGCGAGCCATACTTCTCAAATTCTTTCATCAAGTTTGGGAGTGTAATCACAGGATTCCTTAATGAAAACAACATATCGTCGGCATATGCTGAAATTTTGTGCTGAGTATCTCCCATCTGAATCCCTATAATATCTTGATTTAAGCGAATAGTGCAGAGAAATGGTTCCAATGACAGGGCGAATAGGAGGGGTGAGAGGAGACAACCCTGTCTCGTCCCATTTGTAATTCTAAGAGTGTCTGATAATATCCCATTTACCTGTACTCGAGCCGTTGGGTGGGAATAGATAGAAGTAATCCACTGTAGCATTTTGTTCCCAAAGCCACCATATCTTAGGACTGCCAGCATAAAATTCCAGTTCACCCTGTCAAAGGCCTTCTCTGCATCTGTATTCAAGAATATACATTGAGTCTGAGATGCATTAACTGTCTGTAATAAATTCAAAACCTGTGTAGTGTAATATCTCACCTCTCTTGTGGGCACAAATCCCACTTGGTCTAAGTGAATCAACTTTGGGATGTAATGTTAAATCCTATTGGCCAATATCTTGGTAAAAATTAAGCAAGGAGATCGGCCTATAATTTCCACAGGAGGTCAGATCTTCCCCTCCTTAGGGATCACGAGATGTAGGCCAACAGGGTCTCTTTTGTAAAAGTTGCAAAGGAACCCAATGCGTTAAACAATTTAACCACTTGCTTACTGGGAACTTAAACACCCCTCCTGCCCAGACCAATTTTCAGCTTTCAGTGCTCTCACACTTTGAATGACAATTACTCAGTCATGCAACACTGTACCCGAATTATTTTTTGTCCTTTTTTTCATACAAATAGAGATTTCTTTTGGTGGTATTTGATCACCTCTGGGTTTTTTATTTTTTGCGCTATAAATGAAAAAAGAGCAAAAATTTAAAAAAAATAAAAAATTCTTAGTTTCTGTGATAAAATTGTGCAAATTATAAATTTTTCTTCATAAATTTTGGCCACAATTTATACTGCTACATATCTTTGATAAAAATAAGCCAACATTTTTGGAAATTATTTGGTCTGTGTGAAAGTTTTAGAGTCTACAAGCTATAGTGCAAATCATAAAAAATTTATCACATCTGATGTACTGGCGGCCTATCTCATTTCTTGAGACCCTAACAAGCCAGGAAAGTACAAATGCCCCCCAAATGATGCCTTTTTGGAAAGTAGACATTCAAAGGTATTTAATAAGAGGCATGGGTAGTTATTTGAAGTTGTAATTTTTTCCCACGATTCTTTGCAATATTAAGATTTTTTATTTTTTTCTCAAAATTGTCATTGTAATAGCTTATTTCTCTCACATGGCTTGTGCATACCACAAATGACACCCCAAAATACATTCTGCTACTCCTCCTGAGTATTACGATACCACATGCGTGGGACTTTTTTACTGCCTGGCCACATACAGAGGCCCAACATGCAGGGAGCACCATCAGGTGTTCTAGGAGCATAAATTACACATCTTTGAATTACACATAGTTGACTACCTATTACATTTTTGAAGGCCCTGGAGCACCAGGACAATGGAAACACCCACAAAATGACCCATTTTGGAAATCTAACACCCCAACGTATAATCTATGAGGCATAATGACTCTTTTGAACGGTCCATTTTTTTCCAGAAGTTTTTGGAAAATGTGGAAAAAAATGAAAACGCATTTTTTTTTACACAAAGTTGTCCGTTTATAAGATATCTCCAACACATAGCATTTACATAGCAAAAATGACACCCCAAAATACATTCTGCTACTCCTCCTGAGTTGTCAGGAATGGTGTCATTACTGGGCTCACCTGCTGGTGGCACTGTTGCATTCGGCAGCAGTGGGTGTAGTTCTGGTGGCCGGAAGACAAGGAGAGAGGCGCCTCTAAGTGCAATAGTGCTAAAAAGTTTTTAATGGTAGAGACAAATACACTCACATTTAGATGGACAATGTAGGCATTTAGAACATGTCAGGATGACAGCCATCAGCAGCAGGTCACAGGTCACAAGGGCTACTCAGCTTCTGCAAAGGATGGCAGGAGTGTCTCTAGGATGGAGCGGCCGACTTCCGGGGACAACGATCCTGTGATGAGTTGTTTCAAAACGAGGCTAGGAGCGCACATGTGTTGAGACTGCAAGAAGTGACATCATCAGCAGTGGACGCGTTTCGTGAGCGCAGACTTGCGATGTCCTGGCAAGTCGCGCTCCTTCTTTAGCAAGACATGAGGGCGGAAGTGAAAGGACGCTTAATATGGGAGCGAATGCACTGAATGGGGCGGAGCTGAATAGTACTGGTGTCCAATGACGGAGGGGATGGGAAGGTCATGTGATCGGGAAGGCTAGGACGAAATAAGAGGGCTGGAGATAAACAATAATAAAAAGGAATAGAGGAGTAATATATAAGACTGGAAAGGAAAAGGGAGAAAAGTGTTTAGACCATATATATGGAAATAATGAAATGTGGAAACTGAAATTATATGGATTACGAATGATGATAGTATAGCGGTGTAGGAAGGGAAATTATATATTATATTAAGAATAAGGGATATGAGAGCGAAGTCTCAAGATGTGCAAAAATATAAATGCACATATAAGGTATGGCTAAAAAATGGAAGATGAAGATGATCGAGAGAACGAACAGCAAATTATGTATCATATAACATATAACATATAACTAAAGGTGTGAATGATGGCAGCTGTATATCAGATGGATAAATAATAATAAAATGTAATACTGTCATACTTGAAAAATAATAAAGAGAGGCAATAACTTAAAAAATTATTATAATAAATTACCATAATAATTATAATAAGGCGGACGGGGTGGGCGGCGGGACAAAAAATACATATACATATATATACACACACATATATACATACATATATGTATACATACATATATGCACTATTGAAGGGGGGGGAGTGGATAGGAAAGAAGGAAAGGATAAGTCGGAAGGGGGGGGAGGAGAAAGGGTGGGATGGGGGCATGGAAAAAATGGGAGGGGGGGATGGAGGAAAAGAAAAGGGGGGGAAGACATAATGATGAAAGAAAGAGGGGAAGGGGGAGGGGGAAAGATGTGAAGCTATGAACATATATAGGTTTGCATATGGTTGGCAAATGGTCACGCAAGTAGAACTTCAGTAGAACAATAACAAATGGTATAACGCATCGTCTAAATAGATGTACAGTAAACATAAATGCTAGAATAAGGGCTATGTTAACATGAGCCGGTAATGATATATATACACTCCAACAAGTGAGCAATTGGTTGGTCCCCAAGTTGGAGAGAGATTAAAATATACACATATATATATATATATATATATATATATATATATATACATACATACATACACACACACATATATATATACACATACATACACACATATATACACATACATACACATGCAAAAGAATTAAAAATATGTAAAAATATATATATATAAAATATATATAAAATATTATATAAAAAATATGATGATCCTAGATGTGGGCCTCTACAATAATACAATAACAACTAACAGAGCCAGATATAGAACATATAAAAATATATAAAATAAATAAAATGTTTCATATATAATCGAACAAATGGGCCTCAACAATGGTGTAAAAACCGGGTAGGGAAAAAAACCCACAGGTGTGAGGAGGTGGAATCATAAAATGTATCATTTATAAAAATGTATAATTTATAAAATTGTGGAAATCTCAATCCCTTCATTTATACCACCAGGCGAGAGAACGTCTAAGGTGTAGATCCAAAAAGTCTCTCTAGCGCATAACTTTTTGAACCGCTCTGCTGCTGGAAGTGAGCGTGGTATCTGTTCGATCACCCAAACCTTCAGACCGCTGGTGGATTTATGGTGAGCTATGCAGAAGTGTTTGGGGACACTATGTGGGTCGGTACCACCTTCAATTAGCCTCCTGTGTTCTCCGAACCTGACTCGCAGGGCTCGTATGGTGCGGCCCACATACATGAGGCCGCAAGGGCAGCTGAGGCCATAAACTACAAACTCGGAGGAGCAATTGTAGAACTCCCTGAGTGGGTAGATCTTCCCCTTAGTGGAAAAGGATTTTTGTCCATGTTGAACAAAATTGCATGTTTTACATAAGGTTTTGTTACATTTGTACATGCCAACTAACGGTATAAGGACTAAAGGGGTAGGGGTACAGTCACGAGAGCGAATCTTACTAGGAGCCAATTTGCTTTTGAGATTGGGTGCTCTACGGTAGGTGACTTTAGGACGAGTGGGGATAATAGATTGGAGGACAGGATCCTGTAAAAGGATCTTCCAATGATTGGCCAAAATACTTTCCATTTTTTTATATTCAAAGTGGAAAGTAGTGGTGAAGCGGAGTGTATGGTTCTCAGCTTCCCGGATCACCTTCGGAGGTTTACCCTTCAGGTAAAATTGGAAGGCTTTATCAATAAGGCCATCAGGGTATCCTTTCTCGCTAAATTTCTTCTTTAGAAGCTTGCTTTGGTCGACATAATCTTCATCTCTGGTACAGTTCTGCCTAAGTCGGCAGAACTGTCCTTTAGGGATGTTATCTATCCATTTAGGGAAGTGGCAGCTCTTATGATGTAGGTAGGAGTTGCCAGCTGTGGGCTTAATGTAATTTTTGGAGGTGATGGCTAAGGTATCTTTATCCGCGGCCAATTCCAAATCCAAAAAGGGTAAGGAAATAGGGTCGCTGACGGACGTGAAGGATAGGCCGAATGAATTATGGTTACAGTATTCCACAAAAGGTAGAGTACTGTCCACAGAACCGTCCCAAATGACAATGATATCGTCAATATAGCGACCGAAGAAAACGATATTGCCCGAGAATGGATTGTTGTTGTTGTAGATATATTCTTTTTCCCAGAATCCCATCGCTAGGTTGGCATAGGAGGGTGCGAAATTGGCACCCATAGCGGTTCCTTGTAGCTGTAGGTAAAAGTCGTCATCGAATTTAAAATAGTTGTGTGTAAGACAGAAGGTGGTGGCATCTACAATAAATGAGGCTTGGTGTGAATTGATAAAAGGATCATGAAAGAGAAAAAATTCTAGTGCCCGAAGGCCAAACGCATGGGGGATGGAGGTATAAAGGGAATTCACGTCAAGTGAAAGCCAAATGTAAGTGGGTTCCCATTTATACACTGAGAGTAGTTCTAAGAGGTGGCTCCCATCTCTGATGTATGAGTCTAGTTTCTGGACAATGGGCTGGAGGAACTGGTCTACATACAGACTGAGGCCTGTAGTGATACTGTCCATAGCGGCCACTATTGGTCTCCCTGGGGGATTGTCCAGACTTTTGTGCACTTTAGGGAGGTGGTAAAAATAAGGGATTTGATAAAAATTCTTTAAAAGAAAGGATTTTTCTACTTTGCTGAGGACGTTGTCTAAACAGGCAGCGGTGACTAAGGAGTCAATTTCTGTAGCAAAATCCGAGGTGGGGTCTTTGGAGATTTTTTATACGTGTTACTATCGGAGAGTAATCTCCTGGCTTCACCTAGATAGTCATTCAGGTCCTGTATGACAATTCCTCCACCTTTATCGGCTAACTTGATGATTATGTCTCCAGCTTCAGTGAGGCATCGTAAGGCTCTGGTCTCAAGAGGAGAGAGATTGTTGGATTTTTTATGGGCTGCTGATTGACAGAGTTTTTGAAAGTCAGCAAATACTACTCTATAAAAACTCTCAATATATGGGCCTTTGGAGTGTACAGGGTTAAAAATAGACTTAGGTTTAAAAGTGGTGTGGATGACGGGAGGGGAAGTGGATGGATGTTGGGTGAGCAAATAAAACAATTCTTCATCAACTAGAGGATCTTCCGTGTCTTCAATAAAATTGGAATTATATAAAAACAGATTGGAAGTGGTGGTAGGAGATATAGAAGGGGGAGAGGTGTTGTTCAGATGATCCTTTTGTTCTTTTATATGGTGGTGCCTCTTAAGGGTAAGATTACGTATGTATCTATTTAAATCTTTGAATAGTAAAAACGGGTTGGGTTTGTTAAGTGGTGCAAAATTAAGACCTCTACTCAGGAGAGAAGTATCTGCAGGAGAGAGGATACGAGAGGATAAATTAAATATTTTTATAGTTTCCTCATCTTGAGTGCATTGGGATTGTTTTCTATTTTGTCCCCCTCTACAGCCTCTCCGGTGAGTTTTCTTTTTTTGTTGTGGTTTGTGTTGGGTGCTGTCAGAGGAGGACTGGAGACTAAAAAAGAGGACGGAATAACAGTTTAATTCAGTTGGAGCAGAGTAGATGAGTGGATTCGGATGAACTACGGGAGAATCAGCATGAGTAGAAGTGGAGGGGACTTCCGTAGTGTCCATGTTGTTAGTCGGGGGGATATGGTTATGGGGTACAATAGGATTGGTGGAGAAACCAGGAGTAGTGGTAGACTGGGTTAATGACCTATTATAAAATTTGTTCAAAGCATAAATAAGACTGGCATTACCATAAGTGGAGGTATGTCTTTTCTGTTTATTTATGGTATTGTAGATTTTAGGCTGTTGTCCTTTGGTGAGGTCTGTAATTCTCGGAGTCAGGATGGGTCCCATAGGTCTACGAGATATCCGCGGATAAAGATACCTTAGCCATCACCTCCAAAAATTACATTAAGCCCACAGCTGGCAACTCCTACCTACATCATAAGAGCTGCCACTTCCCTAAATGGATAGATAACATCCCTAAAGGACAGTTCTGCCGACTTAGGCAGAACTGTACCAGAGATGAAGATTATGTCGACCAAAGCAAGCTTCTAAAGAAGAAATTTAGCGAGAAAGGATACCCTGATGGCCTTATTGATAAAGCCTTCCAATTTTACCTGAAGGGTAAACCTCCGAAGGTGATCCGGGAAGCTGAGAACCATACACTCCGCTTCACCACTACTTTCCACTTTGAATATAAAAAAATGGAAAGTATTTTGGCCAATCATTGGAAGATCCTTTTACAGGATCCTGTCCTCCAATCTATTATCCCCACTCGTCCTAAAGTCACCTACCGTAGAGCACCCAATCTCAAAAGCAAATTGGCTCCTAGTAAGATTCGCTCTCGTGACTGTACCCCTACCCCTTTAGTCCTTATACCGTTAGTTGGCATGTACAAATGTAACAAAACCTTATGTAAAACATGCAAATTTGTTCAACATGGACAAAAATCCTTTTCCACTAAGGGGAAGATCTACCCACTCAGGGAGTTCTACAATTGCTCCTCCGAGTTTGTAGTTTATGGCCTCAGCTGCCCTTGCGGCCTCATGTATGTGGGCCGCACCATACGAGCCCTGCGAGTCAGGTTCGGAGAACACAGGAGGCTAATTGAAGGTGGTACCGACCCACATAGTGTCCCCAAACACTTCTGCATAGCTCACCATAAATCCACCAGCGGTCTGAAGGTTTGGGTGATCGAACAGATACCACGCTCACTTCCAGCAGCAGAGCGGTTCAAAAAGTTATGCGCTAGAGAGACTTTTTGGATCTACACCTTAGACGTTCTCTCGCCTGGTGGTATAAATGAAGGGATTGAGATTTCCACAATTTTATAAATTATAAATTTTTATAAATGATACATTTTATGATTCCACCTCCTCACACCTGTGGGTTTTTTTCCCTACCCATTTTTTACACCATTGTTGAGGCCCATATGTTCGATTATATATGAAACATTTTATTTATTTTATATATTTTTATATGTTCTATATCTGGCTCTGTTAGTTGTTATTGTATTATTGTAGAGGCCCACATCTAGGATCATCATATTTTTTATATAATATTTTATATATATTTTATATATATATATTTACATATTTTTAATTCTTTTGCATGTGTATGTATGTGTATATATGTGTGTATGTATGTGTATATATATATATATGTGTGTGTATGTATATATATATATATATATATATATATATATATATATATATATATGTATATTTTAATCTCTCTCCAACTTGGGGACCAACCAATTGCTCACTTGTTGGAGTGTATATATATCATTACCGGCTCATGTTAACATAGCCCTTATTCTAGCATTTATGTTTACTGTACATCTATTTAGACGATGCGTTATACCATTTGTTATTGTTCTATTGAAGTTCTACTTGCGTGACCATTTGCCAACCATATGCAAACCTATATATGTTCATAGCTTCACATCTTTCCCCCTCCCCCTTCCCCTCTTTCTTTCATCATTATGTCTTCCCCCCCCCTTTCTTTTCCTCCATCCCCCCCTCCCATTTTTTCCATGCCCCCATCCCACCCTTTCTCCTCCCCCCCTTCCGACTTATCCTTTCCTTCTTTCCTATTCACTCCCCCCCCCCTTCAATAGTGCATATATGTATGTATACATATATGTATGTATATATGTGTGTGTATATATATATGTATATGTATTTTTTTGTCCCGCCGTCCGCCTTATTATAATTATTATGGTAATTTATTATAATAATTTTTTAAGTTATTGCCTCTCTTTATTATTTTTCAAGTATGACAGTATTACATTTTATTATTATTTATCCATCTGATATACAGCTGTCATCATTCACACCTTTAGTTATATGTTATATGTTATATGATACATAATTTGATGTTCGTTCTCTCGATCATCTTCACAGCTTCCATTTTTTAGCCATACCTTATATGTGCATTTATATCTTTGCACTTCTTGAGACTTCGCTCTCATATCCCTTATTCTTAATATAATATATAATTTCCCTTCCTACACCGCTATACTATCATCATTCGTAATCCATATAATTTCAGTTTCCACATTTCATTATTTCCATATATATGGTCTAAACACTTTTCTCCCTTGTTTTTTTGTTTTTGTTCTTTTCCTTTCCAGTCTTATATATTACTCCTCTATTCCTTTTTATTATTGTTTATCTCCAGCCCTCTTATTTTGTCCTAGCCTTCCCGATCACATGACCTTCCCATCCCCTCCGTCATTGGACACCAGTACTATTCAGCTCCGCCCCATTCAGTGCATTCGCTCCCATATTAAGCGTCCTTTCACTTTCGCCCTCATGTCTTGCTGAAGAAGGAGCGCGACTTGCCAGGACATCGCAAGTCTGCGCTCACGAAACGTGTCCACTGCTGATGACGTCACTTCTTGCAGTCTCAACACATGTGCGCTCCTAGCCTCATTTTGAAACAACTCATCACAGGATCGTTGTTCCCGGAAGTTGGCCGCTCCATCCTAGAGACACTCCTGCCATCCTTTGCAAAAGCTGAGTAGCCCTTGTGACCTGTGACCTGCTGCTGATGACTGTCACCCTGACATGTTCTAAATGCCTACATTGTCCATCTAAATGTGAGTGTATTTGTCTCTACCATTAAAAACTTTTTAGCACTATTGCACTTAGAGGCGCCTCTCTCCTTGTCTTCCAGCGATACCCCTGAACATGGTTTCTGTTCACTTATGATGGCCGCCCTGGTGCACGGTGAATCTCCATACACCCCTGCCTTACTCACACACACCTTAGGGTGTAAAATAGACTTTAAAGGACTTTAAAGGACTTTTATTTATATTGATTATTATTTTTGATTATTTGTGGGTAATACATGTTTCTGTGGATATTGTGCGCCACTACTTGTCTGTGTAGTTCTGGTGGCCACCAGTGGGTGTCTCCTCACCAAGACTTTCTACCAGCCATCAAGCACACCTGATCTGGGTCTGCTGGACTATATAAGCCCGCCCTTAACCAAGCTCAGTGCTCCAGAATTCCTTCTGTAAGCCTGGTCCCTGCCTGATCCTGAACCTGATCCTGAACCTGATCCTGAACCTGATCCCGATCTGTTCCCTGCCTTGTCCTGGACTCTGATCCTTGTACCCTGTCCCCTGAGACCTCTCCCCTGAGACCTCTCCCCTGAGACCTGTCCCCGATACCTGTCCCCTGATACCAGCTTCCAGCTCCCCCTTGCTGACTGCTCCCAGTATCTGGCCTTCTGCTCCCCTTGTCTCTCGTCCCTGCCTTGTTTATGTATGTGTGTTCCCTTTACCTGTATATATTAGTTAGATAGTTAGATTAGGTTGTTTTGGGGTTTGTTGTGTTCTCTTGTATTCATTTCTTGCTTATGGTTTGCTGTTGTTTGATTACACGTGTGCCTTTATCTTTAATGAATATATATATTTTCACTTACTCTGTTCCTGATTCCTTAAAGTGCAGCCCAATGATCTGATCACCTGTATTGGATGTCTGTGTGTAGCATCCCCGTGACATGAGTATAGCGATACCACATGTGTGAGACTTCTACACAGCCTGGCCACATACAGAGATCCAACATGCAAGGAACACCGTCAGGTGTTCCAGGGACACATAGCATGCACATATCAAGAATTACACCCCAAAATACATTATGCTGAGCAAAGGGTAAACAAAAGATTTGGTAGCGCAGTTCTACACAGCAGGATAGCACTGGTCCAGGAAGCAGGCAGGGACTTGGTCAGCAACGGCATACACAATTGTCCAGGCAGCAGGCAGGGATACTGTCCATATACAGTCCAGGGTCAGTGCAGGCAGAGATATTGTCAGCAGTGCCAAAAATATTGGTCCTGGTAGTAGGCAGATCCATGTGGTGTGGTCAGTTCATGCGACAGGCAGAGGCATGATGGCATAGGTCCTACAGGCAGTAGGCAGAAGTAGGACCTCGTTCAGGACAGAATGGGGACAGGGGCTTCTCCCACCCAAATCTCTTTGAAGCCTCCGAGTCTCCAGACCCTAATCTAGGATGAGAAAACAAAAAAAATTATATTCTTCATCCAGAAAAACTTTTCTGGAGCCCCTCACATATGTGAGACCCCTTTGTTGAATCCCACTAGTCCAGTAGCAGGGTACAAGATCAGTCCATGAGGCAGGCAAAAACATGGTCAAACAGTCCAAGGTCAGTTCCAGATCAGACAGAGGTATTACAGAATCGTTAGGCAGAAGCATGGTCGAATAACAGTCCAGGGTAAGTTCCAGATCAGGCAGAGGTAGTACAGAATCATTAGGCAGAAGCATGGTCGAATAACAAGCCAGGGTCAGTTCCAGATCAGGCAGAGGTAGTACAGAATCATTAGGCAGAAGCGTGGTCGAATAACAAGCCAGGGTCAGTTACAGAGCGGGCAGTGGCATAAGGGGTGTGAAGGTGTGTGAAGGCAGGAACTGAGGATTACGTTTACCATACTTCACTAATAATTTAGTGAAGTATGGTAACGGCGAAAACAGTCTACTACACAGAGGCCTGGTTGGGAAGGGCATTGGGCACAATAATAAGATGTGTCTCGTCTGACTCCTCCACTGGTACACACCTTACATTTTTTTTAACGCCGTCGACCTGTTGCTGTGGGAGGGAATTTATCGGGAAAGTGACGTTCAGCGAGTCAACTTATAACATCAGATCGGATGTTTTGGGGTGGGCCGTTCGGGAATATAAGGGCAGTGACAAGGTCCTCCTGGTAGCCAAGGAAGCGTTTGGGGTTTTGGGTGGAGTTGCGGTATATGATATATGAAATGTATATGGCCAATTGAAAAAAATTAATTGCAACTTTTTTGTACCAATGGTATATTCTTCTTGTGGCAAGGTAGGGTTCGAGCATCTGGTCGTTGAAGTCGACTCCCTCCATAAACAAATTGTAGTCCTGGATGCATGTGGGCTTTTTGATGGGGCCATTCCTTCTGGGGATTTCCACGAAGGTATCGTTGTGGATGGAAGATAACATGTATACATCCCTTCTGTCCCTCCACTTCACTGCCAGAACCTCCTTGTTTCTCAGACTTGCTGATTCTCCTCTTCTCAGCTTCTTATTTGCAAGACTCTGAGGAAAGCCCTTCCGATTCTTTCTGATGGTGCCACATGCTGGTGTCTGCATCCGGTGAAGGTTATGGAACAGGGGAAGGGATGTGTAGAAGTTATCTACATACAGATGGTAGCCTTTTTTCAGTAGGGGGTATATGAGGTCCCAAACAAATTTCCCACTTGATCCCAAGAAGTCTGGGCAATTAGGGGGATTCAGCTGGCTGTCCTTCCCCTCGTACACTAAGAAGGCATACGTGTACCCTGTGACTCGGTCACATAGCTTGTACACCTTCACACCATAGCGGGACCTTTTGCTGGGAATGAATTGTTTTATTTGAAGCCTGCTGCTAAATTTAATAAGGGACTCATCCACACATATGTGCTGGTCCGGGGTATACAACTGGGGGAATTTTTCGGAAAAATAATTCAGTAAGAGCCAAATTTTGAAAAGCCTGTCAAAATTTGGGTTATTTCGGGGAAGGCACTGGGTGTTATCGTTAAAATGTAGGAATCTCATTATCTTGAAGTATCTGGTTTTGGGCATTACGTTGGAGAATATTGGCATACAAAACGTGAGGCCTAAAAAAATCTTCAACTCCTCCACCGTTAGGTCTCTCCACTCGTAGGGACGGGCATAATATGCTGTAGGATTGTTCAAAATAAATTGTTGGGCATATAGATTGCACTGGGTCACAATGTTGGATAGCATGTCCTCGGTAAAAATAAGATAAAAAAATTGATTGGGGAGAAATTCTCTGTGTCCACCTGGACTCCTGGCTGGGCAGTGAAAGGAGGAATGTTGGCTTCTCCTGAATTAGGAGGAAGCCACAAGGGGTTCTAAAAGGCATAGGGAAGGCTGGCATGGGTCCTTGGCCTTTCTTGCCGAGGCAATGCGGTGCTGGTGGATGGCACTGCGGTGCTGGTGGATGGCACTGTGGTGCTGGTGGATGGCACTGCCTCTTCACCAGAACGCCTTCGTTTGGCGGGCTGACTAGCTTCCTCCTCTGAGTCACTCAGTGTTGCACTACTGAGGACTGGCTCATAGTTGATGTCCGACTCAGAATCGGAATTGAAAAGGGAATCTGAAAGAGAGAGCTCCACATTGCTCTCGTCGGGCGTAGAAAGGATTTGGTATGCCTCTTCGGTGGAAAATAATCTTTTTGAATTTTTTTGCTGCTGGTGGTGCGACTACACAGGTGTGTGCCAAGCCTTCCCTGATGGGCACTGATGAGGCGGCACAGATGGGCACTGCTGATGAGGCGGAACAGATGGGCACTGATGAGGTGTAACAGATGGGCAATGATGAGGTGTAACAGATGGGCACTGATGAGGCGGAACAGATGGGCACTGATGAGGCGGAGCAGATGGGCACTGATTGGGGGTACAGGTGGGCACTGATTGGCGGCACAGATGGGCACTGATTGGCGGCACAGATGGGCACTGATGAGGCGGTACAGATGTGCACTGACTGATTGCACAGATGTGCACTGATTGCACAGATGGGCACTGATTGGCATAGGTGGGCACTGATTGGCACAGGTGGGCACTGATAAGGTGGCACAGGTGGGCACTGATTGCACAGATCACTGACGTCACAGATGGTCACAGACTGGCACAGGTGGTCACAGACTGGCACAGGTGGGCACTGTATAGGTACAGGTGGGCACTGTATAGGCACAGGTGGGCATTGTATAGGCACTTATGGGCACTGTATGGAAACTTTATGGGCACTGTATGGGCACTGTAAAACACTCAGTTGCGGATACAATGTAACAGATCACTCTCCCTCCTCACACGCGTCTCTGTGTGAGGAGGGAGAGCCGGCAATGAGAGATGATCTCATATGTTTACATTTGAGATCATCTCTCATTGGCCGCACAGATCGCATAGTAAATGGCCACTCTGATTGGCCATTCACAGCGATCTGTGATTCGTTGTGTCCAAGGGACACAGGCAGCGTATAATTTCCCCACAGCGCGCTCGGAAGCGCGCAGGGAACGAGGAAAGGGGAGGCCGTCTATTGATGGCCTCCCGGATTTTCAGGTCCGCGCTGAAGCCGTCATTCGGCTATAGCGCGGGCCTCAAGGGGTTAATCATGTATTGGCCAAGAGAGGGGAGCAGAATCCTATAATATTGGGCTGTAAGGCCATCCGGGCCAGGTGCTTTATCCAGTTTAGTTGCTCCTACTGCCTCTTGAAGTTCTTCTATTGTTATAGGGTCTTCCATTTTATCTCTATCTGATAACCGGGGCATTAAAGATAAAGAAAAAAACAAGAAACGCAACCATACAAAAACTAGCAAAAACATTTTTAAGGTTCTTTATCTAACCTGCGGAACCCCCAACGGTTCTCCCCTCTCCACTTCTCTCAAAGTAGGACCTCAATTCTAGTCCTTGAAAGTTAGGGGAAATCCATGGGGTACCCCACCATCAGATGTTCCATCCCTCCACCATTTAAAACAGTATAAACAATATAAATTTACAAATATCCCGCAAGTATCCCCCCCTTCAGCCCCCCAAAAAAAGGGGGTAAGGATCCTCCCACTCCCCCAACCCTCAGCCCCCCCATCCCCCTCCCCTCCGTCTCCGTCTCTCTCTACCTCTAAACGTAATACCTCAATGGGCCCGGGCCACCTCATCCAACTTAGCCCGACTCTATTAACCAATCCCCCTCTCTTCGACTTATCCTTATCTTCCCTCTATCTCTTCAGTCCCAGACTGTCTCCCCTCTTTATTTATGATTCCCCATAAGGGGGTGTTTTATGTGTTTATATATTTATATTTTATACATTTATATTTTATACATATACTTATACCTTTATACATTTTATATTTATACATATATATACATCTCTATATCCTAAGGGGCACCGCTCATACCGTGGGGTGTTTCCTCAGTTTCTCCACGGTCTCTCCCGCCGCTTTAGCCGTTTTAAAAGTCCAAGAAGTGGCGTATTGCTTGCACCTTGGTTAGCTGGAAGGTGGAGGGTAGGTCAGAGCTCTGCTAGTGTCTCTCTACTCCGCCATTACCAAGCCACGCCCCCACCTCAACTTGGTTATTTTCTTAGTGACGATATTATCCTTTTTGTCTGTAATTTTGCGGAGTAAATTGTCAAACCATCTGTCGAAAAGTCAGAAAGAATTATGTTTCTCAATAAGTTTGTAAGCATAGTCTATGTCGGACTTATATTTGACATACATATTTCTTTTGATCTTTTTTAAATTTGCTTTTTAACACTCATACATGTCACGAGCGGATCGCTGCCCGACATTCAGCTTCTCAGTGTGAGCTTTATTCAAGCAGCCCATCCCCTTTCCACCCCTTCTCTGATTGGCCCAGGTAATATTAGTCTGACAATATAAAATCTCCCCTGTCATGGGGGGTGGGTCTGCCTGAAGAAGAAGGCGGGGCGTTAGAAACACACTGCGACCCATCCCCTCCCCAGCTTGTCTGTCTGGTGTCCCTTTGCCGTGGGTCCAGGCTTGTGTCAGCGGCCATTCTTCTGTCCATCCTGACTGCTTCCTCGTCGATCTGCGCACCACACTGCCTCTGCACACAGCATGCAAGATACTTTTATGTAAGTGGATATTTATTTAAGTGTTGCCAATTTTTTCTCACACTGACCTGGCACCCTTTCTCCTTTCATTTGTTTCTGAGGGAATCCCACACCCTGTTCTGGAGCTGCTGACTTGTGTGTCCTCTTTATTACCCACCTGTGGAATCATCCATCAGCCTTTTTCGCACTTCTTTCCATCATGTTCCAGCCTTACATGGACTACATGGACTTTGCCCTATGCATTTTGAACATTGTATCCCATCTATTGTCAGTGAGCGCTGATTTACTAACTATTTTTAGCTTGTGGTTTGTTTGTGTATTATTACAGTGATCAGTGCTAAAAAAATATGCACTGTCACTGTACTAATGACACTGGCTGGGAAGGGGATAACATCAGGTGATAAAAGGGTTACCTGTGTGCCTAGCTAGTGATTTTGTGTACTGTGGGAGGTGCTTTTACAAGGGGAAGGCATTGACCCATGTCCCTGCTTTGCAGGAACACAGGATCCATGCTTTCCCTACTGACAGAACGGCGATCTGCATTGCTTACATAAGCAGATTGCTGTTCTGCCTGTGTACTGTCGGTGGACATCGAGTCCATGGTACCTGTCACTAATCACAGCGGGAGCGAGCTGGTGTCAGCGCGTGTGCAGCCCGACAACGTATATATATGTGATTAAGCACACAGGTGCCGCCCTGTAGCAGTAAAGCTGCTATATGGCAGACCTGAAGAGGTTAAAAAAAAAAAATATATATATATATATATATATATTATATAAATATATATACTGTATATATGCAAAAAGGTCTACTGGTGTATAGTTCTTGAATTTCCTCCACCAAATAAATAAATAATGTATGTGACAGCAATGCTTTTACATAGTGGACTTTTGAAATTGTAATTCAACAGTCTTTTGTGAGTACTTGTGCCTTAGGGTAATTTATTTTATGTGACAACAATGGCGTACGATCCTTAAATTTCCTCCACCATTGATAATACAGGAAAATAATCTTCAGCACCTTCCACCACACTCATGTAACGCACTTACCAAAACAGCATGTCTAACAAATAAGATTAGGAAAACATAGCTAAGATGATTCCAAGACCAAACAGTGGCAGCCCAGGCTTTGCCCTTAGGACACAGCTTTTTCCTTATCCAGCAATTAGTCTCCCAGGACATACATTGGGAGCCATGTTGGAGGTATCCTGATTGGTGGAGTCCTTTGTGGCCGGGACCCTTCCGATAATATAGTCCTACAAGGGCATTTTTGGAATGTGTGACCAGAGGGATACTATGTGACATGAAAATTTTCAACACCTATCATTTTGTTCTCTAGGGCCTCTGCATTAAATATGTAGCGGCCTCCTCACTCCCCTCTTTGCATCAGCTCGTCTTTCTCTTGTCTAGGGGTACCTTAGAGGGGAGAGAGTGGGGTCACCACGCCAAGCCTTCACCACATGTGTCCGTGCGGTGTAAGCAAAGTTCCTTCTCTACCTTAGGGTCAGTGTTGTGCACCTGGAGTTACCTTGAACAATGTCCCACAGAAAAGAGCCTCACACCATTAAAGTCCATCACTCCTTTATTCTTCTCGAGTGAACAGCATAATCAGTTAGACTCCCTTAAAGAACAGAACAAACAAGGAGGTGTGGATGCGATTAGGCCCAGACACAATGAACTCTCCACTTTCCTTCCTGAAAGTGGGCTGAGGTCTCCTAGCGAGGGGGGATTTTACTTCCAGGCGGTCTCCGATGGGAGGCTCACCTCTCACTGGCAATCTGCTGCACCCGGTCTTCAAGTGAGTAGCTCCCCCCGGTCCATTACGCCTTCCGGATTCGGGTACCCAATCCCTGGGTTCCCTAGGACCTCCTTCCCTCGCGGAACTCAGTGTTGGGCACTGAGCTCCAGACCTCCATCCGAGTACCTCACCCCAGGCTAAAGGTGCCTGGGATGGAACACGACCTCCGGATGTCCTCTAGGCCTAGGCCACCTAGAGGACTGACACGAACCACACACCCACAGGCTGAAGGTGCCTGGGACTAGACCCCGTGACAAAGATGGCCGGCCCCTTTATACCCTCTCCCAGCAAGCACGGCGGGTTCCCCGCCCCACCATACCGCTGCTGAGGCAGGACAAAAAGGAGGCACAGCACACAGCAATGGTTCAACCGCAGCCCAAGGTGACAGCGCCACCCGCTGGACCGCAAGGAACTGTACATCGCTGGTGTCTCTGCCAGGTTGAATTACAGCCGGGAAAGTACATACCCGCTACAAATATATATATACAGTATAATGCTTAGGGGTTCTAAGCAATCCTATAGCATTTTTTTCTTCATATTTACATATATCTTAGAAGTGTCAGAATTGGCCTGGTGTTGAAGTAGTTAATGACCACTCTATATGTAAACCTCGAGTCCTTGTTTGCTAGAAAACATTTGCTAGAAATATGAAAGATTTAAATGCCTAATTATTCTAGGAGGATAGGAATAAGCAGCAATACTTACCTTTCTCCCTACTGCACATCCACTCCCGATAACGCTATTTCTCTTAAGCTATCTTTTAGTCACTGGCTTTATAAAATCATTGCATACAATGCAAGGCCAACAGTTCTGCATTGTACAAGAGGGTAATGGGCCCGCCTGCATTCTGGGATGTAAAAGAAGAGTGTCAGTTGCCAGGTGAAGAAACGGTAAGGTAAACATTCCTGCATATTCCATACCCCCTAAAAGAAGAGCTTTTTACACTTGCACTGCAGCAAAGATAGCAAAGGATTTTTTTTCCAATTGACTGGAATTCAGCTTTAAGCTCAGTGTCAGTGGCGACTGGTGCTCAAAACTTTAGGGGGGGCACAAACAAACTGGAAAAAAACATCAATTGCAGCCACTGTGCCCATCAATTGCAGCCACTGTGCCCATCGAAAATGCAGCCACTATGCCCATCAAACACAGCCACTCTGCCCATCAAACACAGCCACTGTGCCCATTAAACGCAGCCACTGTGCCATCAAACGCAGCTACTGTACCCATCAATTGTTGACACTGTGCCCATCAATTGCTGCTAGTGTGCCCATCAACTGCCGCTACTGTGCCCATCAACTGCTGCCAGTCTGCCCATCAATTGCCGCTACTGTGCCCACCAATTGCTGCCAGTGTGCATCCGCCGCCCGCCCGGCACTTACCTTGTCTCGGTGGGGCAGCGGGTCATGGTGATGACCTCCACGCTCCTCGATGTCTTTTCCAATCCTTTCTTCCCATCCTCTGCTATGATTGGAAGCCTGATAGGTGGAGTCCAATCACAGCCCTGTCGTTTCAGCCAATCAGGTGACAGGTAACAGACCCGAGCACCTGATTGGCTGAGAGGCGGTTCAGTGTTAGAAAAGCAAATATCGCTTTCCTAACACAACGCTGAGTGAACAGCGAGAGCCCAGTATGGTCAGGTGCTTCCAAAAAACACCCCCGCCACTGTAATTCAGGTGCCTGGCGCCCGAAAAGGGGTCAGGCACCTGAATAGGGGGTGGCAGCGGCGACCATAGATAGATTCATGCAATGCATGAATCTATCTATGGTGATAGAGAGGTGATAGGAGAGAGGGAGCGGCGCCCATACGCCCTTTATGGACTGCTCAAGGTTGATTAGAAAGAAATATAAATTATTTTTTCCAATGTGTAAATGAACATCTGCAGCTAATAAAGTAATAAATGATGCAGAGCTTAGAGGGTCAAATGGTAAATAATACAATACAGGCAGCTGCAGTTTGCTCAAAAATGATGCTCCTAATTTACCCAGGCAAATGAAGAAATGTCATAGATTTGCTCACCAGTAGATATATAGATTTGAATGAACATCTACAAGTCATATGCCTCATACACACGACCGGTTTTCCCGAATGAGAAAACTGCAATTTTTTAGATTGGTCGGGAAAACCGGTCGTGTGTATGCTCCATGGCAGTTTTCCCGACAAGAAAACTGCCTGCAAAAAAATTAGAACATTTTTTCCCGTCGTGTTTCCCGTCAGTCTTTTTCTCGTCGCGAAGACCGCTCGTGTGTATGCTTTTCCGAGGGGAAAAAAACGTGCATGCTCAGAATCAAGTATGAGATGGGAGCGCTGGTAAAACTAGCGCTCGTAATGGAGATAGCTGTAACGGACTGAAAAGCACGAGGCTGAAAAGCGTGAATCGGCTCTCACCAAACTTTTACTAACACAAGGATCAGCAAAAGTAGCCCAAAGGGTGGCGCCATTTGAATGGAAGTTCCCCTTTAGAGTGCCGTCGTACGTGTTGTACGTCACCGCGCTTTGGTCTAGCGTTTTTTGCCTGAACGTGTGTATGCAAGGCAGGCTTGAAAGGAATCACGTCGGGAAAAACTTTGCTTTTTGGCATGTCAGGAAAACCGGTTGTGTGTACGAGGCATAAGAAAAAAACAATCTTACACCATTTAATGATACTTGGTAGATAAAATAGCATTCTGCACATCAGATCCAGCAGAACAGTTCTCATGTGAACACCATTGGATAAATTGGGAAAGAAAGATGCAAATATAAAAGCAATTCTAGTCTTGCTGATGCATGGTTGTTCTGCATTAGCACAATTAGTATTGCTTTTTACCGTTGCTTCCAGATTTCCCCATACTAAGTCTGACATGCAGGATACTTTTTCAAATTCCAAGTATCTTTATATCTTAATATGTTGCAACATTGTTTCTTTTTAAACTTGTAGTTTTTTAGCCACATGAAGCTAAGATCTAATATGACAAACATCTTAATCTCTTACAGTAATACACCTCTATTACATTATGTTACTTCTATTAGGCTGGGTTCACATATACAGTCTGTAAATTGGATGTGTTTTTAACCGCATCCAATTTCCATAACATGTAAATGTGACCGGCTTTCAATGGAGCTGGTTCACACATGTGCGGGGAAGCCAGGGTGTGGTTTTGAAAAGGGTCCTGTGTGTTTTTGGGTCCGGATCAGGTGCAAAATCAGGAAAAAAACAAACAATCGCATTTGAATCGGTGAACAGAAATGCACCGCACTCTGGACTGCAAACTGCAGCCACAGATATGTGAACCCAGCCAGGGCTGTCTTTACCGCAGGGCAAACAGGGCAGCTGTCCAGGGCCCTGTCACTGTTTGTGGCCCAAAGCAGAGCTGCCCCTTAAGCCTGCGCGCTGCCCGCAAATCGGCACATTAAAGGCGCTAAAAAACCCCACACAGTCTGCCACAAGCAGCCGCAGCATTAGACGATTTTCTCCATCGAGGATCCGGCCGTGGGTGGGCGGGGCCTTGAACGTCACTGACGCTCTGACCTGCCCCTTGCTATGCGTGCACAGTCACTGCTGCCTGTACAGGTGTACATGATCAGAGGAGCAGAGGCCTCGGTAGGAGGAGTCAGACCATGGAGTGGAGTGATGTCAGAGTGCTGGATGGTCAAGGGAAACTACTGTGGAGAATTGATCGGAGCTGAGCTGGTCAGGAGGACAAGGTAGGTCTTCTTCCTCCTCCCCTGGCCCCCTATGTGTAGAAAGAAAGTTTAAAAACGCTGACCTGGGACGTATGCTGGCAGTTATAGCTCAGGCACAAGAAGGCCCTAATACTATTACAGCAGTTAAAAATTCAGAAGGGGAGGTGAAGTATGACACAGGCAGCATTCAGAAGATATTTGTGGACTTCTACACCTCACTATATGAGTCTAAGGTATCTAATCCCAGTAGCCAAATTAAACAATTTTTGGATAAATTGGATCTCCCAAAACTTAAATTAGAGGACAGAGAAGCACTTGACAGTCCCATATCCCTAGAAGAACTGAGATTAGCCGTTTCACAAACGCACAATAATAAAGCACCAGGGATGGACGGATTACCGACTGAGATATACAAAAAAATTGAAAAAATTCTATTACCAGAACTTCTAGATGTGATAAAAGACGCGTATGAAAAACAAAAACTCCCGAAATCAATGCAGGAAACAATAGTAATAGTGATTCCAAAACAGGATAAAGACCCAATGCTGCCTGAGTCATATCGTCCTATATCCCTCCTTACCTCAGACGTAAAGATTCTGGCCAGGGTTCTTGCAAATAGGCTATCAAAATATATTAGTAGTCTGATACATGAAGATCAAACAGGCTTTATCCCAATGAGAGCAGCGGCAACAAATATTCATAGATTATTTTTGAACATGCAATTGCCTATGGAAAATAGGGGATCTAGAGCAATATTATGTTTAGACGCCCAAAAAGCTTTTGACATGGTGGAGTGGGAATATTTATGGAAGGTATTGGAGGCCTTTGGAATTGGTACAGGTTTTTTGAAATGGGTGAAAATATTATATAGGGACCCTAAAGCTAGGGTTAGAATTAATAATATATTATCAAGCCCGTTCTCCTTATCTAGAGGGACAAGACAGGGCTGCCCGTTATCCCCATTACTATTTGCTATAGCAATAGAGCCCCTCGCCCTTGCTATAAGACAATCAACTAAAATAGTTGGGTTTCGTCGGGCAGGTAGGGAGGACAAAGTGGCCCTCTATGCAGATGACGCTCTTATTTTCTTGGGGGACACCTCAAACTCATTGTCGGAACTTATGAGCCTTATCTCCATATTTGGATCATTCTCTGGCTTCCAGATTAACTGGGATAAATCCTTACTTTTACCATTGGATGAGTTAAAAACTCCATTGTTAAACCAAGCGTCTAAAATTCAAATTAAGGATACAGTGAAATACCTGGGGATAGAGATCTCTCGGGATGTAAAAGATTATATTAATTTGAATTTGAAGCCACTATTAGCAAAATTTAAAGATAAATGTCGAAGCTGGTGCAAACTACCTCTGACGGTGATAGGAAGAGCAAATCTAATTAAAATGATTTGGGCCCCGCAATTGCTTTATGTGTTTAATAATTCACCTGTATGGATCACAGCTTTTTGGTTTAGGAAATTAGAATCTCTTTTCAGGGAACTGATTTGGAGGAACAAACGACCACGTATAAAGTTAACAACCTTAATGTTAAATAAGGAAGAGGGCGGCCTTGCAATTCCCCATCCCAAAAATTACTTTTTAGCCTCACAAATTCAACATTTCAGTGGATGGACAAAAGTATTACCTTCTGATCCTATACAGAATCTACTACTATCAGTATATGAAATTTACCCATTAATTTCATTATTAGAATCGAGAAATCAACTGAGTGATAAAAGATTCCATACGGGTAAATTATTTGACATGGTATGGCAAGAGATGAGGAAAATCACTGAGATAAAGGGATTTACTACATATACACCAATTTGGAATAACTCCAGCTATGCGGAATTGGGGAAATTGGAGGGGTTTGAGCTTTGGAGGCAGAAGGGAATAAGATATATGCCACAGCTATTTGAGGAAGATCAGATGAAGTCCTTTAGTGCACTAAGCAAAGAATATAATATTCCAAATCAAAGATTTTTTCAGTTTCTCCAGCTTAGGCACACGATAAAAACACAGGGGCATACACAGGAACTTAAATTCAATAAGTCAGTGGTGATAGCCTTGTTAGACAAGATGGGACAAAAAAAAAAAAAAGGGTTTGATATCACAATTATATGACATATTATTTGATAAATTTAAAAAAACGGTGGACATACCAGCAAGATTAGCCTGGTCGGGGGATATTGGGACAATTTCAGATGAACAGTGGGCACAGGCACTAACAGCAATACCTCAGGCCTCTTTATCCCCAACACAAAATTTAACACAACTATTTATTTTACATAGGGCACATTATACACCAGAGAAATTATTTAAATGGAAATGTAGAGACACAGATCGATGTCCTAGATGTAAAGGGAGAGCAGCCAACCTAATACATATGATGTGGAGATGCCCCAAACTTCATCGTTATTGGTCCGGGGTGGTATCTATGATTAATAGGGTACTTGAGAGTGGGATCCTCAATGAGCCTGGAGGATGTCTTCTGGGCATATTGGACGAATCGACAATACCAGTAGAATGAATGATTTCAATAAATAGACGTTTATTTCAGGCTTGTAAGCTTATTGCGCAAAAGTGGATTTCACAATATCCTCCCACCGTAGAAGAGTGGAAAATACAAATAAGGGAAACGATAATTAAAGAAAAATATATTTTTTTACGCAGAGGCTCCCCAGAGAAATTTGTAAAAATATGGAGAGGGTGGTGTGATATTTTGGAGATATGAGAGGAGGTGGGACGGGGGGGGGGGGGAGATGGGTGGGAGGGGGAGGGTGGGAGAGCTGGGGGTAAGGAGGAGGCAGTTTATTTATTTATTTTTTGTTTTGTTTTGTTTTCTATTTTTTTTTTTCTTCTTTCTCTCCATTCACCCTCATAACGCGGGCATGGGTTGTATGTTGTACTGTATGTTTTTGGTTGTTTTTGTTTTTTGTATGTATGTAAGAAATAATAATAAAAAGATGATTTGATAAAAAAAAAAAACGCTGACCTGCAGTCCAGGCTGAGTGAGGCTGTGGCTGTATTTTTTATTACAGAGCACACAGCATTAAAGCACATAGCATTACTATATTTAACAGCTTTTTGAGCTTATTTTGGGCCTGGCTGGTTCACATGTGGCAAGTGGGTCCACCTGGTCTGGTAAGAGTACATATTTATATCTCTTTGCTAGAAGAACATCCTGTTTTTTGACAGATCCACGGCCAGTTTTTATCTTCATTTCAACATATCAGGATCATCCCCATAGAAGATTCTGAGCCAGCTACTTGGTGGACATTTACCTAGGGAAGTTCACCATATTGGTGTTCCTATTTGGTTATCCACTTTTCTTGGACTATATTCCTATTTGAATTTTGTACACATTGTTATTGTGTTTACACATCACATGCTTATATATAAATATTTCCTATGTAACAATGTCACATTGTTTTATGAAATTTTAGCGCTACACTTTGTTTTCATAAGCATTTTAAAAATGCAGTGGCCTTGAAATCCATTCTGCTTTTGCCCCATGCGACTCACCTGCAGTTCCTGCACACACAAATGCACTGTGTTTTTAAAAGCGTGGCCTAAACATCTAAAAACACAGCAAGTTTGTGGGTGCAGGAACTGCAGGTAAGTCACATGGTGCAAAAGCAGAATGGACAGGAAACGCAGGCCTGGCAGCCCATTCAAATGAATGAACTGCTCTGCCTGCGCAAATGTGGGCCGCCAAACCACATACATGTGAATGAGTGATGTGACAATGGCTGCAATGTATTTGGGGTGATGTGTAAAGGGGCACTATGACATGAAGGGGACTCTAATGTAATGGGGGCGCTGTGATGTGATAAGGGGCACTGTGATGTGTAAAGGGGCACTATAATGTGGAAAAGTCTGCAATGTAATGGGGCGCTGTGATGTGAAGAGGCTGCAATGTAATGGAGTGCTGTGACATGAAAAGGAACTGAGGACACCGTGGGACTGCTGTGAAGGGGGTCTGCAAAGTTTTTTTTTTTAGATAATTCTATGTGTGTGTGTCTGTTTTTTGAGATGTTGTGGGGGGAAGAGCAAAGTTGCATTGGGGCGGCCCAAACATTTTTTTGCCCAGAGCCCAAACCATATTTAAGCCCTGAACCCAGCCTTACAGATAGAAATCATGGGGCCCCGTACAGCCTACTTGACGGGGCCCCCCTTAGCCCCACCCCTGGTCCCTCCTTCAGCTCCACCCCTGGCCCCGCCCCTATACAGAGAGGCTAGGGTATACATAAAGGCTAAATTGTGGGCATGGCTAATTTAAAAATATGCACCATACGGAGCTGAAAAAAGGACGTGGTTTAAATTACGCTTAATTATTGGGCATGGCTTAAAGGGGTGTGGTTAGACTCTAAGATGACTGTGTGTAGGATGCAGATGATACTGTGCTGCGTTCAAAACTGCACTGTCCAATTTCTCACAGTCAAATAGTTCTACATGAAAAAGAAGATGCTATTTATGTCAGCAAAGCCCACTTTAAAAAAAAAAAAAATTCTAAACTTTTAATGAGAAGTAATATTATGTCTAATGCCGCGTACACGCGGCCGTTTTTCTCATCGAAAAAAACGAAATTTTTCCCATTCGACGAGAAAAACGATAGTCTGTGGGCTTTCTGTCGTTTTTTTAGACGAGAAAAACGGCATTAAAAACGATGAGAAAAATTAGAACATGTTCTAATTTTTCTCGTCGTTTTTTTCGACATGCTTTCCGCGGCAGTGTTTCCCATAGGGAAACACTGCCGCGGAGCCCACAGACGGTCGTTTTTCTCGACAAGAGAAAAAACGACGTGAAAAACGACCGTGTGTGGGGAACAAGCTGTTCCCTCGTTTTTAATGACATTATTCACGGCGGTTTTTTAACCGCCGTGAATAATGATCGTGTGTACGCGGCATGAGGGACAGTTCACACCATGCGTGCATCTGAATTGTGAAGGAATGTGCTGTGGATTCCTGTACAATTCAACCTGCATGCAAAACACACTGGTTTTGCGATCTGCAGCAGGTGTCAATAAAAAGTTAACACCTCAAACGTAGGTCGCAAACATAGTGTGTTTGCCCTGCACCTGCCAGCCCTGGATCACCATGTGATCTGGTTGCAGCGCATGTTAAAAAGTAGTGCATACACTCCTTTGGTGCATTGCAATTTTAGCCCATTCAAAATGAATGAGCTTGAAACTGCACTGCACAGACCCGCATGTGAATTGCACCGCACAGTGCATTCCTGTGTGATTCAGCTTCAGGCATCATGTGACCCAGACTGATCTAAAAATTTAGATAGAAGTAATAAAAAGTGGGGTTTGCTGACATTGATGGCATCTCCTTTTTCATGGAGCTCTGCTGTGAGAAATTGGGCAGTGCAGTTTAAAACCCAATTTCCTGACAGACTCCATGGCAGCCTACGTGTGGGTTAATCCCGCCCCTCATACCTCATAGGACCCTTCTCCCATAAATCTTTGCTCTGGGCCAGAGGCCGTGTTCCTTTTTTGTCCTCCTCCTAGGACCAAGATATAGTCTTACCTTTTCATTAAGTTTTCTGTAATCCAGGCCTGGCGGTGTGCACGGCGATACGTTGGTGGTTAGCGGTGATCCTCTCTGTAGTCCAGCAATCCTAGCTATTAGCAGGTGGACATGGGCGATATGATGTGATGCCATGAAGAGCTTTCTAACCTGGCCATTGGCAGGCAAGCGGCAATATGGCCAAACGTCCCAGCTATTAGCGGGAGGCTTTGTAAACGCCCGATCATGCAGTGGGTCGAGCGAACAGCTCCCCAGTCCCAGGTTCTGGTCCGGATCGTGCCGTGCTGGTGGTAATGTACAAAGATATTAGTTTTATATGGCAGCCGTATCTCTGTGTTTTGTGTGTCTCCTTATTTTCTATTAAGCTCCAGTGAGTGGCCACGGCGGCAGGAGTGCAGCTGCGTTCCAGCTTGCCATTTCAGGAAGTCACCGGGACCTGTCTGCGCATCCGCAAGCCGCGAACAAAGATTCCGTGTTTGGTTCGTGCAGGCGCGGTTTTGTCAAAATGGCGGCGGCGGTCGCGCATGCGATTGGTTGCCACCGGGTGGCAACGTTTTTCCAGCGCAGGCGCGCTGTGGGGCGGTGACATCATTAACGGTGGCAGATTTAAATAGCTGTCAAAGCAGCTATTCCTTGGGATGACTTGCAGGCTTATGCGGCGGTTTCCCCAGGCACTGGTCTCTGGTTTACAAGGTAAATTGTTTGCTGCAGGCTCCCTGAGTGCTGGCTATGTTTTGTTATGTGCTCTCTCATGCCTGTTGTCACTCCTGTTTCTCATAAGGCTTTAATGGTTTATTTCAGTTTCAAATTGCCTTGCCATGGATCTGTCACCGCCCTCCTGTGGCCAACCCTTGCGCTGCAGGTAGGATTTAGTTCTTTTCTACCTGTGATGCTTGGGTTCACTCATTCAGGAGCTCTTAACCCTTTCTTTTTCACTTAGCCCTTCTAGGTCTGAACACCAAAGCACGGCAAAGACCGTCCTAGGTCTCAACGTCATCACTCCTCTTCAAGCTCCAGACGTCATAGATCTCCTTTTAGTTCTAGGTACCACAGAAAGGAGTCTAAAACCACCTCTGGGCGACACTCTCACCGCCACTCCAGCCGCTCTGTGAGGAAAGCCTGCTGGGTATGCAGGGCCCAGGTTCCTGAAGGCAAATCGCTCTGCGAGTGATGCTTTTCTAAAGTCGCAAGAGAAAGAGAGGGTGGAGACCAACAAGTGGAAGCGCTGGTCAGAAAGGTGGTCCGTGAGTCCCTGAGTAAAGCGGATTCTGGTCATACCCACAACCCTGCTGGCGACACTATGTCAGTCCCTATTAGGGATGATCTCAAGGCTCCAGGCCCTTCACAGCCGAGCCATTCCTCAATTGAAGCCTCAGACAGTGAGGTGGAGGTAGATGACCCTGGTGCAGGTTTTGAATTTGCCCTTGTACCACAGTTGGTCAAAGCTGTCAAAGAAGCTTTGAGATGGAAGAGCCAGTAGAGGCACTCTCCAAACAGGGGAAATGTTTTAAACACCTCAAAAAAGAACGCCCTAATTTCTCCTTTTTGGGTGAACTCAGCGCAATAATTACAGATGAATGGGGTGGTGTTAAAAGGAAGAATTGCCTGTTAACAAAGGTATCAAAAATTTACCCATTTAAAAACAAGGATGTAAAACACCTGGAGTCGGCTCCTCTTATTGACTCAGCCCTAATGAGGATGGTGAGGCACATCACAATCCCATTGGAGGATACTGTCTCCTTTAGGGATGGCCTGGAGTGCAAAATTTATACTGACCTCAAGCGGATCTACATTACAGCGGGTATGACCTGCAAATCAGCTCTAGCTCTCACAGCTCTTTCTAAAGCAATGGAAGTCTGGACGGACAACATAGATGCTTCTCTGAGGAGTAGGGATGAGCTTCGTGTTCGAGTCGAACATACGTTCGACTCGAACATTGGCTGTTCGATCGTTCGACGAAGATCGAACGATTTGGGCCGTTCGCGCCAAATTCGAGTGACGCGAACGGCCCACAATGCACTACGCCATCGCAGTGTCATCCAGGCGCTGTGATTGGCCAAGCATGCACTGTGACCCCGCATGCTTGGCCAATCACAGCGCCGGCAGCGAGGAGAGCAATGATTGGCCACAGGCAGGATGCCTGTGGCCAATTATTGCTGAGGGTGTTTAGTACACGCCCCACACTATAAAAGGCCGCCAGCACGGCGGCCTAGTGTAGTGTGTTCCGGAGCAGGGATAGAGTAGCATAGGCAGGGACAGTGACTGTTATTTCTTTCTTGCTTAACCTGGATTCCTTTAGTTTAGGGAAAGAGAAGGATAGGTAGGGAGAGTGTCAGTGTGTTTTGTGCTTCTGCTATAGTGTGCTTAAAAAAAACATTTATTCTAGGGACAGAAAACTCTAGGTAGGGACAGTGTCAGTTTCTTTCACTCTGCAAGTCCTTGTTTCCAGGGACCTGTAAGGACAGTGAGTTAATTGTCCTTGTGCTATATTGTGCTTAAAAAAAACATTTATTCTAGGGACAGAAAACTCTAGGTAGGGACAGTGTCAGTTTCTTTCACTCTGCAAGTCCTTGTTTCCAGGGACCTGTAAGGACAGTGAGTTAATTGTCCTTGTGCTATATTGTGCTTAAAAAAAACATTTATTCTAGGGACAGAAAACTCTAGGTAGGGACAGTGTCAGTTTCTTTCACTCTGCAAGTCCTTGTTTCCAGGGACCTGTAAGGACAGTGAGTTAATTTTCCTTGTGCTATATTGTGATTAAAAAAAACATTTATTCTAGGGACAGAAAACTCTAGGTAGGGACAGTGTCAGTTTCTTTCACTCTGCAAGTCCTTGTTTCCAGGGACCTGTAAGGACAGTGAGTTAATTTTCCTTGTGCTATATTGTGATTAAAAAAAACATTTATTCTAGGGACAGAAAACTCTAGGTAGGGACAGTGTCAGTTTCTTTCACTCTGCAAGTCCTTGTTTCCAGGGACCTGGAGAGACATTGAGTGAATTGTCCTTGTGCTATATTGTGATTAAAAAAAACATTTATTCTAGGGACAGAAAACTCTAGGTAGGGACAGTGTCAGTTTCTTTCACTCTGCAAGTCCTTGTTTCCAGGGACCTGGAGAGACATTGAGTGAATTGTCCTTGTGCTATATTGTGATTAAAAAAAACATTTATTCTAGGGACAGAAAACTCTAGGTAGGGACAGTGTCAGTTTCTTTCACTCTGCAAGTCCTTGTTTCCAGGGACCTGTAAGGACAGTGAGTTAATTTTCCTTGTGCTATATTGTGATTAAAAAAAACATTTTTTCTAGGGACAGAAAACTGTAGGTAGGGAGAGTGTTTTTTTTCTTTCACTCTGCAAGTCCTTGTTTCCAGGGACCTGTAAGGACAGTGAGTTAATTGTCCTTGTGCTATATTGTGCTTAAAAAAAACATTTATTCTAGGGACAGAAAACTCTAGGTAGGGACAGTGTCAGTTTCTTTCACTCTGCAAGTCCTTGTTTCCAGGGACCTGTAAGGACAGTGAGTTAATTGTCCTTGTGCTATATTGTGCTTAAAAAAAACATTTATTCTAGGGACAGAAAACTCTAGGTAGGGACAGTGTCAGTTTCTTTCACTCTGCAAGTCCTTGTTTCCAGGGACCTGTAAGGACAGTGAGTTAATTTTCCTTGTGCTATATTGTGATTAAAAAAAACATTTATTCTAGGGACAGAAAACTCTAGGTAGGGACAGTGTCAGTTTCTTTCACTCTGCAAGTCCTTGTTTCCAGGGACCTGTAAGGACAGTGAGTTAATTTTCCTTGTGCTATATTGTGATTAAAAAAAACATTTATTCTAGGGACAGAAAACTCTAGGTAGGGACAGTGTCAGTTTCTTTCACTCTGCAAGTCCTTGTTTCCAGGGACCTGGAGAGACATTGAGTGAATTGTCCTTGTGCTATATTGTGATTAAAAAAAACATTTATTCTAGGGACAGAAAACTCTAGGTAGGGACAGTGTCAGTTTCTTTCACTCTGCAAGTCCTTGTTTCCAGGGACCTGGAGAGACATTGAGTGAATTGTCCTTGTGCTATATTGTGATTAAAAAAAACATTTATTCTAGGGACAGAAAACTCTAGGTAGGGACAGTGTCAGTTTCTTTCACTCTGCAAGTCCTTGTTTCCAGGGACCTGTAAGGACAGTGAGTTAATTTTCCTTGTGCTATATTGTGATTAAAAAAAACATTTTTTCTAGGGACAGAAAACTGTAGGTAGGGAGAGTGTTTTTTTTCTTTCACTCTGCAAGTCCTTGTTTCCAGGGACCTGTAAGGACAGTGAGTTAATTGTCCTTGTGCTATATTGTGCTTAAAAAAAACATTTATTCTAGGGACAGAAAACTCTAGGTAGGGACAGTGTCAGTTTCTTTCACTCTGCAAGTCCTTGTTTCCAGGGACCTGTAAGGACAGTGAGTTAATTGTCCTTGTGCTATATTGTGATTAAAAAAAACATTTATTCTAGGGACAGAAAACTCTAGGTAGGGACAGTGTCAGTTTCTTTCACTCTGCAAGTCCTTGTTTCCAGGGACCTGTAAGGACAGTGAGTTAATTTTCCTTGTGCTATATTGTGATTAAAAAAAACATTTTTTCTAGGGACAGAAAACTGTAGGTAGGGAGAGTGTTTTTTTTCTTTCACTCTGCAAGTCCTTGTTTCCAGGGACCTGTAAGGACAGTGAGTTAATTGTCCTTGTGCTATATTGTGCTTAAAAAAAACATTTATTCTAGGGACAGAAAACTCTAGGTAGGGACAGTGTCAGTTTCTTTCACTCTGCAAGTCCTTGTTTCCAGGGACCTGTAAGGACAGTGAGTTAATTTTCCTTGTGCTATATTGTGATTAAAAAAAACATTTTTTCTAGGGACAGAAAACTGTAGGTAGGGAGAGTGTTTTTTTTCTTTCACTCTGCAAGTCCTTGTTTCCAGGGACCTGTAAGGACAGTGAGTTAATTGTCCTTGTGCTATATTGTGCTTAAAAAAAACATTTATTCTAGGGACAGAAAACTCTAGGTAGGGACAGTGTCAGTTTCTTTCACTCTGCAAGTCCTTGTTTCCAGGGACCTGTAAGGACAGTGAGTTAATTGTCCTTGTGCTATATTGTGATTAAAAAAAACATTTATTCTAGGGACAGAAAACTCTAGGTAGGGACAGTGTCAGTTTCTTTCACTCTGCAAGTCCTTGTTTCCAGGGACCTGTAAGGACAGTGAGTTAATTTTCCTTGTGCTATATTGTGATTAAAAAAAACATTTTTTCTAGGGACAGAAAACTGTAGGTAGGGAGAGTGTTTTTTTTCTTTCACTCTGCAAGTCCTTGTTTCCAGGGACCTGTAAGGACAGTGAGTTAATTTTCCTTGTGCTATATTGTGATTAAAAAAAACATTTTTTCTAGGGACAGAAAACTGTAGGTAGGGAGAGTGTTTTTTTTCTTTCACTCTGCAAGTCCTTGTTTCCAGGGACCTGTAAGGACAGTGAGTTAATTGTCCTTGTGCTATATTGTGCTTAAAAAAAACATTTTTTCTAGGGACAGAAAACTGTAGGTAGGGAGAGTGTTTTTTTTTTTTCACTCTGCAAGTCCTTGTTTCCAGGGACCTGTAAGGACAGTGAGTTAATTGTCCTTGTGCTATATTGTGCTTAAAAAAAACATTTATTCTAGGGACAGAAAACTCTAGGTAGGGACAGTGTCAGTTTCTTTCACTCTGCAAGTCCTTGTTTCCAGGGACCTGGAGAGACATTGAGTGAATTGTCCTTGTGCTATATTGTGATTAAAAAAAACATTTATTCTAGGGACAGAAAACTCTAGGTAGGGACAGTGTCAGTTTCTTTCACTGTGAAAGTCCTTGTTTCAAGGGACAGAGAAGGACACCTGAAGGTAGCCCTTATTGCTTTTTTCCCATCTCCCTGCAGGCCATCTATTAGAATGTCTGGAAGGCAAACAAGGAGAGGCAGACAGTCAGGAGGCAATAAAAGAGGGCAAGCAGGCTCTGTGTCTGGGGGCAACAGTGCTGGTCGTGGACGCGGTGCATTGTCATCAGCACATGGCCATGGGACACGCTTGTCCTTCTTTTCGGCAGCTGGACATGTTGAGCCACATCATGCCGAAGACTTGGTAGAGTGGATGACCAAGCCCTCCTCCTCCTCCTCATCCTCTCTCACCCAGGCTCAGGGTACTGGAAAAGCAGCTGCCAAAGCGTCGTCTTCCCTGGTATCAATGTCAGACAAATCATCAGTCACTCCTTCCCTAGACCCACCATGTCCTCCTCCTGAGGAGTCCCCCGAACTGTTTCAGCACAGTGTTGGGTACATGCTCCAGGAGGATGCCCAGCGTTTCGAAGGGTCTGATGATGAAACCCAGCTAGAGGAAGGCAGTAGCGTGAGAGCAGACAGAGGGGATGCTCAAGAAGGACACCAATCTGGCAGTCATGTTCCAGCAGCTGCAGCATACTGCCAGATTGGCTCCAGTGATGAGGAGGGAGGGGATGATGAGGTCAATGACTCCACGTGGGTGCCTAATAGGAGAGAGGAGGAGGAGGAGGATGAGGAGGAGGCACATCTCCAACGAGGCAGGATGCCCTTTGGTGGCCAGCGTAAGGGCAGTACACCGACGGAATCACACCGCAGAGCTCCGCCTGTGCAGGGCGCTGCCTCTGCCCGTCATTCAAAAAGTTCTTTGGTGTGGGCCTTTTTTGAGGCTAGTGCATCAGATCGCACAGCTGCTGTTTGCAACATATGTCTCAAGCGTATATCGCGTGGCCAAAACATCAGCCGCTTGGGTACCACATGCCTGACCAGACATATGTTGACCTGCCATGCAGCTCGTTGGCAAGCCTACCTCAAAGACCCACACCAAAGAACCAAGCGGACCTCTCCTTGCACCGCATCAGCTGGGATCTCCAACCCCACTATAACTTCAGTCCTCTCTGAAACATGCACTGAGAGGAATGAAGGTGTAGAATTAGGTGTGTCACAGCCAAGTACTTGCGCCCACTCTGCTAGCAGTACACCGACGTCCGATTCTAGCAGGCAAATTTCCCTGCCCCAGCTGCTGGACCGTCGAAAGAAGTTCACTCCCAGCCATCCACATGCCCAGCGGTTGAATGCTAGCTTGGCTAAATTGCTAGCGCTTCAACTGCTGCCTTTTCAGTTGGTAGACTCGGCCCCCTTCCGTGAGTTTGTGCAATGTGCGGTTCCTCAGTGGCAGGTTCCCAAACGCCACTTTTTCTCACGGAAGGCTATTCCGGCTCTCTACCGGCATGTGGAAGGCAATGTCTTGGCCTCGCTGGACAGGGCGGTCAGCGGTAAGGTGCATATTACCGCTGACTCATGGTCCAGCAGGCATGGACAGGGACGTTACCTTTCTTTCACGGCCCATTGGGTCACTCTTTTGGCAGCTGGGAAGGATTCAGGACAAGGTGCAGTAGTGTTGGAGGTTGTCCCACCGCCACGCCTCCAAAATGCTACTACTGGTTGTGACACACCTCTCTCCTCCACCCCCTCCTCTTCTTCTTCCTCCATGGCCTCTTCCTGTGGTTTGTCCTATGAACCAGCGGTGCTCCGTAGCCGTTCACGGGGCTACGCAAGTACGCAGGCAAAAAGATGCCATGCCGTGCTTGCGCTGGTGTGTTTGGGGGACAGAAGCCACACTGGGGCAGAGGTCCTGTCTGCTCTGCAGGGCCAGGCCGAGAGGTGGTTGACGCCACGCCAGCTTAAGCCAGGAATGGTGGTTTGCGACAATGGCACCAACCTCCTCTCCGCCCTCCGACAGGGACAACTGACCCATGTGCCCTGTGTGGCTCACGTCCTTAACCTGGTGGTGCAGCGCTTCTTGGGCAGGTACCCGGGCTTACAGGATGTCCTGAGGCAGGCCAGGAAAGTCTGTGTGCATTTCCGCAGATCTTATAATGCCAGTGCTCGCCTGGCTGAGCTGCAAAAGGAGTTGAACCTGCCCAAGAACCGCCTTATATGTGACATGCCCACCAGGTGGAACTCAACGTTGGCCATGCTGCAGCGGCTGCACACGCAGCAGAGGGCCATCAATGAGTACCTGTGCGACTACGGCACCAGGACAGGGTCAGGGGAGCTTGGTTTTTTTTCTCCACGCCAGTGGGGCATGATCAGGGATGCATGCACTGTCCTGGCACCATTTGAGGAGGCCACGAGGATGGTGAGCAGTGACAGTGCATGCATCAGTGACACTGTACCTCTTGTCCACCTGTTGGAGCACACGCTGCGTGGAATAATGGACAGGGCACTTGAGGCAGAACAGAGGCAGGAAGAGGAGGACTTCCTTGCCTCTCAAGGCCCCCTTTACCCAGACAGTGTTCCTTCTGTCCCACCCATCGCACAGGAAGAGGAGGAGGAGGAGGAGGAGGAGGATTGTGTCAGCATGGAGGTGGAGGCTGGCACTCAGCATCATCAGCAGCAGTCTTTTAGGGATGATTTACAGTCCCAAGAAACCAGTGGACTTGTACGTGGCTGGGAGGAGGTGGCTGCGGATCATGTCGTCCTTAGTGACCCAGAGGACTCCGGAGCGAATGCCTCAGCAAACCTACGCTGCATGGCCTCCCTGATCCTGCAAAGTCTGCGGAAGGATCCTCGTATTCTTCGGATCAAGGAGAGGGACCATTACTGGCTGGCCACTCTCCTTGATCCACGGTACAAGGGTAAGGTTGCGGACCTTATGTTACCGTCGCAGAGGGAGCAGAGGATGAGACAACTCCGGGAGGCCTTGCAGAAAGGTCTGTGCAACGCGTTCCCAGAGACTGGGAGGTTGCAAACTCCTGGTCCTGGACAACGAGTTGCTGAGGCTTCGGCCAGTCAAAGAAGGAGCGGTGGGGAAGGTGGCCGTCTGACCGATGCGTTCAGACAATTCTTTAGTCCGCAGCCCCAAAGTATGATCGGTTCCAGCAACCATCGCCAGCGTCTGATAAACATGGTGCAGGAATATCTAGGGGCAAGGTCAGACTTGGACACCTTCCCCACCGAAAATCCTCTGGCTTACTGGGTCTTGAGGATGGATCACTGGCCAGAGCTTGCACAGTATGCAATTGAGCTACTGGCCTGTCCTGCATCCAGCGTTCTTTCGGAACGCACATTCAGTGCTGCTGGAGGATTTGTCACGGATCACAGGGTGCGCCTGTCCACCGACTCGGTTGATCGACTGACTTTCATCAAGATGAACCAGTCTTGGATCACCACCAGCTACCACACACCTGATGCTGATATAACAGACTAATTGATTTTAAAATGTCACATCCCTTCAAGACTGATGCTGATGCTGAGTGCCTGTGCTGTTATGTTGACTGGCTATCCTCCTCCTCCGAGTCCTCAATGATACGATTGATGATGATAGCTTGGAAGATCATTTTTGTTTATGGGTGCCGCCACCAGTGCCTAACGCCCAATTTTTCAGCCCCTGTTTAACAGGGGCGTGTAATTACAATTTTTGAAGCAATACTTTGCAACAGGGCTCATTGCTGTGCTCCAAGTACAGTATCTGTGAGGAGTTGCAGTGTTGTGCCACCAGTGCCTAAGGCCCAATTTTTCAGCCCCTGTTTAACAGGGGCGTGTCATTACAATTTTTGAAGCAATACTTTGCAACAGGGCTCATTGCTGTGCTCCAAGTACAGTATCTGTGAAGGGTTGCAGTGTTGTGCCACCAGTGCCTAAGGCCCAATTTTTCAGCCCCTGTTCAACAGGGGCATGTAATTACAATTCTTGATCTAATAATTCACAGCAGGGCCCATTGCTGCACCCACCAAGAGTAACTGTCAGGGCTTACAGTGTTGTGGCACCAGCACCACCATCAAAGGCCCAATTTTTACTACCACTGTTCAACAATTATATGTAATTAAAATTCCTGATATAATAGTTGACAGCAGGGCGTTCCAGCACCAACCAAGAGTAACTGTGAGTGCTTACAGTGTTGTGCCAACACCAACAACTAAGGGGCCTATTTCTGCAGAGTATATACGGCAGGTCCCTACTTTCAAACATCCAACTTACAAACGACTCCTACTTGCAAACGCAAGAAGACAACAGGAAGTGAGAGGAAATCTACCACTAGGAAGGAAAATTCTCTCCTGTAAGAATAAATATGGGAGAAAGGTGTCTCCTCTGTACTGATGCTTTATCAGCAATCCTTGTTTCAAGAAAAACACCACATTTCAAAAACAGTTGTCATTAGGACGGAAAGTGAGGTGAAATGTTCTGAACAGGGGCACAGACAGCAAAACAAATGTTACAGGGGTGATAACCCTTACCTATGTTTTCCAAAAAGTTTAAAAATAGATTTTTGGTCTGGAGCTACACTTCAACAATGTACCTGTTCAAAATTACAAACAGATTCTACATAAGAACAAACCTACAGTCCCTGTCTTGTATGCACCGCCTGTATACGGCTGTTCTGAGTATATAGGGCCTTTTTTATTTTATGTGCGGGGTTCCCCTTAATATCCATACAAGACCCAAAGGGGCTGGTAATGGGCTGGGGTAGGGGGGGGTCATGGGGTAGCTATGCCATTTTTCTTAAAGATTTTCATCCATATTACCGGGACCAGACATTACATTAAAGCCGCAAGCAGTTTTAAATGGCTTTTTTTTCCTTTAGAAGTGTCATTTTGTGCAGGGACAGTTCTAAACACGGGAAACACGTGGCACTTCACAGGCATACTTTAGACACCCCCCAGGTACGATATTTAAAGGAATATTTGACTTTTTTTTTTTCACTTTATGCATCATTAAAATGACTGCTCCCGGAAAACGACCGTTTTTAAAACTTATTTTTGCATTGATACATGTCCCCTGGTGCAGAACCCGGGTTCCCAAACCCTTTTTAGGACAATAACATGCATAATAGTTTTTATAATTAGCACTTTAGAATTCGAACGTTCGCATCCATTGTATTTAATAGGGTTCTAATGTTCGTTCGAACTTTCGGTCCGTTCGCGGGTTCTGGTGCGAACCGAACCCGGGGGTGTTCGGCTCATCACTACTGAGGAGCATCTCGAAAGAACTGGCCAGGAGCTCACCTATTCATGGTAAGGTTGGCGGTGGCTTTTCTGGGTTTGGGCTTCCCTAGACAAAATTTGCCTGGTGGCTCGGATTATGCTGACATCTGTCACGGCTAAGCATGCCTTGTGGCTGTGCCCGTGGGTAGCTGACCCTGCCTCCAAGCAGGCATAGTGCAGGATTCCATTTGAGGGTTCATCCCTCTTTGGGAACAAATCGGACAGTGCCATCACCCGTGCCACAGGGGGCAGGTCGGGGGTTCCTTCCCCAGGATCGCCGTCTGCTAAACCAGAAGAGAACACAGGCCAGGCAAGGTTCAGATTGAGCAAGGAATGCTCGCTACTATAGGCCTGGCCGTGAGTTCAAGAAGACCTGGAAGAAAAAAACAGAAAAAAAAACAGCCTTCAGGCCAGAAGTTTTCAAAAAGGCCATCTTCTGGTGGACAAGAATCCCCTAAGTCTTTATGATATTGCACCTGCCTAGACAGAGCGAGTCGGCATCCTTGCCTCTCTCGGAAGAGAAAAAGCTAATTCTCCTGTCCTATGCAGACTCCCTTGTGGCTCCAGTTCCAGAGGACAAAAGGTTTCAAGGAGTCTACTCGCCCCTCTTCATGGTGTTGAAGAAAAACGTCTCGTGGAGGCCAGTTATAGACCTAACCCACTTGAATTCTTTTATCTAGAAGGAGAAGTTCAAGATGGAGACACTACTCATGATCAGTAAAGCAATCCAACTAGGCGATTGGCTTGTCTCTATAGACCTGAAGGATCGCCTACTTCCATGTTCCGATAGCGTCAGAATTCCAGAAATACCTTCGCTTTGCTGTCGATCAAATCCGTCTGCAATTCACCTGTCTCCCCTTCGGGCTTACAACATCGCCTCGTGTGTTTTCAAAACTCTTGTTGGCTGTCGTGGCTCTGATCAGGACCAGAGGTATCCGTCTGTATCACTATCTAGACAACCTGCTGTTATAGCGGGACAGGAAACAGTTGCTAATCCACAGATCCCAGGTCATCTCCACTCTACTTGAGTTTGGTTGGCTTCTGAATCTGGAAAAGAGCCATCTGGATCCTACGCAGTCCCTGGTATTCCTCGGGGCACACTTCAACGCTATCAAGAGCACCATCTCGTTACCCCTGGAAAAATCCCAGTGATCCGGGACAGAGTTCGGCTTGCAATGTCGTCCTCATCTCCAAGCCTCTCAATGCCTAAAGATCATTGGCAGCATGGTGGCAACAACACCCATGGTAAAGTGGGCTCAGTGGAAAATGTGGCCCTTCCAGAAGGGTTTCGTCCAGCAGTGGAACCCAGGGCTTCGGGATCACTCTATCCAAATAACCTCATCCATGCGGGAGAGCCTTCCTTGGTGGCTACAACAGAGGAACCTCCTCAATTGTCACTTCATCGCACCTGTGTCTTGGGTCACCATCACTACAGATGCCAGCAACAGGGGCTGACAGAAGTAGCCCAAGGCATATGGAATTTTCCCTCTCACGGGATAGTCTCCAATCTTCTGGAACTCCGGCAGTCGTTTTTAACTTAACAGCAGGAGACTCAGTCCTCCTAAGACTGGACAACACAACGGTAGTCGCATACATCAAGAGACAGGGGGGTACTCGCAGTTTCTCCCCATCAAAGGAAGTAGAGACCATCATGATCTGGGCCCAGAAAAACCTGGCCAACCTGACAGCTGTCCATCTCCCTGGAGTCCAGAACGTTCAGGCAGATTTTCTGTCGAGAGTTTCTCTGGATAACGAGTGGACTTCCCCCCCCCCCGAAGTCTTCAGGTGGATCCTGTCCCTGGGAGTCATTCCGGAAGTAGACTTGTTTGCCTCCCCGTGCAACTTCAGACTAGAGAGATACTACACGAGGTCTCGGTATCCCCAGGCTTTCAGGTAGATGCTCTGACAGACCATTGGCGGTTCCACAGGGCCTATGCCTTTCCCCCGGTTCCTGTCATTCTCCGGTTTCTGTCGAGACTCAGGATGGAAGAAGCAGAAATAGTGGCAAAAGTGACGTACTGGCCAAACAGGCCATGATTTCCACTGCTGATGAAACTCAGTTTCCGGGACCTAGTTCCTCTACCCTCCAAACCAGATCTCCTATCACAAGGGGCAATTCTACATCCATGCCTGGCCCATCTACATCTGATGATCTGGTTCTTGAGAGGGGAAGGTTGGAGGCCCTAAGCTGTCCAAGTAGGGCCATCTCCACATTATTAAATGCCAGAAGAGCAGGCACCAACAGGGTCTACCAGAGGATTTCAAAAAGTTTTCAGACTGCACCTCTTCCACTGCAGGTTCTTGCAATAACCCAAAGATACATGATATCCTGGGCTTCTTACAATCAGGATTGGATCTCTCATTGTCAGTCAGCTCGCTGCGAGTCCAAGTCTCTGTAATCTCTGCCTTTACGGGTGTTTCCTGGGCTAGACACCCTCTTACTGAGTAGTTTTTCAGAGGAGCAATAAGGCTCAGACCTCAGATAAAGCCAAGTTTCTCTAATTGGGATCTTCTCCTTGTCCTGGATTTTTTTCTTAGGTAGAGAGTTGGAACATGAAGATCAATCTTCTATCAAAGAACTCTCTCTAAAAGTTGCCTTCTTGGTGGCTATAACATCGGCCAAGAGAGTCTCTGAAATCAGCTCTCTGGGATGCAAGGAGCTATTTCTAACCTTTTTAATTCCTATGTTGGATTCAAACCCCAAAGTGGCATCTGTGTTTCATGACAATCAGGAGATTGCTCTTCCAACGTTCAGATCTACCGAGGATTCCAGTATTCATCCCTTAGATGTTGGAAAAGCTCTGAGTCAGTATCTTGAAGCTACAGCTTCTTTCCGTCAGACCGACCACCTGCTCGTTCTTTTTCATGGGAAGAATAAGGGAATGCGTGCCCCTTCCAGATCTATCGCAGCATGGATTGTTCAGGCCATTCAGTGGGCCTACAAAGCCAAGGGCTTGGCGCCTCCAGAAGTGGTGACTGCTCACTCAACTAGAAGTGTGTCTTCATCATGGGTGGCATCACGTCACGTGCCTCCAGAAGTTATTTGCAAGGTGGCCTCGTGGTCTTCAATTAACACGTTCATGGCACACTACTGCGTAGAGCCAGCCTCATTATCTTCTGTTAAATTTGGTTTACGTATCTTGTCTGTTGATGGTGCCAATTAAACCTTTTTTTCTTTTGTCCGGCACTCTGCCCACCCGGGTGTGTATGGCTAGTTATTTCCCACACGTAGGCTGCCATGTAGTCTGTCAGGAAAACTGAAAATTTATATCAAATACTTACCGTAATTTTCCTTTCCTGATGAACTCCATGGCAGCAGGAGTTCCCTCCCAGTAGCTGGAGTAGGCTAAATTATGGAACACGGCCTCTGGCCCAGAGCAAAGATTTATGGGAGAAGGGTCCTATGAGGGGCGGGATTAACCCACACGTAGGCTGCCATGGAGTCCATCAGGAAAGGAAAATTACGGTAAGTATTTGATATAAATTTTCAGTTTTTTCACAGTCAGGACAGCTGTGCTACATGAAAAAGCAGACAATAGACTTTACGTTGCAGTTAATGTGACTGGGCTAACCTGCAGTCCCCCAAGAATCCAGATCCACTGCCACCATGTGTGCACACCAGAAGAACCTAGGAGCAATCATCCTCAAAGCCGGCCACACCCCCTCCTGCCCACTCAAACTACAGGATCTCACAGTCAGACTCCGCCTCTTTGCCTCTGAGATGTTTAGCCCGGAGTAAGTGCTCATTGAGAGCAGCTGAACAGCTGCTGAGGGAGGAGCAGAGGAGGGGGAGTTGGAAAATACTTTTTTTTTTCTTCTGCAATCTATTCAGATTGCTCGGGCCCCACCTGGTGGCCGGGCCCGGTACAACAGGGCCAGTTGTACTGGCTTATCAGCGGTGGAAAAACAGCTTTCGATCAGCAGCCAATGCATGTGGGGGCTGAGCATAAGGCCCACCTGCTCTGCAACCAAATACTGTATATGTGTATTGCTGTCATACAGGGGTTAATGACTATAAATACCTTGACTATAAAGGAGGGAAGGGGGATGGGGAGAAGTGGGACTTTAAATGAAGCACACAGCAGTAAATTGAAAAGTCAAGCGAGTAGAAGAAATGGGATTTATTTTGCATTGTACATTCATTTATAGCATATATTGGGCATACAGCCTCTCAATCATGAATGTTTAGACGTTTACAAAACAAATACAAGAAACCACATAATTTGATGTACATTTACATAATGAGTACAGAAATCGCATGATGCTAGTAACAAACAATTAAAAACATAACTGCGGTCAAAAAATAAGAAGGGGTCCATGGTAAGAAATGTTGGTAGTGAATAGTGGTTCTACGCGTTTCGTGACCCTGTAGTCGCTCATCAGGAGCATAAACCATGGCATTAAAATCTAAAAAAGAAGAAATATATAAATCTAAATAATACCAGATAGTTTGGGCTGGGCATTAAAGATGGTCAGGAAGAAAAATAAGGACATTTTAGGGGGGAGAAAGAAAGGGGGGTTCAATAGTTACAGAGAACTTACATCTGCACATCGTGCGAGCTTGGCGTGCCAACCGAAATCGCCAATGCGACTCTGGGCTCCCTCTCGAGGCACTGTAGAGGTCTGGAAAGGTAGCAACAGCCACACAAAGGCAAGTCCCAGGCAGGTAATGTATGTTGATACCCTGCATGGGGGTGGAAAAAGTGGCCCCATATGGGGAACCTGAAAAATGAATAAATGTGAGTGGTGTGAGGTATAGTAATGTATAAAAGTTAAATGTAAAAAATGGGACGTGTAGAAAAGGTGAGTGCAAGAAAGGTGAAGGGATGAATAAAGAAGTGAATTAAAAGTGTAGGAAGTAAAAAGGGCTAGGTGAAGGAGAGGGGAAAAAGAAAAAACGAATATGAAAAACGGGGGAGAGGTTGAAAACAAAAAATGAGAAAACAAGCACAAACTTACTCACATGCATATGGACCCTGGCTTTCATTGCAAACACAGGTACTTCCTCCCCTCTACCTCTCCCCCTTTCCTCACCTTTCCTACACTTCCCATTTTTTACATTTAACTTTTATACATTACTATACCTCACACCACTCACATTTATTCACTTTTCAGGTTCCCCATATGGGGCCACTTTTTCCACCCCCATGCAGGGTATCAACATACCTGCAGTTGTACAGAGAAGGTAATGCTGGAAGTGTTGAAAGCACAAAGCATGCAGAAGATGAACCATTACAGGTGAGGTTCTGCACCAGGTACAACAATAAAGTACCTACTATACACAAAATCTTCAAGAAAAACTGGAAGATTTTGGAATCAGACCCTCTTTTGAAGACATGCCTCCCACCCCATCCCAACTTAGTATTTAGGAGACCAAAAGACTTGAGGAGCATCATTGCCCCGAGTAGGGTGAAGAGAAATAAGGATAAAGGGCTTAATAGCATTTGGACGACTATCTTCGATCAAAAAGGTAGCTATAGATGCGGAGGGGGCAACTGTGGAAACTGTGTGCATATGTGTCACAGGAAAAAAGATGTGACCGGTGCAGATGGGAAGAGCCACAAGATTAAACAACTCATTAATTGTGGCACCCCCTACGTCATCTATGGTTTACTCTGCCCGTGCGGTCTCTTATATATTGGTCGTACATCTCGACCAATGAGGACTAGGATGAATGAACATAGGAGTAACATCTTGACAGAGAAAGATAAATGTTCAGTGCCTAGACACTTTAAGGAATTCCATGATAGCAGCATAGATGGTCTCAAGGTCTTTGGTATAGAAGCCATATCAAGTAATTTGGATAATGGCAAAAAATACCAGATTTTGTGCAAAAGAGAGGCCTTCTGGATTTTCACCCTGAAAACTATGGCCCCGCAGGGCCTCAACGAGGGAATAGAGCTGCATAACATAGTGTGATCACAGCTAGACCAGTGTGGACAGTTTAGGGATGGGGTTTGGTCCCTGCCCCTTGCTGATGGTCTACTGTCATCACATCTGGCATGAGCAAATGGACTTTTCCCTTTGCATCATGGCTAAATATCTCCCATTAGTCGCTATAGGTGGTGCTTGATAGGGTAGCTTATGGCACTGCCATGTGGCCACCTCTGGGCAACTAGGTTTCGTAGATGAGAGTAGCTCTTTAGGTCTATAGGGCTGCACATAGGTGATTGTCAGGGAGATCTTTTTTGGGTACCTGTTGTGAGTTTTAACGGGGGGTTGCTTTTTTAACAATATAATATACTTAACTGCTGTATGTTTTGGATATGATGAGAACTGGGCTCTCTACAGACCCACGAGTTTCCGGGCCTCAATTTTAAATGTACAAATAGTAAGGCCATTGAGATGTGTGCCTCTGGTAGATTACCCAGGGCACCTGTCTTTATTGGTTTGGACGTGAGTCCAAATAGGAGAATATCTCGTGGGTCTGTCACACAGTGGGTTGGTGGACATTATAAATTACTGATACATACGTGTTTAGCATACTATTTACCGTTCTTGCTCTTGTGTGTGTATACAGGTATATTGTGTGTGCATGTATATACCTTTTCCTTAGGAGTAATGCTGCTGGTTCTTTGAATATTACCATTAATAATTTTAATCCATAATTTTAATTACGTATTTTATATGAAATTGTGTATTATAATTTATTCCTTTTATATATATTTGTATTTATGAATTTTATGTAATTTATGAGTATGGACCGGTAGTGTAGTGTTACCCTATCGTGTATGTTTTTTAGTCCATTGGTGGCTTTTATATCATCATTAATATTTCCCAATATTTGGGTTAGTATTGTTGTGTAACTATTTGTCCCATACCCCCTTGGGGGGTCCCACCCACTGTGTGCACTTACAACCTTTATTATTGTGTGTGTGGCCATGTTTTGAGGATAAATCAGCCAGCTCTGATTTGTGACCCCTGGTTGGCATTTGGCTCCATTATATAGGTTTGTGGCAATTTTATATTTGGCCACTAGAGGGAGTGACGCCATTTGGCTTGTTACACTACCAGATTGGCCATTGTTTTTAAAAAATAGCGCTGGGAGGCCTTTTAGACGGACCGGAAGTGGCGGGTGGAATGCAAACACACCCGCACTTCCTGGTCTGTTGGTTAGAGCCGTGCTGTGTATAGGGGAGCGGAACTGACGTCTCGGCAGAACCGGAAGTCTCGAAAGAACCGGAAGTGCGGGCTGGAACGCAGGAGGTACCCGCACTTCCTGGTTGTTAGACAGCGTGCGTCCCAGCGGATTAGCAGGGACGTCTGCAGTGACAATACAGCCACCGCTTATGCCGCGCCAGGAGGAACTGTTTTTGCTTCCATTTCTTGGGGTAAGATCTTTTCGGTTCCTACTGCCCTCTACCACACTATATATGTTGATATTGGTCTACACCAATACCCCTCCCTCTACACACACCCCCGGTATATGAGGTGATTACATCCTAATAGGCCATTCTTTTGGAGGGTATCCTTATGGAGGACACGCATGGCTGTATTGGCGGCCTGCTTCACTAGAGGACATGATGGCTTATTAATAGCCAGTGTTTCTAGAAGGTGGGGATATAATGCCCATTCTTTCCTGCTAATCTTTTCTAAAGGGTCCAGCCCCCCCCCCCCCAGGTCATCTTTGAGTGGTTGCTGGGGTGTCTTCTATTTGTGTGGGAAGGGGGTTAGTGGAAGCCCCACCCATAAGGGTGGGGCTATCTAGGAGTGGGAGGCGGGACTTGCTAATTTGTGGTCACCTGAGCTGATGGCTCTGCATGTGTGCACACACACATATAATGGAGGTCTTTGTGGGGGAGAGCTATTATGGACCATCTAGGCTCTGAGGAAAGGGGTGCGCCCCAGAAACGCGTCAGCTATCCAAAGGTTTGAGGTATTGTCAGACCCTCTCTGTCATTGAGTCCAGTCGGCAGGTGCCGAAAAATTCCAGCTGATTTTTCCGATAAGCTTTCATTTAAGCTTTGATTGTGAGTAGGATTACTACTTTTTATAATTTAAATAAAACGTTTAAGTGGTAATGCACTAGGTTGGTGCGCCCTCCTTTCTCCTTTGTTTTATCAACATACATTACCTGCCTAACTCATTACATCATGACATATCTCCTTAGGCTTACTACAGAATTTGTATATCAACCACTGACTCTTGGGAAGATGTCATACACAGGATCTAAATACCAGTCCCCCAAGAACAGAACATAGGGATGGTAAGCAGGGCATGGGACTAGTTAGAGGGGAGCCAAAGGCCACGACTGCCCACAGTCTGCAAAAATTTATGGTAATACACAACTAAGTGTGCTTGCAGAACACCTAAGTTGTAATAGCAAAAGATAGAAAATAAAGGATCAAAGAGGATGGATTAGCCATGACAGTCCCCTATCACCAACCAACCACACACCTAACAAAACTATATGGACATATCACTCACACAACCAGCCCAACACAGAATACATTTCATATACAAGCAATGCACAACCCCCACAACTCCATTTATATAACCCATCTAGTATCCATAACATTAATCCCTCCATGAACAGCCTCAGCTACGTACAAATGGGCTGGCCCTATGTGACACACAGAATAGTGTGAGAATTGAGCTTTCAAAACTGCATAGCAGGGCCTTACTATGGGCACCCAGGGCATTTGCCCCGCATTTCTCGTGGGGTGCTTTGGGTTCCAGATGCCACAATTTCCCCCTCTGTGACAGGTGGCATCTCTTTGATGTAGGGGGCTAAAAGGATATGCGCTGAGGGGTACTTTGGGAGAGGAGGGTATTTCAAATCCGACCCCCCCTCCTTTTATCTCCTAGCAAATATCCTCTCACCATCCCCATCACTCCTGTAAGTGTAGATTATTTTTTTACATACCAACTTCTCCACCCCCCTTCCTGGCAATGTCCCGCCTCCCCAGCTCCTCCTCCTCCTGTCTGTGTACATAAGAACATCAGAGCCAAGGAAGTGGAGGCAGCAGCTTCAGTGAGGTCTGCTTGAGGTGTGCAGGCAGCCAGAGGAGAGACATGCTGGCTGCCAAAGAGAGGGAGACCGGTGAGTGTTGGACCCTGGGCACCCTGCAACAGATGAGGCTGTGGGGTAGGTGTCAGATCTTGTTCCAGCACTGGGTACTGGGATTCAGCAAAAGTTCCCTACAATTCCGGGATTTCATCAAATCTCAGGGCGGTGCCAGTCAATCAGGTACGATTGGGAGGTATGTTTTACTGCCTCCCCTAACCTGGCACCCTAAGGCAGCTACCTAAGCTGCCTTATACTGAAGCCAGCCCTGCCGGCAGTGTATGTGTTTTGTGGCAAGTGAGCCAAAGGACAGTGGACAGCTGCAGCGCCTCAGTGCCATGTTTCTTTCATGGGTACACTGTGGGACAGAGCACAGGGGGCCCCATTGTTCAGTGTACACTTTGCACACATGGATGATACACCACTAGGCTGGACCTATATTAAGGTAGGGGCCTGGAGCTGCAGCTCCAATAGCCTCTACGTTAATGCGCCCTTGCATACAGAGTGCAGAGTTCGGCCGTGTGCTACATACGGAGTGCAGCTCTCACTGGTCACATTCACAACCAAACATTACACCCCCCTTAAATCGCTCCCCTTCCACCCCATACAGTGCTTCTTATTTCAACCCCCAGATACCCATCCTTGACAGGGGATTATCTGATATTAATGCTGGTAATCCTTGTCTAATGTTACCAGATATGCAACTACACCAGAGAAGCCAAACTACTGCTTTAAATTCAAGACAAAACTAATCTGAATATCCATATATCATAAGTGCTATGCAACGTGCAAAAAGTGCCATAAATAAATTCTGTCCCTATTGTAAAGTGCAATTCATCAATAAATATTGTCCAGAACATAAAGTGTGATCACTCCACAGTTTATACACCATATGACTGTTTCCACAAAAACTCTTGAGTGTGATCCTTGAGAGGTAATGGCCTTTTTTAATAACGCAGGTCTATTGTGTTTCAGTATGCCTTACATGTTTGAACCCCCGCTCCATACTCCTCTCGTATAGGGAAGGAAAGAGAGGTAGAGAAGAGAAAACCAGCATAGCGTAAAACAAAAAAAATGTCTTGCTTTTCCAGCACTGATGAAACTTTCGCTCAATCACAGGTGAAATTCCAACACCTGCCTTCATGTCTGTGGTTGCCCTTCTGAAAGTAATGACCTAACAGTGAAAATCCCTGCCTGTGTGTGTTATGTTAATCCTCGCATCTTCAGGAGCAGTCTGTGCTCTTTCGACCATTATTATACATCCATTTAAAATTAGCTTTCCTAACATTCTCTAAAAATTACCTTGTGACACCTAGTGGTCAATTAACTTATTGCAGTTTACCCACTAACCTCTGTTACCCATTAACCCCTTTTAATTAGCCAAACTACCTGGTGACCTCTAGTGGCCAATTACCTTATTGTAGTTTTACCTACCAACCTCTATTAATCAGCAAAATGAGTGCCATAAAACAATTCATATCTAATATTAATCCTCAACAGTACTATTCATGGACTTTGCCCTATAATCCATTAGTGATAGATCAATATTGGAACCCATCCAAAAATGCATTAGTTAAAAATGAACCTCTGGGAATGCAGTGTCCAACTCAAAGATCTACTTTGCTTCATTTTGAGTTAGGCCTTTCTTCATATCTGATCCTCTCCAATGCTTGATTACTCTGTCAATCTTATAGAACCTTAACTCCTTGGGGTCTTTAATATGACATTCTTTAAATGTCTAGATACACTGGGGATATTTATCAAAACTGGAGCAGACAGAAACTAGAGCAGCTGTGCATGGCAACCTTTTTAGCTTATATCTTTTATTTTCAAAGCCTAATTGAACAAACTAAGTATAGAAGCTGATTGGTTGCCATGCTGAGCTGGCCTAGATTCTGTCTGCTCCATTTTGGATAAATTATCCTTAATGTTTATCAGCTCTCCCCACCCTCAAATTTCTGGTGGTCATGCCAACATATTGAAGACCACACAGGCTTTCCAATATGTAGGTCACATGGGTAGTATTGCAAAAAATAAATGGCCTAACGTCATACGTTTTATTATTAACCATTCCCTTAAATTATGTGAATTTCTTTGATCTGCCACCAATAGCCCTGCAGGCTACACATCTTTCACATCCCCCCGTTTTGTTCTAAGTGAAGGAACTCTCCTATATATTACTTTAGGAGTAGACCAATATTCAAATTTTTAGCTTTAGAAGAATGGGCCAATGTTTTTTCAAAATTCCTTAGATGTTTATGATGCATACTGTAAACTGTATTTACATACCAAGATGTCCTATTTATTGCTGCAGCTTTTTCGTTCAGATCTTTTCATAAGGGTTTTACAGCATACTTTGTTCCTCAGAATCAACTGTTCCTTCAGAATTCTTCTTCTATCTCAATAATTAATCCTTTGGAATACTGGAGATCCCTTCCAGTTGGCAGCAACTAAAGGTAGGTCAATAACTCTTTCTATGGCCCCTTTCACACGGGACGGATCCGTGAACCTCTGCTTGCTCAGCGAGGATCGCTCCGTTGATCCCTGCTGAGCCGGCGGATGACCGGGCGGTCCCCGCACACTGTGCAGGGACCGCCCTGTCAGATCTCCGCTCTCCCCTATGGGGGGATCGGATGAACACGGACCGTCTGTCCGTGTTCATCCGATCCGATCCGCTCCGCAGACGGATAGAAAAATAGGAATTTTTCTATCTAGAAAAACGGAGCATTGCGGACACGGATGAGATCAGATGTCAGCGGATGTTTCATCCGCTGACACCCGCGATCTCATAGGGACCAATGTATGTCCCTTTTTCATCCGTAAACGGATGGATGAAAAAGCGGACATACGGTCCGTACGTGTGAAAAGGGGCATATCTGTATCTTTTAAAATATGATTTTGTAGCGATTTTACCCTCTGATTTAAAAATAACTAAACCTAGTAAATGTATCCTATTATACAACATAATTCTAAGTGCTAGAAAAGCTTAATGCCTTGTACACGGTCGGAATTCCATTCAAGCTGCCTTGCATACACACTGTCACACCAAATTTTGACCGTCAAGAACGCGGTGACGTACAACACTACGACGAGCCGAGAAAAATTAAGTTCAATGCTTCCGAGCATGCGTTCACTTGATTCTGAGCATGCGTGTTTTTTTCTCCGTCGGAGTTCCATACAGACTAACAGAATTTCCATTTTTTTTTTTCGTCTGAATAAAAGAGAACATGTTCTCTTTCTAACTCCGTCGGAATTTCCGACGGAAAAAGTCCGATCAGGCACACACACGGTCAGAATATCCGATGAAAAAATTCCGTCACACTTTTTTAATCGGAAATTCCGACCGTGTGTACGTGGCATAAGAGCCATACACACAGACCGAATAGCAGACGGCATCGGCTGGTTCAATAGATACCGGCCAGCACGATCCCGGTCCCTGCACCCCCTGGAGGTGAGGACAGGGAAATGCAGGGGCACGAGAAGGTGTAGGTGCCTGTTGGTGCAGATGGAGTCTCTGGGAGTTACTGGAAACCTCTTAGAGCACAGGTGCTGCAGGAACCATGCGTCAGATCCGTGCAGGGAAGATCCAAGAGAATAAACAGGTGAAGGCAGGAGTCAGCAGCGGGCTAGCAGAGAGGTACCAAATCAAGAGGCAGGTTCATGGTCAAAGTCCAGGCCGTTGTTCAGTAAAACAGGCAGAGGCAGGAGAACAGGTAAGGAAGATCCGAGAAGGTTAGTCAAACAAGCCAGGTATCTTCAGGAGCAGGTCAATCCAATAACAGGTTTACACAGGAACACAGGTACTAGCTGAAAAGACAATCCAGCACTGACACTCAGGTGATCGATGTTTAAATCGGGCAGCGTGCGCCGGGATTGAAAGGGGCGTGCGCATTGCACGCACCCGGTCTAAGTCCTATACGGCCTATTATAGGTGTCCGCGCATGCGCACTAGCATTTGCAGAACGGGCATTCCTTGCTGACATCCGGAAGTAAGTGTTTGCAGCACTGGATCTCTGACACACACACACACAACTGATCAGTAGACTGTGATGTGGCGTTACTGCACAATGATCTGTTTCTCTGCATTTTTTCCACATGCCCACATATTATTTACGACCCCGGTAGCAACTAAGCAGATTTATGAAGTGATCTCACCGCCAGCTGCTTAGAAGATCTGTGCAGCGATCTTGGTAGGGGGATCATCGACTGGTGCATGCACCGGAATTGTGGACTTACAAGCCTGTGGATTTGTCTTGTATACCCACCAGGGGGCCAAGTATCTGCGTGGTATCAGTGTTATGTGGTTGGGACTGTTCATATATTCCACATTGTATTTTATTATATGCTGTTCATTGGATTGAGCACATAGCCCCACTTTATGAACACTGTGAATTTTAGCACTTAGCACTTTGTATTGTCACGTAGCACCTGTGGTATTGGTTTGTTTTATTTTATTTTTGAGGTGTGAGATCACTGTGGAACCCAGAAGGTTGGTGCATAGTGCATCATTATATTATTTAAGACTAACATTGGATTGTTAGTACAGCAGCTCCTCCTAAGCTCTTCAGTTTTTTTCATTCAGCCCACTGAGTTGAACGGAAAAAAAAACTACTAGTGTGTGTCAGGCTTTAGCCTGTATTTGTTTTTTGGAGATTGGACAGCAATGATTTAAGCATATGGGGCATACTGGTAAGCACAATAGACCAGCTTCATGAAAAGAGGACATTAGCATTTTATGAACTTGTTTAATCTCAGAGAGTTCAGAGAAGGAAGGTTAAGGATGAAGCACCTAACAGGAGCTGTGTAAAGTTTGACGAAGAACGCTTGGATCACACTCAATTCTGCGAAACCGTCACATTGTGGATAAACTGTGGATTAATCACACTTTATATTATAGTCTATATTTATTGAATAACTGCACTTTACAATATCTATTGAATTTATATATTTATGGAATTTTTTGCAATTTCTAAAGCACCTTAATGCATTAATTTTATTTTCTACATATTATAAACATTATCTATTATTTTTTTTATTTTACATAGAGAGGAGCACTGTACATATTTTATTCTATATCCTAATTTAAAGGCCTTAGCAATACTCACAACCCTGCAGTTATTTGTGTTCTCTTCTTTTTTTTTTTGATGTTGCATTTTTAGGATTTACAAGTGTAGCGCACCCACCTATCCCCCTCCTGCATACCGCACCACAAGCCTCTACCCTCCTGTGTAAAGAGGTTAAGCGGTGTTGTTTTTGGGCCTTGTCTGCAGCCAGAGTTCAAAGTCCTCCTGAGAATGATTCTTACCTCTACCGTGGGTAGATACAAGTCCTTGACTTCCCCAGGAACGTGAATGTCCACACCAGCTGAAAGTCCAACTCGATATTTATTTTCACTTGAATAGCAAATAGTCTCTTGGATAGAAGAAAGGTTGGAGCAAAGACACAGGACAGCTTAAGGTGTGGAGGAGGTCCAGGCACAAACGTAGCTCAAACTCTTCTGACTGTTCAGGTTTCTCAAACAGTTTTGACGCACGGTCTCTGCCACAGACCATGAGGTTGGTCTCTGCCACAGACCCTGTGGATAAGGTCACTGCCACTGACCTGGTGAACAAGGTCACTGCCACTGACCTGGTGAACCTTGGTTTCTTCCTAGGACATGGCCCCTTTCAGGGAGAAGACGTCCCCCCAGAGAGTCAACAGACCCTTCTTTCACCGTGACAACAGCATCAGTCCCTCGGAACAGATCCTCCCTTCTCTTAGGGCGCTGGTCCCCTCGCAAGGCGGCACCCTGGACTCCTCGATCCCTAGTGGGCCCCAGCCGAAGGTTGCTGGGCCCCGGGCCGTTGCTGCAGCTCCTGGGCCTCCATACCCAGGCAGTCAGAAACAGTGAGGTAGTACCTGACCCCAGGCTAAAGGTGCCTGAGGTGGAACCTGAACACGGCCTCCGGGCTGAGGGCACCCGGAGATGACCCACACACGCACTCGCAGGCTGAAGGTGCCTGGGGGTGGACTAGCGAACCCCACTCAGAAGATGTCTGCCCCTTTTATATCCCCTCCCGGCACGCACAGCAGGTTCCCCGCCCCACTGTACAGCTGCCGAGAGAGGTCACAAAAGGCACAGCACTGTATTGGTAGTTCAACCCCGGCCCAATATGGCAGCGCCACCCATAGGCCACAGGGAACTCCACACCAATACTATCCCCTGAGGACAAAAATGGTCCATAACTCCTAACAATTTAAGGTGTCTGAGCCTGGTTACCACTCAGACACTTCCCCTAAATTGAACACCCCGCTACACAAGACTCTGTCACAGGGCCCTTTCACATGGGCTTACCGATCAGGTTTAAATCAGATCGTAAAATAAAATATGAATTTTATATATATATGTAGCGATACCTCCAACTAAGAAGGCCGCAGATTTAGTTTGGGCCCTGAAGACAGCTCCGCCAACCCCCGGCAATAGGCTCTACCCCCTACTGGCACAGCTAGTACTGACAGTAAATTGTATATCTTATGCTGTATGAATAATTGAGCATTGACACAATACTAAATTATAACAAGTACAAGATTTTTACTTAAGCTCTTGGTAAGAAAAGGGGTAACATCAATAACAGTTTACAGAATAATCATTAGTAATGCAGAGCCCTGCCACACTAACACACTAAAGGCTTAACACACAACAAGTGCGCCACACGGGCGACCGTTAGCTAAATGCCCTATGGCGCAGTAACCAAAACACATTAGAACCCCTCACCAGGCCTGGTTCAAACAGCTAAAACTTAGTCTATAGGGGATGATGTTCTTTTCTTCACCGGCAGGTCTTTAACGGTGGTGCACATTAACAGAGTATAATTTGTAATCCAATGGGAAAGGTAAAGATGGGATAAACACTTTGCTATGCGAACTGAGTTCAGCTCTGATAAGGTTCTTCAATGAGAGTATCAGGAACAACTTGTGGGCCACGGCAGTCTATAGGCCTATTCACAGTAACAGTATATGGTTTGGGCATACGCCCTCTCACCCAACCGGACTGCGGTCCCAGTCCGGGAACTTCCACCGACTGTGTCACACACACACACACAGTCTCTCCAGCGATCGGGTCCCCGATCCAACCAATGCTGTAATAGAGCGAAGTCCGATGCCACCCAGGCTCGCAGAGGGGTGGAAGGCTCTTTGGTGCTGCGCAAGACCTCAGGCTTCAGGCCTTGCACTCCGACACATCCGCACAGGAGGATCAGTCTCTGAAGTCTCGTGTCCCAAAGAGGCCGAGCCCAGCCTCGCCTCCTCCTCTTATAACCCCTCCCATGAGTCTCTGCGGTGGAAACACTGCCGAACGGGGTTCTGGGTAATGTAGTCTCTATGCGTTAAAGGGGAACACCCCGCTACACACTCCCCCCACTTAAACTCTTTGGTCCCCAAAGATAAACCTTAACAAAGACTATGTACAACTCTAGTTAATTCTGCAAACGATGTTGGCATAGGGAATTCCCACCAAAACTGAGGGGTAGAATTCCCTTGCCCACAGGTCACATTATCGTGGGTGGCCTGCCTAGCTGTGCCAGAGGGTGAGCTGGGGTTGCCCTCCACTAAATGGACAGTGGAGGGATCCGGATTTTCAGCATTCCTCCTAGCGGTAACTACAGAGTCCTCTGAGCTATTCCCCATTTGTGGGTAGGTCAGCTTCCTAGGAGGCCGGATGACTCTTCGAGCCCTTTGCTCTCTTGGGATTTCTGGCTCTGGTGCCACAGGCTCCTCTTCCTCTGAGCAACTATCATGGGCATCTTCCCAGTAATCTGCTGAAGGACTAGATGGGATGAACTCTGTGGCTTCTGGGTTCAGTGTTCCATCTGGAGTGTCTTCAGTGGTTGGAAGATCTATAGTGGAAGTTCCTGGAGTTGGGGAAGGCCACAACCAATCAAGTTCTCCTTCCTCATTTTCACTAAGTTGAGAGGCCTCTCCATCTTCGGCTCGGGAGGTCTGGGACCGAGTGTTCGGCCTAGGAGTATCCAGGATAGAGGCCGGTTCAGGGGAGTCTCTCACGGGAGGTATTCTGACTGCCTCAGCAAGTGGGAGCAGGTGGTTTCGATGCCACGTCTTCAGGGGGCCCACCTTTCCTTCCGGCTTCAACTTGTAGACAGGCAGGCCCGGCAACTTCCTACAGATGACATAAGGTTCAGATCTACATCTATCTGCAAGTTTGTGCTTCCCAGGGACCCCCAGATTGCGTAACAGCACTCGATCCCCGGGCTGTAGGTCTTGTACCCGGACCTTCAAGTCGAAGTTTCTTTTGTTTCGAGCTCCCCTTTGATCTGAGGCCGCTTGAGCTTGTTCATAGGCTACTTTCAGGCTGTGTCTGAGCCTGTCCACATATCCTTTGTGGGATGTGGCTGAGGAATGGTCCAGAGAGGTGCCAAAGGCCAAGTCCACAGGTAATCTCGCTTCTCTCCCAAACATGAGTCGATATGGGGAGTAGCCTGTAGCATCACTGATGGTGCAGTTGTAAACATGTACTAGGGCTGCTATGTGTTTGCTCCAATGTTGCTTTTTCTCACTTTCCAGAGTCCCCAACATGTTGAGCAAGGTTCGGTTAAACCTTTCCGGCTGAGCATCTCCTTGTGGGTGGTAAGGTGTAGTTCGAGTCTTCTTGATTCCCAACGAATCCAGGAGTTTCCGGATCAGTTTACTCTCAAAGTCCCTTCCTTGATCTGAATGAAGTCGCTGTGGCAGCCCATAATGGACAAAGTACTTCTCCATAAGTACCTTGGCTACGGTGGAGGCCTTCTGATCTTTGGTTGGGAAAGCTTGGGCATACCGGGTGAAATGGTCGGTTATCACCAGAACATTTACTAGTCCACTCAGGTCGGGTTCGAGGCAGAGAAAATCAATGCATACCAGATCCATTGGGCCTTGACTTTGTAGATGGCCCATTGGGGCAGCTTGATGGGGTAAAGTCTTCCTCTGGATGCATCGTGCACATGAGTGGCAGTACTCTTCTACCTCTGCCCTCATGCAGGGCCAATAGAACCGACTTCTGACAAGTTGAAAGGTCCTTTCAGCCCCTAGATGGCCATGATTGTCATGCAGGGCAATCAGAACAGTCTCTCGATGTTTCTCTGGGAGGAACAGTTGCCACTTATCTTCTGAGTCATCAGAGGGGCCCCTTCGGTAGACCACTCCCTGATGTACCTGCAACCTGTCCCATTCTTTCCTCAACAGGCGATGTTCCTTTGAGGGATGACGCAGGAGTCTGTTTGGATCCTGATTCTCCAGGGCCTCCAGGACCAATCTCCCCATGGGGTCTTCCAATTGGTCACACCTCAACTCCTTCTTGGACAATCTCGGCAGGTTGTCTTCATCCAATTGAGTCACTCCACAGTAGTGTTTTGGGACTCCCACCATGGTAACTCCTATTTCTTCTGCTCTGGAGCCTCTTCTGGCCTGGAATTCAGCTCCTTGACAAAGGGCCCGCACCCCGTCCGGTGCCACTTGGGTCCAATCTTCTACATCACTGGTGGGGGCATGAGATCTCCTGGACAGAGCGTCTGCGTCTCTATTCCCAGCCCCTGGCCTATACTTTAGGCTGAAGTTGAATCCAGACAGTGCGGCCAGCCACCTGTGTCCAGTGGCGTCCAGCTGGGCCGTGGTGAAAAGGTAGGTAAGGGGGTTGTTGTCGGTCTTCACAGTGAACTCCGCCCCATACAGGTAGTCTTTGAGCTTGTCTACTACCGCCCACTTAAGGGCCAGGAACTCCAGCTTGTGAGTGGGGTAGTTCTTCTCAGAGGGGGTCAGGCTCCTGCTCACATAGGCAACAGGCCGTTGTTGCTCTTCGTGTTCTTGATAAAGTACTCCTCCCAGACCGTCATGACTAGCATCTACGTGTAGTTCATAGGGTTTGGTTGGGTCTGCGTAGGCCAAGACTGGAGCAGTGGTCAGGCTCTTCTTCAAGGCTTGGAAGGCCTCTTCACACTTCTGATTCCACTGATCTCTGATGGACTCTCCCGGCTTCCTGGGCCCTGAGTCATCCTCTTCTCCCTCAGTCTTGAGCAGTTCATTCAATGGTCTAGCAATTCGGGCGAATCCCTCCACAAACCTCCTATAGTAGGAGCAGAAACCCAAGAAGGATCTGAGTTCTGTTACTGTGGTGGGCCGTGGCCAGGAGGTAACTGCCTCCAATTTCTCGCGGTCTGTGGCCACCCCTTCTTCGGACACTATGTGCCCCAGATAGTTCACAGAAGACTGGTAGAACCGACACTTTTCAGGCGAAAGTTTGAGTCCCTCCTCACTGAGTCTCCTCAAGACTTTTTCCAGCCTCTCCTCATGTTCCTCTAGGGTTCTTCCAAAGACTATGACATCGTCCAGGTATACAAGGACTTCAATAAGGTTCATGTCTCCTACAGTCTTCTCCATGAGACGCTGGAAAGTAGCTGGGGCTCCAGACAGACCTTGGGGCATCCGGTCGAATTCAAAGAACCCCACTGGGGTTATGAAAGCTGTCTTCTCCTTGTCTTCTGGGTGCATAGGGATCTGATAGTACCCGCTCTTAAGATCCATAACGCTGAACCACTTGGCTCCAGACAAGCTCTGTAGGGCATCCTCTATCCTTGGAGTGGTATACTAGTCGGGTATGGTTCTCCTGTTGAGAGTCCTGTAGTCGATACAGAGCCTCAATGACCCATTCTTCTTCCTGACCACCACTATCGGGGATGCATAGGGGCTTCTAGATTCCCGTATCACACCAGTCCTCTTGAGTTCTGAAAGTTGTTCCCTTAGATCCTCCAGATCTGCTAGTGGGACCCGCCTGACTCTCTCTCTGAAGGGCTTATCTTCCTGGAGGCGGATCCGATGGGTGGCACTCCTTGCACACCCCACATCGAACTCATCTTTAGAGAAGATCTTCTCCCATCTGTTCAGCTGGGCCTTGGCTCTCTCTTTCCAAGCCCTGGGCAGATTCGGGTTTTCCATGGATATCTTCTCCCAAGCATCTCCTCCTTCACCCACCTCTGACAGGTTGACAGGGGCAGCAGGGCTCACCTGGCCCAGCAGCATCCTGGCTGGGACCTCCATGGGGCCATCCGTATTGTTCCTAACAGTCACTGGGACTCTAAAATGGGCCTTCTTTAGGGCCTTCAGCGGAATCACTTCTGGTATCACTTCCAGACCGTGGGACCCTTCCCTTGGATCAGATTCCAACATGACAAAGGGTCCAGGCTGCTCCCAAGTAAGCTTCACAGTGGCTCTGAGACAGGTTACTTCGCCGGGCTGCAGCACTATCCCTCCTCTTCCAAGTCTCCACACCTTCCCTATCCCTTCTCCTGGGGTCTTCTGCTCTAAGACCAGCCTTTGGTAAGCTGTCTTCAGCATGGGGTGGATCTTGGTGACCGCTGCCCCTTTCTCTTTCACTAGAGGGGTCAGAAGTCTTTGGACCAGGTCCGTGTTTGTCCCTATTATCAGGGAACTCTTGTTGGCTCCTGGTGGCCGAGGGCACACAACTGCCAGGGTGTCAAACACTTCGGCTTTTCCAGCCACAGACGGGTCAAAGGTCATCCTGACAGGCAGATAGCCATCGTAGGGAAAGTTCTGGGTTCCAATCCCACATATCTCTAGTCCCTCTGTCTTCCGGATGGGTAGGTGACTCAAGTGCTTATCGTAAAAGTCTCTGTATAGCAGGGTTACTTGCGCCCCAGTATCCAAGATTGCTCTGGTGTAGACTCCCTCCACTTGAATGGACACTATAGGAGATGGGCCTACCAGCTTCTCCGGATATGGCCCGGCAGGGGTCACTTTCTTCTGACTTTTTCTCTTTGAACCTCCTCTCGTCCAATCCCCTTTGGACTTCAGTCTTTCTTGAGTCTGGTATGCATTGACCTCCCTCCTTTTACTGGGTGTAGGGACCCGCTGAGGGATACTATTGTTTTTCTTAGGTGTGCACCCCCTCTGGGGAGTGCTGTGCCTCTTCTGAGGGGTCTTACCCCCTTTCTCTGGGGTGTATCTCTGTTGAGGAATGTTGTGTTTCCCCCGAGGCATTTTATCTCCTGTTATTTTCTGCTTTGCTTTCAGCTTGGAGCTCACTGAAGGTGATGGGCACCCGGTTGACTCCTTCACCGGGGCCCTCTGAAGTTTCCCACCGGCTTGCGGTTGTCTATTTTCTTCTTCTTGGGACTGGAGCATGTAGCCGCAATATGTCCAATTCCTCCACAGTTAAAGCAGACTATATCTCCCCATTCTTGTAAAGATGCGGGTGCTGAGGCAACTGGGAATAATTCCTTCCTTGGTACTTCTCTCTTGGGACCCTCTGTGTCTTTTTCCATCAGAGAGGTCAACATCTCTAACACCTTGGACATTTGAGCTTTCAGGGTGTCTATCTCCGAATCTCTTTCAGGGGTCATTACTGGATTGACTAGCACCTGTGCGGGTACAACATTTGCCTTAATCATCTGCTGGTCCTGTTGCAGCGCCTCCTCATCTCTGATGATTTTTATCAAGTCAGCATAAGTCAGCAACGTTCCTCCTCCTGAGGTTTTCAGTTGCAGCCAGACTGGATCCGAGTGCAGCGCTCCCTTTAAGACTTGCTTCATTCTTGCCGCATCTGTATCTTGGGGCTTCATTCCCTTCTTTAACACAATCTTGCACAGCAACCTGTTCAGTCTCCTAACATACTCGGAAAGATTCTCCTCTGGTTTTTGGAAAGTGTGTTCAAATTGGTAGACCATCTCTGTCACCTTTTTCTAATTGACCAAACTCTTCCTGCAGCATGGCTAGACAGTCTTGAGCCGTTCAACCTGCATTCCCAAACCGAAAACTTTTCACTGCTTCTGCTGCTGCGCCTTTAAGGCTTTCTATCACTCGCTGCCTCTTCTGTGCTTCAGGCACCTCCCATGCCTCTACTGCCTGCAATGCCTGCTCCACCCAGGTATCAAAATCTTCTTCCCCTGCAGGGACAGGGAGCTTCCCTGAGAAAGTCTTTAGTCTCCGGTAGCTGGTTTCTACATGCACCGTACTTGTCTTCTGACATTTGGTCAGCAGATCCCCTATTGCATTTATCAGTTCTGGTGATATAGCAGTGACAGGTGCAGGCGCCACCGGGGGTGTCGCCCTGTCTTCTCTTTCCGGTGGGGCACGGGCCGCAGCCTGCGGTGATCCCGTAAGGGATGGTTCCTTCTCTACAGTTACTGCGTGCGCCAACCTATATGTTCTGTGGTCTGGCGTCCGCACACACTTGCGCCTACAGGCCTCTGGCATTCCGTCCCCGTATTCAACTAATGCATATTGATATGAGATGTCTGGGTCTGTCTTTATGTCCATCACCCACGGAGTGTGATCTGGAGTCACTGATTTCATTAATTCCTCTACCGTCTCACTCGACCATTCCTCCCCAGGGAGGCTAATGGCTATCGACTGCTTTGGCTCTGTGTTAGCGGCTTTGCACCACTCTTCTACCGCTCGTGGATCCATGGGGTCCATGCCGGCACCTCTGGCGTTCACTTGCTGCATCAGGATCCCAGACGAGAACCCCCACGTGTAGCGATACCTCCAACTAAGAAGGCCACAGATTTAGTTTGGGCCCTGAAGACAGCTCCGCCAACCCCCGGCAATAGGCTCTACCCCCTACTGGCACAGCTAGTACTGACAGTAAATTGTATATCTTATGCTGTATGAATAATTGAGCATTGACATAATACTAAATTATAACAAGTACAAGATTTTTTACTTAAGCTCTTGGTAAGAAAAGGGGTAACATCAATAACAGTTTACAGAATAATCATTAGTAATGCAGAGCCCTGCCACACTAACACACTAAAGGGTTAACACACAACAAGTGCGCCACACGGGCGACCGTTAGCTAAATGCCCTATGGCGCAGTAACCAAAACACATTAGAACCCCTCACCAGGCCTGGTTCAAACAGCTAAAACTTAGTCTATAGGGGATGATGTTCTTTTCTCCACCGGCAGGTCTTTAACGGTGGTGCACATTAACAGAGTATAATTTGTAATCCAATGGGAAAGGTAAAGATGGGATAAACACTTTGCTATGCGAACTGAGTTCAGCTCTGATAAGGTTCTTCAATGAGAGTATCAGGAACAACTTGTGGGCCACGGCAGTCTATAGGCCTATTCACAGTAACAGTATATGGCTTGGGCATACGCCCTCTCACCCAACCGGACTGCGGTCCCAGTCCGGGAACTTCCACCGACTGTGTCACACACACACACACAGTCTCTCCAGCGATCGGGTCCCCGATCCAACCAATTATGTAATAGAGCGAAGTCCGATGCCACCCAGGCTCGCAGAGGGGTGGAAGGCTCTTTGGTGCTGCGCAAGACCTCAGGCTTCAGGCCTTGCACTCCGACACATCCGCACAGGAGGATCAGTCTCTGAAGTCTCGTGTCCCAAAGAGGCCGAGCCCAGCCTCGCCTCCTCCTCTTATAACCCCTCCCATGAGTCTCTGCGGCGGAAACACTGCCGAACAGGGTTCTGGGTAATGTAGTCTCTCTGCGTTAAAGGGGAACACCCCGCTACACATATATATATTATATATATATATATATATATATATATATATATATATATATTAGTGGGACATTAGCTCGTGGGGATCACCTTTTCTCAGAATGAAGGTCAGGGTACAGGCAGTTTCTTTAAAACCTGGCGTATTGCCAGCTTTATTTACAAGTGGTTTGCAATAGTCATACAAACTAAACAAAACAGTAAATCAAATCCTTGCCGTCCTGCGCTAAACTAAACAGTAACCGCTCTCTATATGGTGAGAGGCTGGTCCCCGCCACCCACAAAACACAAGGTGAAGCAAACCTTTATTTTCCAATCCAACAAAAAGAGCTCCTCTGACTCAGGTTCCCCTCTGAGTCTCAGGCCAGAGCCCTGCTGTGTTCTCTTCCTGGTCTTTTAACTTCCACCTGAGTGTGGACTCAGGTGGACCAGAACATCAGGACCGGAACCCAGCCTGCCACAGAGGCTGGAAAAACCGGACCGGATTCCCGTTCAGTCCCTTACAATGGACCGAATGTGAGGTGAAATGTAGCGATTGTCATGTATCTCACCTCGCATACCGTCACATATCCTCCCCCTCTGCTCAAGCCCCTGCGGCTGAGCACTTGACCCAGCTATACAGTGCACGCGGGAGAGGGCATCGGCATTATCCTGGAGTTTGCCCAGCCTGTGCTCAACCGTGAATTTAAAGGGCTGTAAAGCCAGGAACCACCTTGTCACATGGCCATTTTTCTTCCTGTTGTCACACATCCAATTCAGGGGAGCATGGTCAGTGACCAGCCTAAATGACCCCCCGAGTAGATAATACCTCAGGGAGTCTAAGGCCCATTTAATGACGAGACACTCCTTTTCAACAATGGCATAGTTCCTTTCGTGCTTGTTCAGCTTCCGGCTCAGGTATACAACTGGGTGCTCCTCACCATTTCTGTCCTGCAACAGTACGGCCCCTAGGCCCACCTCAGAGACGTCTGTCTGTACAACAAACTCCTTTGTGAAGTCCGGGGTCACCAGCACTGGTAGTGCACAAAGGGCCTGTTTTAATTTCTGAAACGCCTTCTCGGCCTCAGGGTTCCATTTGACCATGACAGACCCTCTGCCCTTCGTCAGGTCAGTCAGAGGGACGGCAATGGTGGCAAAGTCAGGTATAAACCATCGGTAATACCCCGTAATGCCTAGGAAGGCCCGAACTTGTTTCTTGTTTACCGGTTGGGGCAATTTTTGAATTGCCTCAATCTTATTGGTCTAAGGCTTGACAAGTTCCCGGCCAGTAACGTAGCCAAGATACTTGGCCTCCTCTAGGCCTATGGCACACTTATTTGGGTTAGCCGTGAGGCCTGCTTTCCTAAGAGAATCTACCACCGCCTATACCCGTGGCAGGTGTGATTCCCAATCTGGGCTGTGGATGACCACATTGTCCAAATAAGCAGCCGCATACGAGCGATGTGGTCTCAAAGTTTTGTCCATCATTCGTTGGAATGATGCAGGGGCCCCATGCAGACCAAAAGGCATCCGCTTGTACTGAAACGAGCCCTCAGGAGTGGAAAAGGCAGTCTTCTCCTTGGCCGATTCAGTTAGCGGTATTTGCCAATAGCCTTTTGTTAGGTCTAGGGTCGTTATATAGCGAGCCTGTCCCAACCTGTCCACAAGTTGGTTGACTCGGGGCATCGGGTATGCATCGAACTTGGACACACTGTTGAGTTTCCGAAAGTCATTACAAAACCTGAAAGTGCCATCAGGTTTTGGGACCAGTACTATGGGGCTTGACCACTCACTGTGGGACTCTATCACATCCAACTCCAAATTGTTTTTAATTTCTTTTGCGACTGCCTTACGCCTGGCCTCTGGGATTCTATAGGGCTTCACATTTACCCGAACCCCTGGTTCCGTCACTATATCATGTTAGATCATGTTGGTCAGTCCGGGTAAGGGGGAGAAAAAGTCTCTATTATTATGCACAAACGCCCTAACGTCACTTTGTTGTGCCACGGACAGGGTATCCGTGATGGGAACGTCAGGTGTCACGGGTACCCGGTCGGTTGGAGGCGGGACGTGGCCAGTAAAGTCTCTCGTCCTTCCAGGGTTTTAAGAGATTCACATGGTAAATTTGGTGTGGTTTCCTTTTCCCTGGCTGGTAGACTTTGTAGATTACCTCCCCCACCCTTTCGACAACCTCGAAGGGACCCTGCCACTTGACTAAAAACATACTTTCCACCGCGGAAACCAATACCAACACTCTGTCCCCAGGGCTGAAAGTACGGACCCTGGCACTTCGGTCATAGACCCTCCTTTGGGCCTCCTGGGCTCGCTTCATATGTTCTCGCAACAGGGGTAGGACAGCTGCGATTCGATCCTGCATCAAGGAGACATGCTCTATGACGCTTCTATATGGGGTTGCCTCACCTTCCCATGTTTCTTTGGCAACATCTAGCAGCCCCCTGGTATGCCTACCATACAAGAGTTCAAAGGGGGAATAGCCTGTGGACGCCTGCGGAACCTCACGTATTGCAAACATGAGATATGGCAGCAAAAAATCCCAGTTTCTCCCATCTTTGTCGACCACCTTTTTCAGCATACTTTTCAAAGTTTTACTAAATCTTTCGACCAGACCATCCGTTTGGGGGTGGTAGACAGAGGTACGGAGATGGGAGATTTTGTATAACTTACAAAGCTCCTTGGTAACCTTGGACATAAAGGGGGTGCCCTGATCGGTTAAGATCTCTTTTGGGACCAATTCCTTGGCGATAGCCTTAGCAGAGGTATTGTGCAAGGGTATGGCCTCAGGATAGCGAGTCGCATAGTCCAGAATCACCAGAATATGCTGGTGACCACGGGCAGATTTCACAACCGGCCCCACCAGGTCCATGCCAATCCTCTCAAAGGGGACCTCCATAATTGGCAGAGGAACAAGGGGGGCTGTGAAAATGGGGTGACGGTGCTGACATTTGGCACTCGGGGCACGATTCGCAGTACTCCTTGACATCTGCATGCAACCCGGGCCAGAAAAATCTCTGGGCGATTCTCTCCCTGGTTTTTACAACACCGAGATGCCCCCCCATTACACGACCATGGGCCAGGTCTAGCACCACCCTGCGGAAGGGTTTGGGAACTAGTAGCTGTTCTACCTCGTCCTCTCCATGTTTTATCACTCAATAAAATAAATTGTTTTTAATTGCAATGTAGGGGAAAGACACCACCCAATTAGGATCCACCGGTTCCCCATCCAACATCTTAACGTTTTCCCTGGCTCTCATGAGGGTGGTCTCTCGTAGTTGCTCGGTACAGAAATCCTCTCTCCTGACCTCCTAAATCGGGTACCACATTTTGGCTACTCTCAATGTCAGGGTCAGAGGGGTTCTCCTGTTCGATACCCTCAGGCTGGGAGCTAGCTTCCAGGTCCTCCGGCTCCCCAGCCATGACAGGGAAAGGAAGAGGGTCTCCGGCTTCCTCAATCACACCAACAGCATCCCCTTCCCTTTGGCAAAAAGGGTCTGGTGAGAGTTCCTGTGCTTCCCCAGCAGGGGGAGCTCTATCTACCAGCCTCCCTTTGCTCTGCCATAAATGCCATAAATGGGGAAAATCTCTTCCCACTAAAGCTTCGTGAAGCAGTGAAGGTACCACCCCCACTGAATGTGTTACACTGCCGCAGGGGGTATTAACCTCAACCACCGCTGTCTGGTAGTCTCGAGTGTCCCCATGGATGCAAATTACCCCAATAGTACTGGGGTGTAGTTTTGTAGGGTACACACAATCACTCCTGACTAGGGTCACCACACTACCAGAGTCTAGCAGGGCTGTCAGTGGCTTTCCATCCACTGAAATAACACACATCTGTTTTTCAATGCGACTCTGACATGATGCAGTACATGCGACCTGTGCAAACAAAGAAATGCGTCTTTTCATATAAGCATAATCGCATTGCATAGGTTCATCATTTATAGGACAGTTCGCAGCAATATGCCCTAATGCATGGCAACGAAAACATCTTATATGCTCGACCCCCAGTCCTCTCAACGGTCCCAAAGACCATCCTGGCTGCTTTGGCCAGTCTCCAGGTCTAGGAACCACAGTTTCATCAGTTGGAACAACAGTCTTATCAAACCTCCCCAAGCTCTTGGACCCCGGAACAGTCTTACCTGAACCGGCGGGAGATCTTGCACCCCTAGACACACCGAAGTGGGGCGTAGATGGATTCACCAAGTCCTCAGTAGCACTGTACCTCTCCACTAGGTCGACCAGTTGGGCTGCAGTTTTGGGGTCGCCCTATCCGACCCACTTCCTCAGAGCAGCAGGGAGCGCACACAGAATACCGGTCCATTACCACACACTCCACGATCTGCGGGCCTGTCAAAGTCTCTGGCTGCAACCACTTCTTGGTGAGGTGGACCAGGTCAAACATTTGTGAACGGGGTGGCTTGTTGCTGATGCACCCGCTGGGCCCGGATTGCCATGGTGACACCCAAGCGTGCGAGTATCTCTGTCTTTAGAGTCTCATAGTCCTGGGCCTTATCGGGTTCTAGGTCAAAATAGGCCTTTTGGGGTTCTCCTGTTAGAAATGGGGCCAAGAGACCCGCCCACTGCTCTTTTAGCCATCCTTCGCGGTCAGCAACTCTCTCAAAAGTCGCAAGGTATGCCTCAACATCATCAGCAGATGTCATTTTTTGTAGGTGGTAGGATGCACGCATCATCTTTGCTTCCACTGGCGCAGGAGGTGCGGACCCCTTTTTCAGTTCCACCAGAGCCTCTGCGAACTGCCGGTTCATCTCCTGCCTGGCCGCCTGTTGTGCTACAGCGGCCTCTGCGACTTGGCGGTTGGTTTCTCGCTGAGCTGCATTGGCCTGTAGCAGGGCCTTTATCATTTCCTCCATCTTTAGAAAAGTGCCCGCTGAATCCACCACGTGTGGGAGATTAGCTTGTGGGGATCACCTTTTCTCAGAATGAAGGTCAGCGTACAGGCAGTTTCTTTAAAACCTGGCGTATTGCCAGCTTTATTTACAAGTGGTTTGCAATAGTCATACAAACTAAACAAAACAGTAAATCAAATCCTTGCCGTCCGGCACTAAACAGTAACCGCTTTCTATACGGTAAAGGGCTGGTCCCCGCCACCCACAAAACACAAGGTGAAGCAAACCTTTCTTTTCCAATCCAACAAACAGAGCTCCTCTTACTCAGGTTCCCCTCTGAGTCTCAGGCCAGAGCCCTGTTGTGTTCTCTTCCTGGTCTTTTAACTTCCACCTGAGTGTGGTCTCAGGTGGACCAGAACATCAGGACCGGAACCCAGCCTGCCACAGAGGCTGGAAAAACCGGACTGGATTCCCGTTCAGTCCCTTACAAAGGACCGAATGCGAGCTGAAATGTAGCGATTGTCATGTATCTCACAATTCTTTTGATCGGTACTCACCTCTCCGCCGGCTTCCGGGTCTTCAGGGAGTTCTGTTGGAGATCCGGTGACATCACGGACACCGGCGGGGCTTGCTGTGTCCATCTGAAGGGCTCCTTTGCTGTGCCTTCATATCTGCATGCCGGCGGGACCTTACTATCTGCCACACGCAAGGGCTGTTACACTTCCCTCTATCACTTCCCTCTATCAACCTGGGATTCTACAGCCATCCACTCGGAGTTGTGATAGTTCCCTTCACGGGACATCAACATGCCGACAGACTGATGTTAACCCCTCCTCATCTGGATTCAGCAGTGGTATCATTGTACACATTTTTATACCTGTATCATACTTAGCTACATGTTTTTATGACTGCTTTTGCTACCGTTTGGTATTACTCGCACCATTTATACAGTTTATGTAGCTATAATTATTGTTACCTACTTGAAGACTATAAAAGTTTTAATGCTATTCCCATCAAGCGCTGCATTTGTGTGTTTTTTGTATCCTGCTATCCATTTTTCCAGTTGTTGGTAGCTGCACTGGGAATCAGCCTGCAAGGAGATCAGCTAAACGTAGTTGGATCTGTATGTGTGTTATAATTATTCGAAATTAGTCGATTAATCGATTTTAAAAAAAATCGATTAATCGAACACGAAAATTTTATCAGTAACAGCCCTAATATATATGTAAGAAGGCCAGTATGCTGGCCTGAATTTATGGAAGGAGCCCGGGGGGCTATTTAACCAGCCCACTCACCTGCAGTCTTCGTCGGTTTCCTGTGAGCGATACTACACGTCACTGGGCTGACTCTTACCAGCTCACCTCATGTTTGTGAGTCCTGACGTTCCGATCGCAGGGCATTTCGGCTTCTTCGTTCGTGGTCTTCGTCGGCGGTTCCCGCTCACTATCACAGGTACTTTTAGAATCTTTCGCGTCATGTGCAATCTTGCAATTAGTAATGCTTCCTGTCCTGCATTCCTTTCTTAAAAAGTCTGCTTCTGAGTTGTTGTCTGCCAAACATACGATTCATTTATAAATCCAAACCTCCGAGTCGCTGTCGGTCGTTGTCCGATATCACTCGTCGCAGGTTTCACTGGACATAAAGATTCACTGTCCATAAGGTTGCCGTCTCTTCCATTTAAAAAAAAAAAGGGAGACTCTGATTAGTCCCACCTGGTGCCTTCTCTGCACTTGGTTAGCCTGGGGGGAGGGGTGGTTGGTTGTTAGTTTTAGAGTAAGGGGCGGCATACACTATACAACCAATTCGTATTACATTAATTCAATACTCCTCACTACCGATTCGTATCGGATTCCTTTCGTATATTTACGAACTGATTCAGGTCACATACATTGCATACTTTGCACCGTTGCCATTTGTTTGCCCTCATGACGTGTGTTTTAGTTCCTGCAGCAGAACTTATGTATCATTTGTACACGTTCTTCTCTCACTCGTTTACCAAACCAAAGTCATTTTTTGTGCGTCATGAATGGCGTAACACCACACTCTTTGGATGTCTTGGACACCCACCATGCCTTTCGCACATCAAGTTTTCAAACTGTCGCAGGTAGGATTCGTACAATTTCTTCAGGCACTGTTTGCCAGATAAACCATGTCATCAAAACCCCGCTGTGGAACTTGCGAGTCATTAGTCAAGTCTCCATATGCAGCTGTCAGGAAAGGCTTCACCCGCTGGTGGTACTGTTGGTCCTTTGGACTGCAGTGCTAGTGTCCGCCAGCAGGTGTCCTCTTGCAGCCAATATCTTGGTTGGAGGATCTCACCTGCTGGTGGTAACACATGATACTGTAGTACCGGCGTCCACCAGCGGGTGTATTCTGGCAGTATGGGACAGGCAGCACTTCCTGTGGTCAGCTGTGACCTGAAGCTTAATCACTGGACTTCCTTTAATACCCGGCAAGTGAAACACTCCTTGCCCTGGTATCTCTCTTCCTGACCCAGGACTAGTGATGGGCCGAACACCCCCGGGTTCGGTTCGCACCAGAACCCGCGAACGGACCGAAAGTTTGCACGAACGTTAGAACCCTATTAAATACAATGTGTAACGCCGAGCGCTCCGGGTGTCCCATCCATCCAGGAGCGCCCGCGGCGTCTGTCCCCTTGCAGCGCTCCGGTCGGCTCCTCTGACCGTGAGCGCTGCTCTGATGCTGGCGGGGATGCGATCCATGCGGCGGCACCTGTCCGCCCGCGGATCGCATCCCATCCTGCTCACCGGCCTCCTCCTCCTGCTCCGTCCCGGCGTGCGCGGTCCCGCTGCTCTCTAGGGCGCGCGCGCGCCGGTCTTCTTAAATTTAAAGGGCCAGTGCACCATTGTTTGGTGCCTGGTCCAATTACTGTGTCACACCCAAAACACTTAAAAACCCACTCCCCCTTCCTGTCCTTGCCGGATCTTGTTGCCTTACTGCCCTGAGAAAGCGTTTTGTAGTTGTCTTGCCAGTGTATCTGATCTTCTGCCGTTGCCCCTGACTACGAACCATTGCCGCCTACCCTGACCTCCCGCTATGTCTGACCTTGCCTCTGCCTAGTCCCAGTGTACCGTGCCTATCTCAGCTGCCAGAGAAGTCGAGCCGCTACTGGGGGACACGACCTGGTTGCTACCGCCGCAGCAAGTCCATCCCGCCTTGCGGCAGGGCTCTGGTGAAAACTGGTAGCTGCTTAGAACCGGTCCTCCAGTGCGACCTGTGCCTTCGCTTCTCTGGCACAGAGGATCCACCTCCTGTGTCCTCACTAGCCACCCGTCCTGGCCCTGACAGTAGATCCGGCCATGGATCACGCTGAGGTACCGCTGCCAAATCTCGCTGACCTCACTACCGTGGTTGCCCAGCAGTCGCAACAGATCATCCAACAAGGACAGCAGCTGTCGCAGTTGACCGCCATGGTCCAGCAGCTTCTGCCACCGCAGCCTCCAGCATCTTCCCCTCTCCGAGCTGCCGCTACTACCTCGAGAATTCGCCTGTCTCTTCCGGAGAAATTTGACGGGGATTCTAGGATGTGCCGGGGATTCTTTTCCCAATGTTCCCTGCATCTTGAGATGATGTCTGACCAGTTTTCCACAGAACGGTCTAAAGTGGCATTCGTGGTCTCTCTGTTGTCTGGAAAGGCCTTGGCCTGGGCCACGCCACTCTGGGACCGCAACGACCCTGCTACAGCCACCGTTCAGTCCTTCTTTGCTGAGGTTCGCAGCGTTTTTGAGGAACCAGCCCGAGCCTCATCCGCTGAAACCGCCCTGCTTAACCTTGTCCAAGGAAACTCCTCTGTGGGCGAGTATGCCATACAGTTCCGCACACTGGCCTCAGAGTTAGCCTGGAATGATGAGGCTCTCTGCGCGACCTTCAAGAAGGGTTTATCTGGCCACATCAAGGATTGTCTGGTCGCACGAGAGATACCCTCTTTCTTGACGGAACTCATCCATTTAGCTACCCGCATCGATATGCGTTACGTCGAAAGACGCCAAGAGCTTCGCCAGGAGAAAGATCTCGTTCGCACCAGGCATTATCCGCGCCTGGCTCCTCTCTCTCTGAATCCAATGCATCCTGTTACCGTGCCTCCCGCCGAGGAGGCCATGCAAGTGGACCGGTCTCGCCTGACCCTACAAGAGAGGTCTCGCCGTAGGAACGAGAACTTATGCCTTTATTGTGCGAGCTCTAATCACTTCCTAAAAGACTGTCCTATTCGTCCTCCGCGTCAGGGAAACGCCCGCACCTAGTGAACGTGGGAGAGGCGTTACTAGGTGTGAATTCTTCCTCTCCACGTCTGACTATTCCTGTGCGGATTTCTCCTTCTGCTGGCTCCCTCTTCCCTGCGGTGGCCTTCCTGGACTTTGGTTCTGCAGGAAACTTTATTGAAGCCTCTTTCATCAACAGGTTCAACATTCCTGTTACCCGTCTCATCAAACCCTTCTTCATTTCCTCTGTAAATGGAGAGAATTTGGATTGTACCGTGCGTTACCGCATCGAACCCCTGCTCATGTCCGTTGGTGTTCTTCACCAAGAAAAGATTGAATTCTTTGTTTTGCCGAACTGTACTTCTGACATCCTTCTTGGCCTACCCTGTCTCCAGCGTCACACTCCTACCCTCGACTGGACCACTGGGGACATCAAATCCTGGGGTGACTCCTGTCACAAGCATTGCCTTAAGTCTGTACCGACCTGTCAAGTCCCCATCACTACTCCTTTGCCTGGCCTTCCAAAGGCCTATCAGGACTTTTCTGATGTCTTTTGCAAAAAACAGGCGGAGGTCTTACCACCACATAGACCCTACGACTGCCCCATTGACTTGCTCCCAGGTACTACACCACCCCGTGGCAGAATTTACCCTCTCTCCTCTCCTGAAACCAAGGCCATGACTGAATACATTCAGGAGAACCTCAAGAGAGGTTTTATTAGGAAATCATCTTCTCCAGCCGGAGCGGGGTTCTTCTTCGTGGCCAAGAAGGACGGATCTCTATGCCCTTGCATAGACTATCGTGGTTTCAATAAGATCACTATTAAAAACCGCTACCCTCTGCCTCTCATCTCGGAGCTCTTTGACCGTCTGCGCGGAGCAAAAGTTTTTTCTAAATTGGACCTCAGGGGCGCTTATAACCTCATCAGAATCCGTAAAGGAGATGAATGGAAAACCGCATTTAACACCAGAGACGGTCACTTTGAATATCTCGTCATGCCGTTCGGACTTTGCAACGCCCCTGCAGTCTTTCAAGATTTTGTCAACGAAATCTTCCAGGACCTACTGTATACCTGTGTGGTTGTCTATCTTGACGACATCCTAATCTTCTCTGCCAACCTTAAGGAACATCGGCTCCATGTCCGTCAAGTGCTCCAGCGCCTCCGCGTAAATCATCTTTACGCTAAATTTGAAAAATGCCTTTTTGAGCGCAGCAGTCTTCCTTTCCTAGGTTATCTGGTCTCTGGACAAGGTCTTCAAATGGACCCTGACAAACTCTCCGCAGTCTTGGGTTGGCCACGCCCGTCTGGACTTCATGCTATCCAACGCTTCCTTGGTTTCGCCAACTACTATCGTCAGTTCATACCCCACTTCTCCACCATCGTTGCTCCTATAGGGGCACTGACCAAAAAAGACGCGAATCCTAGGTCCTGGCCGCCTCAAGCGGAGGAAGCCTTTACTCGCCTTAAGACCGCCTTCTCCTCTGCACCTGTCCTGTCTCGGCCAGATCCTCTAAAGCCGTTCTTCCTTGAAGTTGACGCCTCCTCAGTAGGAGCCGGAGCTGTGCTTCTTCAAAAACACGCTAAAGGGAAAAACGTCACTTGTGTTTTTTTCTCTAAAACTTTCTCCCCTCCGGAAAAAACTATTCCATAGGTGACCGTGAACTGTTGGCCATCAAGTTGGCATTAGAAGAGTGGAGACATCTCCTGGAAGGATCCCTTCACCCTATCTCCATCTACACTGACCATAAAAATTTGTCCTATCTTCAGTCCGCTCAGTGCCTAAATCCTCGCCAGGCCAGGTGGTCATTGTTCTTTGCCCGCTTCAACTTCCAGATCCATTTTCGGCCCGCAGACAAAAATGTCAGGGCTGATGCCTTGTCCCGTTTCTCCGATACCTCTGAAACCGAGACTCCTCCTCAACACATCATACCCCCTGAGTGTCTGATTTCCTCTGCTCCCGCTTCTCTTGTGCCAATTCCTCCAGGAAAGACTTTCGTTCCTCCACGCCTTCGGCTTCAGATACTCAAGTGGGGCAATTCCTCCCATCTAGCCAGTCACGCTGGGATCAAAAAATCCATACAATTGATTGCCAGACACTATTGGTGGCCTACCCAGGAGAAAGATGTGACTGACTTTGTACGGGCCTGCACTATCTGTGCACGTGACAAGACTCCTCGCCAGAAGCCTGCAGGTCTTCTCCTTCCCCTACCTGTGCCTGAACAACCATGGTCCCACATCGCCATGGATTTCATCACGGACCTCCCTTTGTCTCGTAGTAACACTGTCATCTGGGTGGTCGTTGACCGCTTTTCTAAAATGGCTCATTTTGTCACGCTCCCTGGTCTGCCTACTGCACCTCAGTTGGCGAAGCATTTTTTTCTTCAAATTTTCCGCCTCCATGGGCTGCCCTCACATATCGTCTCGGATAGAGGCGTTCAATTCATCTCAAAATTTTGGAGAGCTCTCTGTACTCAACTAAAGATTAAGTTGAATTTTTCTTCCGCTTATCACCCGCAGTCCAATGGACAGGTGGAGACAGTTAACCAGGTCCTTGGCGACTACCTACGACATTTTGTCTCCGCCCGTCAAGACGATTGGGTCGACCTATTGCCCTGGGCAGAATTCTCATACAATTTCAAGAACTCTGAACCTTCCTCCTTCTCTTCGTATTCCCAACTCTTTTCATGTGTCTCTTCTTAAACCCCTCATTCTTAACCGATTTTCCCCTAAGGTCACTGCTCCTGCTCCTGTCTCTGGTTCTTCTGATGTCTTCTCGGTGAAAGAGATCCTCGCCTCCAAGGTCATCCGAGGTAAAAAATGTTTTTTAGTTGATTGGGAGATCTGTGGTCCTGAGGAAAGGTCCTGGGAACCTGAGGCCAACATTTTAGATAAAGAGCTCATCCGTAGATTCTTGGGTTCCAAGAAGAGGGGGAGACCTAAGGGGGGTACTGTAACGCCGAGCACTCCGGGTGTCCCATCCATCCCGGAGCGCCCGCGGCGTCTCTCCCCTTGCAGCGCTCCGGTCGGCTCCTCTGACCGTGAGCGCTGCTCTGATGCTGGCGGGGATGCGATCCATGCGGCGGCACCTGTCCGCCCGCGGATCGCATCCCATCCTGCTCACCGGCCTCCTCCTCCTGCTCCGTCCCGGCGCGCGCGGTCCCGCTGCTCTCTAGGGCGCGCGCGCGCCGGTCTTCTTAAATTTAAAGAGCCAGTGCACCATTGTTTGGTGCCTGGTCCAATTACTGTGTCACACCCAAAACACTTAAAAACCCACTCCCCCTTCCTGTCCTTGCCGGATCTTGTTGCCTTACTGCCCTGAGAAAGCGTTTTGTAGTTGTCTTGCCAGTGTATCTGATCTTCTGCCGTTGCCCCTGACTACGAACCATTGCCGCCTGCCCTGACCTCCCGCTACGTCTGACCTTGCCTCTGCCTAGTCCCAGTGTACCGTGCCTATCTCAGCTGCCAGAGAAGTCGAGCCGCAACTGGGGGACACGACCTGGTTGCTACCGCCGCAGCAAGTCCATCCCGCCTTGCGGCGGGCTCTGGTGAAAACCGGTAGCTGCTTAGAACCGGTCCTCCAGTGCGACCTGTGCCTTCGCCTCTCTGGCACAGAGGATCCACCTCCTGTGTCCTCACTAGCCACCCGTCCGGGCCCTGACACAATGGATGCGAACGTTCGAAATCTAAAGTGCTAATTATAACGACTATTATGCATGTTATTGTCCTAAAAAGGGTTTGGGAACCCGGGTTCATGTATCAATGCAAAAAGAAGTTTTAAAAACGGACGTTTTTCGGGAGCAGTCATTTTAATGATGCATAAAGTGAAAAAAAAAACGTCAAATATTCCTTTAAATATCGTACCTGGGGGGTGTCTAAAGTATGCCTGTGAAGTGCCACATGTTTCCCGTGTTTAGAACTGTCCCTGCACAAAATTACATTTCTAAAGGAAAAAAAGCCATTTAAAAAGGCTTGCGGCTTTAATGTAATGTCTGATCCCGGTAATATGGATGAAAATCTTTAAGAAAAATGGCATAGCTACCCCATCACACCCCCCCCCCCCCCTACCCCAGCCCATTACCAGCCCCTTTGGGTCTTGTATGGATATTAAGGGGAACCCTGCACACAAAATAAAAAAGGCCCTATTTACTCTGAACAGCTGTATACAGGCGGTGCACACAAGACAGGGACTGTAGGTTTGTTCTTATGTACAGTAGAATCTGTTTGTAATTTTGAACAGGTACATTGTTTAAGTGTAGCTTCAGCCAAAAAATCTATTTTTAAGCTTTTTGGAAAACATAGGGAAGGGTTATCACCCCTGTAACATTTGTTTTGCTGTCTGTGCAGTGTGCACCTGTTCAGAACAGTTCACCTCACTTTCCGTCCTAATGACAAATGTTTTTTGAAAATTTGGGTTTTTTATTGAAACAAGAATTGGTGATAAAGCATCAGTGGAGAGGAGACACTTTTTTTTCCCATATTAACTCAGGAGAGAATTTGCCTTCCTAGGGGTAGATTTCCTCTCACTTCCTGTTGTATCCTTCCGTTTGCAAAGAGGAGTCGTTTGTAAGTTGGATGTTTGAAAGTAGGGGCCTGCCGTATATACTCTGCTGAAATTTGCCCCTTACATGTTGGTGTTGCCACAACACTGTGAGCCCTCACAGTTACTCTTGGTGGGCGCATGAATGGGCCCTGCTGTGAATTATTAGATCAAGAATTGTAATTGCATGCCCCTGTTGAACAGGGGCTGAAAAATTGGGCCTTTGGTGGTGGTGGTGGTGGTGTTGACACAACACTGTAAGGCCTCACAGTTACTCTTGGTGGGCGGAGGAATGGGCCCTGCTGTGAATTATTAGATCAAGAATTGTAATTACATGCCCCTGTTAACCACTTAACGACCGCTCACTGTATATATACGTCGGCAGAATGGCACCGACAGGCACAATCACGTAGAGCATACGTGATTGCCTTTGTACAGTTGGGGGGTCCGATCGGACCCCCCTCCTATACAGTGAGCGGTGGCTAAGTGTCCGGGAGCGTTCCGGGATTAGGGGGCAGCCATTCGTTTCTGGCCACCCCCTCGCCATCGCTCCCGGCGAATGGAAATGCCCCCTCTGTCTGTGTCAGACAGAGGGAGCAGGAGGAAGTGATGTCATCTCTGGTGCGGCGCTCACATATACCGAGCGCCGTACAAGAGAAGATATCAGGTTAGTGCACACAACACTACACTGACACCAGGACACATAGGGACATAAATCGCCCCCCCAGGCCCCCCAGATCACCCCAGATCACCCCCCAGATCACCCCCCCAGCCCCCAGTCACAGTGTCACTGATTGCAGTGACCATTTATTTAGTGATCACTGCAATCAGTGACATTTGTGACTGTAAAAGTGTCACCAAAGTTTAGTCTTAGGTCCAGTGTAGCCCCCTAACCCCCCTAATAAAGGTTTAACCCCCTGATCACCCCCCAGATAACCCTTTCACCGCCTATCACCACTGTCGCTTAGCGATCATTTTTCTGATCGCTGTCTTAGCGTCAGTGATGCCGATCGGCAGCCAGTAATTTTTTTTAGGTTCGCCGCAGGTTTTTATAGCGTCAGGTACCCCAATATATTATCTAATAAAGGTTTAACCCCCTTGATCGCCCCCCAGGTAACCCTTTCACCCCCTATCACCACTGTCACTAAGCGATCGTTTTTCTAAACGCTGTCTTAGTGTCTGTGATGCAGATCGGTAGCCGGTAATTTTTTTTAGGTTCGCCGCAGGTTTTTATAGCGTCAGGTACCCCAATATATTATCTAATAAAGGTTTAACCCCCTTGATCGCCCCCCAGGTAACCCTTTCACCCCCTATCACCACTGTCGCTAAGCAATTGTTTTTCTAAACGCTGTCTTAGTGTCGGTGATGCAGATCGTAGCCAGTAATTTTTTTTAGGTTCGCCGCAGGTTTTTATAGCGTCAGGTACCCCAATATATTATCTAATAAAGGTTTAACCCCCTTGATCGCCCCCCAGGTAACCCTTTCACCCCCTATCACCACTGTCACTAAGCGATCGTTTTTCTAAACGCTGTCTTAGTGTCTGTGATGCAGATCGGTAGCCGGTAATTTTTTTTAGGTTCGCCGCAGGTTTTTATAGCGTCAGGTACCCCAATATATTATCTAATAAAGGTTTAACCCCCTTGATCGCCCCCCAGGTAACCCTTTCACCCCCTATCACCACTGTCGCTAAGCAATTGTTTTTCTAAACGCTGTCTTAGTGTCGATGATGCAGATCGTAGCCAGTAATTTTTTTAGGTTCGCCGCATGTTTTTATAGCGTCAGGTACCCCAATATATTATCTAATAAAGGTTTAACCCCCTTGATCGCCCCCCCAGGTAACCCTTTCACCCCCATCACCACTGTCGCTAAGCAATCGTTTTTCTAAACGCTGTCTTAGTGTCGGTGATGCAGATCGGTAGCTGGTAATTTTTTTTAGGTTCGCCGCAGGTTTTTATAGCGTCAGGTACCCCCATATATTATCTAATAAAGGTTTTAACCCCCTGATTGCCCCTAGTTAACCCTTTCACCAGTGATCACCATATAAGTGTTACGGGTGACCCTGGTTAGTTAGTTTGCTTTTTATAGTGTCAGGGCACCCGCCGTGTATATAACCCAATAAAGGTTTAACCCCCTGATCGCCCGGCGGGTGATATCAATTAGGTTTTAGCGTCAGAGAGGGTCTGAGTCACACCCCAGGCAGCCTCAGGTTAGTGCCAGTAACGCTAACACCCACGCGTGAAGCATACACCCCCCTTAGTGGTATAGTATCTGAACAGATCAATATCTGATCTGATCAGATCTATACTAGCGTCCCCAGCAGTTTAGGGTTCCCAAAAACGCAGTATTAGCGGGATCAGCCCAGATACCTGCTGGCACCTGCGTTTTGCCCCTCCGTCCAGCCCAGGCCACCCAAGTGCAGTATCGATCGATCACTGTCACTTACAAAACAAAAACACACATAACTGCAGCATTCGCAGAGACAGGCCTGATCCCTGCGACTCCAGTGCTGTAGGAGGTGATTTCACCACCACAGTTAAAAAAAAAAACCAAATATGCCGAAGCATTGGGGCAGCAGGGGCGGAGGAGCGATTTTGCTCCTAATGCCGCGTACATACGGTCGAAATTCCGATGGAGGCTTGCCCGTGGAAAAGTCCGACCATGTGTGTGCGGCATAACTTTTTTGCGGGAGGATGCCCCCATGCTTCGGCATATATAAATGGTGCGTGTATGCCCATCATTGGAAGTGGGTGGATGAAGGGCGGTATTCTAATGGTGGGCATACCCACCGATCAATCTCTTTTTTCGTTCAGCCAACTGGCTGCATGAAATAAAAAGATTACAATACATGTCCAACAAGGACCAGCAACGTACTGGTATGTTGCTGGATTTTGAATGTTTATACCAGAATGATGCCTGCGGGTTTAGGTATCATCTTGGTATCATTCTTTAAAGCCTGCGGCCGGCTTTCATGTAAAAGCAATCCTAGCAGCTAATTAGCCTCTGGACTGCTTTTACAAGCAGTGGGAGGGAATGCCCCCCCCCGGATATAAAAAGCGCCATTGGGAAATTGGGAAAGCATTTTATCACACCGATCTTGGTGTGGTCAGATGCTTTGAGGGCAGAGGAAAAATCTAGGGTCTATAAGACCCCAGTTTTTTCAAAAAAAGAGTACCTGTCACTACCTATTGCTATCATAGGGGATATTTACATTCCCTGAGATAACAATAAAAATGATAAAAAAAAAAATACTTGGAAGGAACAATTTAAAAATAAAATAAAAAAGCAAAATTAATAATAAAAAAAAAAAGAAAAAAAAAAAGCACCCCTGTCCTGCCCTGCTCTTGCCCAATGGCGAACGCAAGCGTCGGTCTGGCGTCATATGTAAACAGCAATTGCACCATGCATGTGAGGTATCACCGCGAAGGTCAGATCGAGGGCAATCATTTTAGCAGTAGACCTCCTCTGTAAATCTACTGGGGTAACCTGTAAAGGCTTTTAAAGGCTTTTAAAAATGTATGTAGTTTGTCGCCAATGCGCGTTTGTGCGAAATTTTAAAGCATGTCGTGTTTGGTATCTATGTACTCGGCCTAAGATCATCTTTTTTATTTTATCAAACATTTGGGCAATATAGTGTGTTTTAGTGCATTAAAATTAAAAAAAGTGTATTTTTTAACCCAAAAAATGCGTTTGAAAAATCGCTGCGCAAATACTGTGTAGAAAAAAAAATGCAACACCCACCATTTTAATCTGTAGGGCCTTTGCTTTAAAAATATATATAGTGTTTGGGGGTTCAACATAATTTTCTTGCAAAAAAAAAAATGTTTTCATGTAAACAAAAAGTGTCAAAAAGGGCTTTGTCTTCAAGTGGTTAGAAGAGTGGATGTAAGCTTCCTAATGTTGTGTATAAAATGCCAGAACAGTTCAAAACCCCCCCAAATGACCCCATGTCGAGTCCATGGAATATTTTATATGTTGACACAAGTTGCGGAAAAACGACAATTTTTTTTTTTTTTTTTGCACAAAGTTGTCACTAAATGATATATTGCTCAAACATGCCATGGGCATATGTGGAATTACACCCCAAAATACATTCTGTTGCTTCTCCTGAGTACGGGGATACCACATGTGTGAGACTTTTTGGGAGCCTAGCCACGTACGGGACCCCAAAAACCAAGCACCGCCTTCAGGCTTTCTAAGGGTGTAAATTTTTGATTTCACTTCTCACTGCCTATCACAGTTTCGGAGGCCATGGAATGCCCAGATAGCACAAACCCCCCCCCAAATGACCCCATTTTGGAAAGTAGACACCCCAAGCTATTTGCTGAGAGGTATTGTGAGTATTTTGCAGATCTCACTTTTTGTCACAAAGTTTTGAAAATTGAAAAAAAAAAAATATATATATATATATATTTTCTTTCTTCATTTTCAAAAACAAATGAGAGCTGTAAAATACTCGCCATTCCTCTCAGCAAATAGCTTGGGGTGTCTATATTCCAAAATGGGGTCATTTGGGGGGGTTTTGTGTGATTTTGGCATTTTATGGCCTTCGAAACTGTGATAGGTAGTGAGGAGTGAAATCAAAAATTTGTGCCTAGAAATCCTGAAGGCGGTGCTTGGTTTTCGGGGTCCCGTACGCGGCTAGGCTCCTAAAAAGTCCCACACATGTGGTATCCCCGTACTCAGTAGAAGCAGAAAAATGTATTTTGGGGTGTAATTCCACATATAACCATGGCATGTGTGAGCAATATATCTATTAGTGACAACTTTTTGTAATTTTTTATTTTTTTTTGTCATTATTCAATCACTTGGGACAAAAAAAAATATATTCAATGGGCTCAACAGGCCTCTCAGCAATTTCCTTGGGGTGTCTACTTTCTAAAATGGGGTCATTTGGGGGGGTTTTGTGCTATTTTGGCATTTTATGGCCTTCGAAACTGTGATAGGTAGTGAGGAGTGAAATCAAAAATTTGCGCCCTTAGAAATCCTGAAGGTGGTGCTTGGTTTCCGGGGTCCCGTACGCGGCTAGACTCCCAAAAAGTCCCACACATGTGGTATCCCCGTACTCAGGAGAAGCAGCAAAATGTATTTTGGGGTGAAATTCCACATATAACCATGGCATGTGTGAGCAATATATCATTTAGTGACAACTTTTTGTAATTTTTTTTTTTTTTTTAGTCATTATTCAATCACTTGGGACAAAAAAATAAAAAATTCAATGGGCTCAACATGCCTCTCAGCAATTTCCTTGGGGTGTCTACTTTCCAAAATGGGGTCATTTGGGGGGTTTTGTACTGCCCTGTCATTTTAGCACCTCAAGAAATGAGATAGGCAGTCATAAATTTAAAGCTGTGTAAATTTCAGAAAATGTACCCTAGTTTGTAAACTCTATAACTTTTGCGCAAACCAATAAATATACGCTTATTGACATTGTTTTTTACTAAAAACATGTGGCTGAATACATTTTGGCCTAAATGTATGACTACAATTGAGTTTATTCGATTTTTCTTATAACAAAAAGTAGAAAATATCATTTTTTTTCAAAATTTTCGGTCTTTTTCCGTTTATATCGCAAAAAATAAAAATCGCAGAGGCAATCAAATACCATTAAAAGAAAGCTCTATTTGTGGGAAGAAAAGGACGCAAATTTCGTTTGGGTACAACATTGCATGTCCGCACAATTTACAGTTAAAGCAGCGCAGTGCTAAATTCTGAATTCACCTCTGGTCCTCTAGCTACCAAATGGTCCGGGGCTTAAGTGGTTAAACAGGGGCAGAAAAATTGGGCCTTAGGCACTGGTGCCACAACACTGCAACCCCTCACAGATACTGTACTTGGAGCACAGCAATGAGCCCTGTTGCAAAGTATTGCATCAAAAATTGTAATTACACGCCCCTGTTAAACAGGGGCTGAAAAATTGGGCCTTAGCCACTGGTGCTGGTGCCACGACACTGCAACCTCTCCCAGATACTCTAGTTGGAGTGCAGGAATGAGCCCTGCTGCAAAGCATTGCATAAAAAATTGTAATTACATGCCCCTGTTAAACAAGGGCTGAAAAATTGGGCCTTAGCCACTGGTGGCGGCACCCAGAAACAAAAATGTTCTTCCAAGCTATCATCATCAATCGGATCATTGAGGAGGAAGAGGATAGTCAGTCAACATAACAGGACAGTCTCTCAGCATCAGCATCAGTCTTGAAGGGATGTGACATTTGAAAATAAATTAGTCTGTTATACCAGCTTCAGGTGTTTGGTAGCTGGTCGTGATCCAAGACTGGTTCATCTTTATGAAGGTCAGTCGATCAACCGAGTCGGTGGACAGGCGCACCCTGTGATCCGTGACAAATCCTCCAGCAGCACTGAATGTGCGTTCTGAAAGAACGCTGGATGCAGGACAGGCCAGTAGCTCAATTGCATACTGTGCAAGCTCTGGCCAGTGATCCATCCTCAAGACCCAGTAAGCCAGAGGATTTTCGGTGGGGAAGGTGTCCAAGTCTGACCTTGCCCCTAGGTATTCCTGCACCATGTATATCAGACGCCGGCGATGGTTGCTGGAACCGATCATACCTTGGGGCTGCGGACTAAAGAATTGTCTGAACGCATCGGTCAGACGGCCACCTTCCCCACCGCTCCTTCTTTGACTGACCGAAGCCTCAGCAACTCGTTGTCCAGGACCAGGAGTTTGTAACCTCCCAGTCTCTGGGAACGCATTGCAAAGACCTTTCTGCAAGGCCTCCCGGAGTTGTCTCATCCTCTGCTCCCTCTGCAACGGTAAGATAAGGTCCGCAACCTTACCCTTGTACCGTGGATCAAGGAGAGTGGCCAGCCAGTAATGGTCCCTCTCCTTGATCTGAAGAATACGAGGATCCTTCCGCAGACTTTGCAGGATCAGGGAGGCCATGCAGCGTAGGTTAGCTGAGGCATTCGCTCCGGAGTCCTCTGGGTCACTAAGGACGACATGATCCGCAGCCACCTCCTCCCAGCCACGTACAAGTCCACGGGTTTCTTGGGACTGTAAATCATCCCTAAAAGACTGCCGCTGATGATGCTGAGTGCCAGGCTCCACCTCCATGCTGACACAATCCTCCTCCTCTTCCTCCTCCTCCTCTTCCTGTGCGATGGGTGGGACAGAAGGAACACTGTCTGGGTAAAGGGGGCCTTGAGAGGCAAGGAAGTCCTCCTCTTCCTGCCTCTGTTCTGCCTCAAGTGCCCTGTCCATTATTCCACGCAGCGTATGTTCCAACAGGTGGACAAGAGGTACAGTGTCACTGATGCATGCACTGTCACTGCTCACCATCCTTGTGGCCTCCTCAAATGCTGCCAGGACAGTGCATGCATCCCTGATCATGCCCCACTGGCGTGGTGAAAAAAACCTGAGCTCCCCTGACCCTGTCCTGGTGCCGTAGTCGCACAGGTACTCTTTGATGGCCCTCTGCTGCATGTGCAGCCGCTGCAGCATGGCCAACGTTGAGTTCCACCTGGTGGGCATGTCACATATAAGGCGGTTCTTGGGCAGGTTCAACTCCTTTTGCAGCTCAGCCAGGCGAGCACTGGCATTATAAGATCTGCGGAAATGCACACAGACTTTCCTGGCCTGCCTCAGGACATCCTGTAAGCCCGGGTACCTGCCCAAGAACCGCTGCACCACCAGGTTAAGGACGTGAGCCACACAGGGCACATGGGTCAGTTGTCCCTGTCCGAGAGCGGAGAGGAGGTTGGTGCCATTGTCTCAAACTACCATTCCTGGCTTAAGCTGGCGTGGCGTCAACCACCTCTCGGCCTGCCCCTGCAGAGCAGACAGAACCTCTGCCCCAGTCTGGCTCCTGTCCCCCAAACACACCAGCGCAAGCACGGCATGGCATCTTTTTGCCTGCGTACTTACGTAGCCCCTTGAACACCTACGGAGCACCGCTGGTTCCGAGGACAAAGCACAGGAAGAGGCCATGGAGGAAGAAGAAGAGGAGGGGGTGGAGGACAGAGGTGTGTCACAACCAGTAGTAGCATTTTGGAGGCGTGGCGGTGGAACAACCTCCAACACTACTGCACCTTGTCCTGCATCCTTCCCAGCTGCCAAAAGAGTGACCCAATGGGCCATGAAAGAAAGGTAACGTCCCTGTTCATGCCTGCTGGACCATGAGTCAGCGGTAATATGCACCTTACCGCTGACCGCCCTGTCCAGCGATGCCAAGACATTGCCTTCCACATGCCGGTAGAGAGCAGGAATCGCCTTCCGTGAGAAAAAGTGGCGTTTGGGAACCTGCCACTGAGGAACCGCACATTGCACAAACTCACGGAAGGGGGCCGAGTCTACCAACTGAAAAGACAGCAGTTGAAGCGCTAGCAATTTAGCCAAGCTAGCATTCAACCGCTGGGCATGTGGATGGCTGGGAGTGAACTTCTTTCGACGGTCCAGCAGCTGGGGCAGGGAAATTTGCCTGCTAGAATCGGACGTTGGTGTACTGCTAGCAGAGTGCCCGCAAGTACTTGGCTGTGACACACCTAATTCTACACCTTCATTCCTCTCAGTGCAGGTTTCAGAGAGGACTGAAGGTATAGTGGGGTTGGAGATCTCAGCTGATGCGGTGCAAGAAGAGGTTCGTTTTGTTCTTTGGTGTGGGTCTTTAAGGTAGGCTTGCCAACGAGCTGCATGGCAGGTCAACATATGTCTGGTCAAGCATGTGGTGCCTAAGCGGGTGATGTTTTGGCCACGCGATATACGCTTGAGACATATGTTGCAAACAGCAGCTGTGCGATCTGATGCACTCGACTCAAAAAAGGCCCACACCAAAGAACTTTTTGAAGAACGGGCAGAGGCAGCGCCCTGCACAGGCGGAGCTCTGCGGTGTGATTCCGTCGGTGTGCTGCCCTTACGCTGGCCCCCCGAGGGCATCCTGCCTCGTTGGAGATGTGCGTCCTCCTCATTCTCCTCCTCCTCCCCCACCTCTCTCCTATTAGGCACCCACGTGGAGTCAGTGACCTCATCATCCCCTCCCTCCTCACCACTGGAGCCAATCTGGCAGTATGCTGCAGCTACTGGAACATGACTGCCAGATTGGTGTCCTTCTTGAGCATCCCCTCTCTCTGCTCTCACGCTACTGCCTTCCTCTAGCTGGGTATCATCATCAGACCCTTCGAAACGCTGGGCATCCTCCTGGAGCATGTACCCAACACTGTGCTCAAACAGTTCGGGGGACTCCTCAGGAGGACATGGTTGGTCTAGGGAAGGAGTGACTGATGATGACATTGATACCAGGGAAGAGGACGCTTTGGCAGCTGCTTTGCCAGTACCCTGAGCCTGGGTGAGAGAGGATGAGGAGGATGAGGAGGGTTTGGTCATCCACTCTACCAAGTCTTCGGCATGATGCGGCTCAACACGTCCAGCTGCCGAAAAGAAGGACAAGCGTGTCCCATGGCCACGTGCTGATGGCGATGCACCGCGTCCACGACCAGCACTGTTGTCTCTAGACACAGAGCCTGCTTGCCCTCTTTTATTGGCTCCTGACTGTCTGCCTCTCCTTGTTTGCCTTCCAGACATTCTAATGGCCTGCAGGGAAATGGGAAAACCAGCAATAAGGCCTAGCTTCAGGAGTATATTTTGCAGGAATCACACTACACCTGCTGTAGGTGCTGCAAATGCCTGTTGGTGTAACACACCAGGAAAAAGCAGCAATACAGGCTAACTTCAGGTGTAATATGATCAGGAGGCACACTCCGCCCGCTGTAAGTGCCGCAAATGCCTGTTGGTGTAACACACCAGGAAAAAGCAGCAATACAGGCTAAGTTCAGGTGTAATATGATCAGGAGGCACACTCCGCCCGCTGTAAGTGCTGCAAATGCCTGTTGGTGTAACACACCAGGAAAAAGCAGCAATACAGGCTAACTTCAGGTGTAATATGATCAGGAGGCACACTCCGCCCGCTGTAAGTGCCATAAATGCCTGTTGGTGTAACACACCAGGAAAAAGCAGCAATACAGGCTAACTTCAGGTGTAATATGATCAGGAGGCACACTCCGCCCGCTGTAAGTGCTGCAAATGCCTGTTGGTGTAACACACCAGGAAAAAGCAGCAATACAGGCTAACTTCAGGTGTAATATGATCAGGAGGCACACTCCGCCCACTGTAAGTGCCGCAAATGCCTGTTGGTGTAACACACCAGGAAAAAGCAGCAATACAGGCTAACTTCAGGTGTATAATGTGCAGGAGGCTTAGCAACAATGACACTGACACTGTCCCCTGCCTATCCTTCTCTCTCCCTGCACACAAGGTTTATCAAAGTATATGACACTGACACTCTCCCTGCCTATCCTTCTCTCTCCCTGCACACAAGGTTTAGCAAAGAATGTGACACTGACACTGTCCCCTGCCTATCCTTCTCTCTCCCTGCACACAAGGTTTAGCAAAGAATATGACACTGACACTGTCCCCTGCCTATCCTTCTCTCTCCCTGCACACAAGGTTTATCAAAGTATATGACACTGACACTCTCCCTGCCTATCCTTCTCTCTCCCTGCACACAAGGTTTAGCAAAGAATGTGACACTGACACTGTCCCCTGCCTATCCTTCTCTCTCCCTGCACACAAGGTTTAGCAAAGAATATGACACTGACACTCTCCCTGCCTATCCTTCTCTCTCCCTACACACAAGTTTGAGGTACAAATAGCACTGACACTGTCCCTGCCTATGTAACTCTTTCCCTGCGCCGGAACACACTACACAAGGCCGCCGTGCTGGCGGTCTTTTATAGTGTGGGGCGTGTGCTAAACCCCCTGAACTATAATTGGCCACAGGCAACCTGCCTGTGGCCAATTATGGCTCTCCTAGCTGCCGGCGCTGTGATTGGCCAAGCATGCGGGGTCACAGTGCATGCTTGGCCAATCACAGTGCCGGGATTGCACTGCGATGACGCAGTGTATTGTGGGCCGTTCGCGTCACTCGAATTTGGCGTGAACGGCCCAAATCGTTCGATGTTAGCCGAACGGTCGAACAGCCGATGTTCGAGTCGAACTTATGTTCGACTCGAACACCGAGCTCATCCCTATTGGAGACTTCAATACAGTCTGCCAAGCTTTTGAATAAGCGTTTATGCCTTCTACTATATATCAATAATTGACCTAGTCCGGATTGGCTTGAGTGTACTTTAACGGCTCCCTGCTTACCAGCACTGATCGTTCTATCAGTACTACCTTGAATATATGAACGCGATACCATCTTCTTGACCGGGCATACAGTATTTATACACTGCCACTGTCTAGATAGATGTATGACCTGCCAACGCTGGTCTAAACATGCTAATTTGAAAACTATATATATATATGCTCCTGAGGAAGCATTCACGATAACGCGCAACATGTCGAGCAAGTTCTCCATCTCCTTTGGATCCATCTGCTGGTTATCTGGTTTATGATTACACAATTATAATTTCTCTCTTTTGTTTTTTGTACTCAGTTGAGTCATTATAAGGAGAATACATTGTACTGTACTGATAACCCCTTTTGGACCAGTCATAATAACTGATCAATTCAATGTTATGATTGTTTTATAATTCTAATTTTTTGTATACCAATAAACCTAGTTTTTTATCCTCATCTATATTGTCTGCCTTCAAAGTCCAATTACTAGTTCCTAGTTTAGAAATTCCTCTCTCTTCCAGTTGTCTCAGCTATAGTCTCCCCGACTCTCTCAGCTGGCCCAACTCTCTGTCCACTGACCTGGAACCTCTCCCACATGGAGTACTGTCTCAAGGATGTTGCCCGAGTTCTTTATCAGTAGCACACCTCTCTCTTGTCTGCAACAACTGCTCCAACACCAACTCCTTTCCCACTAGGGATGAGCTTCGTGTTCGAGTCGAACATACGTTCGACTCGAACATCGGCTGTTCGATCGTTCGACGAAGATCGAACGATTTGGGCCGTTCGCGCCAAATTCGAGTGACGCGAACGGCCCACAATGCACTACGCCATCGCAGTGTCATCCAGGCGCTGTGATTGGCCAAGCATGCACTGTGACCCCGCATGCTTGGCCAATCACAGCGCCGGCAGCGAGGAGAGCAATGATTGGCCACAGGCAGGATGCCTGTGGCCAATTATTGCTGAGGGTGTTTAGTACACGCCCCACACTATAAAAGGCCGCCAGCACGGCGGCCTAGTGTAGTGTGTTCCGGAGCAGGGATAGAGCAGCATAGGCAGGGACAGTGACTGTTATTTCTTTCTTGCTTAACCTGGATTCCTTTAGTTTAGGGAAAGAGAAGGATAGGTAGGGAGAGTGTCAGTGTGTTTTGTGCTTGTGCTATAGTGTGCTTAAAAAAAACATTTATTCTAGGGACAGAAAACTGTAGGTAGGGACAGTGTCAGTTTCTTTCACTCTGCAAGTCCTTGTTTCCAGGGACCTGGAAGGACAGTGAGTGAATTGTCCTTGTGCTATATTGTGCTTAAAAAAACATTTATTCTAGGGACAGAAAACTGTAGGTAGGGAGAGTGTCAGTTTCTTTCACTCTGCAAGTCCTTGTTTCCAGGGACCTGGAAGGACAGTGAGTGAATTGTCCTTGTGCTATATTGTGATTAAAAAAAACATTTATTCTAGGGACAGAAAACTGTAGGTAGGGAGAGTGTCAGTTTATTTCACTCTGCAAGTCCTTGTTTCCAGGGACCTGGAAGGACAGTGACTGAATTGTCCTTGTGCTATATTGTGATTAAAAAAAACATTTATTCTAGGGACAGAAAACTGTAGGTAGGGAGAGTGTCAGTTTATTTCACTCTGCAAGTCCTTGTTTCCAGGGACCTGGAAGGACAGTGACTGAATTGTCCTTGTGCTATATTGTGATTAAAAAAAACATTTATTCTAGGGACAGAAAACTGTAGGTAGGGAGAGTGTCAGTTTATTTCACTCTGCAAGTCCTTGTTTCCAGGGACCTGGAAGGACAGTGAGTGAATTGTCCTTGTGTTATATTGTGATTAAAAAAAACATTTTTTCTAGGGACAGAAAACTGTAGGTAGGGAGAGTGTTTTTTTTCTTTCACTCTGCAAGTCCTTGTTTCCAGGGACCTGTAAGGACAGTGAGTGAATTGTCCTTGTGCTATATTGTGCTTAAAAAAAACATTTATTCTAGGGACAGAAAACTGTAGGTAGGGAGAGTGTCAGTTTATTTCACTCTGCAAGTCCTTGTTTCCAGGGACCTGGAAGGACAGTGACTGAATTGTCCTTGTGCTATATTGTGATTAAAAAAAACATTTATTCTAGGGACAGAAAACTGTAGGTAGGGAGAGTGTCAGTTTATTTCACTCTGCAAGTCCTTGTTTCAAGGGACAGAGAAGGACACCTGAAGGTAGCCCTTATTGCTTTTTTCCCATCTCCCTGCAGGCCATCTATTAGAATGTCTGGAAGGCAAACAAGGAGAGGCAGACAGTCAGGAGGCAATAAAAGAGGGCAAGCAGGCTCTGTGTCTGGGGGCAACAGTGCTGGTCGTGGACGCGGTGCATTGTCATCAGCACATGGCCATGGGACACGCTTGTCCTTCTTTTCGGCAGCTGGACATGTTGAGCCACATCATGCCGAAGACTTGGTAGAGTGGATGACCAAGCCCTCCTCCTCCTCCTCATCCTCTCTCACCCAGGCTCAGGGTACTGGAAAAGCAGCTGCCAAAGCGTCGTCTTCCCTGGTATCAATGTCAGACAAATCATCAGTCACTCCTTCCCTAGACCCACCATGTCCTCCTCCTGAGGAGTCCCCCGAACTGTTTCAGCACAGTGTTGGGTACATGCTCCAGGAGGATGCCCAGCGTTTCGAAGGGTCTGATGATGAAACCCAGCTAGAGGAAGGCAGTAGCGTGAGAGCAGACAGAGGGGATGCTCAAGAAGGACACCAATCTGGCAGTCATGTTCCAGCAGCTGCAGCATACTGCCAGATTGGCTCCAGTGATGAGGAGGGAGGGGATGATGAGGTCACTGACTCCACGTGGGTGCCTAATAGGAGAGAGGAGGAGGAGGAGGATGAGGAGGAGGCACATCTCCAACGAGGCAGGATGCCCTTTGGTGGCCAGCGTAAGGGCAGTACACCGACGGAATCACACCGCAGAGCTCCGCCTGTGCAGGGCGCTGCCTCTGCCCGTCATTCAAAAAGTTCTTTGGTGTGGGCCTTTTTTGAGGCTAGTGCATCAGATCGCACAGCTGCTGTTTGCAACATATGTCTCAAGCGTATATCGCGTGGCCAAAACATCAGCCGCTTGGGTACCACATGCCTGACCAGACATATGTTGACCTGCCATGCAGCTCGTTGGCAAGCCTACCTCAAAGACCCACACCAAAGAACAAAGCGGACCTCTCCTTGCACCGCATCAGCTGGGATCTCCAACCCCACTATAACTTCAGTCCTCTCTGAAACATGCACTGAGAGGAATGAAGGTGTAGAATTAGGTGTGTCACAGCCAAGTACTTGCGCCCACTCTGCTAGCAGTACACCGACGTCCGATTCTAGCAGGCAAATTTCCCTGCCCCAGCTGCTGGACCGTCGAAAGAAGTTCACTCCCAGCCATCCACATGCCCAGCGGTTGAATGCTAGCTTGGCTAAATTGCTAGCGCTTCAACTGCTGCCTTTTCAGTTGGTAGACTCGGCCCCCTTCCGTGAGTTTGTGCAATGTGCAGTTCCTCAGTGGCAGGTTCCCAAACGCCACTTTTTCTCACGGAAGGCTATTCCGGCTCTCTACCGGCATGTGGAAGGCAATGTCTTGGCCTCGCTGGACAGGGCGGTCAGCGGTAAGGTGCATATTACCGCTGACTCATGGTCCAGCAGGCATGGACAGGGACGTTACCTTTCTTTCACGGCCCATTGGGTCACTCTTTTGGCAGCTGGGAAGGATTCAGGACAAGGTGCAGTAGTGTTGGAGGTTGTCCCACCGCCACGCCTCCAAAATGCTACTACTGGTTGTGACACACCTCTCTCCTCCACCCCCTCCTCTTCTTCTTCCTCCATGGCCTCTTCCTGTGGTTTGTCCTATGAACCAGCGGTGCTCCGTAGCCGTTCACGGGGCTACGCAAGTACGCAGGCAAAAAGATGCCATGCCGTGCTTGCGCTGGTGTGTTTGGGGGACAGAAGCCACACTGGGGCAGAGGTCCTGTCTGCTCTGCAGGGCCAGGCCGAGAGGTGGTTGATGCCACGCCAGCTTAAGCCAGGAATGGTGGTTTGCGACAATGGCACCAACCTCCTCTCCGCCCTCCGACAGGGACAACTGACCCATGTGCCCTGTGTGGCTCACGTCCTTAACCTGGTGGTGCAGCGCTTCTTGGGCAGGTACCCGGGCTTACAGGATGTCCTGAGGCAGGCCAGGAAAGTCTGTGTGCATTTCCGCAGATCTTATAATGCCAGTGCTCGCCTGGCTGAGCTGCAAAAGGAGTTGAACCTGCCCAAGAACCGCCTTATATGTGACATGCCCACCAGGTGGAACTCAACGTTGGCCATGCTGCAGCGGCTGCACACGCAGCAGAGGGCCATCAATGAGTACCTGTGCGACTACGGCACCAGGACAGGGTCAGGGGAGCTTGGTTTTTTTTCTCCACGCCAGTGGGGCATGATCAGGGATGCATGCACTGTCCTGGCACCATTTGAGGAGGCCACGAGGATGGTGAGCAGTGACAGTGCATGCATCAGTGACACTGTACCTCTTGTCCACCTGTTGGAGCACACGCTGCGTGGAATAATGGACAGGGCACTTGAGGCAGAACAGAGGCAGGAAGAGGAGGACTTCCTTGCCTCTCAAGGCCCCCTTTACCCAGACAGTGTTCCTTCTGTCCCACCCATCGCACAGGAAGAGGAGGAGGAGGAGGAGGAGGAGGAGGAGGAGGATTGTGTCAGCATGGAGGTGGAGGCTGGCACTCAGCATCATCAGCAGCAGTCTTTTAGGGATGATTTACAGTCCCAAGAAACCAGTGGACTTGTACGTGGCTGGGAGGAGGTGGCTGCGGATCATGTCGTCCTTAGTGACCCAGAGGACTCCGGAGCGAATGCCTCAGCAAACCTACGCTGCATGGCCTCCCTGATCCTGCAAAGTCTGCGGAAGGATCCTCGTATTCTTCGGATCAAGGAGAGGGACCATTACTGGCTGGCCACTCTCCTTGATCCACGGTACAAGGGTAAGGTTGCGGACCTTATGTTACCGTCGCAGAGGGAGCAGAGGATGAGACAACTCCGGGAGGCCTTGCAGAAAGGTCTGTGCAACGCGTTCCCAGAGACTGGGAGGTTGCAAACTCCTGGTCCTGGACAACGAGTTGCTGAGGCTTCGGCCAGTCAAAGAAGGAGCGGTGGGGAAGGTGGCCGTCTGACCGATGCGTTCAGACAATTCTTTAGTCCGCAGCCCCAAAGTATGATCGGTTCCAGCAACCATCGCCAGCGTCTGATAAACATGGTGCAGGAATATCTAGGGGCAAGGTCAGACTTGGACACCTTCCCCACCGAAAATCCTCTGGCTTACTGGGTCTTGAGGATGGATCACTGGCCAGAGCTTGCACAGTATGCAATTGAGCTACTGGCCTGTCCTGCATCCAGCGTTCTTTCGGTACGCACATTCAGTGCTGCTGGAGGATTTGTCACGGATCACAGGGTGCGCCTGTCCACCGACTCGGTTGATCGACTGACTTTCATCAAGATGAACCAGTCTTGGATCACCACCAGCTACCACACACCTGATGCTGATATAACAGACTAATTGATTTTAACATGTCACATCCCTTCAAGACTGATGCTGATGCTGAGTGCCTGTGCTGTTATGTTGACTGGCTATCCTCCTCCTCCGAGTCCTCAATGATACGATTGATGATGATAGCTTGTAAGATCATTTTTGTTTATGGGTGCCGCCACCAGTGCCTAACGCCCAATTTTTCAGCCCCTGTTTAACAGGGGCGTGTAATTACAATTTTTGAAGCAATACTTTGCAACAGGGCTCATTGCTGTGCTCCAAGTACAGTATCTGTGAGGAGTTGCAGTGTTGTGCCACCAGTGCCTAACGCCCAATTTTTCAGCCCCTGTTTAACAGGGGCGTGTAATTACAATTTTTGAAGCAATACTTTGCAACAGGGCTCATTGCTGTGCTCCAAGTACAGTATCTGTGAGGAGTTGCAGTGTTGTGCCACCAGTGCCTAAGGCCCAATTTTTCAGCCCCTGTTTAACAGGGGCGTGTCATTACAATTTTTGAAGCAATACTTTGCAACAGGGCTCATTGGTGTGCTCCAAGTACAGTATCTGTGAGGAGTTGCAGTGTTGTGCCACCAGTGCCTAAGGCCCAATTTTTCAGCCCCTGTTTAACAGGGGCGTGTCATTACAATTTTTGAAGCAATACTTTGCAACAGGGCTCATTGGTGTGCTCCAAGTACAGTATCTGTGAGGAGTTGCAGTGTTGTGCCACCAGTGCCTAAGGCCCAATTTTTCAGCCCCTGTTTAACAGGGGCGTGTCATTACAATTTTTGAAGCAATACTTTGCAACAGGGCTCATTGCTGTGCTCCAAGTACAGTTGCTGTGAGGGGTTGCAGTGTTGTGCCACCAGTGCCTAAGGCCCAATTTTTCAGCCCCTGTTCAACAGGGGCATGTAATTACAATTCTTGATCTAATAATTCACAGCAGGGCCCATTGCTGCACCCACCAAGAGTAACTGTCAGGGCTTACAGTGTTGTGGCACCAGCACCACCATCAAAGGCCCAATTTTTACTACCACTGTTCAACAATTATATGTAATTAAAATTCCGGATATAATAGTTGACAGCAGGGCGTTCCAGCACCAACCAAGAGTAACTGTGAGTGCTTACAGTGTTGTGCCAACACCAACAACTAAGGGGCCTATTTCTGCAGAGTATATACGGCAGGTCCCTACTTTCAAACATCCAACTTACAAACGACTCCTACTTGCAAACGCAAGAAGACAACAGGAAGTGAGAGGAAATCTACCACTAGGAAGGAAAATTATCTCCTGTAAGAATAAATATGGGAGAAAGGTGTCTCCTCTGTACTGATGCTTTATCAGCAATCCTTGTTTCAAGAAAAACACCACATTTCAAAAACAGTTGTCATTGGGACGGAAAGTGAGGTGAAATGTTCTGAACAGGGGCACAGACAGCAAAACAAATGTTACAGGGGTGATAACCCTTACCTATGTTTTCCAAAAAGTTTAAAAATAGATTTTTGGTCTGGAGCTACACTTCAACAATGTACCTGTTCAAAATTACAAACAGACTCTACATAAGAACAAACCTACAGTCCCTGTCTTGTATGCACCGCCTGTATAGGGCTGTTCAGAGTATATAGGGCCTTTTTTATTTTATGTGCGGGGTTCCCCTTAATATCCATACAAGACCCAAAGGGGCTGGTAATGGGCTGGGGTAGGGGGGGGGTCATGGGGTAGCTATGCCATTTTTCTTAAAGAATTTCATCCATATTACCGGGACCAGACATTACATTAAAGCCGCAAGCAGTTTTAAATGGCTTTTTTTTCCTTTAGAAGTGTCATTTTGTGCAGGGACAGTTCTAAACACGGGAAACACGTGGCACTTCACAGGCATACTTTAGACACCCCCCAGGTACGATATTTAAAGGAATATTTGACTTTTTTTTTTTCACTTTATGCATCATTAAAATGACTGCTCCCGAAAAACGACCGTTTTTAAAACTTCTTTTTGCATTGATACATGTCCCCTGGTGCAGAACCCGGGTTCCCAAACCCTTTTTAGGACAATAACATGCATAATAGTTGTTATAATTAGCACTTTAGAATTCGAACGTTCGCATCCATTGTATTTAATAGGGTTCTAATGTTCGTTCGAACTTTCGGTCCGTTCGCGGGTTCTGGTGCGAACCGAACCCGGGGGTGTTCGGCTCATCACTATTTCCCACACACACTGAGCTATGTTCAGCTCTGTCTTATAACGAGTGTGTGCACCTGGACACACACACAACCTGCAGAGCTCCTGGAAAACCCAGACACATGACTGAAGACTCCATCCCTCCAAATGCTCTTTGAAGTCTACAAGTTTCCAGCCCCAATCCAGACTCACAAAATCCAGAGAAAATTTAAAGCATAGTTTTCTCTGCTCACCAATCTTTTGCTGGAACTTCTCAAATTGCTTCTTTGAGAGTCCTGTGTTAATTTTAACCCCATTTTCATTGGAACAGAGCCTAGCTCTGCCACAATATATATATTTAACCCTTTCCCGTCGAGCATACGCAGATATGCGTACTCGGCTTTCGGGGGTTATCCCGGTATCATTTTTTTGAGCCGGCAATTGGCTTTCCAGGGATAACAACCGATGCGGCTAAAAGACGCTCGGTTGTTATCCCGGAGGAGCGGGAGGGGACATCCCCCCCCTCCTGCCGCCTCCACCGCTCTTACCGGGCCTCCCGTCCCACCGGGAGACCCGATCCACGATACACCACCTCCGGCGCCTAGAGAGAGACTGAAACAAAGCTGCGAATGGCTTTGATTCAGTCTCTTCACTGTAACCACGGAAGCGACATCATGACGTCCCTTCCGGGTTACTCGGCTGCCAATGGCGCCGGATTTAAAAAAATACACGGTATTCAGAATCGCCATTTTCGGCTATCTGAATACTTTGAAGTGAAAAGGAGGGATCGGGGGTCTTTTAGACCCCCGATCCCTCCATAAAGAGTACCTGTCACCACTTGTTACTGTCACAAGGGATGTTTACATTCCTTGTGACAGCAATAAAAGTGATAAATATTTTTTTTTAAAAACACAATTTTTTTAAATAAAAATAAATAAAATAAATACGATTTTTTTTTTTAAAGCGCCCCTGTCCCCGCGAGCTCGCGCAGCACAGTGTTTAAATCACACATGTGAGGTATCGCCGCGATCGTCAGAGCGAGAGCAATAATTCCTAGCTGTAGACCTCCTCTGTAACACTCTAACCTGGTAACCGTAAAAAAAAATTTAAGTGTCGCCTATGGAGATTTTTAGGTACCGTAGTTTGTCGCCATTCCACGAGTGCAAGCAATTATAAAGCGTGACATGTTTAGTATCTATTTACTCGGTGTAACATCATCTTTCACATTATACAAATAAATTGGGCTAGCTTTACTTTTTAATTTTTTTAAAATTCATGAAATTAATTTGTCCAAAAAAGTTGCATTTAAAACACCGCTGCACAAATACCGTGTGACATATAATATTGCAACAATTGCCATTTTATTCTCTAGATTCTCTGCTAAAAAATATATATATAATGTTTGGGGTTTCTAAGTAATTTTCTAGCACAAAATACGGTTTGTAACTTGTAAACACCAAATGTCAGAAATGGGCTTAGTCATGAAAGGGATATACCGTCATGGCCGAAATTGTTGGCACCCCAGAAATTTTTCCAGAAAATCAAGTATTTCTCACAGAAAAGTATTGCAGTAACACATGTTTTGCTATACACATGTTTATTCCCTTTGTGTGTATTGGAACAAAACAAAAAAAGGGAGGAGAAAAAGCAAATTGGACATAATGTCACACAAAACATCAAAATTGGGCTGGTCAAAATTCTTGGCACCCTTTCAAAATTGTGGATAAATAAGTTTCAAGCATGTGATGCTCCTTTAAACTCACCTGGGGCAAGTAACAGGTGTGGGCAATATAAAAATCACACCTGAAAGCAGATAAAAAGGAGAGAAGTTCACTGAGGTCGGGTTCACACTGGGGCGACAAACGCTCCGACATTGGGAGCTCATGTCGCATGACGTGTGAAAATCAATGTTCCCTATGGGAGCCGTCTTAACTGGTCCGACACATGTCGGTCCGACTTTGAAAATGCTCCCTGTACTACTTTGGTCTGACTTGATCCTACTTCAGCCCATTGACTATCATTGAAGTCGGATCAAAGTCAGACCGCAGTCTTGCATGATCCGACTTTGGCATGCGACTTGTGCTCTGCTGATCTTGAGGGGGAACTCCACGCCAAATTTTAAATAAAAAAAACGGCATGGGTTCCCCTCCAGGAGCATACCAGGCCCTTCGGTCTGGTATGGATTTTAAGGGGAACCCCTACGCTGAAAAAACAGCATGGGGGTCCCCCCAAAATCCAAACCAGACCCTTATCCAAGCACGCAACCTGGCAGGCCGCAAAAAAAGAGGGGGATGAGAGAGCGGCCCCCCTCCCTCCTGAACCGTACCAGGCCGCATGCCCTCAACATGGGGGGTTTGGTGCTTTGGGGCAGGGGGCGACCTGCGGCCCCCCCACCCCAAAGCACCCTGCCCCCATGTTGATGAGGACAGAGCTTCTTCCCGACAACCCTGGCCGTTGGTTGTCGGGGTCTGCGGGCGGGGGGCTTATCGGAATCCGGGAGCCCCCCTTTAATAAGGGGGCCCCAGATCCTGGCCCCCCACCCTATGTGAATGAGTATGGGGTACATCATACCCCTACCCATTCACCTGGTGGAAAAAAATGTCAATAAAAAAACACACACAGGTTTTTAAAGTAATTTATTACACAGCTCCGGGGGTCTTCTTCCGACTTCGGGGGTCTCCGGTGTCGTCTCCGGTTCTTTCTTCCTTCTGCCGGGCTTCCGCTATCTTCTTCCAGCTCTTTTGCTAGTGGGGTCCGGTCTTCTCTGTCGCCTTCTTCCCTCTTCTCCTCCTCGATGTTGACATGTCGCTTCCTCCCGCTGTAATGCTGGGTGTGCGGTGCGCTCCGATTTATATAGGCCTCTCATGACGTCACAGTCACAAGCTCCAGGTGGCCCCAGAGCATGTGACTGTGACATCATGGGAGCATGTGGCCACCCGGAGCATGTGACTGTGACGTCATGAGAGGCCTATATAAATCGGAGCGCACAGCACACCCAGCATTACAGCGGGAGGAAGCGACGTGTCAACATCGAAGAGGAGAAGAGGGAAGAAGGCAACGGAGAAGACCGGGCCCCGCTAGCAAAAGAGCTGGAAGAAGATAGCGGAGGCCCGGCAGAAGGAAGAAAGAAAGAACCGGAGAGCACGGAGACGACACCGGAGACCCCCGAAGTCGGAAGAAGATCCCCGGAGCTGTGTAATAAATTACTTTAAAAACCTGTGTGTGTTTTTTTATTGACATTTTTTTCCCCCAGGTGAATGGGTAGGGGTACGATGTACCCCATACTCATTCACATAGGGTGGGGGGCCAGGATCTGGGGGCCCCCTTATTAAAGGGGGCTCCCGGATTGTGATAAGCCCCCCGCTCGCAGACCCCGACAACCAACGGCCAGGGTTGTCGGGAAGAGGCCCTGTCCTCATCAACATGGGGGCAGGGTGCTTTGAGGTGGGGGGGCCGCAGGTTACCCCCCTGCCCCAAAGCACCAAACCCCCCCATGTTGAGGGCATGCGGCCTGATACGGTTCAGGAGGGAGGGGGGCCGCTCTCTCATCCCCCCCTCTTTTCCTGCGGCCTGCCAGGTTTCGTGCTCGGATAAGGGTCTGGTTTGGATTCTGGGGGGACCCCCACGCCGTTTTTTCAGCGTAGGGGTTCCCCTTAAAATCCATACCAGACCGAAGGGCCTGGTATGCTCCTGGAGGGGAACCCATGCCAATTTTTTATTTAAAATTTGGCGTGGAGTTCCCCCTCAAGATTCATACCAAACACAGTGCCTGGTATTGGCGGGGATCCAAGTCGGATCCCCGTTCATTGAAAGTCGGACATATGTCGGCTTCATGTCGCAGGGCAAAGTCGGATCCAAAGTAGGACGGCTGTCCTGTCGCACAAGTGTGAACCCAGCCTGAAGCCTCGTACACACGACCGAGTTTCTCGTCGTAAAAAAACCCGTCGTTTTTCTCAACGAGATTCTTGTCAAGCTTGACGAGCTTCTTGTCAAGCTTGACGAGCTTCTTGTCAAGCTTTCCTTGCATACACACTGTCAATTCCAAATCTCGTCATTGTTCTGCGCGGTCACGTACAGCATGTACTACGGCAGTATAAAGGGGAAGATCGATTTCAATGGCGTCACCCCTTGGGCTGCTTTTGCTGATCTCGTGTTACCGCGTGTGAAGTAAAAGTTTGGGAAGAGACGATTCGCGCTTTTCAGTCTTCATGCTTTCAGTTCGTTTTTTGCGGTTCAGTTTGTGCTTGTGGGTTCGTATCTTGTCTTTCAAGGCATGTAGGCAGGTCGTATCTGATTTACAGTGCGTTCTTGCCCGTTCGTTTCTGATTTTCAGTTCGTTCTTCATAGGCCTTGCTGTTCTTAAGTGCGTTCTGTTTAGTACGATCTGATCAGACGACCGTCTCCTAGCCATGTCGCGGGTACGTTCTCGTCATAGAGTTCGTGCTGTGAGTGCGCTTGGTGTTGGTCTGCTTGTCTTGGACCAAGACGAGTCCATGACCAGGGTGAGGAGGAGTTCATGGACCAAGAATTGGTTGCTCCAGCAGGACCAATTCTGTCATATGCCTCTGCTGCGGGAGATCGTGGAGAATAATCCTGAGGACTACAGAAATTTTCTGCGGATGTCTAACCCCGTTTTTCAGCATCTGTTGGCTTTGGTGTCCCCCTATATTACCAGGCAGGACACCGTTTATGCGGGAAGCCATCAGTGCTGAGCAGAGGCTCATCGCCACGTTACACTACCTGGCGACAGGGAGAAGTCTGCAGGACCTTAAGTTCACGACAGGCATCTCCCCCCAGGCTCTGGGCGTCATAATCCCAGAGACCTGTTCTGCCATTATCCAAGTCCTGCAGGAGGACTATATTAGGGTAAGTTTTCTCCTTTAACATCACATTCTATGTATTTCATGTATGCTAATGTATTGTATTTCTTTCATCCTTCCCTAATTACCATGATTGTAATATGCTGAGAATGTCTCCTTTGTCCTCATGCATGCTGTAAGCTTTTAAATGCCCCTTTTTTCTCCTCCATGCATATTTCTCTTCACTAACCTCTCCAGCAGTGTCGGCTGGTGCTCAAAATGTTTGGGGGGGCAGCCAAAAAATGTTAAAATAAAAAACATCCATTGCCGCCACTGTGCCCATTAAACGCAGCCACTTTGCCGATCAAACGCCACCAGTTGTCCCCTCAAATGCAGCCAGTTTGTCCACAAATACAGGCAGTTCCCCCCTAGCCCTGCACTTACCTTCCTCTGGTCAGCACCGTCCTTCTTCTCTCCTCGATGTCTTCTCCTGCCCTCGATGTTGCATCAGCCAATCAGGTTACCGGTAACCAGACCCGGTGAACATGATTGGCTGAGGAGCTTGTCAGTGTTTAACCAAGGACCACACCCCCCCTGCGTCCCCTGGTTAACTTTTTTGAAGCCAATTACAGCCCTCAGGCTGTAATCGGGAAGCCTATCAAAGCCGCTGGCTCTGATAGGCACTTCCAAAAACCAACCAGCCGCTGTTATTCAGATGGCCATCGCTCAACAGGGGGCCATCCACCTGAATAGTGGGCGGCATCGACAATACATAGGTTCATGCAAGGCATGAACCTATGTATTGTTCTGAGTGACGGGCGCAGGAGAGAGAGGGGGCAGCGCTCCTGCGCCCACTATGGACGCACCGCCACTGCAATGCTATCCTGGGCCCAAACACACCTAGCCGAGTCACTTCCCAATGTATTTTTTCAGCTCCATTGTAGTGCTTTACCCCCCCCCCCTAATCACCCCCTAAAATTTTTCAAAATGTTAATTGTCCTTATTTTTGAGCATTCCCAAACTCATCTAGCCCCCCCAAATATTTTTACAATGGACCATCAGAGGGGGTGATGAATATGACACTTGAGCTTTCTATTTGAGTATTTAAAAACACAATAAACGGAAAATTATAATGATGTTGGGCAAGAATGTATTTTAGTATAATCTGCTTGCAATGTTATGTGCAAAAGTACTAATATTTGTTTATCTTGTTTGACTCCACAGCTTCCTTCCACGCCACAGGAATGGCAGACTGTGGCATCTGAGTTTTCCACGCTGTGGGACTTCCCCAACTGCGGTGGAGCCATTGACGGGAAGCACGTCCGCATCGTGCCGCCACCCCGTTCTGGGTCCTACTTCTACAATTATAAGGGGTTTTATAGTATTGTGCTGATGGCGGTGGTGTCAGCACAGTATGAATTCCTCTATGTGGATGTCCGATGGGGGATCCTTTAGCCAGACGGAGTTTGCCCTCCGTCTCCAGAGTGACGACCTTGCATTGCCACCAGATGCAGGGAATGTTGAAGGACTCCCCTTTGTGTTTTTGGCTGATGAAGCCATTGGACTGGGACCGCATCTCATGAGGCCATTTCCCCTAAGGACCCTGACCCTGGAGAAGAGGGTGTTCAACTACCGGCTGGCCAGGGCCCGAAGAGTCGTGGAGAATGCCTTCGGAATAATGGCCAGCCGGTTCCGCCTTTTTCATGACACCAATTAACTTGGCAGAGTACAAACTGAACTACGTCGTATTCTGTTGCTGTGTGCTACACAATTTTCTTATAAGGAAATCAACAAATTATATGGCCTCAATTGTGTCTGAGGCAGGACTTTCAACTGGCAATACCCTGCCGGGCCTAGAATCTGGCCGTCCTGGCTTGCCCCCCCAAAATGCCCGTGAGGTTCGCCAGAAATATGTAGAATATTTCACGGGTAGGGGGGAATTCCTATGCCAGGCCATGTCTAAAAAATTTGGGAGAAAGAACAAAATAAATATCTGGTTTAATCAGATTTTTGATGTTTTGCTGTTTTTTTTGTTTTTTTTGCTGTCTCCTAGTTTGTCATAGTGCAATTGTAGTGCCAAGTGTATTTTCCTTTAGTAAATAACAACCATTTCACTAGTACCACCAAAAATATACACAAAGAAGGTTAGAGCGTATTTGATAAAGAAGCTACACTTTGTTGTTGTTCAAACATTTTACTCTGTGCACATTCACACACATGGTAAATATATTTTTTTGGGTTACTAAATTTTTATGGGTTTTGGCCAGAAACAGGCCTTTTCTTGTTCATACATCACGGGACACAGAGCGGCATAGTCATTACTATGTGGGTTATATAGAATTACCTTCAGGTGCTGGCACTGGCAACTTCCAAAACAGGAAGTACCCTCCCCTATATAAGCCCCTCCCATCCGGGAGCACCTCAGTTTTTTGCCAGTGTCTAAGGTGTTGGCCAAGGTTAACATGTATTCATCTGGGCTTGTGTACAGGTTCTCTGGGCCTTAGCAAGCTATTCCGGATCCGACCAAAAAAGGTTCATAGCTAAACGGTCGGTACCCGGGCCTTGCAGAGAAGAGCAGGGTTTTGCCTGTAATGCCTCTCTTAGGAGGGCTGGACCCTGGGATCCAGAGCTCTGGTCATACCCAAAACCAAGAGGCTATCTGTGCAGGGTGCTATACAGGTCCAGGGGAGTGGAATCCTTGGGAACCCGGTCCCTGAAGGTCTAGTACAATGCCTGCCGTGAGAGGTGAAGTTTGGGCTTCTGTGGACCAAACAAAGTCCTGCGGCGGGGAAAAGGTAAGTGGGGGCCCCTCAGGAACTTGGTTCTATTGAGGGGACCCCCAAGCCTAATATGTCTTTCTGCCTGTTACCTAAAGGTATTCCCGCTAATAGCTGTATATGCCTAAGAAATCCTAGAAATGTCTTTTCATAAGGAAGTTTTAAAAACTGTAAACCTAGAAATGTTTTTCATAAAGGAGGTTTTAAAAAAAAAAAAAAAAAAGACAAAGTGCGGTACCTGTGTTTGTCCACTAGAGGCCGCTGTGGAACGTCTTTTTTTCTTGGGACTATTCTTTCCATGGTGAAAGTCCAGGCAGATGAGTGAGCTCTCTATCAGGGAAGCTGCATTCCTCTGTCATGCTGCCAAGTAGTTTCCTTCCATCCCCGAGTCCTGGTGAAACAGGGACCCTGGCTCCTCTCCCTACATGGCGCCAAGAGCGCACATGTGCACGCGCGCGCACGCACACACGCTTTCTTTTTATAAGATTTAGCTTCAAAAAAGGGGGGCGGAGCCTGGCGGATGACGCGCTCTGTGCGCCCAGCGCTTCTGCGCATGTGCGGGCGTCCCAGCAAGATAAAAGGACTCAGTCCACGCTGCTTGCTATGGACACAGAGCATGAAAAGGAGCTGGTAGCATGGTATAGGGGCTTACAGCGGGCGGTTGATACAGGCATCCCCAGAAAGACGCATTAGTAGACACCCACTGATGTACATAGCAGCAAATTGCATTAGACTATTTCAGTAAAGGGGTGTATTGCGGCTGGAATACCTCAGCTTTGAACTAAGGAATATGCCGCCTAAAAAACTCCGAGATATACCTCTCAGTAAGTGTAGGGGGTCTCCATCGGGCTCTGAGGATCTGGAGCAGTCATCTGCACCTTCCTCCCCTGAGAAATCAGAGGTTAATACCCATAAGGAACCCCCGGGAGTGCCAGGTACTGCGGCTGTCCTCAGTCCACCTGCTCCTGCATATATAACAGAGGAGGTTTTTGCCTCAACTCTGGAGGGATTGGAGCAGAGATTGGCAGCATTGATCGCTTCTTCTCTACAGGAAAGAAAGCGCGCCAGATCTCCATCCCCTCCATTAGAGTGCCTGTTGGCAGAGCAACAGTCCCAGGAAGGGACTGACCTACCTGAAGGGGATCAGGAGGAGGTTAACTCTGTTTTTGAGGAATCGACAGTAGATGAACCATTTTCAGCATCACAGACTGAAAGATTGTGGGTCCAGACCCTAACTGACATGGTTCGATCTGCATTTAAAATGCCTCTTGTTGAACCATCAACTACTGCTGTCTCCTCGTTGGGGTCGCTAAAAGCTCCCCAGATTAATTGCTCCTTTCCAATTCATCCATTATTGGAAGGACTTATATACCAGGACTGGGAACATCCTGATAAACTATTTGTTCCACCTAAGAAATTTCAGGTGATCTATCCCATGGAGGAAAAATTCACCCAGAGATGGAATGTTCCTACGGTGGACGCAGCCATTTCTTCTGTGAACAAATCACTGACATGTCCAGTAGATAATGTTCAAATGTTCAAAGATCCAGTAGATAAAAAATTGGAATCTTTATTAAAATCTGCTTTTTCCACAGCAGGGGCTGTTACACAGCCAGCAGTGGCAGCTATTGGGGTCTGCCAAGCTTTAAAGGATCAAATGAAAATGGTCCTGAGGGATTTGCCAGACCAGCAGGCCCAGGCTCTGGCTGATCTGCCTAGAGCATTATGCTTTGCGGTTGACGCCATCAAGGATTCTATCCATCAGGCCTCCCGCCTCACGCTGTCTTTGGTACATATGCGTAGGCTTCTGTGGCTCAAGAACTGGTCTGCTGAGGCTCCCTGTAAGAAGCTCTTAGTTAGCTTCCCATTTCATGGAGAACGCCTTTTTGGCGAAGACCTGGATAAATATATCCAGAAGATTTCCAGTGGTAAAAGTACTCTCTTACCAATTAAAAAGAGGTCTAGGGGTCCGTCTTTTAAGAGGACTACCTCTCCTATCCCTGGGACGTCTGCTACTAAGCAGTTCCGACGGCCTCCTCGGTCAAACTCAGGAGGTAAAAATCAGGGACAGTCACAGGGTAATAAAAAGCCCTGGATCCGAAGAGGTACTAAACCAGCCTCCAAGTCAAGCCTATGAAGGGCTGCCCCCACTCAAACGGGTGGGGGGAAGACTTCAGTTGTTCACAGAGACCTGGCGGGAGACGATCAAAGACAGATGGGTGCTCTCCGCAGTAACTCGGGGATACAAGTTGGAGTTAAAAGAGTCTCCTCCTTCCCATTTTATGTGGTCAGGCATGCCAAAAGACCCTCTGAAAAGAAGGTGTCTCCTAGTGGCGTTAGAACAACTATTGCTCCAAGGAGTAATTATGGAGGTTCCTATGGAAGAGTGGGGGTTGAGTTTCTACTCAAACCTTTTCACAGTCCCGAAACCAAACGGGGACATAAGACCCATATTGGACCTAAAGAGTCTAAACAAATTTCTAAACGTCCGGTCCTTCCGGATGGAGTCGATCCGATCGGTCACCGCTGCCCTACAGGGGGAGGAATGGTTAGCCTCGATCGACATCAAAGATGCTTACTTGCATGTTCCCATCTTTCCAGGTCATCAAAAATGTCTACGCTTTGCAGTAGAAGGGCGCCATTTTCAGTTCAGAGCCTTACCATTCGGTCTGGCCACAGCACCACGAGTGTTCACAAAAATTCTGGCCCCACTGTTGGCCGATCTAAGTACACGAGGTGTAACGATAATGGCATACCTACACGACCTGTTGTTGATGGACCACTCAGTTGCCAAGCTAGAAGTGGTAATTGTCGATACAATCAAGTATCTAGAATTTCATGGTTGGGTCATCAACCTGGACAAGTCAGCCCTACAGCCAGTGAAAAACCTGGTATATCTAGGGCTACGGCTGGATTCAGACCAGAGGAAGATTTTCTTACCTCTAGACAAGGTATCCTCTTTGAGGGGCTTGGTCCGTCTGCTTTGTGCAAAAAGACAGCCGTCCATACGCCTGTGCATGAGGCTGCTAGGAAAGATGGTAGCATCATTCGAAGCTGTGCCATACGCCCAATTCCACTCAAGGAATTTACAGAGGGCCATATTGTCAGCCTGGAACGGGAAAATTCAGGCTCTAGACTTCCCGATGGCTTTGTCCCCTTCCGTTCGGAAGAGTCTCTGCTGGTGGTTGATCCCCCAGAATCTCCAGAAGGGAAAACCCTTCAGTCCGATATCCTGGAAGGTGGTCACTACAGATGCCAGCCTTATAGGCTGGGGGGCAGTACTGGAGCAATGGTCTCTCCAGGGCAGATGGTCAAATGTAGTAAAAACCCTGCCCATCAATCTCTTAGAGATACAAGCAGCCCGGTATGCCTTAGTAGCCTGGGCATCCAGACTCCAAGGGTCCCCTGTCAGAATTCAATCAGACAATGCCACAGCAGTGGCATATATCAATCATCAGGGAGGCACCAGGAGTCGTGCAGTCCAGAGGGAAGTAAGTCACATCCTGGAATGGGCAGAAAAGCATGTCCCATGTATGTCAGCTGTCTTCATTCCAGGGGTGGAGAATTGGAAGGCGGACTTTCTGAGTCGCCAACAGTTATGCCCAGGGGAATGGTCCCTTCATCCCGAGGTCTTCCGAGCAATATGTCAGCGGTGGGGAACACCGGATGTAGATCTGCTAGCATCCAGATTCAACGCAAAGGTGGACAGATTTGTCTCCCGGACAAGGGATCCCCTCGCTTGCGGCTCGGATGCTCTGGTGTTCCCTTGGAATCAGTTCAGACTGATATATGCATTCCCTCCGCTACAATTGTTGCCTCGACTCCTTCGCAGAGTCAGGTTGGAAAAGAAGCCGGTGATCTTGGTGGCTCCAGCGTGGCCCCGAAGGGCCTGGTACGCGGAGATCATCAAAATGTCTGTGGGGAGTCCTTGGACCCTTCCACGTCGTCCGGACCTGCTTTCGCAAGGGCCGATATACCACCCTTCCTTACTAACTCTAAGTTTAACGGCCTGGCTATTGAATCCCACATCTTAAAGAAGAGAGGTCTCTCTAACTCTGTGGTATCAACTATAATCAATGCCAGGAAGCCTGTATCCAGGCAGATCTACTATAGAGTTTGGAAGGCGTACATCACTTGGTGCGAGGCCAGAAAGTGGCATCCACGTAAGTACGTTATAGGCAGAATTCTGGACTTCCTACAGTGGGCTGTAGACAGGAAGTTTGCCTTAAGTACTATCAGGGGTCAGGTTTCGGCCTTATCAATACTATTTCAAAGGCCCCTGGCTATGCATTCACTTGTCAAATCCTTTATGCAAGGGGTGACTCGTATTATTCCACCGATTAAAGCTCCCATATGCCCATGGGATCTAAATTTGGTTCTGTCGGTTCTGCAGAAGCAGCCATTTGAACCTTTGCGGCACATTTCCTTGGTTCTACTCACCAGAAAATTGATATTTTTAGTAGCCATATGCTCGGCTAGAAGAGTGTCGGAATTAGCCACCATGTCCTGTAAAGAGCCATATCTGGTTATTCATGAGGACAGAGTAGTATTACGTCCTCACCCAGCCTTTCTTCCTAAGGTGGTATCGAGGTTTCACTTGAACCAGGATGTGGTTCTTCCTTCTTTTTCCCCAAACCGAGCTCGGTAGAGGAAAAGTTATTGCATTCTTTGAATGTAGTAGGAGCAGTTAAAGCTTTTCTAAAAGCCACTGCTCAGATTCGTAGAACGGATTCTTTGTTTGTTCTGCCGGAAGGCCCCAGAAAGGGTCAGGCAGCATCAAAATCTACTTTAGCCAAGTGGATTCGACAGGTCGTAATACAAGCCTATGGCTTGAGAAGTAGACCGCCTCCGTTCAAAGTTAGGGCGCACTCCACGAGAGCAGTTGGAACTTCATGGGCAGTGCATCACCAGGCCTCCCTGGCTCAAATTTGTAAGGCCGCAACATGGTCTTCAGTACACACGTTTACTAGGTTCTACCAGGTGGACGTTAGAAGTCAGGAGGATGTCGCCTTTGGGCACAGTGTGTTGCAGGCCGCAAAAGATCCTCATGCCTGATGGCGCCCAGCTTATGTATGGTATATCCCCCCCCCTCATTTGGCATTGCTTTGGGACGTCCCACATAGTAATGACTATGCCGCTCTGTGTCCCGTGATGTATGAACAAGAAAGTAGGATTTTTAAAACAGCTTACCTGTAAAATCCTTTTCTTGGAGTACATCACGGGACACAGAGCTCCCACCCCTCTTTTGGGGACATGTATTGCTTTGCTACAAAACTGAGGTGCTCCCGGATGGGAGGGGCTTATATAGGGGAGGGTACTTCCTGTTTTGGAAGTTGCCAGTGCCAGCACCTGAAGGTAATTCTATATAACCCACATAGTAATGACTATGCCGCTCTGTGTCCCGTGATGTACTCCAAGAAAAGGATTTTACAGGTAAGCTGTTTTAAAAATCCTACTTTTTTGGGGGTAAGAAAATACTAAACCATCATTACCATCCAACAAACTACAACATTGTATACCTCTTGGCAATATCAGACATTCAATTTAACGAAAAATGTCTCTATCTGCCCGTCATCATATGGGGTGTTGGCACCCCTGACCAAGCCAAAATTTGAAGATGCACACAATTTAGAGTCTTTTTAAAAAGGGTTTTTTGCCTCCTGATCCCTATTGTCAACATGTGCTATCTGCTATCATGGGTGATCAATGGACGTGTTTTGGGGGTGTAACCCCTTCTTCCTTTCACCTACTTGAGATGCGAGGATGGGGTTGCACCCCCAAAACCCGTACATGGATATCCCCTGATGGCAGATGGCACATGTTGACACACTGTGTGCATCTTCAAATTTTGGCTTGATTGATTGTCTAAAAGCGAAAAATTGGGGGAATAACAATAGCCAAAAACAAAATGGGGTGTTTTGTGCCTTATTCAATTTGCCCCAAAACATCTATGATGTCCTTAAAGGTTTGCTCCATCACATTCATTCTTTGCTTAATTCTGTCCAGTTCTGTACTACACTCCATAACTTGCTGACTGATTTGTAGGGCACTCTCACCAGAGAAACGCGTACTTTCTTTCACAACAACATTTTCATCCCCTATAAAAAAATACAAAAGGTATTATAACTCTGCAGGCCTACATCTCTTACCTGAAGCTGTGGTGACAGATACTGACCTGTTGTGGTGACAAGTTCAGCCACGTCATCCACTTCTCCTTCCTCCACTTCTCCTTCCTCCACTTCTTCAACTTCCTCAACATCCTCAGGTTGGGGTTCTTTAGAAGGTGTGGGGTTCCTTTGCTCCCTGGAGTGGTGTCCTCCCAGTCTTCTCTCCCCTATGAGAATGACACAAAAGGTATACTTCACACACAGATATTTTAGCTTTAAAATATGAACATGCTACATTGTTTGAAAGTGGGGTACAAGTGTCTGTTTGGGCCGAGTTACAAGCTGAAGACATTATTTCAAAATATACAAATCTTGACTATTCACCTTTTGATGACAATTTTTACACATGGAGGCACCCCAAAAATGCACTGATGCACCTGTGTGGGGCACCCTAAAAAGGTGGTTCTGGTGGCCCACACTATAGTGCTCCAGAGTCCAGATGTGGAAACAGCTGCTGAGTGTCCTCTCCTTTACACTGATTAAAGTTTGCATTTCATTCTCTTTCCAAACACATCATCTAGCCAACACTGTAATAACATTTATGGAATAAAAATAGGCATCTCTCTAAATTATTGGAACCCTGTATCCTCGCAAAACATTGTATATAGTGTGCAAACGATGTGTCTGTAACGAACGATTACTGGGCCAAACCAAGTTTTACCAATGACATTTTCTAAGGTACAATAGTAAAATGCAACAACATGGAGCAACATGCAAGTTCTGAAATACAATAATAGGAACACAGGAGAAGTACTTACTTTTTTCTAGCATTCTCTTAATGCTCCTTAACTGCTCCGGCTCCCTCAGTTTGAGGTCAGACCACCTCTTTCTAAGCTGCTCCTTTGATCGTTTCACCCCGAAATTCTTCTTCAGACTTTTCACTACTTTCTTCATAATTTTGGCCTTCCTTACATTAGGGTGGGAATACGGCCCATGCTTTGCATCATAATCCGACTTTAGCAATATGTCCACCATCTCCATCATCTCTGCGTAAGACATATTAGATGCCTTGAATCTCCTCCTTGATCGTGACGTTTCACGGTCTGGGCTGGTCTCATCATCGTTATTGGAAGAATTACCAGACACCTGCTGTGATTCTGCCATATCTGTCTGCGCGCCGAAAGAGAAGAGACGGGGAAAGGTTGATAATGTGAACGTCATGGGCGGGTGACATGTGCGGAGCGACGTGTGCGGAGTTTGGCGCATGCGTAGTGTATATAAAGCAAACACACATGTGATGTTACTACGTTCTGTGTGCGGAGAGAGGAGGAAAAGTGACGGACGTGAGAACGAAGGTATGTGATTTTTATACTTTGTGAAATCGGTGGCCTATACTGCCTAGAGATTGTTTGAGGATATATATGGGGAATCAGATTTACAGAAGGTTAGACTGTGTGACTTTTTTTGTCTTGTGTTTTGGCTTGCAGACCAAAAATTAATGCTTTCATCAGCGATAGGGAATTTCTGGGTGAATTTATTGACCGGGTAAGGGAGCTGCCCGCTCTGTGGGAGACCAAAAACCCCATTCACCGTAAAAAAGGTGTGAGGAAAGCAGTGCTGGAGAGGCTGCTCCCATTTGTGCAGACCAAGATACCCACAGCAACCACACAACAGGTGGACAGTAAAATTGGGAGCTTAAGAGGCACATACAGGACTGAGCGCTTTAGGGTCCTTGCTTCTCAGTGGTCAGGAGCAGCAGCAGTGGATGTATATGTCACGACTTTGTGGTACTACAGCAGGATGTCCTTTCTGAACGACCACCTTGAGGCAAGGCCATCACTGTCCAGTCTTCCCCCCAGATTTACCTGCAGCCAACCTGAGCCTTCTCTGGAGCAAGAGGAGGCAGCCATCCTGGAAGAACCAGATTTGGACATCTGGAGCCAGGTATAGTATTTTCTAAAAATGTATTGTGAGAAAATGAATGCATGAAAAATAAGATATGTAAATACCCCCAAAAATTGGGACCAAAAAGTGATCTAAATATCAATAGACAGTAGTGGGCCCAAAATTGGGGGAGAAGAATGAAAAATGATGGGGTCATAATAATAGTCTTTTCTATTGATTTACATTCAATTTGCAACAGTCATGAGCTATAATTTGTGTGTAAATGATGAACCAAAAACTAAAACTATGTCCCTTTTTCATACACAGGATGACATCAGCCAGGAGGAGGGTCTGGAAAGTGTCAGGCAGGAGGAGGCAGGGCCCACTGTGAGCCAGGAGGAGGCAGGGCCCACTGTGAGCCAGGAGGTGGCAGGGCCCAGTGGCACACAGGAAGTGGCAGGGCCCAGTGGCACACAGGAGGTGGCTGGGCCAAGTAGCAGGACCAGATCTCAGGTACTTCCCATCCGCCTTACAAAAAGAACCAGGAGGGACAGGAGCACAAGTGAGGCAGCAATGGCCTGATTAGAGAGGCACATGCCACCCTCCAGGAGCCAACATCCACTGAAGAGGCCATTGCCGGCCTAGTTGGGGCCAAATTCAATGTGATGAGCATGGAACAACGCCTCCTATGTGAGCCCCTGCTGATCACCTTACTGAACAAGGGGGTGATGTGGAGAATTACCCCCAATACGGCCATATGTGAGGTCGCCCAGCTTTCACAACCTCAACCTCCTCCTCCTCCTCCATCTTCTTCTTCTCCTCCACCTCCTTCTCCTCCTCCTGACACGAGTACACCTCCAGTGGCACAGCCTCCAGCCACACGCAAAAGGAAGGCTGCAGGGAAGGCTGCCAAGAAGACCAGGAAGTGATGGCCTTGCTTCAATGTGGTCTGACAGAAGGCAGCCTGTTGTAGTACCACAGACTTGGGACATGTATATCACCTGCTCCTGTTCCTGACCTCTGGGAGTCCAGCATCAGATTGTGCTCACCACTGATGTGCTTGTCAAGCTCCCAATTTTATTGTCCACACAGGGTTGATGTGTGCTCTGGGGTCCCATGGATGCACAAATGGCAGCAGGTTCTCCAGCGCTGCCTTCTATTTATTTTGTTATATACTAAAATAAATGTTTTTTTTTTTTTTACAGTTAATACTTGACTATGTGTTTTTATAATAATTATAAATTTAGCTTTGGAGTAGGCAGATACATTTTAACAAATAAAATAAAAGGGACAGCTAACACAAAAAAAATCTCCTTGAAGGTCGAAAAAATAATTAAAAAAAATTAAGGGGTAAACTTGACACAACAAAAATAATAAATAAAATCATGGAGCTAACTATAAAATAAAGAATCATTTAAAATTAAGATCTGTATTAAAAATTTAAAAAATATAAATATTAAGGAGATCTTGCTCAATATAATACAGCTAAATATTCATGAGATCAGCATGAAAAATGTTTAAAATAGTTAGTCAGAACTCTGTTGTGTGAATATCAGCAGCAAAACAAGTTCTTTAGTTTTCATTATTGTAACATTCTAAAGAAGATTTAAATGTGCAACATTTAAACGATGCAATAATTTACAGCGTGACGGATGTGCTATCTCCTTTACGAAGGCTTGTTTTACCAGAAGAAGCGCTCCGATCTCATACTTGATTCTGAGCATGCGTGATTTTGGAAGACTCGGAAAAGCATACACATAAAAGTTTTCTCGTCGCAAAACAGGCCGACGAGAAACCCGACGAGAAAATCGAGAATTCTGAGGAGAAAAAAGAGAGCAGGTTCTCTATTTTTCTCGTCGAGATTCACGGCAGTTTTCTCGACGAAAAACCATACACACGAACGGTTTTCTCGGCAAGAAAGCTCTCTCTGCAGTTTTCTTGTAGTTTTTTGACGAGAAACTCGGTCGTGTGTACGAGGCTTTAGTCTTTGCATTGTGTGTCTGTGTGTGCCACACTAAGCATGGACAACAGAAAGAGGAGAAGAGAACTGTCTGAGGACTTGAGAACCAAAATTGTGGAAAAATATCAACAATCTCAAGGTTACAAGTCCATCTCCAGAGATCTAGATTTGCCTTTGTCCACAGTGCGCAACATTTTCAAGAAGTTTGCAACCCATGGCACTGTAGCAAATCTCTCTGGGTGTGGACGGAAGAGAAAAGTTGATGAAAGATTGCAACGCAGGATAGTCCAGATGGTGGATAAGCAGCCTCAAACAAGTTCCAAAGAAATTCAAGCTGTCCTGCAGGCTCAGGGAGCATCAGTGTCAGCGCGAACTGTCCGTCGACATTTAAATGAAATGAAACGCTATGGCAGGAGACCCAGGAGGACCCCACTGCTGACACAGAGACATAAAAAAGCAAGACTACAGTTTGGCAAAATGTACTTGAGTAAGCCAAAATCCTTCTGGGAAAACGTCTTGTGGACAGATGAGACCAAGATAGAGCTTTTTGGTAAAGCACATCATTCTACTGTTTACCAAAAACTGAATGAGGCCTACAAAGAAAATAACACAGTACCTACAGTGAAATATGGTGGAGGTTCAATGATGTTTTGGGTTTGTTTTGCTGCCTTTGGCACTGGGTGCCTTGAATGTGTGCAAGGCATCATGAAATCTGAGGATTACCAAAGGATTTTGGGTCGCACTGTAGAGCCCAGTGTCAGAAAGCTGGGTTTGCGTCCGAGATCTTGGGTCTTCCAGCAGGACAATGACCCCAAACATACGTCAAAAAGCACCCAGAAATTAATGGCAACAAAGCACTGGAGAGTTCTAAAGTGGCCAGCAATGAGTCCAGATATAAATCCCATTGAACACCTGTGGAGAGATCTTAAAATTTCTGTTGGGAAAAGGCGCCCTTCCAATAAGAGTGACTTGGAGCAGTTTGTAAAGGAAGAGTAGTCCAAAATTCCGGGTGAGAGGTGTAAGAAGCTTATTGATGGTTATAGGAAGCAACTGATTTCAGTTATTTTTTCCAAAGGGTGTGCAACCAAATATTAAGTTAAGGGTGCCAAGAATTTGGACGAGCCCATTTTTGGAGTTTTGTGTGACATTATGTCCAATTTGCTTTTTTTCCTCCCTTTTTTCGTTTTGTTCCAATACAAACAAGGGGAATAAACATGTGTATAACAACACATGTGTTACTTACTGCAATACTTTTCTGGGACAAATACTTGATTTTCTAGAAAAATTTCTGAGGTGCCAACAATTTCGACCATGACTGTATATATATAGCTGCCCTAGGAAAAAAACTGTGATTATATACCTAATATTAAACACTCAATAGTGCATCTATTTAACACAACTGTGTTCTCAATGCTCAATGCATATAAAAATCATCTTTATTTTCACTAACACATACAAAATAATTTTTACATTTCAATATTATAAAATATACAGATTAGTTTGTATGCTATATTCCAAGGGCAAGGGCACTGATGGGGTCCCTGTCCCCAAGTGAGAAGGGGTTCCTTTCCCCAAGTGAGAAGCGGGTCCCTATTAGGGCCCCTCTATGGCAGTCTCTTCTGTACTCCTATAGCAGTGTTTCCCCCTTCACATCATTCCCATGGTGTCCTCTGCCAATTCCCCCATAGTAAGTTTCCTGTGCCCCCAAAATCAGTGTCCTCTGTCCCCTGCACCCCCCACTGTAGTGTCCTCTGTCCCCCTGCACCCCACCCCACACACACACAAAAACACACTGTGTAGGTAGAACTCTCCAACCTTACACAGGTGTACAGCAGAGCAGAGATCAGCATCACAGGGGATGGGGGCGGGAACTGCTAAAGTTAACTTTTCACATTAACAGGCTGGTGATTGGTTGCTAGGATCAACCGGCAACCAATCACCTGCTGTTTAATGTAAAAAGTTAACTCTTGCGGCTCCCGCCCCCATCCAGCCCTGTGATACCGGATGTGAAAATGTCCACGGGATGGGTACATTTTGCGGTGGCAGGTCGGGTTGTTGACTCCTGCCTTAAAGGTTAAAAGTGTTATATGACCCATATTGTGATTAGGGTTATGGTTATCAAGAGAGTGTTCTGTGTCAAAGGTGGTGGCACTTGGGTGGGTGTTTGCATGGAAGAAAATAAGGAAGACTTTATGAAACATGAAATATAAATATTGTGCAAAATGTGTGCTGTCCCTTTAAATCAAAACCATGTGCAATTCATCAAATTTCAATGAAACAAACATGATAAAAAAACTTATTACATAATATATATATATATATTGTGACAGCAGGAAGGTAAAGTCACCTGGTTGCATCCAGGGGGGTAGATATATTTCGCCCAGATTCAGGCTTTACGCCGACTTATACAACTAGGTGGAGAGTTGTATAAGCCCAGCTAAGGCTAGTGGGCTCATGGATGACTCATACCTCTAGGGAGAGTGCTGGGCATCGTGCAGACAGGGAGTTGATGAGACCAGCTGAAGCTTGTCAGCTCATTTAGGCCTCTATAAGAACTCCCAGCTTCATTAGATGTTAGCTCATGCCTGGACCCAGACCTGTGTGGACTGTCTAGGGAGAGTGAACCCCTGTGCGGTGAGACAAAGCCTGTGTGGCTATTTGCTTGGACATTTAAAACCAGGGACTTAGGGACTAGGACAGCACTAGGCTGATCCCAGTTGTTAGTTAGGAAACCTGTATGTTTAGTCAGAGGTCAAGTTGACCAGGATTTATTTTGTTTATGTTTCTTTTGCTTTGCTGTGTTTTGTCACTGTAAATAGAAAATAAACCGCACCTTTTTGATTTTGAAAACCACAACCTCCGTTTGCTGGGCCTGTTTTTGTGTGGGGAGCCCATCTCGGGGGTCACACACACCCGCTGTTGAGCTAACCCCCTCACAGTTGGTGGAGAACCAGTGGCAGTTTTTTTTTAAGCCAGCATGGAGGAGATACTGAAGCAGCTGGCTCTAGCAAATGCCAATCAACAGCAGACAAATGCAGGTTTGCAAAAGAGCCTTGCAGCTCAACAACAGAACTTCGCAGCCCAGCAGCAAGCTCATCAACAGAGCCTTGCAGCCCAGCAGCAGACAAACGCAACTTTGCAACAGAGTCTGGAGGCTCAGCAACAAGCCCAGCAGCAATCTGAGGCCCGCTTCATAGACCTGTTGCAGAAGCAAGAGCAGAGACTACAACAACAGATGGAAGCAGCAATGCAGCAACGTCCGCAGACCAGTGAGGAAAGCCGTCCCACTAATACCGCGTCCTTTGGGGTGAGTCGTTTATTGACAAAAATGACTGGAGAGGATGATCCAGAGGTATTTTTGACCACATTTGAAAGGACCGCTGAAAGAGAAAAGTGGCCTGAGGAGCAGTGGGCTGGACTGGTGGCTCCTCTGTTAACTGGTGAATCGCAGAAAGCTTACTATGACCTAGAGCCTAACCAAGCAAAAGACTATGTGATGCTAAAAGCTGAAATATTGGCAAGGCTGGGTGTCACCCAGGCTGTCCGGGCTCAGCGTGTGCATAACTGGACTTTCCAGCTTGGAAAACCCCCCAGGTCTCAAATGTATGATCTCATTCACCTGAGCAGAAAGTGGCTACAGCCAGAGACTTTGTCCGCACCAAAGATTGTGGAACGTGTTGTAATGGATCGGTTTTTGAGAGCTCTTCCTACTGCCATCCAAATGTGGGTAAGCCATGGAGACCCAGAGACGGCCGATGGTCTTGTGGATCGTGTGGAGAAATACTTGGCTACAGAGAACCTGACGGCCTCTTCCAGAGACACTCGGACTTTCCACCCTAAGACCAGACCATCCCCAGGGGCGGATAAGAGGATTCCAAGGGGTGAGGGTGGAGAGAGTGAGAGGGTGGGAGCTCTACCCCAAGTTTGGCGAGAACAGCCTGGGAAATCAGCGGCTCAAGAGGCCGCAAGAAGGATCGTTTGCTACCGCTGCCGGCAAGCGGGACATATTGCAGCCAATTGCCCGGTTGTGGAGGAACCCATGCAGTGTGACTTTCTGACGGGCAGACGTCAGTCGCTGTGTGCGACAGTCGCATGCACTGCCATTCGAGGAACTGAGAAACATTTATGCAAAATGTGTGTTAATGGTAGAAATGTTGTGGTATTGCTGGATTCAGGTAGCCTTGTGACCCTGATAAAGGCTGAGTTAGTTAAAACAGAGGTCTCTGGGAATAGCAAGGTAGCTGTTATTTGTGTGCATGGGGACACCCGAGAGTATCCAGTGACTACAGTGTGTTTCGAGACCCCCAAAGGTACCCTCTCTCATCCAGTGGGCTTAGTATCTCAGTTACCACATGACGCCATTGTGGGAAGGGATTTTCCGAAGTTCTGGGAACTGTGGGATGATCCTGAGCCCCCCACTGGTGCCCCTATGTACCAGGAATGTGATAGCCAGAACTCCCCTGAGAGTGGTGAGGACTCTCCGGAATTTCCCTTATCAGTATTGGCAGGGGAGACTCAAGAAACTGGAGAGGAGCCCACCTCCTCAGACGAAAACCTACCGTCTGTGGAGTTTTCTGATCTGGAGGTTCACAGGGAAAATTTTGCACAGAACAGTTAAAAGACCCCGCCCTAATAAAGGCACGGGAAAACGTAGTGGAAATAGATGGCGAGTTAGTGAACCCAGATAATACCTGCACTTACCCATACTTCAGCGTAGAGAAGGACCTACTGTATCGGGTGGCAAAAAGGGCAGAAGAAACCGTTGAGCAGCTTGTGGTGCCCAAACCTTACAGGAAGTTGGTGTTGGAGTTGGCCCATGGGCACATTCTTGGAGGTCATCTGGGGACAGAGAAAACCCGAGAGAGGGTATTACAGAGATTCTATTGGCCGGGGGTGATGAAGGACATAGAAAATTATTGTTCCTCCTGCCCTGTGTGTCAGAGGTCGGCCCCGATGCCACATTTCCGTAGCCCGCTGGTCCCTCTACCCATCATTGAGGTCCCGTTTGAGAGGATCGCCATGGATTTGGTAGGTCCTATAATCAAGTCCGCTAGGGGGCACCAGTACATATTAGTTATAATGGACTATGCCACCCGTTATCCAGAAGCGATCCCTCTCCGAAATACCTCGGCCAAAACCATAGCCAAAGAGCTATCTCTTGTGTTTAGCCGGGTGGGTATTTGTAAAGAACTGCTTACGGACCAAGGTACACCCTTTATGTCCCGGGTTATGAAGGAGCTGTGTAAATTGTTCAAAGTGACGCAATTACGTACATCTGTGTATCACCCCCAAACCGATGGGCTGGTTGAAAGGTTCAACAAAACCCTAAAACAAATGTTGAAGAAAGTGGTGGATAGAGATGGAAAGGATTGGGACTGTCTACTTCCTTATCTGATGTTTGCTATTAGGGAGGTGCCCCAATCCTCTACGGGATTCTCCCCCTTTGAGTTACTGTATGGGAGACACCCAAGAGGGCTGTTGGATATTGCCAAGGAAACTTGGGAAAGTGAGAGTTCTCCCCACAGGAGTGTGATTGAGCATGTCGCCCTGATGCAAGACCGAATTGCACAGGTAATGCCCATCGTGAAGGAACATTTGGCCCAAGCGCAGTTAGCACAGCAGAGAGTGTACAACCGTGGAGCCAAGACCCGTACCTTTTCCCCGGGGGATAGGATACTGGTACTTGTCCCTACGGTTGAAAGTAAATTCCTTGCCAAATGGCAAGGCCCCTACGAGATAATGGAAAAAGTGAGCGAAGTGAATTACAAGGTCAGACAACCAGGAAGGCGAAAGCCCGAACAGATCTATCACGTTAATCTGTTGAAAGCCTGGAGGGATAGAGAGTCCCTAGTCGCAGACACTTGGTCACCAGCTCAAACTGGTTGCGTGATTCCTGAGGTTGGAATAGCAGCCACCTTGTCACAACCCCAACAACAGGAGGTTAAGGAGTTTGTGCTTCGCAACAAGGAGGTATTCTCTGAGCTGCCGGGACAAACATCTGGGGTAGAGCATGACATCATTACCCCGCCCGGTGAAAGGGTGAAGTTAAAACCCTATCGGATCCCAGAGGCCCGACGGGAGGCAATACGGGAGGAAGTACAAAAAATGCTGAACTTAGGGGTGATAGAGGAGTCCCAAAGTGATTGGTCTAGTCCCATTGTGTTGGTGCCTAAACCGGATGGGAGCTGCCGATTTTGTAACGATTTTCGTCAGTTGAACAAAGTTACAAAATTTGACACCTACCCCATGCCACGTATAGATGAGTTGATCGACCGGCTGGGAACAGCCCGATACATGACGACTCTTGACCTCACAAAAGGGTATTGGCAAATCCCCCTGGCCAAGTCGGCCAAAGAGAAAACCGCATTTGTAACCCCAGACGGGGCGTTCCAATACAAAAGAATGCCGTTCGGGTTACAGAATGCGCCGGCCACATTCCAGCGGAAAATGGACCAGATGCTGAGGCCCCATCGGAAGTATGCTGCGGCTTACCTGGATGACATAATTGTCCATAGCACAGATTGGGCCTCACATCTGCCAAAAGTGCAAGCAGTCCTGGACTCTGTTCGGGAAGCGGGGTTTACGGCTAACCCCAAGAAGTGTACCATTGGGCAGGAGGAGGCCAAATATCTTGGGTACACCATTGGGAGGGGAGTAATAAAACCCCAACTCAACAAAGTCGAGGCCATCCAGAGTTGGCCACGTCCCAACAGCAAGAAGCAGGTACGAGCCTTTCTGGGAATCGCTGGGTATTATCGGCGATTCATTCCCCACTTTGCTTCTAAGGCTGTGCCCCTAACCAACCTGACGAAGGGGAAAGGGTCGGTCATGATTAAATGGACCCCCGAGGCTGAGGCAGCATTCCAATTCTTGAAACAAGCCTTATGTAGCCAGCCAGTGTTGTACTCACCCGACTTCTCTAAAGACTTTGTCGTACAAAGTGATGCGTCAGATGTGGGGTTAGGAGCAGTATTGTCCCAGGTCTGGAACGGGGAAGAGCACCCAGTCATTTACCTCAGCAGGAAGTTGAAGTCCCATGAGGTAAATTACGCCACGGTCGAAAAGGAGTGTTTAGCGGTGAAGTGGGCTCTAGATTCCCTTCGGTACTATCTGCTAGGTAGGCACTTTGACATGGTTACGGATCACGCTCCGTTAAAGTGGATGGCTCAAAACAAGGAGACAAATAGAAGAGTGAATAGGTGGTTCCTGGCCCTACAGGAATTCAACTTCACAGTAAAGCATCGCCCTGGCGTTCAAATGGGGAATGTGGATGCTTTGTCTCGAGTACATGAATGCCTGATTGCTGGTGTTCCAACCCCAAGGTTAAAACAAGAGGGGGGGGTATGTGACAGCAGGAAGGTAAAGTCACCTGGTTGCATCCAGGGGGGTAGATATATTTCGCCCAGATTCAGGCTTTACGCCGACTTATACAACTAGGTGGAGAGTTGTATAAGCCCAGCTAAGGCTAGTGGGCTCATGGATGACTCATACCTCTAGGGAGAGTGCTGGGCGTCGTGCAGACAGGGAGTTGATGAGACCAGCTGAAGCTTGTCAGCTCATTTAGGCCTCTATAAGAACTCCCAGCTTCATTAGATGTTAGCTCATGCCTGGACCCAGACCTGTGTGGACTGTCTAGGGAGAGTGAACCCCTGTGCGGTGAGACAAAGCCTGTGTGGCTATTTGCTTGGACATTTAAAACCAGGGACTTAGGGACTAGGACAGCACTAGGCTGATCCCAGTTGTTAGTTAGGAAACCTGTATGTTTAGTCAGAGGTCAAGTTGACCAGGATTTATTTTGTTTATGTTTCTTTTGCTTTGCTGTGTTTTGTCACTGTAAATAGAAAATAAACCGCACCTTTTTGATTTTGAAAACCACAACCTCCGTTTGCTGGGCCTGTTTTTGTGTGGGGAGCCCATCTCGGGGGTCACACACACCCGCTGCCGAGCTAACCCCCTCACAATATATATATATATATTTATATATATATATATATATATATAGCACCCTGGAGTCAGGGAGCTCCTTACAAATGTGCTTGCCAAGAGTAGTTATATTGGTTGATTGATAGGTATCTATTGATTTCTCCCTAAGTTTGGCATTGTTACACTTTTCTCTTCTACCACTAGGTGGCCAGCTTGGTGGTACTAGATACGAGAAGGGCAACCCAAGGTCAGGTTATGGGTATGTGGGTATCTCAGCCAATGGGCAGGGTTTTTCTTGAATCCCTTGGCCTTCTGGGAGAGCCTATATATATTCGGGTGAGGTCAGGTGATCTGTGTTAAGTGCCACCTGGATGGCCGTTTGGATGGACGTGTGTGTCGTCTGCCCCGGGCTACTAGGCCGGAGATTGGGCCTATCCTGGGGGCATCTGGCTGCTAGGCTGTGTGAGGGCCTGTCCAGAAGTAGGAGAGCAGCGCAGGGTTGGGATTGCGGCTTGCAGTCAAACCAGAAGTGACGGTTCTGCCAGCCAGAGAACCTGTCAGTGGTCGGAGGTAGAAGGAAGGCTGTTGCCACGGGCGGTCTTCTTGCTACTCCCTTGGCACTGGCTGATACCTGCCTGGCTTTCCTCCTAGTCCCCCCATCGAGGACACTTCCCAGGTGAGCTCTTGACTATATGCTGACTTCGGGCCCTGTTGGTCCTCCCTCCCCTATCCCTGTGAGTTACCCTGTTCCAGCCTCCGGGTCACCTGGGGGACCTTGCCTCGCTGGGTTGCCTTCATGAAGGCCCTGTATGCCGTGCCCAATGTTGCCACCCCTTCCCCTGGGGACCGCCACCTAAACCTACACACTGGGAGTTGGCGCGAGGAGACTTTTCCCTATTTTGAACGCTGTGCTGGTGCTGGAAATATTTTTTTTTTTTGTTTTTGTTTTCTCTTTTATAACTGCTACCCTGTTTACCTCCCAAGTTTGTGCCCTTAGCCTACGCTAAGTGAAACCAACCACTTTTACACACTGCTCCGGGTTTTTTATTTTTGTTACTATTCAGGTTTGGGGCGGCTGCACGAGGTTTGTACTGTCTGAGTTGACCTTGTCGCCACGCCCCTGGCTGCTGTTGGTTCTCCTTGCCCCATTAGGAGAATTGCCTAAAGTCTTTGGATGTTAGTTATGGGATTTAGCACTTTGAGTTCCCTAACAGATGTGCGGGGAGGGGGGAGGGGGGGGTTGGGTTCTTTAATGTCTGTGTTTTTTGGGTTTGTATGTTTCTTTCACTGTGGTTATCTCTGGCAGTCTGGCCCGGCTCTGCCTGGGCCGGATGGCTGGGTCATATTGCTATACTTCATGGATGCCTGCTCGGTGAGTGGGAGACGCCTCTCTCTGGATCCGCCTTTTGTGTATCCCCCTGATGTTCTATCTGTCCCGTTCCCCCTATGGCCCATTTGAGAATTATGTCCTGGAACGTCCGGGGTCTTAATGATAAAATTAAGCGCTCCCTAGTGTTTACGTTTCTCAAGAAGTATAATCCTCAAGTATGCATTTTACAGGAAACCCACTTGGTGGGGAGCAAGGTCCTTAGTTTGAAGAAGCCCTGGGTGGGACGTTATTACCACGCTACGTATTCATGCTACGCCAGGGGTGTTAGTATCCTTATCCACAAGTCCCTAAACTATGAATTACTGGATGTTAAGGTGGACCCGGAGGGTAGGTATATATTGACACATGTTGTGATTGATACCATTGAAATGTTGATCTTAGGCATTTATATACCACCACCAGCTACTATAGCCCTACTAAAGTCTCTAACCCCCCTCCTCTCTGGGTATCCCACTGATAATCTTATCATTGCGGGGGACTTTAACATGGCTCCGAGCCCGTCTCTGGATAGGCTGTCGGCAGGGACCGGTGTGGACTCTCCTCTGTCACAGTGGGCGTCTCTCTATGGCCTGACTGATGTCTGGCGGTGGAGACACCCCGCGGACAGAGTGTACACCTGTCACTCTGCGTCTCATCGTGCTATGTCTAGAATAGACCTGATCTATGTCCCGGGTTGGGGAGGTGGAGATTCTCCCACGGGGTATCTCGGATCATGCCCCTATGCTGTGTACCTTCCATACTAGGATGCCTCCCTCGGAGAGAGTGTGGAGACTGTCTCGCTACTGGATCTCAGATCCCCTTATTGACACCGAAATCTCTAAACACATTGAGGATTTCTGGGTGTCGAATGACGGGACTGCTTCTGTACATGCCACCTGGGAGGCTTTTAAAGCCTTCATTAGGAGTTGCTATCAGCTTTCCATTTCTCGAGCTAGGAGGGAGGCAATCATTACTGTTGAGGAGGCCGAGTCCAGGGCCCAGGCCCTGGAATCCCAGTTTGTCCTTTCCCGCAACCCTGTGACATACCTGGACATGCAGGCTGCGTACCGGGAGGTGATGCTCTTGAGGGTGCAGAACGCCACGAAACAACAACTAGCTCAATCACAGCGTATTTTCGAGCAGGGGGAAAAAACGGGGCGGCTCCTGGCCTGGTTGGCTAGGGAGCAGCAACCGACCTCCTCCATTGCTCGCCTTAGGGATGCCGGTGGTGCCTTGGTGGTTGACCCGTTAGCCATCAATGCCCAATTTGCTGACTACAATCGCAGCCTGTACTCCTCCAGGGCTAGCTACTCGGAGGAGGAGTTGGGCTCCTTCCTCGATCTGGTCACCTTCCCCAGACTTTCCCCTGAGGCCCGTGACCAGTTAGACGATACTATCACCATTGAGGAGGTCCGGCAGGCCCTGGGTGACTTGCAGGCGGGGAAAACCCCGGGAATGGATGGCTTTCCCCCGGAATTTTATAAACAGTATGGGGAGCAGCTGATCCCTAAATTACATGGGATGATGGTCGCGACCCTGGCGGCAGGGGGCCTCCCGGCCTCCATGGCTGACGCGATCATAGTGGTAATCCCCAAGCCAGGTAAGGACCCTGAGCTGTGTGCCTCCTACCGGCCCATCTCCCTTTTAAACGCTGATGCTAAACTACTCGCCAAGATTCTGGCTAAGAGGGTGAATGTGGTTATTCATACCCTGGTGCATGAGGATCAGACCGGCTTCATGCCAGGCAAGGGTACAGACATTAATTTACGGTTTAAGGTTGTACACGGTTCTGGGTTCTGTCAATTGCCTGGCCGACTCGGATGCAGTGGCCTCCCTCGATGCCGAAAAGGCGTTTGATTCCGTTTAGTGGATCTATCTTTGGGAGGTCCTGCTTCGTTTTGGCTTTGGGTCTAAATTTATCTCGTGGGTACGAGCCCTGTATCGTTCCCCGCAGGCCAGGGTGCGCACTGGAGCGCTGCTCTCCCCCTCTTTTGCCCTACATAGGGGCACTAGACAGGGATGCCCGCTATCTCCGGTGCTCTTTGCGCTGGCGGTGGAGCCCATGGCAATCCTCCTGCACTCGTCGCCGGCGGTGCGAGGCATCCTGATAGGACAGGTTGAGGAAAAACTCTCTCTTTATGCCGATGACACTCTCCTCTACCTTAGGGACCCCGCCTCCTCCCTCCCAGCGGCCCTCTCTCTCATCAATACTTTTGGTAAGTATTCCGGCATTTGCGTCAACTGGGGGAAGTCTGTGCTGTTGGCGTTGCGTTCCCCCGGGGACGCGCTGCCGGTTGACACCCCGCTACAGCGGGTCTCCCAGTTTAAGTATCTTGGGGTTATTATCCACAATGACACCTCACAATTTATTCCCTTAAATTTAACCGGTGGTTTCCCTGCTGTCTCAGAGATGTTCCGCCTGGAAATCATTGCCCCTCACGCCGGTCGGCAGGGTTAATCTAATTAAAATGTCTGTGCTTCCCAAGTTTCTTTATCTTTTTAGGCAAACCCCGGTCCCCATTCCATGCTCGTTCTTCCGGAAACTAGATAGCCTGATCGTGCCGTTTATATGGAATGGTGGCAACCCCCGCATAGCACTGAAAACCCTGCAGTTGCCCGTCACCTTGGGAGGCCTTGCATTACCTTGCTTTGTCAAATACTACTGGGCAGCGGTCCTTGTAACGGTCAAGTGGTGGCTGTCTGAGGAGCCTGCCAATCCCGCAGCCACGCTAGAGGCGGCTATATTAGGTTCCTACTCTGAACTCAGGAATCTGATTCATAGAGGCCCCAGGTCCAACACCAATGTCACCCCTTCCATGCGGACCACGCTGCGGGTATGGGACACGGTGAGGGCCAGGTTTGAGAGGCCCGACGGTTGGGCTCCGCATACCCCACTGTGGGGGAATCCGAGACTGCCACACTTTCGATCCATCCCGGACCCGGTGATCTGGGCCCGGCATGGCATCAAAACCCTGGCGGACGTGACCTCTCTGGGAAGGCTCCGCTCATTCGATACTCTCAAAACTAAATATGGATTGCCAAATCATATGTTTTTTCGATACCTGCAGCTCCGCCATGCCTGTCACTGTCAATTTCCCCAACCTATCAGAATGGAGACCATTGGTGTGGAGCGCATGTTGGGGGAGGCGGGGGTCACTAAGCCCCTTTCAGCTTTATATTCTGAGTTTGCTAAACTGGACACTTCAGCAATTGCTAAGCTGTTTACGAGGTGTCAGGCAGATATACCCACACTCGCTGGTGATGATTGGGAGGAGGGCTTTCAGCAATACCTCCCCCTTGTAATTTCTGCGAGAGATAGGTTTATGCAACTGAAGTTTATACACCGAGCTTACTACTCGCCTGACCGGTTGGCTAGTATCTACCCAGATAGGAGTGCAGTCTGCCCTAAATGCCAGTCAGAGACAGGTTCCTTCTTTCATGTTGTCTGGTCCTGTCCGCTGCTGCGGGCCTTCTGGGGAAGGGTGGTTGCCGATATAAATTCCGTTGGCAAGCTGCGGGTTCCCTGCGATCCTCTACCGCTGCTATTGGGCGTGGTCGATACGCTGGAAGCCTCACAGGCTAAGAAACTGTTTGTATTCTTTGCGGCCTTTTATGCCAGGAAAGCGATCCTCTTGAATTGGAAGACCTCCTCTCCCCCGACGGTGCAGCAGTGGAGGGCATTGGTGGACGCGGCCCTTCCCCTCTATAAACTGACTTATATGGGTCGTAACTGCCCCAACAAATTCGATAAGGTCTGGGCGGCGTGGATTCGCAAGAGACAGTTGACTCTGGAGTAGGGCTCAGACCCGGGTCTATTGCCGAGGGGTGTGCTGGGGCTGCCCTTTTGGGTGGACCTCCCCTGTCCCTCCTTATCCTTGCCTGCTTCTGCCATAAAGTGTCCCCTTCTGTCTCCTGGGCTTCGAAACACTGTTTCCGGGGTGGCCTGCCCTGGTCCCTGACGGGTGCTGACCTGTATCTACCCTCCTGCCCTCTACTGGGATACGGTCCATGGCTCTGGGATGCTCACGAATTGAGATATGCTTCCTGTACTGTGTATTTACTGTTTTTTTTTGCCCTGGCTGTTGCGGCATTGGGGGGCCTTTTCCCCCCCTCACTGCTTACATTGCATCTGTGTACTGATTTCCATTGTATCATTGACTCACTGCCCTAACTTCTAACCCTGTATCATGGTTTACACCTTTTGCTCGTAAGAGCTGACTGTCGAGACTGTACCACAGTGTTTTTTCTGTTTTTTTCTGTTTGTTGTTTTTTCTAAAAAATGAATAAACTTAATGTTAAAAAAAAAAAAGGCTGTTGCCACGAAGGGGCCAATCACCAGGGACCACAGTGAGTAACTGAAGCAAGCACAGGAACCATATTCTCACCGAAAGGGCACCGTGGAGAATCTTGAAACTTCAGGCGTTGATAAAGTCAGGAACCCAACCAGCGGAGGAGACGTTTGCAGAGCAGCCTTGTATGTCAAGCCAGGGACCGAGCTCATTAGCAGGGGTGAAGCTTGAGAAGTATCTGGAGTGCCAAGCTATGGACACAGCAGAGAAGTGGGGGTGACGCTTGAAGAGATACCACCGCAAACCTTGTGATTCAAAGTCAGTGAATCAGAGGGTCCAGTGAGAGATCAGGAGCTCAGTATTGAAGAACTACAAGGAGCAGTTGTAGTGGAGCTGAAAGAACTGTTTTGTTTGAGTTAGGAACTGTTAAAGGACTGTTACTATAGGAGACAGCATTCCTGCAAGTGCAGATGTGGCTTCTTGCTGGGGCATTTCCCTGCACGGCTGTCCTCTTTTTGAAGTCCCGGAGTCTGCCAATTGAGTTTGCAACTATCTACCTGTGCCCTGTCCCTAATCCTCTTTCGCCCAAAAATATATAAAAAGGACTGTCAAAAGAAATAAAACCTCTTTAAGGGCCAGTTCACACCAGACGCAGTTCCGTTCAGTTCCATGTGCTTTTATTCTGCACAAAATGCATTGTTGTGGAAAATTTTATTAATGTATGTTGTCAGATGTCCCCAGTGTCAGTTTTGCTGTAATGCGCTCATGTGAGTGTATTCGCACATACAGACTTTGGTGGAAGACCGGTGCCGCAAACACCCTCCCACGGACACAACAGATTTGCTTGCTTCTTTTAGGGATGTTCATTTAGGTCTCACCAAGGGACTGGCCACTTCTTGTCGACTGCATTAAATGACTCCGAGCGAACAGATCTGCGTTTATGGGAACTATAGCATAACTATACGAAAATTGTGGTTATCTGATCCATGATTAAGTATGGTTGGCGTCATTGATAGCGGTGAGTTGGTTTGCACACGGCTTTGTACAAAGCCATGCTTTCTAGTGTTCTTTTGTCTCACAGAAAGCATGGCCCGTGTACCCAACCGTTTGCACACATCACTGCTAGCATTCTATTTGAATATATACATGTCTGTCATTGGTTCTTTTGAAAGTATACAAAATGTCTGATTGGCTGTTTTGTGAAGCCACCACCTTCTTTTGTTATTCATGTTGACACTATAAATAAAGGGAGCTGGCTATCCTAGGTGGGACACTGCTCTGGGATGCCTTGATAATGAGACCTGGCTGGTGATGCTTCCTTCTTTGAATGAATGGGACGGATGAATGGTGAGTGAAACTTAGATTAACATGCATTATGTCACTGAGATGAAAATGTGTTACTATTAGAGACACGATATTTGGCTGTATGCTCTGCATACAGCCTAATTTTGCTAACAGCTTGGCAGGCCAGAAAAGGAGACATGAACATGCCCCCCCCCCCCCCCCAGCATCGGTTGGAGACATGTCACAATGCGTGGGGGGGGTCTGCTTTGTAAAAGAACAAATTTTTCGTCTTTTTGAAAAAATGCTGTAAGTTTGCAGTATGTGTGTGTGTGTGTGTATGTCTGTGAATCCGATCGTGTGTGTGTGTGATTTTGTTGGGAGAGAGATCGTATGCCTGTGAATCCGATCATGTGGGCCTGTGTGTGGATGTCTGTGAATCCGATCGTATGTGTGTGATTTTGTCATGGATCATTTGTGTGTGTGTGTGTCTGTGTGAGTGTCTGCTGTATGAGAGATGTAAGAGAGATGGCTGTTTGGGAAAATGATCTTTGTGCAATGTATTGAGCAGCTTGTATGCAGTGATGTATTGAGCAGCCAGTCATTGCTGCCATGTGCTTTGGTGGGGGAGGGGGCAGGCAGCATGGCCATCAGCTACAATTTGGTGGGTCTCTGTGTATCTTTTGACTACAAGTTTGATGCATATGGAGACTGTATATTGTATATGAAATGAAGGTATAGCTGTGGTACTCAGTGCAGCCTACACTGAGCAGTTTGTAAGTAGATGATTGTTTGGGTGCCATGTGGATTGGGGGAAGGGCAGCCCACTGCTTAAAATGGAGAATGTTTTGTGTTGGGGAGGGCGGCTATACCCTGAGGGAAGAGAACTCTGATGTTCTTAGCAGGCATGCAGGCAGCATTGTACTGTATGTGTCTGGTGAATATTTCAGAGTATATGAACTTTGCGAAAAGGAGCGTTGTTGTTTTTAATGTTGTGCATGTAACTAACATTTTTTTTAGTTGGCCAAAGGGTCTGAGTTGAAGTAACCTAAAGTGTGTGTCTATGGTTGAGTGTGAATCTCAATTGTGTAGTCTGTCTTTGTGGAGAAAAACATTTTTGATTTTCTTTTGAAGAGATCCTGGTTTGGTGGTAAAAACTGCCTTTTGTTGTTGGCCATGTGGTTTGTCTGCCATCTTGAGGCACAGTGTTTTCTTAGCCTGTGGGTATCCTATAGGGGAACGCACAGCCACTTTTCCTTTGGGTGTGATATCATGTGACCGTGCTGTGGCATTCGTCGGCTATTTTGCTGGTGGAATTTCTCAGCTTTTGGGGCAGATTTTGATGTTTGGTGCGAATTGAGTAGTGCAGACTTTTCTGTGTTGGAATCTGGTGGAGACCATTTTTGTTTTCCTTTGTGTGTGGGAACCCATGCGGTCTTGCGTTTTTATGTAGCGGCTTCACTCTCTCTCTCTCTTGTATTGGTTGCTTGTGGCTGTTGTCTAGGGGTACTCTGGAGGAGAGAGTGCAGGACACTAAGCCAAGCTCTCACCCTCTGTGTCTGTGAGGTTTGAGCAAAGTCTTTTCTGAATTACCTTCGGGTCTGCATCCTGCATATGGAGCCTCCACTTCTTCCGTGGAGGTGTGTCTGCCAGTAATAGAGCCCCACACCATTAAAAGTTCAACACTCCTTTATTTCTTCAATGCCAGAATGAACTTAATCAGTTGAACTTCCATAACAGACAGACAGGGGTGTGGATACGAGTAGGCCCAGGCACAATGAACTCTCCTATCCCTTTCTCGTGCGTATAGGCCTGGCGCACGGTCTCTGACCGTGAAGTTGGTAGCTGCCACCTACCGGGTGAACTGTTTGGGGCCCCTGCCACGGGTCTAAGTAACGGTCTCTGTCACGACCTAAAGCCTCGTACACACGACCGAGTTTCTCGTCCAAAACCGACAAGAAAAGTGCCGAGAGAGCTTTATTGACGAGAAAACCGTTCGTGTGTATGGTTTTACGACGAGAAAACTGCCGTGAATCTCGACGAGAAAAATAGAGAACCTGCTCTCTATTTTCTCGTCCGGATTCTAGATTTTCTCGTCGTGTTTCTCGTCGGCCTGTTTTGCGACGAGAAAATGGTTTGTGTGTATGCTTTTACGACTCTTCAAAAAGCGCGCATGCTCAGAATCAAGTATGAGACAGGAGCGCATATTCTGGTAAAACAAGCCTTCGTAATGGAGATAGCACATTCGTCCCGCTGTAAATTATTGCATCGTTTAAATGTTGTGCGTTTAAGGCCCCTTTCACACTGAGGCGCTTTGCAGGCGCTATTACGCTCTAAATAGCGCCTGCAATGTGCCCCAAAAAAGCCTCTTAATACTATCCAATGTGAAAGCCCGAGGGCTTTCACACTGGAGCGTTGCGATTGCAGGAGGCTCCAAAAACTCCTGCAAGCCGCATCTTTGAGGCGCAATAGGAGCGCTAAAAATAGCGCTCCTATAGCGTCCCTGCCCATTGAAATCAATGGGGTAGCGCCTCTAATACACCCGCAAAACGCCTCAAAGAGGTGTTATTGCGGGCGTTTTTAACCCTTTTTCAGCCGCGAGCGGGGGTTAAAATACCCCGCTAGCGCCCGCAAATCGCGGCCAAAAAAACGCTATAGCGGCGCTAAAAATAGCGCCACTATACCGCCAGCGCATCCAGCGCCTCAGTGTGAAAGTAGCCTTGATCTTCTTTAGCATGTTACAATAATGAAAACTAATGAACTTGTTTTTCTGCTGATATTCACACAGAGTTCTGACTATCTATTTTAAACCTTTTTCATGCTGCTCTTAAGAAGATTTAGCTGTATTATATTGTGCAAGATCTTCTGAATATTTTAATGTTTTACATTTTTTAGACAGATGTTAATTTTTTTAATTTGTCTATGTTTTGATAGTGATCTGCAAATTTTTTTTTAAATAGAAAGGCAGCGCTGGAGAACCTGCTGCCATTTGTGCATCCATGGGACCCCAGAGCACATATCAACCCTGTGTGGACACTAAAATTGGGAGCTTGAGAAGCACAACCGTTGTGAGCAAAATCTGATGCTGGCCTCCCAGAGGTCAGGAACAGCAGTAGGTGATATATATGTCCCAAGTCTTTGGTACTACAACAGGCTGCCTTCTGTCCGACCACATTGAAGCAAGGCCATCACTTCCTGGTCTTCTTGGCAACCTTCCCTGCAGCCTTCCCTGAAGCCTTCTCTGCAGCCTTCCTTCTGCGTGTGGCTGGAGGCTGGGCCACTGGAGGGGTACTCCTGTCAGGAGGAGGAGAAGGAGGTGGAGGAGAAGGGGGTGGCGGAGAAGAAGAAGAAGGTGGAGGTGGAGGAGGAGGAGGAGGAGGTTGAGGTTGGGATAGCTGGGCGACCTCACATATGGCCGTATTGGGGGTAATTCTCTCCATCACCCCCTTGTTCAGCAAGGTGATGAGCAGGGGCTCGCATAGGAGGCATTGCTCCATGCTCATTACCTTGAACTTGGCCTTAACTAGGCCGGCAATGGCCTCTTCAGGGGATGTGGGCTCCTGGAGGGTGGCATGTGCCTCTCTAATAAGGGCCATTGCTGCCTCACTTGTGGTCCTGTCCCTCCTGCTTCTTTTAGGAAGGCGGATGGGAGGCACCTGCAATCTTGTGCTGCTACTCGTGCCGGCCACCTCCTGTCTGCCACTGGGCCCTGCCACCTCCTGTCTGCCACTGGGCCCAGGCACCTCCTGGCTGACAGTGGGCCCTGCCACCTCCTGGCTGACAGTGGGCCCTGCCACCTCCTGGCTGACAGTGGGCCCTGCCTCCTCCTGCCTGACAGTTTCCAGACCCTCCTCCTGGCTGATTTCATCCTGTGTATGAAAAAGGGGCATAGTTTAATATTTTAGTTTATTATTTTCACACAAATTTGAGATCATGAATGTAGCAATTTGAATGTAAATCAAGAGAAAAGACAAATATTTTTAGGACCACATCAGATTTCATTTTTTGCACCCAATTTATGGCAGACTAATGTCTATAGATCTTGATTTCACTTTTGTATCCCAAATTAGTTTAGGATTTTCATATTGGCTTGCTTATTTTTCCAGCTTTAATTTTCTCAGAATACATTTTCGTTAATTACTATACCTAGCTCCAGATGTCCAAATCAGCTTCTTCCAGGATGGCTGCCTCCTCTTGCTCCAGAGAAGGCTCAGGTTGGCTGCAGGGAAGTCTGGGGGGAAGAGTGGACAGTGATGGCCTTGCCTCAATGTGGTCATCCAGAAAGGACATCCTGCTATAGTACCACAAATTCAAGCCAGGACCTTAGAGCGTTCATTCCTGTATGTGCCTCTCAAGCTCCCAATTTTAGTGTCCACCTGTTTTGCTGTTGCTGTGGGCACCTTGGTATGCACAAATGGGAGCAGGGTCTCCAGCGCTGCTTTTCTTACACCTTTTTTGCGATGTATGGGGTTTTTTGTTTCCCACAGAACGGGCAGCTCTCTTACCCAGTCTATAAATTCCACAAGGAATTCCTTATCACTGATAAAGACATTCATTTTGGGTCTGCAAGCCCAAAAAAATCACCAAAAAATAATGTCATTCACACAGTCTAACCTCCTGTAAATCTTATTCACCATATATATCCTCCAACATTCTCTAGACAGTATAGGCCACCAATTTCCCAAAGTCTCAAAATCACATACCTTCGTTCGCACGTCCGTCACTTTTACTCCTGTCTCTGCACACCGAACGTAGTCTAGTCACATGTGTGTTTGCTATATATACACCATGCATGCGTAAAACTACTCACACGTCGCTCCGCACACGTCGCCCGCCCATGACGTTCTAAGTAACATCTTTTCCCCGCCCCTTCTCTTTCGGCGCGCAGACAGATTTGGCGGATTCACAGCAGGTGTCTGCTAATTCCTCAAATAACGAGGAGGAGACAAGCCCGGAGACTGAGGAAACGTCACGATCAGGGAGGAGATTCAAGGCATCTAATATGTCTTACACGGAGATGGCGGAGATGGTGGACATATTGCTAAAGTCGGATTATGACGCAAAGCATGGGCCGTATAGCAAACCTAATCGAAGGAAGGCCAAAATCATGAAGAAAGTCGTGAAGAGTCTGAAGAAGAATTTTGGGGTAAAACGATCAAATGAGCAGCTCAGATAGAGGTGGTCTGACCTCAAACTGAGGGAGCCGGAGCAGTTAAGGAGCATTAAGAGAATGCTTGAAAAAAGTAAGTACTTTTTCCCCATTTTTCCTATTATTGTATTTCACAACTTGCATGTTGCTCCATGTTATTGCATTTTTCTATTGTACCTTACAAAATGTCATCGTTTGAACTTGGTTTGGCACAGTAATCGTTTGTTACAAACACATCGTTCGGCCACTATGCACGTCATTTTTAGATTTTACAGGGTTAAAATATTTTACACAGCTGCCTGTTTTTATTCAATAGTTGTTCTTACATTGTTGGCTAGATGATGTGTTTGTAAAGAGAATGAAATGCAAACTTTAATCAGTGTAAAGGAGAGGACACCCAGCAGCTGGTTCCACATCTGTACTTTTGAGCACTATAGTGTTGGCCATCAGAACCACATTTTTTGGTTGTCCCACACAGGTGCATCAGTGAATTTTTGTGGTGCCTCCATGTATAAAAATTGACAGCCAAAGGTGAATATTAAAGAATATCGTTTTTAAAAATAATGTCTTCATCTTGAAATCCCGCCCAAACAGACACTTGTACCCCACTTCCAACCAATGTATCATGTTTTTATTTTTTAGACAAAATTTCTGTGTGATAACTATACCTTTTGTTTGATTCTCATAGGGGAGAGAAGACTGGGAGGAGAACACTCCAGGGAGCACAGGAACCCCACACCTTCTAAACAACCCCAACCTCACCAAGACCCACAACCTGAGGATGTTGAGGAAGTTGAAGAGGTGGAGGAAGGAGAAGTGGAGGAAGGAGAGGTGGATGACGTGGTGGAACTGGTCACCACAACAGGTCAGTATCTGTCACCACAGCTTCAGGTAAGAGATGTAGGCCTGCAGAGTTATAATACCTTTTGTATTTTTTTATAGGGGATGTAAATGTTGTGGTGAAAGAAAGTACGCGTTTCTCTGCTGACAGTGCCCTACGAATCATACAGCAAGTGATGGAATGTAGCACAGAACTGGACAGAATTAAGCAAAGAATTAATGTGATGGATCAAACCTTTAAAGACATCCTAGATGTTTTGGGGAGAATTGAATAAGGCATCAAAACCCCCATTTTTTGTTTGAGATTGTTCTTCCCCCTTTTTTAAGCTTTTAGACAATCAATCAAGCCAAAAATTGAATATGCACACAGTGTGTCAACATGTGCCATCTGCCATCAGGGGATATCCATGTACGTGTTTTGGGGGTGCAACCCCTTCCTCGTATCTCAAGTAGGTGAACTGAAGAAGGGGTTGCACCCCCAAAACACGTCCATTGATCACCCCTGATGGCAGATAGCACATGTTGACAATAGGGATCAGGAGTCTAAAATCCCAATTGAAAATTACTTCAAATTGTGTGCATATTCAAATTTTGGCTTGGCCAGGGGTGCCAATACCCCATATTAGGACAGCCAGATAGAGACATATTTTGTGTAATTGAATGTCTCATATTGCCAAGAGGTATCCAATGTTGTAGTTTATTGAATGCTACTGATGGTTTTGTATTTTCTTTAAAAAAAAAAGCCGGTTTGTGGCCAGCCAAAAAAAATATATACATACTGTTCTATTTACCATGTGTGTGAATGTGCACAGAGTAAAATTTTTGAACAACAACAAAGTGTAGCTTCTTTTTCAAATACGCTCTAACCTTATTTGTGTATATTTTTGTTGTTCCTAGTGAAATGGTTGGTATTTACTAAAGGAAAATACACTTGGCACTACAAATGCAATAAGACAAACTAGGAGACAGGAAAAAACAAAAGTTAAAAGATTTAATCAGCTTTTTATTTAGTTCTTTATCCTAACAGGTTTAGACATGGCCTGGCATAGGAATTGCCCTGTAAAAATGAATATATCCTAAATAAGTCCCATCAAAAATCAGCAATGAAGGGAAGCCGTGAAGAGGTGAACCGCAAAAAGTTTGAAATTCGGTGCATGCACACCCGTGTCCACCACCAACAATCAAGCTGCTTACCAGAGGTAAGAAACAAATAAGCCCATCAGCAATCCCAGGGGGAGATCCAGAGAAATCCAGATAAACTTCGCAGAGTTCCAACGTCACTTGATAGGCAGTGGATACAGCAAAGATTTCCCAAGGAGAGAGAGGAGGCTCAATAGTGCATTACCCAATGTAAAATTTATTTTTAAAACGGGTTTAAAAACACGCACACCTCCGTGCGTGCTGACGTCATCACTACGGGACAGGTACGGCGGACCGGCCGGTTGTTATGTTCTTTAAATTGTACATTGTGTAAGTGTTTTTAAACCCGTTTTAAAAATAAATTTTACATTGGGTAATGCACTATTGAGCCTCCTCTCTCTCCTTGGGAAATCTTTGCTGTATCCACTGCCTATCAAGTGACGTTGGAACTCTGCGTTGGAACTCTGCGAAGTTTATCTGGATTTCTCTGGATCTCCCCCTGGGATTGCTGATGGGCTTATTTGTTTCTTACCTCTGGTAAGCAGCTTGATTGTTGGTGGTGGACACGGGTGTGCATGCACCGAATTTCAAACTTTTTGCGGTTCACCTCTTCACGGCTTCCCTTCATTGCTGATTTTTGATGGGACTTATTTAGGATATATTCATTTTTACAGGACACATTCATTGTTATCACTGTTGGACTTTATTTATTCAATATATGTGTGGATTCATAATTTTTGATTATTAGTCAATTCACATTAGCGCACTTGTTCTTTTTTATTCTTTTGTATACTTTATATGTTATCACATATCACAGGTGCTGCTGTATATTTATTTATGTTACTGGCTAGCGCGGTTTATTGCTTTAATTTTTTACACCATAGGAATTGCCCCCCTACCCGTGAAATATTCCAGATATTTCTCACGAACCTCACGGGCATTTTGGGGGGCAAGCCAGGACGGGCAGATTCTAGGCCCGGCAGGGTATTGCCAGATGAAAGTCCTGCCTCAGGCAATATTGAGGCCATATAATTTGTTGATTTTCGGCTCAGAAAGTTATGTAGCACACAGCAACATAAAACAACATAGTAATCTTGTACTCCACCAAGTGAATTGGAGTTATAAAAAGGCGGAACCGGCTGGCCATTATCCCAAAGGCATTTTCTACGACTCTTCGGGCTCTGGCCAGCCGGTAGTTGAACACTCTCTTCTCTGGGGTCAGGGTCCTCTGGGGAAATGGTCTCATGAAGTGCGGTCCGAGTCCGAAGGCCTCATTAGCCAAAAAAACAAAGGGGAGTCCTCCAACATTCCCTGCATCTGGTGGCAATGCAAGGTCGTCACTCTGGAGACGGAGGGCAAACTCCGTCTGGATGAAGGATCCCCCATCGGACATCCGGCCATTCTTCCCCACATCCACATAGAGGAATTCATACTGTGCTGACACCACCGCCATCAGCACAATGCTATGAAACCCCTTGTAGTTGTAGTAGTAGGACCCAGAACGGGGTGGCGGCACGATGTGGACGTGCTTCCCGTCAATGGCTCCACCGCAGTTGGGGAAGTCCCACCGCATGGCAAACTCCGATGCCACAGTCTGCCATTCCTGTGGCGTGGAAGGAAGCTGTGGAGTCAAACAAGATAAAAATATATTAGTACTTTTGCACATAACATTGCAAGCAAATTATAATAAAATACATTCTAGCCCAACATCATTCTTAATTTCCGTTTAATGTGTTTTTAAAAAGTATAATGGAAGGCTCAAGTATCATATTCATCACCCCCTCTGATGGTTAAATATAATCAAATTTGGGGGGGGGGCTAGATGTGTTTGGCCACAGGATAGCATTGCAGTGGCGGTGCGTCCAGAGTGGGCGCTGGAGCGCTGCCCCCTCTCTCCTGCGCCCGTCACTAAGAACAATACATAGGTTCATGCCTTGCATTAACCTATGTATTGTCAATGCCGCCCACTATTCAGGTGGATGGCCCCCTGTTGAGCGACGGCCATATGAATAACAGCGGCATTTTTGGGTTGAAAATTGCCTATCAGAGCCAGGGGGGCAAATAGCCTTGACGATTACAGCCTGAGGGATGTAATTGGCTTCATAAAAGTTAACCAGGGGACGCAGGGGGGGGCATTCCTTGGGTAAACACTGACAGGCTCCTCTGCCAATCATGTTCACCAAGTCTGTTTACCGGTAACCTGATTGGCTGATGCAACATCGAGGGCAGGAGAAGACATCAAGGAGAGAAGAAGGATGGCGCTGACCAGAAGAAGGTAAGTGCAGGGCTGGGGGGGAACTGGCTGCATTTGAGGGGGCAAACTGGCTGCATTGGAGGGGGCAAACTGGCTGCATTAGAGGGGGCAAACTGGCTGCATTGGAGGGGGCAACTGGTGGCGTTTAATAGGCACAGTCGCAAAAATGGAGGAAGTTTATAGATAAAATTTGGGGGTGGCCCCCTAAACATTTGGAGCAACAGCCGCCACTGATGGAGAGGTTAGTGAAGGGAAATATGCATGGAGGAGAAAAAAGGGGCATTTTAAAGCTTCCAGCATGCATGAGGACAAAGGGGACATTCTCAGCATATTACAATCATGGTAATTAGTGAAGGATGAAAGAAATACAATACATTAGCATACATGAAATACATAAAATGTGATGTTAATGGAGAAAACTTACCCTAATATAGTCCTCCTGTAGGACTTGGATAATGGCAGAACAGGTGTCTGGGATTATGAGGCCCAGAGCCTGGGGGGAGATGCCTGTCGTGAACTTCAAGTCCTGAAGACTTCTCCCTGTCGCCAGGTAACGTAAGGTGGTGATGAGCCTCTGCTCGGCACTGATGGCTTCCCGCATAACGGTGTCCTGCCTGGTAATATAGGGGGACACCAAAGCCAAAAGATGCTGAAAAACAGGGTCAGACATCTGCAGAAAATTCCTGTAGTCCTCAGGATTATTCTCCACGATCTCCCGCAGCAGAGGCATATGACAGAATTGGTCCCGCTGGAGCAACCAATTCTTGGTCCATGAACTCCTCCTCACCCCGTTCATGGACTCGTCTTGGTCCAAAACAAGCAGACCAACACCAAGCGCCCGCACAGCACAAACTCGACGACAAGAACGTACCCGCGAAATGGCTAGGAAACGGTCATCTTATCAGAACGTACTAAACAGAATGCACTTTAGAACAGCAAGGCCTATGAAGAACGAACTGAAATTCAGAAACGAACGGACAAGAACGCACTGTAAAACAGATACGACCTGCCTACACGCCCTGAAAGACAAGATACGAACCCACAAGCACAAACTGAACCGCAGAAAACGAACTGAAAGCACGAAGACTGAAAAGCCCGAATCGTCTCTTCCCAAACTTTTACTTCACACGCGGTAACACAAGATCAGCAAAAGCAGCCCAAGGGGTGGCTCCAGGGAAATCGATCTTCCCCTTTATACTGCCGTCGTACGTGCTGGACGTGACCGCGCAGAACAACGACGAGATTTGGAATTGTCAGTGTGTACGCATGGAAAGCTTGACGAGAAACACGTCAAGGTTAACAAGAATCTCGTCGAGAAAAACGACGTGTTTTTAACGACGAGAAACTCGGTCGTGTGTACGAGGCTTTAGAGTAACGGTCTCTGCCACCGACCTTAGAACATGGACCACCTTCCGTGTGAATATGGCCCCTGTTTGGCGAGGACATCCATCCCGACGGTCTCCGATGGCCCTGTCCCGGCACTGGCAATCTGCTGCACCAGATCTACGGGAAGGTCACCTGCGCGGTCACTTACGCCTGGATTCAGACACCAGATTCTGTGGGTGCCTTAGGATGATTCCCAGTGGAAGAAGCTGGGCCCCAGGCCTGAACGATGCACCTCACCCCAGACTGAGGGTGTCTGGGGTGACTCCCGAACTCCACGTGTCCTGGCCTAGGCCGCCTGGAGACCGACCGCTGGACAGCAGCCCTCAGGCTAAAGGTGCCTGGGACTCGGACCTCGTAGCGAATATGTCCGCCCCCTTTATAGCCTCTCCCAGCTAGCACAGCGGGTTCCCCGCCCCGCCGTACAACCGCTGCGAGAGACCAAAAAGGGTACGGCACTCCAGCGATGGTTCAACCCCGGCCCAAAGTGACAGCGCCACCTGCTGGGCCGCAGGGAACTGGACATCACTGATGTCTCCACCCGAATCAACATAAAAAGTACCTACCCGCTACATTTATATTTAGGTGTTCATTTGATGTCCCATGTTTGTCAGTTTTTGGCTGGTAGGGAAGTTTGTGCTGATTTTGGCGAAATCAAAAACTGCATTACATGCGTTAATGGCGCCATTTTGTTGTTGTGGCCTGGCTTGTCAGCCATCTTGAGAGGCAGTTTAAGGATTTTGTGTCGTTTGCCCTGTGGGTCGTCCTAGAGAGGAAGCTGCTCCAATTCCTTTGTGTGTGTGTAGTGCAGTCTGTTCTGTTTTAAAAAAAGTGATTTAGAGACGCAGTTCTTAACGTTTTTATCCGAGAGAACACACATTTTGAGGGATTTTCAGTTTGGCCTGTGGGTCGTCCAGAGTAGTGAGACACCAGGGTGACATACTGAGAGGCTCTTTTTGTTTAATGTTGAATTTGCTGGTTTAAACTGTTTTAAACTGTTTTTGTAAGCATCACCTCTTGAGGTGAGTAGAGTGGTATCTTGATATAGCGCGCTCTTCCCCCGAGGGGTCCCGATGCGCTTGCAGACACATGCTGGGGCCCATTTATGGATGGGATCTGGTTGACCTACCAGCATGTCTTTGGAGTGTGGGAGAAAGCCGACGCAGACACAGGGAGAACATGCAAACTCAATGCAGATGGTGTTAGGATGGGGATTTTTCTGTTTTCGTTTAAGTGAATGTAAGCTATTGCAGGGTTAGCTGACTTTGCAGTGTATGAGCGTTTTTTGTATTGGATTTTGGTTGTAAGTGAAATCCCTACTTTACACTGAAGTTTGATAGATTGTAAGACTAACTTTAACCGAGTTTTTGTACAGTGGTGTGTGTTTTTATGTTTAAATATTTGGGAGTTTCCCAGAAGGCAATTCATTGTTTTTGAAGCTTGTACTGTATAGCCATCTTTTGGCAGGAGTTTGTATTTGAGTCTCAACTTGTGTTTTGACTTCCAGGGGATGTTTGGGTCAGGGGAGATTCCCTCCCATTTGAAAAAGGGGGGTTTATTCCATCATTTCTTTGACAAAGGTTTTTTTAAATTGTTGAAATATATATGATGTTTAGCCATGGATTTGTTTTGGTGTCTTGATAGACAAGGCGATGGGGCTAGGCTCCCCCCTCCCCCTCCCTCTTCCTGTACAAATGATATGTAAATAAACCAGTAGGGGTTTTAAGTAGCTGAGCATGTAACAGGAGGTTATTTTCAGCATTTATGTATCAGCAGAAAGTTGGTGGGAGGAGCTTGGGGTTGTCTGAAAGGTTGGCCAATGAGATTTCTGTTTGGAAGGAAAATGGAAAGCATTTTGGCGTTTGAAATAGGGTGTTTTATATTTTGTACCAGTTTTGTGAAGTTTTGTACTGTAATACAGTTTTGGGTAGAGAGCAAACAGGGGGGCATCACCATTATTGTAACATCTGGATACAGAGAGAAGCCACATTGTTCCGCAGGTGGTAAATGGGCGTAAGTGTTCTGTGTGGTTTAGTCTGGCAACGCAGTGCATGGGTGTATAGCGGAAAACGCTTGTGTATGCATACACTGTGAGGGGTAGAGGCCTAATTCGGGGGGGGGGGGTGATAACGCCTCGGTTAGGGTTTCTAGTTGGGGGACTTGCCCAGATAGTGGTTGTAGTCCTTCAATCCACCATAGAAGAAGACACCGGGCGGTGCTCCCCGAAATGGGTGCAACGGTTTCTCCTGGACGCAGGAGTAAGACGATGAGCTGATTCGAATCGCCATGGACACAAGGAGGTCTGTGCAAAGGGAAGGAATGGAGGCTTCCCGCAGTCAGATGGTCACACGGTGCACAAAGCCTAGTTTTGGGGCAAAGGCCTTTGAACAACAAAAAGATTAACATAGGTGGTCCAAGGCTACCATTTTGGGTATCCCTCTGGAATGGATGTAGTTCAGCGGTGACTTCAGAAATCTGTAATGATGAGTGTTGATGGAGGTGTAGTACACGCTTTTGTGATTCTCAGAGGAGGAACGGTGGTTAAATTCTCATGCCCGTTTGTTTGAACTTTGTATGGCTGGTCCATGCAACAAGGTTCTCGAGCTGTTCTCATGTTTGTCCCATTGTATTTTTTTCTATTGCTAAAAGAGTGAAGGTAGAATTCTGTCTGTTTTGTTTTTTCATTTTTGGTTTTGGAAACTATGAAGTATCTCCCCCACATTTGTATCTGAATGTTTGTATGTAGTAAAGTGAATATGTTCGAACTTACCGCGGCGATCCTCCGATGCGTCACGGCTGTTGTTTTTTCTTTTGTACCAGTTTACATTCTTTCTAACCAGGTGACTGGGTCGTTGTAAAGAAGCTTGAGGGATGAGACCACGCCAGCCACTGCAAGAAGTGGCTCAACCACACCAAAAGAATGAGTAGTATCTTTGTTTATTTATATATTTTTTTGTTTAGTAAATTTTAGCAAGGGTAACGATGAAAAGCATCCCAAGTTATTATTTAAAGTGTATTTCCTGACTAGCTCAGAAAGCGAACAGGACCGATTGTTAGGTCTGTTCTAAGTCTCCACCGAGTTTTAGTACCCCAGCGATGACAGCGGTACATGCCATCTATGATGTTATTATGGGTATGAGGAGTTTTGACAAACTGGTGAAGACTTCAAACAGACACTTGTCAATGGAATCTAACGTGCATTTTCAGAGGGTAAAATTAGTTAGTTTTAATAGCTCTGCCTCTTGTCGGTTTGGGTATCTAGGCAGCCCACAAGTGTGTTTGAACTTTAGTTTGGTGCTTATGCGGATCTGCAGATTATAAGGTAATTCCCCAAAGCAAGAGGTTCATGCGTGATGGTGAAGCTGTCCCAGCATCTTATGTCATGGCCGATCGCGAGGATCTGATGGCGCGAGAAATTAAGAATGGCAAGGACAGCTAGAAGGGAGTTGTTCACCAACCCCGACCAGGTCTGGGCATGGTGTCCTGGATGTACAAGGTGGGGGGTGCTCGAGCTTAGGATACGATTGAACAATTCTCATCCATTTAAGGATAGGATTCTTCATGTAACTGTTGAAGCCAGAGCTGTAGCTAAGTGAAGGTTGAGAGTCCTTTTAAGGGTCTGGGAATCTTTGGGGATCTAATTTTTATTTTACAGTGGATCGTGGTTAAAGGAAGTGGGAATATATATACTCATGTTGTTTTATTTCTATTCTTTCTATGTCGTGACAAGGTGCTCCTGTTGCCTGATTGGACGCGTGACCAGAGTTTCCCTGATGAGACGCCCCGAAGCCGGACCCACATACAAGACACAGAGGATCACAGACGGATCGGCGATTACTACAGCTCACCATTTCGTGTCCTCCTTTATAAGTCATGCTCCTGAAGAACAGAGTCTACATGTCAAGCCGCGTTTTCCTTTTTATAGACTGTAAGGACTGATTCATTTCCAGGTGTAAGAAACAGATCAAGTTTCATCGATGGGCATGGGGTGCATATGACAAAAAAGGGAGGACTGTTGTGGAAAATTTTATTATTGTATGTTGTCAGATGTCCCCCAGTGTCGGTTTTGCTGTAATGCGCTCATGTGAGTGTATTCGCACATACAGACGTTGGTGGAAGACCGGTGGCGCAAACACCCTCCCACGGACACAACAGATTTGCTTGCTCCTTTTAGGGATGTTCATTTATGCCTCACCAAGGGACTGGCCACTTCTTGTCGACTGTATTAAATGACTCAGAGCGAACAGATCTGCAATTATGGGAACTATAGCATAACTATACGAAAATTGTGGTTATCTGATCCATGATTAAGTATGGTTGGCGTCATTGATAGCGGTGAGTTGGTTTGCACACGGCTTTGTACAAAACCATGCTTTCTAGTGTTCTTTTGTCTCACAGAAAGCATAGCCCCTGTACCCAACCATTTGCACACATCACTGCTAGCATTCTATTTGAATATATACATGTCTGTTATTGGTTCTTTTGAAAGTATACAAAATGTCTGATTGGCTGTTTTGTGAAGCCACCACCTTCTTTTGTTATTTATGTTGACACTATAAATAAAGGGAGCTGGCTATCCTAGGGGGGACACTGCTCTGGGATGCCTTGATAATGAGACCTGGCTGGTGATGCTTCCTTCTTTGAATGAATGGGGAAGTGACGTTTGTGCGTTCCAAGTGCGCTCCGGATACAGGAAGCAGCAGTGAGACTGGTAAACACGATTTGTACCAGCTGATACGCTGCGCTTGGTGGGGGCCTGTGGAACAGCGCGTTTTTTTGAATTAATATGCTGCTTCTTCACCGCTAGCTTTTACCATATGGAAGAAATGTTTGGAATGATTTTACTATTGACTGATTAAAATAAATCTTTACAGGATTACACTATTGGTGGCTTCTCTTTTTCACCCATAATATCTGGTGGTGGATATCGGATGATCTCCGGAGATGTCTGAGTGAGAAAGCAGGAACAGGATCTGGACGATCGGATAATCAATGGATGGGATCTGTGAGGTGCGTTTAAAATCCACTGTTGTGGTGAGTACCCACCCGAAAGGGGAAACAACAAATGATTAGAGGAGGATTTTATCATTTACTCTAGAAGACACCTGAAGATCTGTGTCATTCATAACAGTTTCATCACAATTTTTTATGCACTCTTATGAACTGAGAATAAGAAACAGTGGTCAGGGGAGTGTGCTGACCATTTGAGCGCTGCTGTAGAAAACCTTTATTACCCTACCCAGGGACTTGAATCGTTTTTTTATAAATTTTAGTTATATGTACTGCAAAATATTTGTTTTGTTATTAAGCGGCTGCTGATTTATATAGTATATATTGGGTTAATGATTATGGTAACATACTCATTGTGGTGTGTTATTAGTCACCTGTGAGCATCTTTAGCGCTGGGATAGTGAAAGAAGGCCAGGGGAACTTCACTAGTTAATTTTATACAAAATGTCTGATTGACTGTTTTGTGAAGCCACCACCTTCTTTTGTTATTCATGTTGACACTATAAATAAAGGGAGCTGGCTATCCTAGGGGGGACACTGCTCTGGGATGCCTTGATAATGAGACCTGGCTGGTGATACTTTCTTCTTTGAATGAATGGGACGGATGAATGGTGAGTGAAACTTAGATTAACATGCATTATGTCACTGAGATGAAAATGTGTTACTATTAGAGACACGATATTTGGCTGTATGCTCTGCGTACAGCCTAATTTCGTTAACAGCATGCACAGTGTTTTTCATGTATTCCAATAGCTCTAGTTGGCTCTAGTTCACACCATGCAGTCAGTTTCCGGTCAGTTTCTGCACCGGAAACTGACTGCATGGTGTGAACTAGAGCCAACAAGAGCCATTGGAATACATGGAAAACACTGCACATGCATTTTTAGTGCAGAAAAAATGCGCACAAAACTGTACGGAACTGCATCTGGTGTGAACTGGCCCTTACATCCAAGAAGTGTCTGACACCCAATGACTTTCACCATCTTTGCACCCACTATGCCTCACAACCTACCACATATTGAAGGATGTCAGCTATCTTTGGCCTTGGAGGTCCTCATTAGACCAAAAGAGGTAAAAGACCTAGCTACATATATATACAGTATGTATATGTGTAGCGGGTATGTAGTATTTAGGGGCAACATCTGGGTGGTAGTATGACCCAGATGCACTAATTGGTACAGTAGGGCTGTGTTTTATTCGTGTGAGGACATCAGTGGTGTTCAGTTCCCTGCGGCTCAGTAGGTGGCGCTGTCGCCTTGGCCCGGGGTTGAACCATCACTGCAGTGCCGTACCCTTTGTGACCTCTCGCAGCGGCTGTACTGCGGGGCGGGGAACCCGCTGTGATTGCTGGGAGAGGGTATAAAGGGGGCGGACATCTTCACCACGAGGTCCGAGTCCCAGGCACCTTTAGCCTGAGGGCTGCTGTCCGTGATCGGTGTCCAGGCGCCCTTGGCCTGTACACGTGGAGTTCGTGTTCCATCCCAGACACCTTCAGTCTGGGGTGAGGTACTCAGCCGGAGGCCTGGGGCCCAGTACCCTCCACTGGGTCCGGCGAGGGAGGGATCGTCCTAAGGTGCCCCGGGTGTCGGGCACCTGAATCCAGGGCGTAAGGGACCAGAGAGGGGATCCTCCCGAAGAGCTGGTACAGCATTTTGCCAGTGCCAGGTGGACCTCTGGAGACCGTCCGGATGGATGTCTTTTCCCAACAAGGGCCAATTCATCTAGGAAGGTGGTTCATGTTCTGTGACCGGTGGCAGCGGTTCATCTAATTCACTCAGGTCGGTGGCAGAGACCTGCTATCAGGCCTGTGGCAGGGGCCTCAACAGTTCACCCGGTCGGTGGCAGCGGCCAATCTCACGGTCGGTGGCAGAGACTGTGCGCCAAGCCTATTTGCACTAGAAGGAATAGGAGAGTTCACTGTGCCTGGACCTACTCGTATCCACACCCTGTTTGTTTATTCAGAAGTTCAACTGATGCTGTTTACTTGTCAAGAAGAATAAAGGAGTGTTGGACTTTTATTGGTGTGGGGCTCTATTACTGACAGTCAAACTTCCACAGGAGAAGCAGAGGCTCCACCCAGAACACAGGCCCGAAGGTAAAATAAGTGTTGGCTTTCACCTCTGCACATTAGAGGACATAGGCCGTAGTGAACCTCATCCTTCTCCCGCATACCCCTAGACAAGCCAGCCGTTTTATTCACAAGGGGACGGGGGTGAGGCCGCTACATATGTATAAAATAATCCCTGCAAGGGCACAATTAATGACCCAAATGACCACTGAATATATTGGTGCATTTCATATAAACATATGAGGATTTTATGATTTCCATCTATCCTTCTCATCCAGGGTTTTGAAAGTGAGAGTGTCACCCTTTTCCTTGAGATACAAAAAGTGCATTTGATCTATAACTCGAGGTCACCTCGGACCAGTAAGAGGCCGTTTTTGCTTAAGGAGCACTTTCAGCACTGGAGCACTTTTTCTACAGATTTTTATGAGCACAGAGCACTTAATTCACATATGATTTATCATGGACTATTGAAATTTACCAAAATATTTAGTGGTCATTTGTGTCATTAATTGTGCCCTTGCAGGGATTATGTTATATATATTTTTTATGTAAAAAAACTTTTTATCATGTTTGTTTTATAGAAATGTAATGAATTGCTTATGGTTTTGATTGGTTGCAGCGGTCTGTAGATTACCATCAACTAAGCGCAAGAGTCTATTTTATTTATTTTAAAATATCATAATGTGATGAACACTTTATGGACACCTTTTGTTTGATTTACTTTTTACTTTTATTTTTATATGCATTGAGCATTGAGAGCACAGTTGTGTTAAACAGATGCACTTTTTAGTGTTTAATATTTGGTATATAATTACTTTTTTTACCTAGTGCAGCTATAAATATATATATATATATATATATATATATATATATATATATATATATATATATATATGTAGCGGGGTGCCACTTTGCAGTGTGGTTATAAGACTGTTGTTGTATTGAGAATGAACCCAGCTCGCTCCAGAGTCTCTTTTATGACATTGCAGTAACTGTTTTGTTTAACTGTGTGGAACGATGCATTATGGAACTTATAGTACAGAGAGAAAAAGACTCCATTGCCATGGGTAACAAATAGACTACAAAACCCACAGTGTAGCTGTACTACCAGAGTGCATTGCATCTTCGCACAGCCTTCTGGGGGAAATTACTTAAAGGAAGGGAGGAGCTACACTCGCTCTCTTTGGACATCGCCTTCTATCAAGCAGGAAGCCTGCGTTGAGGCCTGCTGCCAGAGTGTGTAGGCCGGAAAGCCTGGGCCTACAGTTGTCAAGCAGGATCACTCAGCCCAAGGAGGGATCCTTTTCCGTGTGTCCAACTCTCGTTCCACAGAGACCAGAGTTGTTCATCTACCGACACCTTGTACGGCTGTGTGAGGGACCGGAGACTGCAAGTTGCGGAGAGGCCGTGAACCGGAACACCGACAGCGGAACGTACCAGAGGGACGAGGCCTGCTTTGGTGAGGGGCACCTGCCCAAAAGAACTGACTAACTGTTGCGTAGGAAGGTGACTCTTAAAGACCTGCCATTATCAATAGAGTAGTGTGCCACATACAAGGACATAGAGCATCTCAAAGTGGCTGCGTGTTTTAAAGATTGGCGTTGGCACAGTCAGTGAGTTCTACATATTCATAAACATTGTGGATGTTCAGTTTTCTGCCTTTTTCATAACCTTATGGATTACAAATATTTGATGTGCACCAACAAATGCTAGCGAAGACTCTTATTACTGGAAGGAACTTTATACTGAACTTAGTCAGGCCTGTTCAGAGCAAATAGTACTGGGACACGTGTACAGTATTGCCCATTAGGGGGAGCTCCCGAGCATACAGCCTAAATATATAGGAAGTGTACACTAGAACTGTGATTTTGTGTTTTTGATTGTTTCTTATTAAGATTTTCTGCTATACCATTGACTCTTGCAGGGCCCTGTAAGAGTTATCTGTATTTCTGTCTATTTCTGTTACTTTTCTTACCAAGTAAAATTTACCCTTGGTTAAGCAGCATTCTGTGTGGATTTATCTGTTACCCTGTTGGACAAGTGGCCATTACAAGGTAACAATTTTATTTACAATTTTATTACTGTGTGATATTATTGTGTTTCCCAATTACCAGTGGGCTCCACAATCCTCGTGTAGACCAGTTGTGCCAAGGGAGGGTTCGAGCCAAATTCCTGGGGTTGATAGCCAGAGTACAGACCCAAAACAAAACCAGTAGCCCGACCTCAGAGAGGGGGGTAGTGCTACATATATATATGTAGCACTACCCCCGTAGGAGCTGCTGGTTATATTTTTGGGTCTTGCCGTTACCTGTCTGTTCCACCGTATCTGTCATAGGCAGTGGCGGCTGGTGCTCAAATTTTTTGGGGGGGCGTAAACAAACTGAAAAAAAAATCATCAATTGCCGCCACTGTGCCCATTAAACGCAGCCACTGTGCCCAAACGCCACTAGTTTGTCCCCAAATGCAGCCAATTTCCCCCCCCCATATGCAGCCAGTTTCTCCCCCATAATGCAGCCAGTTTCTCCCCCATAATGCAGCTAGTTTCTCCCCCATAATGCAGCCAGTTAATCCCCCATAATGCAGCCAGTTAATCCCCCATAATGCAGCCAGTTTCTCCCCCATAATGCAGCCAGTTTCTCCCCCATAATGCAGCCAGTTTGTCCCCCATAATACAGCCAGTTTCTCCCCCAAATGCAGCCAGTTTCTCCCCCAAATGCAGCCAGTTTCTCCCCCATATGCAGCCAATTTCTCCCCCATAATACAGCCAGTTTCTCCCCCATAATACAGCCAGTTTCTCCCCCATAATGCAGCCAGTTTCTCCCCCATAATGCAGCCAGTTTCTCCCCCATAATGCAGCCAGTTTCTCCCCCAATATACAGCCAGTTTCTCTCCCATAATGCAGCCAGTTTCTCCCCCAATATACAGCCAGTTTCTCCCCCATAATACAGCCAGTTTCTCCCCCAATATACAGCCAGTTTCTCCCCCCATAATGCAGCCAGTTTCTCCCCCAATATACAGCCAGTTTCTCCCCCCTAATGCAGCCAGTTTCTCCCCCATATGCAGCCAGTTTCTCCCCTATATGCAGCCAGTTTCTCCCCCATAATGCAGCCAGTTTCTCCCCCATAATGCAGCCAGTTTCTCCCCCAATATACAGCCAGTTTCTCCCCATAATGCAGCCAGTTTCTCCCCCATATGCAGCCAGTTTCTCCCCCATAATGCAGCCAGTTTCTCCCCCATAATGCAGCCAGTTTCTCCCCCAATATACAGCCAGTTTCTCCCCTATATGCAGCCAGTTTCTCCCCCAATATACAGCCAGTTTCTCCCCTATATGCAGCCAGTTTCTCCCCCATAATGCAGCCAGTTTCTCCCCCATAATGCAGCCAGTTTCTCCCCCATAATGCAGCCAGTTTCTCCCCTATATGCAGCCAGTTTCTCCCCCATAATGCAGCCAGTTTCTCCCCTATATGCAGCCAGTTTCTCCCCCATAATGCAGCCAGTTTCTCCCCCATAATGCAGCCAGTTTCTCCCCCATAATGCAGCCAGTTTCTCCCCTATATGCAGCCAGTTTCTCCCCCATAATGCAGCCAGTTTCTCCCCCATAATGCAGCCAGTTTCTCCCCCATAATGCAGCCAGTTTCTCCCCCATATGCAGCCAGTTTCTCCCCCAATATACAGCCAGTTTCTCCCCCATAATGAAGCCAGTTTCTCCCCCATATGTAGCCAGTTTCTCCCCCAATATACAGCCAGTTTCTCCCCCATAATGCAGCCAGTTTCTCCCCCATAATGCAGCCAGTTTCTCCCCCATAATGCAGCCAGTTTCTCCCCTATATGCAGCCAGTTTCTCCCCTATATGCAGCCAGTTTCTCCCCCATAATGCAGCCAGTTTCTCCCCCATATGCAGCCAGTTTCTCCCCCAATATACAGCCAGTTTCTCCCCCATATTGCAGCCAGTTTCTCCCCCATATGCAGTCAGTTTCTCCCCCAATATACAGCCAGTTTCTCCCCCATAATGCAGCCAGTTTCTCCCCCATAATGCAGCCAGTTTCTCCCCCATAATGCAGCCAGTTTCTCTCCTATATGCAGCCAGTTTCTCCCCCATAATGCAGCCAGTTTCTCCCCCATATGCAGCCAGTTTCTCCTCCAATATACAGCCAGTTTCTCCCCCATAATGCAGCCAGTTTCTCCCCCATAATGCAGCCAGTTTCTCCCCCATAATTCAGCCAGTTTCTCCCCCATAATTCAGCCAGTTTCTCCCCCATAATGCAGCCAGTTTGTCCTCATAATACAGCCAGTTTCTCCCCCATAATGCAGCCAGTTTGTCCTCATAATACAGCCAGTTTCTCCCCCCCAGCCCTGCACTTACCTTCCTCGAGTCAGCGCCGTCCTTCTTCCGTCCTCGATATCTTCTCCCGCCCTCGATGTCACTTCAGCCAATCAGGTTACCGGTAACCATACCCAGTGAACCTGATTGGCCAGGGAACGCACCCCTGTGCGTCCTCTCATTAGGTATTTAGAAGCCGATTACAGCCCTCAGGCTGTAGTCGGGAAGCCTATCAGAGCCTGCTGGCTCTGAGAGGCACTTCTAAAGGCCAATCAGACGCTGTGACTCAGATGGCCGGCGCTCAAGGGGCCGGCCATCTGAATAGTGGGCGGCAGCAATACATAGGTTCATGCAATGCATGAACCTATGTATTGTTGTGGTGAGTGACGGGCGGGCGCAGAAGCGAGCGGTAGCGGCGCTTCTGCGCCCACTATGGTCGCGCCGCCATGTGTAAAAAAAAGACATTAAAAAAAAAACTCTTAAAGGGCCCGTTTTTTTTTTTTTTTTTTTTTTTATTTATTTTTTTGGTGACCACAGGAGCGAGGGGGGGGCGGCGCACGGGCGCCCCCTATGGACGGGCCGCCACTGGTCATAGGGGTTCCATTGAAGAGTTTTCACAGATGTCAGCACCAACACATAGGGGCTGATTTACTAAACGTTTGCGCCATGAGTATTGGCGCATCTGCGTGCGCAATGACTGTTTTGGTATTTACAAAACATTAGCGCCGGTAGCGCAGCCCTATTTGCCATTTACTATAGTGTTGTCGGCGGACGGGAGGAGGCGCTCAGTGCGCCACTATGGACCTGGCACACAGCATGTTAAACTCTAAATATAAAGAAGCTGGAAGTGAGAATATAATGGGGGTGATGTGGGGTGATGTGAGGAAGTGTAGTGACACCTGCCCAAATAACAAACATGGCCAAAATTGAGTGAGAAAGTAACTTTTTCAAAACCAGCCCGCTGCGCCGGCAAGTATGATTCGAGCTGCGGGAGTTTTTTTTGAGCTCAGCATGGGAATTTCAATGGTTCAAATGCGCCAAGACACTGCGCCGGCAAAATCTTAGTAAATGTCAAGTCACGTAAACTAATTTGCATAAGTTGAACAGGCGCAGCTCTGAACTTCCCAGTGAGCCTGCAAAATGTCATTTCTAAAGGAAAAAAAAAGGCATTTAAAAGCAGCCGCGGCTGTAATGAATTGTTGGCTCCCGGCAATATAGAGAAAAGTCATTGAAAGACTTTGCTAAAAAAAAAAAAAAAAAATGTGGGGGTTCCCCCAAATTCAACTACCAGGCCCTTGAGGTCTGGAATGGATATTAAGGGGAACCCCACTACAAATTTGTTTTTAAAATGACGTGGGGTTCCCCCCAAATATCCATACCAGGCCCTTTAGATCTGGCATGGATTTTAAGGGGAACTCCACCCCAAATGTTAAAAAAAAATGGCGTGGAGTACCCCCCAAAAATCCACACCAGACCCTTATCCGAGCACGCAACCTGGCCGGCCGCAGGGGAAGAGGGGGGGGCCAGAGAACGGCCCCCCCTCCCTCCTGAACCGTACCAGGCCACATGCCCTCAACATGGGGAGGATGTCCCCATGTTGATGGGGACAAGGGCCTCATCCCCACAACCCTTGCCCGGAGGTTGTGGGGGTCTGCGGGCGGGGGGCTTATCGGAATCTGGAAGACCCCTTTAACAAAGGGGACCCCCAGATCCCGCCCCCCCCTGTGTGAAATGGTAATGGGGTACAAATGTACCCCTACCATTTCACAAGGAAAGTGTAAAAAATGTAAAAAATGACAAGAGCCGGTTTTTGACAATTCCTTTATTAATGTCTTCTCTTTTCTTCCATCTTCTTCCATCTTCTTCTTCCATCTTCTTCTTCCATCTTCTTCTTTTCTCCATTCGGGTTTCTTCCTCTTCATCTTTATCTTCATCTTCCTTCTTCCTTTGGTCTTCTTGTCCGCATCTTGTTCCGGCATCTTCCCTTCTTCTTTCTTCTCCGGCCGCTCCGTTTGAATTGGAGGTTCCCGCTGTGCGACGCTTCAGTTCTCCACTTGGTCCGCTGCCACCTGGTGGCTCCGCCCCCCTCTGACACCACGGGGAAAGTCCCCGTGAAATCCATGTGCGTCAGGGGTGGCGGGGTCACCGGGTGTAAGCGGACCCAGAGGGGAACTGAAGAACTGAAGCGTCGCACAGCGGGAACCTCCAATTCAAACGGATCGGCCGGAGAAGAAAGAAGAAGGGAAGACGCCGGAGCAAGATGCAGACGAGAACACCGAAGGAAGATGAAGATGAAGATAAAGATAAAGAGGAAGATGAAGATGAAGAACAAGATGGAGGAAGAAACCCGAATGGAGAAAAGAAGAGGATGGAAGAAGATGGAAGAAGTTGGAAGAAAAGAAAAGACATTAATAAAGGAATTCTCAAAAACCGTCTCTTGTCATTTTTTAAATTTTTTACACTTTCTTCATGAAATGGTAGGGGTACATTTGTACCCCATTACCATTTCACATGGGGGGCGGGATCTGGGGGTCCTCTTTGTTAAAGGGGTCTTCCAGATTCCAATAAGCCCCCCGCCCGCAGACCCCCACAACCACCGGGCAAGGGTTGTGGGGATGAGGCCCTTGTCCCCATCAACATGGGGACATCCTCCCCATGTTGAGGGCGTGTGGCCTGGTACGGTCCAGGAGGGAGGGGGGCCGCTCTCTCGTCCCCCCCTTTTCCCCTGCGGCCGGCCAGGTTATGTGCTCGGATAAGGGTCTGGTGTGGATTTTTGGGGGGACTCCACGCCATTTTTTTTTAATTTGGGGTGGAGTTCCCCTTAAAATCCATGCCAGATCTGAAGGGCCTGGTATGGATATTTGGGGGGAACCCCACGGAATTTTTAAAAAAAAAGTGCAGCGGGGTTCCCCTTAATATCCATTCCAGACCTGAAGGGCCTGGTTATGGAATTTGGGGGACCCCCACGCTTTTTTTTTTGTGTAATCAAAGACTTTCAAAGACTTTTATCTGTATTGACGGGAACCAGCAATTCATTACAGCCGCAAGGACTTTTAAATGACTATTATTTTACTTTAGAAATGTAATTTTGCTCTCCAACTGTTATAAACATGGAAAACATGTGCTACTTTACAGGCATACTATAGACACCCCCCGGTATGATATTTAGGGCCCCCATTTTAAGGCCAATTACTAGAAGATAAGCCAGCCAAGTGGGGACTAGCAAAATAACAAGTCAGTTCCCATAGACTGCAATGGTATTTGTTGGTGGGGAGGGGTGATTGTCCCATCTCTAATTTTGTAGCATGCTGGATGATGTGCTTAATTTTGGACGAGGGGAGGGGGGTTATTTTTTGCTAGCTGCATTGGTGTTGTTCTGCACATGCCCAGCCAGTTAGTTTTTTTTTTAGGTGCTTTTTGTGTGTGAACAGCACCTGGATATTTCTGGGCATGCTCACTCAGAGAGTGTTTTTATGGGTTAATAATTGAAGGACATCCTTAACAGGTGTAGCCACTTTGAATTTCAGTCTCTACATTGAGTGAACTTGCATTTTGGGTGTTTCATGGACTGTGCATGTGTTTTCAATTGCCTCATTAGCACACAAACATATGTTATATAAAGCTCAGAGGGAACATTCGTTCGCTTGCCCTGAGAAGAGGCAAGTGTGTGTGTGTGTGTGTGTGTGTGTGTGTGTGTGTGTGTGTGTGTGTGTGTGTGTGTGTGTGTGTGTGTGACAAAATGTACATGTTGGTGTCCTTATCGAGTTTGTAACACATGTATTTTATTTGTTATGTCTTTGCAAAACAGGTGATTGGTTAACTTGTGTGGATTGTATTTTTTTTGTGTGGGGAAAATGTTCCCCTGAAATAATTCTGATGTTGTTAATGTGTGTTGTTTGTTCACTTTGATTTAATTGTCTGTGCTGCATTTTTTTTGGCCAAAAATTTCTCAAGATGTTGAGTCTGTAACTGTTTCAAATTGACCATGTTTTTTATTTTGCCTTCCCTTTTGTTTTGTTGACCAATAAAATTTGATGCAAAGTTTTGATGTTTGTTTTGTGTTTTCTTTGCAACAAATGTGACAGCTGATTGGCATGTCAAAACAAAACAGGTGTGATTTGTCTAATCTGGTGCCTTCATGCTAGCATATGCATGAATTGTGTGCTGCCATGGAGCGTCACCAGGAAATGAAAAATACAGAGCGGTAAGTATTCAATTTTCCTTTTTTTACTGCAGTGGTTCTCAGCCTCAGTCCTCAAGTACCCCCAACAGGACATGTTTTGTGAATTTATCTTATCGAGAATTGCTGTCCAAAAATCAAAACCATTGACTGTGATTTAAAGCACATGTGCAAGATGAAGGAAAACCTGCAAACATGGCCTGTTGGGGGTACTTGAGAAGCACTGATTTAGAGCACTGCACTTAAAAATAGCTCAAGGCCATACAATTCTAATTGTGGGCATTTTGAGGGAAACAAAGTAAGTGTTAGAACCCCTGCGTGTGTGGTGTTTTTTTTTTTTTTTTTTGGTAGTTTGGCCTTTGTGTCTCCTTTTCTTAAAATTGGCTTCACTTCCTGTCACACAGCTAAACAGGAAGTGAAGGTAAAACCCTACCAATGTCTTTTCTTGGGGACACACAGATCAATCTAACTAGTGTCCCCATTAAGCAAATTGCACTCTAGCACTTTGTTGTGTACACCCCAAATCATTGTATAGTTTGGGGTTTAGTAAAGACAAATCCACTCTGCAGTAAAAGTGTAGCTGCTGAAAATCTGAGGGAAAGTACTGGTGATTGGATGTTACATTCATGTAAAAGCAAAGATGGTGTTTTTTTTTTTTGCTTGCATGTCCCCTCAGATATACAGCAAGTGCACTTGTAGTGCAAAGTAGATTTGCCTTTAGTAAATAAACCCCAAAGTCCAAACTACCTAATAATTTGTGGTGTACCCCGCAATATGCTGGAGTGCAATGTGCATAATGGGGAAAGTATTTAGACTGACCTGTGTGTCCCCAAGGAAAGACATTATTAGGGATTTTCCCTCACTTCCTGTGTGGCAGGAAGTGAATTATTTGGAAGGATAAAGGGGCCAAATTATTTAGTTTAACTTTTCAAAGACACATTCCTAAGTTGAATTGTGATGCATGTCAATGGCCCATTTAGACCCTCTTTAATCACTTGAGATCAGCGCTATAACTGATCGACGGCCACAGCATGGTCCTCAATTGCCGGGAGTCCGTCAATAAACATCCTCCCCTTTGTGGGCGCGCGTTGTGGTCACTGAGTCACTGAGACTCGGGTGATGACAGATCCGAGTAAGGGGCCGATTCCTGCCCTTTACCATGTGATCAGCTGTCAGCAAATGACAGCTGATCACGTGATGTAAACAAAAGCTGGGTAATGGTTTTTGTTTTCTCCTTGTGCTGACAGCGTGAGCATAAAAATAGGCAATCACCGGCTTATGTGCAAGGGACATGGGGCCCGAAGAGGAAGAGGCAGTTCTGCGTCATCTGTGACAATTAGTAGCCCCTGCCAGTGCCACCTATCAATGCCCACCACTGGTGCCAATCAGTGGCACCTAGCAGTGCTCCCTATCAGTGCCCATCACTGCCAACTATCATTGCCACCTAGCAGTGCCACTTCTCCCTGCCCACCAGTGCCAACTAGCAATGCCACCTCTCAGTGCCCACCCTTGCCACCGGTGCCCATCAGTGCAGTCTCATCAGTGTACATCAATGAAGAAGAAAAATTACCTTTTTTAAAAATATTAACCAGTTTCCTACCGCCCACCGTCAAATGACGTCCTTGGTTTTGTGCGGTGACATCTGAATGATGCCTGCAGTTGCAGGCATCATTCAGATATCATTCTTTTCAGCCGGCGATTCTGTGCACAATAAAAACAATCATAGTGGCAGTTCCGCCGCTTGATCGCTCTTATAGGCGGCGGGAGGGGACGTTCCCCCCCCCTCTTGCCGCCATCCGGTGCTTCTCCGGGCTCTCCCGTGCCATCTTGGGCTCAGAGAACGATTTGGAGATGACTGGTGACCAGATGGTCACCAGTCATCTCTATGACCGTCGGAGGCCCGGGCGCGACATTATGACATCACGCCGGGTTCCTGTATGTTAACCAAGCCGTGATCTCGGCTTTCAGCATGAGATTGGTGATTTTTTTTTGACCAATATCATGCTTTCCAGCCTGGAGGAGAGATGTGGGGTCTTATTGACCCTGCATCTCTCCATAAAGAGGACCTGTCACACACATTCCTATTACAAGGGATGTTTACATTCCTTGTAATAGGAATAAAAGTGATCCAAAAAAAAAAAAAGTTAAAAAAGAGTAAGAAATACAAAAAAGTAAAAAAACTAAATAAAAAAAATTAAGCAAAAATAAGAAAAAACGCCCATGTCCCCGGTAGCTCGCGCTCAGAAGCGAACACACACGTAAGTCCCGCCCACATATGTAAACGCCGTTCAAACCACACTTGTCAGGTATTGCTGCGTGCGTTAGAACGAGTGCAACAATTCTAGCACTAGACCTCCTCTGTAATGCCAAAATGGTAACGTGTAAAAAAATTTAAAGCATCGCCTAGGGAGATTTTTCATTACTGAAGTTTGGTGTCATTCCATGAGTGTGCGCAATTTTAAAGTGTGACGTGTTAGGTATCTATTTACTCAGCATAACAACATCTTTCACATTATACCAAAAAATTGGCCTAACTTTACTGTTTTGTAATATTTTTAGCAAAATAAAGGCGTTTGAAAATTTATTGCGCAAATACCGAGCGAGATAAAAATTTGCAATGACCGCCATCTTATTCCCTAGGGTGTCTGCTCCAAAAACATATATAATGTTTGGTGTTTTGAAGTAATTTTATAGCCATAAATTTATGATTTTTACATGAAGGAGAGAAGTGCCAGAATAGGCCCAGTGCTGAAGTTGTTATAATATCCATTTTTCTTTCTCGTACATCACGGGACACAGAGCGACATAATCATTACTAATGGGTTATATAGTTACCGTCAGGTGCTGGCACTGGCAACTTCCAAAACCGGAAGTACCCTCCCCTATATAAGCCCCTCCCATCCGGGAGCACCTCAGTTTTTTGCCAGTGTCTAAGGTGTTGGCCAAGAAGAAACATGTGTTTTTCACTGAGCTTGCGTACAGGTTCTTTTGGGCCTCAGTAAGCTATTCCGGATCCGACCAAAAAAGCTTCATAGCTAAACGGTCGGTACCCGGGCCTTGCAGAGAAGAGCAAGGTTCTGCCTGTAATGCTTCTCTTAGGAGAGCTGGACCCTGGGATCCAGAGCTCTGGTCATACCCACGACCAAGATGTTTTCTGTGCAGGGTGCTATACAGGTCCAGGGGAGTGGAATCCTTGGGAACCCGGTCCCTGAAGGTTTGATTACAATGCCTGCCGTGATAGGTGAAGTTTGGGCTTTTGTGGACCAAACAAAGTCCTGCGGCGGGGAACAGGTAAGTGGGGGCCCCCAGGAACTTGGTTCTATTGGGGGACCCCCAAGCCTAATTTGTCTTTCTGTCTGTTACCTAACGGTATTCCCGCTAATATCTGTGCATGCCTGTAACTACTAAAAAAATGTAATAATTTTTAATGGTGGTCAAGAAAAAAAAAAAAAAAAAAGAATGTTTTTTTATATATGTTTAGTATATTAAACTGCGGTACCTGTGTTTGTCCACTAGAGGCCGCTGTGCAATGTTTTTCTTGTCATATGGACTAGTTTCTTCTCAGAGAGCAAAGTCCAGGCAGCTGGTGAGTTCTCCTACAGGAAACTGTTTCCTCTGCCATGTTGCAGTGTTCGTCTATCCCCCGGCCTGCGGCAAAGGGGGCCCTGGCTCCTGTCCCTGGTTTCCATGTTTGAAAATTAGCGCCGAGGCGCACGTGGCCGCGCGCGTGCGCGTGCACGCGCCTCTATATATAGAGGTGGCCGGAAAAAGGGGCGGGGCCTGGGGGATGACGCTCTGTGCGCGCCGCAGCGCTTCTGCGCATGTGCGGGCGTCCCAGCAGGTTTTTAAAAAGCCACATTATTGCAGATAAGCTGGTTATGAAGTACAGAGACAGAGCTGGCAACATTTAAAGGCATACAGCATAGCGGTTGATACAGGCATCCCCTAGAAAGGCACATTAGTAGACACCAACTGTGATATAGCAGCAATTGTGCTAGACTATTCTCAGTAAAAGTGGTGTATTACGGCTGGAATACCTCAGCTTTAGGCTTAGGAATATGCCGTCCAGTAGCTCCGGAACTGAATCTTCCAGGAAGCGAAGGGGGTCTCATCGGGCTCTGAGGATCTTGGGCATACTCCTGCTGCACCAGTCTCCCCTGAAGTTCAGAGGTAAGTGACCGTAGAGACCCCGCAGGGGTACTTGGTACTGTGGCTGTCCTCAGTCACCTGCTCCTGTGTATGTAACAGAGGAGGTTTTTTCCTCAGCTCTGGGAGGATTAGAGAGAGATTGTCAAAATTTATCGCTGCCTCCCTGTCAGGGAAAGCACGCCCGATCTCCGTCTCCTCCTTCAGAGTGCCTGTTAGCAGAGCAACAGTCCCATACAGGGATCGACCTGCCTGAAGGGGATCAGGATAAGGTTGATTCTGTTATAGAGGAATCAACAGTGGGGGAACCTTTTCTCAGCATCTCAAGCTGAAAGATTATGGGTTCAGTCTCTGACTAACATGGTCCGATCAGCATTTAAAAATGCACCTTGCGGAACCATCAACCACTACTGTATCCTCGTTGGGGTCGCTAGAAGCCCCCAGACTGTTTGTTCTTTTCCACTTCACCCTTTACTGAAAGGGCTCATTTACCAGGATTGGGAACGTCCTGAGAAAATATTTATTCCCCCAAGAGATTTCCGGTGGTCTATCCCATGGAGGATAAGTTCATCAAAAAAAAAAAAAAAAAAAATGGAAGGTCCCTACAGTGGACGCAGCCATCTCTTGTATGTATAAATCACTGACATGTCCAGTGGATAATGTCCAAATGTTCAAGAACCCAATAGATAAAAGATTGGAGTCCTTATGAAAATCTGCTTGGTGATACAACCAGCAGTAGCAGCTATTGGGGTCTGCTAAGCAGTGAAGGATCAGTTGAAACAGGTCTTGAGGGACTTGACAGATCAGCAGGCTTTGCCCTAGCTGATCTACCTAGAGCCTTAGGCTTTGCGGTTGATGCCATAGAGGATTCAGTCCATCAGGCCTCCCGCCTTACGCTGTCTATAGTACATATGCGTAGGCTCCTATGGCTCAGAAACTGGTCTGCTGAAGCTCCCTGTAAAGAATGGCTGGTTAGCGTCCCATTTCATGGTGAACGCTTATTCAGGGAAAACCTGGACAAATATATCCAGAAAATTTCCAGCGGTAAAAATACGCTCTTGCCGGTTAAAAGCAGAGTTAGAGGTCCCTCTTTAAGAGGCCTGCTTCTCCAGTCCCTGGGGCATCAGCTGTGTAACAGTTCCGACGGCCTCCTCGGTCAAATCCCGGGGGTAAAAAACAGGGACAGTAGCAGGGTAATAAGAAACCCTGGGTCAGGGGAGGTACAAAACCTCCCCCAAAGTGAAATTCATTGAAGCCCCCACTCAGTCGGGTGGGGGGAGGACTCCAGTTGTTCGCAAGAGACCTGGCGGGACACGATCAAGACAGATAGGTGCTCTCCGCAGTAGGTTTGGGATACAGTTTGGAGTTAAAAGACTCTCCTCCTTCCCATTTTTTGAGGTCAAACGTGCCAAGGGATCCCCGGAAGAGAGAGTCCCTCCTGTTGGCACTAGAACAACTATTGCTCCAAGGAGTAATTATGGAGGTTCCCCTGGAAGAATGAGGGTTCGAGTTTTACTCAAACCTCTTTACAGTCCCGAAGCAAACGCGGTCGGGAGGCCCATATTAATTCTAAAAGGGCTATACAAATTCCTGTATATCAGGACTTTCCGATGGAGTCGATCCGATCGGTGGCCACTGCCCTACAAGGGGAGGATTGGTTAGCCACGATCGACATCAAAGATGCTTATTTGCACATTCCCATCTTTCCAGTCCACCAAAAATTTCTACGCTTTGCAGTAGAAGGGCGCCATTTTCAGTTCAGAGCCTTACCCTTCGGTTTGGCCACAGCACCACGAGTGTTTACAAAAATTCTGGCCCTTTATTGGCCAATCTAAGAACACAAGGTGTAATGATAATGGCATATCTGGATGACTTGTTGCTGATAGACCACTCAGTGAAAAAACTAGACGTGGTCGTTCACAAGACGTTCAAGTATCTGGAATCTCACGGTTGGATTATCAACCGAGACAAGTCAGCCCTAGAAACCAGTCAAGAGTCTGGAATACTTGGGGCTAAGGTTGGATTCAGGCCAGAGAAAAATATTCTTGCCTCGAGGAAAGGTGTTGTCTTTGAAAGATTTGATCCACTTAGTGGGTACAAAAAAGACAGCCGTCCATACGCCTGTATATGAGGCTGCTGGGAAAAATGGTGGCATCATTCGAAGCAGTACCCTACGGTCAATTCCATTCAAGGAATTTGCAAGGGGCCATACTGTCAGCCTGGAACAAAAAAGTTCAGGCCCTAGACTTACAATGTCCTTGTCCCCTTCCGTTCGCAAGAGCCTCCGTTGGTGGTTGGTTCCCCAGAATCTGGAAAAAAGGAAATCCTTCAGTCCGATTTCTTGGAAGGTGGTCACTACAGATGCCAGCCTTATAGGCTGGGGAGCAGTATTGGAGCAATAGTCTCTCCAGGGCAGATGGTCGGATGCAGAAAAGGCCCTGCCCATCAATCTCTTAGAGATACGAGCGGTATGCCCTAGTAGCATGGACATCCAAACTCCAAGGGTCCCCTGTCAGAATTCAATCAGACAATGCCACAGCAGTGGCATATATCAATCATCAGGGGGGCACCAGGAGTCGTGCAGCCCAGAGGGAAGTAAATTACATCCTGAAATGGGCAGAAAAATATGTCCCAGCCATATCTGCGGTATTCATTCCAGGAGTGGAGAATTGGAAGGCGGACTTTCTAAGTCGCCAGCAATTAGGCCCAGAGGAAGGGTCCCTTCACCCCGAGGTTTTCTGGACAATATGTCAGCGGTGGGGAACATCGGATGTAGATCTTCTAGCATCCAGATTCAACGCAAAGGGGGACAGGTTTGTCTCTCGGACAAGGGATCCCCTAGCTTGCGGCTCGGATGCCCTAGTGTTCCCTTGGGATCAGTTCAAGCTGATATATGCATTCACACCGCCAATGGTTACCTCGATTACTCCGCAGAATCAGGGTAGAAAAGAAACCAGTGATTCCGGTGGCTCCAGCGTGGCCCCGAAGAGCGTGGTACGCGGAGATTGTAAAATTTCAGTGGGGAGTCCTTGGACTCTCCCACGTCGTCCGGCTTTCGCAAGGACTGATATACCACCCTTCCTTACCAGCCCTAGGTTTGACGGCCTGGCTATTGAAGCCCACATTCTAAAAAAGAGAGGGCTCTCTAATGCTGTGGTATCTACCATGATCAATGCCAGGAAGCCGGTATCCAGGCAGATCTACTATAGAATCTGGAAGGCGTACATCACGTGGTGTGAGGCCAAGAAATGGCATCCACATAAGTACGTAATAGGTAGGATTCTGGACTTCCTACAATGGGCTGTAGATAGGAAGCTTGCCTTGAGTACTATCAAGGGTCAGATTTCGGCCTTGTCAATATTTTTTCAAAGGCCCTTGGCTTCGCATTCACTAGTCAAAGCCTTTATACAAGGAGTGATGCGTATTAGTCCTCCGGTTAATATTCCCATATGTCCATGGGATCTAAACTTGGTTCTGTCGGTTCTACAGAAACAACCATTTGAACCATTATAGCATATTTCCTTAGTGCTTCTCACCAGGAAATTGATTTTTTTAGTAGCCATTTGTTCGGCTAAAAGAGTATCGGAATTAGCAGCTATGTCCTGTAAGGAGCCATATCTGGTTATCCATAAGGACAGAGTAGTGTTACGTCCTCATCCAGCCTTTCTTCCTAGGGTGGTATCGAGGTTTCATTTGAACCAAGATGTGGTTCTTCCTTCTTTTTTCCCCAAGCCTACTTCGGTAGAGGAAAAGTTATTGCATTCTTTGGATGTAGTAAGAGCAGTTAAAGCTTATCTAAAAGCCACTGCTCAGATTCGCAGAACGGATACTTTGTTTATTCTGCCGGAAGGCCCCAGAAGGGGTCAGGCAGCGTCAAAATCTACTTTAGCCAAGTGGATTCGACAGGTCATAATACAAGCCTATAGCTTGAGAAGTAGACCGCCTCCGTTCAAAGTTAGGGCGCACTCCACGAGAGCAGTTGGAACTTCATGGGCAGTGCATCACCAGGCCTCCCTGGCTCAAGTCTGTAAGGCCGCAACATGGTCTTCAGTACACACGTTTACTAGGTTCTACCAGGTGGACGTTAGAAGTCAGGAGGATGTCGCCTTTGGGCGCAGTGTGTTGCAGGCCGCAAAAGATCCTCATGTCTGATAGCGCTCAGCTTATATATGGTGTATCCCCCCCATTTGGCATTGCTTTAGGACATCCCATTAGTAATGATTATGTCGCTCTGTGTCCCGTGATGTACGAGAAAGAAAATAGGATTTTTATAACAGCTTACCTGTAAAATCCTTTTCTTGGAGTACATCACGGGACACAGAGCTCCCGCCCCTCTTTGGGGACACTTATTGCTTTGCTACAAAACTGAGGTGCTCCCGGATGGGAGGGGCTTATATAGGGGAGGGTACTTCCGGTTTTGGAAGTTGCCAGTGCCAGCACCTGACGGTAACTATATAACCCATTAGTAATGATTATGTCGCTCTGTGTCCCGTGATGTACTCCAAGAAAAGGATTTTACAGGTAAGCTGTTATAAAAATCCTATTATTTATTCTTTAAACTCGGTCTTTTGTATTTATATAAAAAAAAAAACAAAACACAAAGGTGATCAAATAGCACCAAAAGCAAGCTCTATTTGTGTGCCAAGAAATAATACATTTTCATTGGGTTACAGTGTTGTATGAGCGCGCAATTGTCATTGAAAGTGCATCAGCGCTGAAATGTGAAACTTGGTCTGGGCAGTGCGCAAGTGGTTAATATAAGGCTACATGCACACAGACGTTTTTCCAGCCGCTTGTTTGAGCGTTTTTTGCAGCTTAAAAACATCTCTCCATGTTAGCCTATGGCCTCATGGCCACCATGGCGTTTTTGAGCTATAAATGGCATAGGCGTTTTTAGGCCCCATGTAGACGGGACGCTGGTGCAAAGTGTTCAGAACTAAGGTTAAAAGTGGCGTTTAGAAAGGTGCGCTTTGTGGCGTTTGCATGCCGTGTTTTACCACATTTGCGTGTATATGATAAGGAGCCGCCCTAAGCTCCAAAAACAGTATTATTTACGATTTTAGCTATTTTGTGAGACCAGAGTGATATCAGCAGCTGAGAGCAGCAGTGTAGTTGTCATTAGCGTGTCACTTGCCACATCACTTGCCACAAGTTGTGGATTGTCCACTTGCCACGTCAGCTGCCCCAAGTTGTGGATTGTCCACAATGCAATGGAAGCAATTTAATTTTTTTATATATATATATCTATATATATATATAGATATATATATAGATATATCTATATATATATCTATATATATATTTTTTATGGTTTTTCCTCATTTGCCATAAATTTGGAGTTCATCGATGTAAAAAAATAGGTCACCTTTAAAAACGCTTCTAAACTAAAATGCGGCTAAACGCTGGTACCGCGTCTGAAACGTGGAAATCTTTGGCGTCTGAAGGCATTTTTAGGCTTTGTGAAAAACGATTTTAAACGCAACTGCAGATTTTTTTTGCCAGGCCAAAAACAGTGTTTTGGATGTAATAGAATTCAATGGACCCGCATCCAAAACGCAAGTACTGCAATTTTGCTGCGATTTTTTTTTTACCTGTTTATAGCTGGTTGTTAAAGGAAATAAAAAAAAAAAATGCCGGCTCAAAAAAAAAAAAATTTTGAAAACAAACAGCATGGGGTCCCCCCCCAGGTCCATACCAGGCCCTTGGGTCTAGTATGGATTCAAAGGGGACCCCCCAAAATGAAAAAAAATGGCGTGGGGGTCCCCCCAGAGTGCATACCAGGCCCTTCAGGTCTGGCATGTATTTTAAGGGGAACCCCGCGCCAAAAACTAAAAAAAAATTAGCATGGGGTCCCCTAAAAATACACACCAGACCCTTTATCCGAGCACTCAACCTGGCAGGCCGCAGGGGAAGAGGGGGGGACGAGAGAGCGGCCTCCTGAACCGTACCAGGCCGCGTGCCCTCAACATGGGGGGTTTGGTGCTTTGGGGCAGGGGGGGCGACCTGCGCCCCCCCACCCCAAAGCACCCTGCCCCCATGTTGATGGGGACAAGGGCCTCTTCCCGACAACCTTGGCCGTTGGTTGTCGGGGTCTACGGGCGGGGGGCTTATCGGAATCCGGGAGCCCCCTTTAATAAGGGGGACCCCAGATACCTGCCCCCCACCCTATGTGAATGAGTATGGGGTACATCGTACCCCTACCAATTCACCAATTCCAATTCACCTGGTGGCAAAATAAGTCAATAAAAAAGACAACACAGGTTTGAAAAGTAATTTATTGGGCAGCTCCGGTGGTCTTCTTCCGACTTCGGGGGTCTTTCTGCCGGGCGCACCGCTATCTTCTGCCAGCTCTTTTGCTAGCGGGGGTCCCGGGCTTCCTCGTCGTCTTCTTCCGACTTCGGGGGTCTTTCTGCCGGGCGCCCCGCTATCTTCTACCAGCTCTTTTGCTAGCGGGGGTCCCGGGCTTCCTCGCCGTCTTCTTCCGACTTCCGGCTGATGCCACCGCTGACCCCGCCCCGTTTCACGTCACAGTCCCATCATTCCCCGGGACTGTGACATCATACGGGGGCGGGGTCAGCTGTGGCATCAGCCGGTGACCACGCCCCATGCCAATAAAAGTGGCTCCGCTGCTCGGACAGATCATTGCAGCGGTGGACAGCGACGAGGCAACATCGGGCGAAGAGAAGAGGGAAGAAGGCGACGAAGAAGACGGGCCCCCGCTAGCAAAAGAGCTGGCAGAAGATAGCGGGGCGCCCGGCATAAGGCAGAAAGAACCGGAGATCGTGGAGAAGACAGCGAGGAAGCCCGGGACCCCCGCTAGCAAAAGAGCTGGCAGAAGATAGCGGGGCGCCCGGCAGAAAGACCCCCGAAGTCGGAAGAAGACGGCGAGGAAGCCCGGGACCCCCGCTAGCAAAAGAGCTGGCAGAAGATAGCGGGCGCCCGGCAGAAAGACCCCCGAAGTCAGAAGAAGACGGCGAGGAAGCCCGGGACCCCGCTATGCAAAAGAGCTAGAAGAAGATAGCGGGGCGCCCGGCAGAAAGACCCCCGAAGTCGGAAGAAGATGGCGAGGAAGCCCGGGACCCCGCTATGCAAAAGAGCTGGAAGAAGATAGCGGGGCGCCCGGCAGGAAGACCCCCGGAGCTGCCTAATAAATTACTTTAAAAACATATGTTGTGTTTTTTATTACCTTTTTTTGCCACCAGGTGAATGGGTAGGGGTACGATGTACCCCATACTCATTCACATAGGGTGGGGGCCGGGATCTGGGGCCCCCTTATTAAAGGGGCTCCCGAATTCCGAAAAGCCCGCCGCCCGCAGACCCCGAAACCAACGGCCAGGGTTGTCGGGAAGAGGCCCTTGTCCCCATCAACATGGGGGCAGGGTGCTTTGGGGTGGGGGGGCCGGAGGTCACCCCCCTGCCCCAAAGCACCCACCCCCCCATGTTGAGGGCATGCGGCCTGGTACGGTTCAGGAGGGAGGGGGGCGCTCTCGTCCCCCCTCTTCCCCTGCGGCCTGCCAGGTTGCGTGCTCGGATAAGGGTCTGGTATGGATTTTGGGGGGGCCCCACGCCGTTTTTTCGGCTTAGGGGGTTTCCCTTTAAATCCATACCAGACCTAAGGGCCTGGTATGCTCCTGGAGGGGAACCCCCACGCCGTTTTTTTCATTAAAATTCGGCGTGGAGTTCCCCTTCATGATTCATACCAAACACGGGACAGCGAGGCTGCCGAGAACCAGCGCGATGCCATCGCGCTGGAGACATTCTCGGCCAGCTAGTCGCCTCTAGGACACGACTTGAGCGGCTGCTTCACGCGCTCAGGTCGTGTCCAAGTTGCCTGGCAAAGTCGCGCTGTCCCTGTGTCAGCCGGCACACGAGTCACCCCGCGAGTCGGATACGCTTCATCCGACTTCCTGGGCGACCTCTATTCAAATCAATGGGCTCCCATAGGGAACCATTCATTTTCAATAGAGAGCCACTGACATTTGTATTTACTATAACAGTGCGCCGCTGGTTCCTGCGCCAAGTGAAGGAGTTATCTGGTGCACCAATTAAGGTTAGAACCAGCGCAGCGCACTGTTATTAGTAAATCAGCCCCATAGTCTCTTTTCAATGGTTTATTAAAGAAATGTCAATTAGAGGGATGGAGGATTAGGGGAGATTCAGGTACCTTGCTTTGCGGATCACAGGTACTTCCTAATCCAAAGGACAAACAGTTTTCACCCTGGATATAGCAACCACCGGATAGGCCTCTCTCACTCAGGGCCGGACTGGGAAAAAAAACCAGCCCTGGAAATAATTTCATAGCAGCCCCAGTGGCGTAGCGTGGGTTGTCAGCACCCAAAGCAAGAAATTTGTGCCACTAACCCCTGGACATTTAGCACTCCGAACCCCTTCCACTATAAGGTACCCTTATGGTACCTCTTAGGATGTACCACTTTTTCTCTTTGTTCTCCTTTCTTTCCCTTTTATCTCTCTCTATCCTAATGTCTTGCTCACCCCCCCCCCCCATCTATCGCTCGCTATTCATCTTTCATGTTCTTTCTCACCCGTTTTCTTTGTTCCTCTCCCTCTTTATATTCCTTTTTACTCCTTGTTTTTTTTTCCCCCTCTCTCACCTCTATATCTATACACACACACATACGCTATATGTATTTACACCTATATGTATATTGCACCCAATGAATGATTGTCTTTTGGAGGAGGGTGGATTCCAAAGTGAAATGTGCCTTGGCCATAGCGCCCACCATAAAGCATCCTCCCTCTGTACTGGTCCAGGACTGGGGGCTGTAGTATACTTCTGCTGTGTCAGATGGAGAAGTGTGTGCAGTGTGTGTGTTTATCATGTGTATGCCCTTCCCTGCAGGGATTGCAGACACATTACAGGAGATGGTCAGAGACTGTGGCCATAGTACAGGAGATGGTCAGAGACTGGGGACATGGTACAGGAGATGGTCAGAGACTGGGGACATGGTACAGGAGATGGTCAGAGACTGGGGACATGGTACAGGAGATGGTCAGAAACTGGGGACATGGTACAGGAGATGGTCAGAGACTGGGGACATGGTACAGGAGATGGTCAGAGACTGGGGACATGGTACAGGAGATGGGCAGAGACTGCGGCCATGGTACAGGAGATGGTCAGAGACTGGGGACATGGTACAGGTGAGGTTGGAGACTGGGGACAAAGAATGGGAACAACGCATATAAGAGGAGTCCAGGAGCCGCGCACCCCAAGAATATATAGAGAATCGGAAGTTCCCCCAGGGTTTTTTTTTAGCGGCTAAGGGTATTGATTTAAAAAAAATAGGGCTGTATATAACTAAGATCTGATTTTTAATTTTATTCAATTATACAATAAATAAAAATACAAATACATAAAATGGGTCAAGTAGTTCATTCTGGTTACAAACATTAGTATAAAAAGCAGGTGATAAATATTGCAATAACTGATAAAACAATCAATGGGTTAACATCCATATGAGTACCCCGACGCGTTTCGACCATCATGGTCTTCCTCAGGGGATTGTACTCTGGTGGGATATGTTAAAAATTTAATTAGGGTTCTGGCATTCCAATGATGGATAACAACAATGGTGCATAAAGTAAAATTATATTTACCACTCAAATAGTGAATTTGAGATGTGACACATAACCAGAAATTGTGAATGAACATGCACATGGTTCCAGAAATCCTCACATGACGTCCCCCACTCTTCTAAGCGGGGGCCAGACGAATTAGGGCTTGCAAGGGGTCACACATATGGACCAACAGAGGGAGAGGACATGGGCGACACCTGCGGTATAATGAAAGTAGATTACTTTAGTATAGGCTATATGCATCATGCATATGCTCAAACAAGTAATGGCGATTTAAATGTAATCAAAGTGTACCCCACCAGTATGTCAAAAACTAATTGGGTCATGGCCTCAACATAGATTGAGACAAACGAAATGTGTTCATATTATTGATATTAAGATCTACCTACGTTTTTTAGTAAAATTTATTATGGTTGGGTCTATTGCTATATCAAACCCAAGAGGGTCACATAATGAAGTCAGTGCAACAAATCAGTGTAAAGTGAAAAAATTGTGAAAATAAGAAAATGTGAGGGTCTGGGAATGTGTGTGCTAATGAATTATGTGAAAGAAAAAATGAAGTGAAAAATTGTATGTAAGAAATAAACAAAGAATGTGAAATTACAACAAGTGAAAAGGATAAGTGCTGAATGGGGGAATAAATGTGAGTGAGATGCGGTGTAGGAAAGGTGTGTGAAGTGTGAAAGGGGATGTGTGGTACAAGACTGTCAAGTTGTGACCCAAGAAATTAATAATTACATTTTTAATTAAGAATTTGCAGTAGGATTAGCAAAGCACAATAGTGTTATAAACAATGTTAACAAAAGAGACTGGGGACATGGTACAGGAGATGGTCAGAGACTGGGGACATGGTACAGGAGATGGTCAGAGAATGGGGACATGGTACAGGAGATGGTCAGAGACGGGGGACATGGTACAGGAGATGGTCAGAGACTGGGGACATGGTACAGGAGATGGTCAGAGACTGGGGACATGGTACAGGAGATGGTCAGAGACTGCGGCCATGGTACAGGAGATGGTCAGAGACTGCAGACATGATCAGAGACTGCAGACATGGTACAGGAGATGGTCAGAGACTGCAGACATGGTACAGGAGATGGTCAGAGACTGCAGACATATTACAGGGGGCAGTTAGGGATTGCAGACATGATTGATAAAGGAGATGGTCAGAGACTGCATTTAAAGCTGAACTTAGTGTACAGGTATATAGTATTGCAGGGTTGCTCAACTCTATTTAAACCATCTCTGCAAGATCAAGTCAGTCATTTTCTTTTGAAAGTACAACCAAGTGACAGAAGAAATAATCACATCCAATTTCCAAAATACGAATTTTCTTGCAAACACTGAACTGCTCAAGATTGGTGGAGGACAGTAACGGGTTAATGGGTCTGTGAAGCTTTTAGCCTGATCCAGCAGTAAATCCTCCCACAAAAAAGAACCCCATCAAACAATCTGTGCACCACACACAGAGCTCTGGCTAAATAGCTGAATATAAGCTAAAATGGTTACCAGCTATGTGTCCTGGTCTCATAGAATGTGTCCCTGGTCTCATAGTATGCTGCTTCAGCGTCTTCCAGAGATCCTATCAGTGTGATCAGACAATGTGCAGGTCAGGCTAGGCAGATAAAAAAAAATAACCAGTAAGACAAAAGGAGATCTGGAAGACACTGCAGCCGGCCAGCAACATGTTACTGAGCTCCTGATGATCCTGTTTTTTTCCATTCAGCCAGAGTTGTGTGTCCTGAAGAAGGTGGATTGTTGTAGTCATACCTTTCCTGCATCTCCCTCCTGACGTCCCCCATTCAGCCTCACTCCAGCACTTACAGTCAAATGTGAGCGGGGAAGGGCTACACTTCCTGCTGATTGGCTGTGGATGGACAGGAGGAGGAGCAGGTCCTCCCTTGTACTCCTTTAAGCAGCGCTATTGGCTGTAAGTTCCCTACTAGAGAAATGATCAGTCCAGTGCATATAGAACACACAGTAAGTGTCCATTCTTCCTCCCACCTGCATTATCCTCCTGCACACCAGAGACCTGCCTGCCGCACGATAGTCACGTGCTCCTCCAGCCCTCCGCTCCGCTGCTAGAATAAATTTCCTCAACCAGCCCCGCCTCCTATTCACAGAAATTTCACGCTATCTCGGTAGGCCAGTCTGGCCCTGCTCTCACTGACCTAGCAGCCGGTGCATTGTTCGGTCAAAAGTCTCTGCCACAGACTTGAAGAATACGAATAGTCTCTGCCACAGACTTGAAGAACACACTTAGAGTCATTAGACAATCCTCTGCCACAGGATTGACAAAGAACTTTCTGTAAAGTCAAAGTACAGTCACCAGGGGAGGGCTGGCGGCCTTAGGCCTGGGGGGCAAGTCCAGTCAAGTGACCCATTGAACCACCGAATCAGCTCACCATCCATGGCCCACCTGGTTTTTCAATGCAGCCTCACCAGTGCCCATCAGTGCAGCCAACTACAGTACCCATCAATGCAGCCTGATCACTGGGGCAGGTTACATGGGGTGTATGGGGGGAGATGGGGGGGTCAGCTAGGGGTGTCAGGGTCTCTCACCTCAGCGATCTCAGCTCAGGAGGTCCTTACACGCCACTGTTTCCAGGGGGGGTAACGCTCCTGATCCTGGGGTCAAGTTGCAGCCAGCGCCCAGCCCTGCAGCCCTGCATCCCGACTCCCTGGCACGCCTTGCCTCTGCCTGCTTCCAAAAATCCGGTCCCAGGGAATTGTAGTTTCCTCTGCGCTGCTGTGTTTTCCACCCACCAGAAGCTTGAGTGCGGACTACAACTCCCAGAATGCAACAGCTAGTGGTCGGCCGCCATGGCCATGCCCCCGGCCCGACTTCCTAGACCAGAATAAAAAATAAAATGGTAACGGGCAGCGGCTGCCGGCTATTTTGAACATAAGTTAGGGCGGCCTGGGAGGCAATTGCCACCCTGCCCCCTGGCCCAGCCCTCCCCTGACAGTCACACAGTACCAGTTTCTTTCAGCCAATCCGGCAGCACTGTGAGGTAGATGGGTCGGGATGTGTCCTCCAATTGAGTCTCCAGGCTCTTCCTGAGATACCAGCCCTTTTGGCACGGTCCTTTCCGAGAAAAGTCCTCCCCTGGTTTCGTCAATTGCTCTGCTTCTCCCCGCAGGCAAGACAGCACAGGACCACCCCTGACTAGCAGGCCCCAGAAACTCCTGGGCCTACTTCCAGTAACGAGGCCTCGGGCTAGCCGGCCCCAAGGCAGGAAAACTGTTATGGCACACCTTAGGCCAGGAGGGCCAACAGGTCAGAGAGGCCCGGAACACGGCATCTGTCCCTTAAGTACCCTCTCCCAGAGTGCACAGCGTGGGGACCAATCCCACTGAGCTGTTTCTGGGCAAGAGGTACCCAATACATCCAGCCTGCTGCATTTCCAACCTTGACCTGTGGTGACAGTGACACCCACAGTCAAGTGGAAAATGTGCAGCATAGCTGGACTGGAACAGAAACCAGAAATTTACACAATTATTCTGAGCTAAACTACAGCTCAGACAACTAAATTTACAAATAGCGCCGAACCCAATAGGAGCAGGGCGCTACACACTTCCCCCACCGCAACAGACGATGTCCTCATCATCTTTAAAAAAATGACTTACTCCTGAGAGTCAATACCTGAATCCCATGAAAACTTGGATGGGGAAGGGAGGGGTAAGAAAAGGAAATTACAAATCTTTTTTTTCTTTTTTTTAAAAGAACATACACAATAAATTCACATTAACATGTATTACCACCCCTGACTATCTGTCTAAACCACCCACTCTCCAGCAGTTTGGCAGAAATCCAAGATACCTGAAATACAAAAACACACAGGCAACAATATAAGGCCTGGTTCACACTTGTCCGACAAACGCTCCGACATTAGGAGCTCATGTCGCATGACGTGTGAAAATCAATGAATCCCTATGAGAGCCATCTTAACTGGTCCGACACAAGTCGGTCCGACATTAAAAATGCTCCCTGTACTACTTCTGTCCGACTTTGATCCTACTTCAGCCCATTGAATATCATTGAAGTCGGATCAAAGTAGGATCCTTGTCCTAACCATCCGACATTTGACATCCGACATGGTGATTACAGCAGCAGTAAAAGGAATTTATCTCACCCTGGGATTGTTTTGATTGGTCAAAGGACAAGTCAGACTAGCACAATGTCGGATCAAAGTAGTATCCTGTTCATGAATGTCGGATGGATGTCGGACCAATGTAGGATCAATGTAGGACTGATGTCGCAGAGCAAAGAAGGATGAAAGTTGTATGACTGTCGTGTCGTATCAGTGTGAACCCAGCCTCAAGCACTGTACAACAGGAAGCAAAGCCTCACTTCCTGAGAGATGAGCCTTTCTTTCCCCCATATATATTGTATATATATATATTCTTTGTGTGGATAGCTAAGTGTAATGCCGCGTAAACACGACCGCTTTTCTCGACGAGAAAAACTGCATTTTTTTTTCGCCGAGAAAAACGATCGTCTGTGGGCTTTATGTCGTTTTTCTCGTCGAGAAAAACGGCATAAAAAACGACGAGAAAAATTAGAACATGTTCTAAATTTTCTCATCGTTTTTTCCATCATTTTTTTCCGCGGCAGTTTTCCCATAGGGAGACACTGCCGCGGAGCCCACAGACGGTCGTTTTTCTCGTCAAGAGAAAAAATGATGGGAAAAACGACCGTGTGTAGGGAACCCTTGGAACCGAAGCGGTTCCCTCGTTTTTCCTGTCATTATTCACGGCGTTTTTTTAACCGCCGTGAATAATGATCGTGTGTACGCGGCATAAAAGTCCAGTTTTGCTGGACAAACTTCCACCACCTAGTGGCAGAAGAATAACATAATCAAAGTCCTTGAACGCAATTACTGGAACAGGTAAAGGAATCTTGACTCCGAAGTTCCCGGGAACCTAGCACTACCTAGCTATTGTACCCCACAGTCCTTCAGAACAGAGAAAATCTTTTCTCTTAGCAAGTTGAAAACCCGGACAGTCACTGTAAATGATCACCAGTAAAACCGGGGGTCAGGCAGAGTCAGTGGCTTTCCTTGTTTATCCAGGGTAGTGATGAAATAAACTACATTGTCCTTCCCTGGGCGGCAGATGACCACCTTGTCAGCATGGATGTGTCGGCCGTAACTCCAGTGCACATGCACCCATTAAAACGATCATCTATAGTATCCGAATAGCCTGTTTTACTAAAAGGTTTAGAAACGGACAAATAGTCCCAAACAGCCTCACTGTACCATTTCTCTCTGCTAGACTCAATTTCCTGCATGATCTCCCGGGAAACTTCAGGCCGTACTCCGTGGCTACCCTTTTGTTGAGTACTCTTTGTAGCCGGGCAAGTCTCTGCAAAGATCTGGTGCTTCCAAGTCCAGGAGGTATGCACGAAGCTGGGGACTTTTGCACCAGAGTATTAACAGACAGCTTTCCTGACCCAAACGAATTGGTACCTCTGGCCAGGATTTCACTAGTAGCAACTGGGGGTTCCACACTGGGTGATGTCTTCATTGAGTCCATGGCGGCCCATTCAGAAAAGTATCATCTCCATTGGCCCATAACATCTCCTGAGACATAGTTTCAAACAAGTCATCGTCTCCAGAGATGTCCCGTAACTCCTCCGCGGGCATATATTTACAAACAATTCCCATATGTGCACTTTCCCCAGATCTCTCACCCGTTCCTGTCGTGGACTTCTCAGGAATCAGACTTTCCTTTGGATCCATTTCGGGTAGTCTCTGTGGTTAGGCCTCGACCACGGCCGCGGGAGGCGTTCACATATCCCACCTTCTTTTGGGCAGGTGCAGTGGGACCAAAGGCAGCAGAGATAGAGACAACGGAGGTAACAGCAGTAGCGACGTCCGCTGATGACTTCTCAATGGCAGTAACAGCACCATCTCCCTCCGGAATAGTCATTGTAGCAGATGTAGCAAGCGCAGGTCTAGCCGCAGAAGCAAAGGCAGGGGCCTCCTCTGTAGCGATGCCCGTGGCCCAGTCCATCCGGTAGGCACGGGGTGGCATGGTGGGTTGCTCCACGGAAAACAGGTACTCCCGCAGTGTGGGCACCGAACAAATGGACGGCGGTTTACAGCCAGTCCTTCGCACCTGTGGCACAACATCCCCAATGCCTCGACATCTCCAATCACGTAAAGTACGAACTGCCCATGCGGTCTCAGACGAATGCCAGTATCCGTCAGCATAGCTCCCGGCAGCATGGCACTTGTAGCGGTACCCACAGGAGACATCCTGGGCCCTATAGCAGACTACATCACTGGAACTAGAGACATGGCGGTATTGCAACTCTCTGTTGAGTGTTGGACACACACGTGGCATCTCACGCAGCAAAGCAGGCGGGAACTCCTCCCCCTTCTCTCTTTAGTCACGTATTTCGCAGGTTTTTTCCTTTTTTGGCTCTTCCCACAGCCCACGTGGCTAAGAAGTGATCTGCAAATTAACCCCTTTTTTAAAGAAACAACACAGTCCAGAGCCCTCTTTAAAGCACCTGCTCCCGGTGAACAGTCCACTTAAGTTGCAACCGGTAACGGCAAATTCTGGACTCGAGCCCCCATGTGTAGCACTACCCCTGTAGGAGCTGCTGGTTATATTTTTGGGTCTTGCCGTTACCTGTCTGTTCCACCGTATCCGTCATAGGGGTTCCATTGAAGAGTTTTCACAGATGTCAGCACCAACACATAGGGGCTGATTTACTAATAACAGTGCGCTGCGCTGGTTCTAACCTTAATTGGTGCGCCAGGTAACTCCTTCACTTGGCGCAGGAACCAGCGGCGCACAGCTATAGTAAATACAAATGTCAGCGGCGCTCTATTGAAAATGAATGGTTCCCTATGGGAACCCATTGATTTGAATAGAGGTCGCGCGGGAAGTTGGATGAAGCGGATCTGACTCGCGGGGCGACTCGTGTGCCGGCTGACACAGGGACAGCGCGACTTTGCGAGGCAACTTGGACACGACCTGAGCGTGAAGCAGCCGCTCAAGTCGGGTCCTAGAGGCGACTAGCTGGCCGAGAATATCTCCAGCGTGATGGCATCGCGCTGGTTCTCGACAGCCTCGCTGTCCCGTGTTTGGTATGAATCATGAAGGGGAACTCCACGGCAAATTTTAATGAAAAAACCGGCATAGGTTCCCCTTCAGGAGCATACCAGGCCCTTAGGTCTGGTATGGATTTTAAGGGGAACCCCTTAAGCCAAAAAAACGGCGTGGGGGTTCCCCCAAGATCCATACCAGGCCCTTAGGTCTGGTATGGATTTAAAGGGAAACCCCCTAAGCCGAAAAAACAGCGTGGGGTCCCCCCAAAATCCATACCAGACCCTTATCCGAGCACGCAAGCTGGCAGGGGAAGAGGGGGGGACGAGAGCGCCCCCCCTCCCTCCTGAACCATACCAGGCCGCATACACTCAACATGGGGGGGGGTGCTTTGGGGTGGGGGGGGCGACCTGCGGCCCCCCCACCCCAAAGCACCCTGCCCCCATGTTGATAGGGACAAGGGCCTCTTCCCGACAACCCTGGCCGTTGGTTGTCGGGGTCTGCGGGCGGTGGGATTTTCGGAATCCGGGAGCCCCCTTTAATAAGGGGGCCCCCCACCCTATGTGTATGAGTATGGGGTACATTGTACCCCTACCCATTCACCTGGTGGAAAAAAAGTCAATAAAAACACAACACAGGTTTTTAAAGTAATTTATTAGGCAGCTCCGGGGGTCTTCCTGCCGGGCGCCCCGCTATCTTCTTTCAGCTCTTTTGCTAGCGGGGTCCCGGGCTTCCTCGTCATCTTCGGGGGTCTTTCTGCCGGGCGCCCCGCTATATTCTTCCAGCTCTTTTGCTAGCGGGGTCCCGGGCTTCGTCGTCGCCTTCTTCCAACTTCGGGGGTCTCTTGTTCTGTTCTCCGGTGTCGTCTCTGCGCTCTCCGGTTCTCCTCCCGCTCTCCGGTGCCTTCTCCAAGATCTCCGGTTCTTTCTGCCTTCTGCCGGGCGCCCCTCTATCTTCTTCCAGCTCTTTTGCTAGCGGGGTCCTGGGCTTCATCGTCGCCTTCTTCCCTCTTCTCTTCGCCCGATGTTGCCTTGTCGCTGTCCGCCGCTACAATGCTCTGGCAGCGGAACGCGCCCACTTATATTTTAGAAGTGTTTACAATGCTCTTTTGCTAGCGGGGTCCCAGGCTTAGTTGTCACCTTCTTCCGACTTCGGGGGTCTCTTGTTCTGTTCTCCGGTGTCGTCTCCGCGCTCTCTGGTTCTTCTCCTGCTCTCTGGTGCCTTCTCCACGATCTCCGGTTCTTCTCCCGCTCTCCGGTGCCTTCTCCACGATCTCCGGTTCTTTCTGCCTTCTGCCGGGCGCCCCGCTATCTTCTTCCAGTTCTTTTGCTAGCAGGGTCCCGGGCTTCCTCGTCGTCTTCAGGGGTCTTTCTGCCGGGCGCCCCGCTATCTTCTTCCAGCTCTTTTGCTAGCGGGGTCCCGGTCTTCGTCGTCACCTTCTTCCGACTTCGGGGGTCTCTTGTTCTGTTCTCCGGTGTCGTCTCTGCGCTCTCCAGTTCTTCTCCCGCTCTCCTGTGCCTTCTCCACGATCTCTGGTTCTTTCTGCCTTCTGCCGGGCGCCCCGCTATCTTCTTCCAGCTCTTTTGCTAGCGGGGTCCCGGGCTTCATCGTCGCCTTCTTCCCTCTTCTCTTCACCCGATGTTAACTCGTCGCTGTCCGCCGCTACAATGCTCTGGCAACTGCAGGCATAATTCAGATGTCACCGCACAAAGCGAAGGACGTCATTTGACGGTGGGCGGTAGGAAAGTGGTTAATATTTCTAAAATTTAGACAAAAGATAATTTTACTCCTTCATTGATGTACACTGATGAGACTGCACTGATGGGCTGCACTGATGGGCACCGATAAGTTGGCAAGGGTGGGCACTGAGAGGTGGCATTGCTAGTTGGCACTGGTGGGCATTGAGAAGTGGCACTGCTAGGTGGCAATGATAGTTGGCAGTGATGGGCACTGATAGGCAGCACTGCTAGGTGGCACTGATTGGCAGCAGTGGTGGGCATTGATAGGTGGCACTGGCAGGGGCTACTGATTGTCACAGATGACGCAGAATTGCCTCTTCCTCTTCGGGCCCGATGTCCCTTGCACATAAGCCGGTGATTGCCTTTTTTATGCTCACGCTGTCAGCACAAGGAGAAAACAAAAACCATTACCCAGCTTTTGTTTACATCACGTGATCAGCTGTCATTGGCTGACAGCTGATCACATGGTAAAGGACAAGGATCGGCCCCTTACTTGGATCTGTCATCACCCGAGTCTCAGTGACTCGGTGACCACAGCGCGCGCGCGTGCGAAGGGGACAACGTTTATTGACGGACTCCCGGCAATTGAGGACCATGCTGTGGCTGGCGATCAGTTATAGCGCTGATCTCAAGTGATTAAAGAGGGTCTAAATGGGCCATTGACATGCATCACAATTCAACCTAGGAATGTGTCTTTGCAAAGTTAAACTAAATGAAATCCTTTCTTATTTTTGCTTGGGAATAGAGTGCAGAGGGATTACACGTCTAGACAGTTTTTGGGGATATCTGCACCCCTGATAAGGTGAAGACAACTTCCAAATTTGGCCACTTTATCCTTCCAAATAATTCACTTTCTGTCACATAGCCACACAGGAAGTGAGGGTAAATCCCTACCAATGTCTTTCCTTGGGGACACACAGGTCAATCTAAATACTTTGCCCATTATGTACATTGCACTCCAGCATTTTGCGGGTTACACCCCAAATTATTAGGTTTTTTGGACTTTGGGGTTTATTTAATAAAGGCAAATCTACTTTGCACTACAAGTGCACTTGCTGGATATCCGAAAGGGAAATGCAAGCAAACAAAAAAAAACACCATCTTTGCTTTTACATGATTGGATGTTACAATCACCAGTGATCCCTCAGATTTTCAGCAGCTACACTTTTACTGCAGAGTGGATTTTTCTTTACTAAACCCCAAACTACCCAATGATTTGGGGTGTACACAACAAAGTCCTAGAGTGCAATTTGCTTAATGGGGACACTAGATTGATCTGTGTGTCCCCAAGAAAAGACATTGGTAGAGTTTTACCTTCACTTCCTGTTTAGCTGTGTGACAGGAAGCAAAGCCAATTTTACTACAAGGGGACACAAAGCCCAACCTTTAAAAAAATAAAATAAAAACACAAGCAGGGGTTCTAACACTTACTTTGTTTCCCTCATAATGCCCACAATTAGAATTGTATTGTCTTGAGATATTTTTAAGTGCAGTGCTCTAAATCAGTGCTTCTCAAGTACCCCCAACAGGCCATGTTTGCAGGTTTTCCTTCATCTTGCACATGTGCTTTAAATCACAGTCAATGGTTTGGTATTTTGGACAGCAATTTTCCATGAGATAAATTCACAAAACATGTCCTGTTGGGGGTACTTGAGGACTGAGGCTGAGAACCACTGCAGTAAAAAGGAAAATTGAATACTTACCACTCTGTATTTTTCATTTCCTGGTGACTCTCCATGGCAGCACACAATTCATGCATATGCTAGCATGAAGGCACCAGGGTAGACAAATCACACCTGTTGTTTTGACATGCCAATCATCTGTCACATTTGTTGCAAAGAAAACGCAAAACAAACCTCAAAACTTTGCATCAAATTTTATTGGTCAACAAAACAAAGAATAAAAAAATAAGAAATAAAAAATTAAAAAACAGGGTCAATTTGAAACAGTTACAGACTCACAACATCTTGATAAAGATTTGGCTAAATAGTGCGGCACAGACAATTAAATCAAAGTGAACAAACAACAAACATTAACAACATCAAAATTATTTCAGGGGAACATTTCCCCCACACCAAAAAATACAATCCACAAAATAAACCAAACACCTGTTTTGCAAAGACATAACAAATAAATGCATGTGTTACAAACTCGATAAGGACACCAAAATGTACATTTTGTCGGACACACACACTTGCCTCTTTTCAGAGCAAGGGAGGGAATGCTAACTGTGAGCTTCATATAACCTATGTTTGTGAGCTAATGAGGCAATTGAAAACACATGCACAGTCCATGAAACACCCAAAATGCAAGTTCACCCAATGTAGAGACTGAACTTCAAAGTGGCTACACCTGTTAAGGTTGTCCTTCAATTACTAACCCATAAAAACACTCTCTGAACATGCCCCGAAATTTCCAGGTGCTGTTCACACACAAAAAGCAGCAAAAAAAAATCTAAGTCCCTGGGCATGCGCATAACAACACAAATGCAGCTATCAGAAAATAAGCCCCCCCCCCCCCCGTCCAAAATTAAGCACATCATCCAGCATGCTACAAAATTAGGGATGGGACAATCAACCCCCCCCCCCCCCCACCAACAAATACCATTGCAGTCTATGGGAACTGACTTGTTAATTTTGCTAGTCCCCACTTGGCTGGCTTTTCTTCTAGTTCTTGGCCTTAAAATGGGGGCCCAGGTCCCACCCTAAGAGACATATATCAATGTCACCAATTTGGACAACACCAAAAACAAAACAAAGAGAAGTGCTTTTAAATATGCCAAATTGCTTAAGGTCCATTTCACACCACATTCAGTCCATTGCGTTTTTATGCATCAAAAATGCATGGAAAGTTGGTTATATGGTTCTAAATGGCAGTGTTTGTTCCAGTGCATTCCAGTTCCCCAAAAAAAGTAGAACATGCTGCATTTTACCTGCACTGGACTGTACTGGAACGCAGCAAAACGCATCATAAACGCACAGGAACACACCTAAATGCACCAAAAATGCACTGGAACACACTTGTCCTTCTCTTTGGTTAATAAAAAAGAGGGGTGAAAATAAAGCACTGGACTGCATCAAAAACGTAACAAAAATGCACTGGAACGCATCAAAAATGTGCATGCAGAAAAGCACCTGGAACGCATCTGGATTGCGTTTCTATGGTGTGAACTGGCCCTAGTTCACACCATAGAAACGCAGTCTGGATGCGTTCCAGGTGCTTTTCTGCATGCGCGTTTTTGACACGTTCCAGTGCATTTTTGTTACGTTTTTGATGCAGTCCAATGTTTTTTTTTTTACCCCTCTTTTTTATTAACCAAAGAGAAGGACAAGTGTGTTCCAGTGCATTTTTGATGCAGTCCAGTGTTTTTTTCCCCCTCTTTTCACTTAGGACAAGTGTGTTGCAGTGCGTCTTTGGTGCATTTAGGTGCGTTCCGGTGCATTCCAGTGTGTTTTTTGTACGTTCCGTTGCATTTTTGATGTGTTTTACTGCGGTCCAGTACAGTTCTGTACCTAAAAAATGCAGCATGACCAATTTTTTTTTTCCTTTATGAAACGCACTGGAACAGACTGCAGTGGTGTGACCTATGCCATTGGCATTAATGTGATCAACTTTCTTTGCGTTTTTCATGCATCAAAAAAACGCACTGCACTGCATCCGGTGTGAACTGGCCCTAAATATCATACCTGGAGGGTGTCTATAGTATGCCTGTAAAGTAGTGCATGTTTTCCATGTTTATAACAGTTCGAGAGCAAAATGACATTTCTAAAGTAAAATAATAGTCATTTAAATGTCCTCGCGGCTGTAATGAATTGCTGTTCCCGTCAATACAGATAAAAGTCATTGAAAGTCTTTGATAACACAAAAAAAAAAGCGTGGGGGTCCCCCATATTCAATTACCAGGCCCTTCAGGTTTGGAATGGATATTAAGGGGAACTCTGCCGCAAATTTAAAAAAAAATGCGTGCGGTTCCCCCAAATATCCATACCAGGCCCTTCAGATCTGGTATGGATTTTAAGGGAAACTCCACCCCAAATTTAAAAAAAAATTGCGTGGAGTACCCCCAAAAATCCACACCAGACCCTTATCCGAGCACGCAACCTGGCAGGCCGCAGGAAAAGAGGGGGGGACGAGAGAGCGGCCCCCCTCCCTCCTGAACCGTACCAGGCCACATGCCCTCAACATGGGGAGGATGTCCCCATGTTGATGGGGACAAGGGCCTTATCCCCACAACCCTTGCCGGTGGTTGTGGGGGTCTGCGGGCAGGGGGCTTATCGGAATCTGGAAGACCCCTTTAACAAAGGGGACCCCCAGATCCCGCCCCCCCCCTGTGTGAAATGGTAACGGGGTACAAATGTACCCCTACCATTTCACAAAGAAAGTGACAAAAATGTAAAAAATGACAATAGCCGGTTTTTGACAAGTCCTTTATTAATGTCTTTTCCTTTCTTCCATCTTCTTCTTCCATCTTCTTCTTCCATCTTCTTCTTCTTCCATCTTCTTCTTCCATCTTCTTCTGTTCTCCATTCGGGTTTCTTCCTCCATCTTGTTCTTCATCTTCATCTTCATCTTTATCTTCATCTTCATCTTCCTTCTTCCTTCGGTCTTCTCGTCTGCATCTTGCTCCGGCGTCTTCCCTTCTTCTTTCTTCGGCCGCTCCGTTTGAATTGGAGGTTCCCGCTGTGCGACGCTTCAGTTCTTCATTTCTCCTCTGGGTCCGCTGCCACCCGGTGACCCCGCCCCCTCTGACGCACATGGATTTCACAGGGACTTTCCCCGTGGTGTCAGAGTGGGGCGGGGCCTCCGGGTGGCCGCGGACCAAGAGGAGAAGTGAAGAACTAAATCGTCACACAGCGGGAACCTCCAATTCAAACGGAGCGGCAGAAGAAGAAAGAAGAAGCCGGAGCAAGATGCCGGACGAGAAGACCGAAGGAAGAAGGAAGATGAAGATGAAGATAAAGATGAAGAGGAAGATGGAGGAAGAAACCCGAATGGAGAAAAGAAGAAGATGGAAGAAGATGGAAGAAAAGAGAAGACATTAATAAAGGAATTGTCTAAAACCGGCACTTGTCATTTTTTTAATTTTTGTCACTTTCTTTGTGAAATGGTAGGGGTACAATTTACCCCTTACCAATTCACATAGGGGGGGCGAGATCTGGGGGTCCCCTTTGTTAAAGGGGTCTTCCAGATTCCGATAAGCCCCCCACCCGCAGACCCCCACAACCACCGGGCAAGGGTTGTGGGGATGAGGCCCTTGTCCCCATCAACATGGGGACATCCTCCCCATGTTGAGGGCATGTGGCCTGGTATGGTTCAGGGGGGAGGGGGGGCCGCTCTCTCATCCCCCCCTCTTTTCCTGCGGCCTGCCAGGTTGCGTGCTCGGATAAGGGTCTGATGTGGATTTTTGGGGGGACTCCACGCCATTTTTTTTTAAATTTGGGGTGGAGTTCCCCTTAAAATCCATTCCAGATCTGAAGGGCCTGGTATGGATATTTGGGGGAACCGCACGCATTTTTTTTTTAATTTGCGGCGGAGTTCCCCTTAATATCCATTCCAGACCTGAAGGGCCTGGTAATGGAATTTGGGGGGACCCCCACGCTTTTTTTTTTTTTTATCAAAGACTTTCAATGACTTTTCTCTATATTGCCGGGAGGCGACAATTCATTATAGCCGCGGGTGCTTTTAAATGCCTTTTTTCTCCTTTAGAAATGTAATTTTGCTGGCGCACTGTGAAGTTCAGAGCTGCACCTGTTCAACTTATGCAAATTGATTTACGTGACTTGACATTTACTAAGATTTTGCCGGCGCAGTGTCTTGGCGCAAGAAAACAAGGAAATTTGCCACGCTGAGCTCAAAAAAACCTCCCACAGCTCTAATCGTACTTGCCGGCGCAGCGGACTGGTTTTGAAAAAGTTACTTTCTCACTCTATTTTGGGCATATTAGTTATTTGGGCCGGTGTCACTACACTTCTGCACATCACCCCATGTCACCCCCATTATATTGGCACTTCCAGCTTCTTTATATTTAGATTTTAAGATGCCGTGCGCCAGGTCCATAGTGGCGCACTGAGCGCCTCCTCCCGTCCGCCGACAACACTATAGTAAATGGCAAATAGGGCTGCGCTACAGGCGCTAATGTTTTATAAATACCAAAACAGCTATTGCACGCGAAGATGCGCCGATACTCATGGCGCAAACGTTTTGTAAATCAGCCCCATAGTCTCTTTTCAATGGTTTTATTAAAGAAATGTCAATTAGAGGGATGGAGGTTTAGGGGAGATTCAGGTACCTTGCTTTGCGGATCATGGGTACTTCCTAATCCAGAGGACAAACCGTTTGCACCCTGGATATAGCAACCACCGGATAGGCCTCTCTCACTGACCTAGCAGCCGGTGCGGTGCTCGGTCAAAAGTCTCTGTCACAGACTTGAAGAATACGAATAGTTTCTGCTACTGACTTGAAGAACACACTTAGAGTCATTAGACAATCCTCTGCCACAGGATTGTATAACAAAGAACTTTCTGTAAATTCAAAGTACAGTCACACAGTACCAGTTCCTTTTAGCCAATCCGGCAGCACTGTGAGATAGATGGGTCGGGATGCGTCCTCCAATTGAGTCTCCAGGCTCTTCCTGAGATACCAGCCCTTTTGGCTCGGTCCTCTCCGAGAAAAGTCCTCCCCTGGTTTCGTCAATTGCTCTGCTTCTCCCTGCAGGCAAGACAGCACAGGACCACCCCTGACTAGCAGGCCCCAGAAACACCTGGGCCTACTTCCAGTAACGAGGCCTCGGGCCAGCCGGCTCCGAGGCAGGAAAACTGCTATGGCACACCTTAGGCCAGGAGGGCCAACAGGTCAGAGAGGCCCGAAACACGGCGTCTGTCCTTTAAGTACCCTCTCCCAGAATGCACAGCGGGGGGACCAATCCCACAGAGCTGTTTCTTGGCAAGAGGTACCCAATACATCCAGCCTGCTGCATTTCCAACCTTGACCTGTGGTGATAGCGACACCCACAGTCGAGTGGAAAATGCGCAACACAGCTGGACTGGAACCGAAACCAGAAATTTACACAATTATTCTGAGCTAAATTACAGCTCAGACAACTAAATTTACAAATAGCACCTACCCAATAGGAGCAGGGCGCTACACATATATAGTTCCTATTTCCGATCAGGTCCACCTGTCAGTTTTTCAAGCAGACTTGATTGGAAGCTCTATGCAGCTCTACGGGCAGGCTGATGTAAACGGACTTGTGTCGTGTCCATTTACATATATTACCCCAAGTCCATCCTAGTCTGAAAGAAATGGACCTAAACATGAGGGATTGGAGGTATTTATTCATTGATCCACTGATATATATGCTCAAACTTGGAGACCCTCAAAAATATAGAGTTACGACTGCAGTATACAAAGGAGCCTTGGCATAGGCATTGTGGCTTCCACATATATTTTCAAATGTGTGCAACTAAAACCTCTGTTATTAATGTGAATTGTTAGATAGGTTTCGATTTGACTTTCTTTTTTTTTAGCAGGCTAGCTGGTATGTGTGTTGGGAAATTTTCTTCTGTTTGTGATGTGCATTGCTCTTCAATATGCACCTTACTGCAAAGGCTAGTTATAAATTGGGGTAGTTGCCATATTTTTTTGTATAGCTTGTTTGCTGGATTTGGAGTGGGGACACATTGGATGCCTTAAACCCCCATTGTGCTTTTTCTGGGCGTCCAAAGTGTCTTGTGCCATTCAGAAGGAGTGGGCTCCTTCCAGGACCACTCATCTTATACATTTTGTTTTCTGTTTTCTGTTTAAAGAGTAACTCCACACTCTTTCTAACTTACAGGCCACGCTGGAACATGTTTTAGCCATTTCTTAACCTCTCTAATACAACAGTGCTGAACATCGCCCTCCCCGACGAATTGGTCTTCAAACACACTTCCCATTCCGTTGGGCACCCCATTCTATAGACTACTTGGGAATTACACTCACCTCGTCTTAATCCACTTTGTTCTTGACTAACTATTACTCTCTGTTGCGTTTGTTGACCTCCCTTTTACACTCGTAGCAATTCCTCTCTCTTTCCTGGATTGCCCGAATACATGCCATCAAAATGATGATCCTTCTCAAAATCCTCTAGTTTGAAGACATGGAATTCTGTTCGGCAATTTGATGTCCCATTTTTTGCCCCTTCTGCCAATCACTAATAATCCCCTTTTCCCTCTGGGGTTAGAACAACTTCATTCCTTTTCCTGGTGAACCACTCATGGCCTGTTGCCTTCCAGGGAGTGAAAACCGAGATGACCACCCTGATGGTTAATGAGCAGATGTCCAGTATCCTGAAGGACTCATATTCCAATTTCCTTAATGTTTGAGAACCTTGGATCAGCTATTCCTTCCCATCTCTGCCTTCGACTTGCTATGGTCATTTATGATTCGACACAGTTCCCCACACATAGATAATGTGTAGGGTAAAGTCTACAGACTTGGAAAGATCAGTTTGTAAATGGATAGAGAACTGGCTAAAAGACAGAATTCAGACAGTAGTGGTTAATGATTCCTACTGTGAATGGTCTAAGGTTATCAGAGGTGTACCCCAAGGTTCAGTGTTGGGACCATTAATTTTTAATACCTTTATAAATGATATAAGGTCTGAGATTAAAAGTACCATTTCAGTCTTTGCAGATGACACCAAGCTATGCAGTGGAATAACATCCTTACAGGCCAACCTCAATGCACTGTTTCATTGGGAAACTATGTGGGAAATGAGGTTTAATGTTGAAAAATGTAAAGTTATGCAGTTGGGGCTTAGGATATGTATGCATCATACATACTAGGGGAGCACAACTGGGGGAATCTATAGTGGAGAAGGATCTGGGGGTTTTGGTAGATCATAAGCTTAATAATAGCATGTAATGCCAAACTGTGGTTTCCAAAGCGAGCATAGTCCTTTCTTGTATTAGGAGAGGCATGGATGGCAGTTAGAGAAAGAGATATAATTTTGTCCCTGTACAAATCATTAGTAAGACCTCATCTGGAATATGCAGTTCAGTTTTGGGCACCAGTTCTCAAGGGGAGCACAACTGGGGGAATCTATAGTGGAGAAGGATCTGGGGGTTTTGGTAGATCATAAGCTTAATAATAGCATGAGATGCCAAACTGTGGTTTCCAAAGTGAGCATAGTCCTTTCTTGTATTAGGAGAGGCATGGATGGCAGTTAGAGAAAGAGATATAATTTTGTCCCTGTACAAATCATTAGTAAGACCTCATCTGGAATATGCAGTTCAGTTTTGGGCACCAGTTCTCAAAAAGGATATCAGAGAACTGGAGAAAGTGCAGAGAAGGGCAACCAAACTGATAAGAGGCATGGAGGAGCTCAGCTATGAGGAAAGATTAGAGGAACTGAATTTATTCTCTCTTGAGAAAAGGAGATTAAGGATGGATATGATCAACATGTACAAATACATAGGGGGTCCATATAGTGAACTTGGTGTTGAGTTATTCACTTTAAGGTCATCACAGAGGACATTCTCCACGTCTACCGGAAAATAAATTTAATTTCCAAATACGAAAGGTTTCTTCACAGTAAGAGCTGTGAAAATGTGAAATAGACTCCTTCCAGAGGTGGATCTGGCCAGCTCAGTAGATTGCTTTTTAAAAAGGCCTGGATTTTTTCCTAGGTGTGCATAATATAACTGGGTACTAACATATATAGCTAAAGTTGATCCAGGAAATATCCGAATGACTCTTGGGGAATCAGGAAGGATTTTTTTCCCTTGCTGTAGTAAATTGGGGCATGCTTTGCTGGAGTTTTTCGCCTTCCTCTGGATTAACTGTTAGTATAGGATGGGATTGTATGATTGTTTTTTTTTTTTGTTTGTTTTTTGGGGTTGAACTGGATGGACTTGTGTTTTTTTTCAACCTGACTAACTATGTAACTATATGATTGTTTCCTTGCCCAATCCCGAGTCTGTGGTACCCTCTAAACCCCTTAATGCTTAACACCGTCACCACTGCAACAATGAAGAGCTAGCGACACCCAGTGGAAAGTAGAGGTAAGTGCCTACTTACCAAACCACCCTAAAATCTTGTTTTAAGAAAAGGTCAGGTGGGGCTTTAGTATAGTTTTGGCCTGAGGTCTGTACTGATACCTGGAAGGACAAGCCAGAATGATCATTAAAAAAATGAAGAGAAACTAACCATATTGTAATTCCGCAATTTAATATAAAAATAAATAAAAACACAGGCCAAATGGCCACTTACTTTCAGAAGTGCCGAGGCCTTGGCACTGAGGTATCAAGCGTGTTTAGGACCAGATGTGCTGTGGAGCAATCGCCGCACTGAGTCTCACTCGCGTGTGTGTAGCGTGCGTTCCACCGCCTCACAGTGCTGAAAACCGGAAGTGGCTGGACAGGGTAACATAACCAGGAGGGTGCAGCAGCTGATTGATAATTGTAAAACCACTCCCATACAGATTCACTCGGCACATGGACACACAAATGGCTATTTCTTCAGAACAACAAAACAACAAAAGGTAAGAATCTGCAACAAAGTTTGTTAAAATCCCTGCAATGTACACAGATCACCCAGAGGGGAATGTTTGTTGGAGTTACTCTTTAAGGGCAGGTTTGTCTGGAGGGATATTTCAATAGTTAAACAGTGCATCCTGGTATCTTTACAAATGATAAATTGTGCTGTGCTATAAGTAAAATAAATATTTAATTTATCCCCTGTCATATATGCTCTAACTTAGAGATTCTCAAAAATATAGTTAGGACCATAGTATACAGAAGAGCCTTGGAATATGCACTGTGGCTTCCACATATACTTGTAAATGTGTGCAACTAAAAACCTCTGTTTTTAGCATGAATTGTTAGAAAGCCTAGGTGGTATGTGTGCTAGAAAATTTTTGTCTGTTTATGTCGTACATTGCCATTCCATGTGCACCTTAGTGCAAAGGCAAGTTATAAGTTGGGGCAGTTGCCATCTTTTTAATGGATTGGAGGTAGCCTGATGTAAATGGACACAAGTCTGTTTACATCTGGTAGCCTATAAAGCTATCATGGGTCCGCCCCTGTCTGATGTGGAAATGTGGACACAAACTGAATGAACACAGATGTAAAAAAACTGACATCCATCCTGTTTCGCTCCGAATAATCTGGGGATCTCCTCACAGAGTGGAGCAGCTCCATGTGAAAGGGCCCTTAGCGTGATGCTGTGTTTGAAAGACACAGGCATGCAATGTGTTTTTTTTTTTCCCCCTCTGTGGTCCTTGTTTTTGCTTGACCTTGTGGATATGTTTAGGATAGCTTTAGTCTTTTTCGTATTCTTAATTTACGTTTCTGTGATCATACACAGCAATTAGTACATACAAATGTGTTTGCGGTGTCACAAACATTCAGTACAGTAGACAAAATAAAACAGTTTTGGTGTCAAGGTAAGGCTAGAGATCAAATAGGGCTAAGACCTAAGACTAAGCAACCTCACAGGCCATGATATGTTGCATTGAGAACAATATTTTGTGTATACGAAGAAAAGCAAGATGGGAGGAAAGCCTCTCAGAAAAAAAAAGGGGGGAGGATGAAAGCTGATGGGAGAGCCGGATGATGGTGGTGCTGTGCGTGGTCCTTTACACTGAGCCATTGAGTCAAAAAAGATTGAACGCCTAGTCAGGGGCTGACATCAAGGACTGGTTCCCCCATCCTATGTATTTCCTTATTCCTTGGCAAACCATAGACTAGTTGGTGGGTATGTAGTCTGTTTCCAGTATAATGGAATGCATGATTTGGCCACATTAAGGAGATGTACAAGTGAAGAACATTTATATTTTCTAAGGGACATTGGGGCCAGATGGAGAACAAACGCAGCTGGGCAATTTGGTAGCTGTATATCTGTCAATCTGTATATGATCTGCTTGACCCGTTCCCAAAATGTTGAATCTTTGGGCAGGACCAAAAAAATGTGGAACAATGATCCCATCTCCCTCTGGCATCTCAAGCTTACCTGGCTAGAATTTTGTATCCAATTTCCTGTATTGAGGTTGAGATGGAGGCCCTATTAGGTTCTGAAGGTTCTCTCTTTTTGTTTTGCTGTGAATGTAACATGAATGTAACGTTTAGTTCTCATTCCCACTTGGAAACATAGGGGTAAATGTATCTGTTGGATTAGATAACAGCCGAGAGTTGTTTGTCATCAGATTATGTTTTTGTAACTAGCCCATCATGTTGCAGAATTCTAATAATTTTCAGTTTGTAATCCAGTGGGTGTTGGGAGTTAAAAAGCACATTCTGGTGTAGCAGAGTGCCCAATTACTCACCATGCTCAGATGCAGACTTAGGCCCCTTTAACAGTTTTCACACCTCCCTGTGTTCCTAGGCATGCCCAGGGAAGACACGTTTGACCGTTTCTCTCCCTCAGCAGTTCAGGGATGCCACACCTGATGAGGCAGAGGTTGTTGGGAGCTTGATTTGCAGCCAGTTGAGCTCCCTTCCACTGTCAAGAACAGGTGTGTGGGCAGCCAGGCAGGAGCTAAATAGCACCAGCTTTATGCCTGTATTACCTGTGTTTTGCCTGTGTTGTCTGTGTTCTTAACTCTTTTAGTAAGGAGTTATTCCCAGGCTGGATTCTAAACAACTGATACCCTTTGGAATTCTGTTGGGGCGCAGCATGAAAAGTGTTGGTGCTTTCATCCGAATCATGAATCTGTCCATGTCTACACTGGACACCCCTGCCGCACTACAAGTACTCCTGCCCTCCCTCCCTAGCCACTGCACCTGTCACACAGACAGGTATATTGCTGAGGAGTTTTGTACATTGGTGGGAGGATTCTGAAGGGGAACTGGGTAGCTAGTTCCCCATTAGGTCTGCTTTACTTTTGACTGACAGCGCATGACAGTGGGTGGATTCATAGCAGCTATTCAGTCCAATAGCAGCTGTTAAATCCTTCCACTGTGTGCTGTCAATCAAAAGTAAAAGAGAGTTACAGGCGGTCCCCGGGTTACAAACAAGATAGGGACTGTAGGTTTGTTCTTAAGTTGAATCTGTTTGTAATTTGGAAAAGGTCAATTTTTTAAGTGTAGCTCCAGCCAAAAATAAATGTTTAAGCTTTTTGGATAACATAGGGAAGGGTTATCACCCCTGTAACATTTGTTTTGCTGTCTGTGCCCGTTCAGAAGATTTCACCTCACTTTCTGTCCCAATGACAATTGAATTTTGAAAATTTGGGGTTATTAGGTAAACAAGGATTGGTGATAAAGCATCAGTGGAGACACCTTTTTCCCATATTAACTCTTACAGGAGAGAATTTCCTTTCCTAGGGGTAGATTTCCTCTCACTTCCTGTTGTCTCCCTACATTTGTAAGTAGGAGTCGTTTGTAAGTCGGATGTTCGTAAGTAGGGAACCGCCTGTATTGGGGAACTAGTCTCTTAGTTCTCCAATAGGCTCCACCCACCCGTTAACAGGTAATTTCCCAAGTACAGGCATTGCCCATATTTGGGTAATGGCATCACCTGTATCCCCATTTACATTTAGCTTTTTGCGGGGGAATGTTCAACCAGCAGCTGAATGGGACAGGGGATACAGCCCTATGGTAAGCAGCCTTATGTTACTCTGACAGAGCCACAAAGACCTTGTCTTATTTAGAGTCCATGTTTGTGAAGCTTTCATAATGTGTTTTGTATTTTTTCTGCAGTGCATGCATGCTTTTAGCCATCCTGAACACATTTTGCATTATTGCTTCTAACTTTGCACCTGCAGTGTAAATTGCAAGTTACAGGTAATCTTTATTTTCACTTGTCTGGTTTGCTACTTTGTTGAACTTGTAACCTATGAACAGGATTTGCCATGTCAGACAATTATTATGGGAGTGGCGCACCTTCAGAGGGAAGCAGGCAGTCTACTGCTCCTGACCGAATGGCCCCCTTATTCCTAGCAGTATTTCTGCTACTACAATTACCAAAGTATACAGGGCCAAGTCAGGATTTGGGTGCTTGGGTCAGGAGATTTATGGGACTGGATCACTTTTTTGGGATTCTAACTATTCAGCAGGCAAAACTATGTACAAAATGTTCCAGCACTTGATGGGCTAACAGAAAGCAGCAGGCAAAACTGTTAATTCATGTCCTAGTGGGGGAAGCAAGAAGATTTATACTGTACCACCCAGCAGAAGACCAGGATTCCAGGGTCAGAGAAAGCTTTCAAGAGAAAGATAGAAGCAATCCCAAAGTGAACACCACCTCATAGGTGGTCAATGCAGGAAAGGTCACCATCCCTATGCTGGGATTGTTGACCAGAGAGACTGCCCCAACCATTCACAGAGAAAGCCATTAAACTATACCACCATCTGCCAGGAGTCAAGCAGTGAGGCAGCAATGACTTCCCATTCAAAAACCAAAGATGTTGTAGTCGATTTTCTTGTTGTGCGTGGATGCTTAGAGAACCAAAAGATCAAGTGTCTTTTCAATACCGACTGGCAAGTCAATAACCTGCCAGAACCATTATTCCAGTGGCACTTTCCTAAGAGGAAGATTAGCCCAGACAAGCCATGGATCTCTAGGACAGCTGTCAATGAGTCCCCCATTACAAAAGCTGGCATTACCTGTATAAAAATAGAGCTGTGGGGCAGGACCTCAGCCAGAATGGCTTCGTAATCACACACACCTCTAGAAGAAGGTGACCACAGGTGATATAAATTATGAATGTCATCTGTAGGTTAAGATACTGATAGGGCAGCCTGAACACATGAGCCCAGCTAAAGAAATCAAGCAACTACTGCATGCTCAGGAAATACTAGAGGACCCCCAAAAAAAAGTGACAATAAATAAACATGTAGCGATACCTCCAACTAAGGAGGCCGCAGAATTAGATTTGGGCCCTGAGTGCAGCTCCGCCAACCCCCGGCAATAGGCTCTACCCCCTTCTGGCACAGCTAGTATTAACAATCAATGATATGTCCTATGCAATAGAATAACTAAGCAAGGACACAGTAATGAATTGTAATAGGTAAAGTGTTTTACTCATTTTCTCAATATGGATAAAGGGGTAACAGTAATCACAGTTCAAGATAATCACTCCTAAGGGCAGCGTCCTGCCACTCTAACACACTATATAGTAACACACGCTACAGGTGCGCCATACGGGCGACCGTTAACTAAGTGCCCTATGGCGCAGTAATCAAACACACTAGAATCCCCACCAGGCCTGGTTCTAATATTTAACTTAGTCCTTCTTTCTTCACCGGCAGGTCTGTAATGTTGGTGCACTTTAAACAGAGTATAACTTTGTAATCCAAGCGGTATAGAACTTGGTTAAATACAGTCGCAGGCTCAGTTCTGACAAGGCTCTTCAATAGGGGTATGAAAATCACTTGTAGGCCACGGCAGTCTATAGGCCTATACACAGTAACAGTATCTTAGCTGGGCTTACGCCCTCTCACCCGCCGGACTACGGATCCAGTCCGGGAAACCTCCACCGGCCGTGTCACACACACTCGATCTCTCCAACGATCGGGCCCCCGATCCGACAAGGCTGTAGCGCACAAAATCAGATGCCACCCAGGCTCGCAGAGGGGGGGTGGAAGGCTCTTTGGTGCAGAGCAAGGCCCCAGGCTTCAGGCCTTGCACTCCGACACATCCGCACAGGAGGATCCGTCTGTGAAGTCTCGTGTCCCAAAAGAGGCCGAGCCCGGCCTCGCCTCCTCCTTTTATAACCCCTCCCATGAGTCTCTGCGGTGGAACATCTGAAGAATGGGGTTATGGGTAATGTAGTTTCTTCCCAATATAGGGGAATACCCTGCTACACACTCCCCCCACTTAAACTCTTTGGTCCCCAAAGATAAATTTTAACAACAACTATATATAACACTGGACAATTCTGAAAACGATGTTGGGATAGGGGATTCCCACCATAACTGAGGGGTTGAATTCCCTTGCCCACAGGTCACATTATCATGGGTGGCCTGCCTAACTGTGCCAGAGAGTGAGCTGGGGTTGCCCTCCACCAAATGGACAGTGGAGGGATCCGGAATCTCAGCATTTCTCCTAGCAGTGACTACAGAGTCTTCCGAACTGTTCCCCATCTGAGGGTAGGTCAGCTTCTTAGGAGGTCGAATGACTCTTCGAGCTCTTTGCTCTCCTGGAATCTCTGGCTCTGGCGCCACCGGCTCCTCTTCCTCGGAGCAACTATCATGGGCATCTTCCCAGTAATCTGCTGAAGGACTAAAGGGGATGAACTCTGTAGCCTCTGGGTTCAGTGTTTCATCTGTGGTATCTTGGGTGACTGGAAGATCTATGATAGAAGTTCCTGGAGTTGGGGAAGACCACAGCCAATCAAGCTCTCCCTCTTCGTCTCCACTAAGTTGGGAGGCTTCTCCATTTTCAGCCCGGGAGGTCTGTGACCGAGTGTTCGGCCTAGGAGTATCCAAGATAGAGGCCGGTGCAGGGGAGTCTCCCACGGAAGGTATTCTAACTGCCTCCGCAAGTGGGAGCAGGTGGTTTCGATGCCATGTCTTCAGTGGGCCTACCTTTCCCTCTGGCTTCACCTTGTAGACAGGTAGGCCCGGCAACTTCCTGCAGATGACATAGGGTTCAGATCTCCATCTGTCTGCAAGTTTGTGCTTTCCAGGGACTCCCAGATTGCGCAACAGTACTCGATCCCCGGGCTGTAGGTCTTGTACCCGGACCTTCAAGTCGAAATTTCTTTTATTCTGAGCTCCCCTTTGATCTGAGGCCGCTTGAGCTTGTTCATAGGCTACTTTCAGGCTGTGTCTGAGCCTGTCCACATATCCTTTGTGGGATGTGGCTGAGGAATGGTCCAGTGAGGTGCCAAAAGCCAGGTCCACCGGTAGTCTCGCTTCTCTCCCAAACATGAGTCGATATGGGGAGTAGCCTGTAGCATCACTGATGGTGCAGTTGTAAGCATGTACTATGGCTGCTATGTGTTTGCTCCAATGTTGCTTTTTCTCGCTTTCCAGAGTCCCCAACATGTTGAGCAGGGTTCGGTTGAACCTTTCCGGCTGAGCATCTCCCTGAGGATGGTAAGGTGTAGTTCGAGTCTTCTTAATTCCCAAAGAATCCAAGAGCTTCCGGATCAGCTTACTCTCGAAGTCCCTCCCTTGGTCTGAATGGAGTCTCTGTGGCAGCCCATAATGGACAAAGTACTTCTCCATAAGTACCTTGGCCACGGTGGAGGCCTTCTGAACTTTGGTGGGGAAAGCCTGGGCATACCGGGTGAAATGGTCGGTTATCACCAGAACATTTCCTAGTCCACTCAGGTCGGGTTCGAGGCAGAGAAAGTCAATGCACACAAGGTCCATGGGCCCTTGGCTCTGTAGATGGCCCATTGGGGCAGCTTGATGGGGCAAAGTCTTCCTCTGGATGCATCGCGCACATGAGTGGCAGTACTCCTCTACCTCTGCCCTCATGCAGGGCCAATAGAACCGACTTCTGACAAGTTGAAAGGTCCTTTCAGCCCCTAGGTGGCCATGATTGTCATGCAGGGCAATCAGAACAGTCTCCCGATGTTTCTCTGGGAGGAACAGCTGCCACTTATCTTCTGAGTCATCAGAGGGGCCCCTTCGGTAGACCACTCCCTGATGTAACTGCAACCTATCCCACTCCTTCCTCAGCAGGCGAGCTTCTTTTGAAGGTTGACGCATGAGTCTGTCTGGATCCTGATTTTTCAAGGCCTCCAGGACCAATCTCCCCATGGGGTCTTCCAATTGGTCACACCTCAATTCCTTCTTGGACAGTCTTGGTAGGTTGTCCTCTTCCAATTGAGCTACTCCACAGTAGTGTTTGGGGACTCCCACCATGGTAACTCCTATTTCCTCTGCTCTGGAGCCTCCTCGGGCTTGGAATTCAGCTCCTTGACAAAGGGCCCGCACCCCGTCCGGTGCCACTTGGGTCCAATCTTCTATTTCAAGGTGGGGGAATGAGATCTCCTGGACAGAGCGTCTGCGTCTCGATTCCCCACTCCTGGTCTATACTTAAGGCTGAAGTTGAATCCAGACAGTGCGGCCAGCCACCTGTGTCCAGTGGCATCCAGCTTGGCCGTGGTGAACAGGTAGGTAAGGGGGTTGTTGTCGGTCTTCACAGTGAACTCCGCTCCATACAGGTAGTCTTTGAGCTTGTCTACTACCGCCCACTTGAGGGCCAGGAACTCCAGCTTGTGAGTGGGGTAGTTCTTCTCAGAGGGGGTCAGGCTCCTACTCACATAGGCAACAGGCCGCAATTGCCCCTCATGTTCTTGGTAAAGTACTCCTCCCAGACCGTCATGACTAGCATCCACGTGCAGTTCATAGGGTTTGGTTGGGTCTGCGTAGGCCAAGACTGGTGCAGTGGTCAGGCTCCTCTTCAATTCCTGGAAAGCCTCTTCACACTTCTGATTCCACTGATCTCTGATGGACTCTCCTGGCCTCCTGGGCCCCGAGCCATCCTCTTCTCCTTCAGTCTTGAGCAACTCATTCAATGGTCTAGCAATTCGGGCAAATCCCTCCACAAACCTCCTGTAGTAGGAGCAGAAGCCCAAGAAGGATCTGAGTTCTGTTACTGTGGTGGGCCGTGGCCAGGAGGTAACTGCCTCCAATTTCTCAGGGTCTGTGGCCACCCCTTCTTCAGACACTATGTGCCCCAGATAGTTCACAGAAGACTGGTAGAACCGACACTTCTCAGGCGAAAGCTTAAGTCCCTCCTCACTGAGTCTTCTCAACACTTTTTCCAGCCTCTCTTCATGTTCCTCCAAGGTTCTCCCAAAGACAATGACATCGTCCAGGTATACAAGGACTTCGATCAAGTTCATGTCCCCTACTGTCTTCTCCATGAGGCGTTGGAAAGTAGCTGGGGCTCCAGACAGACCTTGGGGCATCCGGTCGAATTCAAAGAACCCCACTGGGGTTATGAAAGCTGTCTTCTCCTTGTCTGCTGGGTGCATCGGAATCTGATAGTACCCACTCTTGAGATCCATAACACTGAACCATTTGGCTCCAGACAAGCTCTGTAGGGCATCCTCTATCCTCGGAGTGGTGTATTGGTCAGGTATGGTTCTCCTGTTGAGAGTCCTGTAGTCGATACAGAGCCTCAATGATCCATTCTTCTTTCGGACCACCACTATGGGAGAGGCATAGGGGCTTCTGGACTCCCGTATCACACCAGTCCTCTTGAGTTCTGCAAGTTGTTCCCTCAGATCCTCCAGATCTGCTAGCGGGACCCGCCTGACCCTCTCTCGGAAGGGCTTATCTTCCTGGAGGCGGATCCGATGGGTGGCACTCCTTGCACACCCCACATCAAACTCATCCTTAGAGAAGATCTTCTCCCATCTATTCAACTGGGCCTTGGCTCGCTCTTTCCAAGCCCTGGACAGATTCGGGTTTTCCATGGTCAGCTTCTCCCAAACATCCCCTCCTCCACCTGTCCTCTTCACTTCTGACAGGGTAACAGGGGCCGCCGGGCTCACCTGGCCTAGCAACATTCTGGCTGGGATTTCCATGGGGTCTTTGGTAGTATTCCTAACACTCACTGGAACTCTATAATGGGCCTTCTTCAGGACCTTCAGCGGGATCACTTCCGGTATCACCTCCAGGCCTGAGGACTCACCCCTTGGGTTTGACTCCAGCATGACAAAGGGACCAGGCTGCTCCCAAGTAAGCTTCACAGTGGCCCTGAGACAGGTTACTTCACCGGGCTGCAACACTACCCCTTCTCTTCCAAGTCTCCACACCTTCCCTATCTCCTCTCCAGGGGTCTCCTGCTCTTGGACCAGCCGTTGGTAGGCTGTCTTCAGCATGGGATGGATCTTGGTAGCTGCTTGTCTTTCTTCTGTCACGAGAGGGGTCAGGAGTCTTCGGACCAGGTCCGTGTTTGTCCCTATTATAAGGGAATTCTTGTTGGCTCCAGGCGGCCTAGGGCACACAACTGCCAGGGTGTCAAACACTTCGGCCTTTCCAGCCACGGATGGGTCAAAGGTCATTTTGATGGGAAGGTAGCCGTCGTAAGGGAAACTCTGGGTTCCAATTCCCCATATTTCCAGCTCTTCTATCTTCTGGATAGGCAGATGACTCAGGTGCCTGTCGTAGAAGTCCCGGTATAGTAGGGTCACTTGTGCCCAGGTATCCAGGAGGCCCCTGGTGTAGACTCCCTCCACTTGAATGGGCACTATAGGGGATGGGCCTACCAGCTTCTCTGGATATGGTCCGGCAGAAGCCGCCTTCTTCACGCCTTTTCCCTTTGGACTTTCTCTTGTCCTATTCCCTTTGGACTTGAACCTTTCTTGAGCCTGGTATGCACTGACTTCCCTCCTTTTAATGGGTGTAGGAACCCGCTGAGGGGTACTATTATTTTTCTTGGGTGGGCACCCCCTTTGGGGAGTGCTGTGCCTCTCCTGAGGGGTCCCCCCCTTTCTCCTGGAGTATAGCTTTGTTGAGGGGTATTGTGTTTCCCCTTTGGTGTTCTATCTCTCTTTTTGTTTTTCTTCGCATTCAGCTTGGAGTTTACTGAAGATGATGGGCACCCGGTTGACTCCTTCACCGGGGCCCTCTGGAGTTTCCCGCCGGCTTGCGGTTGTCTGGTCTCTTCTTCTTCGGACTAGAACATGTGGCTGCAATGTGGCCAACTCCCCCACAGTTGAAGCAGACTATATCTCCCCATTCTTGTAAAGGTTCGGGTGCTGAGGCAATCGGGAACAATTCCTTCCTTGGACTTTCCTTCGTCTTGGGACACTCTGTGTCTTTTGCTATCAGAGAGGTCAATATCTCTAACACCTTGGACATCTGAGTTTTTAGGGTGTCTATCTCCGCCTCTCTTTCAGGGGTCATTACTGGATTGACCAGCACCTGTGCAGGTACAACACTTGTCTTATCCTTCTGCTGGTCCTGTTGCAGCGCCTCCTCATCTCTGATGATTTTTATTAAATCAGCATAAGTCAGCAACATTCCTCCTCCCAAGGTTTTCAGGTGCAGCCAGACTGGATCGGAGCGTAGCGCTCCCTTTAAGACTTGCTTCATTCTTGCCGCATCGGCATCTTTGGGCTTCATCCCTTTCTTTAACACAATCTTGCACAGCAGCCTGTTTAGCCTTCTGACATACTCGGAAAGTTTCTCCTCCGGTTTTTGGAAAGTGTGTTCAAACTGGTAGACCATCTCTGTCACCTTGTCTAATTGACCAAACTCTTCCTGCAGCATAGCTAGACAGTCCTGCGCCGTGCACCCTACATTCCCAAACCGGAAACTTTTCACTGCTTCTGCTACTGCACCTTTAAGGCTTTCTAACACTCGCTGCCTCTTCTGTGCTTCCGGCACCTCCCATGCCTCCACCGCCTGTAATGCCTGCTCCACCCAGGTATCAAAATCTTCTTCCCCTGCCGGGACAGGGAGCTTCCCTGAGAATATTTTTAGTCTCCGGTAGCTAGTTTCCACATGCACCGTACTTGTCTTCTGACATTTGGCTAACAAATCCCCTATTGCATTTATCAGTTCTGGTGATATAGCAGTGGCCGTGCAGGTGCCACCGGGGGTGTCGCCCTGTCTTCTCTTTCAGGTGGAGTTCGGGCCGCAGCCTGTGGCGATCCCGTAGGGGATGGTTCCCTTTCTACAGTTATTGCGTGCGCCAGCCTAAATGTTCTGTTGTCTGGGGTCCGCAGACACTTGTGCTTACAAGCCTCTGGCATCCCGTCCCAATATTCCACTAATGCGTATTGATATGAGATGTTTGGGTCTGACTTTATGTCCATCACCCACGGTGTGTGATCTGGGGACACTGAACTCATTAGTTCCTCTACCGTCTCACTTGACCATTTCTCCCCAGGGAGGCTAATGGCTATCGACTGTTTTGGCTCTGTATTAGCAGCTTTGCACCACTCTTCTACCGCTCTTGGATCCATGGGGTCCATACCGGCACTTCTGGCGTTCGCTTGCTGCATCAGGATCCCGGACGAGAACCCCCACGTGTAGCGATACCTCCAACTAAGGAGGCCGCAGAATTAGATTTGGGCCCTGAGTGCAGCTCCGCCAAACCCCGGCAATAGGCTCTACCCCCTTCTGGCACAGCTAGTATTAACAATCAATGATATGTCCTATGCAATAGAATAACTAAGCAAGGACACAGTAATGAATTGTAATAGGTAAAGTGTTTTACTCATTTTCTCAATATGGATAAAGGGGTAACAGTAATCACAGTTCAAGATAATCACTCCTAAGGGCAGCGTCCTGCCACTCTAACACACTATATAGTAACACACGCTACAGGTGCGCCATACGGGCGACCGTTAACTAAGTGCCCTATGGTGCAGTAATCAAACACACTAGAATCCCCACCAGGCCTGGTTCTAATATTTAACTTAGTCCTTCTTTCTTCACCGGCAGGTCTGTAATGTTGGTGCACTTTAAACAGAGTATAACTTTGTAATCCAAGGGGTATAGAACTTGGTTAAATACAGTCGCAGGCTCAGTTCTGACAAGGCTCTTCAATAGGGGTATGAAAATCACTTGTAGGCCACGGCAGTCTATAGGCCTATACACAGTAACAGTATCTTAGCTGGGCTTACGCCCTCTCACCCGCCGGACTACGGATCCAGTCCGGGAAACCTCCACCGGCCGTGTCACACACACTCGATCTCTCCAACGATCGGGCCCCCGATCCGACAAGGCTGTAGCGCACAAAGTCAGATGCCACCCAGGCTCGCAGAGGGGGGGTGGAAGGCTCTTTGGTGCAGAGCAAGGCCCCAGGCTTCAGGCCTTGCACTCCGACACATCCGCACAGGAGGATCCGTCTGTGAAGTCTCGTGTCCCAAAAGAGGCCGAGCCCGGCCTCGCCTCCTCCTTTTATAACCCCTCCCATGAGTCTCTGCGGTGGAACATCTGAAGAATGGGGTTATGGGTAATGTAGTTTCTTCCCAATATAGGGGAATACCCCGCTACAAACACAATGTGAATTGAAGTGACATGTACTTTACATAATTAATCTACTGTATATTCTTTAATTTTCCACAAAAAAAAGTGTCCAGTACAAACATTAAAGTTTCCAGTGCAAAAATAATTCAAATATATATATATATATATATGTAGCGGGGTGTTCCCCTTTAATCAGAGACAGGAAATTCCAGAGAGAGGGAAGTCGGGGGGAAGGAATATAAGGAGGGGGCGAGGCCTAGCTCTTTCTCTTTGGACACGGGGAGGCAGAGAGAGATACACCTGTGCGGATCTGTGCTGTTCCAGGCCTGAAGCCTGGGGCCTGTGGAGCGAACCAAAGAGCCTTCCACCCCCTTTGCGAGCCTGGGTGGCATCCAGACTCATCTCTTCTAAAGTTATCTGGATCGGGGATCCGATCGTAGAAGCTGCTGTGGACGAGGACCGACACAGCCGGTGGAAGTTCCGGACTGAGGGAAGTGTTCCGGAGTGGTGAGCGAGCGAAAGCTCATCTTTAAACTGTTACTTTTATACTTTGTGCCTACTAGACTTCCGAGGCCTAACACCTCCGGTGAGGGAGAATTACCCCCCCCCCTATTGGATTACAAATACATGGTTTTAAATACTTCAAGTGCACCACCTTTACAGATCCTGTGCCGGTGAAGATTTGTGTTTCTTCTAAGACTGAGTTTCATGGTTAGGGATCAGGCCTGATCCGTTAGTTAATTATAAGTTAGTTATCACACCACAGGGTGTTTAGGTAACGGTCGCCCCACGTGGCGTTCCGTCCCCTTTCCATTGCTGGTATACACACACACAGTATTGTGATCTATAACTGCAGGGACCTGCTTATGTGTTGTGAACCAAATGTTACATGCATGTTATTCCCTTTTATCTTACCACTAGCAGTAAAGTCAGTTATTATTTACAACATTGTCTATGAGTCTGAGTTATCAATCCACACACCCACATTTAAAGCATAAGTGATTGTTTATGTGAAATTGCTGTGGGTTAACTGTGCCAGAGCGAGTAGAGCAGATTGCCGGGGGGTTGGGGAAGCTGTACTCAGGGCCCAAATCTAAACTTGCGGCTCTCTTAAGTTGAGGGTATCGCTACACGTGGGGGCTCGTAAATCCGGGATTACTGAGACAGCGGTGAGAGCCCGCCAAGACTTACCGGCATGGACCCGAAAGACATCAGAACGTGGTGTGAAGTAACTAAGACAGATCCAAGCCAGTCAGTGGTCATTAACATTCCGGGTCAGGAATGGTCGACCGAAACGGTGGAAGGGTTAATGAAGTCAGACCCAGACACCTCACACCAGTATACGCTAGTGGAATATTCAGATGGGAAGCCAGAGGCTTGTAAATGCAAATATGCGCGGATGCCGGATAACAGATCTTATAGTTTGGCGCACGCTACTAAGAAAGAGCTATCACCAACGGGATCACCGCAAGTTGCGGCCCGTACCCCGCCAGAGAGGAAAGACGGAGCGACACCTCCGGTGACGCCTGCACCTGCCACGGCCATATCACCCGAACTGATAAAGGCGTTAGGGGATCTACTAACAAACTGTCAGAAGACGAGCACAGTGCACGTAGAGACTAGCTACCGGAGACTAAAAACATTCTCGGGGGAGCTCCCCGTCCCTGCGGGGGAGGAAGATTTTGACACTTGGGTGGAACAGGCATTACAAGCAGTAGAGGCATGGGAGGTGCCTGAAGCACAGAAAAGACAACGAGTTTTAGAAAGTTTGAAAGGTGCCGCGGCAGAAGCGGTGAAGAGCTTCCGTTTTGGAAATGCAAACTGTACAGCTCAAGATTGTCTGGCCATGCTGCAGGAAGAGTTTGGACAGCTGGAGAAGGTGACAGAGATGGTCTACCAATTTGAACATACTTTCCAGCAGCCGAATGAGAAACTGTCAGAGTATGTTAGAAGGTTGAACAGGCTGTTATGCAAGATCGTCCTGAAGAAGGGAATGCTGCCCAAAGATGCAGATGAAGCACGAATGAAGCAGATCATGAGGGGAGCGCGGCGCTCAGACCCAGTCTGGCTGCACCTGAAAACCTCAGGAGGAGGAATGTCACTAACCTACTCTGATCTAATAAAAATTATTAGGGACGAAGAGGCGCTGCAGAGAGATCAGCAGGTGGCCAGAGTGAGTGTCACCCCTGTACCAGTGTTGGTCAGTTCAGTCAAGAGCCCGGAAAGAGATGCAGAAGTCGACACTTTGAAATCACAAATGTCCCAAGTGTTGGAGATGCTGACCTCTTTGATGGAGAAAGATCAAAGAAGAGCAGAGAAACCAAGTCCAAGAAAGGAGTTGTTCCCGAATACCTCAGAACCAGCCTCCATACAGGACCGAGAAGAGATGCTATGTTACAACTGCGGGGGCAGTGGCCACTTTGCCAGTAGGTGTTCCAGTCCCAAGAAGAAGAAAATGGATAATCGCCAGCCGGCGGGAAACTCCAGAGGGCCCCGGTGAGGGAGTCAACCGGGTGCCCATCTCTTTCAGTGAGCTCCAAACTGAATGGAAGGAAGCAAAAGAGAGGGGACAAGACCCCTCAGAAGGAATCTAGGGTTTCTCAACCAAGATACACACCAGAGAGAGGGGACAAGACCCCTCAGAAGAAATTTAGCACTCCCAAGAAGGAATGTCTACAACCAAGAGACAATAACATCCTTCAGCGGGTTTGTACTCCCATTAGGGTGGGGAAGGTCAATGCATACCGGGCTCAAGAGAGAATAAAGTCAAAAACAAACTGGATGAAGACAAGTCCTCAGAAGAAAGTGACCTCAACCCGGCCGTACCCAGAAGAATTGGTCGGCCCGTCCCCCACTGTATCTATCCAGGTGGAAGAAGTATATACGAAGGCCCTCCTGGACACTGGAGCTCAAGTGACTTTGTTGTACAGAGACTTCTACGATAGGCACTTAAGCCATTTGCCTATACAGAAGATAGAAGAACTGGAGATATGGGGCCTGGGAACGCAGAGGTTCCCCTATGATGGTTATCTGCCCATAAAGCTGACATTCGACCCCTCTGTGGCTGGGAAGACAGAAGTGTTCGACACCCTGGCAGTTGTGTGTCCTAGACCACCCGGGGCCAGCAAGATGTCCCTCATCATAGGCACCAATACGGATCTAGTGAGAAGACTTCTGACCCCCCTGGTGAAGATGAGGAGCCATCAAGATCCAAACATCCATCCCATGCTGAAGACAGCCTACCAACGGTTAGTGTTGGAGCAGAAGACCCCAGGAGAGGGGATAGGGAAGGTGTGAAGACTGGGGAGAGAAGGAGTGGTGCTGCAGCCCGGACAGGTGGCTTGCCTCAGGGCCACTGTGAAGCTCACCTGGAAGCAGCCTGGTCCCTTTGTCATGCTGGAATCCGACCCAAGGGAAGATCACTCAGGCCTGGAAGTGATACCGGAAGTGATTCCAATCAAGGCCCTGAAGAAAGCCAGGGGAAGAGTCCCGGTGAGTGTGAGGAACTCTACAGAAAGGGCCATAGAGATCCCTGCCCGGATGCTGCTGGGACAGGTGAGTCCTGCTGTCCCAGTCAGCTGGTCAGACGTAAAGGGGACGGGTGAAGAAGGAGATGTTTGGGAAAAACTTTCCATGGAGAACCCGAATTTACCTGGAGCCTGGAAAGAGAGAGCCAAGGCCCAGCTGACTAGATGGGAGAAGATTTTCTCCAAAGATGAGTTCGATGTGGGGTGTGCGAGGAGTGCTACCCACCGCATCCGCCTGCAAGAAGACAAACCGTTCAGGGAGAGAGTCAGGCGGGTTCCGCTGGCAGATCTGGAGGATCTGAGGGAGCAGCTTGCAGAACTGAAAAAGACTGGGGTGATTCGAGAATCCAGAAGCCCCTATGCCTCTCCAATAGTGGTGGTCAGGAAGAAGAATGGGTCGTTGAGGCTCTGCATTGACTACAGAACTCTCAACAGGAGGACCACCCCTGATCAGTACACCACGCCAAGGATAGAGGACGCCTTACAGAGTTTGTCTGGAGCCAAGTGGTTCAGCGTGATGGACCTCAAGAGCGGGTACTATCAAATCCCCATGCACCCAGAGGATAGAGAAAAGACCGCTTTCATAACTCCTGTGGGATTCTTTGAGTTTAACAGAATGCCTCAGGGCCTATCTGGGGCCCCAGCTACTTTTCAACGTCTCATGGAAAAGACTGTCGGAGATATGAACCTCATAGAAGTCCTCGTGTACCTGGACGATGTCATTGTCTTCGGGAGAACTTTGGAGGAACATGAGGCCCGATTGGAGAAAGTGTTGAGAAGGCTTAGTGAAGAGGGACTAAAGCTTTCCCCCGAGAAGTGTCGGTTCTACCAGTCTTCGGTGAACTATCTGGGACACATAGTGTCTGAAAAGGGGGTGCCTACTGATCCTGAGAAGTTGGAGGCAGTTACCTCCTGGCCAAGACCCACAACAGTCACTGAACTTAGATCTTTCCTGGGCTTCTGCTCCTACTATAGGAGGTTTGTGGATGGGTTTGCCCGTATTGCCAAGCCCCTAAATGAACTGCTCAAGACTGAAGGGGAAGAGGATGGCCAGGGACCCAGAAGACCCGGGGAGTCGGTTCAAGATCAGTGGACCCCCAGGTGTGAAGAGGCCTTCAGAACCCTGAAGAGGAGCCTCACCACAGCCCCAGTATTGGCCTATGCTGATCCCACCAGACCATACAAGTTACATGTTGATGCTAGTCATGAAGGCCTAGGTGGAGTGCTCTACCAAGAGTATGAAGAGCTACTGCGACCAGTGGCCTATGTGAGTCGGAGTCTGACCCCCTCGGAGAAGAACTACCCCACTCATAAGTTGGAGTTCTTGGCCCTCAAATGGGCAGTGGTGGACAAACTAAGAGACTACCTCTATGGGGCAGAGTTTACAGTAAAAACAGATAACAACCCTCTGACTTACCTATTCACCACTGCCAAGTTGGATGCCACAGGACACAGGTGGCTGGCTGCATTATCTGGGTTCAACTTCAGTCTTAAATACAGACCAGGGACTGGAAATAGGGATGCAGATGCCCTGTCCCGAAGATCTCATACCATGGCTGATGACTGGGAGGACTGGACTCAGGTAGCACCGGAGGGAGTGCGAGCCCTTTGTCAGGGGGCTGAATTTCAAGCCAGAGGGGGCTCCAGAGCCGAGGAGATAGGAGTTACCACAGTGGGAGTCCCAAAACACTACTGCGGGGTGACTCAACTTGAAGAGGAATGCTTACCGAAGCTGTCTAAGAAGGAACTGAGGTACGACCAATTGGAAGACCCCATGGGGAGATTGGTCTTTGAAGCATTGGAAAACGAGAGTCCAAAGAAACTTCGACATCACCCCTCCAAGGAGGCTCGTCTGCTAAGGAGAGAGCTAGACAAGCTACAGGTCCATCAGGGAGTGGTCTACCGAAGGGGCCCCTCTGATGACTCCGAGGATAAATGGCAGTTGTTTCTCCCAGAGAAGCACCGAGAGACTGTGCTGGTTGCCTTACATGACCAGCATGGTCACCTGGGAGCTGAAAGAACCTTCCAACTTGTCAGAAGCCGGTTCTATTGGCCCTGTATGAGGGCTGAAGTGGAGGAATATTGCCACTCCTGTGCACGATGCATCCAGAGGAAGACTCTACCCCATCAAGCTGCCCCAATGGGCCACCTACAGAGTCAAGGCCCAATGGATCTGGTATGCATTGACTTTCTCTGCCTCAAACCCGATTTGAGTGGATTGGGAAATGTTCTGGTGGTAACCGATCATTTCACCCGTTATGCACAGGCGTTCCCCACCAGAGACCAGAAGGCTTCCACTGTAGCTAAGGTGCTTGTAGAAAAATACTTCGTCCACTATGGATTACCACAGAGAATCCACTCCGACCAAGGAAGGGACTTTGAGAGTCGCCTGATCAGGAACCTACTGGACTCCCTGGGAGTGGAAAAGACCAGGACTACCCCTTATCATCCACAAGGAGATGCCCAGCCTGAGAGATTTAACCGGACTTTGCTAAACATGCTTGGGACTCTGGAGACAGAGAAGAAGCAGCATTGGAGTCAACACATATCCACTTTGGTGCATGCCTACAATTGCACCACCAGTGATGTGACGGGTTACTCTCCCTACCGCCTCATGTTTGGGAGAGAAGCAAGATTGCCAGTGGATCTGGCCTTTGGCATTTCTCTAGACTATACCTCTGCTACCTCCCACAAAGGATATGTAGACAGACTTAGGTATAATTTGAAAGCGGCCTATGAACAAGCCCAAGCGGCCTCAGACCAGAGAGGGGCCCGAAATAAAAGGAACTATGATTTGAAGGTTCGAGTGCAAGACCTGCAGCCTGGAGACCGTGTTCTGCTACGCAACCTAGGGATCCCAGGGAAGCACAAACTTGCTGATAGGTGGAGGTCTGAGCCTTACGTTATTTGTAGGAAACTCCCTGGACTACCGGTGTACAAGTTAAAGCCAGAGGGGAGAGTGGGACCCTTGAAGACCTGGCACAGAAACCACTTACTCCCGCTTAAAGAAGCAGTCAGGATACCTCCAGTGAGGAACCTACCAGAATCTGTTTCCATCTTGGATACTCCCAGACCCAACACTCGGTCTCAGACCTCTCGATCTAGAGGTGGACAGGCTTCTCAACCAAGTGAAGATGGGAGAGGAGAACTGGAGTGGCTATGGCCCTCCCCAACCCCGGAAAATCCCACCATAGACCTTCCACCCACTGAGGATATGCAGGATGGGACCCTGAACCCAGAAGCTACAGAGTTCATTCCATCCAGTGGCGTGCCTGAATGCTGGGAAGATATTCCGGGCCTGTACTCAGATGAAGAAGAGACAGAGGCCCCAGAACCAGTGACGATGTCAGAGAGTGTTGCTGAAACAGAGCCTGTGGCACCAGAGCCTGAAGTCCCAAGGGAGCAGAGAGCTTGCAGAGTCGTGAGGCCTCCCATGAAGTTAACCTACCCTCAATTGGGAAAGAGCTCAGAGGACTCTGTTACCACCGCTAGAAGAAGTACCGAGTGCTCCAATCCTTCCACTGTTCATTTGGTGGAGGGCAACCCCAGCTCACTCTCTGGCACAGTTAGGCAGGCCACTCATGCCAGTGTGACCTGTAGGACAGGGAATCCCACCTCTGAGTTTTGGTGGCAATTCCCTGTACCAACATCATACTCCGCACTCTCTAAAACGGTTCAGAAATTTTGTTGAAATGTTTATCTTTGGGGACCAAAGAGTTTTAGTGGGGGGAGTGCGTAGCGGGGTGTTCCCCTTTAATCAGAGACAGGAAATTCCAGAGAGAGGGAAGTCGGGGGGAAGGAATATAAGGAGGGGGCGAGGCCTAGCTCTTTCTCTTTGGACACGGGGAGGCAGAGAGAGATACACCTGTGCGGATCTGTGCTGTTCCAGGCCTGAAGCCTGGGGCCTGTGGAGCGAACCAAAGAGCCTTCCACCCCCTTTGCGAGCCTGGGTGGCATCCAGACTCATCTCTTCTAAAGTTATCTGGATCGGGGATCCGATCGTAGAAGCTGCTGTGGACGAGGACCGACACAGCCGGTGGAAGTTCCGGACTGAGGGAAGTGTTCCGGAGTGGTGAGCGAGCGAAAGCTCATCTTTAAACTGTTACTTTTATACTTTGTGCCTACAAGACTTCCGAGGCCTAACACCTCCGGTGAGGGAGAATTACCCCCCCCCCTATTGGATTACAAATACATGGTTTTAAATACTTCAAGTGCACCACCTTTACAGATCCTGTGCCGGTGAAGATTTGTGTTTCTTCTAAGACTGAGTTTCATGGTTAGGGATCAGGCCTGATCCGTTAGTTAATTATAAGTTAGTTATCACACCACAGGGTGTTTAGGTAACGGTCGCCCCACGTGGCGTTCCGTCCCCTTTCCATTGCTGGTATACACACACACAGTATTGTGATCTATAACTGCAGGGACCTGCTTATGTGTTGTGAACCAAATGTTACATGCATGTTATTCCCTTTTATCTTACCACTAGCAGTAAAGTCAGTTATTATTTACAACATTGTCTATGAGTCTGAGTTATCAATCCACACACCCACATTTAAAGCATAAGTGATTGTTTATGTGAAATTGCTGTGGGTTAACTGTGCCAGAGCGAGTAGAGCAGATTGCCGGGGGGTTGGGGAAGCTGTACTCAGGGCCCAAATCTAAACATGCGGCTCTCTTAAGTTGAGGGTATCGCTACATATATATATATATATATATATATATATATATATATATATGCACTGCTCAAAAAAATTAAAGGAACACTTTGAAAACACATCAGATCTCAACAGGGCAAAATCTCATGCTCGATATCTATACTGATATGGACTGGGTAATGTGTTAGGAATGATAGGATGGAACATTGTTTGATGGAAATTAAAATTATCCACCTATGAACAAATAGTGCAGCGCTGAAATACTAATGTTGCTGCCAATGAGCAGCAAAACAAAACATAAATAACATAGTGTTCTAAATTAATAAAACCAAATAATGATGTCTCCTGAATTGGAAACACACCATGTGTTAGTATGTGAACATCAACAAAAAAACAGTCCATAAATGGATTAGCTCAAATGAACGGCCGAAACCATAGAACTGTCCCTCATAGAAACAAATAAGGTGTGACCCATATATACTGCACACAACTAAAGTGATAATAAGTGCAAAAAAAGGCAACACAGAAAAAAAGTGAAAGAAGTCCAAACAACATGTGCAAATTCAATGGGTGTCTTCTCATGGAGGGACCACAACCACAATGTTGACTGTTGAAAAACCACAATGTTGACAGTTGGAACTCACAACACACGATACAAATGAAAGGTTGGGTACTCTTACCACGAATGGTGGACCCACCTGTCGTACGACAGTGGGTCAATAGGGCTTGATGGTCTCAATGACCAGGACCGATGAAGCAGGATGCCGTGGATGTCTCAGGCCGTCTTAGGCAGGGTGGTTCAATGCACGGATCACAGAGTGCAATTCCTCCAGCATACGTACTCCAAAGAAATCCAGGATGAAATAAAGGGTGAAAAGAAGGAGAACACTCCCAATGGTGCAGGTCAATAAAACCAGGTATGGGTTTATTAAGTAAAATTTGTCTTACAAATATTAGACAAAAATATAAAAAGTGATCACAATTCTGATTAAAAGCAATGTTGGGTGCAACAAAGGCAGGCCCGATGCGTTTCGACCTCAAAGTCTTCCACAGGGGCATATTGCTGCACCCCCCACATCGCCAACATTTATAAGGTCTGAAAAAAACCTGGCCCGCCTTGGGGGCAGGGCCAGGACAGGAAATAACAACATATTCCTCTAAATAACAGACCAACATTAATAAACAAAAATACAATAACTTGGGGTGTTAATCCATGTAATCATAATTAATGTAAATAAGACTAGAAATAATATATATAACTCTAATATGTAAACACATAAAGCATATATCATTCAAAAATTCCGCCAAATGTGTCAGCCAATCAAGTGGAGATCTGATGTGATAACCAATGTGGGGAACCCCTCCACGATTCGACCAGCCAATACGAGAAGGTGTCCCCACAGATGCTCACCGCCACTGCTAGAGCGCTTGGTTGTATGGAGGACGGCTTGGCACCAGCCGTCGAACCGGACGATGAGATGCGTCCGGGCTGCGGCAATTACCATTGGGGACACCGCCATGGCGCAGCGTCACGACGCACCATCTCCCGTCCCATACGCGCTCATGGGGAACGACGTCATGACGCAATCGCATCACAGCGGCGCCACATCGTCACGGCGAGCAGCCATAGGTAAAACAGGAATCATGTGATACACAGGAGCGCGGCGGCGTCCCCCAAACAGGGAGAAACAGCAGAGCTGCAATTACATAGACAACCTATGGTAAAGGAAATATCGCCATCTAGTGGGAAAGCGAAAGTGTTGAATGTAAATAAACATGAACATACATAGACAAGGCCCAGAAAATGCCTAGTTACTAGGGTCAAAACCCATACCAAATCAGCTGTTGCATGGTAATGGAAGCCAAATAAAAAAAGGAGAGAAAAAATTATATATTGAAAACTAAAAATAAAACAAAAATGAATAAAAATTGTGAAATAAAATTATATTGAAATGTCAATCCCCCATAATCTATCATAAACCAATCACTGCACCTATGTGAAGACAAGTTTGCAGTGAATGGTCTTATGTATGTACTATCTCAATATATGAGGCCAAAGGAATATGAAAAGTGCGCAAGAGCCGTGAGATATCAACCCAGAAATGTGCATATGAACCGTAAATTTTTTTTGTCCTTTTGACAGTCTCTACAGCAGGGCTTGAAAAATGCACTCGCCCGCTCGCCAAATGCGAGCATAAATTGCCGTTGGGCGAGTGCTCAGGTGCCACACACTGGGGGGTGTCAGGCCGGCGCCCCCCGCACCCTCCGTGAGTTTTCCCACAGTTTTCCCGATGAGAGGCCCACCTGTCACTGGCAATATGCTGCACCAGGTCTGCAAGTACCTCCCACCGGTCCATTACGCCTTCCGGATTCGGGTACCCACTCCCGGAGTTCCCTAAGACCTCCTTCCCTCGCGGAACTCAGTGGTGGGTACTGAGCTCCAGACCTCCATCCGAGTACCTCACCCCAGGCTAACGGTGCCTGGGATGGAACACGACCTCCGAGCGTCCTCTAGGCCTAGGCCGCCTAGGGGACCGACACGAGCCACCGCCCTCAGGCTGAAGGTGCCCGGAACTCGACTCCCGCCACCAAAAATGGCCACCCCCTTTATACCCCCACCCAGCAAGCATGGCGGGTTCCCCGCCCCACCATACAACCGCTGAGAGAGGCCAAAAAGAGGTACGCCACCGCAACGATGGCTCAACCCCGGGCCCAAAGCGACAGCGCCACCTGGTGGGCCCCAGAAAACCATAATCACAGTTTCCCCACCAGATTCAAAAATAGGGAAGCATATGCCCGCTACACTCTCCCCCTGGTGATTTGACACTGGTCCCCAGTGTCTGGAGCAAACTATGCCCTCAACGGCTGGCATAGCCCAGTCCAGAAACCAACTACAAGTTGTACAAATTAAAACTTTTGAAAACTTGGTCAACTGAAGCAATTGTGTCTGAGACTTACATGAAAGGGAAGGGAAACAACAACATTTTAACCATAACTTTAGAATCACATATTCACATTACACTTTTCCCTCACCCATCCTGACTAAGACCCACCCCATACTCAGTGGTCTTGATGGGATGCTCTCCTGCAGAGGGAAAAAGAAAAATTAACACACATAAACCCTGACACATGTATTCGTGTAAGAGGAAACAAACTTCTTCGTGAAGAAATCCCTTTTCTCCAAAGAGTGAGTGTGTGAAAAGTGTTACCGATGCGCAACACTGTGTTGTGGAAAAATGTATTAATGTATGTTGTCAGATGTCCCCCAATGTCAGTCTTGCTGTAATGCGCTCATCTGAGCGCATTTGCACATACAGACGTTGGTGGAAGATCGGTGGCGGCAAAATCTTCCTATGGAAACAGTGATGTTTGCTCCATTTAGAGATGTTGTTTTATGCCTCGTCAGGGGACTGGCCACTTCTTGACATTGGGATTAAATGACTCCGAGCGGACAGATCTGTGTCCACAAGAACAGTAGCATAGCTATACGACAATTGTGGTCCATTGAGGCATAATTGTTGTATGGTTCCCGTCATTGGAAGCAGTGCATGTCACTGATAGTCTATTTGAATGTATACATGTCTATGATTGGTTCGTTTGTTTTATGCATGTATTGTATTATTATTGTATCATTATGGTATTCATGTACTGGATTGTATGGGACACCCTGTTGGAAGGGATGTCCTTGTATGGTCATCTTCCCTGTGTGAAGGTCACATGCTGTGACATCACTTCCCGTTGGGATTTTAATAAAAGAGCGAGAGACACTGCTCCCAAGCACTCTATGCTGGGATGCTGAGATGAGAACATAGCTGTGTGATGCTGCCTTTCTTGGGACGAATGATGGTGAGTGAATTTTAGCTAAAGATAGCATTATTGCAAAGGGTTGAAATCTGAAGTGTGTGCTTATTTAGCACAGGAAAAATAGGCTGTATGCTCTGCATAGAACCTATAATTCCACGACAGAAAATGGCGGCTCTGAAGGGACTAGATGGAGCCCCTTTGGGCATCGAGTCGAAATGGGGGAAGTATGGATGTACGATCCGATGCGTAGGGGCTCTGCTCTGTAAAAGAACACATTTTTCGTCTTTTTGAAATAATGCTGTAAGTTTGCAGTATGAGAGATGTGTGTGGATGTCTGAGAGAGGTGTGTGTGTGTGTGTGTGTATATGTCTGTGAATCCGATCGTATGTGTGTATGTCTGTGAATCTGATCATATGTGCCTGGATGTTAATGTAGGGAAGCTGCTTGCTGTAAGAGTGTAACTAAATGAGAAATATAGACTGTATGTGATTAGTTTGTTTGTCTGCATTGTTATTGATGGCCGCTGCATTGAGCCATAAGCCATGTGCTTTAGTGGGGGTGGGGCAGGCAGCATGGCCATCAGTTACAATGGTGAAAGTTGGTGACTCTCTGTAAATAACATGGAGGAGTTTTGTGTTGGGGGAGGGCTACGCCTTGAGAGATGATCTGATGTTATACTGTATGTGTGTAGCGTTTGTGATTTCTATGAAAAATAGAAATGGATAGATTGTGATTTTTGACTTTGTATGGGAACAAGACACATGTCCTCCTAATTGTAAAAATATTTTAAGTAAAGGGTCTGTCTGGTTTTAAGTTGAAAGCAGCCTGCTGCAAGGCATTGTTGGAAGCCAAAACAATAGTAGCTGTTTTGTTGAAAGGAATATGCCCTTTGGTTGCAGACTGTTTAGGCTTGCCAGCATTGAGGAGTCATATTTCTCAATGGCTGTTTTATGGAGGCTGATGCCACAGTGTGTATGTGTAGAGAAAAGTGTTTTAAGGTTGTGCATGTAACTAACATTTTTGAATGTGCTGTTTAGTGGCCAAAGGGTCCTAAAATGTTTTAGTGCTCATGTGGTGTCTCAGGTGTGTGGCTTTGTGGAGATGGCATGAGCCTTGTGGAGTGTAGCTGACTCAAGACACATTTTTCAGTGGATTTTAATGGTCATTTAGAAAAGTTCCAGTGTTTGTGGAGATGTTTTGGCTAAGTAGTGAAGAGATGCTGGTTTTGGCGGGAAAAAGTAATGGCGCCATTCCTAGCTTTTGTTGTTGGCCATGTGGTTTGTCTGCCATCTTGAAGCGCAGTGTTTCCTTAGCCTGTGGGTGTCCTATAGGGGAACACACAACCACTTTTTCTTTTGGGTGTGATATCATGTGACCGTGCTGTGGCATTCGTCGGCTATTTTGCTGGTGGAATTTCTCAGTTTTTGATGTTTGGTGCGAATTTAGTGCGGTCTTTTCTGTGTTGGAAACTGGTGGAGACCATTTTTGTTTTCCTTTGTGTGTGGGAACCCATGTGGTCTTGTCCATGTTTGTCCTGGTTTTTGCGGGAAAAATTGCATGCGTTAATGGCGCCATTTTTGTTGTTGTCCATGAGGTGTGCGGTGGTCATCCACCATTTTGTTGTCCTGGCTTGTCGGCCATCTTGAGAGATGTTTACAGTTTGAGATAGGAAGTTCCGGGTTGGCAAACACAGCGCCTGGATACTATATTAACATTTGTTGATTGGCGCAGTTTTTCGCCTGTTTTATGCGTTTACAGTTTGACCTGTGCACTACTGGGGAGAGTAGTGAAACACCAGGGTGACATACTGAGAGGCTGTTTTTGTTAAATGTTGAATTCGCTGGTTTAAATTGTTTTTCTAAGCATCGCCTTTTGAGTTGAGTGGAGTGGTATCTTGATATAGCGCGGTCTTACCCCGAGGGGTCCCGACGCGCTTGCGGACACATGCACATGCTGGCGCCCATTTATGGATGGGATCTGGTTGATCTACCAGCATGTCTTTGGAGTGTGGGAGGAAGCCAACGCAAACAGAGAGAACATGCAAACTCCATGCAGAAGGTGTTAGGATGGGGATTTCTCTGTTCTCATTTAAGTGAATGTAAGCTATTGTGGGTTTAGCTGACTTTGCAGTATGTGAGCCGCGGTTTTTGTATTGGATGTCGTTTTTAAGTGAAATCCCTACTTTACACTGAATTTGATAGATTGTAAGACTAACAGAGTTTTTGTACACAGTGGTGTGTGTTTTTATGTTTAAATATTTGGGAGTTTCTCAGAAGGCAATTCATTGTTTTGACTTCCAGGGGATGTTTGGGTCGAGAGGGGAGATTCCCTCCCATTTGCAAAAGGGGGGTTTATTCCATAATTTCCTTGACAAAGGTTTTTTTTTTTAAATTGTTGAAATATATATGATGTTTAGCCATAGATTTGTTTTGGTGTCTTAATAGACACAGCGATGTTGCTGGGCTCCCCCTCCCTCTTCCTGAACAAATGATATGTAAATAAACCATTTTTTTTTTTTTAAGTAGCTGAGCATGTAACCGGAAGTTTCTTTTCAGCATTTTATGTATCAGCAGAAAGTTGGTGGGAGGAGCTCGGGGTTGTCTGAAAGGTTGGCCAATGAGATTTGTGTTTGGAAGGAAAATGGAAAGCATTTTGGCGTTTAAAAGTGTTTTATATTTTGTTCCAGTTTTGTGAAGTTTTGTACTGAAATACAGTTTTGGGTAGAGAGCAAACAGGGGGGCATCACCATTGTTTTATCATCTAGATACAGAGAGAAGCCACATTGTTCTGCAGGTGGTAAACGGGCGTAATTGTTCTGTGTGGTTTAGTCTGGCGACACAGTGTATGGGTGTATAGCGGAAAACGCTTGTGTATGCATACACTGTGAGGGGTAGAGGCCTAATTCGGGGGTTGATCTGTGGTTGTTGCTGTAGTTCCAAAAGTGTTGGGACAACAAGCCATAGAGTTGATGCCTCGGTTAGGGTTTCTAGTTGGGGGACTTGACCAGATAGTGGTTGTAGTTCTTCAATCCACCGTATAAGAAGACACCGGGCGGTGCTCACCGAAATGGGTTTAACCTGGACGCAGGTTTAAGACGATAAGCCGATTCAAATCGCCATGGACACAAGGAGGTCTGTGCAAGGGAAGGAATGGAGGCTTCCCACAGTCAGACGGTCACACGGTGCACAAAGCCTAGTTTTGGGGCAAAGGCCTTTGAACCCCAAAAAGATTAACATAGGTGGTCCAAGGATACTATTTTGGGTATCCCTCTGGAGTGGATGTAGTTCAGCTGCGGCTTCAGAAATCTGTAATGATGAGTGTTGATGGAGGTGTAGTACACGCTTTTGTGATTCTCAGAGGAGGAACGGTGGTTAAATTCTCATGCCCGTTTGTTTGAACTTTGTATGGCTGGTCCATGCAAGGTTCTCGAGCTGCTCTCGTGTTTTTCCCATTGTATTTTTTTCTATTGCTGAAAGAGTGAAGGGAGAATTCTGGCTGTTTTTGTTTTTTTAATTTTTGGTTTTGGAAACTATGAAGTATCTCCCCCACATTTGTATCTGAATGTTTGTATGTAGTAACGTGAATATGTTCGAACTTACCGCGGCGATCCTCCGATGCGTCGCGGCTGTTGTATTTTTGTAGGAACGGGAAAAGTAAGGGTTACAGAGGGTTTTGTTTGAATCGGTTTTGAAAGAATGTCATTGACAATTTACCAATGTACAGGAATGTCATTTTTGTTTACGATTCTTTGCAGGTTAAATATGAAGGATAAAGTAATGATTTTGCTTATAAGTATTTTTCAGGTCCAAGGAGTTTGTACACAGAGAGCAGGTGTATGTAGACAGCTATACATATGGATAAATATGAGACTAAGGAGGTAAAAGTATCATAGGCTATTTCATTGTTTCTTTTTTCCTGCATCACGCATTTCTTCCTTCAGTCTGTAATGAGGAAGAAAATGGGGGGGGGGGGGGGGGAAGTGATAAATGTAAGAATGACAGTTTTTTTTTTCAAACAAATAATGTTAACCTCTGTAATTCTAACCAAGTTTGTGCCAAGACTGTCTTTCTTTGATGGAATTTGAAACCGCAAGCAGCATTCTGGTGAAGTAGGTTCCCATCCCAGATGCTAAGAACCTTTTGTCAATGGTTCCAGGTATTGTAAGCCACGCACAGGTTATGCAGTGACCACAGTCCCGATGTCTGGGTTATTGTCATATGAGGGTTGTTTGGAGGTCAATCAAAACCAGAGTCGTTCTTTCCTCATTAGCTGTCACTTATATTCTCGGCTGATGGGGTAGGTGCGATCGCTGTAACATGAACTTCAAAATGTCCACCACAGGGTTCACGAGTCCCTCCTGGACCCTGACACAATAACCAGTTTACATTCTTTCCAACCAGGTGACTGGGTCGTCGTAAAGAAGCTTGAAGGATGAGACCACGCCAGCCACTGCAAGAAGCAGCTCAACCACACCAAAGAACTGAGTAGTATCTTTGTTTATTTATATATTTTTTTGTTTAGTAAATTTTAGCAAGGGTAACGATGAAAAGCATCCCAAGTTATTATTTAAAGTGCATTTCCTGACTAGCTCAGAAAGCGAACAGAACCGATTGCTGGGTCTGTTCTGAGTCTCCACCGAGTTCTAGTCCCAAGCGATGACAGCGGTACATGCCATTTATGATGTTATTATGGGTATGAGGAGTTTTTGACAAACTGGTGAAGACTCCAAACAGACACTTGTCAATGGAATCTAACAATGCATTTTTAGAGGGTAAAATTGGTTATAGTTTTAATAACTCTGCCTCTTGTCGGTTTGGGTATCTAGGCAGCCCACAAGTGTGTTTGAACTTTAGTTTGGTGCTTATGCGGATATGCAGCTTATAAGGTAATTCCCCCAAAGCAAGAGGTTCATGCGTGATGGTGAAGCTGTCCCAGCATCTTATGTCGCGGCCGATCGCAAGGATCTGATGACGCGGGAATTTAAGAATGGCAGGGACGGCTAGAAGGGGATTGTTCACCAACCCCGACCAGGTCTGGGCATGGTGTCCTGGATGTACAAGGTGGGGGGGGGCTCGAGCTTAGGATACGATTGAACAATTCTCATCCGTTAAGGATAGGGTTCTTCATGTAACTGTTGAAGCCAGAGCTGTAGCTAAGTGAAGGTTGGGAGTCCTTTTAAGGGTCTGGGAATATTTGGGGATCTAATTTTTATTTTTCAGCGGATCGTGGTTAAAGGAAGTGGGAATATATATACTCATGTAGTTTATTTCTAATCTTTCTATGTCGTGTTGCCTGATTGGACGCGTGACCAGAGTTTCCTTGATGAGACGCCCTGAAGCCGTACCCACATACAAGACACAGAGGATCACAGACGAATCGGCGATTACTACAGCTCACCATGTCGTGTCCTCCTTTATAAGTCATGCCCCTGAAGAACAGAGTCTACATGTCAAGCCGTGTTTTCCTTTTTATGGACTGTAAGGACTGATTCATTTCCAGGTGTAAGAAGCAGATCAAGTTTCATCGATGGACATGGGGTACATATGACAAAAAAGGGAGAACTGTTGTGGAAAAATTTATTAATGTATACTCAGTGGTCTTGATGGGATGCTCTCCTGCAGAGGGAAAACGAAAAATTAACACACATAAACCCTGACACATGTATTCGTGTAAGAGGAAAGAAACTTCTTCGTGAAGAAATCCCTTTTCTCCAAAGAGTGAGTGTGTGAAAAGTGTTAACGATGCGCAACACTGTGTTGTGGAAAAATTTATTAATGTATGTTGTCAGATGTCCCCCAATGTCAGTCTTGCTGTAATGCGCTCATCTGAGCGCATTTGCACATACAGACGTTGGTGGAAAATCGGTGGCGGGAAAATCTTCCTATGGAAACAGCGATGTTTGCTCCATTTAGAGATGTTGTTTTATGCCTCGTCAGGGGACTGGCCACTTCTTGACATTGGGATTAAATGACTCAGAGCGGACAGATCTGTGTCCACAAGAACAGTAGCATAGCTATACGACAATTGTGGTCCATTGAGGCATAATTGTCATATAGTTCCCGTCATTGGAAGCAGTGCATGTCACTGATAGTCTATTTGAATGTATACATGTCTATGATTGGTTTGTTTGTTTTATGCATGTATTGTATTATTATTGTATCATTATGGTATTCATGTACTGAATTGTATGGGACACCCTGTTGGAAGGGATGTCCTTGTATGGTCATCTTCCCTGTGTGAAGGTCACATGCTGTGACATCACTTCCTGTTGGGATTTTAATAAAAGAGCGAGAGACACTGCTCCCAAGCACTCTATGCTGGGATGCTGAGATGAGAACATAGCTGTGTGATGCTGCCTTTCTTGGAATGAATGATGGGACGAATGATGGTGAGTGAATTTTAGCTAAAGATAGCATTATTGCAAAAGGATGAAATCTGAAGTGTGTGCTTATTTAGCACAGGAAAAATAGGCTGTATGCTCTGCATAGAACCTATAATTCCACGACAACTGCCACCTGGTGACAGCGTCGCGGTAACTGCACTCATGGAACTTTCCTTCTTCTCTTGAGCCCTCTATACCCCAGAGTCCATGATTTCTTGCTGGAAAACTGAGGAACAAAAACAGGAACAGTCCTTCACTCCTCTGGGTAACAAGGACAACAAACCCCAGAAAGTTCAGCAGCATAAAGAAACAGGAACGGAGTCTCTTTCCTCCTACAGATAGAAGCGGGGATGCGGCAGAACAAGTGGCTTCAAGTGCTGATCCATGGTCTCCAGATGATACTCAACATCCTACCCTTCCTTCCGCCGGACCAGCACCTTGTCCGCGTAGATGTGCCGTCCCAACATCCATTCTGCCTTGCAATCTTTAAAATGCTGAGAGGCCTTTGGGGAGCATGCCAGGTACCTGCAGGCCTGTGGAACCTGAAGGTGGGTCCACACAAAGTCATTGTACCAGCGCTCCCGGCACACTTCCACCTCATACAGCAACTCCTTGGACAAGTATGGATACTCCCATCCGTACTCAGCAGCAACCTTCTGGCCAAATAGGCGTTGTAGTCTCGCCAAAGGAGGCATAGTGGCTTTGTCCCCTTCGCCAGGCAAAACTATTGAGTCCGGGTGACGAGGGACCTTGATTACATCTGATCTGGGCATAGGTGCCCGCAACAGCAGTCTCTTTTCCCCAGTCCCAGGTGTAGGGGGTACCGGGGATGTAAGGGCAGGTTGAAGACGGGACCCCTCTTCAGGCGCTGGTGCCTCCACCCGGGTTGTACTATCCCCCGTAGACATGGGTGGGTCCCTGGTTCTGCGAGATGAGGCAAGAGGTACTTTGTCCCAGCCCTTTTCTGCAAACAGTTCATCAATAGCAACATCGTCTCCCACATCCGAGAGCGACTCCAGGTCAGAGGTGTCACACTCCTCCGCGGGCAAGTAGCCTGTAGTGGAGACTGAATTGCTACCTCTTCCCACACACCAAATCTCTCCGCCTGGCTTACCTCGGCCTTTACTTGAAGCGGGACGTCTGAAACTCTTATCAACGGATCCATCCGGGCCGGGCGTAAGCGGGCGAGATGGTCCACCACAACAGCTGGTCGGGGCTACCATACCGGTCTTTCTCTTTGGTGGTGGACGCTGCAAGACAGTGCTGACCGAGTCAGCATCCTCGGATTTCTCCCGTTGAATACTCGCGACCTCCTCCGCGGTCGCTGCAGTGCACGCAGGGATGGCTGTCAAAGCAGTGATTCCTCCTCTCTGAGTGGTGCTGCCTGCAACACGGCTGGGGTAAATGGTTCTCGGCTTCTCAACTGCTGGATCCACTTCAAATAGAAACTCCCCACAGGCCTCGCATCGCCCGAATGGCTTCAGTTGGCACACCAGTCCCGAACAGCCGGGACAAATCACACCCAGGGCCTCAACGTCCATTCACGAATACAAGGCGAATCAACCCCTTGGCTTTAGCCAGATCCCCGTATCTGTAACCGGAGCAGCAGCAGTCAGGGTCGTGGTGGAAGGGTGAACCGGAATCCACGATGTATGTCCGAACATGGTGACCTGCTGCTGATCCATCGTGCACTGCAAGGTTTTTGCGCCAACGTCCCACGTGTAGTCCTTCACACGTATTGGACTCCTCCCCTTTGCTCCAGTTCGCGGGCTCCAGTTCGCCTGCTCCCAAGCACTCTATGCTGGGATGCTGAGATGAGAACATAGCTGTGTGATTCTGCCTTTCTTGGAATGAATGATGGGACGAATGATGGTGAGTGAATTTTAGCTAAAGATAGCATTATTGCAAAGGGATGAAATCTGAAGTGTGTGCTTATTTAGCACAGGAAAAATAGGCTGTATGCTCTGCATAGAACCTATAATTCCACGACAGAAAATGGCAGCTCTGAAGGGACTAGATGGAGCCCCTTTGGGCATCGAGTCGAAATGGAGGAAGTATGGATGCACAATCCGATGCGTAGGGGCTCTGCTCTGTAAAATAACAAATTTTTCGTCTTTTTGAAATAATGCTGTAAGTTTGCAGTATGAGAGATGTGTGTGGATGTCTGAGAGGTGTGTGTGTGTGTGTATGTGTATGTGTGTGTATGTCTGTGAATCTGATCATATGTGCCTGGATGTTTATGTGGGGAAGCTGCTTGCTGTAAGAGTGTAACTAAATGAGAAATATAGACTGTATGTGATTAGTTTGTTTGTCTGCATTGTTATTGATGGCCGCTGCATTGAGCCATAAGCCATGTGCTTTAGTGGGGGTGGGGCAGGCAGCATGGCCATCAGTTACAATGGTGAAAGTTGGTGACTCTCTGTAAATAGCATGGAGTAGTTTTGTGTTGGGGGAGGGCTACGCCTTGAGAGATGATCTGATGTTATACTGTATGTGTGTAGCGTTTGTGATTTCTATGAAAAATAGAAATGGATAGATTGTGATTTTTGACTTTGTATGGGAACAAGACACATGTCCTCCTAATTGTAAAAATATTTTAAGTAAAGGGTCTGTCTGGTTTTAAGTTGAAAGCAGCCTGCTGCAAGGCATTGTTGGAAGCCAAAACAATAGTAGCTGTTTTGTTGAAAGGAATATGCCTTTTGGTTGCAGACTGTTTAGGGGTGCTAGCATTGAGGAGTCATATTTCTCAATGGCTATTTTATGGAGGCTGATGCCACAGTGTGTATGTGTAGAGAAAAGTGTTTTAAGGTTGTGCATGTAACTAACATTTTTGAATGTGCTGTTTAGTGGCCAAAGGGTCCTAAAATGTTTTAGTGCTCATGTGGTGTCTCAGGTGTGCGGCTTTGTGGAGATGGCATGAGCCTTGTGGAGTGTAGCTGACTCAAGACACATTTTTCAGTGGATTTTAATGGTCATTTAGAAAAGTTCCAGTGTTTGTGGAGATGTTTTGGCTAAGTAGTGAAGAGATGCTGGTTTTGGCGGGAAAAAGTAATGGCGCCATTCCTAGCTTTTGTTGTTGGCCATGTGGTTTGTCTGCCATCTTGAAGCGCAGTGTTTCCTTAGCCTGTGGGTGTCCTATAGGGGAACACACAACCACTTTTCCTTTGGGTGTGATATCATGTGACCGTGCTGTGGCATTCGTCGGCTATTTTGCTGGTGGAATTTCTCAGTTTTTGATGTTTGATGCGAATTTAGTGCGGTCTTTTCTGTGTTGGAAACTGGTGGAGACCATTTTTGTTTTCCTTTGTGTGTGGGAACCCATGTGGTCTTGTCCATGTTTGTCCTGGTTTTGGCGGGAAAAATTGCATGCGTTAATGGCGCCATTTTTGTTGTTGTCCATGAGGTGTGCGGTGGTCATCCACCATTTTGTTGTCCTGGCTTGTCGGCCATCTTGAGAGATGTTTACAGTTTGAGATAGGAAGTTCCGGGTTGGCAAACACAGCGCCTGGATACTATATTAACATTTGTTGATTGGCGCAGTTTTTCGCCTGTTTTATGCGTTTACAGTTTGACCTGTGCACTACTGGGGAGAGTAGTGAAACACCAGGGTGACATACTGAGAGGCTGTTTTTGTTAAATGTTGAATTCACTGGTTTAAATTGTTTTTCTAAGCATCGCCTTTTGAGTTGAGTGGAGTGGCATCTTGATATAGCGCGGTCTTACCCCGAGGGGTCCCGACGCGCTTGCGGACACATGCACATGCTGGCGCCCATTTATGGATGGGATCTGGTTGATCTACCAGCATGTCTTTGGAGTGTGGGAGGAAGCCAACGCAAACAGAGAGAACATGCAAACTCCATGCAGAAGGTGTTAGGATGGGGATTTCTCTGTTCTCATTTAAGTGAATGTAAGCTATTGTGGGTTTAGCTGACTTTGCAGTATGTGAGCCGCGGTTTTTGTATTGGATGTCGTTTTTAAGTGAAATCCCTACTTTACACTGAATTTGTTAGATTGTAAGACTAACAGAGTTTTTGTACACAGTGGTGTGTGTTTTTATGTTTAAATATTTGGGAGTTTCTCAGAAGGCAATTCATTGTTTTGACTTCCAGGGGATGTTTGGGTCGAGAGGGGAGATTCCCTCCCATTTGCAAAAGGGGGGTTTATTCCATAATTTCCTTGACAAAGGTTTTTTTTTTAAATTGTTGAAATATATATGATGTTTAGCCATAGATTTGTTTTGGTGTCCTAATAGACACAGCGATGTTGCTGGGCTCCCCCCTCCCCCTCCCTCTTCCTGAACAAATGATATGTAAATAAACCAGTTTGGTTTTTTTAAGTAGCTGAGCATCTAACTGGAAGTTTCTTTTCAGCATTTTATGTATCAGCAGAAAGTTGGTGGGAGGAGCTCGGGGTTGTCTGAAAGGTTGGCCAATGAGATTTGTGTTTGGAAGGAAAATGGAAAGCATTTTGGCGTTTAAAAGTGTTTTATATTTTGTTCCAGTTTTGTGAAGTTTTGTACTGAAATACAGTTTTGGGTAGAGAGCAAACAGGGGGGCATCACCATTGTTTTATCATCTAGATACAGAGAGAAGCCACATTGTTCTGCAGGTGGTAAACGGGCGCAATTGTTCTGTGTGGTTTAGTCTGGCGACACAGTGTATGGGTGTATAGCGGAAAACGCTTGTGTATGCATACACTGTGAGGGGTAGAGGCCTAATTCGGGGGTTGATCTGTGGTTGTTGCTGTAGTTCCAAAAGTGTTGGGACAACAAGCCATAGAGTTGATGCCTCGGTTAGGGATTCTAGTTGGGGGACTTGACCAGATAGTGGTTGTAGTTCTTCAATCCACCGTATAAGAAGACACCGGGCGGTGCTCACCGAAATGGGTTTAACCTGGACGCAGGTTTAAGACGATAAGCCGATTCGAATCGCCATGGACACAAGGAGGTCTGTGCAAGGGAAGGAATGGAGGCTTCCCACAGTCAGACGGTCACACGATGCACAAAGCCTAGTTTTGCGGCAAAGGCCTTTGAACCCCAAAAAGATTAACATAGGTGGTCCAAGGATACTATTTTGGGTATCCCTCTGGAGTGGATGTAGTTCAGCTGTGGCTTCAGAAATCTGTAATGATGAGTGTTGATGGAGGTGTAGTACACGCTTTTGTGATTCTCAGAGGAGGAACGGTAGTTAAATTCTCATGCCCGTTTGTTTGAACTTTGTATGGCTGGTCCATGCAAGGTTCTCGAGCTGCTCTCGTGTTTTTCCCATTGTATTTTTTTCTATTGCTGAAAGAATGAAGGGAGAATTCTGGCTGTTTTTGTTTTTTTAATTTTTGTTTTTGGAAACTATGAAGTATCTCCCCCACATTTGTATCTGAATGTTTGTATGTAGTAACGTGAATATGTTCGAACTTACCGCGGCGATCCTCCGATGCGTCGCGTCTGTTGTATTTTTGTAGGAACGGGAAAAGTAAGGGTTACAGAGGATTTTGTTTGAATCGGTTTTGAAAGAATGTCATTGACAATTTACCAATGTACAGGAATGTCATTTTTGTTTACGATTCTTTGCAGGTTAAATATGAAGGATAAAGTAATGATTTTGCTTATAAGTATTTTTCAGGTCCAAGGAGTTTGTGCACAGAGAGCAGGTGTATGTAGACAGCTATACATATGGATAAATATGAGTCTAAGGAGGTAAAAGTATCATAGGCTATTTCATTGTTTCTTTTTTCCTGCATCACGCATTTCTTCCTTCAGTCTGTAATGAGGAAGAAAATGGGGGGGGGGGGGAGTGATAAATGTAAGAATGACAGTTTTTTTTTCAAACAAATAATGTTAACCTCTGTAATTCTAACCAAGTTTGTGCCAAGACTGTCTTTCTTTGATAGAATTTGAAACCGCAAGCAGCATTCTGGTGAAGTAGGTTCCCATCCCAGATGCTAAGAACCTTTTGTCAATGGTTCCAGTATTGTAAGCCACGCACAGGTTATGCAGTGACCAAAGTCCCGATGTCTGGGTTATTGTCATATGAGGGTTGTTTGGAGGTCAATCAAAACCAGAGTCGTTCTTTCCTCATTAGCTGTCACTTATATTCTCGGCTGATGGGGTGGGTGCGATCGCTGTAACATGAACTTCAAAATGTCCACCACAGGGTTCACGAGTCCCTCCTGGACCCTGACACAATAACCAGTTTACATTCTTTCCAACCAGGTGACTGGGTCATCGTAAAGAAGCTTGAAGGATGAGACCACGCCAGCCACTGCAAGAAGCGGCTCAACCACACCAAAGAACTGAGTAGTATCTTTGTTTATTTATATATTTTTGTTGTTTAGTAAATTTTAGCAAGGGTAACGATGAAAAGCATCCCAAGTTATTATTTAAAGTGCATTTCCTGACTAGCTCAGAAAGCGAACAGAACCGATTGCTGGGTCTGTTCTGAGTCTCCACCGAGTTTTAGTCCCAAGCGATGACAGCGGTACATGCCATTTATGATGTTATTATGGGTATGAGGAGTTTTTGACAAACTGGTGAAGACTCCAAACAGACACTTGTCAATGGAATCTAACAATGCATTTTTAGAGGGTAAAATTGGTTATAGTTTTAATAACTCTGCCTCTTGTCGGTTTGGGTATCTAGGCAGCCCACAAGTGTGTTTGAACTTTAGTTTGGTGCTTATGCGGATATGCAGCTTATAAGGTAATTCCCCCAAAGCAAGAGGTTCATGTATGATGGTTAAGCTGTCCCAGCATCTTATGTCGCGGCCGATCGCAAGGATCTGATGACGCCGGAATTTAAGAATGGCAGGGATGGCTAGAAGGGGATTGTTCACCAACCCCGACCAGGTCTGGGCATGGTGTCCTGGATGTACAAGGTGGGGGGGGGGCTCGAGCTTAGGATACGATTGAACAATTCTCATCCGTTAAGGATAGGGTTCTTCATGTAACTGTTGAAGCCAGAGCTGTAGCTAAGTGAAGGTTGGGAGTCCTTTTAAGGGTCTGGGAATATTTGGGGATCTAATTTTTATTTTTCAGTGGATCGTGGTTAAAGGAAGTGGGAATATATATACTCATGTAGTTTATTTCTATTCTTTCTATGTCGTGTTGCCTGATTGGACGCGTGACCAGAGTTTCCTTGATGAGTCGCCCTGAAGCCGGACCCACATACAAGACACAGAGGATCACAGACGGATTGGCGATTACTACAGCTCACCATGTCGTGTCCTCCTTTATAAGTCATGCCCCTGAAGAACAGAGTCTACATGTCAAGCCGTGTTTTCCTTTTTATGGACTGTAAGGACTGATTCATTTCCAGGTGTAAGAAGCAGATCAAGTTTCATCGATGGACATGGGGTGCATATGACAAAAAAGGGAAGACTGTTGTGGAAAAATGTCTTAATGTATGTTGTCAGATGTCCCCCAATGTCAGTCTTCTGTAATGCGCTCATCTGAGCGCATTTGCACATACAGACGTTGGTGGAAGATCGGTGGCGGGAAAATCTTCCTATGGAAACAGCGATGTTTGCTCCATTTAGAGATGTTGTTTTATGCCTCGTCAGGGGACTGGCTACTTCTTGACATTGGTATTAAATGACTCCGAGCGGACAGATCTGTGTCCACAAGAACAGTAGCATAGCTATACGACAATTGTGGTCCATTGAGGCATAATTGTCGTATAGTTCCCGTCATTGGAAGCAGTGCATGTCACTGATAGTCTATTTGAATGTATACATGTCTATGATTGGTTTGTTTGTTTTATGCATGTATTGTATTATTATTGTATCATTATGGTATTCATGTACTGGATTGTATGGGACACCCTGTTGGAAGGGATGTCCTTGTATGGTCATCTTCCCTGTGTGAAGGTCACATGCTGTGACATCACTTCCTGTTGGGATTTTAATAAAAGAGCAAGAGACACTGCTCCCAAGCACTCTATGCTGGAATGCTGAGATGAGAACATAGCTGTGTGATGCTGCCTTTCTTGGAATGAATCATGGGACGAATGATGGTGAGTGAATTTTAGCTAAAGATAGCATTATTGCAAAAGGATGAAATCTGAAGTGTGCACAGGAAAAATAGGCTGTATGCTCTGCATAGAACCTATAATTCCACGACAACTGCCACCTGGTGACAGCGTCGCGGTAACTGCACTCATGGAACTTTCCTTCTTCTCTAGTGCCCTATCTACCCCAGAGTCCATGATCTCTTGCTGGAAAACTGAGGAACAAAAACAGGAACAGTCCTTCACTCCTCTGGGTAACAAGGACAACAAACCCCAGAAAGTTCAGCAGCATAAAGAAACAGGAACGGAGTCTCTTTCCTCCTACAGATAGAAGCGGGGATGCGGCAGAACAAGTGGCTTCAAGTGCTGATCCATGGTCTCCAGATGATACTCAACATCCTACCCTTTCTTCCGCCGGACCAGCACCTTGTTCGCGTGGATGTGCCATCCCAACATCCATTCTGCCTTGCAATCTTTAAAATGCTGAGAGGCCTTGGGGGAGCATGCCAGGTACCTGCAGGCGTGTGGAACCTGAAGATGGGTCCACACAAAGTCATTGTACCAGCGCTCCCGGCACACTTCCACCTCATACAGCAACTCCTTGGACAAGTATGGATACTCCCATCCGTACTCAGCAGCAACCTTCTGGCCAAATAGGCGTTGTAGTCTCGCCAAAGGAGGCATAGTGGCTTTGTCCCCTTCGGCAAAACTATTGAGTCCGGGTGACGAGGGACCTTGATTACATCTGATCTGGGCATAGGTGCCCACAACAGCAGTCTCTTTTCCCCGGTCCCAGGTGTAGGGGGTACCGGGGATGTAAGGGCAGGTTGAAGACGGGACCCCTCTTCAGGCGCTGGTGCCTCCACCCGGGTTGTACTATCCCCCGTAGACGTGGGTGGGTACCTGGTTCTGCAAGATGAGGCAAGAGGTACTTTGTCCCAGCCCTTTTCTGCAAACAGTTCATCAATAGCAACATCGTCTCCCACATCCGAGAGCGACTTCAGGTCAGAGGTGTCACACTCCTCCGCGGGCAAGTAGCCTGTAGTGTAGACTGAATTGCTACCTCTTCCCACACACCAAACCTCTCCGCCTGGCTTACCTCGGCCTTTACTTGAAGCGGGACGTCCGGAACTCTTATCGACGGATCCATCCGGGCCGGGCGTAAGCGGGCGAGATGGTCCACCACAACCGCTGGTCGGGGCTACCATACCGGTCTTTCTCTTTGGTGGTGGACGCTGCAAGACAGTGGTGACCGAGTCAGCATCCTCGGATTTCTCCCGTTGAATACTCGCGACCTCCTCCGCGGTCGCTGCAGTGCGCGCAGGGATGGCTGTCAAAGCAGTGATTCCTCCTCTCTGAGTGGTGCTGCCTGCAACACGGCTAGGGGAAATGGTTCTCAGCTTCTCAACCGCTGGATCCACTTCAAATAGAAACTCCCCATAGGCCTCGCATCGCCCGAATGGCTTCAGTTGGCACACCAGTCCCGAACAGTCGGGACAAATCACACCCAGGGCCTCAACGTCCATGCACGTATACAAGGCGAATCGACCCCTTGGCTTTAGCCGGATCCCCGTATCTGTAACCGGAGCAGCAGCAGTCAGGGTCGTGGTGGAAGGGTGAACCAGAATCCATGATGTATGTCCGAACATGGTGACCTGCTGCTGATCCATCGCGCACTGCAAGGTTTTTGCGCCAACGTCCCACGTGTAGTCCTTCACACGTATTGGACTCCTCCCCTTGGCTCCAGGTTGCGGGCTTTTCTTCTTTTTCTGAGTCACGCCCACGAACTAAGTGATGGGGTTGTGCCTGGTGGCGCAGTGCAAATAGAAGCCCCCACGTGTAGTCCTTCACACGGCTGAGCTCCCCCCTTTTCTTGCTCTTCTGCGCGGGCCTTTCCCTTTACTGAGTCATGTCCACGACTTCGAGCAGGGATGCACTTTGGCCAATAAATTGGCCCACCTACTCGGAACTCCTCCCGGCAGACACGTTCAATTCCGTAGTAACACGAACACCATACCGAACCCGAGCCCCCACGTGTAGCGGCCTCCTCTCTCTCCTCTTTTTATCTGCTCGTCTGTCTCTTGTCTAGGGGTACCTTAGAGGAGAGAGTGCGGGGTCACCACGCCAAGCCTTCACCACAGATGTTTGTGTGGTGTAAGCAAAGTTCTTATTTTACCTTCGGGTCGGTGTTCTGCACCTGGAACCTCCAAAGAGAGTTACCTTGAACAATGTCTGCCAGAAAACGAGCCCCACACCATTAAAGTCCAACACTCCTTTATTCTTCTCAATGCAAAGTGAACACAATCAGTTGGACTCCCTTAGAGAACAGAACAGACAAGGAGGTGTGGATGGGAGTAGGCCCAGACACAATGAACTCTCCACTTTCCTTCCTGAAAGTGGGTTGTGGTCTCCGAGGGAGGGTAGATTTCCTTCCAGACGGTCTCCGATGAGAGGCCCACCTGTCACTGGCAATATGCTGCACCAGGTCTTCAAGCAAGTATCTCCCACCGGTCCATTACGCCTTCCGGATTCGGGTACCCACTCCCGGGGTTCCCTAGGACCTCCTTCCCCCGCAGAACTCAGTGGTGGGCACTGAGCTCCAGACCTCTATTCGAGTACCTCACCCCAGGCTAAAGGTGCCTGGGATGGAACAGACCTCCGAACGTCCTCTAGGCCTAGGCCGCCTAGGGGACCGACACGAACCACCGCCCTCAGGCTGAAGGTGCCTGGGACTTGACCCTTTATACCCCCTCCCAGCAAGCATGGCGGGTTCCCCGCCCCACCATACAACCGCTGAGAGAGGCCAAAAAGAGGTACACCACCGCAACGATGGCTCAACCCCGGGCCCAAAGTGACAGCGCCACCTGGTGGGCCCCAGGAAACCATACATCACAGTTTCCCCACCAGATTCAAAAATAGGGAAGCATATACCCGCTACATTTGTAAGACAAATTTTACTTAATAAACCCCTTACCTGGTTTTGTTGACCTGCACCATTGGGAGTGTTCTCCTTCTTTTCACCCTTTATTTCATCCTGGATTTCTTTGGAGTACGTATGCTGGAGGAATTGCACTCTGTGATCTGTGCATTGAACCACCTTGCCTAAGACGGCCTGAGACATCCACAGCATCTTGCTTCATCGGTCCTGGTCATTGAGACCATCAAGCCCTATTGACCCACTGTCGTACGACAGGTGGGTCCACCATTCGTGGTAAGAGTATCCAACCTTTCATTTGTATCGTGTGTTGTGAGTTTCAACTGTCAACATTGTGGTTTTTCAACAGTCAACATTGTGGTTGTGGTCCCTCCATGAGAAGACACCCATTGAATTTGCACATGTTGTTTGGACTTCTTTCACTTTTTTTCTGTGTTGCCTTTTTTTGCACTTATTATCACTTTAGTTGTGTGCAGTATATATGGGTCACACCTTATTTGTTTCTATGAGGGACAGTTCTATGGTTTTGGCCGTTCATTTGAGCTAATCCATTTATGGACTGTTTCTTTGTTGATGTTCACATACTAACACATGGTGTGTTTCCAATTCAGGAGACATCATTATTTGGTTTTATTCATTTAGAACACTATGTTATTTATGTTTTGTTTTGCTGCTCATTGGCAGCAACATTCGTATTTCAGCGCTGCAGTATTTGTTCATATATGCTTTATACTTTGTTTGTTTGAGTGCTGGCGGCTTTAGTCGTTTTGGGTTTTCAGCGCAGTTTTTTTCACTTTTTACTTTCACAAATTATCCCCCTACAGAGGGCTGAATTCACAGACACCCCGAAAATAAAAGTGAAAAAATTATGCAGCAAGCTAGTCCATTTTGCTGAAATTTCATTGCAACAACTCAAAATGGTCTTCAGTAGTTTGTATGGCCCCCAAGTGCTTGTATGCATGCCTGACAACATCAGGGCATGCTCCTAATGAGAGGACAGATGGTGTCCTGGGGTATTTCCTCCCAGATCTGGACCAGGGCATCACTGAGCTTCTAAACAGACTGAGGTGCAACCTGGTGGCACCGGATGGACCGAAACATAATGTCCCAGAGGTGTTCTGGTAATCTGTCAACATGGCTACAAAATTATTCAGCAGCGAAGAGGCTTTCCATATACTCAGAGTATGAGCCTGTCGGTGAGGAGAAGATCATTGTCTATGAGCTGTTTTAGCTGTTTTTTACAGCTTTTTACACACTGATCACCCAGCTAGTGTCCTCAAAACAGTGTCCTGTCACAGTTAGGGATGAGCCGAACACCCCCCTTTTCGGTTTGCAGCAGAACATGCGAACAGGCAAAAAAATAGTTTGAATACGCGAACACCGTTAAAGTCTATGGGACACGAACATGAAAAATCAAAAGTGCTAATTTTAAAGGTTAATATGCAAGTTATTGTCATAAAAAGTGTTTGGGGACCTGGGTCCTGCCCCAGGGGACATGTATCAATGCAAAAAAAAAAGTTTTAAAAACTGAAGTTTTTTCGGGAGCAGTGATTTTAATAATGCTTAAAGTGAAACAATAAAAATGAAATATTCCTTTAAATTTCGTACTTGGGGGTGTCGATAGTATGCCTGTAAAGTAGCACATGTTTCCAGTGCTTAGAAAAGTCACTGCACAAAATGACATTTCTAAAGGAAAAAAAGTCATTTAAAACTACTCGCGGCTATAATAAATTGTCGGGTCCCGGCAATATAGATAAAAGTTACTGAAAAAAACGACATGGGTTCCCCCCCAGTCCATTACCAGGACCTTTGGGTCTGGTTTGAATATTAAGGGGAACCCTGAACCAAAAAAAAAATGTGTGGGGGCCCACCAAATTCCATTACCAGGCCCTTCAGGTCTGGTATGGATATTAAGAGGAACCCTGCGCCAAATTAAAAAAAAAAATGGTGTAGGGGTCTCCCTCAAAATCCATACCCTTCAGGTCTGGCATGAATTTTAAGGGGAACCCCCGCGCCAAAAAAAAAAAAACACGGTCCTGCTCAGTTACTGGGCAATCGCGGGTGCCAGGCGGATATCGCGGCAGCCAGGCAAGCGCATAGAGTCCCCAGTGACGCGGCGCGCGCACCCTAGTGACCCGGGAAGGCGAAGACACCATATGACGTCCACCCAGAACGAGAGCTGCATTGTTCCGCCGTCATATGATGGTGGGCGAGCGGCTAGTGGTTAAAGGAATATTTCACTTTTATTGTTTCACTTTAAGCATTATTAAAATCACTGCTCCCGAAAAAACTGCAGTTTTTAAAACTTTTTTTTGCATTGGTACATGTGCCCTGGGGCAGGACCCAGGTCCCCAAACACTTTTTATGACAGAAACTTGCAAATTAACCTTCAGAATTAGCACTTTTAAATTCTCCCATAGACTTTTAAAGGGTGTTCCGCGGCTTTCGAATTTGCTTGTATAAATTGTTGCTATTTGGCGAACAGGCGATCAGCCAATGTTCGAGTCGAACTCATGTTTAACCCGAACATAAAGCTCATCCCTAGTCACAGTGTCCCCACACAGTGAAAAACACCTGTACCACATCTGTCCCAGTAGAATTATCTGTCACAGTAAACATCTGTTCCAGTGATCATCTGCCACATCTGTCTGTGATCATCTGTCACATCTGTCTGTGATCATCTGCCACATCTGTTCAAGTGCACATCTGCACACATCTGTCCGTGATCATCTGCCACATATGGCCCAGTGATCAACATCTATCACACATCTGACACATCTGTCCCAGTAATCTGTCAACATAGCTAAAAAATTATATAGCAACGGTGAGGCTTTCCATATACTCCAGAGCATGTCGGACAAGAGTAGCGGGAACTCTCTCCATCAGACTCAGTTAGCAAGTATGAGCCAGTAGAAAGCAGTGGCTCTTAAATGGAAACTGAGGAGGACAGAATCCTAACAAAGAGGCTTCAAAAATGTGATAGGTAGTCAGGAAATAAAATGTGTAATGTATGCCTTTAGAACACCTGACGGTGCTATTTGAATGTTGGACCTCTATATGTCGCCAGGCTGTGGAAAAGTTTTACACATGTGGTATCATCATACTTAAGAGGAGTAGCAGAATGTATTTTCAGTAGAGGTGTAATTTTTACCATGTACATGCTATGTTTTAGAAATATCTTATAATTTGACAACTTTGTGTAAAAAAATAAGTTTTAATTTTCTTTCCACATTTTCCATAAACTTGTGGAAAAAAATGACATGTTTAAAAGACTCATTATGCCTCATAGAATATATGTTGGGGTGTTTTCTTTCCAAAATTGGGTCATTTTGTGGGCAATTCCATTGTCCTGGTGCTCCAGGGCCTTCAAAAATGTGATAGGTCATCTGTAAATTAAATGTGTAATTTATGCCTTTAGAATGCCTGACGGTGCTACTTGAATGTTGGGCCTCTGTATGTGGCCAGGCTGTGGAAAAGTCTCACACACATGGTATTTCCATACTCAGGAGGAGTAGTAGAATGTATTTTGGGGTGTAATTTTTGCTATGTACATGCTATGTGTTAGAAATATCTTACAAATTTACAACTTTGTGTAAAAAAAAAAAAAAAATTCTTTCCACATTTTCCAAAAACTTGTGGAAAAAAATTACGTGTTCAAAAGACTAATTATGTCTCCTAGAACAGGGGCCGTCAACCCCCGGGCCGTGTCCCAATACAGGGCCAAAGCCTGGTGGATCAGAGAGGCAGGCAGGCTGGCGAGCAGAGAGGTGATGCTAGGCGGCGGAGAGAGATGATGTCATCTCTTTGCTTTCTGCCACACCTCCGACATTCCACACGCTGTGAAGGCAGAAGAGCGGTGATGCTAGGCGAGAGGCCCGCCTAGCATCACCGCTCTTCCGCCCTCACAGCGTGCGGAATGTCAGAGGTACGGCGGGGAGCACAGAGATGACATCATCTCTCTCCGCCCGCCTAGCATCACTGATCTTCCGCCTTTTACAGCATGTGGAATGTCGGAGGTGCGGAGAGGAGCAGAGAGATGACATCATCTCTCACCACCCGCCCCGCATCTCCGCTCTCCTTCCGTTACTCAAGAACGACCACTGAACCAGTGCCACCAATGCAGTGACAATCCACATCTGGTGGCACTGGCAGGTGACGTGGCAAGTGGCATTCCTCATCTGGTGTCACTGGTTTGCTGTTCTTATAAATGTGTAGTGATCAGATCCATGGGTTACCACACCATTCCCGTGAGACAAATTAAAAACACCTGCACCCCATTACCACGGTGGTGGGGAGGCTCCTCACCTCCCTCCACATCCTCCCTGGGATCAGCTGTACGCCGAACCTGAAATGATGCCAGGGTCAGACATAATGCACATCTTGGACACCGGTCTCTTCCAGGTCCTAAAAGACACTGGGAGAGCTGGAGGATAAGAACAATGGAAAAAAGGAACTGGGGAAACGGGCTAGAGAGGGCTACAACCATGCCAACCTGCCACTGCTCCACATTGCCGCTTCTGGACCAGAATTTGGGTACAATCCAAAAATTGCAAACTGAGCCCGGTTCTCTCTGATTACAAAGATTTTTCTTTGCGCAGTGTACAATGCTAAACAGTTGACGAAAATAACCTATAAACCATAATAACCATTTAAAACCTCATACGGACAGGCAGTCATTGAATGACAGGAAGAATCAATTAACTACTAGAACGCTCACCAACACCCTGGTAGTTTATGGAGAACTATAAGCCTTCAGCCACAAAGGATGTCAGTCACAGAACAATGAGCTCATTGCTAGAGATGGCCTTGCGGTTCACCCCACGGTCGGTTTGCGGCAAACTTTCCGCGTTCGCTATTCGCCAAACCGGCGGACATATGGCACTGTTCGCGCCTGCCATATTCTTTTACATTGTGAAGAACTTTGACCCATGACACATCCATCATGTGGTACAGGACAGCCAATTTAGACATTTGAGCACATGAACCTACCCCCTACCTTATAAATAGACCAGATCTGGCTGCCATTTTACATTCTGTCTTTTGTCAGTGTAGGGAGAGGTTGCTGTGTGGAGCAGGGACAGACTGTAATCACTAGCTATTAGGTCCACAAAAGTCCTTTTAAGGACTGGTATAGGTGTACTATTTGGCGTGCAGTATATAGGGGTGTAATACACGTCTAAAATACTTTCAAATATAGAAAGCATAGTATAGTGCATTTCTACTGTGCAGCATTGTGACTGCTGAGCGGTTCTGCAGCTGTCTTTTGTCAGTGTAGGGAGAGGTTGCTGTGTGTCGCAGGGACAGACTGTAGCGACACAAATCGCTAACGATTATAGGTCCACAAAAGTCCTTTTAAGGACTGGTATAGGTGTACTATTAGTTGTGCATTATATAGGGGTGTAATACAATATATATTTCTACTGTGCAGCATTGTGACTGCTGAGCGGTTCAGCAGCGATATACTTGGTTGAGTGGCTCACTCAGCCTTACTCTTCTGCACCCTCCTCATCCTCTCTATCTGCACCCTCTTCACTCTCTGCTGTGTGCACCCCCAAAGACACTACCACCAACACCACCACCACCATATACCCTCCGCTTGAGTCACAGGAATTATTTTCCGATCCATCACAAGACATTTCCGATGCGCAGGAATTCTTGGCATTGGATCAGGAAGAGGAGGTAGCAACAAACGCCACTCAGCAGTCTGACGACAGTACCCAGATCAGCCCAAGGAGGTTGGTCCCTGCTGTTGCTGCCTACTCTGAGATCTTTAATTATAGTGGTGGTGAAGATGACATTGTGTCTAGGGACGTCATGTGGGTGCCCACAAGAGAGGAAGAGGAGGGGAGTTCAGAGGGAGAGATGGACCAGCAGATAGGGAGGAGAAGCAGGGAGAACTTACATTGCACAAGAGGGACAAACCAGACTGCTAATGTATCAGGAGCGAGCCATCAACCATGTACAATCAAATCTGGCCCTCCCAGGACGCCGGCACATGGCTCCGCAGTGTGGGCTTTTTTTAATGTGTCCGCTGCTGACAATAGCAGGGCTGAACTGGCCTACTGGGATACCGGGTCATTTCCCTGGTAGGCTGCCTGCCCTGGGGCCGCTTTGGGCTAAGCTATGGCTGCCTGCAGCGCTCCCCCCTCCTCCTCCACTACATGTCACACTCAGCAGTCGGAGCTGAGTGTGAAATGTTTGGCCGCTCTGTGAGAAAGGTCCCGCCCTCCTCCTAGACCAGCTTGTGTAATAGACAGAACACTGCGTCTATCACACAAGCTGATCTAGGATGACGGCGGGACCATTCTCACAGAGCGGCCGAACATTTCACAGTGCTCCGTGACACAGGGGGGTGCCTGCTGCTGTGTGCAGGAAAGGTACAAGGGGTGGGCGACGTCTTAATCTGGGGGGGGGGGCGCTCTGAGAGCTTCAGTCGCTGCTCTTTTCTCACTGACAGGAGTGACTGTATTCACAGCCGACTCCTCCGCTCATCCAACTCTGCCTTATTTCTGCAGTTTATAATCACCCTCTCCTCCAGCAAGCTACACTCCCGCCCTCAACTTGCTCTCCTTCTGGGACACTTCACCTTCTTCCTCTCTCTGTGTGGTCAGCTCATCTCTGCTCCACCCCGTCTACACCTCTCTACCTTTCCTGCACCATCATCATAGTAAGTCAGCACTGATCCCCCTCCTTAATTTATTCCCTTCTCCTTCTCTTATCTGCTGTCCCTCCATAAATCTTCAGTACACCTATCCTGCAGCCTCTGATCTCAGCTCAGCATTCCACAAACCAATCTTACACCCTTTCCATCCCAGTTTGCTTTTAGCTCTTGTAACTGTCCTGTCCCCATCATGCAGCCTTGCACAGTCTCTGCACTCCATCACTTTTTTTTCCCATCTCGTAGCACCTGTTCACATTGGAGCGATTTGTAATGCGATTTGACAAGTCACATCCTATTGCCAGCAATGGCAGTATTCAAATCGATGCGGTGCTGCATCAATTTGAAAAAGTAGTACATGCACTACTTTTGCGATTTCAGGTGCGGTTTCAATAGACATTCCGTGCATGAAGCCACACAGATGTCTTCAAAGTCGCATCTGAAGACACAGTGAGATGCGGCTTTGAAATCATGCGATTTCAGGTAAAGTTGCATGATTTCAAAGCCACAGTAAATGTGAACGGGGGCTAATAGTTGGTTCACACTACTGCACTGTGGTTTGATTGTATGTGCAGTTTACACACAGTTTTAGGTGCCCTCCCAATAAATTCTATTATACTGTTTTCATGAATGAAAATTACAGTCTTACATGCTGCATCTTTGATGCACATTCAGAAAACACACAGTCCAATATAATTCATCAGGAGCACACCTAAAACTGCAGGTAAATTGCACATACAATCACATTGTGGCCAAACCACAGAACACGCTTGCATGTCAGAATCATGCACAAAATTGTGGTTTTCCTGACAAACACAGAAGCGCACGGTCCTTTGGTAGACGTGTAGCATTGTCGTTGATAGTTAAGGTCACACTCACATCTGCCAACGCACACATTTTCACACACACCAAACCACACAGTGCTGCAAAACATTTTTAGAAAAGAGTCATGAACTTTTTTTCCACATTGACACCACCAACCACTACCCCACATTTGTGCACCCACTACTCTCAGGTTGCTGCAGTGTAACACTAAGTACTATTATAGTGCATGCCACAAACATTACAGACCTTACACCACTATTTGTCCGATCGCGGGGGGGGGGGGGAGGTTGCTGTTTGCCATTTTTGCCCTGGGCACTGGATGATATGGTAATGCTGCGATTATGGGCACTGTAAGGCTGCGATTATGGGCACTGTAAGGCTGCGATTATGGGCACTGTAAGGCTGCAATAATGGGCACGGTAAGGCTGCAATGATGGGCACGGTGAGGCTGCAATGATGGGCACGGTGAGGCTGCAATGGTGGGCACTGTGAGGCTGCAATGGTGGGCACTGTGAGGCTGCAATGGTGGGCACAGTAAGGCTGCAATGGTGGGCACAGTAAGGCTGCAATGGTGGGCACAGTAAGGCTGCAATGGTGGGCACAGTAAGGCTGCAATGGTGGGCACAGTGAGGCTGCAATGGTGGGCACAGTGAGGCTGCATTGATGGGCAGTGAGGCTGCATTGATGGGTACAGTGAGGCTGCAATGATGGGTACAGTGAGGCTGCATTGATGGGAAGTAAGGCTGCAATTATGGGTACAGTAAGGCTGCATTGATGGATACAGTGAGGCTGCATTGATGGACACAGTGAGGCTGCATTGACAGGCACAGTGAGGCTGCATGGACAGGCACAGTGAGGCTGCATTTGATGGGCACTGGGGAGGCTGCATTGCTCTCTTGTACAATGTCTGCAGTCTCTGACCATCTCCTGTATCATGTGTACATATCTTACCATGTCCTTAGTCTCTAACCATCTTCTGCACCATGCCCGCATCCTCTGACATCTCCTTTACCATGCCCGCAGCCTCTGACATCTCCTGTACCATGCCCATAGCCTCTGACATCTCCTGTACCAAACCCGCAGCCTCTGACATCTTGACATCTCCTGTACAATGCCCGCAGCCTCTGACATCTCCTGTACCATGCCTGCAGCCTCTGCCATCTTGACATCTCCTGTACCATGCCCATAGCCTCTGACATCTCCTGTAGCATGCCCGCAGCCTCTGACATCTTCTGTACCATGCCCACAGCCTCTGACCTCTCCTGTCCCATACCCACAGCCTCTGCCATCTTGACATCTGTACAATGCCCGCAGCCTCTGACATCTCGTGTACCATGCCCGCAGCCTCTGACATCTCCTGTACCATGCCCATAGCCTCTGACATCTTCTGTACCAAACCTGCAGCCTCTGACATCTCCTGTACCAAACCTGCAGCCTCTGACATCTTGACATCGTCTGTACCATGCCCACAGACTCTGACATCTCCTGTACCATGCCCGCAGCCTCTGACATCTCCTGTACCATGCCTGCAGCCTCTGACATCTCCTGTACCATGCCTGCAGCCTCTGCCATCTTGACATCTCCTGTACCATGCCCATAGCCTCTGACATCTCCTGTAGCATGCCCGCAGCCTCTGACATCTTCTGTACCATGCCCACAGCCTCTGACCTCTCCTGTCCCATGCCCGCAGCCTCTGCCATCTTGACATCTGTACAATGCCCGCAGCCTCTGACATCTCCTGTACCATGCCCGCAGCCTCTGACATCTCCTGTACCATGCCCATAGCCTCTGACATCTCCTGTACCAAACCCGCAGCCTCTGACATCTTGACATTGTCTGTACCATGCCCACAGCCTCTGACATCTCCTGTACCATGCCCGCAGCCTCTGACATCTCCTGTACCATGCTCGCAGCCTCTGACATCTTGACATCTCCTGTACCATGCCTGCAGCCTCTGACATCTTGACATCTCATGTACCATGCCCATAACCTCTGACATCTCCTGTACTATGCCCGCAGCCTCTAACTATCTCTTGTATCATGTCCGCAAACTGACCATCTCTTGTCTTATATCATGTCTGCAGTCTCTGCTCTGAGGGAGTCTGGAGAGGAGTAAAAAATGGGAGCACTGCCGGGATGGGGGTCATGGGAGAAGTCAGACTTGTGTGGACTGTGGAGAGGAGACTATAGGAAAACCAGAGCCGCCAACCTGGAGCCGACTGACTGAGCCCTGCAAGGTGCACCTGAGAGGAGGTCAGTGACAGCACCGCTAGGCCAGTATGAGGGGAAACGGGGTTCACTGATCTAAGGGGGGAGTGAATATAATAATGTAAGGGGGCACTGATATAAAGGTTTCCCCCTTATATCAGTACCCCACCCCCCTTACCTTAGTGTATTCTTTCTGCAGAAGGTCATCTCTGGTCATCAGAGTCCCCCCCCCCCCCCCATTCCCAGAGTCCCAGGTGTCCCCCTTGATGATTGCTCCACTTTTACAATTTTTAACTGGAATTTACTGTTTATTTATATATATATATATATATATATATATATCCCTAGCCCTATGTGCTTTCATATCTGTCTATCTATATATAATACGCTATTCAAATATGCTTTAAAATGCATGGTTTTCCCTTTTATGAACAAGAAAATAATGACATTATGCTATTGGGCTGGTATAATAATGCTATGGGGCTGGTATGACATTTTTTCCAGGGCTGGTTTTTATTCCCAGTCCGGCCCTGGACAATAGTGTTGCCATCTGCAGCCTTTGCAGTCAACGCATAAGTCGCGGTAAGCCCAACACTCACCTAGGGACGACCGCCTTAAGAAGGCACATGAACTCCCATCACTGAGCCCAGTGGGAGCAACGCCGTCAGAACCCACAAAGCCACACTCCAGGCTCTCACCGTCCAGCCTCTTCTACTTCTCCTTCTCCTCTCTCCTCACAATTGTCCTCCACTCCACCTTCCATCATGCCATCCTCACGTTTTTCTGGAAAAAGGCAGGCTTCCGTGGACCAAATGTTTGAGCGTAAAAAATTATGACGCCGGATATCCCTCTTGCCCAACGGTTGACCGCTGGCTTGTCAGAACTGATAGCCCGCCAACTACTGCCATATAAACTGGTGGACTCGGAGGCCTTTCGAAAATTTGTGGCCATTGGAACACCACAATGGAAGGTCCCAGGAAGGAAATATTTCTCACAGAAGGGCATCCCAGAGCTATATGCCCATGTTCAGCGGCAAGTGAATGTATCTCTGGCACACAGTGTCGGTGCCAAGATACATCTGACCACAGACACATGATCTAGCAAACACGGGCAGGGAAGGTATATAACTTTTACTGCCAACTGGGTGAACCTTCTGACGGCCGTCAAGCATGTAACCCGTGGCACCCGTGTAGATTTGGTTTTACCGCCACGGATTGCATGCAGGCCTGCCTCTTCTTCTCCTCCTCTTACTCCATCCTCCCTCTCCTCCTCGGCTGACTCCTCCTTTTCTGTTGCTACCGTCTCTTCTGCTGCGCCGCCCAAGATCCCCAGAACCTATTCGACATTCCAGGTGAGACGTTGCCATGCTGTGCTGCGTCTTTTGTGCCTGGAAGCCAAGAGCCACACTGGCCCTGCACTCCTTTCAGCTTTGCTTTCACAGGCAGATCAGTGGCTAACACCGCTCAATTTGACAAATGGTAAAGTGGTGTGCGACAACGGTGCCAATCTGCTGAGCGCGTTGAAACAGGGCAAAATTACACACGTGCAGCGATTCGTTGTCAAATACCCTGGGGTCCAGGACGTCTTGCGGCAGGCAAGGTAAATCTTGGCCCATTTCAGAAGATCTTACACGGCCATGGCTCGCCTTGCTGACATTCAGCGGCGACACAATCTGCCGGTCAGACGTCTTATTTGTGACTGCCCTACGCGATGGAACTCAACCTTGTATATGCTTGATAGGCTGCTCCAGCAGAAACGTGCAGTTAATGACTACCTGTACGAACTCTGTGGCAGAACAGGTTCTGGGGAGCTTGTTTTTTTTTCACCGCACCAGTGGCTGCTCATGCGCGACGCATGCAGACTTCTGCGGCCATTTGATGAGATCACCAAACTGGTCAGTCGCAGCCATGGCGCCATCAGTGACATCGTACCTTACGCCTTCTTTATGGAGCGTGTATTGTGTCGTGTCATTGATCAAGCCGTCGTGGAGCAGGAGCAGGAAGATGAGGAAGTCGCAATGCTGGATGAATTCCCAGGGGGGGCTACTCTATCTGAGACAAGTCAACAATAGGAGTCTGAAGAGGAGTCAGAGGAGGATGGTGCCGGGGAAGATGAGGAGGAGCAAGAAGAGCATGCTTTAAACCTTTCTGGGATCCCTGTTGTTTTCTGTGGATGGGGGGAGGAGAACAAGGGCGACATTATCCTGGATGATGAGCAGGAGCCAGGCCACCACACCGCTTCCAGTTTAGTGCAAATGGGGGCCTTCATGCTCCAGTGTTTTTAAGAGGGACTCCCGTATAAAAAGCATAAAGGGCAAGGACCAGTACTGGGTGGCAACGTACTTAGACCCCCGGTACAAATAAAAAATTACGGAAATGTTACCACCATCACAGAGGGCTGTCAGAATGGAGCACTTCCAGGCCTTGCTTAGAGAAATGCTGCATTCTGCTTTGCGTGCGCTGGCAGAGGAATTTCCACTCCCAGAGAAACAGTTGCGGGTACCAATCCAACAGCGCCTGCAAGAAGAGGGCGGTTTGAAGATGTGTTGGTCACTTCTGATATGAGATCATTCTTTCAGCCGACCCATCGACAGGTGTCATCCGGATCCAGCATCAGGGAATGCCTAGACCGACAGGTGTCCGACTACATCGGGTTAACGGCCGATGTGGACGCTCTGTGAAGTGATGAACCACTGGACTACTGGGTGGGCAGGCTTGACCTCTGGCCAGAGCTTGCACAATTTGCAATTGAACTGTTGGCTTGCCCCTCGTCCAGTGTCCTGTCCAAAAGGACGTTCAGCGCAGCAGGGGGGATCGTGACCGATAAGCGCACTCGCCTAGCTCACGACAGTGTTGACTACCTCACATTTATAAAAATGAATGAGGCATGGATCTCTGAGGAATTCAACACGTGACCAGTAGACCATGTATATGCATAACTGTATAAACAAATTATATAATGTAGCACACAGACCTTTTTTCTACCTTTGGCTCACTTGTAGAAAAAAAGCACACCGTACTATATGCCCATACCCTCCTGTTTGAAGAGGTTGAGCGGTGTCATATTTTTGGGTCCCGCAGCGAGTTGCTTCCTTCCACTGGTTCTCCCCTCTAGAGTTTAGAGGCAAGTCTTTACCTTTCCCAAAGAGGGCCAATGTCCACACCACGCATCAACTCCAACACAAGTTTATTTTCCTTTTATGCTTTAGTAACCGGAGAGTTTAAAAGAGAAAAGGGTTAGCAGATAGAACTGATTCTGATTCACTCTTGGCTTCATCGCCACTCGGTCCCGAGTGGGTACAGCTCACCCGGATAGTCACCCAATGGCACTAGCAACCGGCATGTAGCTCGAACAGTGACTTAATCGTCTCCAAGGACAAAGTCAAGGAGATCCCTCCTTAGGTAGCAGCACTCCACAAAGGCAGTCTGCAGAGCCAGGAATCCTTCCCTCCGACAGGTCACCATGTCTCTCCCGAGACAGCAACCTTTATCACTCGCCTCCTGTTATAGGACCGATCCTCCCCTGGCTTCCTCTTAGTCAGAGCGGTCGCCCTCACCTGGGCTCCCTGGGTTTCCTTTCTGGCTTTGTAGACCCAGTTAAAGGTACTGGGCCTACCTGGAATTCCGTAGCCTCGGGCTGAAGGTGCCCGAGACCCCACAGTCAATGCTCGTCTCCCACCTCGAGGGGATACACTCCTCCGGGTACAAGTCCCCGGGTATTCGCGCCCAGAACAATGGCGTCTGCCCCTTTTGTACCCTCTTCCGGCATGCACAGCGGGTAGACCACGCCCACTGCACGGCTGCGGAGAGAGGACAACCAATAGCCACTCCATCACCTGTGGTTCAACCCCGGGTACAAGTTTCAGCACCACCTATACACCTAAGAGGAACTGCACGCCAGGTGAAACAGCAGCAAGGCAGAGTCCAAACAATTAGAAGACCCGAGCCAACTATTGCTCAGGTCACCCCTAAATTTGGGATACCCGCTACAATAACTTATAAAAATAAAAAAATTATGGCAACTTTTCCAATAGCAGGATCATCTCCTGCACCCCCTTCATAGCCTGGCCTTGCCTCTCCTCCATGGCCTTCATGCGCTCCTGAATTGATGAATTTTCGCAGATAAAAAAAGAATGCTTGTCGTTGTCGATCGCAGATTCGCTTAATACTTCTGGTATGTCAGTGTCCATGTTGTGGGACTATGTGTGCACAGCTAGTAAGTATTTTGTGGCTTCAAATATGACCTGGAGGTTTTTAATTTTCGCCTGCCATTAAAATTAATGGGACCTGCTGCGAACCTGAGGTTCGCGAACATTTGTGCGCGTTCGCGAACCGTCCCGTTAGATGTTCCTCCATCACTACTCATTGCTGCCCCTGGAGCCTCAGCTGTCACTTTGACAGTTTTACCTCTAAAACTTCGCAAATATATAAATGGGATTGAAATCATTCCCATGCAGCAACATGTCTGAAGAAGGTAGAGCTCTTTCTCCCAAAACATGTTGGCTTGGTGTACTTGTCACTATTCTCAATAATTGCCTCTTAATCACCCACGTACTGAAAGAGAATAATTTGGCAGAGACACAGAAAGAGGGTGCAGTGGTTGCCTCCCCTAATAGAGACAATACAGTTATGGCAGCTGCCCTGTTCCAAGGAAAAAATAGGATTTTTGTACTCACCGTAAAATCCATTTCTCTGACGTCCATGGACTGACACAGCTGGATACTGTAAACTAAGGTTGTCCCGATACCGATACTAGTATCGGTATCGGTACCGATACCGAGCATTTGCCTGAGTACTTGTACTCGGGCAAATGTTCCCGATGCCTGATCCGATACCTGGACAGTCAGCGGTGATCGTGTGTGGGGGTGTTACAAGCACCGATCACTGCTGTATAGATTTAAAAGATTGACAGCTGTTTCTCCGCTTCTCTCTCCCCCGCGCGGCTTTCAGTTGCTTTAAAATCGAATATACTCCTCCAGCCCCTCTCCATTCTGCTGCTGTCTCTCTCCCTCCATGTTCCTCTCCATGCCGCTGTTCCCCTTAACCTCCATGCCGCTGTTCCCCTTCACCTCCATGCCGCTGTTCCCCTTCACCTCCATGCCGCTGTTCCCCTTCACCTCCATGCCTCTGTTCCCCTTCACCTTCATGCCGCTGTTCCCCCTCACCTCCATGCCGCCGTTCCTTCACCTCCATGCCGCCGTTCCCCTTCATGCTGCCGTCCCCCTCCGTGGCCCCCTCCATGCCGCCGTTCCCCTTTATGCTGCCGCCCCCCTCTGTGTCCCCCTCCGTGCTGCCGTCCCCCTCCGTGCTCCTCCTCCACCCCCTCGGTATTTCAGGATGGAGAGGGGAGGTAGGAGCCGGTAAATCCGGCTCCTTACTTACAGAGTCATCGCTGAAGAACTGTGTTTACAATGTTTCAGTTTATGAATGGAAAGAAGCCGCTTGTCTTCTCTCCATTCATTTTCTGCGCAGCTGAGGCTGCTGAGTAGTGATGAGCCGAACACCCCCGGGTTCGGTTCGCACCAGAACCCGCGAACGGACCGAAAGTTTGCACGAACTTTAGAACCCTATTAAATACAATGGATGCGAACGTTAAAGTGCTAATTATAACGACTATTATGCATGTTATTGTCCTAAAAAGGGTTTGGGAACCCGGGTTCTGCACCGGGGGACATGTATCAATCCCAAAAAAAGTTTTAAAAACGGCCGTTTTTCGGGAGCAGTCATTTTAATGATGCATAAAGTGAAAAAAAAAAAGTAAAATATTCCTTTAAATATCGTACCTGGGGGGTGTCTAAAGTATGCCTGTGAAGTGCCACGTGTTCCCCGTGTTTAGAACTGTCCCTGCACAAAATTACATTTCTAAAGGAAAAAAAGCCATTTAAAACTGCTTGCGGCTTTAATGTATTGTCTGGTCCCGGTAATATGGATGAAAATCTTTAAGAAAAATGGCATAGCTACCCCATCACAGCCCCCCCCCCCTACCCCAGCCCATTACCAGCCCCTTTGGGTCTTGTATGGATATTAAGGGGAACCCCGCACACAAAATAAAAAAGGCCCTATATACTCTGAACAGCCGTATACAGGCGGTGCATACAAGACAGGGACTGTAGGTTTGTTCTTATGTAGAATCTGTTTGGAATTTTGAACAGGTACATTGTTTAAGTGTAGCTCCAGCCAAAAAATCTATTTTTAAGCTTTTTGGAAAACATAGGGAAGGGTTATCACCCCTGTAACATTTGTTTTGCTGTCTGTGCAGTGTGCACCTGTTCAGAACAGTTCACCTCACTTTCTGCCCTAATGACAAATGTCTTTTGAAAATTTGGGGTTTTTATTGAAACAAGAATTGGTGATAAAGCATCAGTGGAGAGGAGACACTTTTTTTCCCATATTAACTCTTACAGGAGAGAATTTGCCTTCCTAGGAGTAGATTTCCTCTCACTTCCTGTTGTATCCTTCCGTTTGCAAGGAGGAGTCGTTTGTAAGTTGGACGTTTGAAAGTAGGGGCCTGCCGTATATACTCAGCTGAAATTTGCCCCTTTCATGTTGGTGTTGCCACAACACTGTGAGCCCTCACAGTTACTCTTGGTGGGCGCATGAATGGGCCCTGCTGTGAATTATTAGATCAAGAATTGTAATTGCATGCCCCTGTTGAACAGGGGCTGAAAAATTGGGCCTTTGGTGGTGGTGGTGGTGGTGTTGACACAACACTGTAAGGCCTCACAGTTACTCTTGGTGGGTGCAGGAATGGGCCCTGCTGTGAATTATTAGATCAAGAATTGTAATTGCATGCCCCTGTTGAACAGGGGCTGAAAAATTGGGCCTTTGGTGGTGGTGGTGGTGGTGTTGACACAACACTGTAAGGCCTCACAGTTACTCTCGGTGGGCGCAGGAATGGGCCCTGCTGTGAATTATTAGATCAAGAATTGTAATTGCATGCCCCTGTTGAACAGGGGCTGAAAAATTGGGCCTTTGGTGGTGGTGGTGTTGACACAACACTGTAAGGCCTCACAGTTACTCTTGGTGGGTGCAGGAATGGGCCCTGCTGTGAATTATTAGATCAAGAATTGTAATTACAGGGGCAGAAAAATTGGGCCTTAGGCACTGGTGCCACAACACTGCAACCCCTCACAGATACTGTACTTGGAGCACAGCAATGAGCCCTGTTGCAAAGTATTGCATCAAAAATTGTAATTACACGCCCCTGTTAAACAGGGGCTGAAAAATTGGGCCTTAGCCACTGGTGCTGGTGCCAAGACACTGCAACCTCTCCCAGATACTCTAGTTGGAGTGCAGGAATGAGCCCTGCTGCAAAGCATTGCATAAAAAATTGTAATAACACGCCCCTGTTAAACAGGGGCTGAAAAATTGGGCCTTAGCCACTGGTGCTGGTGCCATGACACTGCAACCTCTCCCAGATACTCTAGTTGGAGTGCAGGAATGAGCCCTGCTACAAAGCATTGCATAAAAAATTGTAATAACACGCCCCTGTTAAACAGGGGCTGAAAAATTGGGCCTTAGCCACTGGTGCTGGTGCCACGACACTGCAACCTCTCCCAGATACTCTAGTTGGAGTGCAGGAATGAGCCATGCTGCAAAGCATTGCATACAAAATTGTAATTACATGCCCCTGTTAAACAGGGGCTGAAAAATTGGGCCTTAGCCACTGGTGGCGGCACCCAGAAACAAAAATGTTCTTCCAAGCTATCATCATCAATCGGATCATTGAGGAGAAGGAGGATAGTCAGTCAACTTAACAGGACAGTCTCTCAGCATCAGCATCAGTCTTGAAGGGATGTGACATTTGAAAATAAATTAGTCTGTTATATCAGCTTCAGGTGTTTGGTAGCTGGTGGTGATCCAAGACTGGTTCATCTCTATGAAGGTCAGTTGATCAACAGAGTCGGTGGACAGGCGCACCCTGTGATCCGTGACAAATCCTCCAGCAGCACTGAATGTGCGTTCTGAAAGAACGCTGGATGCAGGACAGGCCAGTAGCTCAATTGCATACTGTGCAAGCTCTGGCCAGTGATCCATCCTCAAGACCCAGTAAGCCAGAGGATTTTCGGTGGGGAAGGTGTCCAAGTCTGACCTTGCCCCTAGGTATTCCTGCACCATGTATATCAGATGCTGGCGATGGTTGCTGGAACCGATCATACCTTGGGGCTGCGGACTAAAGAATTGTCTGAACGCATCGGTCAGACGGCCACCTTCCCCACCGCTCCTTCTTTGACTGACCGAAGCCTCAGCAACTCGTTGTCCAGGACCAGGAGTTTGTAACCTCCCAGTCTCTGGGAACGCGTTGCACAGACCTTTCTGCAAGGCCTCCCGGAGTTGTCTCATCCTCTGCTCCCTCTGCGACGGTAAGATAAGGTCCGCAACCTTACCCTTGTACCGTGGATCAAGGAGAGTTGTCAGCCAGTAATGGTCCCTCTCCTTGATCCGAAGAATACGAGGATCCTTCCGCAGACTTTGCAGGATCAGGGAGGCCATGCAGCGTAGGTTAGCTGAGGCATTCGGTCCGGAGTCCTCTGGGTCACTAAGGACGACATGATCCGCAGCCACCTCCTCCCAGCCACGTACAAGTCCACTGGTTTCTTGGGACTGTAAATCATCCCTAAAAGACTGCTGCTGATGATGCTGAGTGCTAGGCTCCACCTCCATGCTGACACAATCCTCCTCCTCCTCCTCCTCCTCCTCTTCTTCCTGTGCGATGTGTGGGACAGAAGGAACACTGTCTGGGTAAAGGGGGCCTTGAGAGGCAAGGAAGTCCTCCTCTTCCTGCCTCTGTTCTGCCTCAAGTGCCCTGTCCATTATTCCACGCAGCGTATGTTCCAACAGGTGGACAAGAGGTACAGTGTCACTGATGCATGCACTGTCACTGCTCATCATCCTCGTGGCCTCCTCAAATGGTGCCAGGACAGTGCATGCATCCCTGATCATGCCCCACTGGCCTGGTGAAAAAAAACAGAGCTCCCCTGACCCTGTCCTGGTGCCGTAGTCGCACAGGTACTCATTGATGGCCCTCTGCTGCGTGTGCAGCCACTGCAGCATGGCCAACGTTGAGTTCCACCTGGTGGGCATGTCACATATAAGGCGGTTCTTGGGCAGGTTCAACTCCTTTTGCAGCTCAGCCAGGCGAGCACTGGCATTATAAGATCTGCGGAAATGCACACAGACTTTCCTGGCCTGCCTCAGGACATCCTGTAAGCCCGGGTACCTGCCCAAGACCCGCTGCACCACCAGGTTAAGGACGTGAGCCACACAGGGCACATGGGTCAGTTGTCCCTGTCGGAGAGCGGAGAGGAGGTTGGTGCCATTGTCGCAAACCACCATTCCTGGCTTAAGCTGGTGTGGCGTCAACCACCTCTCGGCCTGCCCCTGCAGAGCAGACAGAACCTCTGCCCCAGTGTGGCTCCTGTTCCCCAAACACACCAGCGCAAGCACGGCATGGCATCTTTTTGCCTGCGTACTTGCGTAGCCCCTTGAACGCCTACAGAGCACCGCTGGTTCCGAGGACAAAGCACAGGAAGAGGCCATGGAGGAAGAAGAAGAGGAGGGGGTGGAGGACAGAGGTGTGTCACAACCAGTAGTAGCATTTTGGAGGCGTGGTGGTGGAACAACCTCCAACACTACTGCACCTTGTCCTGCATCCTTCCCAGCTGCCAAAAGAGTGACCCAATGGGCCGTGAAAGAAAGGTAACGTCCCTGTCCATGCCTGCTGGACCATGAGTCAGTGGTAATATGCACCTTATCGCTGACCGCCCTGTCCAGCGAGGCCAAGACATTGCCTTCCACATGCCGGTAGAGAGCCGGAATCGCCTTCCGTGAGAAAAAGTGGCGTTTGGGAACCTGCCACTGAGGAACCGCACATTGCACAAACTCACGGAAGGGGGCCGAGTCTACCAACTGAAAAGGCAGCAGTTGAAGCGCTAGCAATTTAGCCAAGCTATCATTCAACCGCTGGGCATGTGGATGGCTGGGAGTGAACTTCTTTTGATGGTCCAGCAGCTGGGGCAGGAAAATTTGCCTGCTAGAATCGGACGTCGGTGTGCTGCTAGCAGAGTGCCCGCAAGTACTTGGCTGTGACACACCTAATTCTACACCTTCATTCCTCTCAGTGCAGGTTTCAGAGAGGACTGAAGGTATAGTGGGGTTGGAGATCCCAGCTGATGCAGTGCAAGGAGAGGTCCGCTTTGTTCTTTGGTGTGGGTCTTTAAGGTAGGCTTGCCAACGAGCTGCATTGCAGGTCAACATATGTCTGGTCAAGCATGTGGTGCCCAAGCGGGTGATGTTTTGGCCACGCGATATACGCTCGAGACATATGTTGCAAACAGCAGCTGTGCGATCTGATGCACTCGACTCAAAAAAGGCCCACACCAAAGAACTTTTTGAATAACGGGCAGAGGCAGCGCCCTGCACAGGCGGAGCTCTGCGGTGTGATTCCGTTGGTGTGCTGCCCTTACGCTGGCCCCCCGAGGGCATCCTGCCTCGTTGGAGATGTGCCTCCTCCTCATCCTCCTCCTCCTCCTCCTCCTCTCTCCTATTAGGCACCCACGTGGAGTCAGTGACCTCATCATCCCCTCCCTCCTCATCACTGGAGCCAATCTGGCAGTATGCTGCAGCTGCTGGAACATGACTGCCAGATTGGTGTCCTTCTTGAGCATCCCCTCTCTCTGCTCTCACGCTACTGCCTTCCTCTAGCTGGGTATCATCATCAGACCCTTCGAAATGCTGGGCATCCTCCTGGAGCATGTACCCAACACTGTGCTCAAACAGTTCGGGGGACTCCTCAGGAGGACATGGTTGGTCTAGGGAAGGAGTGACTAATGATGACATTGATACCAGGGAACAGGACGCTTTGGCAGCGCCAGTACCCTGAGCCTGGGTGAGAGAGGATGAGGAGGATGAGGAGGGCTTGGTCATCCACTCTACCAAGTCTTCGGCATGATGCGGTTCAACACGTCCAGCTGACGAAAAGAAGGACAAGTGTGTCCCATGGCCACGTGCTGATGGCGATGCACCGCGTCCACGACCAGCACTGTTGTCTCTAGACACAGAGCCTGCTTGCCCTCTTTTATTGACTCCTGACTGTCTGCCTCTCCTTGTTTGCCTTTCAGACATTCTAATGGCCTGCAGGGAAATGGGAAAACCAGCAATAAGGCCTAGCTTCAGGAGTATATTTTGCAGAAATCACACTACGCCTGCTGTAGGTGCTGCAAATGCCTGTTGGTGTAACACACCAGGAAAACGCAGCAATACAGGCTAACTTCAGGTGTAATATGATCAGGAGGCACACTCCGCCCGCTGTAAGTGCTGCAAATGCCTGTTGGTGTAACACACCAGGAAAAAGCAGCAATACAGGCTAACTTCAGGTGTAATATGATCAGGAGGCACACTCCGCCCGCTGTAAGTGCTGCAAATGCCTGTTGGTGTAACACACCAGGAAAAAGCAGCAATACAGGCTAACTTCAGGTGTAATATGATCAGGAGGCACACTCCGCCCGCTGTAAGTGGCGCAAATGCCTGTTGGTGTAACACACCAGGAAAAAGCAGCAATACAGGCTAACTTCAGGTGTAATATGATCAGGAGGCACACTCCGCCCACTGTAAGTGCTGCAAATGCCTGTTGGTGTAACACACCAGAAAAAAGCAGCAATACAGGCTAACTTCAGGTGTAATATGATCAGGAGGCACACTCCGCCCGCTGTAAGTGCTGCAAATGCCTGTTGGTGTAACACACCAGGAAAAAGCAGCAATAAAGGCTAACTTCAGGTGTAATATGATCAGGAGGCACACTCTGCCCGCTGTAAGTGCTGCAAATGCCTGTTGGTGTAACACACCAGGAAAAAGCAGCAATACGGGCTAACTTCAGGTGTAATATGATCAGGAGGCACACTCCACCCGCTGTAAGTGCTGCAAATGCCTGTTGGTGTAACACACCAGGAAAAAGCAGCAATACGGGCTAACTTCAGGTGTATAATGTGCAGGAGGCTTAGCAACAATGACACTGACACTGTCCCCTGCCTATCCTTCTCTCTCCCTGCACACAAGGTTTATCAAAGTATATGACACTGACACTCTTCCTGTCTATCCTTCTCTCTCCCTACACACAAGGTTTAGCAAAGAATATGACACTGACACTGTCCCCTGCCTATCCTTCTCTCTCCCTGCACACAAGGTTTATCAAAGTATATGACACTGACACTCTCCCTGCCTATTCTTCTCTCTCCCTGCACACAAGGTTTAGCAAAGAATATGACACTGACACTGTCCCCTGCCTATCCTTCTCTCTCCCTGCACACAAGGTTTATCAAAGTATATGACACTGACACTCTCCCTGCCTATCCTTCTCTCTCCCTGCGCACAAGGTTTAGCAAAGAATATGACACTGACACTGTTCCCTGCCTATCCTTCTCTCTCCCTGCACACAAGGTTTATCAAAGAATATGACACTGACACTCTCCCTGCCTATCCTTCTCTCTCCCTGCACACAAGGTTTAGCAAAGAATGTGACACTGACACTGTCCCCTGCCTATCCTTCTCTCTCCCTGCACACAAGGTTTAGCAAAGAATATGACACTGACACTCTCCCTGCCTATCCTTTTCTCTCCCTACACACAAGTTTGAGGTACAAATAGCACTGACACTGTCCCTGCCTATGTAACTCTTTCCCTGCGCCGGAACACACTACACAAGGCCGCCGCGCTGGCGGCCTTTTATAGTGTGGGGCGTGTGCTAAACCCCCTGAGCTATAATTGGCCACAGGCAACCTGCCTGTGGCCAATTATGGCTCTCCTAGCTGCCGGCGCTGTGATTGGCCAAGCATGCGGGGTCACAGTGCATGCTTGGCCAATCACAGCGCCGGGATTGCACTGCGATGGTGCAGTGTATTGTGGGCCAGTCGCGTCACTCGAATTTGGCGCGAACGGCCCAAATCGTTCGATGTTCGCCGAACGGTCGAACAGCCGATGTTCGAGTCGAACTTATGTTCAGCTCGAACACCGAGCTCATCCCTACTGCTGAGAAAGGGACTGGGGAATATGTGTCCCTAGTCCCTTTCCCTGTCTCAAAGGGGAGATGTCAGAGGTCTGTTAAGACCCCTGATATCTCACCAAAGCCCCCCCAAATAAAAATTTATTGTAAAAAATTATAAATAAAAGAAAACACACACACACAGACACTGTCCACCCCCCTTAAAAAAATAAAGCATTGTAAAAAATAAATAAATAAAAAAAATTGTAAAAAATAAATGTAAAAAATAAAAAAAAATTAAAAAAATAAAATAAAAATAAAATACTGACACATGAGATTAAAAAAAAGTATCGGTATTCGGTATCGGCGAGTACTTGAAAAAAAGTATCGGTACTTGTGCTCGGTCTTAAAAAAGTGGTATCGGGACAACCCTACTGTAAACGTGTGGGTATATGTCCCTGCTCGCAGGAGAAGATCTAGGCAGAATGTTAGATGTTAGAAACATTCTAGAACAAACCAGAGCTGAACAGCCCCACCCAGGGGGGCGGTCCCTCTGGCCATTACCCTCCCACCTGCAGTCAGCAGACCTCAGTTCGTAACAAAGCAATACAAACCTTAAAAGGAAGGGTGGGTGCTGTGTCAGTCCATGGACGTCAGAGAAATGGATTTTACGGTGAGTACAAAAATCCTATTTTCTCTTATCGTCCATGGACTGACACAGCTGGATACTGTAAACGTGTGGGACACCCTAAAGCAGTATCAGAAGGGTGGGAGCAGTAGTAAAGGAACAACCAAAACTTCACTCCAAACAAGCAGAGCTCCTCAACGGAGGAGTTGCAACATTAAACAGCGACCTGCAATGCTTTGCGGCCGAAGGGAGCATCCGAAGATGCAGCCACATCAACCTTATAAAATCTTGAAAAGGTATGAACGGATGACCAGGTCGTCGCCTTGCACACTTGTGCAACCGACGCTGGATGTCGGAAGGCCCAGGAAGCACCAATTGCCTTGGTGGAATGCGCCGCAACCGGAAAGGGAGGCGCCCGTCCCTTAAGGGCATAGGCCTGTATGACGGTCTGCCTGATTCACCTAGAGCTGGTGGCAGACGACACCGCTCGGCCCTGTTTTGGACCAGACACAGACTTCCAAATGGAAACAGTGGCAGACAGGTACACTCGTAAGGCTTGTACCCATCTTAATGTATGAAGCGCAAACTCTCAGGGATGTGATGGGTGAGGACACAAGGACGGAAGAACAATGTCCTTCTTAAGGTGAAAGGCCGAGACCATCCTTAGAAAAGGAGGACGGTCGTGGGCGCAACATCGCCATATCCTTATGGAGGACCAAGTAAGGCGACTTGCAGGACAAGGCCACCAACTCAGACACCCGTCTAACCAAAGCAATGGCCACTAAGAAGGCCACCTTCCGGGACAAGGTCAAGAGAGGAATCTCTCTGATATTCTCAAAGGGATGTTCTTGGAGAACCGAGATGCATCAAATTCAGATCCCAAGTAGGGAGAGGAGGCTTGACAGGGGGGATCACATGGCGAACCCCCTGCACAAAAGGTGCTATCAAGGAATGGCCCGGTAGCGGTCGTTGAAAAAGACAGCCCGGCCCGAAATCCGACCCTCAAAAAAGGTATGCAAGGCCAGCTTTTGGGTCACACCACGCTGTAAGAACAGCAAAATCCTGGGAACGGAATACATCCGAGGACGCCACTCAAGTTCCTCGCACATAGCAATGTAAGCCTTCCAGGTACGGTGAGATATCTTTCTGGAGGAAGATTCCCTTGTTAACAACATAGAAGAGATGACCGAATGCGAGAGAACTCGGTCCTTCAGCACCTGGCTTTAAACAGCCATGCCATTAAAGCCAAGGACTGTAAAGCAGGATGAAGTATGGGATCATGAGACAGAAGCTCCACCCCAATAGGCAGTCGCCAGGAACGTATGCGACTAGCCGAAGTAGATCGGCGTACCAATGTCGCCGTTCCAGAGAAATGAGGATCACTGGAATGGCCTCAGCCCCTACTCTGCGAAGCCAGCGAGGCAACAACAGTAGCGGAGGGTAAGCATATATCAGGCGATACTGCCCCCACGGGCTTCCAACGCATCTGACGCGTCCGCCCAGGGGTCCCTGGACCTGACCACGATCTTGCCACCTTGCGAGTCAGTCGAGAGGCCATAAGGTCCACTTCCGGTGCCCCACCTCCGGTAAAGGAGGTGGAAACACCTCCGGATGCAAGGACCCTTCCCCTGCAATGCACACGGCCGACAGGACCGTCTTGCAGTGAGATGTATGGAAATCCCAAAGAGACTCTGCAATGTATCGGAGAAGGGAGGCCCCGGTGTACAGGGTGCCTCAGCTGTTGGCCAGTAAAGGCAACTTGACAGAACTTTCCTAGAAACTCGGTCAGAGGACTAGTACCTCAGCCTCCACAGGTGGCGCAAACCCACCCTGGGCACAGAGACCCTAAAAGGCTAAAGCAGTTGCAGTGCACCTGCTAGATGACTGATGGATGAAGCAGAGGCTTTTGCCCAGTCATTGAGCTACAAAAAACGCCAGAGACGCAGCCACTAACGGGCGCAACGCTAACTTCAGCCTGGCGAACACAGTCCAAGCCAGCGCTTCTGACCACCACTGAAAGCAGGTGGAAAGTGAAAGCCCTGAAACCAGGGATCCTTGTGACAATGCTCCATCCAGCAGCTACCCATGGATAAGTGCTGATTGTACAAACACATAGTTTATACTATGTATTGCGTCAAATGCGCAAATAGAGTGTGGGAGGAAACCCACTCAGCCACAAAGAGCATAATACCACCACATACGGCGTATGTAGTTTAGTATGTGTGGATAAACCTATTAAACACGTTTATACTGTGCCAGCGACGAAGGCGCGCACATCATGGGGCTTGGACTTAAACCAGCCACGCATATTGCGTACACAACCGTGTAGGTATGTTAGCCTGCGAATAAACAAATTGCACATGTTTATACTGTGCATAGCACTGAGAATGCGCACACCATTGGAACGCAGGGGAGAAACCTGAGCACCCGGATGAAACCCATGCAGACTGCATACGCATACCGTGTAGGTATTATAGTATGAGTGCTAAACATTTTTCACAAGCCCATGTGTGCATAGCACCGAAGGCGCGCACACTGTTGGCGCGTGGGAGGAACCGAAGTACCCCACGCATACTCAGAGAATGCAATATCTACAACTACTGTAAATGTATTTAGTGTAGTGTATAGACATAATGTGTATGTTTACACCGTATATTGCACCAAAGGCATGCATGTCATGTAGCGTGGGCGGAAACCCACGCAGACTGCATACGCATACCGTGTAGGTATTATAGTGTGTGTGCTAATCATTTTGCACAAGCCCATGTGTGCATAGCACCGAAGGCGCGCACACCGTTGGCGCGTGGGAGGAACCGAAGTACCCACGCATACTCAGAGAATGCAATACCTACAACTACTGTGAATGTATTTAGTGTAGTGTATAAACATAATGTGTATGTTTACACTGTGTATTGCACCAAAGGCATGCATGTCATGTAGCGTGGGTGGAAACCCACGCAGACTGCACAGACATACCGGGTAGGTATGTTAGTATGTGGATATCCAATCGCACAAATTTAGACTGTGCATAGCGCCGAAGCGCCCATACCAATGGAGTGTGGGAGGGAACCGGAGTACCCGGAGGAAAACCACACAGACTGCCTACACATACTGTGTAAGTATTATAGCATGCGTGATAAACATTGAACATGTTTAACTGTGCAGAAGGCCAAAGGCGCACATACCGTCAGCGCGTGGGAGGAAACCGGAACACCAAGAACTCCACGCAGACAGCACACAGATACCGTGTAGGAATGATAGCATGTGAATCAACATATTGCACATGTTTATGCTGTGCATTTCCATTGGGGCGTGGGGGGAAACCGGAGTACCCGGAGGAACCCCACGCAAACAGTATACCCATACTGTAAACATGTATAGTATGTGCAATAAACATATTGAACATGTCTATACTGTGCAGAGAGCCGAAGCGCACATACCATGAGAGCGCGGGAGGACAACGGAGCTCCCGGCGGAAACCCGCGCCGACCCAGAGAGTATAATACATACATATACTGTGAATGTATCTGGAGTCGTGCATAAACATATTTTGTACATTTATATCATGTATGGCACTGAAACACAGCATTGGAACGTGGGGGTACAGCCACGCAGACACAGAGATCAATAACACATACATACACTGTGAATGTATGCAGTGTAGAGGTATAGGATGAGTTTAAATTATGGCGCAGAGGCGCATAATCTTCTCTGTATCATTCCAACCTGCTTGACTGTGCTGCCGAAGCAGCATGCAGGTAACAGGTAATCTCTGATCCTCAGACCGTGTGTCTGTCAGAGCTCAAAGCGCTCCCCAGGAAATGGCGGGAAATGTTGCCTCAGGATATCACACAGAAGGCTCACAGGGACTAGAGACATAAATTAATAAAGTCCTCCCCCCCACCATGCTGCACCGACCAGGGGGAGGGAACACTGTGTACCACTGTATCATCCATGCTGCTCTTGAGGCAGAATGTGAGGAAAACAGTGAGGAAGCTGTGTAAAAGAAAGGCTTGCCACAGCAATTCCAGCTTGAGAGTGTTTCTCACATCATCAATGAGATCACTTACAAGCGCCCTGTCATTCACTGACACAGAACTGGAGTCTTCCTCACAAGGGAATGTCCTGTTCATAAACATTAAATATTCAGAGCTATGGTCCTGAGCACAGTATCTAGGCCCATATCTGACTCAGAGCACTCCTTCACTAAAGATTTTTGTGGGGGGAGGGGGCTTATAGCTCCTTTTGCTCGCACACCGCTTCCATTCTGACAAGGAATGATTCCAGGACTGCTGACAACTGGTCCATAAGGACCGCAGGTGCAGGAAACATATGAACATGTTTAACTGTGCAGCACTGCCAGATGCCCCAGGCAAGTGTGGAGAGCAGGTGTATCAGACTCCATAACGCCACCCTCTGAGACCTTATACACTATACAGTGAATATACAGTCCACCCACTGGCTACGCTGAGGCTGAGGAGGGGATACCCGGAGAACTCACCAACCCTTAAGGACCGCTCAGTCTGTGAGGAGATTGTGAGGGGATTCGTGCCCGCCGCCAGAACCGAAAATAAATGCGCGACGGCCACAAAAAATGGCCGCCGCACGCCGCTATAACTGCGCCATTGAACGCCAAGATGGCTGCCGAGCGCGAAATTCAAAGCTCCAATGCGCGCCAATGGCGCTCGCAATAACCATCTCACACACCAGAAAAAACTGCAGACATGAGCGCCCAGCCAGGCCAGAGTGACCCCCAAGCACCCCACAGCACAGCACCAGTACAGGGTGTAGAGAGCAGCATAACAGGGGGAGACAGGGAGAACCCCCCACATAAAGAAACACAGCCAGTATGTACTCACCTGCAGCAGGAGAGACTACTTACCGGTCCCTGGAGGGACCCACTGGCTTGTCTCAGACAGACCTATCACAGAGTAGTACTGCGTAGCTGTCGGCCCGGTCCACCGCGAAAGAAACAGTCAGGTACTGTTCAGTCTTGAGAGGACCGCGGGAGCATGAAAGCAACCCGGCCACCCCTGGAGCCACGGAGTATGTCGTGAACTGAGTCTCACGCACACAAGGCGAGGATCAGCACGCTCGATGGTCGGACAGGGAAGACTACGAGGATACCAGTGTACACAACCTGTTGCCCAGCCGACAGTTGATTGAAGGTCTTAAATAACAAAATTCTCAAAGGAATAAAATTTAAAAGTAAAATCTTCCAGGAGACTGGCTCCTGAGAGAGCCACGTCTTCTCCTTCTGCTAGGCAGAAAAAAACTGAGGTCTGCTGACTGCAGGTGGGAGGGTAATGTCCGGAGGGACTGCCCCTCTGGGTGGGGCTGTTCAGCTCTGGTTTGTTCTAGAAAGTTTCTAACATCTAACATTCTGCCTAGATCTTCTCCTGCGAGCAGGGACATATACCCACACGTTTTCAGTATCCAGCTGTGTCAGTCCATGGACGATAAGAGAAATAAAGCTACTCTCAGAAAACAACAAACTCCTGATTAAGTGGTCCCATCTCATCCTGAGGGATGGTACACTGTACTGTATAATAATGTTGCTTAACAACTTATCAAAGACTTGGCGGGTCATACTGTCAAGGAACTAGGTCCTCTTTGCATCAGAGAAATGTGCATGGGCCTCTTTCGATTTATTGAACAAGTCTGCAGAGACTGTGTTATCTATTCGGTGTCAAAGGGTTCTGAGGCCCAACTTTGGTCTCTGACTTGCTACATGTCTGCCTCACTGTAATGTAATATAGGTTTTTAATATATCAATTATGTTATGAATAGGTAATCACTTCTGTGTATATATCTATATACAGTCAGGGGCGGATCCAGGGGGGGGCAATTGGTCCATTCCCCCCCCCCGAGAAACTAGTGAGCAGGCTGTGCTGATGCCGACCCGGGGATTTGGGGACCACCCATTGGGCCCACTGACGCTCCCCAGCACAAAAACAGCCCCCGGCTATTTTGATAATCGGGGGCTGACTGCTCATATTTGAGCAAATGGACGGTTATGTGCATATGAATAAATTTCTCTCCCTGTCCTAAGAATCACACACATATGGGACGGAGGGTATTCATGTTACACTGTTTACTATCCATGGGGTTTTGGATTAGTCATTTTTTCCCCATTCCTCCGATGGCGCCGTTTGACGCAGCACATACAATTGTGCTGCCTTTGCGCTGACCTTTTTGGGTCTGGTGCGGGCAACGGAGTGATTTTCTTTTAGCACTTCCGCCCTTTTCGTTGTGCTGGCGGTCGGGTCGACGTCTGACGTCACCGCGCCGGCGTCGTGGACGTCCTTCACATCTGCGTGGGTGCGCGATGACGCCGGACGCCGCCGGGATCGAGGGCGGCCTCTGTATGCGGTGCCTGTCCTGTAAGAGCCTCTCTATTCATTTTCAATACGTAGTTAATTGGGTTCCTACCCGGACGTACAGTCTAGCCCTGTTGTGGCCTCCCACGCTCTACCTCATTGGTTGAATTCCTTCCTTTTGCAGCTTCACCCTTGGCGCCATTTGAGCTGATTGGCTGCAACACCAGCGACAGCTCTATAAAAAGTCCCACCTGACTTGGCCAATTGCTGCACAGCCAGAGTGTGGATGTCCTTGCGCCACATTGACAGGTACTAAGCCCTTTTTTTTCAAACACTTCATCATAGTTATGGGATGCCTGGTTACAGGGCTAGTCTGCGATCTAGAAACTATAATCCATTTGTGTATGTTTTTACAGAGAGGCCGTGGCAGTCTTTCCGCTGCAATTTGAGGCTTCCCTGTGAGCTTTGAGGGGCGTTTTTGGGTTGGTCCTCCTACACATTTCCCCGTGGCTCTGTCATCTTGCCTGCAGTGTTTCTTTGGCCGCTGTATTTGTCTTTATGCGACCAGTAAACTCGCACCATATCCGTTTGGGCTTTATATCACCGGGATAATTCCTCCAAACGGCTGATGTTTATATTACCATTGGAAATGTATGTATGCAACACTATTTGATATAGATGTACTGTATCTTATAGACATACAATTATACAATGTATATATGCATTCATGTATTCTTAAATGAACTTTCATGTATATTTATTCTTCTTTTTCTTTTTCTTTTCCTTTGTTTCTCTCCCCCCCTTTTCTTCTTCTCTTTTCTTATTGTTTATTTTAGTCTATTTTATTTTCTCTCTGCAACAATGTCTATCTTCTAGCTGCCCACATATGGGAGAAATTCAAAATAATGTAATCATGCCAATACACTGTTGTATTATATAGCTATCACATACTATGTTGTTTTTTTCTCTTATATAGAGACTAAATTGTCTTCAAACTATTGCATGAACCTTGAAGAAGGAAATAATGGAGGCTATCACAGATATAGCTCGAGTATCCGAAACATGTCGGTTGTGTCACCACTAGCTATATGACTTATATGTCTCAAGTAGTAAGGTGTCCTCATGCAATTGTTTTTCAATGACTGTATATGTCTGTTCCTCTCTTTGATTTTAAACTATTTTTGATATATAAGTGTATTATGTATAAATAAAATTCTTTATATTTTTCTATATATACTTGGTGGCAATCCATAATTTACTCCAATCCACACAATCCCAGGGGCACCCCTTTTCCAATTTTTTTCTCCTCCTTGAGCCGAGCATTCACCTCCCAATGCCTGCTCCTATTGGCTACATTCAGAGCCAATGGCTGGGAAACTAGGAACTAGAGCATTATGGGACATGTAGTCCCGCATACCAGCAGGCCCCAGGATGATTCCATAAGAGGACCGCAGCCCCCAACATGCCGAGCTGGAGGGGGAAGAGGAAGAGAGGAGAAGAGGGACCATGAGGCTGTCAAGGGAGCCAGTGATTCTATTATTATCCTTTAAGGTAAGAACTTACCTCTCCTCCACCTGGCTACTCTCTCCCCTCCACCTGGCTGCATCCACCCTGTCCTCCCCTCCACCTGGCTGCTCCCACCCTGTCCTCCCCTCCACCTGGCTGCATCCACCCTGTCCTCCCCTCCACCTGGCTGCTTCCACCCTGTCCTCCCCTCCACCTGGCTGCATCCACCCTACAAATTTCCCGCCAAAATTTTCGCAGTGCCCCTTCCGAGATTAGACTCTGGATCCGCCCCTGTATACAGTATATCTATGGTTACTTCTGTATACTGTGACTTCTGATTTCACATTTCTTACTCTGGGAATGTGAGTTGCTCAGACTGGTTTTAACTATTTTTTGAGTCTATATATATATATATATATATATATATAGCTGGAAGACAAAAGACCAGTTGAGCTCACTCAGGACTTTGAGAGACAAATTGTCTGATTAAAGGGGGATTTCAAATGAAATTACAGTCTGCCTTGGACTTGAATTGTACTGTATTTATCTATTTTATCATCTGTAGTACAGCTTTAACCACCTGACCTCTGTAGAATTTACCCCCCCTTCGTGACCAGGCCATTTTTTGTGATACGGCACTGCGTTATTTTAACTGACAATTGTGTGGTCATGCAATGCTGTACCCAAATAAAATTTATGTCTGTTTCTTTTTTCACAAATAGAGCTTTCTTTTGGTGTTATTTGATCACCCCTGTGTTTTTTATTATTTGCGCTCTAAACAAAAAAGATCAACAATTTTGAAAAATATATATATATATTTATGGTCGGAGCCCTCTGTCTGAAGAGATATGGATCACATAAACACGTCACAAGACTAACAACACAAATAAGACCTGAAGTGTGGCCTGGCCTTTTGTACGGTATGCCAAATAAAGGGGCCATACCTGAATAGAAGTAATAGATAATTCTGCTGAGAATTGGTTGTAGAGGAGTGCCCTAGAAAAGGGAGATATGGGTGGGTGGGTACCGCGCACTACAGCCGACACTGACCCTGGTGGATGGTCTGTATAAGTACCCCTTGAACTCCTCCCATAATTTCAGGCTAGCATACTAGCCTTCCTATTTATGGTCGGAGCCCTCTGTCTGAAGAGATATGGATCACATAAACACGTCACAAGACTAACAACACAAATAAGACCTGAAGTGTGGCCTGGCCTTTTGTACGGTATGCCAAATAAAGGGGCCAAAAAGTCACACAAGGTTAGGAAGGAATTGTTCTATTATGACAGGTAAACCACTATAGAGCGAGACTGTTAAAGGCTCGTGATATTTCTGCCTGAGGATCGGGAATGTGTCGGGCGAAACACAAGGATTTCCACCTGCCCATCTTCCTTATTGCGTGGTCAGGAACTCTGTTTCGTGATGTTGTTGGGGCTGCTCTAATGCGAAAGCAAGTCCTGAGTAGTGATGAGCCGAACACCCCCGGGTTCGGTTCGCACCAGAACCCGCGAACGGACCGAAAGTTCGAACGAACATTAGAAACCTATTAAATACAATGGATGCGAACGTTCGAATTCTAAAGTGCTAATTATAACAACTATTATGCATGTTATTGTCATAAATAGGGTTTGGGAACCCGGGTTCTGCACCAGGGGACATGTATCAATGCAAAAAGAAGTTTTAAAAACGGTCGTTTTTCGGGAGCAGTCATTTTAATGATGCATAAAGTGAAAAAAAAAAAGTCAAATATTCCTTTAAATATCGTACCTGGGGGGTGTCTAAAGTATGCCTGTGAAGTGCCACGTGTTTCCCGTGTTTAGAACTGTCCCTGCACAAAATGACACTTCTAAAGGAAAAAAAAGCCATTTAAAACTGCTTGCGGCTTTAATGTAATGTCTGGTCCCGGTAATATGGATGAAATTCTTTAAGAAAAATGGCATAGCTACCCCATGACCCCCCCCCCTACCCCAGCCCATTACCAGCCCCTTTGGGTCTTGTATGGATATTAAGGGGAACCCCGCACATAAAATAAAAAAGGCCCTATATACTCTGAACAGCCGTATACAGGCGGTGCATACAAGACAGGGACTGTAGGTTTGTTCTTATGTAGAATCTGTTTGTAATTTTGAACAGGTACATTGTTGAAGTGTAGCTCCAGCCCAAAAATCTATTTTTAAACTTTTTGGGAAACATAGGTAAGGGTTATCACCCCTGTAACATTTGTTTTGCTGTCTGTGCCCCTGTTCAGAACATTTCACCTCACTTTCCGTCCCAATGACAACTGTTTTTGAAATGTGGTGTTTTTCTTGAAACAAGGATTGCTGATAAAGCATCAGTACAGATGAGACCCCTTTCTCCCATATTTATTCTTACAGGAGAGAATTTTCCTTTCTAGGGGTAGATTTCCTCTCACTTCCTGTTGTCTTCTTTCGTTTGCAAGTAGGAGTCGTTTGTAAGTTGGATGTTTGAAAGTAGGGACCTGCCGTATATACTCTGCAGAAATAGGCCCCTTAGTTGTTGGTGTTGGCACAACACTGTAAGCACTCAGTTACTCTTGGTTGGTGCTGGAACGCCCTGCTGTCAACTATTATATCAGGAATTTTAATTACATATAATTGTTGAACAGTGGTAGTAAAAATTGGGGCTGACCCTGTCCTGGTGCCGTAGTCGCACAGGTACTCATTGATGGCCCTCTGCTGCGTGTGCAGCCGCTGCAGCATGGCCAACGTTGAGTTCCACCTGGTGGGCATGTCACATATAAGGCGGTTCTTGGGCAGGTTCAACTCCTTTTGCAGCTCAGCCAGGCGAGCACTGGCATTATAAGATCTGCGGAAATGCACACAGACTTTCCTGGCCTGCCTCAGGACATCCTGTAAGCCCGGGTACCTGCCCAAGAACCGCTGCACCACCAGGTTAAGGACGTGAGCCACACAGGGCACATGGGTCAGTTGTCCCTGTCGGAGGGCGGAGAGGAGGTTGGTGCCATTGTCGCAAACCACCATTCCTGGCTTAAGCTGGCGTGGCGTCAACCACCTCTCGGCCTGGCCCTGCAGAGCAGACAGGACCTCTGCCCCAGTGTGGCTTCTGTCCCCCAAACACACCAGCGCAAGCACGGCATGGCATCTTTTTGCCTGCGTACTTGCGTAGCCCCGTGAACGGCTACGGAGCACCGCTGGTTCATAGGACAAACCACAGGAAGAGGCCATGGAGGAAGAAGAAGAGGAGGGGGTGGAGGAGAGAGGTGTGTCACAACCAGTAGTAGCATTTTGGAGGCGTGGCGGTGGGACAACCTCCAACACTACTGCACCTTGTCCTGCATCCTTCCCAGCTGCCAAAAGAGTGACCCAATGGGCCGTGAAAGAAAGGTAACGTCCCTGTCCATGCCTGCTGGACCATGAGTCAGCGGTAATATGCACCTTACCGCTGACCGCCCTGTCCAGCGAGGCCAAGACATTGCCTTCCACATGCCGGTAGAGAGCCGGAATAGCCTTCCGTGAGAAAAAGTGGCGTTTGGGAACCTGCCACTGAGGAACCGCACATTGCACAAACTCACGGAAGGGGGCCGAGTCTACCAACTGAAAAGGCAGCAGTTGAAGCGCTAGCAATTTAGCCAAGCTAGCATTCAACCGCTGGGCATGTGGATGGCTGGGAGTGAACTTCTTTCGACGGTCCAGCAGCTGGGGCAGGGAAATTTGCCTGCTAGAATCGGACGTCGGTGTACTGCTAGCAGAGTGGCCGCAAGTACTTGGCTGTGACACACCTAATTCTACACCTTCATTCCTCTCAGTGCATGTTTCAGAGAGGACTGAAGTTATAGTGGGGTTGGAGATCCCAGCTGATGCGGTGCAAGGAGAGGTCCGCTTTGTTCTTTGGTGTGGGTCTTTGAGGTAGGCTTGCCAACGAGCTGCATGGCAGGTCAACATATGTCTGGTCAGGCATGTGGTACCCAAGCGGCTGATGTTTTGGCCACGCGATATACGCTTGAGACATATGTTGCAAACAGCAGCTGTGCGATCTGATGCACTAGCCTCAAAAAAGGCCCACACCAAAGAACTTTTTGAATGACGGGCAGAGGCAGCGCCCTGCACAGGCGGAGCTCTGCGGTGTGATTCCGTCGGTGTACTGCCCTTACGCTGGCCACCAAAGGGCATCCTGCCTCGTTGGAGATGTGCCTCCTCCTCATCCTCCTCCTCCTCCTCTCTCCTATTAGGCACCCACGTGGAGTCAGTGACCTCATCATCACCTCCCTCCTCATCACTGGAGCCAATCTGGCAGTATGCTGCAGCTGCTGGAACATGACTGCCAGATTGGTGTCCTTCTTGAGCATCCCCTCTGTCTGCTCTCACGCTACTGCCTTCCTCTAGCTGGGTTTCATCATCAGACCCTTCGAAACGCTGGGCATCCTCCTGGAGCATGTACCCAACACTGTGCTGAAACAGTTCGGGGGACTCCTCAGGAGGAGGACATGGTGGGTCTAGGGAAGGAGTGACTGATGATGAGTCTGACATTGATACCAGGGAAGAGGACGCTTTGGCAGCTGCTTTTCCAGTACCCTGAGCCTGGGTGAGAGAGGATGAGGAGGAGGAGGAGGGCTTGGTCATCCACTCTACCAAGTCTTCGGCATGATGTGGCTCAACATGTCCAGCTGCCGAAAAGAAGGACAAGCGTGTCCCATGGCCATGTGCTGATGACAATGCACCGCGTCCACGACCAGCACTGTTGCCCCCAGACACAGAGCCTGCTTGCCCTCTTTTATTGCCTCCTGACTGTCTGCCTCTCCTTGTTTGCCTTCCAGACATTCTAATAGATGGCCTGCAGGGAGATGGGAAAAAAGCAATAAGGGCTACCTTCAGGTGTCCTTCTCTGTCCCTTGAAACAAGGACTTTGACAGTGAAAGAAACTGACACACTCTCCCTACCTACAGTTTTCTGTCCCTAGAAAAAATGTTTTTTTTAAGCACAAATTAGCACAAGGAGAATTCACTCACTGTCCTTCCAGGTCCCTGGAAACAAGGACTTTGACAGTGAAAGAAACTGACACACTCTCCCTACCTACAGTTTTCTGTCCCTAGAAAAAATGTTTTTTTTAAGCACAATTTAGCACAAGGAGAATTCACTCACTGTCCTTCCAGGTCCCTGGAAACAAGGACTTTGACAGTGAAAGAAACTGACACACTCTCCCTACCTACAGTTTTCTGTCCCTAGAAAAAATGTTTTTTTTAAGCACAATTTAGCACAAGGAGAATTCACTCACTGTCCTTCCAGGTCCCTGGAAACAAGGACTTTGACAGTGAAAGAAACTGACACACTCTCCCTACCTACAGTTTTCTGTCCCTAGAAAAAATGTTTTTTTTAAGCACAATTTAGCACAAGGAGAATTCACTCACTGTCCTTCCAGGTCCCTGGAAACAAGGACTTTGACAGTGAAAGAAACTGACACACTCTCCCTACCTACAGTTTTCTGTCCCTAGAAAAAATGTTTTTTTAAACACAATTTAGCACAAGGAGAATTCACTCACTGTCCTTCCAGGTCCCTGGAAACAAGGACTTTGACAGTGAAAGAAACTGACACACTCTCCCTACCTACAGTTTTCTGTCCCTAGAAAAAATGTTTTTTTTAAGCACAATTTAGCACAAGGAGAATTCACTCACTGTCCTTCCAGGTCCCTGGAAACAAGGACTTTGACAGTGAAAGAAACTGACACACTCTCCCTACCTACAGTTTTCTGTCCCTAGAAAAAATGTTTTTTTTAAGCACAATTTAGCACAAGGAGAATTCACTCACTGTCCTTCCAGGTCCCTGGAAACAAGGACTTTGACAGTGAAAGAAACTGACACACTCTCCCTACCTACAGTTTTCTGTCCCTAGAAAAAATGTTTTTTTTAAGCACAATTTAGCACAAGGAGAATTCACTCACTGTCCTTCCAGGTCCCTGGAAACAAGGACTTTGACAGTGAAAGAAACTGACACACTCTCCCTACCTACAGTTTTCTGTCCCTAGAAAAAATGTTTTTTTAAGCACAATTTAGCACAAGGAGAATTCACTCACTGTCCTTCCAGGTCCCTGGAAACAAGGACTTTGACAGTGAAAGAAACTGACACACTCTCCCTACCTACAGTTTTCTGTCCCTAGAAAAAATGTTTTTTTTAAGCACAATTTAGCACAAGGAGAATTCACTCACTGTCCTTCCAGGTCCCTGGAAACAAGGACTTTGACAGTGAAAGAAACTGACACACTCTCCCTACCTACAGTTTTCTGTCCCTAGAAAAAATGTTTTTTTTAAGCACAATTTAGCACAAGGAGAATTCACTCACTGTCCTTCCAGGTCCCTGGAAACAAGGACTTTGACAGTGAAAGAAACTGACACACTCTCCCTACCTACAGTTTTCTGTCCCTAGAAAAAATGTTTTTTTTAAGCACAATTTAGCACAAGGAGAATTCACTCACTGTCCTTCCAGGTCCCTGGAAACAAGGACTTTGACAGTGAAAGAAACTGACACACTCTCCCTACCTACAGTTTTCTGTCCCTAGAAAAAATGTTTTTTTTAAGCACAATTTAGCACAAGGAGAATTCACTCACTGTCCTTCCAGGTCCCTGGAAACAAGGACTTTGACAGTGAAAGAAACTGACACACTCTCCCTACCTACAGTTTTCTGTCCCTAGAAAAAATGATTTTTTTAAGCACAATTTAGCACAAGGAGAATTCACTCACTGTCCTTCCAGGTCCCTGGAAACAAGGACTTTGACAGTGAAAGAAACTGACACACTCTCCCTACCTACAGTTTTCTGTCCCTAGAAAAAATGTTTTTTTTAAGCACAATTTAGCACAAGGAGAATTCACTCACTGTCCTTCCAGGTCCCTGGAAACAAGGACTTTGACAGTGAAAGAAACTGACACACTCTCCCTACCTACAGTTTTCTGTCCCTAGAAAAAATGTTTTTTTTAAGCACAATTTAGCACAAGGAGAATTCACTCACTGTCCTTCCAGGTCCCTGGAAACAAGGACTTTGACAGTGAAAGAAACTGACACACTCTCCCTACCTACAGTTTTCTGTCCCTAGAAAAAATGTTTTTTTTAAGCACAATTTAGCACAAGGAGAATTCACTCACTGTCCTTCCAGGTCCCTGGAAACAAGGACTTTGACAGTGAAAGAAACTGACACACTCTCCCTACCTACAGTTTTCTGTCCCTAGAAAAAATGTTTTTTTTAAGCACAATTTAGCACAAGGAGAATTCACTCACTGTCCTTCCAGGTCCCTGGAAACAAGGACTTTGACAGTGAAAGAAACTGACACACTCTCCCTACCTACAGTTTTCTGTCCCTAGAAAAAATGTTTTTTTTAAGCACAATTTAGCACAAGGAGAATTCACTCACTGTCCTTCCAGGTCCCTGGAAACAAGGACTTTGACAGTGAAAGAAACTGACACACTCTCCCTACCTACAGTTTTCTGTCCCTAGAAAAAATGTTTTTTTTAAGCACAATTTAGCACAAGGAGAATTCACTCACTGTCCTTCCAGGTCCCTGGAAACAAGGACTTTGACAGTGAAAGAAACTGACACACTCTCCCTACCTACAGTTTTCTGTCCCTAGAAAAAATGTTTTTTTTAAGCACAATTTAGCACAAGGAGAATTCACTCACTGTCCTTCCAGGTCCCTGGAAACAAGGACTTTGACAGTGAAAGAAACTGACACACTCTCCCTACCTACAGTTTTCTGTCCCTAGAAAAAATGTTTTTTTTAAGCACAATTTAGCACAAGGAGAATTCACTCACTGTCCTTCCAGGTCCCTGGAAACAAGGACTTTGACAGTGAAAGAAACTGACACACTCTCCCTACCTACAGTTTTCTGTCCCTAGAAAAAATGTTTTTTTTTAAGCACAATTTAGCACAAGGAGAATTCACTCACTGTCCTTCCAGGTCCCTGGAAACAAGGACTTTGACAGTGAAAGAAACTGACACACTCTCCCTACCTACAGTTTTCTGTCCCTAGAAAAAATGTTTTTTTTAAGCACAATATAGCACAAGCACAAAACACACTGACACTCTCCCTACCTATCCTTCTCTTTCCCTAAACTAAAGGAATCCAGGTTAAGCAAGAAAGAAATAAAAGTCACTGTCCCTGCCTATGCTGCTCTATCCCTGCTCCGGAACACACTACACTAGGCCGCCGTGCTGGCGGCCTTTTATAGTGTGGGGCGTGTACTAAACACCCTCAGCAATAATTGGCCACAGGCATCCTGCCTGTGGCCAATCATTGCTCTCCTCGCTGCCGGCGCTGTGATTGGCCAAGCATGCCGGGTCACAGTGCATGCTTGGCCAATCACAGCGCCTGGATGACACTGCGATGGCGTAGTGCATTGTGGGCCGTTCGCGTCACTCGAATTTGGCGCGAACGGCCCAAATCGTTCGATCTTCGTCGAACGATCGAACAGCCGATGTTCGAGTCGAACGTATGTTCGACTCGAACACGAAGCTCATCCCTAGTCCTGAGTAACACCCTGGGTTAAGGCCCGAGATGCTCAGGGGTGTTCTGACGTGGCTGATGCACTGTTTCCCGCTTAGGGGTTCAGTTGGGAAAGGTAGTAGAGGGCTGTCCTCTGATGGATCGGACAGCCGAGTTTACCGATTGCACCAGAACGGCCATGGCGTTATGTGTCCTGAAAGGTTTAATGTCTACTCCGGGACCGGGTTGTATTGTTTCCGATACCGTCGGGTGTAGGATGAAATGACTTTGGTGGCGAGACGGGTGGTGCCTGAGTAGTACTTGGCATTTAGGGCTGGTGATAGTAATTCGCCGGGCCGTGAGACCGTAACAAGGCTAGGTAAATGGCTGCTTGATTTACCAGGCTGGGCCATAGACCGAAGGGGGAACGTGAAGGATAGCAGACATGTCCCGGAGAATGGTGCTGGTCACTGGTAAGCATTCGGTACTGGAGTGTGGTTGCCGCCACCTGTAGTGTGTTGGCAGATCAGGATGCATTGATGAGGGAGGTAGCACCATGGAGGTGTTATCCGATTCCAAAGTTGGTTGGGACTAATGTGGGATGCCGGACATGGACGAGTCGGCTCCGGGCTTCTGTGAAAGGATGTGGCATGGTTAGGCGGGATAGCGCGTCGGCCGAGGTGTTGCATTGGCCAGGGATGTGGACCCTGAGGCTACTGAGCTGACGTTGTAGGGAAAGTAGCAACAGCCTGCGTGGGAAGGACATGACGGATAATGATTTATTGACCTGCCTTTGTTAATGACTGTGGCTGTAGCCTGGTTGTCTGTGGCGAACATGGCGGTCTGTCCTGCCCGGGGCTGCCCCGTACTAGTGTTGCTGCGACTATGGGGTAGATCTCAAATAGAGAGGAGGACTGACTAAAAAGCGGAATTGTGAGCATCTCTGATGGATCGGATCTCCTGAAACCAATGATGGCCAAAAATTGCAGCGAAGCTTGTGGAAGCTGCTACGTCCGTGGTCATCTGAGGTGACGAAGAGGATGCTGATGGGATAAACAAGGGTCTACCTATCCGGTCTCAAGGAATTGGTCCCCCATGGCCAGCTCCTGCTACGGAGGCTGCGTCTAGCTTAATGACTTGGTCAACGTCTCGTGCCTGGGAGAGGAACACTAAGAAGCGTGCGATAAAGGAACGCCCTTGAGGGACGATCCTCATCGTGGTTTGAGCATGCCCAGTAGGGATTGTAGCTGTGGGTTAGTGCCCCCCTGCGTGTCGGTAGACGTATGGATGACTGTCCTGATGCGGGTCAATCTACCGAGAGGTGGGCTGGCCCGCATGGCGCGTTTGTCTAGAACGATTACCAGGAAGGAGATGAACTGTGCCGGTTTTCCTACTTTCTTCACGGTTATGGGCACGTCAAGGTTTTAAAGACCTCTCTTGGATTTCTTAGATCTCACAAGATTTCTAAACCATCGGGAGAACTCCTGTGAGGGTATGCAGGAGTTTGACTGGGTAGTTTTGGAATGAGTCAGGCAGTGTAATGAGTCTGGTGTGGAACCCTGTAGTGCCCCCTGCACTAATACACTAAAATAATAAAATAAACAAAATAAAAAATATCGTGCAATCCCATATACCCAATGCTATACCCACAGTTGATCCAGAGGAAGGCAAAAAACCCCAGCGGAGCATGATCCAATTTGCTACAGCAGGGGAAAAAATTCCTTCCCGGTCCCCCGAGAGGCAATCGGATTTACCCTGGATCAACTTTACCTAGACTGTTAGTACTCAGTTATATTATGTACATTTAGGAAAGCATCCAGGCCTGGTTGCCAGTGTGGTCACTGAGGCGTGTAGCTGAGTAAATGCCGAGGATATCGACTGCCGCGGAATTTGTCTGGTAGAGTTGCCGCTGGTTATGGAACGGCAGCCTAACAGCTTGGTTTTCCTGGCCGTGGCCGGGTAGGGGATGCCCCTACGGCGTAGTTCGGCCGTAAGCCTGGGGATGGTCCAGCCCTGAGGGACTGTGTGGAGTCGTCCGCTGAACCCGAACGTGGTGATGGTGGGATGAAGGTAAAGTCATTGCAGTCGGTCTGCGATATGTTGGGGGCTGGAGAAACGAGAAAGAAAAAGGGGGGGGGAATGTATGTTTATAGAGTGAGATGCCAGGTATGGAGGGGATAGAGGAGGTACGAAAGTGGGTAGGGAGAAGGAAGGGAGGATGGACAGAATAAGGAATGACAGGCGCAGAGGATAGCCAAGTTTTGCGTACGAGCGCTTGTTGAGTGAAATTTAGAAAACTCAAAAGACTGCGTGGCAACCGAGGTGAGCCAGGAGGTGACTGGCTAGGTAACCGATAGCTCGGGTGCCGCCTGTGCTTGGCACAGACTGATGAACCAGAGCCCCCAGGGCGTACTGGGGCGAGTAGCTGAAGTCTGGTATGCTAAGTAGGAATGTTTCGATCTGTAGTCCAGTGACGTGTGGTCGGTCTGCCAACTCCTGCACTGCCAGCAAGGTGGATGTTGGTGACCTTGTCTGCGTAGTGAAGGATCTCGGATCGGCTTCGAAAACAGAGTGTCGTGCGTAGAGGTATGTGACAGTTGCTAGCGCCTGATGAGCGGTCGAATTGTGTATGTGAAGACTCGGATGTCGTGAAAGAGTGCGGAGAGAAAGCAAGGAGGGGCCTTGCGTTTACGCACCTGACTTGAGCCCTGTCTTGGTTGAGGTCGAGACATGGGTCGACCGGGACCTGTGAGGAGGGTGACATGGAGATATATATATATAATCCTTTTTTTTTTTTTTTTTTTTTTTATTATTATTATTTATTTATTTATTTTTATTTATTTTTTTTATTTATTTATTTATTTATTTTTTATTATATATATATATATATATATTTTTTTTTTATTATTATTTATTTATTTATTTTTATTATTTTTTTTTATTTATTTTTTTTATTTATATTGTTTTTTTTTTTTTTTTTTATTTTTTTTTTTTTATTATTATTATATATATATATATATATATATATATATATTTTTTGTAGGCCTGAAGAGTTGTGGGAGCGGTAGGTAGCTCCAGGTGAAGAAGTGTGTAAGACCCCCTGCCCCTTTTTTTTTTTTTCTTTTTTATTATATATATATATATATTTTTTTTTTTTTTTTTTTTTTTTTTTTTTATCGGGAAATATCGTCCGACCTGGATTGCAGGGTGGACGGGATGGAAACTCAATCTGAACTGACGTGTGTGGTGGAAAGGGATAGAGAAATCGGTGAGTAGCCGTTTGACTACTGGAGGAGGTGAGTGGCTGGTGTGCAACCACTCGTCGAATGCTCGCAGCGCTTGCGAGGAACAAATGCCTTAAGGAGACGAAAGAAGAAGAGTTTGTGACTTTCAAGTGTGTGGGGATGGCCGTTTCGTGATGAAACGGGAGTGGTAAGTAATGCGTGTGTATAGCGACTTGGGGTTCGAATCGTTGTGGCCGATGCTACGGCTGGATTCGTAACGTTCTGAGACGTTCGACGTTGTATCGGAGGTATGGGTCGGAGCTGTTTAGAGCCGGGTATGGGCCGCGAACGAATTGGTTGTTTCAGCCGAGGATCCGAAACTTGGAGCCGATGCTACGACTGGATTCAGATCGGTTAAAGAAGTTTACTGCTGAAGATCGGAGCGGTATGCGCCGGTGGTGCGACTGTGACTCGACCGATTGAAAATGCCATAGAGCCGAAAAATTGAGCCGCTGCTACGACTGAATTCGGATCAGCTCGAAAGTTCGATGTTTGTGGACCCGAGCCGACGAGCCGGTGGTGCGACTGGGCCCAGATCGGCCATGTAAGCGGAGGATCCGAACCTTTGAGCCGATGCTACGACTGGGTTCGGATCGGATAGGAGGGTCTGTTGCTAGAGATCTGAGTCGATTGAGCCGGTGAAGCGACTGGATTCGGATCGCTTGGGAATCCCATTGGTTCGAAAGTTTGAGCCTATGCTACGACTGAATTCGGATGGTTTGGCGGTTCGATGTTTGTAGGTCCGAGCCGATGAGCCGGTGGTGCGACTGTGCTCGGAACCAACGTGGATGCCAGAGATCCGAATCTCTAAGCCGATGCTGTGCCTGTATACGGGCTGATAACGGGTGCAAGGCGGGGATTTGAATTTCCCGGGTCCGAATCGTAGCGCCGGAGATACGGCTGGATTCGGACGGGTGTTCGATGTTTCGAAGTTGAAGGGGCTTGTGATTGTCGAGGGTCCGGCCTGTAGTGCCGATTGTTAGCGACAAGAGCCGGCCCAGACTGTTTGGTGTATGGTGTAAGTAGGAGGTGTGGGGCATCAGTAAGGTGAAGGGAGAGTATCGTAGGAGGTGTAGGGCATCAGTGACTAGGGATAAGGAAGTGCAGTGTGGGATACCAGTCCGACGACTGGGTATCGGATGTGCGACTGAGGCGAGAGCTTTGCGAGCTGTGAGTAATTCGTACAACAGCTCTGAGAGCCGTAGTGTCTGGACGGACCGTTACCGGTGGCAACGTGGGTGTGACAGGGTACGAAAACAACTGGACTAGTCGATAAACATACGATGCAGATGGAAAACACGGGGTTATGAACCGTGTGATTTTGTAAAAGAAGAAACGTGTACCGGCGCTACGATTCGTACGAACAGTAACGGCCGGTCCTACCTGCGACCGCGAGCGGGGATACGATCAACTGCGAGCGAAGCTGGAAGGTACGAAAGCAACTACACGAACGTTGCGAGTCGTAAGGCGTCGGCTGATGACGACGAATACCGCGCACTACAGCCGACACTGACCCTGGTGGATGGTCTGTATACGTACCCCTCGAACTCCTCCCATAATTTCAGGCTAGCATACTAGCCTTCCTATATATATATATATATTTTACTTTTTGCTATAAAACATTAAACAAAAAAAATAAAGAAAGAATCGAATTTCATTATCAAATTAGGTCAATATGTACTTTTCTACATATTTTTGGTAACAAAAAATCCCAAATAGGCGTATATTGATTGTTTTGCACAAAAATAATAGCGTCTACAAACTATGGGATATTTTTATTTATTTTTATTACATTTTTTTACTAGTAATGGCAGCAATCAGTGACTTATACAGTACCTGGACTTAGATATTGCGGCAGACATTCTGACACTAACTGATATTTTGGGCATTTTTTAGGGACCCGTGACACTAATACAGTGATCAGTACTAAAGATATGCACTGTCACTGTACTCATGACACTGGCAGGGAAGGGGTTAAACATCAGGGGCTCTCAAAGGGTTAACTGTGTGCCTATTCAGTGTTTATGTGTACTATGGGATGTGCTTTTACTAGGGGAAGAGATGAAATTTGTTCCCTGCTTTGCAGAGACACAACTCCTATCCCTTCCCTCCTGTCAGAATGACTATTTGCCTTGTTTACATAGGCAGATCTCAGTTCTGTGTAGTTTCCTCATGATCGGCGGATACCGGCAGACATCAAGTCCTTGGTACCTGCAGATCAGCTCCTGCTGTGCCTAATCACAGCAGGAGTGAGCTGCCAGCGGCGCACATGAAATCCCTCTACCCAGAAGTATCGGATCACGTATACTGTAGGGATGAGCTTCGTGTTCGAGTCGAACATACGTTCGACTCGAACATCGGCTGTTCGATCGTTCGACGAAGATCGAACGATTTGGGCCGTTCGCGCCAAATTCGAGTGACGCGAACGGCCCACAATGCACTACGCCATCGCAGTGTCATCCAGGCGCTGTGATTGGCCAAGCATGCACTGTGACCCCGCATGCTTGGCCAATCACAGCGCCGGCAGCGAGGAGAGCAATGATTCGCCACAGGCAGGATGCCTGTGGCCAATTATTCTTGAGGGGGTTTAGTACACGCCCCACACTATAAAAGGCCGCCAGCGCGGCGGCCTTGTGTAGTGTGTTCCGGAGCAGGGAAAGAGAAGCATAGGCAGGGACAGTGTCATTTTTTTTTCTTTACTAATCCTGGATTCCTTGTGTTTAGGGACAAATAAGGATAGGTAGGGAGAGTGTCAGTGTGTTATTCTGTGCTAAACCTTGTTTGTAGGGACAGAGAGGTACAGTGAGGGAAAGTGTCAGTGTGCTATTCTGTTCTAAACCAATCTTGCTGAACCATATTTGAAATCCTTGAGTTTAGGGACAGAGAGGTACAGTGAGGGAAAGTGTCAGTGTGCTATTCTGTGCTAAATCTTGTTTGTAGGGACAGAGTAGGACAGTGAGTGAAACTGACAGTGTGCTATTCTGTTCTAAACCAATCTTGCTGAACCATATTTGAAATCCTTGAGTTTAGGGACTGAGAGGTACAGTGAGGGAAAGTGTCAGTGTGCTATTCTGTGCTAAATCTTGTTTGTAGGGACAGAGTAGGACAGTGAGTGAAACTGACAGTGTGCTATTCTGTTCTAAACCAATCTTGCTGAACTATATTTGAAATCCTTGAGTTTAGGGACAGAGAGGTACAGTGAGGGAAAGTGTCAGTGTGCTATTCTGTGCTAAATCTTGTCTGTAGGGACAGAGTAGGACAGTGAGTGAAACTGACAGTGTGCTATTCTGTTCTAAACTAATCTTGCTGAACCATATTTGAAATCCTTGAGTTTAGGGACTGAGAGGTACAGTGAGGGAAAGTGTCAGTGTGCTATTCTGTGCTAAATCTTGTTTGTAGGGACAGAGTAGGACAGTGAGTGAAACTGACAGTGTGCTATTCTGTTCTAAACTAATCTTGCTGAACCATATTTGAAATCCTTGAGTTTAGGGACTGAGAGGTACAGTGAGGGAAAGTGTCAGTGTGCTATTCTGTGCTAAATCTTGTTTGTAGGGACAGAGTAGGACAGTGAGTGAAACTGACAGTGTGCTATTCTGTTCTAAACTAATCTTGCTGAACCATATTTGAAATCCTTGAGTTTAGGGACAGAGAGGTACAGTGAGGGAAAGTGTCAGTGTGCTATTCTGTGCTAAATCTTGTTTGTAGGGACAGAGTAGGACAGTGAGTGAAACTGACAGTGTGCTATTCTGTTCTAAACTAATCTTGCTGAACCATATTTGAAATCCTTGAGTTTAGGGACTGAGAGGTACAGTGAGGGAAAGTGTCAGTGTGCTATTCTGTGCTAAATCTTGTTTGTAGGGACAGAGTAGGACAGTGAGTGAAACTGACAGTGTGCTATTCTGTTCTAAACCAATCTTGCTGAACCATATTTGAAATCCTTGAGTTTAGGGACTGAGAGGTACAGTGAGGGAAAGTGTCAGTGTGCTATTCTGTGCTAAATCTTGTTTGTAGGGACAGAGTAGGACAGTGAGTGAAACTGACAGTGTGCTATTCTGTTCTAAACTAATCTTGCTGAACCATATTTGAAATCCTTGAGTTTAGGGACAGAGAAGGACACTCGTGGAAACTCTCAGTGTGCTATTCTGTGCTAAATCTAGTTTGTAGGGACAGAGTATGACAGTGAGTGAAACTGACAGTGTGGTATTCTGTTCTAAACCAATCTTGCTGAACCATATTTGAAATCCTTGAGTTTAGGGACAGAGAAGGACACTCGTGGAAACTATCAGTGTGCTATTCTGTGCTAAATCTTGTTTGTAGGGACAGAGTAGGACAGTGAGGGAAAGTGTCAGTGTGCTATTCTGTTCTAAACCAATCTTGCTGAACCATATTTGAAATCCTTGAGTTTAGGGACAGAGAAGGACACTCGTGGAAACTCTCAGTGCGCTATTCTGTGCTAAATCTAGTTTGTAGGGACAGAGTAGGACAGTGAGTGAAACTCACAGTGTGCTATTCTGTGCTAAACCAATCTTGCTGAAGCATATTGCAAATCCTTGTGTTTAGGGACAGAGAAGGATAGGCAGGGGACAGTGTCAGTGTCATTGTTGCTAAGCCTCCTGCACAGTATACACCTGAAGGTAGCCCTTATTGCTGTTTTTCCCATCTCCCTGCAGGCCATCCATTAAAATGTCTGGAAGGCAAACAAGGAGAGGCAGACAGTCAGGAGGCAAAAAAAGAGGGCAAGCAGGCTCTGTGTCTGGGGGCAACAGTGCTGGTCGTGGACGCGGTGCATTGTCATCAACACATGGCCATGGGACACGCTTGTCCTTCTTTTCGGCAGCTGGACATGTTGAGCCACATCATGCCGAACACTTGGTAGAGTGGATGACCAAGCCCACCTCATCCTCCTCATCCTCTCTCACCCAGGCTCAGGGTACTGGCAAAGCAGCTGCCAAAGCGTCCTCTTCTCTGGTATCATTATCTTCATTAGTCAATCCTTCCCTAGACCCACCATGTCCTCCTCCTGAGGAGTCCCCCGAACTGTTTGAGCACAGTGTTGGGTACATGCTCCAGGAGGATGTCCAGCGTTTTGAAGGATCTGATGATGATACCCAGATAGAGGAAGGCAGTAGCGTGAGAGCAGAGAGAGGGGATGCTCAAGAAGGACACCAATCTGGCAGTCATGCTCCAGCAGCTGCAGCATACTGCCAGATTGGCTCCAGTGATGAGGAGGGAGGGGATGATGAGGTCACTGACTCCACATGGGTGCCTAATAGGAGAGAGGAGGAGGAGGAGGATGAGGAGGAGGCACATATCCAACGAGGCAGGATGCCCTTGGGTGGCCAGCGTATGGGCAGCACACCGACGGAATCACACCGCAGAGCTCCGCCTGTGCAGGGCGCTGCCTCTGCCCGTCATTCAAAAAGTTCTTTGGTGTGGGCCTTTTTTGAGGCGAGTGCATCAGATCGCACAGCTGCTGTTTGCAACATATGTCTCAAGCGTATATCGCGTGGCCAAAACATCAGCCGCTTGGGCACCACATGCTTGATCAGACATATGTTGACCTGCAATGCAGCTCGTTGGCAAGCCTACCTTAAAGACCCACACCAAAGAACAAAGCTGACCTCTTCTTGCACCGCATCAGCTGGGATCTCCAACCCCACTATACCTTCAGTCCTCTCTGAAACCTGCTCTGAGAGGAATGAAGGTGTAGAATTAGGTGTGTCACAGCCAAGTACTTGCGGCCACTCTGCTAGCAGTACACCGACATCCGATTCTAGCAGGCAAATTTCCCTGCCCCAGCTGCTGGACCATCGAAAGAAGTTCACTCCCAGCCATCCACATGCCCAGCGGTTGAATGCTAGCTTGGCTAAATTGCTAGTGCTTCAACTGCTGCCTTTTCAGTTGGTAGACTCGGCCCCCTTCCGTGAGTTTGTGCAATGTGCGGTTCCTCAGTGGCAGGTTCCCAAACGCCACTTTTTCTCACGGAAGGCGATTCCGGCTCTCTACAGGCATGTGGAAGGCAATGTCTTGGCCTCGCTGGACAGGGCGGTCAGCGGTAAGGTGCATATTACCGCTGACTCATGGTCCAGCAGGCATGGACAGGGACGTTACCTTTCTTTCACGGCCCATTGGGTCACTCTTTTGGCAGCTGGGAAGGATGCAGGACAAGGTGCAGTAGTGTTGGAGGTTGTTCCACCGCCACGCCTCCAAAATGCTACTACTGGTTGTGACACACCTCTCTCCTCCACCCCCTCCTCTTCTTCCTCCATGGCCTCTTCCTGTGGTTTGTCCTCGGAACCAGCGGTGCTCCGTAGGCGTTCAAGGGGCTACGCAAGTACGCAGGCAAAAAGATGCCATGCCGTGCTTGCGCTGGTGTGTTTGGGGGACAGGAGCCACACTGGGGCAGAGGTCCTGTCTGCTCTGCAGGGGCAGGCCGAGAGGTGGTTGACGCCACGCCAGCTTAAGCCAGGAATGGTGGTTTGCGACAATGGCACCAACCTCCTCTCCGCCCTCCGACAGGGACAACTGACCCATGTGCCCTGTATGGCTCACGTCCTTAACCTGGTGGTGCAGCGGTTCTTGGGCAGGTACCCGGGCTTACAGGATGTCCTGAGGCAGGCCAGGAAAGTCTGTGTTCATTTCCGCAGATCTTATAATGCCAGTGCTCGCCTGGCTGAGCTGCAAAAGGAGTTGAACCTGCCCAAGAACCGCCTTATATGTGACATGCCCACCAGGTGGAACTCAACGTTGGCCATGCTGCAGCGGCTGCACACGCAGCAGAGGGCCATCAATGAGTACCTGTGCGACTACGGCACCAGGACAGGGTCAGGGGAGCTCAGGTTTTTTTCACCACGCCAGTGGGGCATGATCAGGGATGCATACACTGTCCTGGCACCATTTGAGGAGGCCACGAGGATGGTGAGCAGTGACAGTGCATGCATCAGTGACACTGTACCTCTTGTCCACCTGTTGGAGCACACGCTGCGTGGAATAATGGACAGGGCACTTGAGGCAGAACAGAGGCAGGAAGAGGAGGACTTCCTTGCCTCTCAAGGCCCCCTTTACCCTGACAGTGTTCCTTCTGTCCCACCCATCGCACAGGAAGAGGAGGAGGAGGAGGAGGAGGAGGAGGATTGTGTCAGCATGGAGGTGGAGGCTGGCACTCAGCATCATCAACAGCAGTCTTTTAGGGATGATTTACAGTCCCAAGAAACCAGTGGACTTGTACGTGGCTGGGAGGAGGTGGCTGCGGATCATGTCGTCCTTAGTGACCCAGAGGACTCCGGACTGAATGCCTCAGCTAACCTACGCTGCATGGCCTCCCTGATCCTGCAAAGTCTGCGGAAGGATCCTCGTATTCTTCGGATCAAGGAGAGGGACCATTACTGGCTGGCCACTCTCCTTGATCCACGGTACAAGGGTAAGGTTGCGGACCTTATGTTACCGTCGCAGAGGGAGCAGAGGATGAGACAACTCCGGGAGGCCTTGCAGAAAGGTCTGTGCAACGCGTTCCCAGAGACTGGGAGGTTACAAACTCCTGGTCCTGGACAACGAGTTGCTCAGGCTTCGGGCAGTCAAAGAAGGAGCGGTGGGGAAGGTGGCCGTCTGACCGATGCGTTCAGACAATTCTTTAGTCCGCAGCCCCAAAGTATGATCGTTTCCAGCAACCATCGCCAGCGTCTGATATACATGGTGCAGGAATACCTAGGGGCAAGGTCAGACTTGGACACCTTCCCCACCGAAAATCCTCTGGCTTACTGGGTCTTGAGGATGGATCACTGGCCAGAGCTTGCACAGTATGCAATTGAGCTACTGGCCTGTCCTGCATCCAGCGTTCTTTCAGAACGCACATTCAGTGCTGCTGGAGGATTTGTCACGGATCACAGGGTGCGCCTGTCCACCGACTCGGTTGATCGACTGACTTTCATCAAGATGAACCAGTCTTGGATCACCACCAGCTACCACACACCTGATGCTGATATAACAGACTAATTGATTTTAAAATGTCACATCCCTTCAAGACTGATGCTGATGCTGAGTTCCTGTGCTGTTATGTTGACTAGCTATCCTCCTCCTCCTCCTCAATGATCCGATTAATGATGATAGCTTGGAAGATCATTTTGGTTTATGGGTGCCGCCACCAGTGGTTAAGGCCCAATTTTTCAGCCCCTGTTTAACAGGGGCGTGTAATTACAATTTTTGATGCAATACTTTGCAACAGGCCTCATTGCTGTGCTCCAAGTACAGTATCTGTGAGGGGTTGCAGTGTTGTGCCACCAGTGCCTAAGGCCCAATTTTTCAGCCCATGTTCAACAGGGGCATGCAATTATAATTATTGATCTAATAATTCACAGCAGGGCCCATTGCTGCGCCCACCAAGAGTAACTGTCAGGCCTTACAGTGTTGTGTCAACACCACCACCACCACCACCACCACCAAAGGCCCAATTTTTCAGCCCCTGTTCAACAGGGGCATGCAATTCTAATTATTGATCTAATAATTCACAGCAGGGCCCATTGCTGCGCCCACCAAGAGTAACTGTCAGGCCTTACAGTGTTGTGTCAACACCACCACCACCACCACCACCACCAAAGGCCCAATTTTTCAGCCCCTGTTCAACAGGGGCATGCAATTATAATTATTGATCTAATAATTCACAGCAGGGACCATTGCTGCGCCCACCAAGAGTAACTGTCAGGCCTTACAGTGTTGTGGCACCAGCACCACCATCAAAGGCCCAATTTTTACTACCACTTATATGTTATTACAATTCCTGATATAATAGTTGACAGCAGGGCGTTCCAGCACCCACCAAGAGTAACTGTGAGTGCTTACAGTGTTGTGCCAACACCAACACCTAAGAGGCCAATTTCTGCAGAGTATATACGGCAGGTCCCTACTTTCAAACATCCAACTTACAAACGACTACTACTTGCAAAAGGAAGAAGACAACAGGAAGTGAGAGGAAATCTACCCCTTGGAAGGAAAATTCTCTCCTGTAAGAATTAATATGGGAGAAAGGTGTCTCCTCTCTACTGATGCTTTATCACCAATCCTTGTTTCAATAAAAACACCACATTTCAAAAACAGTTGTCATTGGGACGCAAAGTGAGGTGAAATGTTCTGAACAGGGGCACAGACAGCAAAAAAAATGTTACAGGGGTGATAACCCTTCCCTATGTTTTCCAAAAAGCTTAAAAATAGGTATTTGGCCTGGAGCTACACTTAAACAATGTAGCTGTTCAAAATTACAAACAGATTCTACATAAGAACAAACCTACAGTCCCTGTCTTGTATGCACCGCCTGTATACGGCTGTTCAGAGTATATAGGGCCTTTTTTATTTTGTGTGCGGGGTTCCCCTTAATATCCTTACAAGACCCAAAGGGGCTGGTAATGGGCTGGGGTAGGGGGGGGGGGGTGGGGTTGATGGGGTAGCTATGCCATTTTTCTTAAAGATTTTCATCCATATTACCGGGACCAGACATTACATTAAAGCCGCAAGCAGTTTTAAATGGCTTTTTTTTCCTTTAGAAATGTTATTTTGTGCAGGGACAGTTCTAAACACGGGAAACACGTGGCACTTCACAGGCATACTTTAGACACCCCCCAGGTACAATATTTAAAGGAATATTTGACTTTTTTTTTTTCACTTTATGCATCATTAAAATGACTGCTCCCGGAAAACGTCCGTTTTTAAAACTTCTTTTTGCATTGATACATGTCCCCTGGTGCAGAACCCGGGTTCCCAAACTCTGTTTAGGACAATAACATGGATAATAGTCGTTATAATTAGCACTTTAGAATCCGAACGTTCGCATCCATTGTATTTAATAGGGTTCTAATGTTCGTGCGAACTTTCGGTCCGTTCGCGGGTTCTGGTGCGAACCGAACCCGGGGGTGTTCGGCTCATCACTAGTATACTGTATATATGTGATACGACGCACAGATGGTGCCCTGAAGTAGTAAAACTGCTATAGGGCGTACAGGAAGTGGTTAAACCATGCTAAGTAAATTCCTTTTATTATTATACTTTTGAGTTGTTTGAATTATTGTACTGTACCACATCCACATATCTGAAAGGTTAAATTCAGGAATCTGGAAGTGATAAAGTTTAACCCTTTATTACACTCACTGGAAGTACTAACAAATTATTCAGCCTCCAGTATTAGTCACTGTCATTTATAAACATATAAAAATTTCACTGTAATATACAAAGGCCATGTAATTTATAACCTGTCATTTGTCAAAGAAGATTATGTGTGCACACACATTTTTTAGTACATAGCACAGTTCAGTAGTTACTAGGTGAAAGATGCAGATGATAAGGCAGACTGTCAAACACCGAGATGTCAAACATTTCTCTCTATACTGCTTCATTTAATTCCTTCAGAACATTACTGACAAGAATGATGTATTATTTAGTACCTTAAAAGGTTCCTTAGTAAGCTGCAGAAAGTGATGAACAATTCTTTTGACCTTGACATCCATAAATAATCATGATTATCCACACTATTTCACTTGAAAAGATTTGGGCACTCATGGTCTGTTAAGTCTTGATGTTTGATAATTTGTATGTAAAAGTCATTGAAGGTCATTGAACCTTTAGGTGCTTTGCATATACTTTGCAACATTTAAAAAGGCAAGATTTAAGCTCTATTATTCTAACAGTAATACCGTTACATGGACAAGGTAAAATGAAATGTGATAAATACTGAAGCTGAAATCATAATGATCTCATTTTTTTACTAGAAAAAACAGTTTTGAGTAATACATGGAATAAATATACCTTACTGACTAAGCCATAAAAACAATCCAATCTATGTTTTAGACGTAAAGAGGCTGATTTACTAAAGGAGTTGAGGAGTTTATTCAATCATGTGAAACGCATTTGATCAGGAATTACATATTCACATGATTGGATAATTGAACTGAATATTTCAACAATTTTGGCAAGACGTCAACTTTAGTAAATCAACTTTAGAAAATCAGCCCTACAGCATACAGTATATAGGTGAGTTATCTGTCAATGTACAGTCAAGCACAAGTGATATAATCAAAGCATAATAAATAATGCTGCCATTATTCTGCAGTGAGAAGCTTTGCCCTTTTTTAGGTAAGCGTGGAACACCAACAAACAAATAGGGATTGATTTGCTAAAGGGGTAGAGGCCATTCAGCCAGCAAAGTGAAAGTTCATGAAAAAACATACATTTGCTAGCCCGTTTTTAAAATTGAACACAGCGTTTACCTTACTCACAAATGTTTACTAGGTGAACAATCTCTATCTATTTGGTAAATCAAACCCTATGTGTCTAGACAGCCTTGCAACTTTTAGCAGTATAAGAAATGTAATCATGTACAAGGATGCCTGCTTATTTGTGTGCTTTAGTAACAGTTTGAAAATAAATATCTATTCTTGTTATCAAATCAGCAGACTTCCCCAATGGTCAGTGTACAGGGAGCTGCTCAGGGATTGCAACTTTCCCTTCATATATATGTATCCTTAACCCCCCTTCCTTCAGTCTTCTTGGCCCCCGGGCAAAAAGGTATATTTAACTGCTTTGGACTGTAGAAAATGATGTATGACAGGCTATTTGTTGAAGTCTTTTGCACTAAAGTGTTGTTGCCTGTCACTTGCTATTAGGCACACCATGTAATTGTAACATCAAATACATAAAAATATGCTTGAGAGAAGAAGGTATATGATGTTCCACTGCTAGTGCACTTCTGAACACTGGGACATTGGGTGAAAAGTAGGGAAGAGCTTCGTGTTCGAGTCGAACATACGTTCGACTCGAACATCGGCTGTTCGATCGTTCGACGAAGATCGAACGATTTGGGCCGTTCGCGCCAAATTCGAGTGACGCGAACGGCCCACAATGCACTACGCCATCGCAGTGTCATCCAGGCGCTGTGATTGGCCAAGCATGCACTGTGACCCCGCATGCTTGGCCAATCACAGCGCCGGCAACGAGGAGAGCAATGATTGGCCACAGGCAGGATGCCTGTGGCCAATTATTGCTGAGGGGGTTTAGTACACGCCCCACACTATAAAAGGCCGCCAGTGCGGCGGCCTTGTGTAGTGTGTTCCGGAGCAGGGAAAGAGAAGCATAGGCAGGGACAGTGTCATTATTTTTCCTTTACTAATCCTGGATTCCTTGTGTTTAGGGACAAATAAGGATAGGTAGGGAGAGTGTCAGTGACAGTGTGCTATTCTGTGCTAATCCTTGTTTGTAGGGACAGAGAGGTACAGTGAGGGAAAGTGTCAGTGTGCTATTCTGTTCTAAACCAATCTTGCTGAACCATATTTTCAATCCTTGAGTTTAGGGACAGAGAGGTACAGTGAGGGAAAGTGTCAGTGTGCTATTCTGTTCTAAAACTATTTTGCTGAACCATATTTTCAATCCTTGAGTTGAGGGACAGAGAGGTACAGTGAGTGAATCTGACAGTGTGCTATTCTGTTCTAAACCAATTTTGCTGTTCCATATTTTCAATCCTTGAGTTTAGGGACAGAGAAGGACACTCGTAGAAATTATCAGTGTGCTATTCTGTGCTAAATCTTGTTTGTAGGGAGGGACAGAGTAGGACAGTGAGGGAAAGTGTCAGTGTGCTATTCTGTTCTAAAACTATTTTGCTGAACCATATTTTCAATCCTTGAGTTGAGGGACAGAGAGGTACAGTGAGTGAAACTGACAGTGTGCTATTCTGTTCTAAACCAATTTTGCTGTTCCATATTTTCAATCCTTGAGTTTAGATACAGAGAAGGACACTCGTAGAAATTATCAGTGTGCTATTCTGTGCTAAATCTTGTTTGTAGGAAGGGACAGAGTAGGACAGTGAGGGAAAGTGTCAGTGTGCTATTCTGTTCTAAAACTATTTTGCTGAACCATATTTTCAATCCTTGTGTTTAGGGACAGAGAAGGATAGGCAGGGGACAGTGTCAGTGTCATTGTTGCTAAGCCTCCTGCACAGTATACACCTGAAGGTAGCCCTTATTGCTCTTTTTCCCATCTCCCTGCAGGCCATCCATTAAAATGTCTGGAAGGCAACCAAGGAGAGGCACAGACAGTCAGGAGGCAAAAAAAGAGGGCAAGCAGGCTCTGTGTCTGGGGGCAACAGTGCTGGTCGTGGACGCGGTGCATTGGCATCAGCACATGGCCATGGGACACGCTTGTCCTTGTTTTCGGCAGCTGGACATGTTGAGCCACATCATGCCGAAGACTTGGTAGAGTGGATGACCAAGCCCACCTCATCCTCCTCATCCTCTCTCACCCAGGCTCAGGGTACTGGCAAAGCAGCTGCCAAAGCGTCCTCTTCTCTGGTATCATTATCTTCATTAGTCAATCCTTCCCTAGACCCACCATGTCCTCCTCCTGAGGAGTCCCCCGAACTGTTTGAGCACAGTGTTGTGTACATGCTCCAGGAGGATGCCCAGCGTTTGGAAGGATCTGATGATGATACCCAGCTAGAGGAAGGCAGCAGCGTGAGAGCAGAGAGAGGGGATGCTCAAGAAGGACACCAATCTGGCAGTCATGCTCCAGCAGCTGCAGCATACTGCCAGATTGGCTCCAGTGATGAGGAGGGAGGGGATGATGAGGTCACTGACTCCACGTGGGTGCCTAATAGGAGAGAGGAGGAGGAGGAGGATGAGGAGGAGGCACATCTCCAACGAGGCAGGATGCCCTTGAGTGGCCAGCGTATGGGCAGCACACCGACGGAATCACACCGCAGAGCTCCGCCTGTGCAGGGCGCTGCCTCTGCCCGTCATTCAAAAAGTTCTTTGGTGTGGGCCTTTTTTGAGGCGAGTGCATCAGATCGCACAGCTGCTGTTTGCAACATATGTCTCAAGCGTATATCGCGTGGCCAAAACATCAGCCGCTTGGGCACCACATGCTTGATCAGACATATGTTGACCTGCCATGCAGCTCGTTGGCAAGCCTACCTTAAAGACCCACACCAAAGAAAAAAGCTGACCTCTTCTTGCACCGCATCAGCTGGGATCTCCAACCCCACTATACCTTCACTCCTCTCTGAAACCTGCTCTGAGAGGAATGAAGGTGTAGAATTAGGTGTGTCACAGGCAAGTACTTGCGGGCACTCTGCTAGCAGTACACCAACGTCCGATTCTAGCAGGCAAATTTCCCTGCCCCAGCTGCTGGACCGTCGAAAGAAGTTCACTCCCAGCCATCCACATGCCCAGCGGTTGAATGCTAGCTTGGCTAAATTGCTAGCGCTTCAACTGCTGCCTTTTCAGTTGGTAGACTCGGCCCCCTTCCGTGAGTTTGTGCAATGTGCGGTTCCTCAGTGGCAGGTTCCGAAACGCCACTTTTTCGCACGGAAGGCGATTCCGGCTCTCTACAGGCATGTGGAAGGCAATGTCTTGGCCTCGCTGGACAGGGCGGTCAGCGGTAAGGTGCATATTACCGCTGACTCATGGTCCAGCAGGCATGGACAGGGACGTTACCTTTCTTTCACGGCCCATTGGGTCACTCTTTTGGCAGCTGGGAAGGATGCAGGACAAGGTGCAGTAGTGTTGGAGGTTGTTCCACCGCCACGCCTCCAAAATGCTACTACTGGTTGTGACACACCTCTCTCCTCCACCCCCTCCTCTTCTTCTTCCTCCATGGCCTCTTCCTGTGGTTTGTCCTCGGAACCAGCGGTGCTCCGTAGGCGTTCAAGGGGCTACGCAAGTACGCAGGCAAAAAGATGCCATGCCGTGCTTGCGCTGGTGTGTTTGGGGGACAGGAGCCACACTGGGGCAGAGGTCCTGTCTGCTCTGCAGGGGCAGGCAGAGAGGTGGTTGACGCCACGCCAGCTTAAGCCAGGAATGGTGGTTTGCGACAATGGCACCAACCTCCTCTCCGCCCTCCGACAGGGACAACTGACCCATGTGCCCTGTATGGCTCACGTCCTTAACCTGGTGGTGCAGCGGTTCTTGGGCAGGTACCCGGGCTTACAGGATGTCCTGAGGCAGGCCAGGAAAGTCTGTGTGCATTTCCGCAGATCTTATAATGCCAGTGCTCGCCTGGCTGAGCTTCAAAAGGAGTTGAACCTGCCGAAGAACCGCCTTATATGTGACATGCCCACCAGGTGGAACTCAACGTTGGCCATGCTGCAGCGGCTGCACACGCAGCAGAGGGCCATCAATGAGTACCTGTGCGACTACGGCACCAGGACAGGGTCAGGGGAGCTCGGGTTTTTTTCACCACGCCAGTGGGGCATGATCAGGGATGCATGCACTGTCCTGGCACCATTTGAGGAGGCCACGAGGATGGTGAGCAGTGACAGTGCATGCATCAGTGACACTGTACCTCTTGTCCACCTGTTGGAGCACACGCTGCGTGGAATAATGGACAGGGCACTTGAGGCAGAACAGAGGCAGGAAGAGGAGGACTTCCTTGCCTCTCAAGGCCCCCTTTACCCTGACAGTGTTCCTTCTGTCCCACCCATCGCACAGGAAGAGGAGGAGGAGGAGGATTGTGTCAGCATGGAGGTGGAGGCTGGCACTCAGCATCATCAGCAGCAGTCTTTTAGGGATGATTTACAGTCCCAAGAAACCAGTGGACTTGTACGTGGCTGGGAGGAGGTGGCTGCGGATCATGTCGTCCTTAGTGACCCAGAGGACTCCGGACTGAATGCCTCAGCTAACCTACGCTGCATGGCCTCCCTGATCCTGCAAAGTCTGCGGAAGGATCCTCGTATTCTTCGGATCAAGGAGAGGGACCATTACTGGCTGGCCACTCTCCTTGATCCACGGTACAAGGGTAAGGTTGCGGACCTTATCGTACCGTCGCAGAGGGAGCAGAGGATGAGACAACTCCGGGAGGCCTTGCAGAAAGGTCTGTGCAACGCGTTCCCAGAGACTGGGAGGTTACAAACTCCTGGTCCTGGACAACGAGTTGCTCAGGCTTCGGGCAGTCAAAGAAGGAGCGGTGGGGAAGGTGGCCGTCTGACCGATGCGTTCAGACAATTCTTTAGTCCGCAGCCCCAAAGTATGATCGGTTCCAGCAACCATCGCCAGCGTCTGATATACATGGTCCAGGAATACCTAGGGGCAAGGTCAGACTTGGACACCTTCCCCACCGAAAATCCTCTGGCTTACTGGGTCTTGAGGATGGATCACTGGCCAGAGCTTGCACAGTATGCAATTGAGCTACTGGCCTGTCCTGCATCCAGCGTTCTTTCAGAACGCACATTCAGTACTGCTGGAGGATTTGTCACGGATCACAGGGTGCGCCTGTCCACCGACTCGGTTGATCGACTGACTTTCATCAAGATGAACCAGTCTTGGATCACCACCAGCTACCACACACCAGATGCTGATATAACAGACTAATTGATTTTAAAATGTCACATCCCTTCAAGACTGATGCTGATGCTGAGTGCCTGTGCTGTTATGTTGACTGGCTATCCTCCTCCTCCTCCTCAATGATACGATTAACGATGATAGCTTGGAAGATCATTTTGGTTTATGGGTGACGCCACCAGTGGCTAAGGCCCAATTTTTCAGCCCCTGTTTAACAGGGGCGTGTAATTAAAATTTTTGATGCAATACTTTGCAACAGGCCTCATTGCTGTGCTCCAAGTACAGTATCTGTGAGGGGTTGCAGTGTTGTGCCACCAGTGCCTAAGGCCCAATTTTTCAGCCCCTGTTCAACAGGGGCATGCAATTATAATTATTGATCTAATAATTCACAGCAGGGCCCATTGCTGCGCCCACCAAGAGTAACTGTCAGGCCTTACAGTGTTGTGGCACCAGCACCACCATCACCACCACCACCACCACCAAAGGCCCAATTTTTCAGCCCCTGTTCAACAGGGGCATGCAATTATAATTATTGATCTAATAATTCACAGCAGGGAGCATTGCTGCGCCCACCAAGAGTAACTGTCAGGCCTTACAGTGTTGTGGCACCAGCACCACCATCACCACCACCACCACCACCAAAGGCCCAATTTTTCAGCCCCTGTTCAACAGGGGCATGCAATTATAATTATTGATCTAATAATTCACAGCAGGGCCCATTGCTGCGCCCACCAAGAGTAACTGTCAGGCCTTACAGTGTTGTGGCACCAGCACCACCATCACCACCACCACCACCACCAAAGGCCCAATTTTTCAGCCCCTGTTCAACAGGGGCATGCAATTATAATTATTGATCTAATAATTCACAGCAGGGACCATTGCTGCGCCCACCAAGAGTAACTGTCAGGCCTTACAGTGTTGTGGCACCAGCACCACCATCAAAGGCCCAATTTTTACTACCACTGATCAACAATTATATGTTATTACAATTCCTGATATTATACTTGACAGCAGGGCGTTCCAGCACCCACCAAGAATAACTGTGAGTGCTTTCAGTGTTGTGCCAACACCAACACCTAAGGGGCCAATTTCTGCAGAGTATATACGGAAGGTCCCTACTTTCAAACATCCAACTTACAAACTACTACTACTTGCAAACGGAAGAAGACAACAGGAAGTGAGAGGAAATCTACCCCTTGGAAGGAAAATTCTCTCCTGTAAGAATTAATATGGGAGAAAGATGTCTCCTCTCTACTGATGCTTTATCACCAATCCTTGTTTCAATAAAAACACCACATTTCAAAAACAGTTGTCATTAGGACGCAAAGTGAGGTGAAATGTTCTGAACAGGGGCACAGACAGCAAAAAAAATGTGACAGGGGTGATAACCGTTCCCTATGTTTTACAAAAAGCTAAAAAAAAGGAATTTGGCATGGAGCTCCACTTAAACAATGCAGCTGTTCAAAATGACAAACAGATTCTACATAAGAACAAACCTACAGTCCCTGTCTTGTATGCACCGCCTGTATACGGCTGTTCAGAGTATATAGGTCCTTTTTTATTTTGTGTGCGGGGTTCCCCTTAATATCCATACAAGACCCAAAGGGGCTGGTAATGGGCTGGGGTGTGGGGGGGGGGGGTTGATGGGGTAGCTATGCCATTTTTCCTAAAGATTTTCATCCATATTACCGGGACCAGACATTGCATTAAAGCCGCAAGCAGTTTTAAATGGCTTTTTTCCCTTTAGAAATGTTATTTTGTGCAGGGACAGTTCTAAACACGGGAAACACGTGGCACTTCACAGGCATACTTTAGACACCCCCCAGGTACAATATTTAAAGGAATATTTGACTTTATTTTTTTCACTTTATGCATCATTAAAATGACTGCACCCGGAAAACGTCCGTTTTTAAAACTTCTTTTTGCATTGATACATGTCCCCTGGTGCAGAAGCCGTGTTCCCAAACTCTGTTTCGGACAATAACATGGATAATAGTCGTTATAATTAGCACTTTAGAATCCGAACGTTCGCATCCATTGTATTTAATAGGGTTCTAATGTTCGTGCGAACTTTCGGTCCGTTTGCGGGTTCTGGCGCGAACCGAACCCGGGGGTGTTCGGCTCATCACTAGTGAAAAGTAGGGATGAGCTTCGTGTTCGAGTCGAACATACGTTCGACTCGAACATCGGCTGTTCGATCGTTCGACGAAGATCGAACGATTTGGGCCGTTCGCGCCAAATTCGAGTGACGCGAACGGCCCACAATGCACTACGCCATCGCAGTGTCATCCAGGCGCTGTGATTGGCCAAGCATGCACTGTGACCCCGCATGCTTGGCCAATCACAGCGCCGGGAGCGAGGAGAGCAATGATTGGCCACAGGCAGGATGCCTGTGGCCAATTATTGCTGAGGGTGTTTAGTACACGCCCCACACTATAAAAGGCCGCCAGCACGGCGGCCTAGTGTAGTGTGTTCCGGAGCAGGGAAAGAGAAGCATAGGCAGGGACAGTGACATTTATTTTTTCTTGCTTAACCTGGATTCCTTTAGTTTAGGGAAAGAGAAGGATAGATAGGGAGAGTGTCAGTGTGTTTTACTGTGCGAATCCTTGTTTCTAGGGACAGGGAAGGACAGTGAGGGAATTCTCCTTGTGCTATAGTGTGCTTTAAAAAAACATTTTTTCTAGGGACAGAAAACTATAGGTAGGGAGAGTGTCAGTGTGTTTTACTGTGTGAATCCTTGTTTCTAGGGACAGGGAAGGACAGTGAGGGAATTCTCCTTGTGCTATAGTGTGTTTTAAAAAAACATTTTTTCTAGGGACAGAAAACTATAGGTAGGGAGAGTGTCAGTGTGTTTTACTGTGCGAATCCTTGTTTCTAGGGACAGGGAAGGACAGTGAGGGAATTCTCCTTGTGCTATAGTGTGCTTTAAAAAAACATTTTTTCTAGGGACAGAAAACTATAGGTAGGGAGAGTGTCAGTGTGTTTTACTGTGCGAATCCTTGTTTCTAGGGACAGGGAAGGACAGTGAGGGAATTCTCCTTGTGCTATAGTGTGCTTTAAAAAAACATTTTTTCTAGGGACAGAAAACTATAGGTAGGGAGAGTGTCAGTGTGTTTTACTGTGCGAATCCTTGTTTCTAGGGACAGGGAAGGACAGTGAGGGAATTCTCCTTGTGCTATAGTGTGCTTTAAAAAAACATTTTTTCTAGGGACAGAAAACTATAGGTAGGAAGAGTGTCAGTTTCTTTCACTGTGATAATCCTTGTTTCTAGGGACAGGGAAGGAAAGTGAGGGAAATTCTCCTTGTGCTATAGTGTGCTTTAAAAAAACATTTTTTCTAGGGACAGAAAACTATAGGTAGGAAGAGTGTCAGTTTCTTTCACTGTGATAATCCTTGTTTCTAGGGACAGGGAAGGAAAGTGAGGGAAATTCTCCTTGTGCTATAGTGTGCTTTAAAAAAACATTTTTTCTAGGGACAGAAAACTATAGGTAGGAAGAGTGTCAGTTTCTTTCACTGTGATAATCCTTGTTTCTAGGGACAGGGAAGGAAAGTGAGGGAAATTCTCCTTGTGCTATAGTGTGCTTTAAAAAAACATTTTTTCTAGGGACAGAAAACTATAGGTAGGAAGAGTGTCAGTTTCTTTCACTGTGATAATCCTTGTTTCTAGGGACAGGGAAGGACAGTGAGGAAAATTCTCCTTGTGCTATAGTGTGCTTTAAAAAAACATTTTTTCTAGGGACAGAAAACTATAGGTAGGAAGAGTGTCAGTTTCTTTCACTGTGATAATCCTTGTTTCTAGGGACAGGGAAGGAAAGTGAGGGAAATTCTCCTTGTGCTATAGTGTGCTTTAAAAAAACATTTTTTCTAGGGACAGAAAACTATAGGTAGGAAGAGTGTCAGTTTCTTTCACTGTGATAATCCTTGTTTCTAGGGACAGGGAAGGAAAGTGAGGGAAATTCTGATTGTGCTATAGTGTGCTTTAAAAAAACATTTTTTCTAGGGACAGAAAACTATAGGTAGGAAGAGTGTCAGTTTCTTTCACTGTGATAATCCTTGTTTCTAGGGACAGGGAAGGACAGTGAGGAAAATTCTCCTTATGCTATAGTGTGCTTTAAAAAAACATTTTTTCTAGGGACAGAAAACTATAGGTAGGAAGAGTGTCAGTTTCTTTCACTGTGATAATCCTTGTTTCTAGGGACAGGGAAGGACAGTGAGGAAAATTCTCCTTGTGCTATAGTGTGCTTTAAAAAAACATTTTTTCTAGGGACAGAAAACTATAGGTAGGAAGAGTGTCAGTTTCTTTCACTGTGATAATCCTTGTTTCTAGGGACAGGGAAGGAAAGTGAGGGAAATTCTCCTTGTGCTATAGTGTGCTTTAAAAAAACATTTTTTCTAGGGACAGAAAACTATAGGTAGGAAGAGTGTCAGTTTCTTTCACTGTGATAATCCTTGTTTCTAGGGACAGGGAAGGAAAGTGAGGGAAATTCTCCTTGTGCTATAGTGTGCTTTAAAAAAAACATTTTTTCTAGGGACAGAAAACTATAGGTAGGAAGAGTGTCAGTTTCTTTCACTGTGATAATCCTTGTTTCTAGGGACAGGGAAGGAAAGTGAGGGAAATTCTCCTTGTGCTATAGTGTGCTTTAAAAAAACATTTTTTCTAGGGACAGAAAACTATAGGTAGGAAGAGTGTCAGTTTCTTTCACTGTGATAATCCTTGTTTCTAGGGACAGGGAAGGACAGTGAGGAAAATTCTCCTTGTGCTATAGTGTGCTTTAAAAAAACATTTTTTCTAGGGACAGAAAACTATAGGTAGGAAGAGTGTCAGTTTCTTTCACTGTGATAATCCTTGTTTCTAGGGACAGGGAAGGACAGTGAGGAAAATTCTCCTTGTGCTATAGTGTGCTTTAAAAAAACATTTTTTCTAGGGACAGAAAACTATAGGTAGGAAGAGTGTCAGTTTCTTTCACTATGATAATCCTTGTTTCTAGGGACAGGAAAGGACAGTGAGGGAAATTCTCCTTGTGCTATAGTGTGCTAAAGCATTCCTCATCAACCATCTTTGAAATCCTTGTTTTTTTGGACAGTCAGGGAAATTGTCGGTGTGCTATTCTGTGCAAAAGCAATCATCCTCAACCATATTTAGAAATCCTTAAGTAAAGGGACAGAGAAGGACACCTGAAGGTAGCCCTTATTGCTTTTTTCCCATCTCCCTGCAGGCCATCTATTAGAATGTCTGGAAGGCAAACAAGGAGAGGCAGACAGTCAGGAGGCAATAAAAGAGGGCAAGCAGGCTCTGTGTCTGGGGGCAACAGTGCTGGTCGTGGACGCGGTGCATTGTCATCAGCACATGGCCATGGGACACGCTTGTCCTTCTTTTCGGCAGCTGGACATGTTGAGCCACATCATGCCGAAGACTTGGTAGAGTGGATGACCAAGCCCTCCTCTTCCTCCTCATCCTCTCTCACCCAGGCTCAGGGTACTGGAAAAGCAGCTGCCAAAGCGTCCTCTTCCCTGGTATCAATGTCAGACTCATCATCAGTCACTCCTTCCCTAGACCCACCATGTCCTCCTCCTGAGGAGTCCCCCGAACTGTTTGAGCACAGTGTTGGTTACATGCTCCAGGAGGATGCCCAGCGTTTCGAAGGGTCTGATGATGAAACCCAGCTACAGGAAGGCAGTAGCGTGAGAGCAGACAGAGGGGATGCTCAAGAAGGACACCAATCTGGCAGTCATGTTCCAGCAGCTGCAGCATACTGCCAGATTGGCTCCAGTGATGAGGAGGGAGGGGATGATGAGGTCACTGACTCCACGTGGGTGCCTAATAGGAGAGAGGAGGAGGAGGAGGATGAGGAGGAGGCACATCTCCAACGAGGCAGGATGCCCTTTGGTGGCCAGCGTAAGGGCAGTACACCGACGGAATCACACCGCAGAGCTCCGCCTGTGCAGGGCGCTGCCTCTGCCCGTCATTCAAAAAGTTCTTTGGTGTGGGCCTTTTTTGAGGCTAGTGCATCAGATCGCACAGCTGCTGTTTGCAACATATGTCTCAAGCGTATATCGCGTGGCCAAAACATCAGCCGCTTGGGTACCACATGCCTGACCAGACATATGTTGACCTGCCATGCAGCTCGTTGGCAAGCCTACCTCAAAGACCCACACCAAAGAACAAAGCGGACCTCTCCTTGCACCGCATCAGCTGGGATCTCCAACCCCACTATAACTTCAGTCCTCTCTGAAACATGCACTGAGAGGAATGAAGGTGTAGAATTAGGTGTGTCACAGCCAAGTACTTGCGGCCACTCTGCTAGCAGTACACCGACGTCCGATTCTAGCAGGCAAATTTCCCTGCCCCAGCTGCTGGACCGTCGAAAGAAGTTCACTCCCAGCCATCCACATGCCCAGCAGTTGAATGCTAGCTTGGCTAAATTGCTAGCGCTTCAACTGCTGCCTTTTCAGTTGGTAGACTCGGCCCCCTTCCGTGAGTTTGTGCAATGTGCGGTTCCTCAGTGGCAGGTTCCCAAACGCCACTTTTTCTCACGGAAGGCTATTCCGGCTCTCTACCGGCATGTGGAAGGCAATGTCTTGGCCTCGCTGGACAGGGCGGTCAGCGGTAAGGTGCATATTACCGCTGACTCATGGTCCAGCAGGCATGGACAGGGACGTTACCTTTCTTTCACGGCCCATTGGGTCACTCTTTTGGCAGCTGGGAAGGATGCAGGACAAAGTGCAGTAGTGTTGGAGGTTGTTCCACCGCCACGCCTCCAAAATGCTACTACTGGTTGTGACACACCTCTCTCCTCCACCCCCTCCTCTTCTTCTTCCTCCATGGTCTCTTCCTGTGGTTTGTCCTCGGAACCAGCGGTGCTCCGTAGGCGTTCAAGGGGCTACGCAAGTACGCAGGCAAAAAGATGCCATGCCGTGCTTGCGCTGGTGTGTTTGGGGGACAGAAGCCACACTGGGGCAGAGGTCCTGTCTGCTCTGCAGGGCCAGGCCGAGAGGTGGTTGACGCCACGCCAGCTTAAGCCAGGAATGGTGGTTTGCGACAATGGCACCAACCTCCTCTCCGCCCTCCGACAGGGACAACTGACCCATGTGCCCTGTATGGCTCACGTCCTTAACCTGGTGGTGCAGCGGTTCTTGGGCAGGTACCCGGGCTTACAGGATGTCCTGAGGCAGGCCAGGAAAGTCTGTGTGCATTTCCGCAGATCTTATAATGCCAGTGCTCGCCTGGCTGAGCTGCAAAAGGAGTTGAACCTGCCCAAGAACCGCCTAATATGTGACATGCCCACCAGGTGGAACTCAACGTTGGCCATGCTGCAGCGGCTGCACACGCAGCAGAGGGCCATCAATGAGTACCTGTGCGACTACGGCACCAGGACAGGGTCAGGGGAGCTTGGTTTTTTTTCTCCACGCCAGTGGGGCATGATCAGGGATGCATGCACTGTCCTGGCACCATTTGAGGAGGCCACGAGGATGGTGAGCAGTGACAGTGCATGCATCAGTAACACTGTACCTCTTGTCCACCTGTTGGAGCACACGCTGCGTGGAATAATGGACAGGGCACTTGAGGCAGAACAGAGGCAGGAAGAGGAGGACTTCCTTGCCTCTCAAGGCCCCCTTTACCCAGACAGTGTTCCTTCTGTCCCACCCATCGCACAGGAAGAGGAGGAGGAGGAGGAGGAGGAGGAGGATTGTGTCAGCATGGAGGTGGAGGCTGGCACTCAGCATCATCAGCAGCAGTCTTTTAGGGATGATTTACAGTCCCAAGAAACCAGTGGACTTGTACGTGGCTGGGAGGAGGTGGCTGCGGATCATGTCGTCCTTAGTGACCCAGAGGACTCCGGAGCGAATGCCTCAGCAAACCTACGCTGCATGGCCTCCCTGATCCTGCAAAGTCTGCGGAAGGATCCTCGTATTCTTCGGATCAAGGAGAGGGACCATTACTGGCTGGCCACTCTCCTTGATCCACGGTACAAGGGTAAGGTTGCGGACCTTATGTTACCGTCGCAGAGGGAGCAGAGGATGAGACAACTCCGGGAGGCCTTGCAGAAAGGTCTGTGCAACGCGTTCCCAGAGACTGGGAGGTTACAAACTCCTGGTCCTGGACAACGAGTTGCTGAGGCTTCGGCCAGTCAAAGAAGGAGCGGTGGGGAAGGTGGCCGTCTGACCGATGCGTTCAGACAATTCTTTAGTCCGCAGCCCCAAAGTATGATCGGTTCCAGCAACCATCGCCAGCGTCTGATAAACATGGTGCAGGAATATCTAGGGGCAAGGTCAGACTTGGACACCTTCCCCACCGAAAATCCTCTGGCTTACTGGGTCTTGAGGATGGATCACTGGCCAGAGCTTGCACAGTATGCAATTGAGCTACTGGCCTGTCCTGCATCCAGCGTTCTTTCGGAACGCACATTCAGTGCTGCTGGAGGATTTGTCACGGATCACAGGGTGCGCCTGTCCACCGACTCGGTTGATCGACTGACTTTCATCAAGATGAACCAGTCTTGGATCACCACCAGCTACCACACACCTGATGCTGATATAACAGACTAATTGATTTTAACATGTCACATCCCTTCAAGACTGATGCTGATGCTGAGTGCCTGTGCTGTTATGTTGACTGGCTATCCTCCTCCTCCGAGTCCTCAATGATACGATTGATGATGATAGCTTGGAAGATCATTTTTGTTCATGGGTGCCGCCACCAGTGGCTAAGGCCCAATTTTTCAGCCCCTGTTTTACAGGGGCGTGTAATTACAATTTTTTTAGCAATAATTTGCCATAGGGCTCATTGCTGTGCTCCAAGTACAGTATCTGTGAGGGGTTGGAGTGTTGTGGCACCAGTGCCTAAGGCCCAATTTTTCAGCCCCTGTTTAACAGGGGCGTGTCATTACAATTTTTGAAGCAATACTTTGCAACAGGGCTCATTGCTGTGCTCCAAGTACAGTATCTGTGAGGGGTTGTAGTGTTGTGCCACCAGCGCCTAAGGCCCAATTTTTCAGCCCCTGTTCAACAGGGGCATGCAATTACAATTCTTGATCTAATAATTCACAGCAGGGCCCATTGCTGCACCCACCAAGAGTAACTCTGAGGGCTTACAGTGTTGTGGCAACGCCACCACCACCACCACCACGAAAGGCCCAATTTTTCAGCCCCTGTTCAAAAGGGGCATGTAATTACAATTCTTGATCTAATAATTCACAGCAGGGCCCATTCCTGCACCCACCAAGAGTAACTCTGAGGGCTTACAGTGTTGTGGCAACGCCACCACCACCACCACCACGAAAGGCCCAATTTTTCAGCCCCTGTTCAAAAGGGGCATGTAATTACAATTCTTGATCTAATAATTCACAGCAGGGCCCATTCCTGCACCCACCAAGAGTAACTCTGAGGGCTTACAGTGTTGTGGCAACACCACCACCACCACCACCACCACGAAAGGCCCAATTTTTCAGCCCCTGTTCAACAGGGGCATGCAATTACAATTCTTGATCTAATAATTCACAGCAGGGCCCATTGCTGCACCCACCAAGAGTAACTGTCAGGGCTTACAGTGTTGTGGCACCAGCACCACCATCAAAGGCCCAATTTTTACTACCACTGTTCAACAATTATATGTAATTAAAATTCCTGATATAATAGTTGACAGCAGGGCGTTCCAGCACCAACCAAGAGTAACTGTGAGTGCTTACAGTGTTGTGCCAACACCAACAACTAAGGGGCCTATTTCTGCAGAGTATATACGGCAGGTCCCTACTTTCAAACATCCAACTTACAAACGACTCCTACTTGCAAACGCAAGAAGACAACAGGAAGTGAGAGGAAATCTACCCCTAGGAAGGAAAATTCTCTCCTGTAAGAATTAATATGGGAGAAAGGTGTCTCCTCTGTACTGATGCTTTATCACCAATCCTTGTTTCAAGAAAAACACCACATTTCAAAAACAGTTATCATTGGGACGGAAAGTGAGGTGAAATGTTCTGAACAGGGGCACAGACAGCAAAACAAATGTTACAGGGGTGATAACCCTTACCTATGTTTTCCAAAAAGTTTAAAAATAGATTTTTGGGCTGGAGCTACACTTCAACAATGTACCTGTTCAAAATTACAAACAGATTCTACATAAGAACAAACCTACAGTCCCTGTCTTGTATGCACCGCCTGTATACGGCTGTTCAGAGCATATAGGGCCTTTTTTATTTTATGTGCGGGGTTCCCCTTAATATCCATACAAGACCCAAAGGGGCTGGTAATGGGCTGGGGTGGGGGGGGGGGGGTCATGGGGTAGCTATGCCATTTTTCTTAAAGATTTTCATCCATATTACCGGGACCAGACATTACATTAAAGCCGCAAGCAGTTTTAAATGGCTTTTTTTTCCTTTAGAAGTGTCATTTTGTGCAGGGACAGTTCTAAACACGGGAAACACGTGGCACTTCACAGGCATACTTTAGACACCCCCCAGGTACGATATTTAAAGGAATATTTGACTTTTTTTTTTTCACTTTATGCATCATTAAAATGACTGCTCCCGAAAAACGACCGTTTTTAAAACTTCTTTTTGCATTGATACATGTCCCCTGGTGCACAACCCGGGTTCCCAAACCCTTTTTAGGACAATAACATGCATAACAGTTGTTATAATTAGCACTTTAGAATTCGAACGTTCGCATCCATTGTATTTAATAGGGTTCTAATGTTCGTACGAACTTTCGGTCCGTTCACGGGTTCTGGTGCGAACCGAACCCGGGGGTGTTCGGCTCATCACTAGTGAAAAGCAACACTGGCAACGGAAAGATCTTTACTCAATGCTCAACATAGTTATTTTTCCCTCTGGTCTCTGTTGGTGGACATATTTTGCTTTAATTTTAGTAATGCTGGTTAGAAAGAAATTGTCAAGCAAAATTTATATCAGGCAATTATATTATCTAATGTCACCTGATCATGATTCTGGGCAACTTTCTATCCCTACTCATCACTATTATCATTTTTAGCATCCCTGCATTGTTCACAGCAGAAATCTGTTCTAAGCATAGGCAGACAAAGTGATAGTGAAAAATCAAAGACTTTGAACATTCAGGAAAAGTTTCTTGCTTAGCCTTTGTGTGTTCCAACAATCTGAAAAAGACAATTGAGGGAAATTGGCCAGGAAACAGTGTCCACAAAGCCAAGCCAACTCTTTTGCCAGCCCTGTATTCATCAATACATTCATCTTCTTACAATCTCCTGTAAAGCAGAGCTCAAACATGGGAGTGAGAAACAGCATAATGAGCCAGTAATAAAAATCCATTTGCAGGTTAAATATCTCTCATATATACATTTCTGTATATTTAGCTGTATGCTTGTATGTTCAGCTAAAACTTTTTGTCTTTGTTTTGTATTAGTTTTGGGTAGCGCAGGGAATAATTAGAACCTATCAGATATTTACCACTATCTGGGGCTCTGTTAGAGACATTTCTCATCAGTTCCTGTCCAGTTGACAACGTTTTACCAGACAGGAAATTATAGAAACTTCCCAACAGCAACACAGAGAGAAAGGAAAATGGTTCCATTTCAGCTCAGGGTAATTTCTGACACTTCTCACATATATGTAAAAATCAGCATTTTTTTTGCTATAAAATTACCTAGAACCCCAAAACATTATATATTTTTAAGCAGAGGCCCGAGAGAATAACATGGTGGGCGTTGCAATTTTTTATGTCATACAGTATCCGCTCAGTGATTATTCAAGCACAATTTTAGGCAAAAAATACACTTTAGTTATTTTTAATGCACAAAAGCACATTATAATCCCCAATTGTTTGGCAAAACATAAAAGATGATGTTACAATGAGTAAATAGATACTTAACATGTAACATGTCACTTTGAAAAATTGTGCACGGTCGTGGAACAGCACCAAACTATGGCACTTAAAAATCTCCATAGGCAACACCTTATAAACTTTTACAGACTACTAGTTTAGAGTTACACAGGAGGTCTGGTGCTATAATTATTGCGCTTGCTATAATGTTTGTAGTGATACTTCACATGTGTGGTGCACCGTTTATATATGAGAGCTTATGTGAACTACTATTCGCCTTTGCGTGTGAGCACAGGGGGACAGGGCACTTACATTTTTTAATTTTATTATTTATTTTAGTTTAGTCTCTTTCATTTTTATTTTTTCATCAACTTTATTGCTATCACAAGGTGTGAACAACATCCCTTGTGATAACATGGGCAGTGACAAGTACTCATTACTCTGGGTACCCCAGATCTATCTTCTGGCCTTAAAAGCATTGTATCAAACCAACTGGCTCCTGGTTTCTTAGACCATAGAGCTGATTGGGGATGTTCCGGTCCTCGGTCATCTCTAAGGTCAGCCAGCTTCAGTCCCAGGCTCCCTGGTAGGACGAGAGAGCCTGAGAAGGCAGTGGGGAAGAGGGGATCCTCTTTCACTGCCTGTAAGAGTTGTCCACTCAATTCCGCTGCAGCTGCATGCCACTCCAATTGCCATTGAGGCTCTTAAAGGGATACCTCTACTGCCTGCCCATGTGACTCATGAGACTGCTCCGCTGTCCATGGCCGTAGGGGCTCTTCATCATGAGATAATTAAGTTCCAAGTTAATTCCTCGCCTACATTTCCGCTGGTTATTAGTTATGCTTGGTTACAGAGGCACAACCCCTCTTTCGATTGGCTTCTTTTTTTTTTCCATAAAAAGTTTTTTATTTAGTAAGAATAAAGCATGACATACAAGACCGAATACTGGTCACAGTACAACAATTAAACAGCAATACATGGAAGCAAGAAAAGTACCTATGTCACAGCACAATATGAGGAGCTCAGTAGAGACTAACTGACCACGGCCGAGGAACAACAATGTGATGTAGCGCCCTAGGGGCACAACATCTCCCCTATTCTTTCTATTCTCCCCTCCCCCCAGATCCCCCCCTTAATATTGAGGGGAGAAACTGGCGTAGAGCCTCGATCATGCCCATAATTTGGGGTGCAGTGTATCATGACAGCACGAAGGCGAGGTACCCTCATTCAAAAATAAAATTTCCAAGAGAAAAGGGCCCAGAGAAAGAAAGAGGAAAGCAGAAAAGGGAAACAAAAAAAGGGGGGGAGACAGAGGAGACATAAGGGGGACAACAAACACACCAAAAAAAAGGGGGGGGGGAGACATCTAGCAGGGGAAGGTCAGAAGAGGTATGGGTGGATCCGCGCCTCTCCCCCCCATGACAGTGGGGGCAACCCCAGCCTCGCCAGACAGTTTTAGGAGATATACTGAAGATAGCGATCGGTGGTAATAAAGTGATTCCAGCAGGCCCACTTAGCGGAGAATTTGTGCATCCTATCCTGCGAAGTAAAAATCAGTTCCTTCATTTCCTTATGGGGGAAATCCGTGCAAGCCACTCCCTGACTGTGGGAATGCCAGTAGAGCGCCAGTGTCTGGGTATGCAGAGTCTGGCTGCATTAACCATGTGCATGGCTAAGGATTTGTAGTAATCTTTCTTAGGGAGAGAGGTATGGGGTAAAAGAAATTGGGACAGGGTAAAGTCCAGGGTGTAAGTCGTGACACGTGAGATGAGACCGTGGACCTCCCTCCAAAAAGGTTGAAGGGCCCCACAGTCCCACCACACATGAAGCATAGTTCCCACTGCCGCCCCGCATCTCCAACAAGTAACAGGAATGCTAGGGGAAAATTTGTGAAGACTGGACGGGGTCCTGTACCACTTAGTTATTACTTTATAGCCATTTTCCTTAATGGCCACATGCAACGAACCTATAGTGTTCCAGTCTTCCGTTGACAAGGGCGTTTAGAGATCTCTATTCCAGGAGGTCTCTGAGGGGGTAGGAGTCAGTGATGGGGCCTCCGAGAGGAGGGTATATAGGAGGGAGATCAGGTGTCTTTGCTGTGTTTTACGATGGCACAGGGATTCAAAGGGTGTGAGTCGTCGTGTCCAGGTTGACTGACTGGCATGGGTCATAAGAAAGTGTTGGATTTGTCTGTAGGTCCAAAAGGATAGAGAGGTTGTCTTGGTGGAGGTCTTTAGCGCTTCAAAAGACATGAGCTTCCCTTCAGAGTAAAACTGAAGTGCCAATACGTCCTCAAATGGCCACTCTCGGCTCAAAAATCCCTCAGAGACCCCAGGGGGGAAGTCTGTATTCCCCCTTAGTGTCGTCAAGGGGCTCGGGGGAGGGGGTGGGGACCCATGCAATGCAGACTTTTTGAAAGCCAGAAGTGTAGGGTAGATGAGCAGGTGAGTTAACAAGGAATGGGGCCAGTTATTGGAAGGCAGCCATGGGAGTAAGTGCAAGGGTCCTGAAGAGAAGGCCTTCTCAAGGAACACCCATAACTTTTTAAAGGCATGGATATTCCAGTCAGCGATCCTTGTGAGGGGACATGCGGTATGATATTTTCAAAGATCCTGTAGACCGATACCCCCCTAGGTTTGGGTAAAGTGAGTTGAGAGAACTTAATGCGCGGCTGGGAGTTCCTCCATAAGAAAGCAGAACATGCTTTCCGGTAGGATGTAAAGAATCCTGGGGGTAGGGAAATGGGGATTGACTGCATTAGGCAGAGTACACGGGGCAAAATTATCATTTTAATCAGGGCTGAACAACCGAACCAGGAAACATTCAGGCCCATCCAGTCTTTAAGGTGCTTTTGGGTCTGGAGCAGGACAGGGTGGAAGTTTTTCAAATACAAATCTGTCAGGCGAGTGGGGATTCGAATGCCAAGATATGTAAGTGCGTCCCGTTCCCACCGAAAAGGGAATGACTCTTGACAGTGTGTTACCTCCTGCGAAGGAAGGGATACGTTCAGTGCCTGCGATTTTGTGTGATTGATTTTGAGATTGGACAATAAGCCAAAGTGTTCTATATCTTTGAGAAGGTTAGGTAAGGAGATACAGGGAGATTGCAAAGAGAGGAGGATGTCGTCAGCAAAAGCCGCCACTTTAAACTCCCTGCCTTTCACGGTAATCCCTTGTATGTTTGAGTTATCCCTTAGTCTGTTAAGAAAGGGTTCTAGGGTAAGGATATAAATCAGCGGGGACAGGGGACAACCCTGACGTGTGCCATTCCTGATGTGGAAGGCATCCGACAGGTGACCGTTTACTTTCACTGCCGCGGAGGGACCAGTGTACAAGGCCATGATATATGACAACATACGGGTCCCCAGGCCTAAAGCCATGAGCACCTCTCGCATGTAGTCCCAGGCCACCCTGTCGAACGCCTTCTCAGCATCAAGTGAAAGAAAAAATCCATGAGATTTGCAGGTCGTGAGCCAATGGTGCAAGTTTAGTGTACGGATGCTGTTGTCCCTGGCCTCACGTCCAGGGACAAAGCCAACCTGGTCTAGGGAGACAAGACCAGGCACTAGAGGGAGTAACCTGTTAGCTAGAATCTTCGCATAGATTTTGATGTCGACGTTAAGGAGGGAAATCGGTCTGTAGTTAGCAACTGAAGAAGAATCCTTACCCTCCTTAGGAATAACCGCGATGTGCACAGCTAGCATGCTATCTGGTTTGATCTGGGTGTCCCATAAGGCGTTAAATATGGCTAGAAGTTTCGGAGCTAAAGGGTCAATAAAGGATCTGTAGTATTGGAGAGAAAGACCGTCCGGGCCTGGGGACTTTCCCATTTTCATTTGTTTCATGGCCAAATCCAATTCCGACGCCAAAATGGGGTCTTCCAAGACGAGTGACTGTTGAGGAGAGAGTGGCTTGGGGCTGTAGGGGGAGAGGAAATCTCTAATATGTGTGGCTCGGGTGTCGGCGTTGTGTAATGAGGGAGCGTGGGGCTGCAAATTATATAACTTGGAGTAAAACCTCTCGAATTCCTTAGCGATATCCACATTCTTGGCCAGAATTTCTCCCCCAGGGTTGCGTATATGGTGAATTGTAGAGGAAATTTTAGAATTTTGGACTGTGCACGCCAAAAGACGGCCACATTTATTGCCTTGTTCATAGAAGATTCTCTGGCCAAGAATGTAACGTCTCCTAGAGCGCTTGCCTAATTCCTCCAGAAGAAGAGTTCGGGTGTGCGTCAGATCCTGCAAGGTGGCTCGCACATGAGTTAGTTTGTGAGAGGTTTCAAGAGATTTAATTGTCCCGATGAGGGAATTTATATGCTCTTGGTGTTGTTTCTTAGCCTTTGTGGCCAATGCAATCAGTTCACCTCGGATCACGCACTTATGCGCTTCCCAGAGGGAGACTGGCGAGACCTCCTGACTCGAGTTTTCCGCAAAGTATTGCTGGATTCTTGTGCGTATATGGTCGATCACTAAGGGATCCCCGAGCAGAGAGGGATTCAAGCGCCAGGACTTCGTTCTGAAAGAAGTTTCAGGGAAAGACAGAGTGACAGTAATCGGGTGGTGGTCTGACAAAAACATTGGTTCAATAGTGGACTGCTGAAGTAGGGGGAGGTCCGCCTGGGAGAGAAAAAATAGTCTATCCTAGAATATTTTTGATGCAGGGCCGAGAAAAAAGTGTAATCCTTATCTGAGGGGAACATCGAGCACCACACGTCGTGTAGGGTCAAGGATTGAAGTTGTAAATTAATCTGGCGCAACGTCTTGTAGGTAAGGTGGAGGATCCCAAGGAAGAATCCAGTAGTGGGTTTAGGGGGACGTTGAAGTCCCCTCCCAGAAGTACTATACCTGATTGGAAGGAGGCTAGTAGATCACTAATTTTCCTAAAGAAGGCCACCTGATGTTCGTTTGGGCAGTATATGTTAGCTAGCGTGATCGGTTTTGAAGCATATGAGCCGTTTAGGAATATGTATAAAAAGCAATCAGCGCACATATGACTAATAAAACTGATGCAGCTGAACACCAATAGGTAGATCACACAATAACCCAAACAGAATATATATAAAATAATAGTGCAGCGCAATAAATGTCCATAAACTGATGAACAATGATGTAAAAGCTGAACTGAAGAAATATAATGGTAATCTTCTTCATGCAGTATATGTCTTGTGCATCCAATATAAGGAAAAACTGCTCACCGGAACAGATGGACCTTTTGAATGAAAAAGAGGTCAAAAACGCTTGTTTTCCACCATGAGGGGAAGATGATCTCAGATGTGAAAGGATCCAGCAATATGGTAGGCACAGCATCAAATGAAGATGATATGTGAAAAAAAAGGTGTTGGAGACGCTCTAAGTGTAGACTGATATTTAATATTCCAAAAGGTAGCATAAAACACAGGTTAAAAATAGGCAAAAAAACCACAAAAACAGAGGCCGCTGGGCACTGATATACTATGGTAAGATCAGGAGGATCATATGACAGTCCATAGTTAGTTGGTAACAGAGTAATGCACTAAGCACTTCCAGCAAATAGTACGTGGTGCAGCGGCTGGCTCAGAATATCACAACTAGTGATAACAGGATATCAAATAAGTGACACACTCAGCGCTGGCAGCAGGATGTGCGTGGTGGAGAGGATGGCTCAAACAGTGCATAGAAAAAAACTAACAGTCTTGTATAAACAAGCAGCGATGCTAAGCCGCAAACACAGCCTGGGACAGACGCGGGTGACGTCACTGAGGTAAGCTCCTCCCCCGTACGTTATGTCCAATGGGACTTCGTCAGCGGTGGGTGGAGCTATGGCGTCACCCTCCGTCTTAATATACTAGCAGCGTTGCCATGGAGAGTGTCATAGGAGCGGGACGGCCGGCAAACAGTCCCGGAAGTAAGAAACTATGACACAAATACAGTGGGGTCACTGATAATGGCTAAGCAAAAACTACTCAATGCAAATAACTAAGGGAATTCCTGTATACTGCATAAGAGAAATTTAAAGCGACAAACACCCACGGCTGTCCCATGCATAAAATATGAATAGATAATGCAAATTATAAGGTTATGATCATAAAATTACGACAATGCATAGAAATGTGAACATTTAAACAAATGTATATGAACACTAAAAAGTTATAAAAATGAGAGGGGGACATCCTCCATTCTAAAACTATGTATAAAATAAAAAAATAATAATAATAAAAATATATGAAATAATATTGTTTAACGGGGAATGTGTAAAAACAAATACTGAAAATGAACAACTATCTCATTTGTCGGAAATAAAGCAGTTGAGATCAAAGTCAACATTGAGGCCTCCTGGCACGAGTACCTGGGTCTCATGTATCCAAAAAGACTCTCGTTGACTAAGTTGTCTAATATAATTGCCACCTCACTCTCTCTAAGCCACAAAATTTGAGGCATTTAGGGTCTCTATTGTGGAACAGATGAAAATGTTTGGAGACATTGTGAGTTCTTACACCATTGATAATATTATTCACATGTTCTCCAATGCGCACATGGAGGGGTCTGGAAGTCCTTCCTATATAATGTAATCCACAGTCACACTCAAGGACATAGACCCCCCCCCACGGTGTTGCATGTGATAAGGCTTTTGATTGTATAAGTTTTGCCTGTGGTGGAAGCGGTAAAATCTTTTCTCCATTTGATGTTACGTTTGCATTTTTTACATGCTGGGCACCTGCCACATGCATAAAAGCCGGTCATAAGAGGAAAAATATGACTCTCCTTCACCACTGGAGGGTCAACCACACTCGGGGCTAAAACGTCCCTAAGCGTGGGTGCCCTTCGGTAAATGAACCTAGTGCGGGATGGTATGATGGCTCCCATTATTCGATCCTTTTTCAAAATGTCCCAGTGCTTCATGATGATTTTTTCAAATTTTTTGTGTTGAATATAATAATCCAAGATAATTCTGAGTTCCGTATTAGCTGGGTTAGATGGTACCTTGGGTCGGGAGCCCGCCACCAGAGATGTTCTATCAATCTTCCCGACTTTTTGAATTTCACTGGAGATATCTTCCTTTTTATAGCCTTTTTGTATAAATCGATCAGCAAGGAGATCAGATTGCGCAAGATAGTCTGCCTCAGACGTACAGTTACGCCTCAGCCGAATAAATTGGCCTCTGGGTATGTTACATAGCCATGTTTTGTGATGGCAACTATCAAGGGGTATGTACCCATTTCTGTCTGTCTGCTTAAAGTGATTTTTAGTTTTGAAAACATGTCCATCTCTAAAAATTTCCAGATCTAAAAATGTTATACTTGAGGCATCGGCATTCCAGGTTAGTCTGATGTTCTTGGTATTACCATCCAACTTTGACATGAATAGTTGTAGACTAGTCATATTTCCTTCCCAGATTATGATCAAATCATCTATGTAGCGATAATAGCACTTTAATTTGACTGGTCTATCATTGAAAATAGTTTCTTCTTCCCATAATGACATGAACAAGTTTGCCACACTAGGCGCAAAACGTGCTCTCATGGCAACTCCAAGGGTTTGAAGAAAAAATATATGATCATACCAGAAATAATTTCTGGCTAAACAAAAAGAAAGTGCATCTACAAGAAAATTAATCAATAAGGAAGGGAGGTCGGAGGCATCCAAGGCCCATTTGATTGCCCTAATGGCATCCTGATGGCCAATGATAGTATACAATGAGCCCACATCCGCTGTTACCAACAAACTGTTGGCACTGGTGGGCGTGGAACAGACCAAAGGTTTAAGGAAATGATCAATGTATTGGCCCAGGCGTGCAGTGACCGAATCAATTCCATTTACAATGGGTCTCCCCGGTGGAACCTGGGCATTTTTATGCACCTTGGGTAGAAAGTAAATGATCGGTCTCCTGCACGCACTGGGATCCAAATACAGAGCCTCTTTTTTAGTGAGAACACCACACATTTTACCTCGCTCTACAAGAGCTTGAAGTTCCTTTTTGTAGTCGAATACAGGATCCTTGGTCATGAGTTGATACGTGGAATGGTCCGACAATAGTCTATTCATTTCATTGTCATAAAAGGCTATACTTATGACAACCAATCCACCCCCCTTATCGGCCGGTCTTACTACGACATTTTTGTTTTTCTCTAATGTGGCTATGCCCATTTTGAGATAGTGAGGATCTCTCACTTTCTTGATCTTCATACGGTCCAAATCGGTGGTAACCATATTTTTGAAGACTTCAATATGTTTATGGTCGTGTTTTGGAGGGTTGAAGGTGGATTTATTGGCAAGCTGTAAGTGAAATTCTAAGGGTGCTGAAGAAACTGAGGTGACAGTGGGAGCTCCTAATTTGGAGAGAAAATGACGTTTAATGTTGAGCGTTCTTACAAACTTTCGCAAACTTATATAAGTTTGGAATTTATTGAAATTCCGAACTGAAGCGAACTTAAGCCCTTTGTCAAGCATTTTAAGTTCCTCCACCGACAAATCCGAACCACTGATGTTAAACACTCCTGCTCCTATTACCGCCTTTGCCTTTTTAACTCTTCTTCCGGCTCTTCTTCCTCTCTTGTTCGTCTTTTCCCCCCTTGTTTGGTTCCTGGGGGGGGTGTGGCCCCAAGGGTCCTCCCAATGCGGTTGGCGTTGGCCTAAAAAACTATCACTTAGAGGGTTGGTTTCATGGGATAGCGGAGCAAAACGGTTATGGGTGGAAATCTGATCATGATCAGAGTATGGGTCATTATTCCTTGGATAGTCTGAATTTCTACCATAGGAATTCTGATAGTAAAAATTGTCCCTATTGGGGGGACCATTAGGGACATGATCCCTATTGGAACCATGGTCCCGCCAATTGTTGTGTTCGTGAGAAGGTGGATGACGGTAAGGAGTACCTTTACCCCGTCCCCCTCTGTTAGGATGACCCCTGCCATTGGGGCGTCCCCCACCTCGAGTTGGTGGACCCCTGGCAGGTGGGACTCTAGAGGTAACAGGAGTAGAAAAGGCAGGGATATGCGGGATGTGAGGTCGAGGCACATTATTGGGCCCCAAATCAGGGTTGGGGACCTTAGATTGCCATTTAAAGATCTCACCATTTGCAAAATCACTGTAATCCCTGATGTACTTAGTTTTCTTTTTCTCCTGTATATCCTTGTCCCATTTTAACATCTTGTTTTTAAGTTCACCTGATAATTTGGAAAAATCTGGAGATTCTTGGAATGGCTCAATTTTGAGTTTGAGTTCTCCTATTTGCTTATCAAGAATCTTAATTTTCCTATGTTTCCTGATGAGAAGAAGGTCAATAAGATCTTTAGGAATATGTACCTACCCTCAGGGTCAATCAGGGAATCTGATAGGTGAAAGTTTGCATTTTTAGATATGAGAATAGAAACGCCTTTTGTCTTAGACTCTGGGTTAGTGGCGTGGAAAGCTGTTCGGTATATGTGGCTAGAAAGTTTAGGAATGGCGTCTGAATGAAAATGGGTCTCCTGCAGGAAAATGAAGTGAGCTCTGTGTCTGGAGAGGGAGGTCAAAACTTGTGATCTTTTCTCTGGCAGGTTAAGGCCCTTCACGTTAAGAGATAGGCATCTCAAAGTCAGGGAGGGCATGGCTTGCGGGTGGAGAAACAAACGCTTATGCGATAAAACGTAGCAGACTGCTGTTTTTTTTTCAAAAGGTATCGTGTAGTTAGAGGAACAAGGGCGGCAAAAGTACCCGGAGGGACAGACGTGGATCCAGCCAGTAAAAACAAACAAAAAGTAGGTAGAGATGAGGGCAGAGAGAAAATAATAGAAAAGAAAAAAAAAAGGGCGGGGCGGAAGAGATGAGAAAGAAAGAGGAGAAGGGGGGAAGCAGAGAAGAAAAGTAGAGTGGGAGCAGATAAAGCAGAGAATCAAGAGGGGAATAGAGGGACAATAAATCAACCAGAGGTGATAATAGTCTCGCTAAATCACCTAGAAAAGGGAGAATCTGGAGGGTCAGCAAATCCCAGCAGGATCGCTGTGTGGGGATGAGAAAAGGGACGGAAACCACAGAAGGGCAGCGACCCAGGGAGTGATGGACTGAGCACGTTTAGTAACATGTGATAACAGTGGGGAACCTACTATTAGAGGAGAACTGATGATGTATAAACCATTGTGTAGTCTGAACTCAGGAGGCTAGGGAGCCCTACACAAAATGATTGAAACATATGGAACAGTTTAAACAATTCTGCCAAGTGCCGCCAATATTTACCTCATCACATCATAACAATACAAACGATAATAAAGGGGGGAGAACGAACCGCTACATTGTGTGATAGCTTGAGAGTCTTAGGCATCCTACTAAGTTTGGGGGAGACCCCCTATATAAGCAAACATTACCATATAGTCAAGGACAGGTTCCAAAGGCACCTCATCTGCATCCATGTTTTTTTAGGGATACATCAACAACCCCATGGGTTCAGGCTTGACTGACAACTCAGGTAGTTAAAATAAGACACAATATTGTCCATGAAGCACAGTTGATATAGAAAGTCACTTGACTCAATTTAACTCAGCAGGAGGGGGGGAGGGGAAAAATAAACAATTGGGAGAGAGAGAAAAACAAATTGGAATTATGAAAAAAGTTAAAGTCAAAAATCAAAAAGCCAAAAAGTTGCGGACCAGAAAGTGTCAAGGAGGGAGACACGGCAGAAAGGTCTGGAGATGAAGGCACGATGAAGATGAAGATGAATCGTAATGTGGGAATTCTTCCAGTCTGACCGGTGGCACGGATAGCCCAAAAAATCAGGTGTGTGATGCGAAGTTTTACCTCCTATGGGTCAATGAGACATCTGCAGGATCAGTCATACACCGTGCTGGTCGTTCCGTGAAGAGAATTGCAGAAGAAGAAATCCGGAAGGGACGAAGAAGGATAGTACCGTATGAAAGGGCCTCCGCCAACATCTCCTCGTTAGCACAACGCACATTCTGTGATGCAGGGATGTCCGATGGTTCTGTGGAGGGCAAGAGTTTGCCAGGGGAAGCAGCGTAGGAGAGAGTCCTGGAAGGGGGATAAGAGGCAGAAAAAGGCATAAGGGAGAAGGGTAATAGGCGTTGGCAGTTACTCACGAGAGATGGCACTTGGCAGAGAGGAAACCAGGATCATTAGGCATCCGCGCGTTCTCTTCTCCGAGAGGGCGTGGAAGGGGAGCCCGGGTTGCGGTGGTATAAGTCGGGACGAGAGGCGTGGTTCTCCGGAGAAGATGAGTCGGCTCTGTACCTTCGGGATCTGTGTCGTTGCGCCTTCGGCGATGGGTGAAGAGAGACCGGGAGCCATGGTTCAGCGGGGAAATAGAAGGCGTACCACTCCGGAAGCTCGACATGCGGGAGATCGAGTTGTTCGCAGAAGCCCTGCAGGTCCTCAGGTGTGCGGAGAAGCGCAGAGCGACCTCTAGCGGATGCTGAGAGCCCAAAAGGAGATTTCCAGCGGTATTGAATATTTCTGGATCGCATAGCCTCCAGCACGCAGAGCACGCCTATTCTGAAGCGTGATCTGAGACAGGCCTTGAAACAACTTGATCTCTGCGCCATTATGGAGGATACGGCCTCTCTCTCTTGCTTTGCGGAGGATTTCTTCCTTAAGTGGAAAGTTAACCACACAACATATTACATCCCTTGGAGGTTCATTATCACGGGGTAGTGGGCGCAAAGCACGATGGGCCCTTTCCATGTCTATGGGAGAGTCTGCTGGGCGCCCGATCAACTCATGAAAAATTGTGCAGATTGTCTGTTGCAGGGAGCCCGGTTCAATGGTCTCAGGGACCCCCCTTACTCTAATGTTGTGTCTCCGGCCCCTATTATCGAGGTCTTCGACATGTCTATGGATATCCAGGAGTTGGGAGAGTTGGGCGTCATAGATGGTCTGGACCTGTCGGATGGCCGCTGCTTGTCGCTGGGTAGTCTGTTCCACCCTATCAATCCTGTGTACTACCGCATGAATTTCGGCTTTAAGGTCAGCGATCGCCACGTGACAGTATTCTTAATGTCTGCAGCGATTGTCTCTAAGTCAAAGAGGCTGGGGGGGGTGAGCGCGCCCCATGGTCGTATCAGATCCCCCAGATGACGGAGTAGCGGGATCCGCGCTAGGCAAGGTCGGGGTTTGGGCCTGTGAGGCCGCGTGTGCAGTCATGAGTTGGGACCGAAACAGTTCCGGTATGTTTCTGCTGAGCTGCGTACCTGAGGCACAGGCTGATCGGGAGGCACTAGAGCTCCTTGTAGATCTGCTCATAGTGGTGGTAAGGCGTAGGTTCCCATAAAAAGCAGGATTCAGTCCCTGGGTCGCAGGAGCTCTCAGCTTATGCTGCCATCTTGGTCGCCGTCCAGGCCACGCCCCCCCTTTCGATTGGCTTTATACTGAGGTTCTCTCCTGATTGCCACAATGCAGTAAGACATGCTTTCAGAAAGTGGCAAAGGTCCTGTGCACCTCTTCACTCTCCTCCCTGCCGTAGGAGTACTGCGATTTTAGCGATGTCTTTGACAAAGGTCAAGCTAGTACTTTGCCTCCACACTGGTCATATGATTGCACAATTGACCTTCAACCTGGTGCCATACCCCCTCGTGGCTGGGTTTACCCTTGGTCGGTCACTGAGGATAGGGCCATAGAGGAGTATGTTGCAGACGCACTTTCTCGAGGTTTCATACTAAAATCCTCGTCTCTTGGAGGTGCTGGTTTCTTCTTTGTGAAGAAGAGTGGTGAGCTGAGACCTTGTAATGATTATAGGAGTCTCAATCGTCTCACGATTAAGAATGCTTATCCAATTCCATTGATTACAGAGTTATTTTACCGCCTGAAGGGAGCAACGGTTTTCACGAAGCCTGATTTGAGAGGGGCATACAATCTTGTGAGGATTAAAGAGGGTAACGAATGGAAAACTGCGTTTAATACCAGAACAGGCCATTATGAGTACCTCGTAATGCCATTTGGCCTTTGCAACTCTCCGGCAGTTTTCCAGGAATTTATCAATGATGTCCTCCGAGATTTGTTGCAGCTACGTGTGGTGGTTTATCCCAACGATATCCTCATATTTTCCAAGTCCCTAGAGAGCCATCACACAGATGTCTGTCGTGTGCTTTGGAAGATGAGAGGAAGCAATCTCTATTGTAAGTTGGAGAAGTGCGAGTTCCATCGTGAACAGGTTAAATTCCTGGGTTATGTAATTTCCACTGCTGGTTTTTCAATGAACCCAGAGAAACTTTCAGCAGTCCTACAGTGGCCCTGACCTGTGGGTATACGCAGTAGTGTATTTAGGTTTTGTGCTGCCCTAGGCCTGACTAAAATCGTGCACCCCTAATTTAAATATGACCCACCCCTTCCTGTCAAGGCCACACCCCTTTCTGTTTAAGATCCGCCCTGAAATTTTCCAGTGGGGACACTAGTTCTGAGGGCCGGGGTGGGGGGAATGGATTCCCTTAATTTGCATAGATTTCCTCTCACTTCCTGTTTGGCTATGGGGCAGGAAGTGAAGGGAAATCTCTGCAATAGGACAGGGATGGTAAAAAATAAACTAACTGATAGGGGGTATAACCCTCCCTTAGTCTATCCAAAATGGAAAAAAAAGTGTTGCGTATTGTTCTGTTTTTAAGCACAAATTTCTGATAATTTTATGGAGAGGACTAAGAAGATATAACCATGCCAATGGTGCAGCAGAAAATATATAGCACAGTGAGGAAGTTTTGTGATCCAGGATGATAGGACAGTCAAAATTATAAGCAGCGCCCCCCTCCCCCAAGCAGTTGCGGAATGCTGGCCGCCCGCATACTAGAAGCAGGGCGGCCGCTTGATAATTTGCCTCTCAGCCCAGTTTCCCCTATATGACTGGCGCTACACTAACAGTGTAGCGCAGGCCGGCGATGTCTCTTTCTGTGCTGCCCCCCTGCAAAGTGCTGCCCTAGGCCTGGGCCTTGTTGGCCTAGGCCAGGATACAGCGTTGGGTATACGTCCTCTGCAATGTTTTCTTGGCTTTGCCAATTATTATCGGAAGATTATTCTTAACTTCTCGTTTCTGGTCAAACCCCTGACTGATATGACCAGAAAGGACGGTAACCCACAAAGTTGGGAAACCTGCGTTACATCAGAGGGGGGCGGGGTTACCCGCACGTCTCTGGGGAAGCCCGGGTTTTCCCTTGCATCAGAGGGGGACGGGGTCATGTGGTCACGTGACGGGTGGCCCTCAGCTACTTAAGAGCTGTCACTGGCTGAAGCTGCGTCATTCCCGGGGTGTCTCCGCTCCGGTGAAGAGTGCTGTTCCTCGCTGCGCTGGACATCATTGTTGGAGCCTGGACCCCGGAGAGGAGAGATCATCCATCGCTGGACCCCGGAGAGGAGATCGCCCATCGCAGGGTACCGAGAGTGGATTACCACCGCTGGAATCTTTTTTTTATTTTTTTTATTTTTAATAAAGGACTTTTCCCAACGGTGTCTGTGTGTTTTTTTTACAATTTCTTTGTGAAATGGTAGGGGTACAGTGTACCCCTTACCAATTCACATGGGGGGTGGGATCTGGGGGTCCCCTTTGTTAAAGGGGTCTTCCAGATTCCGATAAGCCCCCCGCCCGCAGACTCCCACAACCACCGGACAAGGGTTGTGGGGATGAGGCCCTTGTCCCCATCAACATGGGGACATGGTACTTTGAGGGGTCACAGACCCCCAAAGCATCCTCCCCATGTTGAGGGCATGTGGCCTGGTACGGTTCAGGAGGGGGTGCCCTCTCGTCCCCCCCCTCTTTTCCTGCGGCAGTGCCAGGTTGCGTGCTCGGATAAAGGGTCTGGTATGGATTTTTGGGGGGAACTCCACACCATTTTTTTTTAAATTTGGCGTGGAGTTCCCCTTAAAATCCATACCAGACCTGAATGGCCTGGTAATTGAATTTGGGGGGACCCCCACGCATTTTTTTTATTTATTTTTTATCAACGACTTTTCTCTGTATTGCCGGGAGCCGACAATTCATTATAGCCGTGAGTGCTTTTAAATTACTTTTTTTCCTTCAGAAATGACACTTTGTGCAGGGACAGTTCTAAGCACGGGAAACACGCGCTGCTTTACAGGCATACTCTAGACATCCCCCAGGTACGAAATTTAAAGGAATATTTCATTTTTATTGTTTCACTTTAAGCATTATTAAAATCACTGCCATTTTTAAAACTTTTTTTTGCATTGATACATGTCCCCTGGGGCAGGACCTGGGTCCCCAAACACTTTTTATGACAGTAACTTGCATATAGGCCTTTAAAATTATCACTTTAGATTTATCCCATAGACTTTTACAGGGTGTTCCGCAGCTTTTCAAATTTGCCACGAACACCCCAAATTGTTCGCTGTTCGGCGACCAGGCAAACAGGCAATGTTCGAGTCGAACATGAGCTAGACTCGAACTCGAAGCTCATTCCTAGTGCCTAAGGACCAATTTTTCTGCACCTGTTTTTTTGCTGTAATATTAACCAGCAGGGCTAGTTCCTGCGCTCCAACTAGAGTATCTGTGAGGGCTTACAGTGGTGTGGCAACACCCCCACACCACCACCAAAGGCCCAATTTTTCTGACCCTGTTCAACAGGGGCATGTAATTACAATTCTTGATCTAATATTTCACAGCAGGGCCTGTTCCTGCGCCCACCAAGAGTAACTGTGAGGGCTTACAGTGTTGTGGCAACATCAACACCTAAGGCCCAAATTTCTGCAGAGTATATAGGGCGGGCCTACTTTCAAACACTTGACTTACAAACAGGGATGAGCCGAACACCCACCTGTTCGGTTCGCACCAGAACCTGCGAACAGACAGAATGTTCGCATGAACTTTAGAACCCTATTAAATACAATGGACTCGAACGTTCGAAATCTAAAGTGCTAATTATAAAGGCTTATATGCAAGTTATTATCCTAAAAAGTGTTTGGGGACCCGGGTCCTGCCCCAGGGGACATGTATCAATGCAAAAAGAAGTTTTAAAAACGTCAGTTTTTTCGGGAGCAGTGATTTTAATAATGCTTAAAATGAAAAAATAAAAGTGAAATATTCCTTTAAATTTCATACCTAGGGGGTGTGTATGATATGCATGTAAAGTGGCGCATGTTTCCCGTGCTTAGAACTGTCCCTGCATAAAATGTCATTTTTGAAGGAAAAAAAGTCATTTAAAACTCATTTGCGGCTATTAATGAATTGTCAGCTCCCGGCAATACATACAAAAGTCATTGATAAAAAAAAAAAGCGTGGGGGTCCCCCCAGAATTCAATTACCAGGCCCTTCAGGTCTGGTATAGATATTAAGGGGAACCCCGCCGCAAATATCTATACCAGGCCCTTCAGATCTGGCATGGACTCCACCCCAAATTTTAAAAAAAATGGCGTGGAGTTCCCCCAAAAATCCATACCAGACCCTTATCCGAGCACACAACCTGGCAGGCCGCAGGAAAAGAGGGGGGGACGAGAGAGCGCCCCCCCTCCTGAACCATACCAGGCCACATGCCCTCAACATGGGGAAGATGTCCCCATGTTGATGGGGACAAGGGCCTCATCCCCACAACCCTTGCCCGGTTGGTTGTGGGGGTCTGCGGGCGGGGGGCTTATCGGAATCTGGAAGACCCCTTTAACAAAGGGGACCCCCAGATCCCGGCCCCCCCATGTGAATTGGTAAGGGGTACATTGTACCCTTACCATTTCACAAAGAAAGTGTCAAAAAATGTAAAAAAACACACAGACACCTTGGAGAAGTCCTTTATTAAAAAAAAAAAAACATTCCAGCGGTGAAATCCAGTGTCCCGCGGCGATCCGATGTCCAGCACTGTCCGTCATTGGCTGAGCCTGAGCGGACCTGATGGGGAACTTCCTCCGCAGTCTATTACATGTATAGACCCGCCCCTTCTAAAGTTCCCCATCAGGTCCGCTCGGGGTCTGACATACCGAGGGGGCGGACCTGATGGGGAACTTCCTTCACTGTGTAATACATGTATAGACCGCCCCTTCTCATGTTCCGCATCAGGTCCTCAGCCTTACACCTAGTCATTGGCTGAGCGCACCTGGCTCAGCCAATGACGGACAGCGCTGGACATCGGATCGCCGCGGGACACTGGATTTCACCGCTGGAATGTTTTTTTTTTTATTTTTTAATAAAGGACTTTTCCAAGGGGTTTGTGTGTTTTTTTTTACATTTTTTGACACTTTCTTCGTGAAATGGTAGGGGTACAATGTACCCCTTACCAATTCACATGGGGGGGCTGGGATATGGGGGTCCCCTTTGTTAAGGGCATGTGGCCTGGTACGGTTCAGAAGAGGGGGGGCGCTCTCTCGTCCCCCCCTCTTTTCCTGCAGCCTGCCAGGTTGCGTGCTCGGATAAGGGTCTGGTATGGATTTTTGGGGGGACTCCACGCCATTTTTTTTAAATTTGGGGTGGAGTTCCCCTTAAAATCCATGCCAGATCTGAAGGGCCTGGTATGGATATTTGGGGGAACCGCATGCATTTTTTTTTTCATTTGCGGCGGGGTTCCCCTTAATATCTATACCAGACCTGAAGGGCCTGGTAATTGAATTCTGGGGGACCCCCACGCTTTATTTTTTATTTTTATCAATGACTTTTCTATGTATTGCCGGGAGCCGACAATTTATTAATAGTGAGTTTTAAATTACTTTTTTTTCCTTCAAAAATGACATTTTATGCAGGGACAGTTCTAAACACGGGAAACATGCGCGACTTTACATGCATATTATACACACACACCCTAGGTACGAAATTTAAAGGAATATTTCACTTTTATTGTTTCACTTTTAGCATTATTAAAATCACTGCTCCCAAAAAACTTTTTTTTTGCATTGATACATGTCCCCTGGGGCAGGACCCGGGTCCCCATGGGCGTCCGCTCCATAGGGCAAGGGGGGTCGCTCGCCCCCCCTGGAGGTGTGCCACACACTGCGGGGTAGGGTGACCACGCATACAGCGTCCTGCAATAACACTGACAGTCTGGGAACAAGGGCGGACCGAGCCCCATAGCGCTGGCTCCAGCTCCGCCTCCACCTCCTCCACCTCCTCCTGATCACTGGTTGCTATAGCCGCTTGGCGTCTGGCAACCAGTGACGTCACTGCCCAGCATTGAAAGCGGAGGAGGATTTCACTTCCTCCTCCTCCGCGCTAGTGCTGCTGGGGAGTCACTGCTGGTTCTTTTCTTTCACTTCCGCACTTGGCTCCTCCAGTGACTGGCTTGCTGCTCATGTGGGGTGTTTCTGTTCCCACACGCTGAGCCTGCTGCCTGCGAGGCATCTCTCCCTCTCCCTTCCTCCCCCTTCCTCCCCCCTCCTGCCCACCTCACACTAACACACGGACTGAAGTCCCCTCCCTTTTTCCTTGGCTCAGATGTCACAGACAGGAGAAGGAGGGGGAGGAGAATGGACACAGCACTCAACAGGATGGGACATGCTGATCTGTGGTTAGTACACAATATCAATGCTTGGCACTTGCAGGAGAAGGAGACACAGAGACAGGGGGAAAGTTGTCAAAAAAGAATACTTGCAGTGATTTGGGGGGATAAGAGCATATTGTATGTGCTAGGGGGGGCACACTTTAGAAGGGGAGAAAAATTGTTTTTATTCAACCCCCCCTTCTAGCACAATTTCTCTCCCCTCCCAAAGTGTGCCCCCCCCCCCTAGCACATACAATATGCTCTTATCCCCCCAAATCACTGCAAGTATTCTTCTTTGACAACTTGCCCCCTTCCCCATCTTCAAAGACAAACTGGCTGCCATTAAGGGGACAATTGTACCATCTGGAATCCTGGGAACTTTGCTAGAGATTCAGGGCAATTGCTCCAGGTGCCAGGGCCCCCTGTCAGGCAAGTTAGTGGAGCCAAGTGCCTGACCTTTTTTCAGCAATGGGCTCCAAGACTCAGGGCTGGTTTACACCACAAATCACATAGGAACATGCTGTGCGTTCCTTTGCAATTCACATGCCTTCCAGGTGCTGTGCAATTTCAGCCCTTTCATTTGAATGGGCTGAAACCATGTCGCTCTGCACCAAGAGCTGTGCATGCGCTATTTTACAAAACGCACAGCAACCTGATCGCATGGTACTGCTGATCATACATTATGGTGCAGGCAAACACTGCATTTGGTACCTGCATTAGGGTAGTCATTAACCCCTTGGCACCCACCACACACAAATATGCGGCTTCTCGGTGCCTGGGCCTTGGCACAGAGAGGTCACATATTTGCATGAATTGCGATCAGTAGCGCTGTGCCGAGAGCGCACACCCTGAGCACCCCCTTCACAGTTACCAGCGTCTAACCGAAAGCTTGCGATCACTGCAAGCGATCAGGAGTTTTTGGATCGCATGTGCCAAGAGGCAAAGTGTAAAGAGGTTAAGTTGACACCCACTACAGATCGCTATGGGAGTGCATTTTGAAATGCACACAAAATGCAGGATTCCCTCACAGCATTTTGGTATAAACAGACCCTTAGTCCAGATACACAGGATTTAATTTGTATCTCAGGAAGGTCCCACCAAAATCTTGCACATGGGCCCCCTGATTTCATACGCCCCTGCCCCAAAAATCGCAAAAAAAAATGCTTTAACCACTTGTCCACCGCCCACTGTGTATTGACGGCGGGCGGAGGACGCTCTCGTTCTGGGAGGACGTCATATGACGTCCTCCCTTTGAACAGGGATTGCACGCGATCGCGGGCGCGCATCCGTGTGCTGTCGGTGGCGGCGTGTCAATGAGACACCGCTCGTCACTGACAGGGGTGAATAGCCGCCGGCAAGTGCGGTTAACCCCGTGATCGGCCGTGATAAAGTCACGGCTGATCACAGATTCTTCCTGCTTGTGTTACACGCTGCAGGCGCAAGATCGGGAGCGCGCTGCGCGTGTCCGTCGGTGACAGTGTGTTCCCGAGAACACTACTCGTCACCGACGATGGTACACAGCCATTGGCCAGGGCTGTGTGCCATGTGATCGGCTGTGATCCATTCACAGCCTGATCACTAAATGTAAACAAAGATTTGTATCAAACTGTTGCCAGCTCTTCTCTCCTCACACACCGTTTCCAGTGTGAGGAGAGAAGAGCCAGGAGCAGTGAGTTACAGATCTATGCCAGTAGTGTCTGCACCAACACCACACCTGTCCCATTGCCCCCCCCCCAATTGTCATCTGTCACCCAACAGTCACCCCATAAGTGCACCTGTCACATCAGAGACTGCCATCAGTGACCATCAGCGGTGCAATCGTCACCCATCAGTGACGTGCCCTGTCACCCGTCACCCATCAGTGACGTGCCCTGTCACCCGTCACCCATCAGTGACCGTGCCCCGTCACCCGTCAGTGACCGTGCCCCATCACCCGTCACCCATCAGTGACCTTGCCCTGTCACATAAGAAACTGCCATCAGTGACCATCAGCCCTGTCACCCGTCACCCATCAGTGACCGTGCCCTGTCACCCGTCACCCATCAGTGACCGTGCCCTTTCACCCGTCACCCATCAGTGACAGTGCCCTGTCACCCAGTAACCGTGCCCTGTCACCCGTCACCCATCAGTGACCATACCCTGTCACATATCACCTGCCACATAAGAGACTGCCATCAGTGATCATCAGCGGTGCAACCGTCACCCATCAGTGACCGTGCCCTGTCACCCATCACCCGTCACCCATCAGTGACCGTGCCCTGTCACCCATCACCCATTAGTGACCATCAGCGGTGCACCCATCATCCATCAGTGACCGTGGCCTGTCACCCATCAGTGACCATCTCCCGTCACACCATCATCACCTATCAGTGAACGTCACCTGCCACCCATCGCACAGCCCATCAGTGATCGTCACCTGCTACCCATCTGTCACCTGTCGCACAGCTACCCGCCACACAGCCATGTCCAAAAGACTCTATACCAGTGAGGAGGCATTCCAGATCCTCTCCATGACTGATGAGAGCACCGGGGAGTTCTCAGCAGATTCCAATTCTGATTCCGAATCAAATTCGGAATTTGAACCGATCGAATACAGTAACGATTCGGATGAAGAATGGGTCCCTCCTAAAAGGGCACGGCACTCTGGAAACCAGGCAGCCACCAGCAACCAGGATTATATTCCCAGGCCCAGTACCAGCGCTGCCACCACCAATAGGCCCCGGGAACAAAGGCCTAGTACCAGCGCTGCCGCCAGCAAAAGACCCAGTACCAGCGCCTCCGCCAGCAAAAGGCCCCAGGAACAAAGGCCCAGTACCGATGCTGCCGCCAGCCAAAGGCCCCAGGAACAAAGGCCCAGTACCAGTGCTGCCGTCAGCTAAAGGCCCCACGAACAAATGGCCAGGGCCAGTACCGGAGCTGCCACATCACACCCGAGTACCAGCACAGGAAATTTAACTCCCCCAACTACTGGAGTGTCACGTCCCCCAAGAGCCAGTTCTACATACATGCCAGATGGTCTTGCCAACCCAACATGGCTGCCTTCCGACTCGGGATCACCAATTATTCCCCCTTTCACAGCACAGCCAGGTGTGCAGGCCAACACCCAGAATTTCAGAGAGCTTGATTATTTTCAACTTTTTTTGCCCGATACTATTCTGCAGTTCATTGTGGAGCAGACAAACTTATATGCCCAGCAGTATATTGCCGACAACCCCCAATCATCTTATGCCCGTCCATTTGAGTGGAGAGATTTGGATTTGGAGGAGTTCAAAATGTTTTTGGGCCTCACCATAAACATGGGGCTTACAAAAAAAAATCAAGGACATGCCTATTGGTCCATAAAACCCATCTACCACATGCCCATGTATTCTTACGTAATGCCCAGGACCCGATATGAGATGATAATGAGATTCTTGCATTTTAATGACAACACCCAGTGCCCTCCCCGCAACCATCCAGATTCCGATAAGCTGTATAAACTTCGCCCACTGATAAATTTCCTTTCCAATCGATTTGCAGAACTCTATGTCCCTGAGAAACATATATGTGTGGATGAGTCCCTGGTACCCTTTTCAGGCCGGCTAAGAATAAAACAATATATTCCTAGCAAAAAGGCCAAATCCGGTGTAAAATTTTACAAGCTCTGTGAGAGAGCCACGGGATATCTTTCTGCGTTCCGCATATATGAAGGAAAAGATTCCCAGCTCCAGCCCCCTGAGTGCCCGGCCTACATGGGCACAGCTGGAAAAATTGTATGGGATCTGGTTTACCCACTTCTAAAACAAGGCTATCATTTATACCTGGACAACTTTTATACCAGCCTGCCCCTTTTCAGACACTTGTACCTCGAAAAAACCCTGGCCTGCGGAACCACCAGGAAAAATAGGAAGGGCTTCCCACAATCAACTGTGAACAAAAAGCTGCAAAAGGGGGAAAGAGCAACACTGAGGTGCGACGAAGTGCTGGCCTTGAGGTGGAAGGATAACAGGGATGTGCACATGATGTCCACCATTCATGATGACACTGCAGTTGTAGTTCAGCGAAGACGAGGTCCCATCGAAAAGCCGACTTGTGTCCAGGACTATAATCTCTACATGGGGGGGGGGGTTGATTTCAATGATCAAATGATTCAGCCCTATTTGTCCATTAGGAGGTCCCGATTCTGGTACAAGAAGATAGCAATTTATCTCATCCATTTGGCCATGTATAATTCCTACGTAGTTTACACCAAATCAACAGACAACCCAGTCCCCCTCCTACTATTCTCAGAAGAAGTAGTCACATCCCTCATCTATCAACAAAGACCCCCCGAAGAAAACCTTCGCTCTGATGCTGTTAGCAGACTTCATGGATGGCACTTCCCGTACAGCATCCCACAATCCGAAGCAGGCCGAAGACGGCAAAAAAGATGTCGTGTGTGCAGCAAAGGAGGAATTCGAAAAGATACCTAGATACCATTGTCCCCGGTGTCCCTCCCAACCTGGCCTTTGCATTGGTGAATGCTTCGAATTTTATCACACATCCGTAAAATATTAGCCCATATTTTTAACCATTTCCTCCCCATTTTCATAATCTGTGCTGACCATTTTCCATGCTTCCCTAAATAACCATGCCACTGCCTTCCACGTGAACTGACCCTGGCCTGCTTTTTGACTATGCCTCTGCCTACTGTTTGGACTGCTTCCACGTGAACTGACCCTGGCCTGTTTTGTGATTATGCCTCTGCCTACCGTTTGGACTGCTTCCACGTGTATTGACCCTGGCCTGTTTTGTGATTATGCCTCTGCCTACCGTTTGGACTGCTTCCACGTGTACTCACCCTGGCCTGTTTTATGGACTATGCTTTTGCCTACCACTTGGACTGATCTGTTGCCCTGCTACTGTAGTACACAGGGGTCTCACATATGTGAGGGGCTCCAGAATTGTTTTTCCGGATGGAGAAAACAATTTTTTTGTTTTCTCCGGGTTTAATTTCCGGATTAGGGTCTGGAGTCCGGAGGCTTCATAGAGATTTGGGTGGGTCGAAGCCTCTACCCCTGTGCCCCTGTGCACAGGTCTTACCCGATTTCCGCCCTCAGCCTGCTGCTGACTTACTGCCATCATGCCTTTGCCTGCCGCATGAATGGACCACACAACTGCCTGCTACCTGGACTATGCAAATAATTAGCTGTGGCAAGAGGCAGTATGTTTATGAAGGGCTGGAGAGCGGTACAATAATGAGTGTCTGCAGGTAACGGTGAACCAGGACCAATAATATGGCTGTACTGGCTGTCTCTGCCTGGACAATTTCTATGGACAAATGCTTTGGCTGTGCTGAAAATATCCTTGTGCTGACCATAGACAATATTCCTGCCTGCTGCATGGATAATTACTATTGCTGTCGCTAAGCACATGCCCGACTGCTGCCTGGACCAGTGCTCTCTTCTGTGGACACTACTAAAAGCACAGGTAATACTTTTTTTTTACGCAATAGAATTTATTTTGGATTGTAATTCCTGGTATGTAAATATGAAGGGCCTTCAAAAATAATAGGTTGCCAGGAAATTATATATGTAATGTATGCTCCTAGAACGCCTGATGGTGCTACTTCAATGTTGGGCCTCTGTATGTGGCCAGGCTGTGTAAAAGTCCCACACATGTGGTATCCCCATACTCAGAAGGAGTAGCAGAATGTATTTTGGGGTGTCATTTTTGCTATGTATTTGCTATGTGTTGGAAATATCTTATAAATGGACAACTTTGTGTAAATAAAATGCGTTTTCATTTTTTTTCCACATTTTCCAAAAACTTCTGGAAAAAAAATAACCGTTCAAAAGACTCATTATGCCTCATAGATTATACGTTGGGGTGTTAGCTTTCCAAAATGGGGTCATTTTGTAGGCAATTCCATTGTCCTGGTGCTCCAGGGCCTTCAAAAGTGTAATAGGTGGTTGAGAAATGAGATGTGCAATTTATGCTCGTAGATCGCCTGATGGTGCTACTTCAATGTTGGGCCTTTGTATGTGGCCAGGCTGTGTAAAAGTCCCACACATGTGGTATCCCCATACTCAGAAGGAGTAGCAGAATGTATTTTGGGGTGTCATTTTTGCTATGTATTTGCTATGTGTTGGAAATATCTTATAAATGGACAACTTTGTGTAAATAAAATGCGTTTTCATTTTTTTTCCACATATTCCAAAAACTTCTGGGAAAAAAATAACCGTTCAAAAGACACATTATGCCTCATAGATTATACGTTGGGGTGTTAGCTTTCCAAAATGGGGTCATTTTGTGGGCAATTCCATTGTCCTGGTGCTCCAGGGCCTTCAAAAGTGTAATAGGTGGTTGAGAAATGAGATGTGCAATTTATGCTCGTAGATTGCCTGATGGTGCTACTTCAATGTTGGGCCTTTGTATGTGGCCAGGCTGTGTAAAAGTCCCACACATGTGGTATCCCCATACTCAGGAGTAGTAGTAGAATGTATTTTGGGGTGTCATTTTTGCTATGTATTTGCTATGTGTTGGAAATATCTTATAAATGGACAACTTTGTGTAAAAAAAATGCGTTTTAATTTCTTTTCCACATTTTCCAAAAACTTCTGGAAAAAAAATAACCGTTCAAAAGACTCATTATGCCTCATAGATTATACGTTGGGGTGTTAGCTTTCCAAAATGGGGTCATTTTGTGGGCAATTCCATTGTCCTGGTGCTCCAGGGCCTTCAAAAATGTAATAGGTGGTTGAGAAATGAGATGTGTAATTTATGCTCGTAGATCGCCTGATGGTGCTACTTCAATGTTGGGCCTTTGTATGTGGCCAGGCTGTGTAAAAGTCCCACACATGTGGTATCCCCATACTCAGAATGAGTAGCAAAATGTATTTTGGGGTGTCATTTTTGCTATGTATTTGCTATGTGTTGGAAATATCTTATAAATGGACAACTTTGTGTAAATAAAATGCGTTTTCATTTTTTTTCCACATTTTGCAAAAACTTCTGGGAAAAAAATAACCGTTCAAAAGACTCATTATGCCTTATAGATTATACGTTGGGGTGTTAGCTTTCCAAAATGGGGTCATTTTGTGGGCAATTCCATTGTCCTGGTGCTCCAGGGCCTTCAAAAGTGTAATAGGTGGTTGAGAAATGAGATGTGCAATTTATGCTCGTAGATTGCCTGATGGTGCTACTTCAATGTTGGGTCTTTGTATGTGGCCAGGCTGTGTAAAAGTCCCACACATGTGGTATCCCCATACTCAGGAGTAGTAGTAGAATGTATTTTGGGGTGTCATTTTTGCTATGTATTTGCTATGTGTTGGAAATATCTTATAAATGGACAACTTTGTGTAAAAAAAATGCGTTTTCATTTTTTTTCCACATTTTCCAAAAACTTCTGGAAAAAAATAACCGTTCAAAAGACTCATTATGCCTCATAGATTATACGTTGGGGTGTTAGCTTTCCAAAATGGGGTCATTTTGTGGGCAATTCCATTGTCCTGGTGCTCCAGGGCCTTCAAAAATGTAATAGGTGGTTGAGAAATGAGATGTGTAATTTATGCTCGTAGATCGCCTGATGGTGCTACTTCAATGTTGGGCCTTTGTATGTGGCCAGGCTGTGTAAAAGTCCCACACATGTGGTATCCCCATACTCAGGAGGAGTAGCAGAATGTATTTTGGGGTGTAATTTGTTGTATGCATATGCTCTGTGAGAGAAATAATCAGTTAATATGACAATTTTGTAAAAAAAAAAAAAAAAAAAAAAAATTCTTCATTTTGCAAAGAATTGTGGGAAAAAAATACAACTTAAAAACACTCACCATGCTACTTAATTAATACCTTGGAATGTCTACTTTCTAAAAAGGGGTAATTTGGGGGGTATTTGTACTTTTATGACTTGTTAGTATCTCAAGAAATGAAATAGGCCGTCAGTACTTCAGGTGTGATCAGATTGATCAATTTTCAGGGATTGGCACCATAGTTAGTAGACTCTATAACTTTCACAAAGTCCAAATAATATACACTAATTTGGGTTATTTTTACCAAAGATATGTAGCAGTATAAATTTTGACCAAAATTTATGAAGAAAAATTACTAATTTGCTAGCTTTTATGACAGAAACTAAGAAAAAGGCAAATTTTCACAAAATTTACGGTCTTTTTTTATTTATAGCACAAAAAATAAAAAACCCACTAGTGATTAAATACCACCAAAAGAAAGCTCTATTTGTGTGAAAAAAAGGACGCAAATTTTATTTGGGTACAGTGTTGCATGACTGAGTAATTGTCATTCAAAGTGTGAGAGCACCGAAAGCTGAAAATTGGTCTGGGTAAGAAGGGGGTTTAAGTGCACAGTATTGAAGTGGTTAAGCGGCGACTGCAGAGCCCCCCCTCCCTCTGTCCTCCGGCGCTCGTATCGTATGTCATGGAGCTGGGTCTGTGTGTAAGGTCCCGCCCCCCCTAGTTCGGCTCGATAGTCTTCTAGTGTTCCGCCTATCACACGAGCCTAGGGGGGCGGGACCTTGCACACAGACCCAGTTTCGTGACATACGATTCGAGTGCCGGAGGACAGAGGGAGGGGAGCGCCTATCCAGGAAATAGTGAGGCTGAAATGAGTGGGCACAGAAAGTGGCAATTGGTGGGCACAGAGGCTGCAATTGGTGGGCACAGAGGCTGCAATTGGTGGGCACAGGGGCAGCAATTGGTGGGCACACAGGGGCAGCAATTGGTGGGCACACAGGGGCAGCAATTGGTGGGCACACAGGGGCAGCAATTGGTCACAGACTTCAATTGGGCACACAGGGGCTGCCATTGGTGGGCACAGGGGCTGCCATTGGTGGGCACAGAGGATGCAATTGGTGGGCACAGAGGATGCAATTGGTGGGCACACAAATGCTGCAATTAGTGGGCACAGAGAGGCTGCAATTGGTGGGTACAGAGAGGCTGCAATTGGTGGGCACAGTGAGGCTGCATTCATGGGCACAGAGAAGCTGCATTGGTGGGCACAGCAAAGCTGCATTGGTGGGCACAGCAAGGCTGCATTGGTGGGCACTGCAAGGCTGCAATGAAGTGAAGCTGCATTGATGAGCACAGGGAGGCTGCATTGGTGGTCACAGTGAGGCTGCATTGATGGGCACAGTGAGGCTGCAATGATGGGCACCATGAAGCTACATAAATGGGCACAGTGAGGCTGCATTGATGGGCACAGTGAGGCTGCAATAAAGGGCACAGGGAGGCTGCAATGATGGGCACAGGGAGGCTGCAATGATGGGCACAGGGAGGCTGCAATGATGGGCACAGTGAGGTGGCATTTGATGGGCACAGATGAGGCTGCATTGATCTCTTGTATTATGTCTGCAGTCTCTGGTCATCTTTAGTATGATGTCCTCAGTCTCTAACCATCTCCTGTACCATGCCCGCAGCCTCTGACACCTCCTGTATCATGCCTGTAGCCTCTGATCATCTCTTGTATCATGTCTGTAGCCTCTGACCATCTCTTGTATCATGTTCTGTCTCTAGGTAATATGAAAAAATAACTTCAGCAGTTCCCGCGCTGCTGTGTCTCTCCCTCTTGCTGCATGATTAAGGTAGGAAGGGGGAGGGGGCTGTCACAGTCTATGTAACATGCAGGGGGTGCAGGATGCTGTGTAAAGGAGCCCAGAGGTGCAGGGTGCTGTGTGAAGGGGTCCAGAGGCGCAGGGTGCTGTGTAATGTAAAGGGGGCCAGTGATGCAGGGTGCTGTGTAATGTAAAGTGGTCCAGAGCTGTGGGGTGCTGTGTAATGTAAAGGGGATCAGAGGTGCAGTTGTGCAGAGGGGGTAGTAGTGGCAAAGAGATATTGAAAGATCCAGGGGGCACAGTGGGGTGTTTTTACATTTTAACGTGGGTGGGGGACGCTTTTAACCCCCCGCTAGCGGTCGAAGAAAGGGTTAAATGCGACTGTGTATCGCCGCTGCCGAAGCGCCCCCCCCCCCTGAAAAAATTTCAGCCGACGCCCATGCGGGTCCCCAAACACTTTTTATGACAATAACTTGCATATAAGCCTTTATAATTAGCACTTTAGATTTCTCCCATAGACTTTTCGAATTTGCCGCGAACACCCCAATTTGTTCGCTGTTCGGCGAACGGGCGAACAGGCAATGTTCGAGTCGAACATGAGTTCGACTCGAACTCGAAGCTCATCCCTACTTACAAACGACTCCTACTTACAAACGGAGGGAAACAACAGGAAGTGAGAGGAAATCTACCCCTAGGAAGGGAAATTCTCTCCTGTAAGAGTTAATATGGGAAAAAGGTGTCTCCTCTCCACTGATGATTTATCACCAATCCTTGTTTCCCTAAAAACCCCAAATTTTAAAAATCCAATTGTCATTGGGACAGAAAGTAAGGTGAAATCTGAACAGGGGCACATACAGCAAAACAAATGTTACAGGGGTGATAACCCTTCCCTATGTTTTCCAAAAAGCTTAAAAATAGATTTTTTGGCTGGAGCTAAACTTAAAAAATGTACCTCTTCCAAATCACAAACAGATTCTACTTAAGAACAAACCTACAGTTCCTGTCTTGTTTGCACCGCCTGTATACTGCTGTTCAGAGTATATAAGGCCTAGGGGCCCTACGCCTGTTCTTTTTTTAATTTGGGTGCGGGGTTCCCCTTAATATCCATACAAGACCCAAAGGGCCTGGTAATGGGCTGGGGGGGAGGGGTACCAATGCCGTTTTTCTCAATGATTTTCATCCATATTGCCGGGACCAGACATTACATTAAAGCCGCAAGCAGTTTTAAATGACTTTTATTCCTTTAGAATTGTCATTTTGTGCAGGGACAGTTCTAAACACAGGAAACACGCACCACTTTACAGGCATACTATAGACACCCTCCAGGCACGATATTTAAAGGAATATTTCACTTTTATTTTTTCACTTTAAGCATCATTAAAATCACTGCTCCCGAAAAAACATTAGTTTTTAAAACTTTTTTTGCATTGATACATGTCCCCTGGGGCAGGACCCGGGTGCCCAAACCCTTTTTAGGGCAATAACTTGCATATTAGCCTTTAAAATTCGCACTTTTGATTTCTCCCGTTCGAGTCCCATAGACTTTAACGGTGTTCGAAGGTTCGCGCGAACTTTCGGTCCGTTCGCATGTTGTGGATGCGAACCGAACCCGGGGGTGTTCGGCTCATCCCTAGTTGGCACATCCTGATTCTACATTACCCTTTAGCCTTAAGGTTGATGCTACGGAGACTGGATGTCAGGAAGGGTTACATCCGCTGGTGACCCTGCCTGATATTTGGCATACAGTACTGTGGTCCACCAGCGGGTGTCTCCTGGCAGTCTGGAACTGCCAGGGGAGCTCTCCCCTGGTGGTGGTATTATGTGATCTTTGGGCCGCAGTACTGGCGTCCACCAGCGGGGGGTACCTGGCAGTGTGGGGCCGACATCTTCTCCTGCAGTCAAGCGTCACCTGAGGCTGATTGCAGGAGAGCTGTATAAATACCTGGCAGACACAATCATACTTCGCCTTGGTATCTCTCCTTGCGCCCTGACCCTGAACCTGAGAAGCTCTGCATCTGATCCTGTCTGTTATCTGAACCCTGAGCCTTGTACCCGTCCCTCCTGTGATCCATCCATCCTCTCCTTGTCCTGTTTGTTTTCCTTTTCCCCAGCTGCTGACCTCCCTTTTGTCGACCCTGGCCTGGCCCTGTTTATGATTCTGGTTTTCCCCATTACTTGTACATATTGATCAGTTACTGTTATTATTTGTGGGTTCTGTTGGTATTGGTTGTTGTGCACTGTGTGGTATTGGAGGTGGTTATATTTATATTATTTCAGTTATCTTTAATAAATGATCATATTTCACTTAAACACGTCTGGGTTTCCTCTGTTGCAGTCCACACAGTTCTGGTCTTATCTGATAAGTGACACTGGAGTTGGCGGCCTTCTGTCTCAACGTCCTACCTGTGAGAGCGCTATGCATCCGTGTGGCTACTTTTCCAAGAAATTGTCACCTGCGGAGTGCAATTACGAGATTGGGGACAGAGAGTTGTTAGCGATCATTTTAGCCCTTAAGGAATGGAGGCATCTCCTAGAAGGTACCAATGTGCAGGTTCTCATTCTTACTGACCATAAGAATCTCACATTCTTGTCTGAGGCTAAACGCCTCTCTCCCAGAAGGGCGCGATTGGCTCTTTTCTTGTCTCATTCTTACCCGGTACCAAAAATGTAAGGGCTGATGCTTTGTTGCGACAATTTTCCTCCATTTCCAAGATGGAGTCGGTTCCAGTTCCTGTGTTTCCTCCCGATCGTATTTTGGCTACGGTTCACACCAGTCTCACTTCCCCTTTGTGTTGTGGAGATTTTTATGGAAATGTATTAATGTATGTTGTCAGATGTCCCCCCAGTGTCAGTTTTGCTGTAATGCGCTCATCTGAGCGTATTTGCACATACAGACGTTGGTGGAAGATCGGTGGCGGGAAAATCTTCCTGTGGAAACAGCGATGTTTGCTGCATTTAGAGATGTTGTTTTGCGCCCCGTTGGGGGAACTGGCCAGCCCCTGGTGGGGGGCGTTGAATGACTCTGAGCGCACATATCTGTGTCCACAGGAACGGTAGCATAACTATAAAATAATTGTGGTCCATTTGAGGCATAATTGTTATGTAGTTTCCGTCATTTGGTAACAGTGTATGTCACTGTTAGTCAATTTGAATGAACATTGTATCCTTGTATGGTCATTCTCCTGTGGAAGGAACATCCTGTGATGTCCCCGCCCATGGGGGGAGGTGACTGGTTGCTGCAACCAATCACCTCCTGTCTTGAGATCTTTTGAGTTTAATAAAAGCCTATGATTAGGCGTCGGCTGCTCAGTCTATGCTGGAATGGCCTGATGAGAAGATAAGCTTTTGTGGTGCTGCCTTTCTTGGATGAATGGGAATGAAAGGTGAGTGGATCTTTAGCAAACTTAAAGATAGCATTATTGCAAAAAGATGAAATCTGATGTGTGCTTAGATAGCACAGGAATTATAGGCTGTGTGCTCTGCAAACAGCCTAGGAATTCCACAACATTTGGGTGACAAAATTCTTGCCGCTCAGGTCCTTTGTGACCGCTGCTTTGTCCCTGAGAGTCTCCGTACTGCCGTGTTCCAGACTTACCATTCTCCCAAGGCTGCTGGCCACCCTGGGAAAAATCAACTCTTTTGGGCCATTTCTGAACAATTCTGGTGGCCTAGTCTACGTGCTGATGTAGCCGCTTTCGTAGCTGCTTGTTCCATGTGCGCTCAGAGTAATGCTGCGTACACACGGTTGGAATTTCCAACAGAAAAAGTCAGATGGGAGCTTTTGGTCGGATATTCCGACCGTGTGTATGCCCCATCTGACTTTTTCTGTCGGAATTTCCGACGGACTTAGATAGAGAGCAGGTTCTCTATTTTTCCGTTGGAAAGTCCGGCCATGTGTTCGTGGCGTAAGACTCCCCTTCACCTTCCAGTAGGTCTCCTACAACCCATGCCCAATGGAGAGAGGTCTTGGACCCATCTGTCTATGGATTTCATTGTGGTGTTACCCAACTCCCAGGGCAACATAGTTATCCTTATGGTGGTTGACCGGTTCTCAAAAATTTCTCATTGTATTCCAAGTTGCCCACATCTAAGGAACTGGCTTCCATCTTTGATCGGGAGATCTTTCGCTTACATGGGCTACTCAAGAATATTGTCTCGGACAGGGGTAGTCTGTATGTGTCCCGGTTCTGGCTAGCCTTTTGTGCACAGGGAATTCAGCTTGCTTTCTCCTCTGCGTATCATCCGCAGTCTAATGGGGCCGCAGAACGAGCCAACCAGCCCTTGGAGCAGTTCCTACCTTGCTATATTTCTGACCGTCATAACAACTGGTCAGACCTCTTACCTTGGGCGGAGTTTGCTCACAATAATGCCTTGAATTCTGCTTCCCGATTGTCCCAGTTTATGGCAAACTATGGTTTCCAACCTTCCATGTTGCCTGGCTCATTTGTTCCGCAGAGCATTCCTGCATTAGAGGAACATCTCCGTGGTCTTCATCCACTTGGGTACAAGACCAGTAGGCTTTGCGACATGCCAATGATAGGTACAGACTCCATGCCTGCCTGCGCCTTCCTACCAGGTTGGGGACAGTCTGGCTGTCATCTCTCAACCTCCGACTCCGTGTTCCCTGAAGTTGGCACCTTGGTTTATTGGGCCTTTCCATATTCTCTGCAGGATTAACCCAGTGGCTTACGCATTAGACCTTCCTTCTAATATGCGTATCTCAAATGTATTCCATGTCTCCTTATTAAAACATTTGGTCTGCAACCGCTTTACCACCTCAGTGCCACGTCCTCACCCTGTACAGGTTGAGAACCATGAGGAGTATGAAGTACAGTCCATTGTTGACTCCCGTAGGTTCCGTGGGCGTATACAGTACCTGGTGCATTGGAAAGCGTACGGTCCGGAGGAACGCTCTTGGGTCTCATCCGCGGACGTACATGCCCCTGTCCTCCTCCATTGACGTTTTTCCCTCAAGCCTGATGGTCCTCCGAGGGGAGGGGTCGCTGAGGGTGGGGGTACTTCGGGGCTGGGCTCAGCCCTTCCTTCTCTGAGCTGGCCACTCAGCTGTTGGTTATTTGCCAGCTCCTATCTCTCCACAGTGACTCACCTGTTGATAATTTCCTGCTCGTCAGTCCTGCATACTTAAGCCATAAAGCCCAAAAGATCTCTGCCTGCGCTTGGTCAACATCACAGAGGATTTCTTCTGCGTTCCTGTTAAAGACTTGCTTGGCTGATGTTCCTTCTGGCTCCAGATCCTGCTTGTTGTTCCACTACACTGATTCCTTACTTCCTGACTTTCTGTCTTGTCTGACTATCCGTTCCGGTTACCAAAACTTTGGCTATGTTTTGACTTTGTTTGCTCTATTTACTTTTATTATTAAACAAGTGTGATTTAACTGTACTTCTGTCTCTGTCTAATTCATTGTTTCTGACACTGCTGCAGCTCTATTGGGTTCTGCTGGTGGGAAGCCTTCCTCACAGGTACAATCCAATGATCACTGCTGGCCGTTATAGCCACTGGCAGTGATCGGGCGCAAAAATCTTACAGGCTGGTTGCCCTGGCTGTGTCCTGGGATGCATCCTCAGATCACAGTGTGAGGCTAGTTGAGGGGCTCTACTGTTACTTTCACCTGCCATGCTGGTCACTCAACTGAAATAACTGGGAGACAATATAAAGCAAGAAGACAAATCAAAAGTTGAGGTCACAGGCAGCACTAAGGAAAAGGCACATACAGCCAATCACCACAGAGCTTCCATGGTGTGCTCTGACACTGCACAGATGGAAGGAAGTTATTAGTAAGGCAGGCTTAACTGTCTGAATTTCAATCTGTCTATTGTCAACTTAAGTGGCTGGCTATGTATTGAAGGACAGCAGCGTATGCCCCATTTTTATCACACTGGCCATTAAAGCGGTCCATAATTATTATTTTTTTAAGTGCATCAATGTGACTAATGCTGACTTTTTAATACTCACTTGTCCAGCGCTACAAAACATCCCCCGTCCGTTTTCATAAGAAAGAAACACTTATAAAATCACTTCCTTGTTTTTCCATTTTGCTTGTGGGCATCTTGAAGCCCACAAGCGGGTAGCGGTGAATGCGAATCTCCTGGAGGGATTAGGCTGGACGGCGTCTCCTGGGAAGCATGACACTTTGCTCCCAGGAGACATTGCGCCGACATCCCAGGAGACATAGCGCCGCCGGGCAAAACAAAAGACCCGCCTACTCCCGCGGGAGGAAAAGCAGGAAGTTAAACAGAATTCAGAAGATTTTCGTAATTTACAGCAACCAAAAGTGAAAAAGGTTAGTGACATGTTATTGTACATAGCACTAAGATCTTAGGAATAGAAAGTGTAAATTTAGGGTGAACCTCCACTTTAAGACATCTGTAGTACAGTAGAAAATATAGAGATATCTGATTAACCTTTTTAATTCATCAGGACTCCTCAGGACATGATGGTTGCAGTATGTGACCTGATTTTTTATTTAAAGCGATACCACAGATTTCCACCAGATAAGTGGCATTGTCAGTGGTATACGCATACTAGAAAAAGTGGAGCTATGCATTGAAATTTTAAAATGTAAAAGAAGACTCACAACTCTTAGAAACTATTTTGGGATGTCTGCTTTCCCAAATGAGGACATTTTGTGGATGTTTATATTGTCCTAGCACTCCAGGACCTCCCACATGTGCTAGGTAGTCAGGAAATTAGATGCCTAATTTATGCCTCTTGAAAGCCTGAAGGTGCTTCTTGGATTTTGGGCCCCCCTATGCAGCTAGGCAGTAAAAATGTGGTACCACCTGTAATTTTAAGTTTTCCCATGCTGTGTGTGAGAAAAATCTTATAAATTGACAAATTTCATTAGATACATTTTCTTTTTATTTCTTCATTTCCAAAAACTTGTGCTCTACAAAAGATTCACTATACCTCTAATTAAATATGTTCAAGTATGTCTACTTTGCAAAATATGTTCATTTTGTGGGTGTTTCTCCTGTTTTGGCACTTCAAGCCTCAAGAAATGTGATAGATAGTCAGAAAATCAGATACTGTACATTATTTTAAACCCTGAAGGTGCTCTTGCTGTCTATTGGTCTAGGCAATAAAAATCCCCCATACTCAGGTGGATTTGGGGTGTTTGTAAGTATGCCTATGCATTACAACTAAACACTCACCATGTTTCTTACTAAATACGTTGGCTGTCTACTTTCCAAAAATTGGTAATTTTGGGGTTGTTTGTACTGTCCTGGCATTTTAGGGTCTTAAGAAATGAGTGCAGTCAGAACATCGTGGGTTTATAAATTTAAATTATATATCCCATAGTTTGCAGAGTATATAACTTTCTCACAGAATAAATATTAGTGATGACTAACCGCATGGAGTGGTGAATAAATACCTTACCAGGTTGTTAGCTTGTCCATTCGCCTATATTCGCCTAAATGGTGATCAGGTTCATCTGATTGCAGGTTGCAGGATGCTGACGCCTGGTCAGTGGCAGCCAGCATCCATACAGGGTCCCCCGGCCTCATGGCGCGCTGCACCAGCACACCCAAACTGGGTGGGATCGCATCCCACGTCATCATGCTGCCCTGCTGCATTCTAGCCTGGAGCGCAAGCAGGAAGAGAATCTCTGGCCCCCAGTGGGGAGGGCCTCTGGCCAAAAATGTGGTCCATCCATGCCTAGGAGGATATGCACAGGAAGGACCTGAGTGCGTCGGGTGGCACAGAGACCCGCCATCCACCACACACCCCACCAGCCGATCCAGAGCTCCATTGCGCATGCCCAGCCAGCAGAGATCTTACTAGACAGATTCGATTAGCATAGTATATTAACCAGGGGCAGACCATCCATTAAGGGCGCACGGGCACCGCCCCCCCAGCCATGCGTCCGGCCCCTTTCAGGGTGCCAGATGCATGAATTCCAATGCGGGGTGGGCAGGCCAGAGGCTCTAATAGGCTTCAAAATAGGGTGGGCTTGGGCGCAGATAATGTGAATGGAGCCCACCCAGGTGTGTGAGAGTAGCGAATAAATATTCACTATTCTCACACTGACTCCCATCTCCGCCAATCAGGAAGCGGAGCTGAGACCGAATTTAATGTTACCCATTTGACAATGACCTCTGAAGAAGCACTTACGAATAGTCCAAAACATGTCAGGTGTCTACACAAGCACGCATGGCAGATAGCCCGACAAATCCTCACGGGTAGCCCCATGCCCGCCATGGTTCATGTGCTGTCAAGGGTATCTGATGCCGTGTATTTTTGAATTTTTGTATACTATGCAACATTGATGTATTTGTTTTAAACAATTTTTACAATAAAAATATGTTTTTACTACATTTTTACTGCATTTATTGGTCTGTCTATAGGTACATGAGGGGTACACTGTGCATATTTGCACTATAACTTGTGTGGAAGCAGGAATTTGAGTTTTTATTTTTTTCATTCAAGCCGCTGGTTGAATAAAATAAAAAAAACTCAGTGTGTACCCAGCTTTAGAGAACAAATGCAATAAGGATGAGAAGTAAGGATGGAACAATGTTTGTGATGGTGTCCATTGTGTTGTGACAATTGTGTGTGTGTGTGTGTGTGTGTTTGCTTGTGTGTGTATATGTGTCAATTCTTGTGGTGGAGCTTGCAAGTAAGTGAAATAAGTGTATTCATAAACAATGGATATTGTGACCTCCTTTTATCACCAAGAAATAGGGTTACACAGTTACATAGTAGGTAAGGTTGAATAAAGACAAAAGTCCATCCAGTTCAACCTGTGTAGGTGCACATGTGTTAGTGTCTATAATTTTTTCCCATAGCCCTGTATGTTGTGTTCTTTAAAGAGGTTGTAAACCCTCTTTTTTTTTTTAAATAAACATATACTTAGCTCCACTGTACAGTTCGTTTTGCGCAGAGTGGCCCCGATCATCGTCTTCTGGGGTCCCCCAATGGCGCTCGCAGCTCCTCCCCGCATCGGTAAACCCCCTAGGAGAAGTGCTGTCCCTGGGGGTTACCTTGCGGGCATGCTCCCGAGTCCAGCATTTGCGTCCATAGACACAGAATGCTGGACTCGGCCCCGCCCCCCGGTACCCACGTCATTGGATTTGATTGACAGCAGCGGGAGCCAATGGCTGCGCTACTATCAATCTATCCAATCAAGAGCTGAGAACCCCAGCCAGAGAGGTAGAGCACGTCTCCGGCAGGGGAACAAACAGGCTCAGGTAAGTAAAACCAAGGGGCTGGGGGGCTGCTCAGTGACAGAAGTTTTTTCACCTAAGGTGAAAAAACATAAGGGTTTACAACCCCTTTAAGGTGCACATCCAAGAGTCTGTAAAAAATATCCATACTCCCCACTGACACCACCACTTGTGGAAGAGAGTTCCACATCCTTATTGCCCTGACAGTGAAAAACCCCCTGCGCAGTTTAACCACTTCCCGCCCAGCCTATAGCAGAATCATGGCCGAGCGGTGGTTCAGTTATCCTGACTGGGCGTCATATGTTGTCTAGCAGGATATAAGCCGCCGCGCGCCCGTAGGGGCGCGCATTGCGGCGATCGGTGGTGCGGCGTGTCAGTCTGACACACCGCTACACCAATCTCGGTAAAGAGCCTCTGACGGAGGCTCTTTACCACGTGATCAGCCATGTCCAATCACGGTTGATCTCCATGTAAACAGGAAGAGCCGTTGATCGGCTTTTCCTCACTCGGGTCTGAAAGACGCGAGTAGACGAGAGCCGATCGGATGCTCTCCTGACTTGTTTATCAGCACATCCCCCCCTCGGATGCCCACCCAGGACCACCAGGATGCCACCAGGACCACCAGGGATGGCCACCACATTGGACCACCAGTTATGCCACCCTAGACCACAGGGAAATAACAATCAGCACCCAGGCAGCTGCCAATCAGCACCCAAGCAGCTGCCAATCAGTGCCTATCCCCAATGCCAGTGCCATCAGTGATGCCTTTCAGTGCCATCTATCAGCGCTGCATATCAGTGCCCATCAGTGCCCAGCAGTGCCGCCCATCAGTGCCACCCATCAGTGCCCATCAGTGAAGCCTTTCAGTGCCCATCATTGTCACCTATCAGTGCCCACCAGTGCCACCCATGAGTGCCCATTAGTGCCACCTATCAATGCCCATCAGTGCCACCTACCAGTGCCCATCAGTGCCGCCTCTTAGTGCCCATCGTCAGTGCCACCTTATTGGTTCCACCTTATCTGTGCCACCTTATCAGTGCCCGTCAGTGCCGCCTTATCAGTGCCCATCAGTGAAGGAGAAAACTTACTTATTTTCAACATTTTATAACAGAAACAAAGTAAAAACTTTTATTTTTTTCAAAATATTTTTTTATTTTCTTAGCAAAAAGTAAAGTCAACAGGAGGTGATCAAATACCACCAAAAGAAAGCTCTATTTGTGGGAACAAAAATTATAAAAATTCTGTTTTGGTACAGTGTAGCATGATCGCACAATTGTCATTTAAACAGCGACGGCACTGAAAGCAGGTTCGGGCAGGAAGGGGGTGTAAGTGCCTGGTATTGAAGTGGTTAAGGTTAAACCGCTTTTCCTCCAATCTCACATGAAAGTCTTAGCATTTTATGTAAATAGCTCTGCCTATTGCTAGTGTGACAGTTTGTAATTCTATAACAGAACAAGCAGTATATGAAAAAAAATCCATAATCACTGTTGGATGCTTTGATACATTACTTCAGAGAGAAGGCAGATGGTACAAGGCCCTATTATTACAATTATTAAAATGGATACCAATTCTGTTACAGTAACTACAATCAACTATAGTATACGGAGAAAATGGTAAGTGAAATGTAAACATTTTTTACTACATTTATTGGTCTGTCTATACGTAAGTCCATGACTTGTGTACCCAGCTTTAGGGGACAGATGCAATAAGGATGAGGAGAGGTAAGGATGGAACAATGTTTGTTTGTGATGGTGTTCATTGTGTTGTGACAATGTGTGTGTCAATTCTTGTGGTGGAGCTTGCAATTAAGTGAAATAAGTGTATTCATAAACATTGGATATTGTGACCTCCTTTTCTCACCATGTAATAGGGCTACATAGTTACATAGTAGGTGAGGTTGAAAAAAGACATGCAGTGGGGAGAAAAAGTATTTGATACACTGATGATTTTTCAGGTTTTCCTACTTACAAAGCACGTAGAGGTCTGTAATTTTTATCATAGGTACTCTTCAACGGTGAGAGACGGAATCCAAAACGAAGATCCAGAAAATCACATTGTATGATTTTTAAATAATTAAATTGCATTTTATTGCATGACATAAGTATTTGATCACCTACCAACCAGTAAGAATTCCGGCTCTCACAGACCTGTTATTTTTTCTTTAAGAAGCCCTCCTGTTCTCCACTCATTACCTGTATTAACTGCATCTGTTTGAACTCGTTACCTGTATAAAAGACACCTGTCCACACACTCAATCAAACAGACTCCAACCTCTCCACAATGGCCAAGACCAGAGAGCTGTGTAGAAACATTAGGGATAAAATTGTAGACCGCCACACGGCTGGGATGGGCTGCAGGACAATAGGCAAGCAGCTTGGTGAGAAGGCAACAACTGTTGGCGCAATTATTAGAAAATGGAAGAAGTTCAAGATGACGGTCAATCTCCCTCGGTCTGGGGCTCCATGCAAGATCTCACCTCGTGGGGCATCAATGATCATGAGGAAGGTAAGGGATCAGCCCAGAACTACACGGCAGGTCCTAGTCAATGACCTGAAGAGAGCTGAGACCACAGTCTCAAAGAAAACCATTAGTAACACACTATGCCGTCATGGATTAAAATCCTGCAGTGCATGCAAGGTCCCCCTGCTCAAGCCAGCGCATGTCCAGGCCCGTCTGAAGTTTGCCAGTGACCATCTGGATGATCCAGAGGAGGAATGGGAGAAGGTCATGTGGTCTGATGAGACAAAAATAGAGCTTTTTGGTCTAAACTACACTTGCCGTGTTTGGAGGAAGAAGGATGTGTACAACCCCAAGAACAGCATCCTATCCGTGAAGCATGGAGGTGGAAACATCATTCTTTGGGGATGCTTTTCTGCAAAGGGGACAGGACGACTGCACCGTATTGAGGGGAGGATGGATGAGACCATGTATCGCGAGATCTTGGCCAACAACCTCCTTCCCTCAGTAAGAGCATTGAACATGGGTCGTGGCTGGGTTTGACAGCATGGCAACGACCCAAAACACACAGCCAGGGCAACTAAGGAGTGGCTCCGTTAGAAGCATCTCAAGGTCCTGGAGTGGCCTAGCCAGTCTCCAGACCTGAACTCAATAGAAAATCTTTGGAGGGAGCTGAAAGTCCGTATTGCCGAGTGACAGCCCTGAAACCTGAAGGATCTGGAGAAGCTCTGTATGGAGGAGTGGGCCAAAATCCCTGCTGCAGTGTGTGCAAACCTGATCAAGAACTACAGGAAACGTATGATCTCTGTAATTGCAAACAAAGGTTTCTGTACCAAATATTAAGTTCTGCTTTTCTGATGTATCAAATATTTATGTCATGCAATAAAATGCAAATTAATTACTTAAAAATCATACATTGTGATTTTCTGGATTTTTGTTTTAGATTCCGTCTCTCACAGTTGAAGAGTACCTATGATAAAAACCTCTAAATGCTTTGTAAGTAGGAAAACCCTCAAAATTGGCAGTGTATCAAATACTTGTTCTCCCCACTGTATAGTTACATAGTTACATAGTTAGTCAGGTTGAAAAAAGCCACAAGTCCATCTAGTTCAACCATAAAAAAATATATATATATATCGTGCAATCCAATATACCCAATTCTATACCCACAGTTGATCCAGAGGAAGGCAAAAAACCCCAGCAGAGCATGCTCCAATTTGCTACAGCAGGGGAAAAAAAATTCCTTCCTGATCACCCTGAGAGGCAATTGGATTTTCCCTGGATCAACTTTACCTATAAATGTTAGTACCCAGTTATATTATGTACATTTAGGAAAGTATCCAGGCCTTTCTTAAAGCAGAGAAATAAACAGATGCAGCGCTTCCAAAAACTCAAGGGTATATATAAATATGGTGTATAAAACCATGTGCTCATTGACCCAAGCACAAAATCAGAGCACCTAAAGGATGCATATACAATCAATCAAGATATATAACACAGTGACACAAATAATAACAATTGTAGCGTGAAAATAATCAGTGAAATTATGCTATGTGCACAAAACAAAGTCCAGAGGGAATGAACCTCACATATGAGTTTGTTTAAAAGATGTTGTTCAATAATCCAAGATGTTCCATGTAGGACACAAGAGAGTGTTAGCATTCATGTGAACAGAGAAGATATTCAGCAAATACGACACCCAGGGCAGTGATTCCAACACCGGGGGGGGGGGGAGAAGATTAAATACTCTTACCCCTTCACATGGACACACACGCCAGCGGCGGTGAGTCAGAAAAGCATTGGATCTCCCAGGCAAGTTGCAATTCACGTGGTAGACAACTTCCTGTGTCCCCACCGCATACAATGGATGTTGGAGGATGTGGTGTCACCACTGTAGAAGCGATAATAGCCCAAAAATCCAAACGCAAAGGCAGCTCATAGAAAAAAACAAAGAAGGCCTCCACATAGTGCAAAATAAATCCGATGGTATGATGTAAAAAAGATGAATTTATTCCAATAAAAAATATAAAACAGTACAGGTGTCATGAAAAATGCTTGTAAAAAGTATCAGAGAACGTTCAGTCATGGCGTAGTATGTGAAGCTGAGAAGCAGGCTGCGGAGCGGATGCGCAGGCCTTCTTTGTTTTTTTCTATGAGCTGCCTTTGCGTTTGGATTTCTGGGCTATTGTCGCTTCTGCAGTGGTGACACCACATCCTCCAACATCCATTGTACGCGGTGGGGACACAAAAAGTAATCTATCACGTGAATTGCAACTTGCCTGGGAGATCCAATGCTTTTCTGACTCACCGCTGCTGGCATGTGTGTCCATGTGAAGGGGTAAGAGTATTTAATCTTCTCCCCCCCCCGGTGTTGGAATCACTGCCCTGGGTGTCGTATTTGCTGAATATCTTCTCTATTCACATGAATGCTAACACTCTTGTTATCTTACATGGAACATCTTGGATTATTGAACAACATCTTTTAAACAAACTCATATGTGAGGTTCACTCACTCTGGACTTTGTTTTGTGCACATAGCATAATTTCACTGATTATTTTCACGCTACGTTTGTTATTATTTGTGTCACTGTGTTATATATCTTGATTGATTGTATATGCATTGTTTAGGTGCTCTGATTTTGTGCTTGGGTCAATGAGCACATGGCTTTATACACCATATTTATATATACCATTGAGTTTTTAGAAGCGCTGCATCTGTTTATTTCTCTAATTTTGTCCACAATATGTCCTATTGTTGATGCTAGCAGCTATAACATGTTTTTTCACTAGTAGCGCAACTTTTCCCTTCACCCTTTCTTAAAGCAATCTACTAAGCTAGCCAGAACCACCTCTGGAGGGAGTTTATTCCACATTTTCACAGCTGTGAAGAAACCTTCCCGTATTTGGAGATGTAATCTCTTTTCCTCTAGACGTAAAGAGTGCCCCCGTGTCCTCTGTGTTGACCGTGAAGTGAATAACTCAACACCAAGTTTACTATATGGACCCCTTATATATTTAAACATGTTGATCATATCTCCCCTTATTCTCCTCTTCTCAAGAGTGAATAAATTCAGTTCCTCTAATCTTTTCTCAAAGCTGAGTTCCTCCATGCCTCTTATCAGTTTGGTTGACCTTCTCTGCACTTTCTCCAGTTCCTCGATATCTTTTTTGAGAACTGGTGCCCAAAACTGAACTGCATATTCCAGATGAGGTCTTACTAATGATTTTAACAGGGGCAAAATGATATCTCTCTCTCTGGAGTCCATACCTCTCTTAATACAAGAAATGACTTTGCTCGCTTTGGAAACCGCAGCTTGGCATTGCAAGCCATTATTGAGCTTATGATCCCAAAACCCCCAGATCCTTCTCCACTACGGATTCCCCCAGTTGTACTCCGCCCTAAATGTATGATGCATGCATATTCTTAGACCCAAGTGCATAACTTTTACATTTATCAACCAATAGTCCATCAAGTTCAACCTGTATAGATGTGCGTGTGTCAGTGTCTATAATTATTTCCCTTATCCCTCTATGTTGTGTTCTTTAAAATGCACATCCAAGAGTCTCTTAAAAATATCCATACTCCCCACTGACACCACCATTTGTGGAAGAGAGTTCCATATCCTTATTTCTCTGACAAGGAATTGGACCAAATGAACATATGGTGGCAGTTGCTGCCTACCAGTCTGTAATCACTTGGAGAGGGAAAGGTTGTGTTGGACTATCTCGGTACTGATAACATGGACACAATAAGTATCTTAAAAAATGTTTTATTACATATAAAAAATTATACAATTTAAAAAAAAACACACATACAATACCCCCCGGAAAATTCAACACATTATTCCTGACGGGTAATCCCGTGAGGTTTCTGTTGAGGTGAAGTATATTATAGCAGTTCCTCTACCGGTTTCGCGGACTCCACCGCTTCTTCAGGAGGAAATGATCTATATGACAAATAGTGTAATAGACCAAAACACAGTAAACAGCATGCAAAACAATAATACATAAAATACAAAGCTAATATACAGCCGTTGTTAGAAACATGAAGATCTGCTCACCCAATAGTAGGACCATAGACTGGTAGAGGCACTACCAGGCACAATGGGGAAAAACAGCGCCAACGAGGATTGGATATGGGAACCAAGCCTCGGTATGAGAACTGCAGACATGTGATATTACACATCAATACCAAGCCTCATTATGGAGGCCATAGGTTAACCATAAAGACGCTTATGAGGCGTAAAAATGCACGTAGCCCACGCGACACCGTCACAGGTGACGTAAACACTCCACCAAAACAAAGATCACATGACTACGACCAATGCATAGGAACGGAGTACGTGAGCTGTCATAGCTACAATATGTTGTGATTGGTAGGGAAAAAAATCTAGAGGCGTAGCCCCCACAGTACACAAAATTGTTGGGCGGCGTCACCATACCCGCCCTCACACTTGTGCTCAGGGTTTGTCCTTCCCCATTAATACCAGGCCGAGTCAACGTAACCAAGTAATGAGGAAAACTAAAAATAAAATAACTGGAAATTACATAAAACGTCTTAACCTTAAACAATGGAAACTAGAGGATACAATTCACATGATAGTACTAAAATCTTGAAAGTAACCATCAAATGGTAGATTATATCAAGCAAGGCAAATCAGTCAAATTGGAAATGGAATATATTATGACAAAATGAATAAGAGAGAAAAAAGGGGGAGGGGGGAGGAGATTGTACCCCAGGGAATGAGTGAGAGTAGGCACATCAGGATTGATTGATGAAAGTATTGATGTCCCAATCCACATTCATTCCGTGGGGTGAGTATGTCTTTAACTGGTATATCCAGAAAGTCTCTAATCTTGAGACTCCCCTGATGTTGGACTGCCCTCTCCAGTAAGGTATAAACTTATCTATAACTTGAAACTTAGTGCCCAGGGGGTTTTTGTTATGGCATTGAAGATAATGCCTGGGCACGGTGTGATTAATTCATCCTTTCTTTATGCTAGCAATGTGCTCATTGACTCTAATCGAGAATGTACGTATAGTGTGTCCCACGTAATGTCTTTTGCAGAGACAGGTGATAAGATATACAATGTAGCGAGTGGAGCAAGTGGTGAAGTGTTTCATTTGATACTGTAAAGATGTACTCGTAGACTCAAATGATTCAGTTTTTCTCCTGCCACAAATGTTGTGTAAGCATACTGTGGGATGGGGGTGTTTAGCTCAAGTGAATAGATGCATTTTTATGCAGTGAGTCCATATCAGACAGGCGTTCTAGTTAAGGGCCTGGTAGCCCATGTTTATTAAAACAGAAAAAAAAACAAAAGCAAAATGTCCATTCGGATTCCCACGCAGGGGTTTAAACTTCATTCAGCACATAAATGAAAACATACCAAGCCACCTGGCTCTTGTCAGCAGTTCCTCTGCTTGCTTTCAAATAGAAACGATTGTTTCCAGCTCCCTGGACTCACTGGCTTCCTCAGTCTCCCCGACTCTCAAGGCTGGCCAGCCTTTCCCAGTCCCTGGGCAAAGAATCCCCTTTACATGGGCTGCAGTCTCTTACAGGGCAGACCGCTCTCCAGACATAGGTCTGTCTTCACTCAGCAGTAGCAAGTTGCTCACTCTCCACCATCCTCCACCTTCTGCTCTCACCAGCCCCTCATTATATTGGTTGTGTGCACCTGAGCACACACCCTGCTGGCTGTCCACAAGACCCGGACACAGGGTTAGAGATCCCATCCCACCCAAGTCTCTGCGGGATCTCCAAACTACACAGCCCCATCTGAACTTAGCAAAACCCGGAGAAAGCTGCCAAAACAGTTTTCTCAATTTCCAAGCTATGCTCTGTAGTTCTGCAGTCTGCTGACATGTAGACTCTGTGTCCGTTTTTGCTCCCTTTCCATAGGGACAGGGACTCTCACTATCAAAATACATTGCACTTTCTGCATGGATAGTATCCTTTGAGATGATTAAAGAATACTGGTTGCACTGGGGGGTCAATAACATTGGGGGCAATTTGTCCTCCAAGGGACTGTGCCCCTCTGTAAATGACACCGGCTCTGTCGGGAAGGGCTGGGCCCAATATTTTGTCATTCTTTAAAACCTTCCAGTGTCTTTTAACCAATTAAGGATCGGACCAATACGGACCATAATGACCAGAGGTGATTTCACAATTTGGCACTGCGCTGCTTTAACTGGAAATTGTGCGGACATGCAATGTTGTACCCAAACCAAATTTGCGTCCTTTTCTTCCCACAAATAGAGCTTTCTTTTAATGGTATTTGATTGCCTCTGCGATTTTTTTTTGCGATATAAATGGAAAAAGACCGAACATTTTGAAAAAAATGATATTTTCTACTTTTTGTTATAAGAAAAATCAAATAAACTCAATTTTAGTCATACAATTAGGCCAAAATGTATTCAGCCACATGTCTTTAGTAATAAAAATGTCAATAAGCGTATATTTATTGGTTTGCGCAAAAGTTATAGGGTCTACAATCTAGGGTACATTTTCTGGAATTTACACAGCTTTTAATTTATGACTGCCTATCTCATTTCTTGAGGTGATAAAATGGCAGGGCAGTACAAACCCCCCCCCCCCCAAATGACCCCATTTTGGAAAGTAGACACCGCAAGGAAATTGCTGAGAGGCATGTGGAGCCCATTGAATATTTTTTTTTTGTCCCAAGTGATTGAATAATGACAAAAAATAAAAAAATAAAAAAAGTTGTCACTAAATGATATATTGCTCACACATGCCATGGTTATATGTGGAATTGCACCCCAAAATACATTTTGCTGCTTCTCCTGAGTATGGGGATACCACATGTGTGGGACTTTTTAGGAGCCTAGCTGCGTACGGGATCCCGAAAACCAAGCCCTGCCTTCAGGATTTCTAAGGGCGCAAATTTTTGATTTCCATAAAATGCCAAAATAGCACAAACCCCCCCCCCCCCCAAATGACCCCATTTTGGAAAGTAGACACCCCAAGGAAATTGCTGAGAGGCATGTTGAGTCCATTGAATATTTTTTTTTTTGTCCCAAGTGATTGAATAATGACAAAAAAAGCCTTTAAAAGCCTTTACAGGTTACCACATTAGATTTACAGAGGAGGTCTACTGCTAAAATGACTGCCCTCGATCTGACCTTTGCGGTGATACCTCACATGCATGATGCAATTGCTGTTTACATATGACGCCAGACCGACGCTTGTGTTCGCCTTTGCGCAAGAGCAGGGCAGGACAGGGGTGCTTTGTTTTTTTTATTATTAATTTTCTTTTTTTCTTTTCTTTTTAAACTGTTCCTTCCATATTTTTTTATCTTATTATTTTTTATTGTTATCTCAGGGAATGTAAATATCCCCTATGATAGCAATAGGTAGTGACAGCAGGGCCGGATTAACATAGGGGCTATTGGAGCTGCAGCTCCAGGCCCCTTCCTCAAGATAGGCCCATTTGCCCCAAAAAATAAATAAATAGAAAATCAAAAAAAAAAAAAAAAAAAGATCGACTTCAAGGATTGTAGCTCGGCGACCAGGGGTCACAGAGACCCCATATTTAGGGGGTATGTAACCGAAGACCCACTTCATCACTGGTCAAAATATGGGGCTGCTATCATTTATGGTTCCCGAGATACGGTGATGCTTGCGCAGCTAGCCACACACAGAGCAGCCAGTTTAACCACTTGACCACTGGGCACTTAAACCCCCTTAATAACCAGACCAATTTTCAGCTTTCGGTGCTCTCACATTTTGAATGACAATTACTCAGTCATACAACACTGTACCCATATGAAATTTTTGTCCTTTTTTTCACACAAATAGAGCTTTCTTTTGGTGGTATTTAATCACTGTTGGGTTTTTTATTTTTTGCGCTATAAGAGAGAAAAGACTGAAAATTTTGTAAAAAAATTATTTTTTTTTCGTTTCTGTTATAAAATTTTGCAAATTACTATTTTTTCTTCATAAATTTTGGCCAAAATTTATACTGCTACATATCTTTGGTAAAATTAAGTACAAATTGGTGTATATTATTTGGTCTTTGTGAAAGTTATAGAGTCCACAAGCTATGGTGCCAATATCTGAAAATTGATCACACCTGAAGTACTGACGGCCTATCTCAATTCTTGAGACCCTAACATGCCAGAAAAGTACAAATACCCCCCAAATGACCCCTTTTTGGAAAGAAGACATTCCAAGGTATTCAGAAAGAGGCATTGTGAGTTTTTTGAAGTTGTCATTTTTTCCCACAATTCTTTGCAAAATCAAGATTTTTTTTTTCTCTTTTTTTTTTTTTCACAAAATTGTCATATTAGCAGGTTATTTCTCACACACAGCATATGCATTCCACAAATTACACCCCAAAACACATTCTGCTATTACTCCCGAGTATGGCGATACCACATGTGTGAGACTTTTACACAGCGTGGCCACATACAGAGGCCCGACATGCAGGGAGCACCTTCAGGCGTTCTGGAGCACCCAGGCCAATTCTGACATTTCTCTCCTACATGTAAAAATCATCATTTGTTTGCTAGAAAATTACATAGAACCCCAAAACAATATATATGTTTTTTTAGCAAAGACCTTAGAGAATATAATGGTGGTTGTTGCAACTTTTTATCTCGCACGATATTTGCGCAGCAATTTTTTTAACGCGTTTTTTACGGAAAAAAATGTTTTGTGCTTAAAAAAAAAAAAAAAACAGTAAAGTTAGCCCAATGTTTTTGCATAATGTGAAAGATGAAGTTACGCCGAGTAAATAGATACCTAACATGTCGCCCTTAAAAATTGCACACACTCGTGGAATGGCGCCAAACTTCGCTACTTAAAAAATCCCCATAGGCGACGCTTTAAATATTTTTACTGGTTACATGTTTTGAGTTACAGAGTAGGTCTAGGAACAAAATGATTGCTCTCGCTCTAACGTTCGCAGAGATACCTCACATGTGTGGTTTGAAAACCGTTTTCATATGTGGGCGGGACTTACGTATGCGTTCGCTTCTGTATGCGAGCTCACGGGGACAGGGGCACTTTAAAAAAAAAAAAAAATGTTATTCTTCATTTTACTTTATTTATTTTAGTTTGACATGTTTTTCCGCCCTAAACATTTTTTTGATCACTTTTATACCTATTACAAGGAACGTAAACATCCCTTGTAATAGGAATATGGCATGACAGGTCCTCTTTACAGTGAGATATGGGGGGGGGGGGTGTCAATAAGACCCCACATCTCACCTCTAGGCTGGGAAGCCTGAAAAAAAAACAAAAAAAAAAACAACAATCCTGGCTTTGATCGTAGCGGTGAGTCGGTAGAAGCACCGGAGGGCGGCGGGGGGGGGGGGACATCCCCTCTCGCCTCCCGTAAGAATGATCAAGCGGCGGAACAGCCGCTATGATTGTTCTTATGGTGTAGCGAATCGCCGGCTGAAAAAGCTAATATCTGAATGATGCCTGTAGCTGCTCCCATCATTCAGATATCCCCGCACAAAGTCAAGGACGTCATATGACGGCCGGAGGGCGGGAAGTGGTTATTGCAGAGTATTGCCGGGCATTGCGGAGTATTGCTGGGCATTGCGGAGTATTGCAGGGCATTGCAGAGTATTGCGGACTATGGCAGGGTATTGCGGTGTATGGCAGGGTTTTGCACAGGTATTGCACAGGGTATTGTGGAGGGTATTGCACAGGGTATTGTGGAGGGTATTGCAGAGTATTGTGGAGGGTATTGCAGAGTATTGTGGAGGGTATTGCAGAGTATTGTGCAGGGTATTGCAGAGTATTGTGCAGGGTATTGCAGAGTATTTTGCAGAATATTGCGCAGGGTATTGCAGAGTATTGCGCAGGGTATTGCAGAGTATTGCAGAGTATTGCACCAGAGTATTGCAGAGTATTGCACCAGAGTATTGCAGAGTATTGCACCAGGGTATTGCAGAGTATTGCACCAGGGTATTGCAGAGTATTTTGCAGGGTATTGCGCAGGGTATTGCAGAGTATTTTGCAGGGTATTGCGCAGGGTATTGCAGAGTATTGCGCAGGGTATTGCAGAGTATTGCGCAGGGTATTGCAGAGTATTTTGCAGGGTATTGCAGAGTATTTTGCAGGGTATTGCAGAGTATTGCGCAGGGTATTGCAGAGTATTGCACCAGGGTATTGCCGAGTATTGCACCAGGGTATTGTCGAGTATTGCACCAGGGTATTGCAGAGTATTGCACCAGGGTATTGGCAGGGTATTTTGCAGAGTATTGGCAGGGTATTTTGCAGAGTATTGGCAGGGTGTATTGCAGAGTATTGGCAGGGTATAGCACAGGGATGGCTGAGCAGGGATGGATGGATGGCTGGATCTGTGACTGCAATTGTCACAGATCCAGCCCACAGAGCTGCTGCTGCCATCCGCTCCCTCCCCTCTCCTCTCACACTGTACCGATCGGTACAGAGAGGGGAGGGAGGAACCGGCGTCATCAAATGACGCCGGTCTGTTTACAAGTGATTGCTCCGTCATTTGACGGAGCGATCACGTGGTAAACGGCCGCTATCAGCGGCGATTTACCGCGATTCGTGATCCGCCGGGTCCTCTGGACCCGGCGGTCACGGAGTTTCCCGTGTGCGCGCCCCAGGGGGCGCGCGGGAGCGCGATTCTGGGAGGACGTTATATAACGTCCTCCCAGAGTTAAGCAACCACCTTGTCGACGTTATTTGTCGGCAGGTGGTTGTTAAGTGGTTAAATACAAGCTGACACACTCTGCAGAACACTGAGAGGAGGAGCTCACAGCGCTTCTCTCCTACGTGTAAAAATCATCATTTGTTTTTTGCTAGAAAATTACTCAGAACCCTCAAACATTATGTATATTGTTTTAGCAGAGACCCTATGGAATAAAATGGTGGTCTTTGCAACTTTTTATGTTGCACGGTATTTGCGCAGCAATTTTTCAAACGTGTTTTTTTTGGAAAGAAACTGCTTCATTCATAAAAAAAAAGAAAAACAATAAAGTTAGCACTATTTTTTTTTTTGTATACTAAGCAATGCTTTCATTTTTTTTACCAGTTACATGTTTAGAGTTACAGAGGAGGTCTAGTGCTAGAATTATTGCTCTCGCTCTAACGATCGTGGCGTATGTAACCTGTGTGTATCTGGCTCTGATACTAGCCAGTGCCTACCCAGCCACTGACTAGTATCTCTCCCCAGCCTGTCCCCACACACCCTCTCTCCTGCTGACCTGTGGATGGGGGAATCACTCCTGCAGTGTTATTGTGTTCTGCCTGCGAATACAATGATTAGTGTTGCCAACTATAGCTGGCAGCACTAATTGTTTTGGAAAAACCTGACAGGCTGGTTGTACTCAAGTCAGATAATAGATTGACTTGTGTAAAACCAGCTAGCCCATACATAGATCGACTATGGCTGGTCTCTGCTTAATTGGCTTAATTTCAATCCATGTATGGCCCGCTTAACCACTACGCAGTCCCTAAACATCCTTCCACAAACCTTTACATTATTCCTTCCCAGATTCCCTTCATCCTCCTCACCTGTACATACTCTCCACACTTCTCTCCTGTACATACTGCTCACTGTCATACCCTCCACACTCCTCTCCTGTACATACTGCTCACTGTCATACCCTCCACACTCCTCTCCTGTACATACTGCTTGCTGTCATACCCTCCACACTCCTCTCCTGTACATAGTGGCCACTGTCATACTCTCCACACTCCTCTCCTGTACATACTGCCCACTGTCGTACTCTCCACACTCCTCTCCTATACATAGTGCCCACTGTCATTCTCTTCTCTTCTGTACATAGTGCCCACTGTCATACCCTCCACACTTCTCTCCTTTACATAGTGCCCGCTGTCATACCCTACACACTCCTCTCCTGTACATAGTGCCCGCTGTCATACACTTCTCTCCTGTACATAGTGCCCACTGTCGTACTCTCCACACTCCTCTCCTGTACATACTTCTCACTGTCATACCCTCCACACTCCTCTCCTATACATAGTGCCCACTGTCATACCCTCCACACTCCTCTCCTATACAAAGTGCCGACTGTCATACCCTCCACACGTCTCTCCTGTACATACTGCCCACTGTCATATTCTCCAGACTCTTCTTCTGTACATACTGCTCACTGTCTTACCCTCCACACTCATCTCATGTACATACTGCTCAGTATCATACTGTCCACACTCCTCTCCTGTACATACTGCCCACTTTCATAAACTCCTCTATTGTACGTAGTGCCGGCTGTCATACCCTCCACACTTCTCTCCTTCCCAGATTCCTTCATCCTCCTCACCTGTACATAGTGCCCACTGCCATACTCTCCACACTTCTCTTCTGTACATACTGCTCACTGTCATACCCTCCACACTCCTCTCCTATACATACTGCTTGCTGTCATACCCTACACACTCCTCTCCTGTACATAGTGCCCGCTGTCATACACTTCTCTCCTGTACATAGTGCCCACTGTCGTACTCTCCACACTCCTCTCCTGTACATACTTCTCACTGTCATACCCTCCACACTCCTCTCCTATACATAGTGCCCACTGTCATACCCTCCACACTCCTCTCCTATACATAGTGCCCACCGTCATACACTCCACACTTAACCACTACGCAGTCCCTAAACATCCTTCCACAAACCTTTACATTTTTCCTTCCCGGATTCCTTCATCCTCCTCACCTGTACATAGTGCCCACTGTCATACTCTCCACACTTCTCTTCTGTACATACTGCTCACTGTCATACCCTCCACACTTCTCTTCTGTACATACTGCTCACTGTCATACCCTCCACACTTCTCTCCTTTACATAGTGCCCACTGTCATTCACTTCTCTTCTGTACATAGTGCCCACTGTCATACCCTCCACACTTCTCTCCTTTACATAGTGCCCGCTGTCATACCCTACACACTCCTCTCCTGTACATAGTGCCAGCTGTCATACACTTCTCTCCTGTACATAGTGCCCACTGTCGTACTCTTCACACTCCTCTCCTGTACATACTTCTCACTGTCATACCCTCCACACTCCTCTCCTATACATAGTGCCCACTGTCATACCCTCCACACTCCTCTCCTATACATAGTGCCCACTGTCATACACTCCACACTTCTCTCCTATACATAGTGCCGACTGTCATACCCTCCACACGTCTCTCCTGTACATACTGCCCACTGTCATATTCTCCAGACTCTTCTTCTGTACATACTGCTCACTGTCTTACCCTCCACACTCATGTCATGTACATATTGCTCAGTATCATACTGTCCACACTCCTCTCCTGTACATACTGCCCACTTTCATAAACTCCTCTATTGTACGTAGTGCCGGCTGTCATACCCTCCACACTCCTCTCCTGTACATACTGCTCGCTCTCATACCCTCCACACTCCTCTCCTGTACATACTGCCCACTGTCATACCCTCCACACTCTTCTCCTGTACATACTGCCCACTGTCATATTCTCCAGACTCTTCTTCTGTACATACTGCTCACTGTCTTACCCTCCACACTCATCTCATGTACATACTGCTCAGTATCATACTGTCCACACTCTTCTCCTGTACATACTGCCCACTTTCATAAACTCCTCTATTGTACGTAGTGCCGGTTGTCATACCCTCCACACTCCTCTCCTGTACATACTGCTCACTGTCTTACCCTCCACACTCCTCTCCTGTACATACTGCCCACTGTCATACCCTCCACACTCCTCTCCTGTACATACTGCCCACTTTCATAAACTCCTCTATTGTACGTAGTGCCGGCTGTCATACCCTCCCCACTCCTCTCCTGTACATACTGCCCACTGTCTTACCCTCCACACTCATTTAATGTACATACTGCTCAGTATAATACCGTCTATATGCCTCTCCTGTACATACTGCTAACTGTCATACCCTCCACACTCCTCTCCTGTACATACTGCTCGCTCTCATACCCTCCACACTCCTCTCCTGTACATACTGCCCACTTTCATAAACTCCTCTATTGTACATAGTGCCGGATGTCATACCCTCCACACTCCTCTCATGTGCATACTGCCCACTATCATACCCTCCACACTCCTCTCCTGTACATACTGCCCACTATCATACCATCCACACTCCTCTCCTGTACATACTGCTCACTGTCATACTCTGTACACTCCTCTCCTGTACATACTGCCCACTGTCATACACTCCACACTCTTCTCCTGTACATACTGCTCACTGTCTTACCCTCCACACTCATTTAATGTACATACTGCTCAGTATAATACCGTCTATACTCCTCTCCTGTACATATTGCTCACTGTCATACCCTCCACACTCCTCTCCTGTACATACTGCCCACTTTCATAAACTCCTCTATTGTACATAGTGCCGGATGTCATACCCTCCACACTCCTCTCCTGTGCATACTGCCCACTATCATACCCTCCACACTCCTCTCCTGTACATACTGCCCACTATCATACCATCCACACTCCTCTCCTGTACATACTGCTCACTGTCATACCCTGTACACTCCTCTCCTGTACATACTGCCCACTGTCATACCCTGTACACTCCTCTCCTGTACATACTGCTCACTGTCATACCCTGTACACTCCTCTCCTGTACATACTGCCAACTATCTTTCTCTCCACATTCCTCTCCTGTATATACCACCCCCATCATACCCTCCACACTCCTCTCCAGTACATACTGCCCACTGTCATACCCTCCACACTCCTCTCCTGTACATACTGCCCACTTTTATACCCTCCACACTCCTCTCCGGTACATACCACCCTCTGTCATATCCTCCACACTCCTCTCCTGTACATACTGCCCACTGTCATACCCTCCACACTCCTCTCCTGTACATACTGCCCACTTTTATACCCTCCACACTCCTCTCCGGTACATACCGCCCACTGTCATACCCTCCACACTCCTCTGCTGTGCATACTGCCCACTGTCATACCCTTCAAACTCCTCTCCTGTACATAGTGCCTTCTGCCATACCCTCCACACTCCTCTCCTGTACATAGTGCCCACTGTTAGACCCTCCACATTCCTCTCCATCACCTGCACATACTTCCCAGTTTTATACCCTCCATACTCCTCCCCTATGCCTCTTACCCACAAAAACAGTTCTTTAAAATTATACTGAATATCCTCAATGTTACCAGATCTAGAATAGGCACAATTTTGTTAGTTCAACTAAAGGAAATCTTCTCAGTCCTCATATTTGTTCTGCCCCATTATTAGTACTCATTTCATTTTGTGATTACTATTGTGATGTATAGATGAACATTGGGGATCTCAGCTACTCTAAATATAGCACTTGTAAAAAAAAGTGTCCCTTAAAAATATTTTTGAAATGTTGGCAACTATGCACTTAGGCACTGACCAAGGGCCACCGGGTCATTAGGGGGCCCCATGAGAGGCTCCTGGGATCCTGTGATAATAAAGCGGTAATAAACTTTGCTAACATTACTACTTTTTAGAGGCCCTGAAGTAGGTTATGCCATAGTGTACAAATATGTACAGCATATTAACACATTAGGGTACATTTATATTGTCAGACTGAGCCCTCCAGTGCTGCACTGTGATCAATCCGGCGGGTCCTGGGCGCTTCCATCTTCACCCGGTCTTCCTTCTGGGTTCTGTGCCTTCGGTCATTTGCCTTGGCTGGGCTGCGTTGATGTCATTCCCACGCATGCTCATGCGCATCCTCTCTCTCTCATCATCCCTCCCTTACCCCTCTGTCATCCTCTCTCTCTCATCTCCCTTTTCTCTCTCATCCTCCCTCCCTTACCCCTCACCCCTCTCTCATCCTCTCTCTCTCTCTCTCTTTCTCATCCTCTCTCTCTCTCTTTAATTTAATTTGTTATAACAAAAAATTGTTTGCATATTTATTTATTTATTATTTATAAAAGGCCCACCAAAATCCTCAGCACCAGGCCCATGATGTTCTTAATCTGGCCCTGAGTGACAGGTACTCTTTTTTTGAAAAAAATGGGGTCTATTAGACCCTAGATCTTTCCTCTGCCCTCAAAGCATCTGACCACACCAAGATTAGTGTGATAAAATGCTTTCCCAATTTCCCAATGGCGCTTTTTATATCCGGGGGGGGGACATTCCCTCCCACTGCTTGTAAAAGCAGTCTAGAGGCTAATTTGCCACTAGGATTGCTCTTACATGAAAGCCGGCCGCTGGCTGAAAAGAATGATACCAAGATGATACCTAAACCCGCAGGCATCATTCTGGTATAACCATTCAAAGTCCAGCAACATACCAGTACGTTGCTGGTCTTTGTTGGACATGTATTGTAATCTTTTTTTTCATGCAGCCTGTTGGCTGAACGAAAAAAAGAGATTGATCGGTGGGTATGCCCACCATTAGAATACCTCGCTTCATTCACCCACTTCTAATGATGGGCATACATGCACCATTTATATATGCCGAAGCATGGGGGCATCATCCCGCAAAAGTAATGCCGCGTACACACGGTCGGACTTTTCCACGGGCAAGCCTCCGTCGGAATTTCGACCGTATGTACGCGGCATTAGGAGCAAAATCACTCCTGCGCCCCTGCTGCCCCCATGGTCTTTTTTTTAACTGTGGTGGTGAAATCACCTCCTACAGCACTGGAGTCGCAGGGATCAGGCCTGTCTCTGCGAACGCTGCAGTTATGTGTGTTGTGTTTTGTAAGTGACAGTGATTGATCGATACTGCACTTGGGTGGCCTGGGCTGGACGGAGGGGCAAAACGCAGGTGCTAGCAGGTATCTGGGCTGATCCCGCTAACACTGCGTTTTTGGGAACCCTAAACTGCTGGGGACGCTAGTATAGATCTAAGTAGAAAAATATATATAGTTGCGCTAGTTGTGAAATTAATCATAAACACCAGTGATTGTAAATCTAAATAAATACAACAGTGATAAATAAACAGTGACAAATGAAGTTATACATTGCTCAATGAAGGCCAAAGCAAACAACATCTGTATAATGATAAAAAATAAATGTGATTGAAAATTGAAAAATTTATTATGAATTGTCCACCAATCGCATAAAAAACTTCAAAGTTCATGTGTTATAGCAAAAACGCCCGTGATAGTGTCCGGATAAAGAGTAATGAATCCAATCTTCATTGAAAAATACCAATCGTGACAATCCATCACCATCAGTGAGTAATCCTGCTTACCAGAAAAAATGGGTCCCCTATCACAGAGGACCTTAAACAGCGTGTAATGTTTCTTGATCAAAACCACCAGTCTTCAAACCGCATGTAATAGATCTCGATTAATACTTCCAGATAGCCCATATAGCATAATCCAGTTGCCAGTATTCCACACCATTAGAGGCACATAAAAGGAAGGGGGACACTGGATAGTGTAAAATCCTTGGGTTTATTGTTAAAAAGTCATAAAAACATACTTACAAAAGCAAAATTGTTAGACAGCCTTAGGTATAACAGCGCTGGCCGGTCAGGCGCTGGCACACAGACACGTCCGTGGATCGAGCAGGTGGAGGGTGACGTCAGCACAACGCTCGTATCCTCCCTACGCGTTTCACACTCACTGCATCTGACCCGGCTTGCCTGTGACCTTTCCAGTTTTCTGCCTGCATCCAACCTCTGGCTTGTTGTGACCTCTCCTCTGTCTGATCCCTCAGTACCTGTGCTGCCAGCCAGTTAACCAACCCGGCTTGTCTGACCAATCTTACCACCCCTGGTTCCAGTCCTGCCTGCTGTGTTCCTGTGCGCTAGTATAGATCTGATCAGATCAGATATTGATCCGTTCAGATACTATACCACTAAGGGAGGTGTATGCTTTGTGCATGGGTGTTAGCGTTACTGGCACTAACCTGACGCTGCCTGAGGCAACGCAGACCCTCTCTGATGCTAAAACCTAATTGATATCACCCGCCGGTCGATTAGGGGGTTAAACCTTTATTGGGTTATATACGGCGGGTGCCCTGACACTATAAAAAGCAAACTAACTAACCAGCGTCACCCGTAACACTTATACGGTGATCACTGGTGAAAGGGTTAACTAGGGGCAATCAGGGGGTTAAAACCTTTATTAGATAATATATGGGGGTACCTGACGCTATAAAAACCTGGCGGCGAACCTAAAAAAAATAACTGACTACCTAGCGGCGCCAGCATAACTAATACAGCGATCAGAAAAATGATTGCTTAGCGACACTGGCAAAAGGGGGTGAAAGGGTTACCTGGGGGGCGATCAAGAGGTTAAACCTTTATTAGGTAATATATGGGGGTACCTGACGCTATAAAAACCTGGCGGCGAATATAAAAAAATAACTGACTACTAGGGATGAGCTCGGTGTTCGAGTCGAACATAGGTTCGACCCGAACATCGGCTGTTCGCGCGTTTGCGCCAAATTCGAGTGACGCGAACGGCCCACAATACACTGCGCCATCGCAGTGTAATCCCGGCGCTGTGATTGGCCAAGCATGCACTGTGACCCTGCATGCTTGGCCAATCACAACGCCGGCAGCGAGGAGAGCAATGATTGGCCACAGACAGGATGCCTGTGGCCAATTATAGCTTAGGGGGTTTAGTACACGCCCCACACTATAAAAGGCCGCCAGCGCGGCGGCCTCGTGTAGTGTGTTCCGGAGCAGGGAAAGTGAAGGATAGGCAGGGACAGTGTCAAATCTATTCTTTGCTAAACCTTGTGTGTAGGGACAGAGAAGGATAGGCAGGGGACAGTGTCAGTGTCATATTCTTTGCTAAACCTTGTGTGCAGGGAGAGAGAAGGATAGGCAGGGAGAGTGTCAGTGTCATATACTTTGATAAACCTTGTGTGCAGGGAGAGAGAAGGATAGGCAGGGGACAGTGTCAGTGTCATTGTTGCTAAGCCTCCTGCACATTATACACCTGAAGTTAGCCCGTATTGCTGCTTTTTCCTGGTGTGTTACACCAACAGGATTTTGCGGCACTTACAGCGGGCGGAGTGTGCCTCCTGACCATATTACACCTGAACTTAGCCTGTATTGCTGCTTTTTCCTGGTGTGTTACACCAACAGGATTTTGCGGCACTTACAGCGGGCGGAGTGTGCCTCCTGACCATATTACACCTGAACTTAGCCTGTATTGCTGCTTTTTCCTGGTGTGTTACACCAACAGGATTTTGCAGCACTTACAGCGGGCGGAGTGTGCCTCCTGACCATATTACACCTGAACTTAGCCTGTATTGCTGCTTTTTCCTGGTGTGTTACACCAACAGGATTTTGTGGCACTTACAGCGGGCGGAGTGTGCCTCCTGATCATATTACACCTGAACTTAGCCTGTATTGCTGCTTTTTCCTGGTGTGTTACACCAACAGGATTTTGCGGCACTTACAGCGGGCGAAGTGTGCCTCCTGACCATATTACACCTGATCTTAGCCTGTATTGCTGCTTTTTCCTGGTGTGTTACACCAACAGGATTTTGCGGCACTTACAGCGGGCGGAGTGTGCCTCCTGACCATATTACACCTGAACTTAGCCTGTATTGCTGGTTTTCCCATTTCCCTGCAGGCCATTAGAATGTCTGGAAGGCAAACAAGGAGAGGCAGACAGTCAGGAGCCAATAAAAGTGGGCAAGCAGGCTCTGTGTCTAGAGACAACAGTGCTGGTCGTGGACGCGGTGCATCGCCATCAGCACGTGGCCATGGTACACGCTTGTCCTTCTTTTCGGCAGCTGGACGTGTTGAGCTGCATCATGCCGAAGACTTGGTAGAGTGGATGACCAAGCCCTCCTCATCCTCCTCATCCTCTCTCACCCAGGCTCAGGGTACTGGCAAAGCAGCTGCCAAAGCGTCCTCTTCTCTGGTATCAATGTCATCATCAGTCACTCCTTCTCTAGACAAACCATGTCCTCCTGAGGAGTCCCCCGAACTGTTTGAGCACAGTGTTGGGTACATGCTCCAGGAGGATGCCCAGCGTTTCGAAGGGTCTGATGATGTTACCCAGCTAGAGGAAGGCAGTAGCGTGAGAGCAGAGAGAGGGGATGCTCAAGAAGGACACCAATCTGGCAGTCATGTTCCAGCAGCTGCAGCATACTGCCAGATTGGCTCCAGTGATGAGGAGGGAGGGGATGATGAGGTCACTGATTCCACGTGGGTGCCTAATAGGAGAGAGGAGGAGGAGGAGGAGGAGGAGGATGAGGAGGAGGCACATCTCCAACGAGGCAGGATGCCCTCGGGGGGCCAGCGTAAGGGCAGCACACCAACGGAATCACACCGCAGCGCTCCGCCTGTGCAGGGCACTGCCTCTGCCCGTTATTTAAAAAGTTCTTTGGTGTGGGCCTTTTTTGAGTCGAGTGCATCAGATCGCACAGCTGCTGTTTGCAACATATGTCTCAAGCGTATATCGCGTGGCCAAAACATCACCCGCTTGGGCACCACATGCTTGACCAGACATATGTTGACCTGCCATGCAGCTCGTTGGCAAGCCTACCTTAAAGACCCACACCAAAGAACAAAGCGGACCTCTTCTTGCACCGCATCAGCTGGGATCTCCAACCCCACTATACCTTCAGTCCTCTCTGAAACCTGCTCTGAGAGGAATGAAGGTGTAGAATTAGGTGTGTCACAGCCAAGTACTTGCGGGCACTCTGCTAGCAGTACACCGACGTCCGATTCTAGCAGGCAAATTTCCCTGCCCCAGCTGCTGGACCGTCGAAAGAAGTTCACTCCCAGCCATCCACATGCCCAGCGGTTGAATGCTAGCTTGGCTAAATTGCTAGCGCTTCAACTGCTGCCTTTTCAGTTGGTAGACTCGGCCCCCTTCCGTGAGTTTGTGCAATGTGCGGTTCCTCAATGGCAGGTTCCCAAACGCCACTTTTTCTCACGGAAGGTGATTCCGGCTCTCTACCGGCATGTGGAAGGCAATGTCTTGGCCTCGCTGGACAGGGCGGTCAGCGGTAAGGTGCATATTACCGCTGACTCATGGTCCAGCAGGCATGGACAGGGACGTTACCTTTCTTTCACGGCCCATTGGGTCACTCTTTTGGCAGCTGGGAAGGATGCAGGACAAGGTGCAGTAGTGTTGGAGGTTGTTCCACTGCCACGCCTCCAAAATGCTACTACTGGTTGTGACACACCTCTGCCCTCCACCGACTCCTCTTCTTCTTCCTCCGTGGCCTCTTCCTGTGCTTTGTCCTCGGAACCAGCGGTGCTCCGTAGGCGTTCAAGGGGCTATGCAAGTACGCAGGCAAAAAGATGCCATGCTGTGCTTGCGCTGGTGTGTTTGGGGGACAGGAGCCACACTGGGGCAGAGGTTCTGCCTGCTCTGCAGGGGCAGGCCGAGAGGTGGTTGACGCCACGCCAGCTTAAGCCAGGAATGGTAGTTTGCGACAATGGCACCAACCTCCTCTCCGCTCTCCGACAGGGACAACTGACCCATGTGCCCTGTGTGGCTCACGTCCTTAACCTGGTGGTGCAGCGGTACTTGGGCAGGTACCCGGGCTTACAGGATGTCCTGAGGCAGGCCAGGAAAGTCTGTGTGCATTTCCGCAGATCTTATAATGCCAGTGCTCGCCTGGCTGAGCTGCAAAAGGAGTTGAACCTGCCCAAGAACCGCCTTATATGTGACATGCCCACCAGGTGGAACTCAACGTTGGCCATGCTGCAGCGGCTTCACACGCAGCAGAGGGCCATCAATGAGTACCTGTGCGACTACGGCACCAGGACAGGGTCAGGGGAGCTCAGGTTTTTTTCACCACGCCAGTGGGGCATGATCAGGGATGCATACACTGTCCTGGCACCATTTGAGGAGGCCACGAGGATGGTGAGCAGTGACAGTGCATGCATCAGTGACACTGTACCTCTTGTCCACCTGTTGGAACATACGCTGCATGGAATAATGGACAGGGCCCTTGAGGCAGAACAGAGGCAGGAAGAGGAGGACTTCCTTGCCTCTAAAGGCCCCCTTTACACAGACAGTGTTCCTTCTGTCCCACCCATCGCACAGGAAGAAGAGGAGGAGGAGGATTGTGTCAGCATGGAGGTGGAGCCTGGCACTCAGCATCATCAGCAGCAGTCTTTTAGCTATGATTTACAGTCCCAAGAAACCAGTGGACTTGTACGTGGCTGGGAGGAGGTGGCTGCGGATCATGTCGTCCTTAGTGACCCAGAGGACTCCGGACCGAATGCCTCAGCTAACCTACGCTGCATGGCCTCCCTGATCCTGCAAAGTCTGCGGAAGGATCCTCGTATTCTTCGGATCAAGGAGAGGGACCATTACTGGCTGGCCACTCTCCTTGATCCACGGTACAAGGGTAAGGTTGCGGACCTTATCTTACCGTCGCAGAGGCAGCAGAGGATGAGACAACTCCGGGAGGCCTTGCAGAAAGGTCTGTGCAACGCGTTCCCAGAGACTGGGAGGTTACAAACTCCTGGTCCTGGACAACGAGTTGCTGAGGCTTCGGTCAGTCAAAGAAGGAGCGGTGGGGAAGGTGGCCGTCTGACCGATGCGTTCAGACAATTCTTTAGTCCGCAGCCCCAAGGTATGATCGGTTCCAGCAACCATCGCCAGCGTCTGATATACATGGTGCAGGAATACCTAGGGGCAAGGTCAGACTTGGACACCTTCCCCACCGAAAATCCTCTGGCTTACTGGGTCTTGAGGATGGATCACTGGCCAGAGCTTGCACAGTATGCAATTGAGCTACTGGCCTGTCCTGCATCCAGCGTTCTTTCAGAACGCACATTCAGTGCTGCTGGAGGATTTGTCACGGATCACAGGGTGCGCCTGTCCACCGACTCTGTTGATCGACTGACCTTCATAAAGATGAACCAGTCTTGGATCACCACCAGCTACCAAACACCTGAAGCTGATATAACAGACTAATTTATTTTCAAATGTCACATCCCTTCAAGACTGATGCTGATGCTGAGAGACTGTCCTGTTATGTTGACTGACTATCCTCCTCCTCCTCAATGATCCGATTGATGATGATAGCTTGTAAGAACATTGTTGTTTCTGGGTGCCGCCACCAGTGGCTAAGGCCCAATTTTTCAGCCCCTGTTTAACAGGGGCGTGTTATTACAATTTTTTATGCAATGCTTTGCAGCAAGGCTCATTCCTGCACTCCAACTAGAGTATCTGGGAGTGGTTGCAGTGTCGTGGCACCAGCACCAGTGGCTAAGGCCCAATTTTTCAGCCCCTGTTTAACAGGGGCGTGTAATTACAATTTTTGATGCAATACTTTGCAACAGGGCTCATTGCTGTGCTCCAAGTACAGTCTCTGTGAGGGGTTGCAGTGTTGTGGCACCAGTGCCTAAGGCCCAATTTGTATGCCCCTGTTTAACAGGGGCATGTAATTACAATTCTTGATCTAATAATTCACAGCAGGGCCCATTCCTGCGCCCACCAAGACTAACTGTGAGGCCTTACAGTGTTGTGTCCACACCACCACCACCACCACCACCAAAGGCCCAATTTTTCAGCCCCTGTTCAACAGGGGCATGCAATTACAATTCTTGATCTAATAATTCACAGCAGGGCCCATTCATGCGCCCACCAAGAGTAACTGTGAGGGCTCACAGTGTTGTGGCAACACCAACATGTAAGGGGCAAATTTCAGCTGAGTATATACGGCAGGCCCTTACTTTCAAACATTCAACTTACAAACGACTCCTCCTTGCAAACGGTAGGATACAACAGGAAGTGAGAGGAAATCTACCCCTAGGAAGGCAAATTCTCTCCTGTAAGAGTTAATATGGGAAAAAAGTGTCTCCTCTCCACTGATGCTTTATCACCAATTCTTGTTTCAATAAAAACCCAAAATTTTCAAAAAACATTTGTCATTAGGACGGAAAGTGAGGTGAACTGTTCTGAACAGGTGCACACTGCACAGACAGCAAAACAAATGTTACAGGGGTGATAACCCTTCCCTATGTTTTCCAAAAAGCTTAAAAATAGATTTTTTGGCTGGAGCTACACTTAAACAATGTACCTGTTCAAAATTACAAACAGATTCTACATAAGAACAAACCTACAGTCCCTGTCTTGTATGCACCGCCTGTATACGGCTGTTCAGAGTATATAGGGCCTTTTTTCTTTTGTGTGCGGGGTTCCCCTTAATATCCATACAAGACCCAAAGGGGCTGGGGTGGGGGGGGGGGGGGCTGTGATGGGGTAGCTATGCCATTTTTCTTAAAGATTTTCATCCATATTACCGGGACCAGACATTACATTAAAGCCGCAAGCAGTTTTAAATGGCTTTTTTTCCTTTAAAAATGTAATTTTGTGCAGGGACAGTTCTAAACACGGGAAACACGTGGCACTTCACAGGCATACTTTAGACACCCCCCAGGTACGATATTTAAAGGAATATTTGACTTTTTTTTTTCACTTTATGCATCATTAAAATGACTGCTCCCGAAAAACGGCCGTTTTTAAAACTTTTTTTTGGATTGATACATGTCCCCTGGTGCAGAACCCGGGTTCCCAAACCCTTTTTAGGACAATAACATGCATATTAGTCGTTATAAATAGCACTTTAGATTTCAAATGTTCGCATCCATTGTATTAAATAGGGTTCTAAAGTTCGTGCGAACTTTCGGTCCGTTCGCGGGTTCTGGTGCGAACCGAACCCGGGGGTGTTCGGCTCATCACTACTGACTACCTAGCGGCATCACCGACACTAATACAAAGATCAGAAAAATGATCGCTTATTGACACTGGCAAAAGGGGGTGAAAGGGTTACCTGGGGGGCGATCAAGGGGTTAAACCTTTATTAGGTAATATATGGGGGTACCCGACATTATAAAAACCTGGTGGCGAACATAAAAAAATTACTGACTACCTAGCAGCATCACCGACACTAACACACCGATCAGAAAAACGATTGATTAGTGACAGTGGCGCTAGGGGCTGAAAGGGTTACCTGGGGGGCGATCAAGGGGTTAAACCTTTATTAGGTAATGTATATGGGGGTACCTGACGTTATAAAAACCTGACGGCGAACATAAAAAATAACTGACTACCTAGCGCATCACCGACACTAATACAGCGATCAGAAAAACAATTGCTTAGTGACAGTGGTGCTAGGGGGTGAAAGGGTTACCTGGGGGGGGGCGATCAAGGGGTTAAACCTTTATTAGGTAATATATATGGGGTACCTGACTTTATAAAAACCTGACGGCGAACATAAAAAAATAACTGACTACTACCTAGCGCATCACCGACACTAATACAGCGATCAGAAAAACGATCGATTAGTGACAGTGGTGCTAGGGGCTGAAAGGGTTACCTGGGGGGTGATCAAAGGGTTAAACCTTTATTAGGGGGGGGGGTTAGGGGGCTACCCTGGACCTAAGGAACCTAACACTAACTGCCCTGACACTTTTACAGTTACAAATGTCACTGATTGCAGTGATCAGTAAATAAATGATCACTGCAATCAGTGACACTGTGACTGGGGGCTGGGGGGTGATCTGGGGGGTGATCTGGGGGTGACTGGGGGGGCGACCGTGTGCCTATGTGTTCTGGTGTCAGTGTACTGCTTGTGCACTTACTTGATGTCTTCTCTCGATGGCACTCCGGTATATGTGAGCGCCGCAGGAGAGATGACATCACTTCCTGCTGCTTCCTCTCTGCCTGTGTTTACATTGCACAGGCAGAGGAAGCATTTGATTCGCTGGGAGCGATCGTGAGGAGGTGGCCAGAAACCAATGGCCGCCCCCTCATCACGGATCGCTCTCAGAGCGATCCCGACCGTCCACTGTACCGGAGGCAGTCACGTACAGGTACGTGATTGTGTCTGTCCGTGCCATTTTGCCGACGTATATATACAGTGGGCGGTCGTTAAGTGGTTAAAGATGTCCTTGCTTTGCTTATGTTGCACTGAAAAGGAAGTGACAAAGGACCACTTGAATTTGGTATTTTGAACTTGTTGAGTCTGGTCTAGCAGCAATGAGTTCCTATCAAATAATGACACTTTGTTTATTTCTTCATCGATGTTGGAGGGGTTATAAACTTTTTCTATGAATTTTGATTTAAGAATCAAGGCTTTATGATTCAAAAGGAGAAAGTTAGCTTATATTTGATTGTGAAAAATATCCATACTTTGCATTGCTTTTACAATGCTGATGTTATAAAATGTAAGTGGTTCTAAAGGCAGATGGTTTTGTACCTTAATGCATTCTCTGCATTTAGGGAAAAAACTTTCTGAGTGCAGCTTCTCCCCCCCTTATACATACCTGAGACCCATCTCGATCCAGCGATGTGCATGAGAGCAGCAGCTCTCTCCCGGGGCCCTCTCTCTCCTCATTGGCTCACACAGCAGCAGGATTGCTGCTGTCAATCACAGACAGTGAGTCAATAAGGAAAGATTTGGGGCGGGGCTAAGCCACGCTTTGCATGTGAATGGACAATGTCCATTCACAGGAACGTGGCTCAGGAGCAAGCCTGCTTGCTATCGGGTTCACTCAGCGGAGGGAGGAGCCAGCACCACCAGCAAGGAACCCAAAAAGAAGAGGATCAGGGCTGAAAAACTATCAATAATATTCATCAGCATAAGATTCATTTTTAAGAAAGAACAATACTGAAATGTTTTATTTATGTTTGAGGGGCTACAGTTTACATGACACACCAGAAGAGGCTACAGAAGTAACAAGACTTTTTTTTATGCTCTTTGTGAATAAATATATTCTAAATTAGGTGGTTCAAGGAGTGTACACTTCACACTGCATCTCATACAGTAAATAATGCACACATGGACTGGTAGGAGGTCCAAAGGACCATATTACAAGTTTACAGAGTGAAATCAGTGATCTTTCATTAAAGTGGTAATACATTTAGGATTTTTTCCTTATTTTCACCACGTTATCTGGTAATTAAAGCGGAGTTCCACCCTGAAGTGGAAGTACCGCTCATCGGATTCCTACCCCACTCCGGTGACACAATTGGCACCTTTCAATGGGGAGGGGGGACAGGATACCTGTCGAAGACAGGTATCCTTTCCCACTTCCTGGAGTCCGGCCGCGGCCGTGATGCGGATGTGACGTCACCGCTGGGCTCCCTTCTCCTCCTCCCCTGGCCGCCGGGCTAAGAGGAGAGAGGAGCGGGGCCTCGCGCATGCGCAGTAGGGTTCTCGGCGTGAAGCCAAAAGGCTTCACTGCCGGGTTCCCTTACCCGCAATGGCGACGGCAGCACCCGACAGCTGATGTGAAACATCAGCTGAGGGACACCAGGACAGGTAAGTCTCCATTTATTAAAAGCCATCAGCTGCAGTCATAGGCGTGCCCATGGGGTGTGCCGGGTGTGCCCAGGCACACCCTAATCATCCCTGTGCTCTAACACCTTTTGCTAGTGCTGACTGCCTGCAACATGTCTGTCCCTGTGTAGCTCACAGTCACCACCACTGGGGTCGGGTCCAGGCTAGCAAAAACAGCTGTGCTGCGAGTGGAAGGTGATTGAGCAGGGAACTAGGGACCCCATCCGCGGAGTAATCCAGCCGCATTTCCCGATGCAGCTTCTATAGTTCCGGCTGCCAGGTC